>CM060442.1:38406033-39665283 GCA_030545235.1 Helianthus tuberosus
AACAAAAGCAATTTATATAGCAACGGACCAGTGATTACGTGAACTACCGACTGAACAACATCGGCACCAAAATAGAGTATTTTTTGTATCTAAGTTATAATAAGCGCCGGTATCAGTGATTACGTGAACTACCGACTGAACAACATCGGCACCGGTATTGGTGTTATCAGTACCAGTAACAATATTTGTTTGAGTTAATAGCCAAAATGGTCCCTGAGGTTTGCTCAGTTTTGCCACTTTAGTCCAAATCCCAAATTTCTTAAATCTGGGTCCCTGAGGTTTGCATTTTTTTGCCATTTTAGTCCAAATTTCAAAAAAGTCAATTTTTTTACTGAATTTTGTCTTTATCCTTATTTCTCACAAGGGCAAATTTGTCATTTGGCTATTAACTCTTTTATATTATATATAACAACTAATCATCATCATCTTCTCAAACAGATCAACTCTCTCTCTCTCTCTCTCAAAGCACCCTCTGTCTCTCTCTCTTCACCACCACCGCCACCTCCTCCCCTTCTCACCACCGCCACCACTACCTCCTCACCACAGCCGCCACCACCACCTCCTTCTCACCGCGACCTCTCCTCCGCCATCGCCATCACCGTTCTCCGCCTCGATTGCCTCAAAGTGCACGCTGCTCCGGTATCAGTCGATATCGAGCCAGGTGTTCGAATCAAAGTTCGTAATCCAGATGTTTAGTCGCTTCATTATCGTCGCTCAATGTTTTGGTTGAGTATAGAGGTGAACAGCTAGGGTTTGTTAGTGGTAGTCTTGGAATTCTGTTGTTTAATTTTTCGATTAAGGTATGAATATTGTTTCCTTGGTGCAGTGGGGTGGGGTGGGGTGGGGTGGTGCAGGTCAGGGGTTCGGTGGTGGTGGCGGTTTGAGGACGAGAGTTGTGTGGACGGAGTTCTGTGAGTAAACTGCCATTTTGGGGGTGGCCGGAGTTCTGGTGGTGGTCATAGTTGCAGGTGTTGATGTTTAGTTGTTTGAGAAGATGATGATGATTCAGTTGTTTGATGATCTACTTTGAGAGAGATGATCTGGGTTCTTGATCTGGGTTTGTAATTAGCTGTTTGTTAATAACTCATAAAGAGGCGATGATGATTTTTTCGTTGTCTGAGTGAATCGAGTGAAGCTTTGAGACTTACCGTATCTTGGCGGGGTAATATCCGGCTGTTGAAGCAGCCGCGATGTTTGCAGCCATGGCGGTTGGTTCCTCTTTGTTTGATTATTATTAACAGATCTGAGCCTCCTAATTCTTCTTTTTCATATTTTCGTTTTTACTTTTATCAAGGGTTTTGACTTGATATTTTCGGGGTTAATTAGTGTTGTTGATTCGTTATAGTTGCAGGTGTTGATGTTCAGTTGTAATTAGCTGAACTGGGTTTTGTAATTAGCTGTTTGATCTGGGTTTTGTAATTAGCTGTTTGATCTGGGTTCTTGATCTGGGTTTTGTAATTAGCTGTTTGATGATAGAAGATGATGATGATTCAGTTGTTATATATAATATAAAATGACAAATTTACCCTTGGCTGAAATAAGGATAAAGACAAATTCCAGCAGAAAAATTGAAAAAAATTGACTTTTTTGAAATTTGGACTAAAATGGCAAAAAAATGCAAACCTCAGGGACCCAGATTTAAGAAATTTGGGATTTGGACTAAAGTGGCAAAACTGAGCAAACCTCAGGGACCATTTTGGCTATTAACTCTATTTGTTTTTGTGGTTTTCAAGTTAAGTAAAAAAATTTCAGAAGTCTTTTTGAGTATATCATAACTTTATTTTTTTTTATCTTTAGGCTCCTATACCAAATGCCACTTGTGTACGAGTACCTAAATGAAATGATCTGAAACTGAACGAGTTCCCACCGCATCACACGAGAAAACGCTAGAAGTTTCATTTTAAAAACAATAGATATACATACAAGAATACAAAATAAACATAATTGGAGATATTTTACAAAGCAACTGAAGTATAGAAAATTAAATAAAATATATTTATTCATCCTATTAAAATAACTAGGGGTGTTCATGAGCCGAACTGAACCGAGCGGAGGTCTGCTCGTGCTTGGTTTGGTTTGAAACCGAGCCGCTCGGTTCGGTTCGGATTTAGGAAATCGAGCGAAAATCTTATGCTCGTGCTCGGTTCGGTTTAGAACCGAGCCGCTCGGTTCGGTTTAGAACCGAGCCGCTCGGTTCGGTTCGCTTTTGCTCAGTTTTATTTAGCATTCCTACACAGCCATTCATTCACCAAAATTCATCAACTTATATGTCTCACACACACTTTAACAATTTAACAAAATAAAAACATAAAAAGTCCCACAAAAAAAACACAAAATGTCATCCAAATGTTTAATGTTTAAGAACATCTAAAATGCAAAATAATTTCCAAAACACGCGTTGAAGTCATTCCAGACATCTTCAATCAAAAACTGAATTCAAACCATAAAATTTGCTATATGATTCTAGGGGCTGTATAATTGGATATGCTACATGTTTATTATATTTAATAAATATAATATATATATTTAATAAATATTATATTTATTCGATCGAAACCGAACGAGCGACGAGCGAGCGTACCTATGCTCGTACGCTCGCGCTCGGTTCGTTTTTAAACCGAACCGGGCTGCTCGGCTCGGTTTTAACCGAGCAAGGAATCGAACGAGCAAATTTCCGAGCTTTTTCGAACGATCGTCGAACGATCTTCGAGCGCCGAGCAGTTTGGACACCCCTAAAAATAACCAATCAAATGAAGATAAAGGAATAATTTATTTGGGCCAATCTTATCCGAGCAAAGTAGTTAACCAATCTTTTGTGTCAGAACTCAGAAGCATTTAAGTTGAGGATGGGCCGACGCACAAGTTGTCCAGTTGTAGCTAAGATGTTTAAGATGACAGAGTTATGGGCTGAGGGTTTTAAAGTCCAGTTGTAGCTAAGATGTTTTGGAATTAAGCTAGACGATGACAGAGTTATGGGCTAAGGCTATGGGGTGTAAGGCGCCACCACCTGCCACACAAGCAAGTATAGCGCCCAACCACCACACCCCCGCCGCCATTGAAGGGGCGCCATTCATCGCCCGCCACCGCCATAGCGAGCTGCAACGCGGGTTCAGGTGGGGCCAGGACCAATGAAAGTTTTTTTTTTTTTTTTTTTAATTTTGTTTAATAGGGGCTCCATCCACACCCTCCAAATTAAAGGGAGGCTCCATCGCTGACGGGGATCCTACGTGGCACCTATAAAGCCCCATGGGGCTCCATCCACACCCCATAGCCTAAGGATTTTAAAAGATCTTCCTACTGTTACTATTAGACTGTCGTAATGCAACGGCCTGTATTTACTATATGAATCCTAGTCATTACTGACACATAAGCTTTTAACCCATTTTTCCCACATGCATTCTCTCTCATCTTTTTAACTCCAACTCATCCTTCCCACATGCATCCTCTCTCTTCCACATCATCATTTCTTTTTCTATCTTAAAAACATGAGTTAATTGCCAAAATCGTCCCTGAGGTTTGGGTACATTTGTCATTTTCGTTCAAAATAACACTTTTGTACCATTTTGCCCCCCACGTTTGTAACTTTTTGCCATTTTCGTCTAAACCACTAACTTAGTTTATTTTTTCTGTTAAGTTGAAGGATATTTGGATGAAAATGGCAAATATAAACCATAGGGACGATTTTGGTAATTTAATAAAACTCTTTTTAATTTCTTTTATTTAGTTAATAAAATCATAATTCACTCAATAAGAAATAAATAATATCATGTATTATATAATTCATTGAATAAATATAATTAAAAATAAAAACTTATAGGATTATTAAAATAAATAACAAATAATTCATTCAGTAGATAAAATTACGTATTGAATAAATTCATTGAGCAAATATAATTAAAAATAAAAACTTAAAGGATTCAAGTTAAAAAGATAATTATTTTGTTTTTTAATAAAAAAATTATAATAAATTCATAAGTAAATAGCATATTAAAGTTCATTTTTTAAATACATATTTTGATGATTGTATGTGTTAAGTGATTAAATTATAGTTATTCATCCCGCGCAAATGCACTGATCGTTTGTTAAGATTTGACTTTTTTATTATTATAGTATATAAATATAAAATTATATCTATGCAACCCGTGTAATACACAGGTACTACCCCTAGTTATTTTTAATAAAGCTAAAATGTGAATATATTATATGCTACTTTATGAGATGGTTGCATCAAATACTTAAAACCAACAATGGTAATAATTTACCCCGATCGGTTAAGCTTTCAGTTTTTAAGTGACTTCTATACATTCATTAAAATTAGTCATATGTTTTTTTTTAAAGTAAGATTAAATAAATCTATAAGAACAAACAAAAATGATTTGGTAAACTAGTAAGGGGATGGGGGGTGGTTCACTAGTGATAGATTCTATCACTCTCGCTGTCCAATAAAATCATGCCATGTCATCAACCAAATTTCTATCACTAGTGATAGAAATGTAGGGGGTGGTATCACTAGTGATGGGATTCCAATATACAAGTATTAATGCATAATGTACAAGATACACATTCATTCACTTACATGTTCAACGCATTATATATATAACGAGTTATACTTCATCACTCGTTATATTAGGGGAGGCGGCGGTGTTCCACGAGTGATACAATTGTATCACGGTAATTAACGATTCCACCCTGTGTGGCCTAATAGGGTAAAATATTGTTTCTTTTATGAAAAATAAAACAACAAAACATTGTTGGTATTGAAGAGAAAATTTTGTAATTAGTCGTTACATCTAAAAAATAACATGAATCCTTTAAGTTTTTATTTTTAATTATATTTGTTCAATGAATTTATTCAATACGTAATTTTATCTACTGAATGAATTATTTGTTATTTATTTTAATAATCCTTTAAGTTTTTATTTTTAATATTATTTATTCAATGAATTATATAATACATGATATTATTTATTTGTTATTCAGTGAATTATGATTTTATTAACTTAATAAAAGAAATTAAAAAGAGTTTTAGTAAATTGTCAAAATCGTCCCTTTGGTTTATATTTGTCATTTTCATTCAAATATCCTTCAACTTAACAGAAAAAATAAACTAAGTTAGTGGTTTGGACGAAAATGGCAAAAAGTTACAAACATGGGGGGCAAAATGGTACAAAAATGTCAATTTGGACGAAAATGACAAATGTGCCCAAACCTCAGGGACAATTTTGGCAATTAACTCTAAAAACATTTAAAGGGCCCACCTTCACCTTCTCTCTCCTGCATGTAGGTGCACTTCCCTACATGCAACCCCTTAAATTCCAGCTACCCCAATACTTGCTTTACAAATGCATCCTCCACATCATCAATTGCAACCCCCCAACAAGAAGCGTTGGGGGCAGTCTTACTTGTAATACATTACATATATGTATTTACACAAGCGTATTACCAGGGCTGTTCATGAGTCAAGCCAAACCGAGCGGAGCGACTCATTTAAAACCGAGCCTCAAATCAAGCGAGCGTGTTTTGAGCAGTAAATATCCCGAGCGAGCGTCGAGCGAAGTTCGAGCAATTTGGACAACTATGTTGCCTGATTTAAATTTGCTGAGAGAGATAGTGACAACGTTTGGTCTCAAGTTTTTATGTCTTTTAAAAACATGCACATTTCATGGTATAATATTTTTCTTATGAATAACAATGTTGTGGCCGACGAGGCGATGATCATATTGCACGAACAATTACGTTGAGAGCAAGAGACGATCAACTTAGGGTAACGACATGAAATGTTGAGGCGATAAGCAGCCTGTCGTTTATCGGTTTACGGGTTAACTTTTAGATTTGATATTAATTTTTTTATTGGCGAGGTTGGTCTAGTACATATAAATGTACTTGTAAATTTGTATATAGTGAACCAAAATCTAATATAGTGGTATATATAAAACTATAAATTTAATTTATATTTAAGTATATATGTATGTGTAATGTGTGTATATTTATTGGTGTGTGTGTGTGTATATGTATAATTTACATTTGTGTATATGTATGTGTATATACATGTGTATGTGTATTAAAAATAATAATTCGAGCCGAACCGAGCCGAGTGGACCGTTGCTCATGCTTGGCTCGTTTACAAATCGAACCGAGCGGAGCGGCTCGTTTACAACCGAGCGTCAAATCGAACGAGCATTTTCCGAGCAATTTCCGAACTAGCGTCGAGCGAGTGACGAGCGGCGAGCGATTTGAACGGCCCTACGTATTACAGGATTTTAATTATTGCGATAACAGAAAGAAACAAGTATAAATTGCTCAGTTCTTTTTTTCTTGAGTAAACTTCCGTTTTGCTCCCTCTGATTTGGTCACTTTAACGGTTTTGCCCCAAACATTTCAAAATAGCCATTTTACTCCCTGATCTATGAAGGCCTTCATGATTTTGCTCCCCGCCATTAAACGTCATCCACTTTAACAGTTAAAGTTTGTCACGTGCAAAACACCTGAGGGGCAATTATTTCTTTTCCCAACCCTCCCTTTACAATTCCAGCTTAAAACCCTAACTGCTAAAATGGATGACGTTTAGGGACGGGGAGCAAAATCATGAAAGCCTTCATAGATCAGGGAGTAAAATGGCTATTTTGAAAGGTTTGGGGCAAAACCGTTAAAGTGACCAAACCATAGGGAGCAAAACGGAAGTTTACTTTTTTTCTTTATTATCAATGATTCATATTTTTAAGATTTTATACTTCTTACACACAAATTCCTATCTTCATATACATAAGAAAAACATGCAACCTAAATAACCTACACATATTTATGTTTTACATATTTATTAATTTTTTGAATTACATAAGAGACGAACAAAATTCTATTTATATGATCTCTTTTATTTAAATTTGTTTTTAAGATAAAAAATCTTGTGTTTTGCATCCATTATTTCCTACTTACATGTCTTTCTAACTACTTATCACATTTTAACTATGGGCGTACGTGAAAATTTAGTGTTTTGCATAGATTATTCAATACATACAATACAAAACAGGTGTACATGATTTTTAGAGGTGATAATCGCATCGTTCTAACTACTTTTCACGTTTTATTTTTGGGATATAAATTTAACTACACATTACGTTTTAATATAGGTGATCCGCTAGTCAAACTAGCGGATCCCTAGCCACCATTTGCTTGCCACGCTAGCAGATCTCCACTAGATTTCTGCCAACTCACTAGCTCTTTCTGCCACCTTGCCTTGTCATATCCAAATCCGCTAGTTGAACTAGCAGATCAACTGTATTAAAAAACGACTCCAAATATTTGACTGGAAACCATGTAGAATTTTGCAAACCACGTGAACATATAAAAAGAGTGAATTGCAAGTTTTGTCCTTTATGTTTGTACCAAATTGCAGGCGGTGTCCTTTGTCTTTAAATTTGACGAGTTTTGTCCTTAACGTTTCAAAATCATGCACGTTATGTCCTTTGAGCCTAACCCAGTTTATTTTTTTTGGTTAAATTTGGTCACCCAGGGGTATTTTAGTCTTTTTACCCTATTTATTTTAATATTATTAAAAAAATAAAACAAAATAATTTCAAAAATTATTATTATTATTTTATAACTATCTATATTTATTCATCACCAACAAAATGTTGGCCTGAGTTTAGATTCGTCAATTATTTCCATCTTCCTTCATAGATGAACTTTTTTCAAACAACCAAATGCAAACTTTTATTCATCACCAACAACAAGCTGGCCTAAGCTTAGATCCAAGCCCAAAAAAAAATATCCAAATGATACACATACACCATAAAACACCAAAGGAACAACACCAAAGTCCAAAAAATGGAATCGATTACAATGAATTTATAATTCTCTTGGTCAAATAGGTGTGTTTGACTATCCAAATTCAGAAGATTTTTTTTTTCATTTTTGGAGAAAAAATCAACAACCCGATGAAGATATATGTGAAGTGTTGCAATAAATCCTCTTGGCATGCGACAGCCAGCGAGATCCGAGGGTTTAATGCGGCGATCGTGACCTATTTCTGGTTGTTTCCGGAGAAGAAATGTCATCTCCGGCAAAAAACTATCACCACCATCATCTTAAAACGCCACCACTACCTCGCGATTTCAGATTAGAATCTGAAAATTTTTGGGGTTTTGTATTGAATCTGTAAATTTGGGGGTTTGTGTAAATTTGGCGTGGTGGATGGGTGCTGATGGTGCCATTGCAACGGTGGTGGGTTGGTGGTTATGGTGGAAACAGGTGGCGGTGGTGGAAGGAGGCTGTGGTGGTAGCGGCGGTGGTGGAAGGAGGTTGTGGTGGTAGTGGTGGCGATGGTGGAAGGAGGTTGTGGTGGTGGTGGTGGTGGTGGTGGTGGCGGTTATGGTGGAAACAGGTGGAAGGAGGCTGTGGTGGTGATGAAGGAGGTTGTGGTGGTTGTTGCTTGAATGAAATACAGAGGGTGGGAGATGGAGTACAGAGGAGGGAAATGGAGTAGAGAGGGAGAATTGTTTTTTTTTAATCTTTCTTTTAAAGTGTTTTTTTTAATAAAATGGTTACTTATTTATATAATTAGTCCCTAAGAGATAAAATGACAAAATTGCCCTCATGTGCAAGGCACATGACAAGATTTAACGAAAAAAACTAACTGGGTTAGGCCCAAAGGGTAAAACGTGCTTGATTTTTAAACATAAAGGACAAAACTCGTCAATTTTAAACATAAAGAACACCGCCTGCAAAGAGGCATAAAGATAAAGGAAAATTCTTGCAATTCACTCCATATAAAAATGGTAATAATTTACACATTGTTGTAGTGTGAAAAGGATATTGAATAGTTAAAACTCATTATAATAACGAACTATACCTAAATAGATGAACTTACCGTTGTAATAAGAACAAGCAAATATTTTGATTCACTACGAATGTGTTAGATGTCACTGCTGAGTTAAATGTGTTAAATTCGGATATTCTTTTCAAATAAATCTCATAGGATTTTCAATTGACGATGAAAGAACAAATGAATATATCATAGAATTCTCGATCAACGATGAAAGAAACGTTAGAGGTACACCGAGATATAACATGAATTTCTGTACCCTTATCTTAACACATAATTGTATTAAGACTGTTTTAAGACAATGAACCAACGGAAAATAAACAAATCCGTACATCAGGTGTGCAAATGAGATTAGCTCAAGCTTCAAGTTAATGAAAACGCCACCACAAGGTGTCATAACCAAATAAATGATTTGATGAAGGTGAATACCAAACAAGTCTACTATGGTTCTGAACAGATGAAGTACTTGACAGAATGCATTATTTATAAAACTTTGATTTGCACCAGAGTCAGATAATATCTTAGCATAGATGTCATGGACAAGAAACGTACCGATGATCACATCGGGAATCATTACTGCCTCCTGCATTGTAAGTATAAATGTTCATGTGTTCTTCTTAGCTTTGTCTGATGCTTTTGCCTTGTTGTAGGGTGCCTTTGTCAGTTTTGGGCAATTTGGACGGACATGGTCTGTTTCTCCGCAATTAAAACAAACTGGGTTTTTCTTCTTGCATTATTCCTCCTTATGGCCAGGTGTTTTGTAAAGATTACAATAGGGTTTCCTTTTAAAATAGCATTTTCCTGAATGCTTCTTATTACAGTTTCTACAGGTAGGTTGTGCAAATGACCGTCCAATTTCTTTCCTTTTATAGGAATTATCAGAGCGAAATTCTTTATTAGAACAACCATAGGCTGTGGCTTTATTTTGTTTGGGAAATGGAGTTTTGACAAGAATATCAATGTCTCCA
This sequence comes from Helianthus tuberosus, assembly GCA_030545235.1. NCBI lineage: Eukaryota > Viridiplantae > Streptophyta > Magnoliopsida > Asterales > Asteraceae > Helianthus > Helianthus tuberosus. The sequence continues at coordinate 38,415,823 of CM060442.1, forward strand.
TTGACACTATGTGATGAGTATGCTTACAGCTTATAGTAATTTTATTGTTTACACGCATAGAAATTTTAATAGCTTTAATAATCGAGGGTATGGCATTAGCTATTCCGTTACTAGCGTGAATTTCTTGATTACGTGATACTTCATTCGACATCTAAATTTCAAACATTTTCAGGTATTAATATCACAGAATAATTAAAACAAAACAAATATTCAAACACATTTTATCAAAACCGTCAATCATTGTGACGTTATACTCTTTTTTATATATATTGCATTAATACAAAATATAATCATATATGTTAGTATTTTAGATTTTAGTATACGTCGATATATATATATATATATATATATATATATATATATATATATATATATGTTATATATATTATACGTTATTATTATTAGTATTATATATATATATATATATATGATGGGGTTCCGCTACAAAATCCATTTTTCCTACAAAGTGTACAAAGTCTTAAAACACTACAATTTCAGCCATAAAACACACTCAAAACCCACAAATAACATAGTGAAGATCACTAAAACACAATATCCAAACCCTAACATTCCTTAAAAACTTCAAACACACCATCAGTACAACTATGAATATAAAACACAATATGATAATCAACATAAAACACGCTATTGTTAGTCGTTCGATAATCAAAGCCTTATCATTCAAAACACAACATAAAACCCACAAATATGATGTTTTAGTAACCTCCACTATGTTATTTGTGGGTTTTGAGTGTGTGTTATGGTTGACATTATGGTGTTTTATGACTTTGTACACTTTGTAGAAATAATGGACTTTTTAGCCAACTCCCACCATATATAGAAAACCCTATATATATAGAAAACCCAACCTCCCGACATTTTTTTTTGAAAAAAATAACACATGTAATATACATGTTTTTAAGAGTTTTGGGCCAAAAAAATCAAAAAAGCGCCGAAGGAATGATTTAAAAAAAAAATTCAGCAATTTCTGTCTTTTGTGCCTAACACATGTTAGGCAACTGGACATTGCTGAAATTTGTTTATTTTTTAAAAAAAATCCCTTCGGCGCTTTTTTGTTTTTTTTTGGCCCAAAACACTTTAAAACATGTATATTACATGTGTTATTTTTTTCAAAAAAAAAAATGTCGGGAGGTTGGGTAAAAATGGGGGGAGATTTGAGTTTCCAGAGTTTTCTAAAAATTTAAGGGTTTTCTGTCTAGCCTTCCCTTATATATATATATATATATATATATATATATATATATATATATATATATATATATATATATATTCTATTCGATTTGTCTTGTCCTTAGAATTGCAGTTCCCTCTCGTTGTACTTCCAGACGAGCTTTTCTCCTATATCACGGACTCGGTGTCCTGCTGATAACAACTCCTCTCCATATTGCCTCAACTTAGCCACATTATCGAAGCTCATGGCTGGATAGACATTCGGGATGTATGGTGGGAATTGTGGTTGTGGCTGGAGATAAGGGTCTTGTATGAGGTTCTGAAATTCCCAGTCATTTGCCCACCATTGTTCCACTGGATTTGGTGCTGGTGCAGGTATCCTTGGGATTTCCTCTGGGTTAATTGTGGGTATTGGTTGAGGATTCATTTGGATAGGTTCTGGGTTAACAAGTAGGTTTGGTTTTGTTTCTTCGCCTATAGGTTGAAATATATCATAGTTTCCCACAGTGGTTTGGTTAATGGGATTTGAGCGGTTCCCTCAGATAAGGTTACTGTCACACCCCTTTCAAAGGCGGAAGCACGAGGTGTGATCCTGAAAGGTTCTCATTGCATACGAATGGTTAACATACTACATGCTCGGAAAATAACTCCCAAAATGCCATTGTCATTACATAATTAAAAACATAAGTTAAGTTGAGAGTTTACAACACTGAATAAAATATTGTCTGAAAGGTTTACAACTTTTTTTAAATGATAAACATAAAGGTTATGATTCTTATATCACCACACAGGGTGGGACATAACAACCAAATCCTGTAAAATGGCCATAGGAGTCTTGACACATAGTAACTAAAACCAGAAACAACATCCTGGAGCCAGAGTAAGACTGCACGCACATCCACTTTAGTTACCTGAAATACATGTGAGTTTTGGAAAATCGTCAACATAATGTTGGTGTGAATTCATGCAGTTTTGTGTAAAACATTTAAGCATTCGTTGTAGAAAACATGGTATGTAATTGTACTGAAATAAGTACTTCTGTAAATGTAAGGAATACGAGATCGCTAATGGTTCGCGAGGCCACTAACATATGTAACGATATAGGAAGCATCCAAACCATAGGCATTTTTACTTGTCGATTCACGACTAGAGACACAAAAGCACTGCTTGGTAAAAGAGTGGCCAAGAGTGTGGTTGCCTGAAACCCATTAGATCTAATCTTTTGTTCCGCGGTTTAGGTATATAGTTTGATTAATGGTGCTTATGTATAACAACCCTCCTGAATTTTTCTGACACCCTAATATATTTTAAAATACCCCTATATGTCTTAAAATACACCCCGTATGTGAGAACCGAGCCCAAAATACATAATATCATTAAAAATAATTAAAAAACAAAATTTTATAGGTGCTCGCGGGCCGCGTAGCCCTTGACTACACTTTACGCGGGGCGTGACAGCCAACCGTCGAGACACGGCCTGGTGCTGCCACGCGACAACACGTGTCGAACCTACATTCGTGACCCAGACAAGCTAGGGCCTACGCACCCCTACTACGCGGGCCGCGTAACCCGAGGTCTTACCTTAGTGTAGGATCGATTTAGCGACCTGACGAGTCGATCAGAAGAGTTCTCGATCTAATCAAAGGCGGAATTCAGAGATTAGATCTTGTTTCAGCTTGATATTCACTATTAATTGTCTCTTGTATTGATTAGAACACGTTTACAGACTTGGAGACACTTCGGCAGAGCTTCGCTACCGGAATCCAAAGGTTACAAATGAATGACATGAGCTCACTATTTATAGGCAGGCCAGTCCATATGAACTGGACATTGGGCAGGCCAGTCCACATGAACTGGACATTGCCACTCCATGTGAAGTGGCCACTTCACATGAACTGGATCTGCCAGTTCGTGTGAACTGGTCCAGCAACCCTAAAAACCTATTTTCTAGGCTACTGAGCTCCGTTCTATCCTATCTCTATACATGACTCGATACAAGACGAAGTCAATAGACATATGCACCAACAGACTCCCCCTTGGATGTTGACGAGTCTTCGGCACACAGGTTTTCAGTCTTGATCAGTCTTCTCTTTCTTTTCCAAAGTATCTGACACTGTAAGCTTCCATCCATCTTTCTCTTTTACTCTTTCTTTTTCATGACCGCAACCTAGTTTTCCAAACTTTACTCCAGGATTTGAATCTGGCTCTTCACAGGTTCAGAACGTCTTCTGGCTCTCCGTAGCTACATGATCTGAAACCTGGCTTTTTCCATCTTCAGACTCCCCCTTTTAATCAGCTGGGATCGCAGTCTGGAATTTTCCTGCACATGCTCTACCCAAAAGTAAATTCACTATTTTTAAGAATTTAACAATTTTAAAAACCACTTAGTAGAGATTGCTTGTAAGATCATATCACAACCACAATTAGTTATGATCTCTGTTAAACCACTTGTCTTTATAACCATCAAAAAATTTGGTATCAAATTAATGAACCATTTAAACATTTCAAAATCATTTCACACAAACTCTCCCAAACCTGCTGTTCATCATGTTTAGCACTTGAAATTTTAAAAATCAACTTTTCAATATCAGTTGTCGAAAATCTTTTTGAATTTTTCAAAATATTATGCTAAAACACACTTAAAATCTTTTTGAAATTTTCTTTAATGAAAAGCAGTAAAGAAATATATACAGACAATATTTTTGTGAGTTTGTGTAAGAGGATCATATTAGTTTTCGAGACAAATCACCAAGACCGTTAAGCTTTAAACATTCTTAGTTCTAAACGATTCACTTAGATTGTCAGTATATTGATCCATTTTAAATTTTCACACAAAGTTCAACTGTTTCGAGATACGAGATTAGTGTTTTAATGTACTAAACTTATTCGCGTGTACCACCTCATAATATACTCCCGTATCCAGATCCCAATATTCAGTCTTACAGGTGAGTATACCTAGATGATATCTGTAAAGGGTTAAATGCGAGGGCTATGAGAGCTCAGGCTATTGCTTCCGCAAAATCAGAGAGATGATGGCTTCGACTTTAGGTGTGTTCCCTTTAGAGAATCTTTTCTTCAACAGCACATGATTAGCATTTTGCAATGTTTCATCATTTTTATGCTGAAGGTGGTGCTATATTTCAAGCAAGCGAAAAGAATTATACGGGGACTAGGCCATTGCTTCCGCAAAATCAGAAGTCCCAGGATAATACCCCAGATATCACTAAGCATAAAGACCTAGTATCTCAGAAAGAGGGACCTTTCAAACAAGATTTCAGGGGTTACCCATATATCTAAAAGATGTTCCCCACGAGATAAGTAAGTTTGAAATTTAGGTTTATATCTCAATACAATCTACTAAATGTTCAAAAACCTACTGGCACATCATCAGTGAGACCGTTTATCACATTTTATCTTTCCAATTCTTTAGCATGCTGTGATAGTCCACTGATGTACTATCATTTCCTCTTTTTAACAACAAAACTCATTTTGAATTTTATCATGTTTTTGTGCTTTTTCAAAATTTTCTAATGTTTTTGGATTTTCCGAAATTTCTTACTCCCCCTAAAATTCAAAATCATTTAAAGGAAATTTGAAAACAAACTATACAAGTAATAGTGACAACTGATTTTCAAGCTTCAATTCGCCATCCACTAGGCATAAACAATCAGAACTCCCCTTTACAACAAATTATTTTCCCATTAAGATTTGAAAACACTTAAGTTTGTTTTAATCAAAATGGTTTTTTCCGGAAAATAAGTTTTGTTGATTTTACCACTTGTAAGATCGGGGTTATAATCATCACTTTGTTTTCCAAACACTTTGTATGAAAGTTAAATCAAGTTCAACTTAATGACCTTGATCAACTACTTGTAAGTGAAAACCTTCTTCAACCACTTGTAGGTTCATTTAATAACCAATACCTCTTGCAAGAATATAATAATTTCAAAGATTACCACTTGTAGATCAAACATGTAGGTCGAAATATCACAGAAGTGAATTTCTCAAGAAAGATGCCGATTCCTGCTCCACGATTACCATCTTGGGAGCTCCGGCAAGTCAGGTTTTTAGTTTGAAAATGCTGTCACCCAAGCCTGACCAGCCTTGGGTGATTTTAATTCATCTCTATCCCAACCTCCTTTCGATTTATAAAAATCTTTTGCACTTTTCACTTTCCCATCTACCATTTTCCCAAAAATATGTTTCACTTTCCCATTGAAAACCTTTTCAGCATCAAATTCTCCTTTACCAGGGAAGAATTGATCTGAAATCTCAATCTTACCAATTTTGGATTTCAAATTATCTTTCGACAATGGCGGAAAGTTTTCATCGTTCAATTCTAGAACGGAATTCTCAACATGTTTCTCAACAAATGACTCCTCTGATTTTATGGAATCAGATTCATTGTCTGAACTACTTTCTGATTTAACAACCCATTTTTGTTTGTTTAAATCGACTTTTATTTTGTAAAATTGTTTTGAAACATCACCAGTTTCGAAAGTCGAATTTTCAAACCCATTAGATTTCTCAGTTAATTGCTTCCTTTCATCAACATGTTTTTCTTTTAATTTTGAGTTAAAAGTAACTCCCTGTTTTGTGTTGTTGGACTGTTGGCAATTCCAAGCAATATGTCCAATCTTGTGACATTTGAAACAAGTTCTTCTGTCAACTCTTGGTGCAAATTTGTTCAAATTCTTCTTTTTTTCAGCAAGAAACTCTTGATTTGACTGTTTCCAGAATGGTTTTTTCTGCTCTTCTTCAAAACTTGTTCCTGCAACAAATTTAGTTTTTGATTGATAAGTTTTCTCATTTTTATACTTTTCTGGAGGAATAAAACCTAAACCTTTCTTTTTGAAATTACTGTAATGATTTGGTTTCTTTTGAAAACCATAACCAGAACCGTAACCGATTTTCTTGTTCACTCTCTGTTGAATTCTTGAAGTGTACTTTTTAGGTTTTTCAGAAAAATTTAAATCTTTTATTTCAGAAATATTAATTTCTGTTAATTTGAAAACCTGTTGGATCATTTCAATTTTGACACTTCTTATTGGAAATTCCTTATTAGAAAAAAATTTGTCAGAATCCTTCAAAGTGTATGCCACTTTGATTGGTTCATCATTCAGATTATTTTTTAACATCAGAAATTCTTTATTGTAAACCCGTTTAACCGGTGAACTCAGACTCTTGTTTGATGAACTCGGACTTTCATATTTTGACTCCGACTTTGACTCTTCATCCATATCCAACACCTGATCGACCACTTTCTTTAACAACTCAGACTCATGATCAGTGTCAGACGTTGTGAATGTGACATCAATATTGTCTCGTAACTCATCAATGGTTTCAGACTTTAACTTTATGTTGAGAGCCTTATTTAAACGTTCCTCATTTGGCTTTCTGGGAGAATAACTATTCCAAATCAGGGCCGGACACTTGTTATATTTGACACTTTGTTTCTTACCAGTATCCTCTTTCTTCTGTTTATCTTGGAAAGCTTCAAGACCTGCAACAGTAGGATAAACTCGATCAATCAAATAATCACATGTTGTATAACTCAACAACAAACGTTTGATTCTTTCACTCTCAATCTTTTCAAGTTCCAAATCCTGCTTTAGCTTTGCACAGTCTTCAATATACTCATTGATGACTTTCTGCTTTGTCATTAAAGTAGAACTCATCATTGTCATAGCAGCATCAACTTCTGAATTTGTCTTTTTCAGACCATCAACTGTTCTGTTCAACACATTATATGACTCTTTCACATACTTCACATCAGACAACAAATTTTCTTTCATCTCTTCAAGTTCTCGAATCTTCTTGTCTTTCTCCTCACAAAATTTGCAGGACTCCAAACATTTCTGACAAGATTTGATGACCTCAACTATCTTTTCAACTTCAACGATTTTTTCAACTTCAACATTTTTTTCTACTTCAACGATTTTTTACACTTCAACAATTTTCTCCACTATCTTTTCAACAATATCCGTTTCTTCATTGAATTCTAACTCTTTTTCCCATCCCTCAGCTTCGACCTTTTCTTTCGAATTTTCTTCAACTTCTTCTTTTTCAGCTTCCAATTTCACCTTTTCATCAGCTATTCTTCTTATTTCCAGTTCTCTCTTCAATCTGGCAATCCTCTTCTCATCCAGCATCTCAACTTTATCTGCAAAAAAACAAATTAAAACTATCAGGATCTAAACCTTTTCTAGCTTTGTTTATATATTCTTCTTCATCATCGGTATCTACATCACTTCCAAAATCTGGAAAAATCAGTATTCTTTTCAAACTAGATTTGACTTCATCTTCTCCCAGAATTCTAGCAACGAGACCTGAACCAGGTGGAATGTATTTATCCCAGCTAAATCCCTCTGCAACCTTATCATCGTCTTGGTCAATTATACCATAACAAGCTCTTTTCTCTTTTTCTTTAATGGCATGTGCATGTGCAGTTTGTGGTTGTTGAGCAATCTGATGAAAAATTGATTTTTGATAATAATTGTTTTTTCCAGACTAATCTTGTCTTCCATTTGCTTCTTTGTTTTTGCATTCACGCTTAAAATGACCTTTTTCTCGACAATGGAAACACGTAACCTTTGATTTGTCAAATCCTAACGGGGATTTAGACATCTCACTAAACTCATCTCTACCAGTGATTTGTTGAAATTTTTCTGCCCTTCTGACAGCACTGGCCAAACACCATTTGACATCCATCAACTCAAGTTCCTCCGCATCAATTTGGTCATAATCCTCTTTGGTAAGCATCAGATTTCCAATTCTGCCAGCAATCAAACTTTCATATGATTCCAACATAGCACCAAGTGATGCCATGTGTTTCTTAGCTATTTCCGGAGAAAAATTTTGACCATTTTGAATGTTCAAGGTGACATTGCATTGCAGGTTCGTTGAATTCTGTCGTTGAGGACTTGGTGTTGTATAATTTGGATCAAAGCTTGAATACGAAGATGAATGTCCACCACTTTGAGTCACAGTACTACCCTTTGTTCCAGAAGAACTATCAGCACTGAAACCAGTCTGAATCTTTGGACTTGGAGTGGTTTCAAATTTATTTCCTCGATAGTACAAACTGACATCTTGTTGAGCATTTGGATTTTTCATGATTGCTGTTTTCTGGATATCCAACTCATGCTCCTCAATCTTCTGAATAAACTTTGCCAGATTCATATTTTCAGATTTTCTCAAATGTTTCAAGATCAACAAATATGTTCCCCATTTATTCTGAGGTAATGCATCAGCTAACTTATCCACCCATTCATCGTCTTCTTTCTTTATTTCTAATCTTCCCATTTCCAGTACCAGATGACAATATCTGTCGATAGTCATTTTTATTGTTTCATTTTCAAAGGCTGTAAACATGTCAAATGATTTCTTCAGCAAAGCCTTTTTGTTTTTTATCATATCAGCACTTCCTTTGAATTTTTGAATCAATGCAGTCCAAATTGATCTTGCAGTACCAGAATGTTGGAGTAAAACAAAAATATCTTCTTTAACTGCTTGTTGAAGAATACTGATCATCATATTTTCACTCGTATATTTCAATTTTTCACCATCTGAATAGTCACTAAACTCCTTTTCAAGCCCACGTTCATTTTTCGGTTTCTCATAATTTTTCTCTAATGAACACCATGCGTCGAACTTGTAAGCTTACACCCAGTTTTCAAATCGATTTTGCCATCCTCTAAAATCTTCAATATACATAAGCTTTGGTGGTTTTTGATAAGTTCCCGTCTCATTCTCGTTGTAAAGAGTTTCAGCAGCAGTAACTGGAGCAACTGGTGTAGCAACCGCATTGTAAAACTCTTCTTCCATGATTCGGTGTTGAAAGTTCATAAACTCACAAGGTTCAAATGAACTGGTTCTAAATCCACACCGTGTGAACTGATGAAATAATGTCACTTCGTGCGAAGTAATCAAACTCAAACAAACTGACTTGATGCGAACTCATTTGAACCACCTCGTGCGAACTGGAAACTTCTCGTGCGAACTGGATGTCTTATGATTGAACTGAAAGATCAACTCATGTAAAGTGGCATATGGCCAGTTCATGTGAAGTGGACAAAGGTCAGTTCATGTGGAGTGAACAATGGTCAGTTCATGTGGAGTGAATAATGATCAGTTCATGTGGAGTGAACAATGGTCAGTTCATGTGGAGTGAACAATGGTCAGTTCATGTGGAGTGAATAATGATCAGTTCATGTGGACTGGAATCTTCAGTTCATGTGGACTGGAAGGTTCACTCCATGTGGACTGGAGATATGACGAACTTTCGGGATGAATTTTGTCAAAATGATCAAGTTTTAAGCCGATTTTAGTTTTCGTTCATGTGGACTGGAAGGTTCACAAAAATATGTTTATCTCTATGCGGGCCGTGAGGAACTCGAAAATCAGCCCTATAAAGTGGGAGCTCGGGCCTTCAGTTTTCGTCGCTCAATTCTTACTTTCTCTCTCAAATTACTATACAGTAGGCACTATACTCGGGTATAATATCACCCTAATTAACGAAGTTCTGCTCCGTTGTAAGTATTATAACCCCGGTTACGTATTAGATACGCTGCCCGATTGATCAAGGGTTCCGTAACGGCTGTCGTGGTTCTGCCCGACGTAGTCGTTGGAATGCCGTCTCGGGGAGGGTATCATTAATATAAATAATGGGTTATTATACTAACATATGTACATTTGTGTAATTAATAAATTAACACCAGGAAACCCTTAAACAAAGTCTAAGACATCAATGTGAGTAATCTCTTTTTTGTAAATTGTTTTTACAAAACCTTAAATGTTTTACAATGTGATTAAGCAGTGATTGAGTCTTTGTAGTTCTTCAATTACTGCCGGTATGTTGGGGTTTTGTATATAAAATGTGGAACACGTTACCATTGGACAACGAGTTAGCCAATGTGTAATATGACCCACCAGTCAGGATTGACAATACTGAATGAGTAATTGTGTAGAAATAAACAATGTGATAGCTCTCAATACTGTTAAAAGATAAAATACTTCTTGATTAAACTGGGATTCGCTCACCAGTATTTTCCACTGACAAATGTTTTTAAAACGCGTTTCAGGTAACAAAATGTAAAAGCCAATTAGAAGAAAGCCAGCTGGAGAGCACTGACGGCTTGGAAAAATATGGCTATAAAAGTTATCTAAAAGACGATGTTTTAAATTCAATAAAATAGGGTTTAACCCTATAAACATGTTGTAATAAGAAACTTGGGGTTTACCCATGTGGTCATTAATATAAAAATATGGTGGTTTTACTCTGATAAAACATTTCCTAACTACGGTCCTGATGAAATTTCCACTGCCAAAATGATAAACAAATGATACCACCACAACTGGTTTCGCGACCGCCCATTCCCGGGACAGATAGGGGGCGGGGGTTGCGACAGAAGATGGTATCAGAGCTAAGCCACTGATTCAGCCACAGAAGTGTTCTGTTGACATCAATATATTATCCAAATTGTTAGGAAATAAATTATGAAAATACGTGCATATCTGTATTTTATTGTTATGTGTTATTTGACTATTTGTTAGTTAAAGTATGAGTGATCAAGGACCCTCAGACGTTTATCGTCAGTTGTCCGATTCACCTAGAAGTGAAGGTACTTCTTCCCAGCCTGCCCTCTCTGGGTATTCAGCTGATCAGGAAGAAAGGATGTTTGTCTTTAAGGCTCAGTCTGAAGAGCCATTCCCTCAGAAAAAGAGAGGATGGTTCAGTAAGGGAGCATTTGAGCGTAGGAAAAGAATGCGAAAGTTGCAACAGCAAAGAGTCCTAGCAGTCGCTAAGCGAGAGTCAGATGCCCATACACAGGATATGCTTAATAGGAGCTTAGCCAATTTTCGTATCCTAGCAACTACTGCTGTCGACCCAAATCTAGAACAACTAGTAGCCCCACATCCCTTACCTTTGTTCCCCACTCAGCCGATGGAGATAGAAAACAACCTCGAAAATCAAGTAGAAATGCATGATTTCAACCCTGAGGAAATACCTAGGATACCAGCCCCTAATCCCTTAGATCCAGATTATGATCCATGGTTCGATGATCATAGGGATTATGTGCCACGCTATCACCTAAACGACGAACCCATGCCGAACTTAGCAGCCTATCCAGGTCTGGACCCTCTAGATCCCTACTATGACAACGATGAATACATTAGGGAGATCTTAGAGAATCCATACCCTCAGGAGAATCCCATGCCCCAGTACCAGCACCTTCACCCCTAATGAGTGCAGAAAATGTACACGAGCTTCGAACTTTCAGAGAAGAAATCTTAGAGAGTAGTGAGAGGATGAGGCAGGTAGGAGAGCGACTCGTCTGGAAATATGACGAGCGCAATATGGATTACTGGATGAATCCAGACCAGTGAAGGTGATGGTGGAGTTGGTAATAACAATAATATAATAATATAATATGTTTGTATGAAAAAAAAATATATATAATAATAATAATAATAATAATATGTGTAATAATATATGTTGTAGTATAGACCACTTTGTGGTTAGCAATGCATCGTAGTATTGTAATTTCAAAATTTCAGTATCAGTTTGTAGTAGATGTATAATAGATAAGAAAGAGTAAAGTCGCAATGCTTTACGTTTTTTTTATCAAAATGCGTGTCATGTGATTGATCGTATTAAAATATTATCTTGTGATATTAATATGTGGTAAATGTTTAAAATTCAGATGAACGGCGAAGTAAACCAGGAAAACCAGAATAATGATAACCAGAGTAATATTAACCTGGTTAATGAAAACCCGAACAACAACAATAATGGAAACCAAGTGGACAACAGTGTCATCCAACACGTAGTGGCACAAGGAATAATAGATGCGATACCATATATTATTCAAACGGTTAGGGAAGCAGAAAATAAAAGTAAACATGATAGTAAGCGACCCTCTGAACCTGAACACAGCATAAACAATGGACCCGTACTTCAAGTGCCCATTCCCAAAAGAAGAAGAACCGTGTCTTACGGTTGTTCTTACAAAGAATTATGGTCTTGTAAACCGATGGAATTCTCGGGCAATGAAGGGGCCGTTGCATCTCTACGCTGGATAGAAAAGACTGAAGCAGTCTTAAGAATAAGTAAATGTGCGGAAGAGGATAAGATAATGTTTGCTTCCAATCTGTTTAAGAATTCAGCACTAGAATGGTGGAACACTATCCTCCAGTCTGGAGGAGGTGATAGAACTTACAATATGGAATGGGAGGAGTTTAAAAACATGGTAGAAAGGAAATTCTGCCCTCCTAATGAAAAAGAACAGATAGCAAACAAGTTCCTAAACCTTAGAATGACTGGAGTGGATAGTAAGGGTTACACTATGTTATTATTTGAATATGCCCGAATAGTACCAACCCTTGCTTCACCTGAACCAGTATTAATCTCCCGTTACATCTAGGGATTAATTGGGGGAGATAAGACATGTAGTCAAGGAAGCTAGACCCCAAACCATAGAAGAAGCTGTAGAATTAGCAAATACCTTGACAGATGAATCACTCCGTACACGAGAAGAGGATCAAAGGAGGAACCTAACACAGAAGCTTACACAAGAATTCCGTTCTGGAAATTCTAACCGTGGGAAAATGTAGGCTCTACCTCTGCACCCTACTTTAAGTATTGCAAAAGGAAGCATTCAGGAAGATGCTCCATATATTGTAACTTTTCCAAAATATCGGGACACAAGGAGGAAGATTGCAGGAAAAAGATTAGCAACAGGATATGCTACAACTGCGGAGAACAAGGTCATATCAAGCCTAACTGTCCAAAGTTAGCTCCAGCTACGAACACCAAGAATACTAAAAATTCTAGAGCATTTGTTCTGACTGCAGAAGAAGCAAAGATGATCCCGGATGTGATCGCCGCTACGTTTTTAGTTAATGATGTTTTTGCTAAAGTATTATTTGACTCTGGTGCGAACCAAAGTTTTATTAATACTTCATTTGCAAATTACTCAATCAACCATTAACTAAACTCCCACAAGAATGTCTAGTAGAGACAGCAAATGGGGAAACCATTAAGATTTCTGAAATCTTGCAGGGAGCAAGAATAGAAATTTATTGCAAACCTCTACCCAATGAATCTGGTAGGATTTGATATTGTATTAGGAATGGATTGGTTAATAGCCAATAAAGTATTTTGTGTGATCAAAAGTCAATCCAAGTAAACTCACCAAGGGGTGAAAAGATCACAATTAAAGGAAATAAAACCCTTAAATCCACAAAGTTCATCTCTGTGATGAAAACAACAATTTATATAAGGAAAGGGTCATTAGTGTATTTGATTTCTATAATCACTAACACTAAAGGAAAATAATTAAAGGATATTCCAGTAGTATCCCAGTTTTTAGATGTACTTCCAGAAGAGCTGCCAGGGCAACCTCCAGATAGAGAAGATGAATTTAGAATCCATTTGATACCAGGGATAGCACGAATTGCCAAAGCACCTTACCTTTTGGCGCCAGCAGAAATGCAGGAATTAAAGAAACAGCTAGACGAATTGTTAGAAAAAGGATTCATACAGCCAAGTTCATCCCCATGGGGAGCGCCAATCTTATTCGTTAAAAAAGAAGGACGGATCAATACGTATGTGCATTGACTACCGTGAATTGAACAAAGTCACGATTAAGAATCGGTATCCATTACCAAGAATCGATGATATGTTTGATCAATTGCAAGGAGCACGATTTTTCTCTAAAATCGATCTAAGGTCAGGATATCATCAATTAAAGGTACAGGAAGAGGATATTCCTAAGACCACTTTCAGAACGAGGTATGGCCATTATGAATTTACTGTCACACCATTTGGTTTAACCAATGCCCTAGCTGCATTCATGGACATGATGAACCGAATATGTAAGCCATATTTGGATAAATTCATAATTATCTTTATAGATGATATTCTCATTTACTCTAAGAGTAAAGAGGAACATGCAAAGCATTTGCACGCACTTCTAAGTTTATTAAGAAAAGAAAAGCTTTATGCTAAATTTTCGAAGTGTGAGTTTTGGTTAGAACAGGTACAATTTCTTGGACATCTAGTTGATCATGAAGGAATTCATGTAGATCCCACCAAGATCGAGGCGATAACCAAGTGGAAAACCCCTGAGTCACCAACCGAGGTTAGAAGTTTCTTAGGATTGGCTGGTTATTATAGAAGATTTATTCGAGATTTTTCTAGAATAGCTATTCCCTTAACTAAGTTGACCTGTAAATCCGTTAAGTTTGAATGGGGACTAAAACAAGAAGAAGCCTTTAGAATCCTTAAGCACAGATTAACCCATACTAGCGTTACCAGAAGAAACTAAAGATTTTGTAATCTATTGTGACGCTTCTAAATTAGGTTATGGATGTGTGTTAATGCAACGTCAAAAGGTTATAGCTTACGCCTCTAGATAACTTAAGAATCATGAAGAAAATTATTCAACCCATGATCTAGAGTTAGGAGCTATAATTTTCGCCCTTAAGATTTGGAGACATTACCTATATGGTAGTAAGTTTACCATTTTCACAGACCATAAGAGTATAAGGTATGTCTTCGGGCAAAAGGAATTGAATATGAGACAAAGACGCTGGATGGAGATGCTTAGTGACTATGATTGTGATATCCAGTATCATGCAGGAAAGGCAAATGTAGTTGTTGATGCTTTAAGCCGAAAGTATCATGAAAAGCCAAAAAGAGTACATTCACTTAATTTAAATCTGCAAGTAGATTTAAATGAACAGATTAAAAAGGCACAAGAATCAGTAATCAAGGATGATACTGAAAAATTAAAAGGAATGATTGAGGAATTAGAATAAGGAATAGATGGAATTTGGAGATTCCATAAGAAAATGATGTGGATACATAAATTTGGAAACCTACGTTACCGTATATTAGAAGAAGCCCATACGTCTAAGTATACGATGCATCCTGGAAGTGATAAGATGTACCAGGACTTAAGAAAGAATTTATGGGGGATAGGAATGAAAAAGGATATAGCAGCATATGTTGCAAAGTGTTTAACCTATTCACAACTCAAAGTTGAACATCGGATACCTTCAGGTTTATTGCAACAGTTAGAAATGCCAGTTTGGAAACGGGAATTAATAACAATGGATTTTGTTACTAAATTACCCAAAACCAGGAAAGGTAATGATATAATCTGGGTGATTGTAGACAGGCTAACCAAGTCAGCTCATTTCCTACCAATGAAGGAAACTTTCAGTATGGAACAGTTAGCTAAATTATATGTAAATGAAGTAGTTTCTTTACATGGAATTCCTCTCTCAATTGTTTCTGACAGAGATAGTCGTTTTACCTCTCATTTTTTGACAAGTTTCCAAAAAGCAATGGGAACCAAGATAAATCTAAGCACCGCTTATCATCCTCAAACGGACGGACAAAGTGAAAGAACCATTCAGACACTAGAAGACATGCTTAGAGCTTGTGTAATTGATTTCGGAGGTAATTGGGACGATCATTTACCATTAATAGAATTTTCTTATAATAACAGTTATCATACAAGTATCAATGCTGCACCATTTGAAGCACCTTATGGACAAAAGTGCCGAACTCCAGTCTGTTGGGCAGAAGTTGGAGAAAAGCAACTATCTAGACCTGAGATAGTACAAGAAACAACAGACAAAATCATTCAAGTCAAGGAACGACTGAAAGCAGCACGTGATCGACAAAAGAGTTATGCTGATAACAGATGAAAGTCGTTGGAATTTCAAGTAGAAGATAAAGTGTTATTAAAAGTCTCTCCTTGGAAAGGAGTGGTAAGATTCATCAAAAGGGGAAAGCTAAGCCCTAGGTATGTTTGACCTTTTGAGATTATTAAAAGAACAGGACCTGTAGCCTATCAGCTACAACTGCTAGAGGAAATGGCAGGAATACATGATGTATTTCATGTATCTAATCTCAAGAAATGCTTAACAGATGAATCACTTGTAGTACCTCTTAAGGATATAGAGGTAAATGAGCAGTTAAAATTTGTAGAGAAACCTCTACAAATTGAAGACAGGAAAGCCAAGAACCTCAAGCACAAGAGATTAGTTCTGGTCAAAGTGAAGTGGGACTCCAAAACAGGACCAGAATACACATGGGAGCTTGAATCAGAAATGCAAAGGAAATATCCACACTTGTTCCAGTAGAGCTCAAGGACGAGCTCTAAAACAAGGTGGGGAGGATATAACAACCCTCCTGAATTTTTCAAACACCCTAATATAATTTAAAATACCCCTATATGTCTTAAAATACACCCCGTATGTGAAAACCGAGCCCAAAATACATAATATCATTAAAAATAAATAAAAAACAAAATTTTATAGGCGCTCGCGGGTCGCGTTAGCCCTTGATTACACTTTACGCGAGGCGTGACAGCCAACCATCGAGACACAACCTGTTGCTGCCATGTGGCAACACATGTCGAACCTACATTCGTGACCCGGACAAGCTAGGGCCTATGCACCCCTACTACGCGGGCCGCGTAACCCGAGGTCTTACCTTAGGCGGGCCGCGAGGAACTCGAAAATCGGCCCTATAAAGTGGGAGCTCGGGACTTCAGTTTTCGTCGCTCAATTCTTACTTTCTTTCTCGAATTACTATATAGTAGGCACTATACTCAGGTATAATATCCCCCTAATTAACGAAGTTCTGCTCCGTTGTAAGTATTATAACCCCGGTTACGTATTAGATACGCTGCCCGATTGATCCAGGGTTTCATACCGGCTGTCTTGGTTCTGCCCGACGTAGTCGTTGGAATGCCGTCTCGGGGAGGGTATCATTAATATAAATAATGGGTTATTATACTAACATATGTACATTTGTGTAATTAATAGATTAACACCAGGAAACCCTTAAACGAAGTCTAAGACAGCAATGTGAGTAATCTCCTTTTTGTAAATTGTTTTTACAAAACCTTAAATGTTCTACAAAGTGATTAAGCAGTGATTGACTCTTTGTAGTTCTTCAATTACTGTCGGTATGTTGGGGTTTTGTATACAAAATGCGGAACACATTACCATTGGACAACGAGTTAGCCAATGTGTAATATGACCAACCAGTCAGGATTGACAATACTGAATGATTAATTGTGTAGAAATAAACAATGTGATAGCTCTCAATACTGTTAAAAGATAAAATTCTTCTTGATTAAACTGGGATTCACTCACCAGTATTTCCCACTGACAAATGTTTTTAAAACGCGTTTCAGGTAACAAAATGTAAAAGCCAATTAGAAGAAAGCCAGCTGGAGAGCACTGACGGCTTGGAAAAATATGGCAATAAAAGTTACCTAAAAGATGATGTTTTAAATTCAATAA
Organism: Helianthus tuberosus; assembly: GCA_030545235.1. Classification (NCBI taxonomy): domain Eukaryota; kingdom Viridiplantae; phylum Streptophyta; class Magnoliopsida; order Asterales; family Asteraceae; genus Helianthus; species Helianthus tuberosus. The sequence continues at coordinate 38,433,343 of CM060442.1, forward strand.
AATAGGGTTTAACCCTATAAACATGTTGTAATAAGAAACTTGGGTTTTACCCACATGGTCATTAATATAAAAATATGGTGGTTTTACTCTGATAAAACATTTCCTAACTACGGTCCTGATGAAATTTCCGCTGCCAAAATGATAAACAAATGATACCACCACAACTGGTTTCGCGGCCGCCCGTTCTCGGGACAGATAGGGGGCGGGGGTTGCGACATTATGGCACCCTATTTGTGACATGACCTATAGTATCATTCCTTAGTTTTGTATTTCAACATACCATAGCACATGTATTTTCCCCGAGTTTAGAAAACAAGTAAAAGTTTAAAAGTGGGGACATGAACTCACAACTTTGCGTATCCTGTGCCGCAAACTTCACCGGTTGGTTTTGTAGCGTCGTGACCTATACGTGTTCTATTAATGTTAGTCACTAGACTTGTATCACACAAGTACAAGTCACCATCTTTCGTTTATGTATATGTTCTTTGTGTGTTCATTCTTAGTGAGGGTCGTGCCCTTGTTTGCCGGGTCTTGCCCGTTGAGTATATATTGTTTATTTGTAAATATATATTTCCCTTCCCAAAGATATATTCATTTATAAGGTCTTTCTCAAGGTAATAAGTGTTAAAAATAATTTATATTTTTAACTTTTCATGTATGTTACTTATATTATTTTCTAAAAATAAATATAAGTATTTTGTGAACTAATATTTTCAATATTATTTTTGTACAAGTATTCTTAGGAAAGTATACTTGTATTTTATGTAAATACTTGTGTATTTTGTATTTTTCACCAAAAATCAATACTTTGATTTTTATTACTTTTTGGAATTATATTTCTTAAAAATAATGTATTTTTAAGTCTTGTATGAAATAAATATATTTTGTCATGCTATAAAATATATATATGGTTATTCTTGATATCCACCCGATTTTTGCATAAATTCTCATACTTGGTATAGGTTATATATTTTTGTCCAAAAATATATATTTAAGTCCATAGTATCCATATATTGTCCAAGTTTAGTAATATGCTAAGAAATATATTTTCATAAATATATTTTCTTGTATTTGTCCATGTATTTCCTTGTGAGGAATTTTGTATACTTGTATATTCTCATGTATTTGTATGTGTATTTTTGTATTCATACTCCTTGGGAGTATTTGGTGTATTTTCAAGTCTCTAATACACTACTACATATAATACACAAAATATACACTTAGCACAAAATTTGGTGATCACTAAATATATATATTTTCCCTAAAAATATACATACTTAATATATATTTTAACTTGAAGAAATCACCATTTCTTAAATTGGAATTTTACACAAAAATTAGGGAAACCTTGATAAATATTTTTGGGTGAATTTTTAGGGGAATAAGTTTCACCAGAACTTAAATGGAGGTTTCCCATGTCTTCAAAACAAGTGTTTATTTTCTTTTCAATCACCAAAACAATTCTCAACAATAATCATCAACAACATACACCAATTTCTTCATATGAAACATCATGGTGAACTTGATTTTTGTTAAAAATGTGTAGTCTTTTAGATCTACACTTAACATATTATGATCTTTCCAAAAATAAGTGTTCTTGAGTATTTTAAACAAACTTATGTGAAACTTTAATCCACTAACTCAATCATCCATGAGTTTTATGATTTCAAAACTTTGTAAATCATGTTCTAAGACCACTTTTATGTCCATTAGAAAGATTATTATTTTTAACATCATGATTAACCATGGATCTTTCAAGATCCATGCTTAATAACTTTAGATCTTTCAAAAACAAGCTTTATGTTAAATTTTTAACTAACTTTCCATGAATTTTTTAGTTTCAAAAATTAGTTCTACACACACTTTATTACTTCAAGATTACAAGATTATGCATCAAAATTCATTTATCATGTTCACATAATGCTTCATATGTTCATCTTCAAGTTTAACCATGGATCCTTCTAGATCCATGCTTAAACTTGTTAGATCTAAGCTTTAACATACTTGATCTAAACATAAACACAAGATATAACATCAACAACATCATTACATACACCAAAAATTCATGTAATCACTTATTTTCTTCATGAATATGTTAGATCTTTTCATTTTTATCATTAAAAATTAAGTTGTTTAGATGGTGAAACTTGTACATAACATAAACATGACTTATTTTAGTGATCAAGAAGTTTACTACTAGCTCTAATGGCTAGGGAAGTGGCACAAGAATGAAGATGATGATCAAGGAAGAAAATGAGAGGTTAAAAGCTCCAAAGTGAGGTCCTTCAAGTTCATACACTTCAAGCCTTCTTAGATGATCTCCATACACCTTTTATAAAATTCTTCATATCTTTCGTGGTATATTTGTTAGAATATTCTCCAACATAATCTCTAATATAATCAATTAAAATCCTTAGGTGGGACCCTTGTCCCAACCGTCCAAAGAGAGGGGGGTAAAGTGTAACATTTTAGCTATAAGTTATATGATTTAGTTGGAATGTAATGGTATTAGTTAGGTATTTTGTGTATTTAATGTTTATGAGATGTAGTATGATGTTCGGTTATCATAACTAGCTTCGTAACTCTAAAACAATGCTTCTAGTGAAAATTTGGTGTTTCGGGTAGTGTCCGGTTGTTCGTTTCGTTACGGTTCGTTAAAATGCTAAATTGTGAAGTTTCACTAAGTATGAATCACCTTTTGTGACAGTTTCAATTCCCGACACTTTGTAAGTTATTCTGGACAATAAAACACAAATTCTGCATGATATTATTGTGTTAAATAGCTGATTATAGCTGAATTATGGTTGTTTTATGCAAAATTCTGTATTTAAAGTGAGTTTCGGGTGCTTTTTAGTGCATAGATTAGCTTCCGGAAAGTTTATATGTTAACCCTTGTATCCATACATGGGTTTTAATGTATTTTAGATGTTGGACCTATTCCTAGGCCCTAATCCTATTATCTGACTGCTTTCTGCAGACATGCTGACACAGCGTGTCTTACCGGTGAGTTTACTAGTCTTTCTGACGCAACGCTTAAAGTAATGCATAAGGAAATATTTGAAGTATAAAACGTGCATGAATTCACATATATAGCATGTAATCAGGCAATGTTGACATTTAAGCACATAATTGCAGAAATTAAATAATAATTAAAACTGTACGCAGATTACCGGTTTTGTGTCAGTTGTCACAGTCTCCCCCCGTTAAAAGAATTTCGTCCCGAAATTCAGGCTGAGTTATCTCCCGCAGGAGCTTTCTCGAACAAATGGGGGTACTTGGCTTTGACCCGGTCTTCACGTTCCCACGTGTTCTCGGCTCCGTGTTTAGAGTTCCAACGTACTTTGACAAGCTTAATGCGACTCCTCCTTGTTTTATGGATCTTCCAATTCGTTACCTCAACAGGTTATTCTGTAAATCGGAGTGTGTCATCGATATGCACCTTATCCGCAGGGATGATAACTGTTTCTTGGGTTGGACCCTTTTTAAGGTTTGATACATGGAACATATCATGTCCACCATTAAGTTCTTCCGGTAACTCTAACTTGTACGCCACGGTACCAATTCTTTCCAAGATCTTGAATGCTCCAATGTATCGTGGATTCAACTTTCCACTCTTTCCGAACCTTGCTACACCCTTCCAAGGTGAGACTTTCAACAGAACTTTGTCTCCCACCTTGAATTCTAAAGGTTTTCGTCTTCGATCAGCGTAGCTCTTTTGTCGATCACGAGCCGCCTTAATGCGCTCTCAGATCTACATGATCTTGTCGGTTGTTTCTTGAACAAGTTCAGGACCAATCATCTGCTTATCTCTAGCGTCTGCCCAACACAAAGGTGAACGACACTTGCGGCCATATAGAGCTTCGAACGGTGTGGCTTTTATGCTCGTATGGTAGCTGTTATTATAGGAAAACTCAACAAAAGGTAGATGAGTATCCCAGCTACCGCCTAGATCCATAACACATGCGCGAAGCATATCTTCCAGTGTTTGTATGGTCCGTTCGCTCTGGCCGTCTGTTTGCGGATGGAAGGTCGTGCTTAGATCTAGTTGAGATCCAAAAGCCTCCTGGAAGGACTGCCAGATCCTTGATTCGAAATGTCAATCTCTATATGAAATGATCGAAATTGGCACTCCATGTCGTGCTACAATTTCCTTAAGATACAGCTTTGCAAGCTTCCCAGTGCTATCCTTCTCTCGGATGGGTAGGAAATGTGCAGACTTTGTTAATCGATCAACTATCACCCATATCATATCATGCCCTCTAGGGGTCCTGGGTAATTTCGTTATAAAATCCATCAAAATTTGCTCCCATTTCCACATGAGTATCTCAGGTTGTTGCAGTAGTCCAGACGGTTTCTGATATTTGGCCTTAACCTTAGCACATGTTAGGCACTTTCCAACGTAGACAACAACATCGCTTTTAAGCTTTAGCCGCCAATAGTATTCTTTCAAGTCTTGATACATCTTGTCCGATCCTGGGTGGATCGAGTATTTCGACTTGTGAGCTTCATCAAGGATGACTTCTCGAATACCGCCATAGAGCAGAACCCAAATTTTCCCCACAAAGTATAAGGTTCCTTCTTCGATTGGCACCAATTTCTTCTCCATACCTCGGAGATATTCAGCTCTAAGATTCTCCCTCTTAAGGGCTTCTTGTTGGGCGTCATGAATGCATGCAGTGAGATTCGTTCGGATAGTTATTTCCAATGCTCGAACCCTTAGGGTCTTAACCCTTTCTTTTCAACTTAGAGCGTCTGCTACTACGTTCGCCTTTCCAGGATGGTACTTAATCTCATAAACATAATCGTTTAGCAACTCAACCCAGCGTCGCTTACGCATATTTAATTCCTTCTGATCAAATATGTGCTGTAGGCTTTTATGATCAGTGAAGATATTGCATCGTGTACCATATAAATAATGTCGCCAGGTCTTCAAGGCGAATACCACCACGCCTAGCTCCAGGTCGTGGGTGGTGTAGTTCTTCTCATGAACTTTCAACTGTCTTGAGGCATAAGCGATGACCTTTTGGTGTTGCATGAGCACGCAACCCAATCCTTGACGCGTAGCATCGCAGTACACCACGAAGTCCTCGGTGCCTTCGGGTAAAGATAGTATTGGTGCATCGCATAGCTTTTTTTTTTGAGAAGTTGTAAGGCTTCTTCCTGTTTATCACCCCAATTGTACTTCTTGTCCTTCTGCGTAAGGGAAGTCAGCAGTTGGGCTATCTTGGAGAAGTTCTCGATAAATCGGCGGTAATAGCCCGCTAATCCCAAAAATTGTCGAACTTCAGTCGGTGTTTTGGGAGCTTCCCAATCCTTTATTGCTTCTATCTTGGCTGGGTCTACATGAATACCCCTCTCGTTCACGACATGACCAATGAACTGTACTTCGCGAATCCAGAATTCGCATTTCAAGAACTTTACATAAAGTTTCTCCTTCTTCAGTAGTTCCAGATTGGTCCTGAGGTGTTGCTCGTACTCTTCTTTCGTTCGTGAATAAATCAAAATATCATCGATAAATACAATCATGAATTTATCGAGATATGGTTTGCAAACACGATTCAACAGATCCATAAACAATGCTGGTGCATTCGTTAATCCAAATGGCATCACAAGGAACTCATAATGCCCATAACGTGTCCTGAACGCAGTCTTCGGTATACTCTCCTCTTGGATCCTTAACTGATGATAGCCAGACCGAAGGTCGATCTTTTAGTAGTAGCTCGATACTTGTAACTGATCGAATAAGTCGTCAATCCTCGGTAGTGGATACTGATTCTTAACAGTGAGCTTATTCAGATCTCTAAAATCGATACACATCCGCAATGTTCCATCCTTCTTCTTTACGAACAAAACTGGAGCTCCCCAAGGCGAGAAGCTCGGCCTTATGAATCCTTTATCCAACAACTCCTGGAGTTGTGTTGATAATTCTTGCATCTCAGATGGCGCAAGTCGATAGGGTGCCTTTGCTACTGGAGCGGCGCCTGGAACCAAGTCTATATGGAATTCGACTTGTTTTTGCGAAGGTAGTCCTGGCAAATCTTCAGGGAATACGTCAGAAAATTCCTTCACCACATGAATGTCTTCGAGTTTTGGCTCCTCAGCCTTCTTATCTACTACGTGCGCTAGGAATGCAACACATCCTTTTCGAAGGCATTTCTGTGCCTTCATACAATTGATGATTCGTAGAGGCGTGTCTCTTTTCTCTCCATGCATGATGCGTGTTTCATCATTCGCAAGAGGGATGCGAATGATTTTCTCATGGAAAACAACTTCAGCCTTATTCTTGGACAACCAGTCCATTCCGACCACCACATCGAAGCTACCCAATTGAACAGGTAAGAGGTCGATACTAAAGCTTCGCTTACCAAGTTCTAATGTACAACCCCTAACAACTTCGCCTGATTCAACAAGTTTACCATCGGCTAGTTCTATGGAATAAGGAATGTCTAATCTACTAGATTCTATTCCAAGCATATGTTTAAATTCCACAGACATGAAACTATAATCGACACCAGTGTCAAATAGTATGGATGCAAAGTGATTGTTAACGATAAACGTACCGATGACCACGTTAGGGTCCTCGCGTGCGTTCCTTGCTCCAATCACAAATGCTCGAGCCTGGGCGTTGTTTTCCCTTGGGCAATCTTTCTTCAAATGCTCCTTGCTACCACATCCGAAGCATCCTTGGTTCTGCCCAGCTCCATTACCATTCCGGTTACCATTACCATTGCCATTTCCATTACCGTTCCCATTACCAGCACCGTTTTGATTGCCATTCCCGTTTCTGTTACCACTTCCATTTCCTTTTCCCCAACAGTCCTCGGTGCGGTGTCCCAGTTTTCCACACTTGTCACATTTTGGAATGTGACAAACTCCTTTGTGGTGACGCTTGCACTGATTGAATTTGGGCAGAGTGCCCTGGTATCCTCTAGTAGGAGCGTCATTCATAGCTGCAAGGGCTTTCGTTTCCTTGGGTGGATTGGGTTCACGTTTCTTGTTGCTGGAACCCTTGTTGTTGTTTCGTGTCGCTTGACTCAGATTCGAATGCTTCCTTTTTTGTCACCAGACCACTCAGCATGCGTCTCGGTTTTCTCAGTAGGTTTCAACGATAACTTCTTCATACGGTCAGCATCCTCAGTAAGTCTGACAGTCAGAGTTACAGCCTGAGTGATCATTGTGGGTTTTGCTGCGGTTACCATGCTGCGAAATTCCGTAGCCAATCCCCAGATGTAGCGCTCAATGCGCTTTAATTCGAGAGTCACCAGATAGGGGATCACTCTTGACAGGTCATGGAACCTTCGAGTATAACCAACAATGTTCGCACCTTCCATGGACAAGTTCCAGAACTCAGTCTCCAACCTTTGGAGTTCAGCACGAGAACAATACTTCTCTCTCATTCTTTCCTTCAACTCATCCCAAGTCATACCATATGCAGCATCATCACCCAAAGTTTGGACTTGCAAATTCCACCAAGTCAAAGCTTCATCAACAAACAATCCAGTAACAAAAGTGACTTGCTGGTCTGCGGTACACTTGCTCATGCAGATAGTGGAATCAGTCTTCTCCGTCCAGCTCACAAAAGCCACTGCACCTCCAGTGCTGTCGTAATTTAGTGGCTTGCAGTCGAGAAACTACTTGAAGGTGCAGCCTGGAATTGATCCAACCAATTCACACGTGAGCAATCAATGAAACAATGAAACAAAGACCGTTCATAAATTTCATTATGTTTTAGCAAATCAGCTTAAGGTTACCTTGGGTTGTGTTTCCTCTCGATGAATCTCCATTCCCATTACGTCTAGTACCGCCTGATCCTCCACTGTGTTCAGTACAGTTCGCCTCGTACTGGGGGATCGCTTCGGAGATCCTTTCTTCCAGCAGGGAGTTCAGTTCCTCAGCAGTCCTCGGCATCGGAGGAGGAGGATGATCAGAATCCTGATTGTTCATAGCTCTCCTAGGTGCCATGTTCTTCCAAATCATAACATAACAGAGTTAGACATTTGTTTGATATCATCACACAAGACAGTGGTAGTACATATATGTATAAACATACACATAAGTAATATCAAACAATCCGCCAACATATAAATCAATTTATACAGCAACAAGCATGCATAAATAGATAAATACTGACGTGTCATAAGATATTCACCGAGTCTTTATACATATTAGGACAACTTGTTACATCATTGTTTGCAAAGAAAACAAAATGCGTAAGGGTTACATCACCCTATAGTACAAGTATAATACATATAAAAGACAAAATATCTTTCTTCACATTGGCGGTTCTTGTCTTCAAGTTGTACCCAAGCTCGGTTGCAGTCTTCATACCCAAAAACACTGCTCCATAAAAGAACCTGCAACGAAAACCTAATAGGCTGGGGGAGAGGGTGGGGGTGTAGGGAAGATTAAACTATGAAGATGAGTCACTTCATCCTCGAGCTCACGAATTCAAAACAGGCACAGTGTCATCATCATCACCCGTCGGGTAAATTCTCAGTCCAGCAGCAAAAAGGGCCGAATATATCACTGAATCGAAGGAATCGGCATCAGACTCAAGGTCAGAATTGGAAAGGATATCGACAATGGGCTCAACAGGAGAGGCCACACTACAATCCAGATCATCAACGAAAGGCCAGTCCTCAGCAGGGATGGCGGCAAAAGGAATAGCATGGATGGGAAAAGGCTCAACGAGGTGCTCTCCATTAGGATGTCCGATGATCAGCTGGCCATGGAGAGGTAAGGGTAAGGCTATGACATCGTCGAGATCATCATCGTCAGTTATCATCTCAGGGTCGGTCTCAAAGTTTGACGGGAACGTCTCCTGTACTGAAGAAATCTCGTCGTCAGAGGCAATCGTCATCGGGTCACTTCCTTCAGATAGGCCACTGCTTTTAGACGAAGACATGTGTACCTGTAATATTTTATTCATAGTATATGTATATATTAAAATTACTTAATTAATATACAAATAACTATACACATTGTTGCAAGTAATTCTCAGTCAAAGACAAGTGCTACTCCAGTGCACCCTAAGTCTCGTAGTGTCCTTACTTGACCTTTTGAAATCAGCTTCAGGTAGTGGATGTCGTGGAAGCTTTATGGAATGAAAATTTTTGAAAAAAATTGTTTTCGTGAGAGGATCCTAAAGATTGTAGTCTAGACTCGAGAAGGAATCCTGGTTCACTACAATCGCCTCTCTGATACCAATCTGTCACACCCCTTTCTAAGGCGGAAGCATGAGGTGTGATCCTGAAAGGTTCTCATTGCATACGAATGGTAAACATACTACATGCTCGTAAAATAACTCCCAAAATGCCATTTTCATTACATAATTAAAAACAGAAGTTAAGTTGAGAGTTTACAACACCGAATAAAATATTGTCTGAAAGGTTTACAACTTTATTTAAATGACAAACATAAATGTTTTGATTTTTATATCACCACACAGGGTGGGACATAACAACCAAATCCCGCAAAATAGGCATAAGAGTCTTGACACATAGTAACTAAAAACAGAAACGACATCCTGGAGCCAGAGTAAGACCGCACACACATCCACTTTAGTTACCTGAAATACATGTGAGTTTTGAAAAATCGTCAACATAATGTTGGTGTGAATTCATGCAATTTTGTGTAAAACATTTAAGCATTCGTTGTAGAAAACATGGTATATAATTGTACTGAAATAAGTACTTCTGTAAATGTAAGGAACACGAGATCGCTAATGGTTCGCGAGGCCACTAACATATGTAACGACATAGGAAACATCCAAACCATAGGCATTTTTACCTGTCAATTCATGACTAGAGACACAAAAGCACTACTTGGTAAAAGAGTGGCCAAGAGTGTGGTTGCCTGAAACCCATTAGATCTAACCTTTTGTTCCGCGGTCTAGGTATATAGTTTGATTAATGTTGCTTATGGCACCCTATTCGTGACATGATCTATAGTATCATTCCTTAGTTTTGTATTTCAACATACCATAGCACATGTATTTTCCCCAAGTTTAGAAAACAAGTAAAAGTTTAAAAGTGGGGACATGAACTCACAACTTTGCGTATCCTGCGCCGCAAACTTCACCGGTTGGTTTTGTAGCGTCGTGACCTATACGTGTTCTATTAATGTTAGTCACTAGACTTGTATCACACAAGTACAAGTCATCATCTTCCGTTTATGTATATGTTCTTTGTATGTTCATTCTTAGTGAGGGTCGTGCCCTTGTTTGTCGGGTCTTGCCCGTTGAGTATATATTGTTTATTTGTAAATATATATTTCCCTTCCCAAAGATATATTCATTTATAAGGTCTTTCTCAAGGTAATAAGTGTTAAAAATAATTTATATTTTTAACTTTTCATGTATATTACTTATATTATTTTCCAAAAATAAATATAAGTATTTTGTGAAATAATATTTTCAATATTATTTTTGTACAAGTATTCTTAGGAAAGTATACTTGTATTTTATGTAAATACTTGTGTATTTTGTATTTTTCACCAAAAATCAATACTTTGATTTTTATTACTTTTCGGAATTATATTTCTTAAAAATAATGTATTTTTAAGTCGTGTATGAAATATATATATTTTGTCATGCTATAAAATATATATATGGTTATTCTTGATATCCACCCGATTTTTGCATAAATTCCCATACTTGGTATAGGTTATATATTTTTGTCCAAAAATATATATTTAAGTCCATTGTATCCTTATATTGTCCAAGTTTAATAATATGCTAAGAAATATATTTTCATAAATATATTTTCTTGTATTTGTCCATGTATTTCCTTGTGAGGAATTTTGTATACTTGTATGTTCTCATGTATTTGTATGTGTCTTTTTGTATTCATACTCCTTGGGAGTATTTAGTGTATTTTTAAGTCCCTAATACACTACTACATATAATACACAAAATATACACTAAGCACAAAATTTGGTGATCACTAAATATATATATTTTTCCTAAAAATATACATACTTAATATATATATTTTAACTTGAAGAAATCACTATTTCTTAACTTGGAATTTTACACAAAAATTAGGGAAACCTTGGTAAATATTTTTGGGTGAATTTTTAGGGAATAAGTTTCACCGGAACTTATATTTTTCTAAGTGTCAAAATTTTATAAAATTTTTTACATAGTTTCCCCTAAAAATGGAGGTTTCCCTTGTTTTCAAAACATGTGTTTATCTTCTTTTCAATCACCAAAACAATTCTCAACAATAATCATCAACAACATACACCAATTTCTTCATATGAAACATCATGGTGAACTTGATTTTTGTTAAAAATGTGTAGTCTTTTAGATCTACACTTAACATATTATGATCTTTCCAAAAATAAGTGTTCTTGAGTATTTTAAACAAACTTATGTGAAACTTTAATCCACTAACTTAGTCATCCATGAGTTTTATGATTTCAAAACTTTGTAAATCATGTTCTAAGACCACTTTTATGTTCATTAGAAAGATTATTATTTTTAACATCATGATTAACCATGGATCTTTCAAGATCCATGCTTAATAACTTTAGATCTTTCAAAAACTAGCTTTATGTTAAATTTTTAACAAACTTTCCATGAATTTTAGTTTCAAAAATTAGTTCTACACACACTTTATTACTTCAAGATTACAAGATTATGCATCAAAATTCATTTTTCATGTTCACATAATGCTTCATATGTTCATCTTCAAGTTTAACCATGGATCCTTCTAGATCCATGCTTAAACTTGTTAGATCTAAGCTTTAACATACTTGATCTAAACATAAACACAAGATATAACATCAACAACAGCATTACATACACCAAAAATTCATGTAATCACTTATTTTCTTCATGAATATGTTAGATCTTTTCATTTTTATCATTAAAAGTTAAGTTGTTTAGATGGTGAAACTTGTACACAACATAAACATGACTTATTTTAGTGATCAAGAAGCTTACTAATAGCTCTAATGGCTAGGAAAGTGGCACAAGAATGAAGATGATGATCAAGGAAGAAAATGAGAGGTTAAAAGCTCCAAAGTGAGGTCCTTCAAGTTCCTACACTTCAAGCCTTCTTAGATGATCTCCATACACCTTGTAATGGCATTGGAATGGTTGTTGGATGAGCAAAATCGAAAGTGTGTGGTTGTGTGAGTGAGGCCGAGAGCATGGAAGGGAAGAAGAGGGTGTTTGGAGTGTTAGATGATGGAGAATGAAGGAGTGGTATTAGTTTTTAGTTTTTATAAAATTCTCCATATCTTTCATGGTATATTTGTTAGAATATTCTCCAACATAATCTCTAATATAATCAAATAAAATCAATTAAAATCTTTAGGTGGGACCCTTGTCCCAATCGTCCAAAGAGAGGGGGGTTAACTGTAACATTTTAACTATAAGTTATATGATTTAGTTGGAATGTAATGGTATTAGTTAGGTATTTTGTGTATTTAATGTTTATGAGATGTAGTATGATGTTCGGTGATCATAACTAGCTTCGTAATACTAAAACAATGCTTCTAGTGAAAATTTGGTGTTTCGGGTAGTGTCCGGTTGTTCGTTTCGTTACGGTTCGTTAAAGTGCTTATTTGTGCAGTTTCACTAAGTATGAAGCACCTTTTGTGACAGTTTCAATTCCCGAAACTTTGTAAGTTATTCTGGACAATAAAACACAAATTATGCATGATATTATTGTGTTAAATAGCTTATTATAGCTGAATTATGGTTGTTTTATGCAAAATTCTGCATTTAAAGTGAGTTTCAGGTGCTTTTTAGTGCATAGATTAGCTTCCGGAAAGTTTATATGTTAACCTTTGTATCCATACTTGGGTTTTAATGTATTTTAGATGTTGGACCTATTCCTAGGCCCTAATCCTATTATCTGACTGCTTTCTGCAGACATTCTGACACAGCGTGTCTTACCGGTGAGTTTACTAGTCTTTTTGACGCAACGCTTAAAGTAATGCATAAGGAAATATTTGAAGTATAAAACGTGCATGAATTCACATATATAATGTAATCAAGCAATGTTGACATTTAAGCACATAATTGCAGAGATTAAATAATAATTAAAACTGTACGGAGATTACCGGTTTTGTGCCAGTTGTCACAGTTATGTTAGCTATTGTGTTTTTCTTTTTCTTCCTCTTTTCTTTTTTCTCTTTATTAAACCATCCTTTCTTCTTAGGTGGTATAGGTTCAGTAGATTTGGCTTTAAAAATGAAAGATCCTTCCGCATCCAGTTCATCTCCTGATATGGCTCTAGATGGTCCTTCATCCATCTCCGAATCAGACGTATGTTGGAAAGCATCAGACACACTTTTTGTCACTCATACTGTGGACTCAGAAATTGTCAAAAATAATATAAAAATTCCACATATATGATTTTTATATTCACAGAAATAACACATTAATTATTCTATATTAATTTCCTAACATTAATGTTTAAGTTAGGTATTAAAAGAACACCTAAATAGCTTAAACCAGTGGCTCTGATACCATTTTCTGTCACAACCCCGACCCCACCCTGGGCGGGAGCCGTGAACAGTTAGGTGGTACCGGTGTTTATTAAATTTTCAGCGGAAAATACCACCAGGATCGTAGTTAGGAAATATTTCAGAGTTTGAAAGTTTAATATTAAACAAATGGGATAAACCCATATTACAATCAAATGTTTTTATAGGGAGAAAGCCTTAATTGATAAAACACAATTTTCTTCTTTTATTCAGGTAATCATAACCACTTTATTTAAGCCTTCAGTGCTCCATAGCAGGCTTCTATTACCTTCACAGTAAGTTACGTGTAGCGCGTTTGAAAACATTTTATTAGCGAAAAATATTGGTGAGTTCATTCAATGTTATAAAAAGACCCATTGTTATATTTTACAGTATCAAGGGTGATTACATTGTTTATATCTATCAAATACTCAAATCGGTATTTGTCACTCGACCGGATCTGTGACTATGGTCATATCACACATTGGCTAACCCGCTGTTCAATGGTGAAGCTTATCAAGTAATGTATACAAAACCCCACATACCGGCAGTAATTGTAGAATACAAAATCTTAATCACTGTAAGTATAACTGAAAAACATTTAGGGTTTTGCAAAGCATTTGGTAAAAAGAAAGAGTGACTCACAATGTTGTGAAAAAAAGAAGAATGACTCATATTGTAGATTATGGGTTTTAACTTAAAGCTTCCTGTTGCTAATCCTAGGTTCCTAGATAAAAATACAATGCAACACCTGTCAGTGTAACAACCCAACTCGAAGTTTAACGATACATCACGAGATCAAAACCCCAACTTAGTTAACAAAGTATAGCCTTATTCAGGCAGTACTTTGGCATCCGTTGCTAGGTTTCGGATCGATCGGACAAGGTATCGAATCAGTGATCAGGGTTAAAACACTTACAACAGGGCAAAGTTTCACAGAATTAGGGGTATAACATAAGAAAATGGGGATAAGAGAACGAGTTTTCATCAAAAGTTGATCGAAAAGGTGCACAGGCTTCTGTCCCAAGTTGCTGCTTTTATAGCCTAAATGGGCATCTCCCGCGCATCGCGCCAGGCCAAGGGGACTCCCCCGCGGGTCGCCTGAGACGCCTATTTTGCCTAGACAGGCCTCGTTGCTTGTATAGCCTCGCCACACATCGCGCTCGAGTTCCACGTGTCTTGGTACTCCCCCGCGACACGAGGAAGAATTAGGGGTCCCCCCCTGCGTGTCTCCTAAGAGTCCAGTCACTAGTGTCTTTGGTTTTCGTACTTGTTCGCGCCGTACAAGTCCGGGGTTGCGATCAGGGGTCCTTATAAGGTATTTTGGGAGTTGTTACATTCCACGTCACACACACCACATCGGGCATGGCGTGGACCTCAGCACAGTCGTGGGGGCGAGTCAATTTCCACCAGTGTGGAGCTTTAAATCGTGTGGACATGTCGCGTTTCTACAGGCTGTGGGATGTAGCCATTGTGTGCAATAGTTAATTTTTTTTACTTTTTATAAATTTAATAACACCTAATATATAAATCACCCAATTTCTACCATTCTTTTAATAAACTCTCTCAAATACTCACAACTTTCTACCATTTTCTTTTTACAATATACCTCTCAACCTACAAAAACAATGGCAACGATTTCGTGGACCGAAGAAGATATCGCGTCATGCGAGTCGTGGGTCGAAGCGCTTAGCCACTACACACCGCGTAATCGCTCGAGTGGTCCATTTGGGGGGATAATTTCCCAACACTTTTGCATCCATATGGGTGACACCACCCGAACTGTGGACACGTTTTCTTCTCGTTTTAGGACTATCCGTTTGGATAGTGAAAGATTCGAGACGGTGTACACCACGGTGGAAAATGCGGGTGGTGATCTTGGGGAGGACGTCACCATACAAGTCGCCCTCATCAACTTCAGGCATGACTACAACCGTAAATTCAAACACGTTTTGATGTGGCATATAATTAGATTTTTTATTTAATAATGTTCAGTTTTTAGGTTTTATTTTAATTATGTAATGTTTAATTATTAAGATTATTTGTTTAATGGGTGGGGCTCGGTTACAAAGTCCAAATTTCCTAAAAAGTGTAAAAAACTCATAAAAGACTATAATTTCAGCAATAAAACATATCTAAAACCAACAAATAACAGTGTGAAGATTACTAAAGTATTATATTTAAACCCTAATAGTCCATGAAAACTTCAAACACAACATTGTAGAACTATTAATATAAAACACAACATGCTAATCAACATAAAACATAATAATGTTTGTCATTTCATAATCAAAGCCTTATCATCCAAAACACAACACAAAACCCACATATATGATGTTTTTGTAATCTTCATTATGTTATTTGTATTTTTATGATTTACATTATGGTGTTTTATAACTTTTTACAATTTTTAGAAAACTTAGACTTTGTACCTATTCCTATCCTATATAGCTTTGTTTAATTACTATTAATGCTTTTTTAAACTAAATAGATTTTATATAATTTTTAAATATAATTTTACAATAAGTGTGTCACGTGTCGAATAATGTCACACTTCCACGCCCCGTTTCACACCTTCCGTTTTTACACCACGCCCCATTTCTAATACGTACTTACGTGTCATCCACATGTCACATAACGCCTGATTTTCAAACCCTTCCCCACGCTATATTCTTAGCCAAGAAAATTACTCTAACATTTTCATTTCGCCATAAGTACAAGCAACATGTGTCAGGACCATTGACTAAACGTAAGAGTATGAATGCACTCTTAATGAATACCATTCAATTACTCATCGATATACTCATCGATATCTACAAATTAATTAAACGCGTCGCATTTTCTACATATTATAATAAAACCCATCGCATTTTCATATTGATTGATTACAAATCAATCGTGAACTTAACAACAAATGGTTTATACGTATTTTTATTCTCTGAAGATGAATTTGTTTTAACATTTATATAATACGAGACAGATATAAAGTATGGTAAATTATATGGATGACTGTATCACATAAAATAAAATTAGATAGTTTTAAGAGAAAAATGTCCGGATAGTCCCTGTGGTTTCGCCTTTTTCACCTATAGTCCCTAACTTTCTAAAACTACTCGAATAGTCCCCAAGTTTTCGATTTTTGTTCTCGGATAGTCCCTGGGTCTAACTTCAGTTACTTTTCTCAGTTAAGGAGGGTGTGAAATGACAAAAATACCCTTTCCTTAAAAGGCCAAACCATAAGGACTATCCGGGCATCTTCTTCATATTTATTTGACAAAAATACCCTTTCACACACACCCACCTGCAAACCCCCACCCCTCACTTAAAACCCTATCTACAAACACACCAGTCGCACAACACCCTCATCCTCCCTCTCGATCTCTCTCGGCTCCGGCCGTTTATCTGTCGGAGATGATGATGATGATTATTACTGAAGATGATCGTGCTTGCCATTGATTGGAGATGATGATTGATACTGTTGAAGGAGCACCGGCGGCAGTAGTGGTGACGGTGGTTCTGGGTTCGAGATGCGGGTCAGCGGTTCGGAACCGGTGTGTTTCAGGTGGAGCTCTGGTTCACGATCATAGCAGTAGCAGCAGATGAGGAAACAGAGTGATGGTGGTCCTCTTCGAATTCGAGTTTTGGCTTCGGGTTATGATGCAAGGAACAGTGATTCATACATAGCACCGGCCGGAGGAGTTGACGTCGACGACAAGAACAACGGCGGGATTTTCTGCTAGGTACGCCGCCGCCGTGTGCGACGGCTCCCTTTCCTTCTCCGGTCTCTTCCTGGTTCTGTCGGTGGTCTTCATCAGCGAAGAACCGAGTGGGGGGTGTCTTGCCTGTAAACGTCGCCCGGATCTGGAATCCGGTGACCGAATTTTGTGTAAGGTGAGAGGGAGATCGAGAGGAAGGTGAGATGGATCAGTTCTTCAATTGATTTGTTTGTGTTTTGTTTGATAAATATGTAGATGAGAGCATTTGGGAGGGAAACAAGTGTTGAGCAGATGTGTTTGATAAATATGTAGATGAGAGCATTTGTTCTTTTTTATTCTGACATTAAATCTCAAATACACATGATGCGACAATATAATGGCGGGCCAGTGGTGATGGCAGGTGGTCGTCCGATGGTGGGCCAGTGGTGTTTGCAGGTTGCAGAGACAAAGAAACAAACAGGAATGTGAGAAGGAGTGGGGGGGGGGTGATGATGGCGATGTAGTTTTGAGGTCGGTTCGGGACCGAGCCCAACTTTTATCGCAGTTGGCCTTTAGACGGGCGGGTTTTCTCTGAAACTGTGGCGGTGATGGTGGAGAGTGGAGGAGGGTGATGGTGGGTGGAGGTTGAAGATGAAGTGTGGTGGTGGGGTTTTATAATGTTGAAGATGAAGGGTGGATGGGTTTTATAAAGAGAAGATGCCCGGATAGTCCCTATGGTTTGGCCTTTTAAGGAAAGGGCATTTTGGTCATTTCAACACCCACTTAACTGAGAAAAGTAACTGAAGTTAGACTCAGGGACTATCCGAGAACAAAAATCGAAAACTTGGGGACTATTCGAGTAGTTTTAGAAAGTTAGGGACTATAGGTGAAAAAAGGCGAAACCACAGGGACTATCCTGACATTTTTCTCTAGTTTTAATTTGGTGATTCTTAAGATTCTTTGATTTGGCCTCTTCATTTATATTTTTTATAATGTCAACCAAAAATGCATCTTGTTAGCTTTACTTACAATGAGGTTAAAGTTAAACAATTCACTACAACGTGGCCAGTTGTATTTCTTATCTACAAATTTCAGTTTTTTTTTGAGAGGTGACTTTCAATTTCAAGAGTCGATCACACTCGTCTCTTGACGAGCCCTGATCCACCACGTACCCAGACTATGTTGTCTGAACCGGGTCCACGCTGGTGTAGTGGGGACTGTTAGCGGCTCTCGCCCGGAAACCGTACACGCCTCCACACGGGAGACCCCGCTGGAGTAACGGCCGGATTAAAACCGGGGCCGGCTCCAGCTCGAACTTGCGCACCAATGGCTCACAAGTTCTTACCATCATAGCCTGGTCCAGTCCCTTTGCCACAAGCTGGAATCGAACCAGCGCCTCTATAAGAGGACACCGGCCCAATTGCCAATTGGGCTAGGGGACCGGATACAAATTTCAGTTAGTTATTAATAAATTCTTCAATTTGTTTGGGTTTATTATGATGTGGACGTATACTCATTTTCAAACACGCATCTGTTAATCATCCAAAATCGTAGCGTATATATATTGAATTCGTTTAAAGTTGGTATATTATCTCTACGAACCAATTTTCTTTGGAAAAAATAGAAATAAAATAGTGGTGATTGGATTTCTTACATTTTGTGTTCAGGGGCGGATCTAGACCACTTTTATGGGTTTTCAGGAACCCATTCGGTTTGTAAAAAATAGAAAAAAATTAGTGAGAACCTCACATGGTTTAAAAAAATAGTGAAAATTTGTAAAATATTACCAATAGAAACCTAATAAAAAAGTTTTTAGATCCGCAACCGTTTGTTTTCACTATTTCTGTATACTTTTTAATTATTGTTCATCTGGTCAATCTCTGTCATTCATAGATTGATGATTTGAACTTTGAAGTTTGAACCTTTCTTTTTCTGATAATATAGATATTCCAACAAAATTACTGTGATAGGAAGTAACAGCAACCAAACACCTTTTGTTTGTAACTATGTAAATAAATAGATATCTGTTTGTGTTTATTTTGTTGATAAAATTTGCCTTTCAAAAAACTAAATAGATGTGATCGAGTCTGCCAACAATCTCTAGATCAAGTGGTGGAGGGCTTGCATTTCTCTTGAGAGATGCAGCTTCGACTCCCACTTGGTGCAGAGTGAGATACTTGTGGGCAATGATAGGAGACTCGGGGAAACCTGAGTTGGATCATTGAGCCAAACGGGTTTTACCGGTAATTTTACCGCCGTGCCTACATGCGGGTGGGTTACCGGGTTTTCCCCGAAATTGGTGGTGGACTCGGGTTACTCTCGAAATACTCCGTTTGTCCAGTGGGTGCCCCAAAAGTGCTCGGGATTGAGTTTGTTGGCCGTTAAAAAAAATGTGATTGAGTCTATTGTCATTGACATTTATATATAATAAAATAAAACTTTGCTTTTATTGAAAAAATTAATATCATATTAAACCAACACATCTTTAATTTACATAAAAATATCTCTAACCTAACTTTAATATATCAAAGTCTTTAATATTGATCAAAATACATTATACATTGATTAACAGTGTTTTAATATTTTATTTTAAAGTGTTTTATTTTTTTTAATCCTATTTTCAAGCATTCATTTATTTTGAATTAATATTTTATTTACCATTTAATTTAATTTTCTTTTAATAACTTGCGTTTGTTAATTTAAAAAAATATTAGACCTCCAACAAGGTTTTTTTAACACTACAATATAACTTTTATTGAAAATGGATACTGTATTGCGGGTGTATTAAACCGAACCGAAACCGACAATGAATGGTAATTATTATTTTGAAGTATTTATTTATTTTTTAAAAAAAATATTATTCATCATTTATTTTGATTTTTTTTCTAGGTGTTTATTTTTTTCCAATATTGTGATAAAGTTTTTTTTTTTTTGGAAACAGACAATGTGTCGCTAATGTACCAAAACGTAATGAATCGATTGAACAATATCTGTACCTATACCGCTATTTATTTTCATTGTTTTTACTTTTCATATATTGGCACCATATCGTCATTATGCCGTAACAAACCAAATGAACAACATTGGTACGGATACCTGTATTCATTTTTATGATTTCCGATTTCGATCATTTTTAGTTTATACAACTCTGTCTGCGACAATATATAAAAATGATATAAATATTGTGACGATCTGAACTAATCAATACCGTTTGAACATCGGTGTCGGTGCCTGTGTTCATTTTTGTCGTTTTCAATCGAATGATTTCTATACGAAGTATATGTATCATACCAGTATTATAATGAATCAAACCAATACCAATCCAATGCTCGCAGTAATGTACCGCCGCAATGAACGGTCAAATAACCTAGTATCTATTAAATCAATAATATTAAACGTATGTTACCAATCAAAGTCTTTAATATTGATCAAAATACATTTGTACGTATGAAAACAAATTCATCATGAATAGTAACTTTAATTATTAATTAATAGTAATATTAATTTACAATTTGATCATTTTGTAAGTCTAAATATGCACCTATTTTTTACCATTTTAAGGTGTTTGCTCATGCATTGTGACGGTACGTTACCGTAGATATTATTTATTATTATTACTATTATTACTATTAACCACTTGGGGTGTCCCAGTGGCCAGCCTCACCCACCTCTTCATAGAGGACGCCGGTTCGAAACCTGGCAGGTGAAAAAAACTCCAGGACCTTCGCTCAGGTCGTGTACTAACCGCCAGGCAGCTATTGGGCTAAGCTAGCTTGTGGAGTTATCACTCCAGCGGTCAGGGGTACCGTGCATTTACTCTTTTTTTTTTACTATTTTTACTATTAATATATATATATATACATATATGAAAACAAATTAATCATGAATAGTAACTTTAATTATTAATTAATAGTAACATTAATTTACAATTTCATCTTTTTGTAAGTCTAAATCTTTACCTATTTTTTTTTTTTTTTTACTATTTTAAGATGTTTGCTCATGCATTGTGACGGTATGTTACTGTAGATATTGTTTATTATTATTACTATTATTATTATTATTTAATTTGAAATTTTAATAATTTTGAAATAAATACTAAGGGGCTGTTTGGTAGCCTCTGAATGGTCATTAAGAGGCTACCTCTTAATGGAACCATTAAGAATTTTACCAATGAGAAGGTAGAAGAATGTGAGATGTGATGATTTACCATTCAGAGGTTACCTCTTAACCATTCAGACTTGAGGTTACCTCTTATTCATTCAGAGGTTTTAAACCATTAAGAGGTAGCATCTGAATGGTCATTAAGAGGCTACCAAACAGCCTATGGTGTTGAGTCTAAGCATGCAATGTACTATGTAGACAATTAGACAGGCAATGTAAGCATGAACCACCTATGGTGTTGAGTCTTGCACGTGGAGCGAAGCGTCGTTGTGGATCGTTGAACACTGTACAGGTTATAGTATGGTTTTATCGAAAAGCTTTTCCCCTTTTTAAAACCAAGTTCACTATAACCAATGGCTCCAATACCAATCTGTCACACCCCCAAAATCCACCATGCGGGGTATCACCGCTTGGAGGCGTGACATGACCAGGATCGAGCCACCAATCATATTGAACAACATAATTAAGTAAATAAAACTGACCACAATACTATTGGTGACCAAAAGAGAGTTAACCAAGTTTAATTTAAACAGTGGAAGCATAAGACGTTAAACCAAAACATAAGTTCCATAGTTTATAAAGTTCAATTATTAAGTACGGGACATAACATTCCGCATCCCACAACGACTTCTTCCTCGGGAAAGCTCCATAAGCGTCTAGCGACCTGTAAGGCATGTAACAACGAGTCAACAACAAAGTTGAGTGAGTTCACGGTTGGTTGATTGGGTTTAAGTTGTTTATGAAAAACGTGGTTTGACTTTCGTTGGCTTATATGCCGTGGGGGCTACCCCTTAGTTGAAAGTATGTTTAACCAGATTCTTTTTATTACCCAAATCATACCCATAATTAGTGGGGCGCTTCCCCATGTAAACCACTAGACTGTCCTGATATCGACAACTGACGAATAACGTGCCCTACATCAATGTTCTATGTAACACCTCGCAAATTTCAGGTTTAATATTAAAACGACACGTGTCATGTAAGACAAAAACGCGTTGAAAACCCGGATTTAATAAAGATGTTTTCGGTAGGATTTAAAGTGGCGTCATGTTAAATTGTTACCTCTGAACACCTCTATTATAAATCCCAAGACCCGATATAATAAAATTATACATCTATTATACCCTCAATTCAGGGAATTATTGCCTTTAAAGGAAAATTCAAATGCATGATGTGATCCCATGTTGAAATGAACGATAAACCGTCATTTACGGGTCTTGTATTTGCAATCAAGTGAAATAATGGATGTTGGTAGGGTATGTTACAGTATTAGACACTTATTGAAGGTCCCCTAATGATAAAATAAAGTCCACAAGTCGTATAAAATGGCTGCCCTTTCAAACCATCAACAAACAACAAATTTCGGATCAGAACAAGGCGTCGCGTAGCGCGACAGCCCCTCGCGCTACGCGAGGGTGCGCCCAGCGACAGCAGACTTGCTGTTGGCTGTTGTGTGCGTTTGTGACCTCCTTAGCCGGTTTCTCTTGCACATTCATGGCCCTTAGACACCCCTACATGCTAGAGACATGTGTTTATCACTTGTGGTTGATCCTAGACTCTTGTGTCAAGTGATTGTGGTGGTAAACCCACTATATAAGGACCCTTTCATTCACCACTTTCATTCACAAATCATTTTCAAGCATTCTGATTATTGGGGAGCTTGCAAACTGATCAAGAGCCTTCCTACTCATCCATTAATCATCTAGTAAGTCTCTAATCCCTTCTAAATTAATTCTAGTTTAGTTTTTAGCTTAAAAGTCAACATATCGTATTAAACGGTTGACTTCGGGTTTAGTTATCGATAGCTCAGTCGTAACCCGAATTAAAAGTACCGTTAGATAGGTAATTATATGGGTATTAAACCCTTATAAGGGCAAGTACCAAATCCAGACCTAACTAGGTCGTTTGTCGGGTCAAACGTTGACCGAAAAAGTCAACAGAATGTCAATATGCGATTTAATGCACGACTAGCAATCCGCGAGGCGTGCAACCTGTTTTAAACTTAATATAACTTGGTAATAAGTATAAAAACTTGTTTACGCTTGCCCGACTCGACAAATTTCTGTTTAAACCCGGTTCGGAACCGAAAGGCGCAAAACCTTGACTTTTGCGTTGACTTCGGTTCTGACCCGTTTTAGTAAGTATTAGACATGCCTTAAAGTCTCATTAGGGTTGGGTTACATGCTAGTATAAGTCTCTGTACTTATTGCATTGATTATCCGATGCATGCACACGTTTCCGTTAATCGCTTAAATTGGACCATAACGCCCTTATGACCTTATAACGAGTATTTTGAAAATGTGGAAATACAATAATCTTAGTTACTGATTATTTAGCATGTACGTAAATTTTTACGTCAAGCGGAGGTCTAGATTAGGAGATATGCGCATTAGCGTATATAATAAGCTTTTTATTAATTAAACGGCGCGATTAGCGCATAGCCTATCTAAACCCGAATTTCGGTACCAAAACTTTTACCCGCTGATGTTAAATAATATTTTAGGATTTTTGAAGATTTTTAATTATTTTTAAACTGATCATAAGCTTGGATTAGCGCCTTAATTCGGTTAATACCGAATATACCCTTTTCGGCCATAAAATGAGTTTTACAAATCCTTTTGACGCCAATCCAATTGCTACTGATTTTAAATATTAAATAGAGTGTTTTGAACCTGTTTAATTGATCAGGAAACTCAGAATCGTATCTTAACCCGTACGTCGCTTAAAACGGCTTTATACGCGTATTAAACGCGTAGTTTAGTATTAAAACCATTTTGCCACGTAAGACTTAATACCATTAGACATAACCTGTTAAGTTAAGATATTTTTCTGATTAAATCAGACCCGTATCTCAGAGGTATTATAAATCTCTTTTATAACCCTTAAAATGACCAAAATACCCCTACGGGGCGTATTTAGGGATTTAACTCGTTATGGGCATTATGGAAGATATCATAATGATATCACCACATATTTAAAGCGTATTAACCTAGGAAACCTGTTCGCGACCCTTTCGGTTACCCGTTATGCATTATGCGCGTTCGGTTCGGTTTATGTAACTAGTTTGCATAAACTAGCCGAAACGGGTCAAACGATATCATTTTTATCTCAAAATCCAGAATGTGGATAATAAACCCATATTAAACAAGTCCTCAAACTTGTCGGGTCTAAATCACATTCTATCCGGTCTTCGCTTAATCGTGCGTACGAACCGTATCCTTAAAACTAACCGGTCTAAGCTTAAGCTTAATTAAAGATCCGTTAGTATTCTAATAGGTTATTATAAACCTTCGTTCCAGATTAGGAGAACCAGTAAAAGATACCGCACTCGCTGATTTTGAACTATACTTGCTCAGGTAAATACTTTTAACTTATTTCCCTATACGGGCTTGGGTAAGGTATATAAAATACCGCTTGGTCGGGCGTTGAATATTTAATCTTATTATGGTTAAATTATTGAGATGTCTCCGTTTGAATTGTTTTGTTGCTTAAAGCCTTTGGGGGGTTAATGACCGTGTCCCGGATATCCCTGGCATCATTTTACGAAATGGCCACGACCTTAGCACTCTGGTGTAGGCGTACACCTGTAGTGTCTCATAATTTAAGTGGTGTGTTAATTGATCTTTAACCCGGCTCGATCCGGGCTACTGAACGCATAAGAAACATGTAAATCCTTTACAAGTTTATATATTAAATAATTACCCCAAGTTATAAAATATTTGTGCCTTGTGCCTTAAATGCATTTCTTAAACTCTTTTCAAAATGAGTCGGTTGATTGTATTTACCAGTGTAAACTGACGTATTTTCTTAAAAAGATTGAGTGCAGGTACTACGCGAAATAGGCTGGCTTGTCTCCTAGCATCCACATTAAGTCTCGCCAGCTTGGATGTCATATCTGTTGAACATTTGTTTCCTTTTTGTTTTATTTGATCTACCTGTGGATTTTATTCGACTATTTGTGATACTTCATATTACAAAATCGTTTGGTTGAATTAAATCTATATATTGCTTCCGCTGTGCATTTAAATATTGTGTTGTTTGACTATTATGTTGCCAACCACGTCACGATACTCCCCCACCGGGCCCACCGGTGACACGTGGAAATCCGGGGTGTGACAGGTTGGTATCAGAGCCAACTCTGAGTGAATTAAACACTAGCCTTTTTGTGTTTAATCTCAGTTACACAATTGCACATATTTAAACTTTCGAGTCTAGACTTATAACATAAGACAAATTCCACCCTATTCGGTTTTTTGTTTTGTTCTTTAAAACTTTATATTTTGTTATTTGTTATCTTATGTTTTGTTGACAGGTATAACAGAGAAAATGCCTCCAAGATTTTTACGTATGCGAGGACGAGGAGGAAAGGGGCCGACCACCGCCCCCAACGACCATGAAGCTGGACCATCCAATACACGAGCTCCTATCCCCGCCGAGAGTGACGGTACTCGGCGGAACCAGAGAGGTCTCTTTCAACCGGCAAGACGGTCGGTTTCGAACAGCTCTACGACTCCCGCTCAAGACTCATACGGGCCACAATCAGAAAATGAGCCTAGAGACCCTCACCATTCACACATACCGTTACAGCGATCTATGTCGCACCGTCCTTTTGGAGACCCCACTCCAATTTTTCAAGGCCAGTTCAACCCGGCGGATTATCTACAAGAACCAGTGGGTTTTAACCCATTGGGGCCGGAGGACCATTTTTCTGGAGGAAACGATATGGATGAGGAAGATGACCCCGAAATGCCCGCATCAGGAACTCCCAACCACCCAATCGAGGTCTCGGATAGTTCAATTTATCACGGGCCACCCTATAATGGTCCAGATAGCTTCCAGGCTATCTTTACTCGGCACGAATGGTATTTTACACCTTCTCACCATTCGTCGCCGCATGAGCAGCATCAGCCTCCCTATTCTCCGCCGCATGAGCAGCATCAGCAGCATCATCAAGATTCCTCTGGGAATCACCAGTTTGAGGCAGTTACGCCACCGCCTCCACCGCCACCAGTTCAGCCGGCGCCTCCACAGCCGCAAAGACATAGGAGATCCGGAGCCCGGATGTCCACACGAAGAGAAGAGTTTCACCTTAACTCTCCTCTACAATCAAGTGGCAGAAATTATCAGCCGCTTCCAGAAGTTCCACAGATAGGTGGACCATCAAACCCCTACGCGCAGCAACCGCCACCAATGGGTTTCGATAATCAGATACCAGCATACACGGGTCCTTCGATGTACAACCCGTTTGAGCAACCGACTCACCCTAACCTCGGATACGCTGAAGCCGACCCGTATTTGGTAGCAGCTAATTACAACGCCCTTAACCAGGAGGGACCGTATGGAGCTCCTTGGGGAGTAGGCTACCCAGCACAAGGATATCAGATGCCTACACAACCCCCGTACTACCAACAACCCCCGCCGTCTCTACAAATGTCGCCACCACTGCATCAGGAAATCCTACAAAGTATTAGGGAGGTGCGGCATGAGGCACGGGAAGACCGAAGGCGTAACCAGGGGATGTTCAAGACCTTGACGAACTTAATCAAGGGGAAGAGTAAGAAGGATCAGTAAATCCTTTGTGTGTGTATGTCTACTTTAAAAATCAGGTCCCTACGTGGACATTTATTATTTGTATGTGTATGTAGTCCCTGCGTGGACATCTACCTTTTGTACTTAGTTCCATACGAGGACTTGTTTCTATTTAGCCCCTGCGTGGGCACATCTTTCTGTAAGACCCCTGCGTGGGCATGTACTGGTTTAAACCCCTGCGTGGGTAAGTTTATTATTAGTAAAAGACCCGTTTAGGGCTGTGTGTAATAGTATAATAGATTAATGGAATGTTTGTTTTATAAATTTCATAATTGCCATATGTGCATATATAATGTATAAAATGAAATAAATTAAAATCATTCCTTTTAAATTAATCTGCCTATGAAATTAATTAATTAAGGATCTTAAAAGTGTGAACCCTAGCCTCGTGTCAAATATAAGACCGGGCCAAAATGGTAAGACCTGTCTAAAAGATTCAATTTCCTGTTAACATCTTAAAACATGTTAACACTCCTGACAGAAGTGATTCGTTAAAATCACATACGTCATATTATAAAGGAATTCTTTAAAAGATTCCTAACCTAGTTTAATGATCTCTGAATCCTAGGTTTACATCATCAATTAAGATGATCATATTTTAACCATACGTGGTAATATAATGCCTACGGGCCCTTCTCATTTTCATATGAGACAAAAGACAGTAATAGTCTGTGACCCTGTCTGAAAAAGGTAATGAACTTGGTTCAAACCTTAAAAAGCCTTGATTCTCTTGAATTCATAGCTTATAACTTAAATTGTCCCTGTGACTAGGCCTTATGTGCTAATAAAACTGTTATTGTTTTATAATTAGGATAAATTATTTTAGAAATCCTAATTAAATGTGAGAAATAAATTAACCATATATGGTCTATGTTTACCGCGGTTAATAAAAATTGCCATAAAAGACAATTCTATAATAAACTCACCAATAAATTATTGTCAATATGTTACAGTTCAAAATACATGGCAGACTCAAACGAGGTCAACAGTCACCCAGGAATAGTGCCTGATAATGCCCCTGGGAACGTAGCAGGTGCAGAATTGCAAGCTATGATAGACAATGCGGTTAATAGAGCTATGGATAGACAAAACCATGGATCAAGTGGTACCCATACGAGGACCCATTCTGCATCACACACTAGGACACCCTCCAGGACCCACACTGCCCACAACAGTAATTCTCACCACTCGTCAAACCGAAGGAGTGTTCCATCCCAGAGGGTCATTCATGATCAAGGACCCCGTAATAGAGGGTGCACCTATAAATACTTTGTGTCGTGCAAACCCAGAGACTTCAATGGGGAAAAAGGAGCTGTGGATTGCATGACGTGGATGGATGAAATGGATACTGTGGTGGATATTAGTGGTTGCCATGAAAGGGATATTGTGAAGTTTGTCTCACAGTCGTTCAAAGGGGAAGCCCTAGCCTGGTGGAGATCATTGATCCAGGCTACAGGAAAGGTTCCATTATACAACATGACCTGGGAGCAGTTCATGGCACAAATCAAAGAAAATTTCTGCCCTCAACATGAGGTTGAGAGAATTGAATCTGACTTCCTGGCGCTGGTCATGAAGAACCTTGACTGTCAGGCCTACCTAACCAGTTTCAACACTTTGTCGAGGTTAGTTCCTTACTTGGTAACTCCGGAGCCTAAACGTATAGCTCGTTTCATTGGAGGGTTGGAACCGGAGATTAAAGCGAATGTGAAAGCCTCGAGACCAACTACTTTTCGGTCAGTAACGGACATTTCATTGTCCCTTACCTTGGATGCTGTTAGGCAAAGGTCACAGAGGAAAAGTGACACCGAAAAGAGG
Source organism: Helianthus tuberosus (assembly GCA_030545235.1). Lineage (NCBI taxonomy): Eukaryota > Viridiplantae > Streptophyta > Magnoliopsida > Asterales > Asteraceae > Helianthus > Helianthus tuberosus. Next base: position 38,462,082 of record CM060442.1, read on the forward strand.
AAGCGTGAGGATGACAACTCACGTCGTACAGACAAGAAGCAGAAGGGAAACAATGACCAGAAAAAAAGGTCAGGTTTCAGAAAGGATGGCCAGCAGTCGGGTGAAAAACCCAAATGTAAAATCTGCAAGAGGCAGCACTTTGGCAAGTGCAGGTTTGAATCCAACTCGCAATCACAATCGAAGCCTTTTGCTTGTGGTTTATGCAAATCCAGGGAACACAAAACCGTGGATTGCAAGAAAATAAAGGATGCAACTTGCTATGGTTGCAATGAAAAAGGGCACATCAAGAGCAATTGCCCAAAATATGCCAAAAAGCCGGAAGAGGCTAGGAAGACCAATGCAAGGGTCTTCAGAATGGATGCAAAGGAAGCCGTCAAGGACGACAACGTGATAACAGGTACCTTTCTCGTAAATGATGTTTACGCGAGAGTGTTATTTGATTCAGGCGCTGATAAGTCGTTTGTAGATAGTAAGTTTTGTGAATTGTTAAAACTACCTGTTAGAATTTTAAATGTGAAGTATGAGGTGGAACTAGCCGATGGCACAATAGAAACCGCTTCAACCTTATTAGATGGATGTTTCATATCCATTAGGAATCACTCTTTTCCTTTGTCTCTACTTCCTTTAAAACTAGCCGGTTTCGACATAGTTTTGGGTATGGACTGGTTATCACATAACCAGGCCCAGATTATTTGCAATAAGAAGCAAGTGATAATCAAGACTTCGTCTGGTGAATCACTTACTATCCAGGGAGATACCCAGTATGGGCTGCCCGAGAAGATGTCAATACTCAAAGACTCAAAGTGTTTAAAGAAGGGCTGTGTCATCTACATGGCGCAGGTGATTATTGATGAACCGAAACCCAAGATTGGAGATATCCCAGTCATTTCTGAATACCCCGAAGTATTTCCTGAAGAACTACCTGGTTTGCCACCAGATAGGCAAGTGGAATTCAGGATTGACATTATTCCTGGATCAGCACCAATTGCAAGGGCGCCTTATAGGTTGGCACCAACGGAGATGAAGGAACTGAGGACGCAGCTAGATGATCTTCTAGCCAAAGGTTTCATAAAACCTAGCTCGTCTCCTTGGGGAGCACCAGTGTTGTTTGTCAAGAAAAAGGATGGATCGATGCGTCTGTGCATCGACTACCGCGAGCTTAATAAGGTTACTATCAAGAATAGGTATCCTTTGCCCAGAATCGACGATCTGTTCGATCAACTTCAAGGGGCAAGTTTCTTCTCAAAGATTGACTTGAGGTCAGGCTACCATCAATTGAAGGTTAGAGATGAAGATGTGCACAAGACAGCATTTAGGACTCGTTATGGTCACTACGAGTTCCTAGTGATGCCTTTTGGGCTCACAAATGCACCAGCCGCATTCATGGATCTCATGAATCGCGTCTGTAAGCCTTACATGGATAAATTTGTCATCGTTTTCATCGATGATATCCTCATCTACTCAAAGAACCAAGCTGACCACGAGAAGCATCTTCACTGTATTTTGGAACTACTTCATAAAGAGAAGCTCTATGCCAAGTTCTCAAAGTGTGAATTCTGGCTTCGAGCAGTCCAATTTCTTGGACATGTCGTTAGTGAGCAGGGCATTCAAGTAGATCCCGCTAAAGTTGAAGCTGTCATGAATTGGCATGAGCCAAAGACGCCTACAGAAATTCGTAGCTTCCTAGGTTTGGCAGGATACTATAGGCGATTCATAGAAAACTTCTCAAGGATTGCTGCACCCCTGACTTCGCTGACACGTAAGAAGATTAAGTTTGACTGGGGTCCTAAGCAGCAGGAATCCTTCGATATTCTGAAACAGAAGCTGAGCAATGCTCCAGTACTGACATTGCCTGAGGGACTAGAGGAGTTTGTAGTTTATTGTGATGCATCACACACCGGGATGGGATGTGTGCTTATGCAAAAAGGCAAAGTCATTGCCTATGCTTCACGCCAGTTAAAGGTGCACGAAAAGAATTACACCACCCATGACCTAGAGTTGGGTGCCGTTGTATTCGCACTAAAACTGTGGAGGCACTACTTATATGGAATAAAATGTGTGATCTATTCTGATCACAAAAGCCTTCAACATCTGTTCAACCAGAAGGACTTGAACATGAGGCAACGCCGTTGGATGGAAACTCTTAATGATTACGATTGTGAAATAAGATACCATCCCGGCAAGGCGAATGTAGTCGCCGATGCCTTGAGTCGGAAAGAAAGAGTGAAACCCATCCGAATCAATGCCAAGAGCATGGAAATAAAGAACAACTTGATAGAAAGGTTGTTAGCTGCACAGAAGGAAGCTGTGTTGGAAGCTAACTATCCCAATGAAAAGCTTGGAGTAACTGAGGAGCAGTTATCTCTCAGCAAGGATGGAATTCTTAGATTGAACGGACGAATATGGGTTCCGATTTTTGGAGGACTTCGTGATGTCATCCTCCAAGAAGCCCATAGTTCCAAGTACTCCGTTCATCCTGGAGCTGATAAGATGTACCAGGATTTAAAGGCAAATTATTGGTGGATAGGCTTGAAAAAGTCTGTGGCCGCCCATGTAGCAAAATGCTTGACATGTGCGCAAGTCAAAGCCGAGCATCAGAAACCGTCAGGTTTGCTACAACAGCCTGAACTTCCTACGTGGAAGTGGGAGATGGTAACTATGGATTTTATCACCAAGTTACCCAAGACAAGGAAAGGAAATGACACCATCTGGGTGATAGTCGACCGACTGACTAAGTCAGCACATTTCCTACCCATTAAGGAGACCTACAGCTCCGATATGCTAGCCCAACTGTACGTTGATAAGATTGTAGCTTTACATGGCATACCTGTAGCTATTATCTCTGACCGAGATACTAGGTACACGTCGCACTTTTGGAAAAGCTTCCAACAATCTTTGGGCACACGTTTGAACTTTAGTACGGCTTACCATCCTCAGACTGACGGTCAGAGTGAGCGTACTATTCAAACGTTGGAAGACATGCTACGTGCATGTGCGATCGAATTGGGAGGTAGCTGGGATAAGAACCTACCCTTGATCGAATTCTCCTACAACAATAGCTACCATACCAGCATAAAGGCTGCGCCTTTTGAGGCATTATACGGTAGAAAATGTAGATCGCCAGTTTGTTGGGCGGAAGTGGGAGAAGTCCAGTTATCAGGACCGGAAATCGTGTTCGAAACGACGGACAAGATTGTCCAGATTCGTAACAACCTCCAAGCTGCCCGGAATAGGCAGAAGAGTTACGCGGATCCAAGTCGTAAGGATTTTCACTTTGAAGTAGGTGACAAAGTCCTACTTAAAGTGTCACCATGGAAAGGGGTGATGCGATTTGGTAAGAAAGGTAAACTAAGCCCAAGATACATAGGACCTTTCGAGGTCATCGAACGTGTTGGGTCAGTTGCCTACAAGTTGAACTTACCGGAAGAGCTCAGTGGAATCCACAATGTGTTCCACATTTGCAATCTAAAGAAGTGTTCCGCTGACGATTCGCATGTCATGCCACATACAGATGTGCAAATAGATAAGAGCTTAACGTTTGTAGAAAAACCTTTGTCGATTGAAGATCGACAGGTAAGGAAGCTTCGAAGAAAGCACATACCTTTTGTAAAGGTCAAATAGGATGCCCGAAGAGGTCCCGAGTTTACGTGGGAGTTAGAATCCACCATGAAAGAAAAGTACCCTTACTTGTTTCAGTAAATCTCGGGTCGAGATTTATTTTAAGGGGGTGAGGATGTAACACCTCGCAAATTTCAGGTTTAATATTAAAACGACACGTGTCATGTAAGACAAAAACGCGTTGAAAACCCGGATTTAATAAAGATGTTTTCGGTAGGATTTAAAGTGGCGTCATGTTAAATTGTTACCTCTGAACACCTCTATTATAAATCCCAAGACCCGATATAATAAAATTATACATCTATTATACCCTCAATTCAGGGAATTATTGCCTTTAAAGGAAAATTCAAATGCATGATGTGATCCCATGTTGAAATGAACGATAAACCGTCATTTACGGGTCTTGTATTTGCAATCAAGTGAAATAATGGATGTTGGTAGGGTATGTTACAGTATTAGACACTTATTGAAGGTCCCCTAATGATAAAATAAAGTCCACAAGTCGTATAAAATGGCTGCCCTTTCAAACCATCAACAAACAACAAATTTCGGATCAGAACAAGGCGTCGCGTAGCGCGACAGCCCCTCGCGCTACGCGAGGGTGCGCCCAGCGACAGCAGACTTGCTGTTGGCTGTTGTGTGCGTTTGTGACCTCCTTAGCCGGTTTCTCTTGCACATTCATGGCCCTTAGACACCCCTACATGCTAGAGACATGTGTTTATCACTTGTGGTTGATCCTAGACTCTTGTGTCAAGTGATTGTGGTGGTAAACCCACTATATAAGGACCCTTTCATTCACCACTTTCATTCACAAATCATTTTCAAGCATTCTGATTATTGGGGAGCTTGCAAACTGATCAAGAGCCTTCCTACTCATCCATTAATCATCTAGTAAGTCTCTAATCCCTTCTAAATTAATTCTAGTTTAGTTTTTAGCTTAAAAGTCAACATATCGTATTAAACGGTTGACTTCGGGTTTAGTTATCGATAGCTCAGTCGTAACCCGAATTAAAAGTACCGTTAGATAGGTAATTATATGGGTATTAAACCCTTATAAGGGCAAGTACCAAATCCAGACCTAACTAGGTCGTTTGTCGGGTCAAACGTTGACCGAAAAAGTCAACAGAATGTCAATATGCGATTTAATGCACGACTAGCAATCCGCGAGGCGTGCAACCTGTTTTAAACTTAATATAACTTGGTAATAAGTATAAAAACTTGTTTACGCTTGCCCGACTCGACAAATTTCTGTTTAAACCCGGTTCGGAACCGAAAGGCGCAAAACCTTGACTTTTGCGTTGACTTCGGTTCTGACCCGTTTTAGTAAGTATTAGACATGCCTTAAAGTCTCATTAGGGTTGGGTTACATGCTAGTATAAGTCTCTGTACTTATTGCATTGATTATCCGATGCATGCACACGTTTCCGTTAATCGCTTAAATTGGACCATAACGCCCTTATGACCTTATAACGAGTATTTTGAAAATGTGGAAATACAATAATCTTAGTTACTGATTATTTAGCATGTACGTAAATTTTTACGTCAAGCGGAGGTCTAGATTAGGAGATATGCGCATTAGCGTATATAATAAGCTTTTTATTAATTAAACAGCGCGATTAGCGCATAGCCTATCTAAACCCGAATTTCGGTACCAAAACTTTTACCCGCTGATGTTAAATAATATTTTAGGATTTTTGAAGATTTTTAATTATTTTTAAACTGATCATAAGCTTGGATTAGCGCCTTAATTCGGTTAATACCGAATATACCCTTTTCGGCCATAAAATGAGTTTTACAAATCCTTTTGACGCCAATCCAATTGCTACTGATTTTAAATATTAAATAGAGTGTTTTGAACCTGTTTAATTGATCAGGAAACTCAGAATCGTATCTTAACCCGTACGTCGCTTAAAACGGCTTTATACGCGTATTAAACGCGTAGTTTAGTATTAAAACCATTTTGCCACGTAAGACTTAATACCATTAGACATAACCTGTTAAGTTAAGATATTTTTCTGATTAAATCAGACCCGTATCTCAGAGGTATTATAAATCTCTTTTATAACCCTTAAAATGACCAAAATACCCCTACGGGGCGTATTTAGGGATTTAACTCGTTATGGGCATTATGGAAGATATCATAATGATATCACCACATATTTAAAGCGTATTAACCTAGGAAACCTGTTCGCGACCCTTTCGGTTACCCGTTATGCATTATGCGCGTTCGGTTCGGTTTATGTAACTAGTTTGCATAAACTAGCCGAAACGGGTCAAACGATATCATTTTTATCTCAAAATCCAGAATGTGGATAATAAACCCATATTAAACAAGTCCTCAAACTTGTCGGGTCTAAATCACATTCTATCCGGTCTTCGCTTAATCGTGCGTACGAACCGTATCCTTAAAACTAACCGGTCTAAGCTTAAGCTTAATTAAAGATCCGTTAGTATTCTAATAGGTTATTATAAACCTTCGTTCCAGATTAGGAGAACCAGTAAAAGATACCGCACTCGCTGATTTTGAACTATACTTGCTCAGGTAAATACTTTTAACTTATTTCCCTATACGGGCTTGGGTAAGGTATATAAAATACCGCTTGGTCGGGCGTTGAATATTTAATCTTATTATGGTTAAATTATTGAGATGTCTCCGTTTGAATTGTTTTGTTGCTTAAAGCCTTTGGGGGGTTAATGACCGTGTCCCGGATATCCCTGGCATCATTTTACGAAATGGCCACGACCTTAGCACTCTGGTGTAGGCGTACACCTGTAGTGTCTCATAATTTAAGTGGTGTGTTAATTGATCTTTAACCCGGCTCGATCCGGGCTACTGAACGCATAAGAAACATGTAAATCCTTTACAAGTTTATATATTAAATAATTACCCCAAGTTATAAAATATTTGTGCCTTGTGCCTTAAATGCATTTCTTAAACTCTTTTCAAAATGAGTCGGTTGATTGTATTTACCAGTGTAAACTGACGTATTTTCTTAAAAAGATTGAGTGCAGGTACTACGCGAAATAGGCTGGCTTGTCTCCTAGCATCCACATTAAGTCTCGCCAGCTTGGATGTCATATCTGTTGAACATTTGTTTCCTTTTTGTTTTATTTGATCTACCTGTGGATTTTATTCGACTATTTGTGATACTTCATATTACAAAATCGTTTGGTTGAATTAAATCTATATATTGCTTCCGCTGTGCATTTAAATATTGTGTTGTTTGACTATTATGTTGCCAACCACGTCACGATACTCCCCCACCGGGCCCACCGGTGACACGTGGAAATCCGGGGTGTGACATTCTATCATCATTGACAGTTTTCCATAGTCCATTAGTACACCCCCGTTCGGACGACACGGTGTGAGGTTTGTTAAACCTAATAGCGCTATTAACTAATGACCCGCTCGCCATAGGCCTCGTTGATTAAGTCGATATAAATTTGAGGGCTTAGGTGATAGAGTTTTGTCTAGTAAGTTTTAAGGTTGTTGTCCTACCCAAGGAGGACGAACGTACGTATTCTGCACAAGGAGAATTCGTAGGATTAATAATGGCATCCTACCTATGGAGGATGGCCGTACATATCCTACCCAAGGAGGATATGTAGATTTCATTTTAGTTTCTTAACCCATTCCCAGACCACCGGGAATCCCATGCTTTGTAGAAAGTGTGAACTCACCTCGGTTGCTCGGTTTGACTCTCAAATATAGCTAACAGTCAAGGTCGGTCAATCACGTCCTAGTATGATTACCACTTAGTTTATTAGTGACTTCAAATTGAACACAAAGTTCCTACACGTATCTATCACATAACATGCATCACTTTAACGGTTCATGCCCATATAAACTTCTCATCCATTCCCCACTCATAAACAAACATACGACATTGCACATAACACTTTTATAGACATATAACATGTAATATCATTCTCGGATAACCTACCCTACATTTAGACACGCAAATCACTACTTATGTCGTTTCAGCTTTTATCTTCAAAACTGGGCTGTTTTCGGGGATTTTAATAAAATAGTTAACTTGTTTTACAAATTCCCAACTTTTTACAGAAGGTCTTAAACGATCCAAATATTATTGTGTAAAAATCTCGAGATCCAATTCATCACCAATATTTTATAAAAATTTATTTTCCAGACTGCAATCAGATTCATCTTTTTCTGATTGCAGTCCACGGAATAATTTATTTAAAATTCCTCGTAAGTCCGATTTACGAAATTCTAGTGGGGTAATTACAAATACATCAGTTTTCATCTACTGTACAAATTTATGAGCTGATTCATCATAGATTTCCAGTTATGACCAAAAACATATCACCCATTTACTGCAGCAAAAATTCAGCTTTAGCTGCTGTTTTTTAAAAGGGTCTTTAAAAATAGTAAACGAAGTCCAAAAATTGTGATTCCAGTTCCATTAGAACCGTATTTCATAATATATAAATCTAGACTTTAGAAAATACATTTTTCGCTTTATTAAGGTTCAGTTACAGCCAACTGAAGTTGGCTGTAATCACTAAACAGCTTTCTGTTTTTCAGCTTTTACATTCTAATGCGAGTTATTTTGGTTCCGTTAACATGTTCAGCGAATAACAACATTTCTAGTAATCAATATTAGCAAGAAATCAGCATCATCTCAAGACAATTTCATACTAACATAAATACATCATGTTTCATCTTCTTGTTTAAACCCTTTTTTAGTGTTCTTGTAGATTTAACATATTACATCTTTTAATCATGAAACAAGATGAACAAAGGTGACATAAGGAACTTACTACTAGCTTAAAGCTAGGGATGATTCTTAGTGAAGAAGATGGAGAAGATGATGGTGAAAAGCAAGTGAAAGAAGCTCCTTAGAAAGCCCTTCAACTTGCAACCTCCATGGATCAACTTTGAAGCTTAAATGGAACTTGATGTTGGAGAAGATGAAGATGTTGAGGGGTGGTGGTGGGTTCGGTTATCGGGGAGCCGAAAATGAGAGAGAGAGTAGTGAAGTGAGGGGTGTAAGGTATGAAATGATGTGTTGTAAGAGGTAGCCATACTTATGCAATATTTTCTCACTTCCACAAGCAAGAAATCAAATAAACAAATGAATTAAAATCTAATGAAAGATAGGAAGTATGGTGGATGATATGGTGGGGTCCACCTAGGACCGAAAATCAGGTTGGGGGGGGGGGTCTTGATGTAAAAATGTTGCAACTAGAGTGTAAATTGTAGTTAAATTGTAAGTATGGACTTGTATGTGTAGTGAAATGATTTTTAATGGGTGTTATGCAAACGGGGATCATGACAAGCCAAGAAATAAATAAACAATGTGTTTGACAAATATTTGGTGTCCCGGGTAATGTCCGGTTGTTCGGTCGGATACATGGAATTTCGAGGGTTGTCACATTCTTCCCCTGTTAAGAAAATTTCGTCCCGAAATTTAGTGCGTAGTTACTGAGGAAGCTAGTTAAGTTGCGGTGTTTACTGGCTTTTCCTGGGGTGTCACATCATCCCCCCGTTGATTTGGAATTTCGTCCCGAAATTCTGCAGTAGCTTCAGCCTCAGTAGTGGTTGCATTTTTCTTAAACAGCTGGGGGTACTTGAGTTTCATTTGATCTTCTCATTCCCAGGTATACTCTAGGCCACAACGGGAATTCCAACGAACTCGGACAAGAGGTATCCTGGTACGTTTGAGAATCTTAACATCTCGATCAGTAATCTCTACTAGTTCCTCGACGAATCGCAGCTGGTCGTCGATAGTGAGCTCCTTGAGAGGAACTATGAGGGTCTCGTCTGACAGACACTTCTTCAGATTCGACAAATGGAAAACATTGTGAACTCCGCTGAGTTCTTCAGGTAGATTCAACCTGTAGGCGACCTTGCCAATTTTCTCAATGATTTCGAACGGTCCGACATAGCGCGGATTGAGCTTGCCTCGTTTGCCAAAACGGACTACACCTTTCCAAGGTGAGACTTTGAGTAGCACCCGGTCCCCAACTTGGAACTCGACTGGCTTCTTGCGCTTATCAGCGTAGCTTTTCTGATGGTCACGAGCTGCCGCCATTCGTTGTCGTATCTGAGCAATTCTCTTGGTCGTATCTACTACCAGTTCTGGGCCAGTAATTTGGCTGTCACCAACTTCTGCCCAACAGAGAGGTGATCGGCATTTACGTCCGTACAATGCCTCGAATGGAGCGGCCTGGATGCTGGTGTGGTAGCTGTTGTTATATGAGAACTCCACTTGCGGGAGGTGCTTTTCCCAGCCATTACCAAAATTGATTACGCACGCCCTAAGCATGTCTTCAAGGGTCTGGATGGTGCGTTCAGATTGCCCATCCGTCTGTGGGTGATAAGCGGTACTCATATCTAAACGTGAGCCAAAAGACTTATGCATAGCTTGCCACAGTTCATATGTAAAACGTGGGTCACGATCAGAGATGATGGAGGTTGGCACTCCGTGCCTTGATACTACTTCCTTTAGATAGATGTCTGCTAGAGTAGAAAACTTGTCGGTTTCCTTGATAGCCAAGAAGTGTGCATACTTAGTCAGTCGATCCACGATCACCCAAATGGTATCATTTCCGCGTTGGGATCTAGGCAGGCCAGTAACGAAATCCATGGAAATTTGCTCCCATTTCCATGTCGAGATCTCTGGTTGTTGAAGCAGGCCTGATGGTTTCTGGTATTCAGTCTTGACTCTCGCATAAGTCAGACATTTGCTAACGTAGGTTGCTATGTGGGCTTTCATACCAGGCCACCAGTACGTAGTCTTGAGATCGTGGTACATCTTATCCGAACCAGGGTGTACCGAATAACGAGATTTGTGTGCTTCATCCATCACAAGCTCGCGTAAGTTTCCATAAAGTGGAACTCAGATGCGCCCTGTTACATAGTAAGCGCCGTCTTCCTTTTGTTCTAGCCGCTGCCTCGATCCTCGTAAGGACTCAGCCCTGATGTTCTCTGCTTTCAATGCTTCAACCTGAGCATCTCGTATCTGGGCAGGAAGACTAGATTTGATGGTAAGCTGTAACGCACGTACACGCTTAGGTATAGTATCCTTTCGACTGAGGGCGTCGGCCACAACATTGGCTTTGCCCGAATGGTACTTGATTACACATTCGTAATCATTCAAGAGCTCGATCCATCGACGTTGTCGCATGTTTAATTCCTTTTGCTTGAAGATATGCTCGAGACTCCTGTGATCGTTGTAAATGGTGCACTTTGTACCGTACAGGTAATGTCTCCATATCTTAAGTGCGAAAACAACTGCTCCCAATTCCAGGTCGTGTGTAGTGTAGTTCCTTTCGTGAACTTTAAGTTGGCGCGATGCGTAGGCAATGACCTTGTCATGTTGCATCAACACGCAACCAAGTCCTTGGATGGAAGCGTCGCAATAAACCACAAAATCATCTGTGCCCTCTGGCAATGAGAGGATAGGCGCGCTACAAAGTCTATCCTTTAAGTGTTGAAAAGCGGATTCCTGGGCATCACCCCAACGATAGGTGACACCCTTCTGTGTTAGTGAAGTGAGAGGTTGCGCAATCTTTGAGAAATCCTTGATAAACCTTCTATAATATCCTGCTAAACCCAAGAATTGGCGGATTTCTGTTGGTGTACGGGGTGCAGGCCAGTTCTTGATCGAGTCAACCTTGGATGGATCAACATGAATCCCATCCTTGTTTACCACATGGCCTAGAAAGTGGACTTCGCGTAGCCAGAAGTCACATTTCAAAAATTTAGCATACAGTTGCTCTGCTCGAAGAAGTTCCAGCATAAGTCGTAGATGCTGCTCGTGTTTCTCCTGACTCTTAGAATAGATCAGGATGTCGTCGATGAAAACAATAATGAACTTATCCAGGTAAGGTTTGCATACTCGGTTCATGAGATCCATGAAGACCGCTGGTGCGTTCGTCAATCCGAAAGGCATAACCAGAAACTCGTAGTGGCCGTAACGAGTTCTGAATGCTGTTTTGGAGACGTCCTCATCCCGGACTCTCAGCTGATGGTATCCCGATCTCAAATCAATCTTAGAGTAATAGCTCGACCCTTACAACTGGTCGAACAAGTCATCAATGCGTGGGAGAGGATAACGATTCTTCACGGTCACCTTGTTAAGTTCGCGATAGTCAATACACATTCTAAAAGTACCGTCCTTCTTCTTCACAAACAAGACTGGAGCTCCCCAGGGCGAAGAGCTAGGACGTATGAAACCCTTTTCCAAGAGTTCTTGTAATTGCGTGGACAGTTCTTCAAGTTCTGACGGAGCTAGACGATAAGGTGCACGAGCTATTGGTGCTGCTCCAGGAGCTAGCTCGATTTGAAATTCCACTTGACGATGAGGCGGAAGACCAGGTAATTCCTCAGGAAATACCTCAGGAAAATCGCGCACAATAGGAATGTCTTCAACTCTCTTCTCTTCCGTTGATGTGTCAGTAACGAGTGCTAGAATGGCAGTGTGGCCCTTTCGTAAACACTTCTGGGCCTTAAGGAAAGAGATAATTCCTACGACAGCACCACTCTTATCGCCCTGAATCACGAGAGATTCTTCATCAGAACGCGGGATGCGGACAACCTTCTCGTTTCAAAGAATTTCCGCTTGTTGATGAGATAACCAATCCATCCCAATAACAACGTCAAAACTACCCAGAACGATAGGAATAAGATCGATAGAGAAAGTCTGACCAGCTAAGACGAGGTTACAACCTTTAACTATGTGTGTGGCCTCGAGACTTTTACCGTTTGCTAGCTCTACCGTGTGTTTGGTGGTCAAAAGTGTCGGGGTGCGCTTAAGCATTTGACTAACTTTTAAGGACACATAACTAGTATCGGTACCCGAATCGAATAAAACAGTAACAAAGAAATCATCCAGAAGAAACTTACCCATCACAACGTTGGGATCGTTCCTCGCGTCACCCTGACCCATCACAAAAACACGTCCCCTGGCTCCATTGCCATTATTGTTACCCCCGTTGTTGCCTCCATTATTGCCTCCATTGTTGTTCCCGTTTCCCTGGTTATTATTGTTCTGATTCTGGTTCAGCTGAGGACAGTTCGTCTTAAAGTGGCCTTCAGTGCCACACTGAAAACATCCTTTATTGCCCTGTTGTTGTTGCTGCTGGTGGTTCTGTGGAGCTTGTTGTTATTGTTGGCGATTCTGATTTGCTGGTCGTGCGCTCCTGCAATACTTTGCCTCATGACCAAACTTGTTACACCTCAGGCAACGACCCTTGTTGCACTGCCCGCTAGGATGTTTGTGGCACCGGTTGCATTTGGGGTGGTTCCCTCGGTATCCACCCTGTCCTTGATTACCGGAAGATTGCTGACCAGGACTCTGGTAGTCATCAGTCTTTCGTTGCTGAGACTGAACTGAAGTAGAACCCTTACTGGAATTCCCATCCCATTTTCGCTTGTTGTCGCTAGGTGCATCAGGAGTAGCTGTGGTACTGATACGTTTGGGGAGCCTGTTTTGCTCCACCGCCTGGTCAGTGAGACGATGAGCCAACTTGATGATTTGATGAATGGTACCCAGGTTAGCTAAAGTCACGTGACTCTGAATCTCGGGTACAAGACCCTTGAGGTACAGCTCAATACGTTTGATGGGAGGGTCCACCATAGTTGGGCACAAGATGGCCAGCTCGTTTGACTTTTTTCGTATACGCCTCAATCTCAGACCCCGTCATCTTCAGATTGAAAAATTCCACCTCTAGCTTGTGGATGTCATCGCGACTGCAGTATTCTTCTTTGATCAGTTCTTTGAAACCGTTCCAGGGGGTGGCATTAGCAACCGCCAGCCCTAGTAGTTGAACCTGTGCCTTCCACCAGGTTAATGCAACACCTTCAAGCGTTCCAGTAGCATATTTCACCCTACGATCCTCTGGGCATTCACACATCTCGAAAACAGACTCAAGCTTCTCAAACCAGTGTAGAAGGCCTACAGCTCCTTCAGTGCCACTGAAAGTAGTAGGTCGGCAGTCCATGAAGGTTTTGAACGTACATACAGGAGGTTGAGCATGTTGACCTCCTATAGGGACAGCTGCGAGTGCCTCAGCAACTCGTTCATTGATCAAAGCCGTCAACTGGGCTTGAGTTAGGTTGATACGTCCTCTGCGTCCGCTCATGATCTTCACATCGAAGGAAACACAAGTAAGAAAAGTGTCGCGAAAGTGCGTAAGTGTGGAGTAACAGAAGAGATCAAACACACAGGGTTTCAATTATCAGTTGTTGTATTAACTAAGCATGCAATGTACTATGTAGACAATTAGACAGGCAATGTAAGCATGAACCATTTCACCTATGGTGTTGAGTCTTGCACGTGGAGCGAAGCGTCGTTGTGGATCGTTGAACACTGTACAGGTTATAGTCTGGTTTTATCGAAAAACTTTTCCCCTTTTAAAAACCAAGTTCACTATAACCAATGGCTCCGATACCAATCTGTCACACCCCCAAAATCCACCATGCGGGGTATCACCGCTTGGAGGCGTGACATGACCAGGATCGAGCCACCAATCATATTGAACAACATAATTAAGTAAATAAAACTGACCACAATACGATTGGTGACCAAAAGAAAGTTAACCAAGTTTAATTTAAACAGTGGAAGCGTAAGACGTTAAACCAAAACATAAGTTCCATAGTTTATAAAGTTCAATTATTAAGTACGGGACATAACATTCCGCATCCCACAACGACTTCTTCCTCGGGCAAGCTCCATAAGCGTCTAGCGACCTGTAAGGCATGTAACAACGAGTCAACAACAAAGTTGAGTGAGTTAATGGTTGGTTGATTGGTTTTAAGTTGTTTATGAAAAACGTGGTTTGACTTTCGTTGGCTTATATGCCGTGGGGGCTACCCCTTAGTTGAAAGTATGTTTAACCAGATTCTTTTTATTACCCAAATCATACCCATAATTAGTGGGGGGCTTCCCCATGTAAACCACTAGACTGTCCTGATATCGACAACTGACGAATAACGTGCCCTACATCAATGTTCTATCATCATTGACAGTTTGCCATAGTCCATTAGTACACGCCCGTTCGGACGACACGGTGTGAGGTTTGTTAAACCTAATAGCGCTATTAACTAATGACCCGCTCGCCATCGGCCTCGGCGATTAAGTCGATATAAATTTGAGGGCTTAGGTGATAGAGTTTTGTCTAGTAAGTTTTAAGGTTGTTGTCCTACCCAAGGAGGACGAACGTACGTATTCTGCACAAGGAGAATTCGTAGGATTAATAATGGCATCCTACCTATGGAGGATGGCCGTACATATCCTACCCAAGGAGGATATGTAGATTTCATTTTAGTTTCTTAACCCATTCCCAGACCACCGGGAATCCCATGCCTTGTAGAAAGTGTGAACTCACCTCGGTTGCTCGGTTTGACTCTCAAATATAGCTAACAGTCAAGGTCGGTCATTAGTTAATAGCGCTATTAGATTTCCAATTATGACCAAAAACATATCACTCATTTACTGCAGCAAAAACTCAGCTTCAGCTGCTGTTTTTTAAAAGGGTCTTTAAAAATAGTAAACGAAGTCCAAAAATTGTGATTCCAGTGCCATTAGAACTGTATTTCATAATACATAAATCTAGATTTCAGAAAATACATTTTTCGCTTTATTAAGGTTCAGTTACAGCCAACTGAAGTTGGCTGTAATCACTAAACAGTTTTCTGTTTTTCAGCTTTTACATTCTAATGCGAGTTATTTTGGTTCCGTTAACATGTTCAGCGAATAACAACATTTCTAGTAATCAATATTAACAAGTAATCAGCAAGAAATCAGCAGCATCTCAAGACAATTTCATACTAACATAAATACATCATGTTTCATCTTCTTGTTTAAACCCTTTTTTAGTGTTCTTGTAGATTTAACATATTACATCTTTTAATCATGAAACAAGATGAACAAAGGTGACATAAGGAACTTACTACTAGCTTAAAGCTAGGGATGATTCTTAGTGAAGAAGATGGAGAAGATGATGGTGAAAAGCAAGTGAAAGAAGCTCCTTAGAAAGCCCTTCAACTTGCAACCTCCATGGATCAACTTTGAAGCTTAAATGGAACTTGATGTTGGAGAAGATGAAGATGTTGAGGGGTGGTGGTGGGTTCGGTTATGGGGGAGCCGAAAATGAGAGAGAGAGTAGTGAAGTGAGGGGTGTAAGGTATGAAATGATGTGTTGTAAGAGGTAGCCATACTTATGCAATATTTTCTCACTTCCACAAGCAAGAAATAAAATAAACAAATGAATTAAAATCTAATGGAAGATAGGAAGTATGGTGGATGATATGGTGGGGTCCACCTAGGACCGAAAATCAGGTTGGGGGGGGGGGTCTTGATGTAAAAATGTTGCAACTAGAGTGTAAATTGTAGTTAAATTGTAAGTATGGACTTGTATGTGTAGTGAAATGATTTTTAATGGGTGTTATGGCAAACGGGGATCATGACAAGCCAAGAAATAAATAAACAATGTGTTTGACAAATATTTGGTGTCCCGGGTAATGTCCGGTTGTTCGGTCGGATACATGGAATTTCGAGGGTTGTCACATTCTTCCCCTGTTAAGAAAATTTCGTCCCGAAATTTAGTGCGTAGCTACTGAGGAAGCTAGTTAAGTTGCGGTGTTTACTGGCTTTTCCTGGGGTGTCACAGTACCCATGCCATAAACTAATAAAATCAAATACCCCAACCACTTACAAGCCACCACCAAATCTCAAAGTCAACCCCACCTTGAACAAACACATTCTTTCACTAGGGTATCCCTTCTAGCTTCAACTACCCACTTCCTCTACCTTAGGGGGTGGTGGTAGTTTTTTAGCTTGGGTAAGTACCCTAGATTCCTTTACCCGCCAGTGCCCCCGTCCCCTCTAAGCTTGAGTTGAGTTTCAGTTTCTTTTAACCTGTTACCATTTAGTTAGTTAATTAACTATTCTTTTATTTAAAAGTAAATTATTGTTTTGGCCCTCGTGATTTAACAAGTTTAACTCTTTCAGTCTAAAAATGAATCGTTTGACATATCACACCCTCACATTATATTTTATAGTGGTTTTGGCTCCTAAAACTAACTATGTTACTTTTTTTCATTTAAGTGTAAGGGCATTATGGTCCTTTTACACCATAGGGGTTGTTTATGTAAGTCATAAAGTTCTTTTAATATTTTTATTTGTGTAATTACTCAAATTTTTTATTTCATTATTTCACGATTATTATTTAACAAAATACATTCTAAATATACAAATAAATACATATTTTCTTTAACAATTCGTTTTTTTTTTTCATAAATGCCGTTTTTAGAAACATTTGTTTTTTTACCTTTCTAAAAACCGTCTATCGTTTTAAAAATTGTTTCTTTTTAAACCGTTTGTTTTTAAAACCGTTCTTTTTATTATTATTAAAACTATCAATTAATAAAACACATTTTAAATATACAAATTTGTTTTTTACAAACATGGTTTTTGCTATTCTAGGAACCGGCGAGTTTGACAGAGCTTCGGTCCTAATACGACGTGTTCGGTGCGTTTATTGTTACTAAGAAAGGAGTAGAAGATAGATACGACACCAAGCAGTCACTTATAATTTGGTCTCTATTGAAATCTTGACAATTATAGCACCATGAGACCAGTTGACAGCATGTCCCCTCAGAGACCCAAAAGCTTGTCCAAATGGGAACCCCAACTCCCTATTTATAGGCAACAGCCTATCCATTCCGAATGAGCTAGTGTCCTTCCATCCGGATGACCATCCGTCCGAATGGACCTTTACATTATCAAACCGTGTCCAACTGATCCTATTCTAAACAATATTCAACACACACTCTATCTAACTATTCGCATAGTGGCAGACGTACGAAAAATGCACCAACAGATTCCCCCTCAGCTATCACTGTCGAATCGTCTCTAACACTTTAAGAAACTTGAACCGTGTTTGAATATTCTGCAATCTTCAATTATTCTGCAACTTCAATCAGGCATCTTGAAATTTGACAATAGATTCCCCCCTCGATTGATGATTCGGGTTTGCTTTTGATAGTATAGAGCACTAATTCCCCCTGAAATAAATCTTCAGGTCTTTTGCACAGTTCACGACTCTCCTCTGATGTGCTAAACTGCAACCTTCACGAACAATCACCAACTTGAAACTAGTCAATGCAGCATCCTCTGTTTCAGCTTTAACCACATACGAGCTCAGTTTTTGATATAACATTTCAGCACCACGATCTCACATTCCTCTTGCTCGATCTAAGAATGTACAAAAACTCAACCGGCAATTGGTAGAAACTATAAATACTCCACTGGTTAAGCTCAAATCTGTGATTCCCCCTGAAGATCTGATATCCCATTTTCCGTGATCAACGTTAACGCACCGTAAGAATGATAGATCCGTGTAAACGGTATTCTCCACATCAGCAAATCTTCATCAAAAAACAAATCATCTGGTAAGGTAATCCAATCTCCGAAGCATTCGTCCACAATCAGATTCATCTTCTCGGATAATCTAGATCTCAGAAGCTATCATCCACGATCACTCTCAGATCTCTGATGCTTTCGTCCACGATCAGATATCAACACCTCGGATCATCTTGATCTCGGAAGCTTTTACCCACGATCAGATTCACATTCCCCCTGACAATCTGAAGTCGAAACCACCCGAATACTGTTGCAGCGTCACGAATTTCAAAAATGCTGGAACATCTGAAAATTTTTATTCCCCCTCATTTTTGCAAATTCTGACGTCTCTATCACTGAATTCCCTCTCAAACTGAGCAATTCAGTCCTCTTTTTATCTGTGAAAAACTCGATTATGCCAAAAATATGGCAATTTTCCTCAAAATATTAGTTTTTCATCATTACGGATTTTACGTTTTGGCCCATAAATAGTCAGATAACGTGAATAATAAACATTCTGCACTAGTATCATGACTACCCCACTAATTTCCACAATCCGTGATCGCATCATCAAATTTGTTCATTGAAGCCCCAGACGGTGTCCCCGAACAATCCAGCTTGGTCGTTAAAAACCCGAAAAAAATTCAATCACCAAATTTGTTTTGGAGACTCTCCTAGTCGTTGCAATAAAAAAATTCCTTTTTCGGCATTAGTTCATCCGTTCGAATGGGATAGCTCCATTCGTTCGGATGGACTGATCTTGGATCACCTTGACAGTTAGCCACCTGAGTGTCTTCATCCAAATGAGTTTATGGTTCGAATGACCATTCGACCGAATGGGTTTACTTATCCGGATGACCATTCGCTCCGATGGTCATCCGATCGGATGATCATTCGAGTGAAAGTCACTTTATATGATTCGGATGGTCATCCGATCGAATGGTCATCCCAAGGATGATGTTCTAACAGCCCAAGAACACTCCAAATAACGTTTTTTGATCCAGAATCTTTATTTGTGTGAATTTCATGATCAAACTTCACAGGATTGTGCGCGAATCAATTCCGAACAAATTGATGGCTTCAATTCCAAAATCCATCCGTGAATTGACCTTTATTTTGATGATTTTCTCTGCTTTAACGTCAAAACTCCCATTTAACCCAAAATTGAAGAGCTTAGTGATTTAACCGACTGTTAGATTGATTAAATCGGTACCGTAGCTCTGATACCACTGCTATTCCAGGAACTAGCGAGTTTGACAGAGCCTCGGTCCCGATACGACAAGTTCGGTTCGTTTATTGTTACTAAGAAAGGAGTAGAAGATAGATACGACACCGAGCAGTCACTTATAATCTTGTCTCTATTGAAATCTTGACAATTACAGCACCATGAGACCAGTTGGATAACATGTCCCCTCAGAGACCCAAAAGCTTGTCCAAATGGGAATCCCAACTCCCTATTTATAGGCAACAGCCTATCCAGTCCGAATGAGCTAGTGTCCATCCGTCCGGATGGACCTTTACAGTACCAACACCGTGTCCAACTGATCCTATTCTATATAATATTCAACACACGCTCTATCTAACTATTCACACAGTGGCAGACGTAAGAAATATGGACCAACAGTTTTTAAAATCATTTGTTTTTTAAACCTGTTTATAAAACACGTCCATCTTTTTTTAAAATCGTTCATTTTTAAATTGTTTGTTTTTTAAAATCGTTCTTTTAAAGTCATTCATTTTTCAACAATTCATATTGTAACGTTCTTTTTAAAACCATTGTTTATTAAACTTTAAAAAAAATGTTTTTTTAACTAAAACGTTCTTAAAGTCGTTCATTTTTTTAACAATTCATTTCTTACCTTTCTTTTTAAAATCGTTTGTTTATTAAATTTCTTTTAAACAAATAGTTTTCTTTTAAATCGTGTATTTTAAAAACCATTCTTTTTTAAAATAGATCGTTTTTTAAACTTTGTATGCTATAATTTATTTATAGTCATTAGCAAAAATAAAATTCAAAAAGTTAACAATTTTAAAAAGAAAAAAATACATCGTTGGTCCTTTTGGTTTCTGACAAGTTTCAATGTCGGGTACTAATAGTTTTTTGTTGCAAAATCAGGTATTAACTTTCTAATTTGTCACAATGTTGAGTACTAATACCAAACCTTGTTAACTTTTTTTTAAGTTTTACTAAAATGACTAAAATGCCCTTTAACAACTCGAGAGTGTATTTTTAGTTAATGATATTTGACTAAAATAATTTAAAGTAATGTTTTCTATTTTATTTAAAATTTATTTATAAAATTAAATGGATTTGAAGTTTATTATTTATAAACTTTGAGTTTATATATAATAATAGCTAGCAAAATAAGCCGTTTCACTTAATCAAAATAATAAACCAAGTTAAGATTTATAAAAATAACTAAAACAAATTTCTAAGCTAAAAAATAATAGTTTTGTAAGTTGAAATAAATATGGGGCTTTTGTTTTGTATGATAAAACAAACAAATAGCATGTAATATCCGTACCAGTCTGAGATGTTATGTACAAGAATTGCGTCATCAGAGTCTGATATGCCGACGCGGCACCGATCAGTTGTAGAGACGAAATTGGCAATGAAATTGTGTGGGAATGAGGTCCCATTGGGTCAAGAGGCGTATATTTATACTCGATTTGAAGATATAATGGATTGAGAGGATGATGGGAATTTCGGAGTTAAACTGTCGCAACCCCCGGCCCCTAGTCACCTGGGAATGGGCGGTCAGTATCAGTGATATCGGTGTTTATCAGTTTGGCAACGGAATTTACATCAGGACCGTAGTTAGGAAATATTTTATCAGAGTAAAATACCACATTTTTATAATAGTAAACACATGGGAAATTCTCAAGTTTTCAGTACAAACATGTTTATAGGGATAAACCCTAATTTGTTGAATTAAAACATCTTCTTTATTTAGGTAACTTTTATAGTCACATTTTTCCATACCTTCAGTGCTTTCCAGCTGGCTTCTATGTAGCTTTCACATTTTGTTACCTGAAACGCGTTTTAAAAACATTTGTCAGTGGGAAATCCTGGTGAGTGAATCCTAATTTAACCAAAACAGGTTTTATCCTTGTACATAGGGCTGTAAACGAACCGAACGAACACGAACAAGGCCTTGTTCGTGTTCGTTTGTTAAGGAAATAAATGTGTTCATGAACGGTTCATGAACACTTACCGAACGAGATTTTATGTTCGTGTTCGTTCATTAAGGAAATGAGTGTGTTCGCGAACGGTTCACGAACACAAATAAATTTGGCGAACGCGACGAAGGATAAAGATAGATGGCCCAGAGAGTAGCACTCAAACTTGAACCCTTATTGTGGAACGGATGTCGATCATATTCGCCGACGTAAATAATGAGAAATGAAAGGGAAATGATGCATAAACAAGGTGAGAGTGGGTTTCCTAATTTAATTGTTAGGGTAATAAAATAAATAAAAGTTTAATAATATAAAAAGTACAAATAAAATATAAGAAAGTACAGAGTTTTTCAATGAAAACACAAACATACGAACATAAACGAACGCAAATCAACGAATGTTCACGAACACCTTACCGAACGTTCACGAACACAATCGAACGAACGAGACCTCTGTTCATGTTCGTTCGTTTAACTAATCGAACGAAATTTCTTGTTCATGTTCGTTTGTTTATTAAACGAACGAACATAAACGAACTTCCCGCCGAACGGTTCACGAACTGTTCACTGAACGTTCGGTTCATTTACAGCCCTACTTGTACAGTATTGAGGGCGATCGCGCAATTACATTTGTTTATTTTTCTACCTTAATTACCACCCAAAGCACTGTCAACCCGACTTGTGGTGATGTTACTACTCACAGTGTAGTAACAAATTTTGTATACAAAACCCCAACATACCGACGATAATTGTAGAATTACAAATACTCAATCACTGTTAATTATCGTGTAAAATAATTGAGGTTTTGTAAAAAGAGTTTACAAAAAGGTTTACAAAAAGGAGATTACTCACATTGCTATTTTAGATTTTTCCCTGTGATTTCCTGGTTATAATCTAATAAATTGAACAATGCACACGCGTTAGTATAATAACCCAATATATACATTAGTTATACCCTCCCCGAGACAGAACTCCAACGACTACGTCGGGCAGAGCCTAGACAACCGTTACGGAGCACTAGATCATTCGGGCAACGTATCTAATATGTAACCGGGGGTTATAATACTTATAACGAGGCAGAGCTTCGCTAATTAGGGGGTATTATGCCCGCTATAGTTTCTACACTACAGAAATTTGAGAGAGAGATCGAGATATGAACGAGTTGGGACTGAAGGCCGATGCCTTCTATTTATAGTGTCTGATCGACACTTTGTCGCGCCCCGCGAAAGAGACCACAAGGGTCTTCACGGCCCGAGAGCTAGGGGTCTAGGGTGTAGATTTGCTGATTCATCGGTTATAGCTTTGACACGAGCCTGCCATGTGGCAGCTCAGGGTGCGGCCTCGTAGCCATGCTGTCACGCCCCGCGTAAGCCGAAGACAAGGTCTTCGCACCCCGCGAGAGATAATTAAAATTATTTTTATTTAATTTTTATAAAATTAAAGGGATTTTGGGCCTTTTCTCGTATACGGGGTGTATTTTAGGACGTATATGGGTGTTCTAAATATTTTAGGAGTGTTAGAAATATTTTAGGAGGGTTGTTATATCCTCCCCACCTTGTTTTAGAACTCGTCCTCGAGGTCTACTAGAACAGGTGTGGATATTTCCTTTGCATCTCTGATTCAAGCTCCTATGTGTATTCTGGTCCTCCCTTGGAATCCCATTTTACTTTGACTAGAATCAATCTCTTGTGTTTGAGATTCTTGACTTTTCTGTCTTCAATCTGTAGTGGCTTCTCTATGAACTTAAGCTTCTCATTGACCTCTATATCCTTAAGAGGTACCACTAATGATTCATCGGCTAAGCACTTTTTGAGATTACATACATGAAGTACATCATGTATTCCTGCCATTTCCTCTAGCAGTCGTAGCTGATAAGCTACTGGTCCTATTCTTCTAATAATCTCAAAAGGTCCAACATATCTGGGGCTTAGCTTTCCTCTTTTGATGAATCTTACCACTCCTTTCCAAGGAGAAACTTTTAATAATACCTTGTCTCCTACCTGGAAATTCCAATGTCTTTCGCCTGTTATCAGCATAACTCTTTTGTCGATCGCGTGCTGCTTTTAGTCTTTCCTTGACTTGGATAATCTTGTCTGTTGTTTCTTGCACTATCTCGGTTCCAGATAATTTCTTTTCTCCAACTTCTGCCCAACAGACTGGAGTTCGGCACTTTCGTCCATAAAGTGCTTCGAATGGTGCAGCATTGATACTGGTATGATAGCTGTTATTGTAAGAAAATTCTATTAATGGTAAATGATCATCCCAATTTCCTCCGAAATCAATTACACAAGCTCCAAGCATATCTTCCATTGTCTGAATCGTCCTTTTACTTTGTCCATCCGTTTGAGGATGATAAGTTGTGCTTAGATTTAGCTTGGTTCCTATTGCTTTTTGGAAACTTGTCCAAAAATGAGAAGTAAAACGGCTATCCCTATCAGAAATAATAGATAAGGGAATTCCATGTAATGAAATTATTTCATTTACATACAACTTGGCTAATTGTTCCATACTGAAAGTTTCCTTCATCGGTAAGAAATGAGCAGACTTAGTTAACCTATCTACAATCACCCAGGTTGTATCATTACCTTTTATTGTCTTGGTTAATTTGGTAACAAAATCCATTGTTATCAATTCTCATTTCTATACAGGCATTTCTAATTGCTGCAACAATCCTGAGGGTTTCTGATGTTCAGCTTTAACTTGTGAACAAGTTAGACACTTGGCTACATAAGCTGCTATGTCCTTTTTCATTCCTATCCACCAGAAATTCTTTCTTAAGTCTTGATACATCTTATCCCTTCCAGGATGTATCGTATACTAAGACTTATGGGCTTCTTCTAATATTTGGTGACGTAGGTTTCCTAGTTTAGGTATCCAAATCCTTTTCTTATGGAATCTCCAAATTCCATCTGTTCCTTGTTCTAATTCCTTAATCATACCTTTTAATTTCTCAGTATCGTCCTTGATTACTGATTCTTGTACTTTTCTAATTTGCTCGTTTAAATCTATC
The DNA here is from genome assembly GCA_030545235.1 of Helianthus tuberosus. Classification (NCBI taxonomy): domain Eukaryota; kingdom Viridiplantae; phylum Streptophyta; class Magnoliopsida; order Asterales; family Asteraceae; genus Helianthus; species Helianthus tuberosus. Next base: position 38,486,264 of record CM060442.1, read on the forward strand.
TGCAGATTTAATTTAAGAGAACGTACTCTTTTTGGCTTTTCGTGATACTTTCGACTTAAAGCATCAGCTACTACATTAGCCTTTCCTGCATGGTACTGGATATTACAATCATAATCGCTAAGAATTTCCATCCAGCATCTTTGTCTCATATTTAACTCTTTTTTTTCCCAAAAACATATCTTAAACTCTTATGATCGGTGAAAATGGTAAACTTACTACCATAAAGGTAATGTCTCCAAATTTTAAGGGCAAAGATTATGGCTCCTAACTCTAAATCATGGGTTGAATAATTTTTCTTCATGATTCTTAAGTTGTCTAGACGCATAGGCTATAACCTTTGGACGTTGCATCAACACACATCCATAACCTAACTTAGAAGCGTCACAATAGACTACAAAGTCTTCAGTTCCTTCTAGTAACGCTAGTATGGGTGCGTTGCTTAATCTTTTCTTAAGAATTCTAAAGGCTTCTTCTTGCTTTGGTCCACATTCAAACTTAACAGACTTACAGGTCAGTTTTGTTAAGGGAATGGCTATTCTAGAAAAATCTCGGATAAACCGTCTGTAATAACCGGCCAATCCTACGAAGCTTCTAACCTCCGTTGGTGATTCAGGGACTTTCCATTTAGTAATCGCCTCGATCTTTGTGGGATCTACATGAATTCCTTCATGATTAACTAAATGTCCAAAAAAATTGCACTTCTGCTAACCAAAATACGCATTTCGAGAATTTAGCGTAAAGCTTTTCTTTTCTCAGCAAATTTAGGAGTGCATGCAGATGCGTTGCATGTTCCTCTTTACTCTTAGAGTAAATGAGAATATCATCTATAAAGACAATTATGAATTTATCCAAATATGGCTTACATATTCGGTTCATCATGTCCATAAATACGGCTGGGGCATTGGTTAGACCAAATGGCATGACAGTAAATTCATAATGACCATACCTTGTCCTAAAGGCAGTTTTAGGAATGTCCTCTTCTTGTACCTTTAATTGATGATATCCTAAGCGTAAGTCGATCTTAGAAAAGAATCGAGCTCCTTGCAATTGATCAAACAGATCATCGATTCTCGGTAATGGGTACCGATTTTTAATCGTGACCTTGTTCAACTCTCGGTAATCAATGCACATACGCATTAACCCGTCTTTCTTCTTGACAAACAAGATCGGTGCTCCCCATGAGGATGAACTTGGCTGTATGAATCCTTTCTCCAATAGTTCGTCCAATTGTTTCTTTAGTTCTTGCATCTCTGTTGTTGCTAAACGATAAGGTGCCTTGGCAATTGGTGTTGTTCCTGGTAGCAGATGAATTCTGAATTCAACTTCCTTGTCTGGCGGTAGTCCTGATAATTCTTCTAGAAACACATCTGAGAATTGAGATACTACCGGAATATCTTTCAATTCTTTTCCTTTAGTGTTAATGATTATAGAAATCATTTACACTAGTGATCCTCTTCTTGCACAACTCACTGTTTTCATCACAGAGATTAATTTCGTGGATCGAGATGGCTTATTTCCTTTAATTGTGATCTTTTCACCCTTTGGTGAATTTACTTGGATTGACTTTTGATCACATAGAATACTGGCTTTATTTGCTACTAACCAATCCATTCCTAATACAATATCAAATCCAGCCAGATTCATTGGGTAAAGATTAGCAATAAAATCACGTTTTGAAATTTCTATTCTTGCTCCCTGCAAGATTTTAGTATTCTTAATGGATTCTCCATTTTCTGTCTCTACTAGACATTCTTGTTGAAGTTTAGTTAATGGTTGATTGAGAAGTTTGCAAAATGAAGTATTAATAAAACTTTGGTTCGCACCAGAGTCAAATAATACTTTAACAAAAACATCATTAACTAAAGACGTACTGGAAATTACATCCGGAATCATCTTTGCTTCTTCGGTTGTCAGAACACATGCCCTAGCATTCTTAGTAGTGTTGTTGTTCATGGCTAGAGCTAGTTTCGGACGGTTCGGCTTGATATGACCTTTTTCTACACAGTTGAAGCACACTCCATTATGGGTTTCTTCCTACAATCTTCTTCCTTGTGTCCTGGTTTCTTGTAGAAGTTGCAGAAGATGGAGCATCTTCCTGAATGCTTCTTCTTGCAGGCCTTACAGTAAGATGCAGAAGTAGAACCTACGTTTTTCCCACGGTTGGAATTATCATAGCGAAATTCCTGAGTAAGTTTCTGGAGTAGGTTCTTTCTCTGGTTTTCTTCTTGTGTACGTACTAATTCATGAGTCAAGGTATTTGCTAGTTCTACAGCTTCTTCTATGGTTGGTGATCTAGCTGCCTTGACTACATGTCTAATCTCACTGATTAATCCCCATATGTAACGGGAGATTAATACTGGTTCAGGTGAAGCTAGGGTTGGCACTATTCTAGCATATTCGAAGAATACAGTAGTGTAACCCTTACAATCTACTCCAGTCATTCTAAGGTTTAAGAAAATATTGGCTATCTGTTCTTTTTCATTGGGATGACAGAATTTCCTTTCAACCATATTCTTAAACTCAGTCCATTCCATAGTATAGACTCTGTCACTTCCTCTAGACTGGAGAATAGTGTTCCACCATTCTAGTGCTGCATTCTTAAACAGATTGGAAGCAAACATGATTTTGTCTTCCTCAGCACATTTGCTTATTTTTAAGACTGCCTCAATCTTTTCTATCCAGCGTAGAGCTGCAATGGCCCCTTCATTTCAAGAGAATTTTATTGGTTTGCAGGACCAGAATTCTTTGTAAGAACAACCATAAGACATGGTTCTTCTTTTTTTGTAATTGGCATTTGAAGTAATGGCCCATTGTTTACGTTGTGACTAGGTTCAGTAGGTGGTCGCTTACTTCCACTACTACTGTTATTATTTTCCGCTTCTTTAACATTTTGGATGATATTGGGAATAGCATCTCTAATTCCTTGGGTACCTATGTGTCGAATTGCACTGTTATTTATTTGATTATCATTATTCTGGTTTTCATGATTTGTTGCGTTGTCCATCTGGATTATAAACATTTACCAAATATTAATATCGCAAAACAATACTAAATGCAAACAATCTCACCACACAAACAGATTGGTCAAAATCGTCGTACGTTGCGACCTTTACTCTATTTTATATATGTGACAACCCGAGATTTCAAGACCTTTCCTTTTCGCGTCACCTGTTTTACAATCCTGATGTATATTATTTTAGAATGATTTTTGTATATGTTATTTATGTGGTGGTTTAATGTTTGAGCATTTAATAAGAACCTGGCATGACAAAAACATCGCCCGACGAAAAATGAGCAATGGGCTCAATGAAAAATGAATTTCGTCACCCATCTTCATGACGAAACATATCTTTTGTCCAAAGGAGGTTCAGCCCAGTTGTGGCCCGGCCTGTTTACGTTATTTAAAGCGATTCCCTGAAACCCTAAAACACTATTCTCTCTCTCTCGAAACCTACGACAGTCTTTGTGAAGCTTTTGCTCTCGTTCATCTTAGCATACCCTTCAGTATACGCAGTTGTTCGGTTAGTAAGTTTACCCTTGTTTCGATGCGTGATTCTTGATTCCCTTCGGTTATGATTTACTCCTTGATTCATGATTTTATGTGCAAACTAGATTGGACATGGGCATGTATATGTAGGTGTTCTGATATGTTTTGTAATGATCTAGTGTTGTTTATATGTGAACCTTTAATAGCTTTTGGATATAAACGAGTTGTCAAGGTGTTAATGTTGCATAAGAAATTAGGGTTTGCATGATTAAAGTTGTAGTCATGATGTAAACGATTCAGTTAGAATGTTAAAATGATGATATGTATATTTGAATTGTTAATGCCCTTGTTGTATGTTAGTGGAAATTAGCAACTTGATGATTGGTTGATGATCACATTGAAATCGTTGAAGATGATTAGGGTTCTAGGAAAAGGTGAAACTGTAACCGATGGAATCTGTAACTGCTTCACCACCTGATGAGGGGCAACGAAACATGGTGGTCTTTCGCCACACTTCATCTCGGCGAAACATGGTGGTCTTTCGTCGAGATGGTTCACGACGAAGAATAGGGTTCTTCGTCGGACGGTTCTTCGCTGAAGGGTAATCAGTTGGGCTAGGGCCTGGTTAAGGAGCCCAGTTAACTGTTATGAGATATTTGTGTGTTATACATGGGATGTTAACTGAGTATGTGCTATCTGTTGTATGGTGATACTTGTGATAAATGTAATCTTTGAAATACGTGACTTATTTGATAAATCTTGAAACTGATTGTTACTGATAACCACGGTAGGGTTGGTTGACTAACTGGAAGGGTAATTAAACATACCAAGCAAACCTAAGGTGAGTTCACTGCTTTTTTTCCAAGCATGCGTCCCGGGGAGGGACATCTGGTAAACGTTCCGGGGAGGAATGTCGGGTAATTGGGTTTGACTGGAATGTTAAACCTGGGATATTGGTTAATACACTCATATCTATCATTTAAGTCCCTTCTACCGATTTGTTATTGGGGAGGCAACGGGGTATTAGTTAATAGCGCTATTTAGGTTGGCACCCTCACACCGTACCGGGGAGGACGGGCGTGAACTAATGACCCCAATCTTAACCATTGCTTTGATAGAGGCTTTGGGGAATTGGGTAAATAATCTAGAGCCATCGGTGGTAATCGAGTTGTTAACAATATCAAATCATAGAAATGTTTTATACTAATATCCGGTAACTAAAACGGGTTAACAAACTTTGAACTCACCAGCGTCGTCTGACACACGTGTCTGCATGCTTGCAGGTCGTTAGATTCATGGTTGGAACTTGCTATCTGGGAGTGTTGGAGTGGTCATGGGTCGAGACTCTTGGATACATGTTTCATTGGTTGTGAACACTTGTTTTGAAACAGATGATTAACGATTTACATTATGCTTCCGCTGAACGTTTACTTTGGTTTTAACTTATGACTTGGAATTATATTATGAAATGAATGGAATGTTTTGCTTAAATATTTATTATAGTTCAATGTTATTGGTGGCTTGGATCCTAGTATGTCACACGTCCCGCGGTGTTTCAGCATGTGGTATTTTGGGGGTGTGACAATTTGGTATCAGAGCCACTAGTTATAGTGAACTAGGTTTTAAAACGTTTATATAAAACCAGACTATAACCGAACAACTTCGAAAATCGACCATGACACTCAGCTCCAGATTGCAAGGTTCGTATCTCGTTTACTTATTGCATAGCATATCTAGTGTACACTTACGTATGATGTTGCATGAGATTGCACACTTAGCATTGCAGACTAAATTCATGTGTATTTACCTGAGTTATGTGATTGATAGAGACACAGTGCGATATCCTGTTAGATTTTCGTGGTTTATGTTTGAAGTGTTTTGTCTTGTTGCGAGAATTTGAGGAACCTTGTAGCACGAGTTGGGAGGAGCTGAGATAAACATGCAAATTGCATTGTTTTTATGGGTGCACACATAATAATAATGTGCGGTGCATGCGAACCCCAGTGAGGCTTAACAAGTGTGAAAGGGGTTCCGCTCTGTTGTTTGATGTAAACTTAGTAATCTGTAGAAGTCGTTGTGAGGTTTGACTCCTACCTTATCTCGATCCTTAACCTTTTCCCTTCTCTTATATAGAATCATGAGCGGCCAAGGCCATGTGCGTGGTCACATTGCGATGACAGAGGCTGAGTTGACAAATTTGATTAACACCCGTGTGGCTGAGGCTTTGGCAGCCTACCAAGCTGGTACGAAATGTGCCAAATACTCCTTATTCTTGTGTCGCGTACACAACTCTTACCCTTGTGTTGTATTTTCTTTAGTTCATTAGGTCAGCAAGCGAATCAGAATCAAAACAATCCGCATGCTTGCACTTTCAAGACGTTTAAGGATTGTAAGCCACATACATTCAGTGGGACTAAAGGGGCTGTGGGGTTACTACGTTGGTTTGAGAAGGCTGAGTTAGTGTTCACTATGTGTAACTGTCCCGAGGGGGACCGAGTGAAGTATGCTACAAGAACCTTGGAGGATGGTGCCTTGACCTGGTGGAATGCCCAAGTGGAGATGTTGGGCATCGAGATGGCTAATGCAACTACTTGGGATGATTTTAAGGAGTTGATGCGGGAGGAGTATTGTCCTCGTGATGAGATTCAGAAGCTCGAGAATGAGTACTACAATCTGAATATGGAGGGGGTCTGAGATCGAGGCTTATACGAAACGATCTCATGAGTTAGCAAATATGTGCCCTAATTTGTCTCGACCTCCACCTCGAAGAATTGAGTTGTACATCAAAGGCCTGGTACCAGCGGTAAAGAGTTTGGTCACTGCTGAAAACCTCAACAATCTACCCCAGATCATCCGTTTAGCACACAATATTACTGACCAAGAGGTCAAACGTCACTCATTGCCGCCACGTGTTTCTGCTACTACCCCTGCTGCCACAGCTACCACACCTGCTAGTGATAACAAGCGAAAATGGAACGATGCTGACAAAGCGACCAGTGCCAGTCAATCTCAGAAGAGGCCTGTCAACAGCAATAACCGCAGTTTCAGTCAGTCGTCCTCAGTTAACCAAGGCCCGGGCAGCAACCAGAGCCAAGGCTCATACGTTGGTAGGAAGCCTAAGTGCAACAAGTATGGGTATCATCATCATGGGCCGTGTGTCCGGGCTTGCCATAGGTGCGATAAGGTGGGTCATATGGCAAAAGACTGTAGAGCTCTGTACCCAAAGCAGCAGCAGCAAAATCAACAGCAGAATCAGCAGCAACAGCAAAGGCAGCAGCCCCATCAGAACCAAGACTTTAAGAAGGGGTGTTTCCAGTGTGGGGACGAGGGTCACATTAAACGGGATTGCCCTCAGCTGAATCAGAACGCCAATGATAAGAACAACCGTCAGAACAACAACAATGCTGGGAGCAACAATAATGGCAACAATGGGGGCAATGGTGCTCGTGGAAGGGTATTTACAATTGGTGCTGGTGATGCTAGGAACAACGGCAATGTCGTGACTGGTACGTTTTCTGTGAACAACCTCTTTGCTTCTATATTATTTGATTCCGGTGCCGATTGGAGTTATGTGTCCCTAGAGTTCAGTCAACGATTAGGGTTAGCTCCAACACCTCTAGAAGCTAAGCATGTAGTAGAATTAGCCGATGGTAAAACGATTGTAGCTTCGCATGTCCTTTTTGGGTGTAAATTAGATCTTGTGGGTCAAGTGTTTGACATTGACCTCCTTCCTGTTACCCTCGGTAGTTTTGATGTAGTGGTTGGTATGGATTGGTTGTCTAAGCATCAAGCTGAGATTCTATGTAAGGAGAAGATCATACGTATTTCTCTCCCTAGTGGAGAGTCTTTATCGGTTCAAGGGCATCGTAGTGGGGCGATGGTTGGTATCATCTCAGCTATGCATGTGCAGAAGTGTCTACGAAAGGGGTATCCTGCTATTCTAGCCCTTGTTACTGATACTCCGTCTGAAGAAAGAAAGATCAAAGACCTGCCAGTTGTTCGTGAATTTCCTGATGTATTTCATGAGGAACTACCCGGTTTACCTCCTTACCGTCAAGTGGAATTTCAGATCGATCTTGCACCAGGAGCAGCTCCGATTGCTCGTGCTCCTTATCGTCTTGCACCTTGGGAGTTGCAAGAGCTATCTAACCAACTTCAAGAGCTGTTGGATAGAGGTTTTATCCGACCCAGTTCTTCGCCTTGGGGAGCCCCAGTTTTGTTTGTAAAGAAGAAAGACGGGTCCTTTCGTATGTGCATAGATTATCGGGAACTCAACAAGGTGACTGTTAAGAACCGCTATCCTTTGCCACGCATCGATGACTTGTTTGACCAGTTGCAGGGGTCAAGTTTTTACTCGAAGCTCGATTTAAGATCGGGCTATCATCAGATGAGGGTCCGAGAGGAGGATGTTCCTAAGACAGCTTTTCGAACGCGGTATGGCCATTATGAATTTTTGGTTATGCCGTTTAGGTTGACGAACGCACCAGCGGTCTTCATGGATCTCATGAACCATGTGTGCAAGCCTTATCTTGATGATTTCGTCATAGTGTTTATCGACGACATTCTGATCTATTCAAAGAGCAAGGAGGATCACGAGCGACATTTGCGTCTCATTTTGGAGCTTCTGAGGAAGGAGCAGCTTTACGCGAAATTCTCTAAGTGTGACTTTTGGATTCGAGAGGTACACTTCCTTGGCCACATTGTAAATGAACCGGGAATACATGTGGACCCTGCAAAGATCGATGTTATTAGAAATTGGGCGGCACCAAAGAATCCTTCAGAGGTGCGACAATTTCTTGGCCTCGCTGGGTACTATCAGAGATTTATTAAAGACTTCTCGAAGATCGCTCAACCTCTTAAGTCGTTAACATAGAAAGGCGTTGTATACTCATGGGGAACGAAACAAGAAGAGGCTTTCCAGTTGTTAAAATAGAATCTTATCTTTACCAGAAGGTACCGAAGATTTTGTAGTATATTGTGATGCTTCCATTCAGGGTCTCGGTTGTGTGTTGATGCAATGCGGGAATGTGATAGCTTACGCCTCTCGACAATTGAAGGTTCACGAGAGAAATTATACGACACGTAACTTAGAGTTGGGAGGCGTGGTGTTTGCGCTCAAAATCTGGAGGCATTACCTGTACGGTACTAAATGCACTATTTATACCGACCACAGGAGCTTTCAGCATATCTTTGACCAGAAGGAGTTGAATATGCGACAGCGTCACTGGGTAGAACTTCTAAACGACTATGATTGTGCCATCAAGTATCATCCGGGTAAGGCTAATGTGGTAGCTGATGCCCTCAGTCGAAAGGAATCGAAACCCAAACGTGTTCGCACCTTGCAGCTCACCATCCATTCTAATTTGCCTGACCAAATCCGTTCTGCACAAACCGAAGCGTTAAAGAGGAAAACATTGAAGCAACGTACTTACGGGGCATGGAAAAGCTGCTGGTAGAGAGATCTGATGGTATTCTTTACTTCATGGAACGAATATGGATTCCCTTGTTTGGTAGCCTTAGAGATCTTGTGATGGATGAAGCACACAAGTCTCGATACTCTGTTCACCCGGGATCGGATAAGATGTATCAAGACCTCAAAGTCATGTATTGGTGGCCGAAGATGAAAGCTCACATCACGACGTATGTGAGTAAATGCTTGACGTGTTCAAAGGTCAAGGTAGAATATCAGAAATCGTCTGGATTGCTGCAACAACCAGAAATACCCATGTGGAAATGGGAGCAGATTGCCATGGATTTTGTCACTGGGCTACCTAGAACTTAAAACGGGAACGATACCATTTGGGTGATCGTTGACCACCTCACACTTCCTTGCAATCAAGGAAACTGACAAGTTCTCTCAACTTGCTGTTGTTTATCTGAAAGAAGTGGTTTCTAGGCATGGGGTGCCAACCTCTATTATCTCTGATCGTGACCGGCGTTTCATTTCGGATTTGTGGCAGTCGATGCACAAATCGTTCGGTTCGCGTCTCGATATGAGCACTGCTTATCACCCACAGACGGATGGTCAAAGTGAACGAACCATCCAGACACTTGAAGAGATGCTGAGAGCATGCATGATTGATTTTGGTAAGGGTTGGGAGAAACAGTTGCCTTTGATAGAGTTTTCTTACAACAATAGCTACCATACGAGTATCCAGGTAGCTCCATTCGAAGCATTGTACGGACGAAAATGCCGTTCACCTCTTTGTTGGGCTGAGGTGGGTGACAACCAGATCACAGGTCCAGAACACGTGCTTGAAACTTCAGAGAAGATCGTGCAGATCAGAAATCGTATGGCAGCAGCGCGCGACCGTAAGAAAAGCTACGCTGACAAGCGTAGGAAACCCTTGGATTTCGCTGTAGGCGATCGTGTTATGTTGAAGGTCTCACCCTGGAAGGGTGTGGTACGGTTTGGGAAACGCGGCAAGCTTAACCCTCGTTATGTCGGGCCATTCAAAGTTCTAGAACGAATCGGTAAAGTTGCCTACAAGCTAGAGTTACCTGCTGAGTTGGGTAATGTTCATGATGTCTTCCACGTGTCGCAACTAAAGAAGTGTTTGTCTGATGAAACACTTGTGGTACCGTTTCAAGAGTTGAAGATTGACGACAAGTTGCAGTTTATCGAAGAACCAATAGAAATTATGGACCGGAAGGTCAAAGTCCGTAAGCGTAGTCGAATTCCGATCGTGAGGGTTCGTTGGAACTCGAGACATGGACCGGAGTTCATTTGGGAACGCGAGGATCAGATGAAGCTCAAGTACCCTCACTTATTCCCAGCTGACAAATCCAAATCTGATGCAACTAGTGAACTTCGGGACGAAATTCCCATTCAAGTTGGGGATGATGTGGCACTCACGGAAAATATACAGTCATCCTGATCTAACACCATGCTGTTTTGGGATTGCTTATCAAATTTCGGGATGAAATTTCTTTCAAGTCGGGGATGATGTGACAACCCATGATTTCAAGACCTTTCCTTTTCGTGTCACCTGTTTTACAATCCTGCTGTATATTATTTTAGAATGATTTTTGTATATGTTATTTATGTGGTGGTTTAATGTTTGAGCATTTAATAAGAACCTGGTATGACAAAAACATTGCCCAATGAAAAATGAGCAATGGGCTAGACGAAAAATGAATTTCGTCACCCATCTTCACGACGAAACATATCTTTCGTCCAAAGGAGGTTCGGCCCAGTTGTGGCCCGGCCTGTTTATGTTATTTAAAGCGATTCCCTGAAACCCTAAAACACTATTCTCTCTCTCTCTCTCTCTCTCGAAACCTACGGCAGTATTTGTGAAGCTTTTGCTCTCGTTCATCTTAGCATAGCCTTCAGTATACGCAGTTGTTCGGTTAGTAAGTTTACCTTTGTTTCGATGCGTGATTCTTGATTCCCTTCGGTTATGATTTACTCGTTGATTCATGATTTTATGTGCAAACTAGATTGGACATGGGCATGTATATGTACGTGTTCTGATATGTTTTGTAATGATCTAGTGTTGTTTATATGTGAACCTTTAATAGCTTTTGGATATAAACGAGTTATCAAGGTGTTAATGCTGCATAAGAAATTAGGGTTTGCATGATTAAAGTTGTAGTCATGATGTAAACGATTCAGTTAGAATGTTAAAATGATGATATGTATATTTGAATTGTTAATGCCCTTGTTGTATGTTAGTGGCAATTAGCAACTTGATGATTGGTTGATGATCACATTGAAATCGTTGAGGATGATTAGGGTTCTAGGAAAAGGTGAAACTGTAACCGATGGAATCTGTAACTGCTTCACCACCTGATGAGGGGCGACGAAACATGGTGGTCTTTTGCCACACTTCATCTCGGCGAAACATGGTGGTCTTTCATCGAGATGGTTCACGACGAAGAATAGGGTTCTTGGTCGGATGGCTCTTCGCCGAAGGGTAATCTGTTGGGCTTGGGCCTGGTTAAGGAGCCCAGTTAACTGTTGTGAGATATTTATGTGTTATACATGGGATGTTAACTGAGTCTGTGCTATGTGTTGTACGGTGATACTTGTGATAAATGTAATCTTTGAAATACGTGACTTATTTGATAAATCTTGAAACTGATTGTTACTGATAACCACGGTGGGGTTGGTTGACTAACTGGAAGGGTAATTAAACATACCGATAAAACCAAAGGTGAGTTCACTGCTCTTTTTCCAAGCATGCGTCCCGGGGAGGGACATCTGGTAAACGTTCCGGGGAGGAATGTCGGGTAATTGGGTTTGCCTGGAATGTTTAACCTGGGATATTGGTTAATACACTCATATATATCATTTAAGTCCCTTCTACCGATTTGTTGCCGGGGAGGCAACGGGGTATTAGTTAATAGCACTATTTAGGTTTGGCACCGTCACACCGTACCGGGGAGGACGGGCGTGAACTAATGACCCCAGTATTGACCATTGCTTTGATAGAGGCTTTGGGGAATAGGGCAAATAATCTGGAGCCATCGGCGGTAATCGAGTTATTAACAATATTAAATCATAGAAATATCTTATACTTATATCTGGTAACTAAAACGGGTTAACAAACTTTGAACTCACCAGCGTCGTCTGACACACTTGTATGCATGCTTGCAGGTCGTTAGATTCATGGTTGGAACTTGCTATCTGGGAGTGCTGGAGTGGTCATGGGTCGAGACTCTTGGATACATGTTTCATTGGCTGTGAACACTTGTTTTGAAACAGATGATTAACGATTTACATTATGCTTCCGCTGAACGTTTACTTTGGTTTTAACTTATGACTTGGAATTATATTATGAAATCAATGGAATGTTTTGCTTAAATATTTATTATAGTTCAATATGATTGGTGACTTGGATCCTGGTACGTCACACATCCCGCGGTGTTTCCGCATGTGGTATTTTGGAGGTGTGACAATATATATGCGTCTAATATAAACCACAACTGGAAATTTAAAACGCAATACTAGTATGCATCAGTAGCTATAAGATTATCTATTTTTGTTGATTTTTTTTCAAGTCACACACATATTTATATATATTTATATTATTATTATTATTACTACTTAGTGGGGGTCTATCCAATATTTCATATTACGCTCGTCATATTTCTAGACGAGTCTCTCCCCTATTTGTCTTATCCTTTCACTTTCATCTTACAACTCCTCACCAAAGGTGCGAAGTTCTTGCACTTTCTATGTGCTCATGGGTGGTGCAGGTGATGGTATCGGGTCAGGGTACTGGGGCATCGGTTCCTCCTGTGACAACTGTAAAAAATACAGGTATCCGTACAATTAATTAGGGAAATTGGCCTGTAATAATACCACTTAGATCTTATTGGCCATTAATAATTCCACCTCAGAATATTCCCCCCACCAGTCCCACCTTTCACCTATTTTTCCTACAATGGTCCCCCGTTAAAAAAACTTAACGGAGTTAAGCTTTTTTCCAAATTACAAACAGATTTTTTAGGGTTTTTTATTAGAACGACGATACGAGTCCATTGATGTAAAACTTGTCTCTAAACAGTGCTCCAAACGATGAAGACGACGCTTCAATTCGGGTGTTTAAATTTCCAGTTAACCAATATCACGTCACTTGGAGCACCATTACGAAGTAAGTTTTACATCAATGGACTCGTATCATCGTTTTGATCAAAAGCCCTAAAAATAAGTTTGTAATTTAGAAAAAAGCTTAACTCCGTTAAGTTTTTTTAACGGGGGACCATTGTAGGAAAAATATGTGAAAGGTGGAACTGGTGGGGGGAATATTCTAAGGTGAGATTATTATTGACCAATAAGATCTAGATAGGATTATTACAAGCCAATTCCCCAATTAATTAATATTGATTAGTGCTTAATAACTGTGCTGAATTACAACTGATGACTTAAACTGCTTTCAGATTACTGCATCATACATACATGTGCATCACATAATACATAATGTCACCTCATTATCACATGCAAACTTTATTGACATACATGATGCACAAAAGCACAGCTAACACAGTTAGCGGATAACTCAGAAAAATGCTGACGATGTTCAGTACATAGAAAAATGGTGTTTTGAGACCCAGTATGGGCCAGAGACAAGGTACTACACTAGTATAGTGTGTAGGAAAGTGAGGATCACAAAACTGCTTCACTAGGTGATAGTTTAAGTGCCGAAAAGTGTCTAAAACCCACTCAAAGTGCTGAATTCAGCATTTTTCAGCAAAAATCAGCATTTTAACAAGTTTGTTACATGCAAAAATATGACTAAATGGTCCTGAATGCTTTCCTAAGTGTCGGGAGTTAAAAGTGTCACAAAAGGGTACTTAAAGATCACTAAACGGAATAGTTTGACACTGTAACGAACCAGTATCTAACCGAACAACCGGACACTACCCGAAACACCAAAATTATACTAGAAGCATTGTTTTGATGTCTCTGAGCTAGTTATGATCCCCGAACACCCTAACACACTATATAACACATCATACACATAAACACTAACTAATACACTTAACTTCCAACCAAATTATCTAACTAAACATTAAAACCCAACCAAGATACCCCCCCCCCTCTCATGGACGGTCACCATGTGACCCCACCAAGATCATGCTCAATCTTCCTAAGATTTGCAAAGGATTATGTGGTGTACTTAAGAGACATAAGACACAATGGTTAATACCCAAAATTTGGATTATAAGTGAACATGAAGGATCATTATCATCTACACTTCTCAACACCATCTCTCTCCCTCTCCTCCCTCTTCTCTCGGCCGAGAACCACACCAACACCACCATCACTTTCATCCATTGATCATCCATTTCCAAGTTCATTACATGATGCAAGAAGGTGTTTAAGCAAGCTTGGTGGTCTTGGATCTTGAAGGACCTCACCCGATTGCTTTTATCCAACACTTTTGTCATCTACAACTTCAAGTGTTCTTCCCTAGCCTTGTGCAAGTAGTAAGGCCCTCACAACCCTTTGTTACTTCATATATTGTTGGTTAAAAGATGATATACATTGATTATCTTGATGAACATTAAAAGACATATTCATGAATCTCTAACATAAGCTTACAAACATATGAATACTTGTTGATTTGTGTTTATTTGCTTCTTGTTGATTGATTATTAGTGTTAATGATGTTAGACATCATATGGAACCTACTAGATTGTGATTAAACACATGATCTAGTAAGTTAATGTGATGATCTTGTGAAAGACCAAGATCATCATGCCTTATGTTTACATGAACTTGAATAATAAAAGTTGTTTTCATGTAATGATGATTTAAACAAAATACAAGTCTTGTGAGTGGATGATTTCTAAAATAGTTTTCCAAAGAAACCAAGCTAAACCACAAAGATTTACATGAACATTGTTTTAAAAGTAACTAATCATGTTTCTACTGGTAAAACAAGTATAAGAACACTTTGTTTACAAGAAAAATTCAAAAGAATGATTTTTGGAAAAATCATCTAACAAGTTGTAAACACTCAAATCTTTCAAGAAAGAGATTTTTAAAGAAATAAACACACTTTAAAGGGTAACTAAGTCTACTAAACACACTACCAAGTTACTACAAGTTTTTTTTATGAAAACTCAAGTTCATGATCATTATGTAGATAGCTTTGTTTTAGCACATGGTAAGTGTAGATTGATTGTTGATTGCTTATGATGATTTTTGAAAAGAAAATGATATGCTTAAATGGCATGGACACCTCCATTTTTAGAGGAAACTATGGCGAAATTTTCTAAAAATACAAACACTTAGAAAAATATTTTCTAAACAAACATTTACAAGTGAGTTTAACTATGGTTTTCAAATATAAACTTTGCCATAGATTTTGTTACAAAAATACAAGTGTAGGAGGTTGGTTTTTGTAAATAAAAATAACTAAATATGTATTTGGATGATATATATTTAGAAGACACATTGTGTGTGATTATTTGTATACTATGTGTATTAGTTATATTATTTTAGGATTTAAAGTAATATAACTTAACAAAATACCAAGAATTTACAATCCAAAATAATACCAAAAATCACAAGGAATAAATATATATAAGTTACGCACTTAATATTGTGAAACCGAACTCAAGAACGTAACTTACAAAATATTCCGAAAAATACCGTTATAAATATATTTTTGGTAAATATTATTTTGGATACAAGAAATGAAAATATTTTTTTTTGTAAATATTACCAAAGTATATCATATTTTCGACAAGAAGAAAATATATTTATTGTTTTTGGAAGTAAAAATATATTTTCTTAGTATATTTAGAAGATATATGATTTTTGAGAAAAATATATATTTTCTTGAAATGCATTATTTAAATATATTTTCTAAAGTGATACTTGAAAATATATTAATTTGGAATTACAAATACAAGAATGCGAAAATACATGTATGAGATACCCCCATCCTTGGGAAGGAAATACGAAAATAAATACTTGAGAAGTATTGATACAAAAATATTGTTTAACAAATTATTCCAAAATTAAATATAATTTAAAGTTAAAATAATTATTATTTTAACAAGAAATTATAACTTGGGATAATATTAAATGAAACGTAACTAAAAAACATAAATACCAAAGCAAGGCACGGCCCGTTCGTCTAATAGACCCTAGTACATTGTAGGGAGTCGTGTTTGCTGAGGAGATTTGAGTTACAAGTTCTGAAGACGCAAAACTGTGAGTTCATGTCCCCCTTTTCTTTTAACTGTTTTCAGTTTTATAACTTCGGGGGTGAAATACATGTTACAATTGTTTACAAACGTTTTATACATGGTATGGTTAGCTAAGGAGGGTTACTGCTTGATCATGTGAAAGGTGGGTATAACACTTAAGGCCATTAATCCTCGTCGTAGGACCGAGAGACATGAGTGATAGATCTATTTGGGTGTAGCGAGCCCACACCCATGAGGACCAGGGTGGCCCATGTGGTGACTATGTCCACATACAAATTTCGTGGCAAAATTCCGCTAGGTTTGAGTTTTCCTACACCATTTCACACATACCATTGGCCTTGCAAACCATTGGTGATCTGTTTTTCCTTATTGCTACATATTAGGGACATACACACATACTTTAAAGGTTTATTCATACATAAACACATGAACTCGCTCAACTTTTGTTGATGTTTTCAAATTACATGTATTTCAGGGAACTAAGTGGATCTGGCAGGTGTTGCATGTTCAAGTTGCGTCATAAATAAAAGATGTCATCCAAGTCTTTAGGGTTTAGGAGGTGTATCTTACTCCTGGACGAGATACATGGTCCTAAGCTCGGGTTTATTTATGGTCTTTTGTTGAGTCATCATGAACTCATTTAAACATGTTGTGGTTGTAACTTAAAATTTGGTGTCGATGTTTCAAAACAAGTATGTTGTGGTATTTTCTAAATGTAATCAATGGATGAACATCTTATGGTTTTCATCATATAGCGTTGTTATGATTGAATGCTATGATATTAAGAAAGTCACACCAATAACCACGCTTCCGTAAAAGTCAGGGTGTGACAGCTTGGTATCAGAGCTTCGATCGTAGCGAACTAGGATTCTTTCTCGAGTCTAGACTACGATCATTAGGGCTCTCATGAAAATATTTTCATAACATATTTTCATTGCATGCACGAAATGTCCAGATCCAGGAAACAAACATTTTTACAAATAAAAGACACAAAGTTACATTTCAAGGAATTCGTTTATAATTCAGTTTGAGAGACTGGGGAGTCAGTTTGAGAGACTAGGGAGTTAGTCTGAGAGACTAGCTGGGGCAGTCTGAGAGACTGGGTAGTTCAGTCTGAGAGGCTGGGTAGTCTGAGAGACTAGTTGGGACAGTTTGAGAAACTGGGAGGTTTTAGTCTGAGAGACTAGGTGGTTCAGTCTGAGAGACTGGGTGTGATAGTCTATGGAGACTAGGATGCATACATGCTTACTTTGTTACTACTTACATGCTTATTTGATGATTGTTGAAATATGTGCATATATTGTGGTTGTTTTGATTACAGACACCATGTCCTCATCGGAGAGTGAGCTATCAGATACCGTAGACCCTATGGCCATAGTTTCAGATGATGAGATTATCCCGGACCCTGAGGTTTTCACCTCTGACACTGAGAGTAGCGATGATGATGATTTCCAGCCGTTTGCTTTACCAGATTTTGGCGATGATATACCGCTAGCTGATCGTCTTCCTGGCGAGGATCTACTTCTTGTTCCGATCCCTGCCCCTCTTCCTCTTACTGCATTTCCTCTCGAGGATCTGCCTTTTGATGCCATGTTTGACGATGACGTCGATCTTTTTATTGAGGGTCCCCCTGAGGGTGTCCAGGATGATGGAGCTCCAGTCGATGACGTCATTGCTGTTCCGCTTATTGAGATTTCGATCATTGAGATTTCATTTGACCATTCTGGTCCTGATTCATTTGAGTCTGTGTCATCTACTACTCTACACGCACTGGGATTACAGCATTATCCCACAAGTACCGATTCTGACACAGCTATGTCTGCCGCACCTGTTCAGGACTTTGAGTTTGATGATGAGTTTGATCCTGACATTGATCCGGAGCATGAGGTCAACTTCATTCCTGACGATCAGCTTTTTGATGTACCCGCTGATCTTGAGTTAGCTCCAGCCGACCCTGAGCCTTTGATTGCACCCGAGCCTATACCTGCTCACGATCCTCTGCTTGAGCATGATCCTGCACCTATTGACATACCAGTTGTTGCACCACCTTTACCTGACCCTCTACCTACACCCGCAGACCATGCTCCTTTTGCTGACCATATAGATCCCCGTTACGCATTCACCCGCAATGGGTGGATAGAGGACGACGATGACTTGCCTCCTTTTGTTAGGCCTGTTACTCCCCTACCTGCACCTACACATGCACCAGTTGACTTCGCCCCGTTTCACCCACATGTGTCTGATACACAGCGCACTGATCTACCAATCACGTTTTTACAGGATATCCCTCCGCCCCGTCCAGGGGAAGGACCGTCTAGCCAGCCATCTGGTCATGTCCCACCTATGTCAGTAGCCTTTCCTTTCATACCACAGTTTACACATACTGCTCCTTACACCTCTGCACCATCGGGCGAGCCACTGATTTGGTTTCCGCCCAACACGATGCCTGTTTATGATCCATACCATCCCTTCCATTACACTAGGTACACGAGGGATGAGCTACTCCTATCCTTACAGCTCCAGCAGGAGATGTTGTGTCACAGAGTCATGGAGTTAGAGAGGATTCTACGTCCTCCACCTTGCACTTGTCAGTCACCGTTCACGACTCCGCCCGCTCCTCTTCTGCCATACCCAGATTTTGATGTTCGTTTTCTTACTATGGAGCAGCAGATTAGCTATCTGTTACGTGCTGTTCATGCTCTTGAGAAGGGGTTAGCGCATGTGCGCAGTTTGCTTTCGTTCCTCCACCATCAGCATAGCAGTTTTTGGTTTTATGCAGGTAGCATACTTTTGGTGAGAGTGTTGCAATTGAGTCCAAATTGCACAGCCTTTTGAAGACCACTGTTTGACTTTTTGATTGTTGTAGTTGATAGACGATTTGGACGAGGGTGATGTGACCCTGTAGTCCCTTTTTGATGTATGGTACATTGTAGAACATATAACAATGTATTTGTGGTCATTGATATATGAAAGCTCAATCGCAACATTCTCATTATATACATTGTTGAATTACTTGTTTACATTATGATTGTGGTGCTATGATTTATTCTAAATTAGGGTCTGCAGTAGTGGTAGCTAAGATGTGAAAATTGGCTAATCTCCTATTGAGTATATCTTGAGTTTGAGAGTTCATCTGCCTATTCGCAGCTGCTAAAGCTCGTTGTTGCTGTAACTTTCTCATTCTTTTTCTACGCTCGTGAGCTCCCCGACTGAAGCATCCTCTCTTTTTGGTCGGGAATGGTTCTTCAGATTGTGCTTTGAATATGAAAATCCCTTCCTCTGTGTCAGCTGAATACCCCGAGGGGTAGGCTGGGAAGAAGTATCTTCATTTTTAGGAGAACTGAACAGTTGACGATAAGCGTCCGATGGTCCTTAATCACTAATACTGTAAACTAACAAATTGTCAAATAACACAAAATAATAATCTACACGTATGCATATAGTCTCATTGATTATTTCCTAATAAAATTGGCAATTTCAATGTCAGCAGAACACTTATGTGGCTGAAAATAAGTGGCTGTAGCTCTGATACCACTCTCTGTCGCAACCCTGGCCCCTAGTCACCTGGGAATGGGCGGCCGCGAGACAGTATCAGTGGTATCGGTGTTTATCAGTTTGGCAGCGTAATTTACATCAGGACCGTAGTTAGGAAATATTTTATCAGAGTAAAATACCACATTTTTAAAATAGTAAACACATGGGAAATTCCCAAGTTTTCAGTACAAACATGTTTATAGGGATAAACCCTAATTTATTGAATTAAAACATCTTCTTTATTTAGGTAACTTTTATAGCCACATTTTTCCAAGCCTTCAGTGCTTTCCAGCTGGCTTCTATTTAGCTTTCACATTTTGTTACCTGAAACGCGTTTTAAAAACATTTGTCAGTGGGAAATACTGGTGAGTGAATCCCAATTTAACCAAAACAGGTTTTATCATTGTACAGTATTGAGGGCGATCGCACAATTACATTTGTTTATTTTTCTATCTTAATTACCACCCATGGCACTGTCAGCCCGACTTGTGGTCATGTTACTACTCACAGTGTAGTAACAAAGTTTGTATACAAAACCCCAACATACCGATGATAATTGTAGAATTATAAATACTCAATCACTGTTAATTATCATGTAAAATAATTGAGTTTTGTAAAAATAGTTTACGAAAAGGTTTACGAAAAGGGGATTACTCACATTGCTATTTTAGATTTTTCCCTGTGATTTCCTGGTTATAATCTAATAAATTAAACAATGCACACGCGTTAGTATAATAACCCAATATTTACATTAGTTATACCCTCCCCGAGACAGAACTCCAACGACTACGTCGGGCAGAGCCTCGACAGCCGTTACGGAGCACTAGATCAATCGGGCAGCGTATCTAATACGTACCCGGGGGTTATAATACTTACAACGAGTAGGGATGGCAATGGGTCGGGTTTGGGATGGGTTTAGGTAATCCCAAACCCAAACCCGGTTTGATAAGCTTGTCCCAAACCCGTCGGGTTTCTATCAGGTAAATACCCATCGGGTATCGGGTATACCCGTGGGTTTTGGGTAATCCTGTTAATTTAAAAAGATTACTCGATGGGTATTGATGGGAGTGTCGTGCTCCGGTAAAAGATAATATTTATAACCCTAATTACCCTTAACAATTAGCTAGTGGTAGCAAGTGGTCGAACCACGGAGAGTATGTGGTTTGCGAATGGAGTTTGAATGAATTGTAATAGTTGTCACTTTTATGAAGCCTGCTAAATTATTTTGTATTTTTGTTTGGTTGAAAAGATGTGAATTAAACTAATGGAATTGATTAAATTACTAATAATTAACGAATTGCAAAAAAAGGTAATTGATTTTTTAAACAAGATAGAGAAAAAGGGTTCACCCCGGTTTCGGTAATTGCAAACCTAGGTTCCTACAAGTTTTAGAATTGACCTAATTGGATAAATGATTAACGGATTTAGTGTACCGTGACTTAGGTGGCAATAACTATCAACATTCCTAAGAATGCACTTTGTAATCAACACAAGTAAATCCTAACCAAGATAACGCATAAGTGCACAAATTCATTTCACAAAGTCATAACTTTATTATCGTTCGACAATTTGCAAATCCAATTCAAATACACGACAATTATCAAAGGTGTTCAAAATCAAAACACAATTTGTCACACAAGTCAAAACTAAACACAAATCGAAATGCTAGATAATACAACTACCTACACCGGGGTGAAACCAAGGTGATTAGCCGCTCATGGTTGAAGGAACTTGATCACCGGATGATTGGAACTCGATTTGGGTCATCTTGAAGCTTGGAGAATGGAGGAATGATTGATGGTTAGGGTTTGTGTGAGAGATGATGGTGGAAAGAATGATGGATGAATGGTTAGGGTTTGTGGATGGTTGATGAAGATGATGATAATTCGATTGATTCGGGTACCCAGGTGTTATGGATTGAAGATAGTGGTGAAAAGTGGCTCCAAGAACAAGTTCAAACTCCCCAAAATTGTGTAACTCCCGTATGTTGACCAAAAAATGATGGTTAAACTCGTTCCCCAACAACCCCACAACAATTTCACGTTTTAAGAAAACAAGAGCCGTCGTCGACGGCCTGGGGACCCGTCGGCGACGCCCTCCCAATTCTTGATTTCTCCCCGACACCTTAACACGTTGGTTACGCGCAACTTCAGCCGACGGGACTTCCAAGGACGCGTCGCCGACGGTCTAGGGGGCGTCGGCGACGGGCTCTCGTTGAGTGATCTCTGTTTTTTCGCTTCTTGAGTTCTCGGTTGACTCGTGTCGTGTCCCAGTTGTCCGTTTTTCATCCCGAAGGCCTGTAAAGCTCCCAAAAAGCACCTTAAACTTTGCTAGACCTGCAAAACATATATCTAATCAAAAGTAGGCTTTTCAAGATTTAAAGTTGAGTAAAATCCCAAACTTAAACATAAACGAACACCGTTATTCGACCACGTATCACATCCCCACACTTGTCTTTTGCTTGCCCTCAAGGAAATCTGTCTTTCACTTTCACGTGGGTAGAACAAGAAATACACTCCCCATTCCCGAGACGAAGGTTAAGGTCAATTGTCATGCACAAGTTCAAACTCTTTACAATTTTCAACATATTTAACGCTAAAGTGACTAATCACATAAAATGGTTATCCAAGACTAACCCGCCCTTGAAACCGACAAATCATGCATATCCCTCACAATGTTCTCTCCACTCAGTTTAAAATTGGCTAATAGTTGATGCATTAGCACTTTTGACATAATCACTCAAACCGATTAGAACATGCACCCGCATAGGCTTGCAACTCAATCATTCTCCACCATCGAACACGAATACTAAGTTCAAGTCATAAGGTCTTTGTAATGGTTGTAACGGGGCTAGGCTTAGAGTAAGAAATAGGATATTTTAAAGTGGCTAAGCTGATGAAAATTCGATTTTTATTACAAAACAACTATTCTAAACAAAACTAAACTATACGTCAAGTTCGAGGCAATGATGTTCGCCTTTTATTTCTCAAACTAAGAACATATATTTTTGTTCTTTCCTCAACAATTTTCTATTCTTTTTCGTAACATTTTCTGATTTTTCCCTTTTTTTATGCAAACAAACAAACAATTCACAACTATACAAACTTGACTCCTATAATCGAATTTCCAACACACGTGTTTAAAAGAAAAAAAGGTTTAAGGTTATGGGCTATAGGGTGGTCAAACAAAAGGATTAGGCTAAAAATTGGCGACTAAGGGATAAATTTTTGGGTAAGGATATATAAATGGTGTAAAACAGAAAAGGTTTACCTAGTGCCTTAATCATCCTTGTACTTGTATTCGGTCTATGGTCTCAAATGTATCAAAAGTCCCAAGTTTTACAATACATGACTAATGGTCCACTCAAACAAAGAAACATACATATGTAATTCTATGATGTAAAAGTGGCTCAAAACCCCACATATATAAAGGGTATGGTATGTGACATGCATAATATGCTAGTTTCTTAGGCAGATTATTCCCAAATAACCACCCGCTAAATACCCGTCATGCTATTAATTTGAAGTTGACCATGACAAAAGACCACATGGGTTGTGCCATCCCTCGTTGACTTAGTTACTTGTGCTTTTGAGATCGCTTTTGAAACAAGACATTTTTTAAGAATTTTTGAAATTTTCCCCCATCCCCACACTTGAGGTAAAAATTGTCCTCAATGTGAAGTGTTTAAATGAACGGGTCAAAATCGAAAAACTTTTACTACTCCCCCATCCCCATACTTGAGGTAAACATTGTCCTCAATGTGTAAGAACAAGAGTTTTTAAATCGCACAAGGGATGTGACACGGCTAATTTCCCAAAAATTCCACCCCGGAAAATAAAATACAATTACAATCCACTTATTACTAATCTAAGAATCAAGGTAAAAGGAAACGCATGCACATGATTTTTGTCGCTAGATGCTCCTGTCTTCTTCTTCTCTTCACAAAAACGGTTGTCCCGCGAACATGGTGTACCTACAAATCTTAACCCTTGTGTAGAAGAATGCTTCTCACAACCATTGAAATTTGTTAGGTACTTAGTTCTACCATTTTTATGAAAGTGTTACCAAATCATGCGTTAATTTACCTTGATTTATGTGGAAAAAATAATTTACAACAATAACAATCCTAACTCACTTTCGTAGGAATCACGGTTGCATTTAGCTTATGCAACAAGCCCTTTTAAACCCCCCAATAGCTTGGGAGGACGAGAGGTCTCGTGAGGGTTATATAGGGAACACACCCACAACGTTCATTTAACTAGGCAAAAAGAAATACTAACGAAAAAAAAATGAAGAAAACCAAAATATACAACAACAAAATACATACCTCGCCATCACTGCTGATATCTCTTGTTCGGGTCGACTGGCGGGTTCGGCTGGTATGGGTAACCAGTGAGGGCCTCGAACATCTCCCGGTAGTTGTCGAGGGGACTCGACTCTCCTTGTGCAGGCGGCTGGTATGGTATCGGGATGAAACTGGACCCAACTGCCTCGGGCCAATGAGGGGATGGATCAGATGGGCCTCGTGGAACACGGAGGTTGGAGTAGTCGGTCCACCCCGCGTGTTCTACATAGGGGAGGCCTGCTTCATAATCTCTCCGGTGTCGCTCCTGATCATGGAGGACTTTGGCGTTGTTAATAGCCGTTTCATTGGAGACGTATAAAGTACTCCATCGACGAGCTTCCAATGCATTTTGCTCGTTTCTTTGTTTCTCCTCATTCTCCTCGCATGCCCGTCTTCGGGCCGTCTCTTCCTCCTGCATTTGTATCAAACGCTCCATTTGTGATCTTTGGAGCGCTTGTTACATCTGCTGCTCTTCCATGTGTTTTTCCATCCTCTCACGATAGGCCGCTTGGAGGGCCCACTGTTCTTGCATATGGGCCCCATGTGTTTCTTCCCAGTTCTGCCTCCTCCTATCATACTCTCGACCCTCTCCTATACCCACAGAGACGTTATCAAACACCTCCTGTTGACCCCGGTTGAAGTCCCGGTACGAGGGCACACGTCTAAAGTTCACAAAACTCACCACCTCTGCATTCAATTCCCGGTGTGGCCGCATATACCTCTGCTTTGGTCCCCGTGGACCAGCAGGCTCAGGTTTGTCCTCCACATCAACCATATCCACAGCTTCCTCAGCCCCTTGTTGTGCATCTGGGTCAACGAACTCATACTTGTGACCCAATGCGTTGGTCACCAAATACTTGCTTCCTGTAAGCTTCACATGTATCTTCCAATTTTTCTTTATCATTGCTAAGCTGAACTCTTCCAAAGGCTTAGACACCCAAAACGATTCTGGGGGAAGACAGTTTTGCTGGAGGATCATGGCACTAATGAGGCACACATATGGAATCATACGCCTGTGAAACGACTCCCGAGTGAACCATGTGTTCATCATGATAACGTGCCTCCATGACAAAGTCGGTGTCCCATACAACAAGGAATGAATAACTCTACAATCACTCGTTCTCACTCCTCCCCTATCACCAAATCTAACCATAACATTTTTTAGGGAAATTCCTTGAAGAATTTTCACTTCAACCGTCATGCGGCTCCTTGCAGCCGCTCCCCCGTCGTTATACGGTAATATAGCCTCAGTCAAACCATCCGGATCATGGCTGTTTGCATGATTATTCAAGAAGTGTTCGATGGTTGGATAATCATACGCTTGCACCCCCAAAGAATCGAATCGTGCAATGCAGTTGATTGTTTCAAATGACATTGTCATCTCCCCTCGGCTCGTAGTACCAACCAATCTCCATTGGTCCGGGGTATCATTCCTGTTCCTAAACCTCAACGACGCCAACCACTCGCACACCTCCGCTAAATAAACTCGGGAAGTGTTGTCTTCGCACCAATCAAGAACTCTTTCCCAGCCTTGACGCTCAAATATTTGAACAATCCCAATTTTTCTAAACTCCTCAACATTAACCACCCTTTCACACACAACCCTATCCAGCACTGCAATGGTCACATTGTTAACCATTTTCCACTTCCACAATTTAGCTTCCAACTTCTTATATTGGAATGTCGATGGGGCTTTATTTTTGTCTTCATCCTAGACTCTAGCGCTTCGATTATCTTTGTATTTCGTCCATGCCCAATCCTGCCTATATAACCTTGCATCACCCTCTTCTATTGAGCTTAATTGCTCCCACTTCTTCGGTATCAATCCGGAAGAAGATCCCACTCCGGATGATGATCCTTGCCCCGTAGTTTTCGCCTTTTTCCTACCTCCGGCCATAACTACAATCACAAAACAAAACAAAACAAAACAAAACAAAAACCATCAATATAAACCCAACCTTCAATAGACTCTCAAACTTTGAACATAATGTTTGATGTTGAATTTTCAATTAACAAGTAAGTGCAAAATCGCCTTTTTAAACTTCCAAAGTCGCCTATTTTGTCATCTACATATCACTTTTACTTGTTTATTCACAATTTCTGTAGGATCGTTTTCAGACCCGAAATGAGTCGTTCAGAGGCGTTCTACTCAATATGAAAGGCGGAAACAGACATATTGAGTTCAATTCAGCTAGATATACACTTTAATTGTCTTTCTGATTAATTTGACAAAGTTTTACAAGGAAATGACACTTCGGTAGCACTTCGGCTCCGGAATCACACATACATGTCTCTCTCAAACGAAATCAGGACATCCCTATATATAGACAACCTAATTCCGCTTGAACAAGCTCAAGCGGAATCACTTTCATGCGGAATCAGCTTCAAGCGAAATCACCAAAGTTAATTTCGTGTGAAATGACCAATTTGTCATTTCAAGCGAAATTACCATTTAACCCTAATTTTGACAATTTTCTCGAATTACGTGCCCTGATCTATCTAACATAAAGCAAGACTCGATACAAGACGAAGTCGACAGACGTATGCACCAACAGACTCCCCTCGAATGTTGACGAGTCTTCAGTGTCGAGTCTTCAACATCTTCAGTCTTTATCAGTCTACACTTTCTGAAGTATCTGACAAAGTAAAACATCCTCAATCTTTGTCTCTTTTCATTTCCAGGATCTCGATCTGGCTCTTATCTCACTCTAATTCTCTTAATCAGATCTCTTGATTTCTGCTCAGAATCAAAACCTGACTCTTTTCATACTTCAGACCTGCACAAGCTCTACCCAAAAATAAATTTCACAAACTTTCAATTTGACAAATTTATTCTCTACTAGCAAGACTTAATCAATCAATTAATGATTTTACAATCTTAAACTCTGATGAACCATTTGTAAAAATAACATTTTCATTTTCAAACAGACTCCCCCCTTACTGATTGTCATCATGTTTAGCACTTCGAATTTTGAAAATCAGCTCTACAACACCAGTTGTTGAAAATATTTTTGAATTTTTCAAAAATTATACTAAAACACACTAAAAATCTTTTTGAAATTTTGATTTAAATGAAATGCAATAAAGAAATATATACAGACAATACTTTTATGAGTTTGTGTAAGAGGATCATATCAGTTTTTAAGATAAATCACCAACACTGTTAAGCTTTAAACATTTTAAGTTCTAAACGATTCACATAGATTGTCAGTATACTGATCCACTTTAAATTTTCACACAAAGTTCAACTGTTTCGAGATACGAGATTAATGTTTTAAGCACTTAAACTTATTCGTGTGTCCCACCTCAGAATATACTCCCGTATCCAGATCCCAATATTCAGTCTTACAGGTGAGTATACCACAGATGATATCTGAAAAGGGTTAAATGCGAGGGCCGTGAGAGCTCAGGCTATTGCTTCCGCAAAATCAGAGAGATGACGGCTTCGACTTTTGGTGTGTCCCATTTAGAGGATCTTTTCTTCAACAGCACATGATTAGCATTTTTCAATGTTTCATCATTTTTTGTACTGAGGGCGGTGCTATATTTCAAGCAAGCAGAAAGTATTATACGGGGACTAGGCCATTGCTTCCGCAAAATCAGAAGTCCCGTGATAATACCCCAGATATCACTGAGCATAAAGACCTAGTATCTCAGAAAGATGGACCTTTCAAACAAGATTTTGGGGGTTACCCATATATCCGAGAGATGTTCCCCACGATATAAGTAAGTTTGAAATTTAGGTTTATATCTCGACACAATTTACTAAATGTGTAAAAACCTACTGGCACATCATCAATGAGACCGTTTATCACATTTTGAATTTCCAATTCTTTAGCATGTTGTGATCGTCCACTGATGTACTATCATTTCCTCTTTTCACAACAAAACTCTTTTCCGTTTTATCATGTTTTTGTTGTTTTTCAATATATTCCAATCAAAAATGAGTTTTGTGCTTTTTCAAATTTTCAAATGTTTTTGGATTTTCTGACAACTTCTTACTCCCCCTAAAATGCAAAAACATTTAAAGAAACTTTGAAAACAAACTATACATGTAAAGTGACAACTGTTGTGAATTGCTTCAATTCGCCATCCACTTGGCATAAACAATCAGAACTCCCCCTGTCAACAAACTATTTTCCCATTATGATTTCAAAACACTTAAGTTTGTTTTAATCAAAATGGTTTTTCCGGAAAATAAGTTTGTTGGATCGTGTTTGGTGACCCTAAAGTCAGTTAAGACAGTTCATCTTCAAATACGAGGGCGGAATCAACGTAAACAAAGTCAAAACAGCTTGTATCCTTTTAACTTTCTTTCTATTACTGATTGTGAGCTTTTACAATGTATTCTGACAAAAATCCGGCAGCACCTTCACTCACACACACATACATGACCGTTTCAAATGAGCATGCACAACACATATATATAGGATACGCCCCTGACCGTTTGAAGATGTCACATCTGCTTCAAATGGTCATCATGCTTCAAACGGTCAGACCTTCTTCAAACGGTCAGGCCTTCTTCAAACAGTCAGACCATGTTCAAACGGTCAGGCCATTTTCAAATGGTCAGGCCATTTTCAAACGGTCAGGCACTTTAAAACATGATTAAACCCTAATTCCAATACTGTTATGCACTCATTTAACCTATCTAGACATAAGACTCGATAAGACGTAGTCAGCAGACATTCAGTGCACCAACAGACTCCCCCTTGGATGTTGACGAAGTCTTCGGCGTCAAGTCTTTAGTCTTTGTCCCTCTCCAGATTTTGTCATTGTAAAGATCCTTCTTCAATCTCCCTTTTGATTGTTGATCCAAAATTCTGACTCCCCCTTTCATAGACTCCCCCTCTCGAAATGGTGGGACTTGAAATTCTGATTCAAACTTTGACGATTCGATGCCATGGGGATTATGAAATCTACAACCTGTAAAATCTCTACCCAAATATAAGATATATGACAATAACAGTTTTAATCCAAAACTTACCTTACAACCTTCAGTGTTAGAAATCCACTTAAGTATTCAGGTCCAAGTTAATGACCCTGATTACTCAATTTATCTACCAAGTCCAACTTAATGACCTTGGTTGATCAGAGATAATTCACACTGACTTTCCATTCAATTTGTTTCTGAAAATTTACAAGTTTCAAATTAATGAACTTGCTTTGATATTTCAACTTCTCAAACTTATCATATTTCAGCTCACGACTCATCCTCTAGTCCAGAAATCTCATGCATCTGCTTCCATCTTTCAGACTTCGAATCCGAAGATCAACTCTCCACTTTAGTTTGTCAAAAATAAAACAGAAGTGAAAAATCTTTTTGGATTTTTAAAAAAATTTCTAAACTAGGAATGAAATACAGAACTAAAATGCAGTAAAAGTAAACTATTTACAAACATATTTTTGGTGAGCGTGTTAGGGAATCATATCAGCTATTCGACAAATCACAAGTACCGTTAAGCTTCAATTACATACTTAGAATTAAACAATTCGCTTAGATTGTCAATATACTGATCCATTTAAATTCTCACACAAATTTCAATCTGTCCAGGATACGTATTTAGTGTTTTAGAGACTTAAACTTATACATGTGTCCCACCTCTTGAATATACTCCCGTATCCAGATCCCAATATTCAGTCTTACAGGTAATTATAACACAAATGATAGCTGTAGGGGTTAATAATTTATGAAGAATCATGAGAGCTCAGGTCAGAACTACCGTTCAGCAGAGAGATCATGACTCAACTTCTGGGTGTGTCCCCTTTAGAGGATCTTTTTTACAACAGCATTGCTAAGCAATTTTATTGTCTTATCATATATGCTGAGGGTGATGCTGTGTTTCAAGCATTTGCGGAAAGTATTATTCGAGGACAAGGTCAGAACTTCCATTTAGCAGAAGTCCCGGAATAATACCCCAGATATCACTGAGTATAAAAACCTAGTATATCAGAAAAAGGAATCTTTCAAACAAGATTTCGGGGGTTACCCATATATCCGAGAGATGTTACCCACGATATAAGCAAGTTTGAATTTAGATTTATATCTCGTCACAATCTACTAAATGTGCAAAAACTACTGACACATCATCAGTGAGACCGTTTATCACATTTAACTTTCCAATTCTTTAGCATGCTGTGAAAGTCCACTGATGTACTATCATTTCCTCTTCTATACACCAAAACTCATTTTTGCTTTTTCAATGTTTTTGGCATTTTCAAATTTTCTAATTTTTTTAAAATTTTTCTCCCCCTAAAATCAAAATATGTTTCAATTTTGATTTTCAAGGAAAATTTGAAATCAAACTTTACAAATAAAGTGACAAACTGATATCAAATCGCTTCAATTCGCCATTCACTCGGCATAAACAATCAGAACTCCCCCTGACAACAAACTATTTTCCCATTTAGATTTCAAAACACTTAAGTTTGTTTTAATCAAAATAGTTTTTCCGGAAAATAAGATTTGTTTGTCTTTTCACAAACTTGGGGTTCTTTCATCACATTGTTCTTTTTCAACCATTTTAAAGAATTTAACATTTAAGACCCTTGTCAACAACAAACACTTAGTAGAAAATCAAGTACAACTTAATGTCCCTGATTTACCACGTGTAAGTCGAAATATCACCAAAGTGAATTTCTCAAGAAAGATGCCGATACCTGCTTCACACTTACCAACCTGGAAGCTCCGGCAAGTCAGGTTTTTCATTTGAAAAGATCTACCCAAGCCTGACCAGCCTTGGGTTTGACAGTTTTTACCTCAACAGATGGCTCTTCTGGTTTTGACAAACCAGAATCATTGCCTGAACATGGCTTGTCTGACTTTGAAAAGTCAGATTCATTGCCAACACGTGGCTCCTTTGTTTTTGAAGAAACAAATTCATTGCCAGAAGATGGCTCTTTTATTTTTTTAGAAACAAATTCATCGCCAACCTTCATTGGTACCCAATTCTTACTAGATCTAGGTTTTCCAAATTTATTAGCCTGTGAGATGAATAAACTTTCACGGTCTCTTTTATATTCAAAAACCTTGATCAAGATTTTGTCTGAAAAATTAACTTTCTTTGATTGGTTATCATTTTGCTTAGTTAATTTTTCTTTCTTTAACTTCCTTTTCTCTTTCCCGTTTGTCCTCAGATTTGTATCTGATGAATTCGTTTTGCTTGCCTTTGCAGTTGAGGAAAGCAATTCATCAGAACTTTTTCTCAGATTACCAGTTTTTTCCGAGGACAAAATCCTTTCCAAATACTCTCTCGCCTTCTTCCTTTTCTTCCTCAGTCTGTCTTTCTGCCCTTGTGAAAGCTTAATTTTCTTTTCTTGAGCTTTCTGTTCTTGAACTTTTGGTTCTTGAACTTTCTGTTCTTTGGGCTTGACACTGACTGATTTCTTTCCCATTTTCTGAGATTCAGCCCTCGATCTTACTTTTGATCTCATTGGGCAATCTCTGGCAATGTGTCCTCTGATGTGGCATTCATAGCACCTTCTTGTTTCGAATCTCTGACTTTGGCAGTTAACAGCAATGTGTCCTTGATAGCCACAAGTGTAACACACTCTGTTATCATACCTCTCACTACTTTCATACCACACACCGTCTTCATACCACACACTTAGATCAAAGCATTGATTTGCCTTGTGGTACTCATGTCTCCTCGTGTATCCTTGATTTGGCATTTGAGCACTGTGGTCAAACCTGCACCACTGGTTACCAACTTTTTGTGAGTTTTTATTTTCAGATTTTTGTGGTTTTTTATAATGATTGGATGATTGATCTGATGAGCTTTTATTTTCTTTTTGAAAATTTTTTGATTTTTTATCTTTTTGTTTCTGTTCCACATTCTTCTTTACAAGTTTTTGCGTTGAGCATTCACCTTTCTCAGTAGAATGTAAAACAGTATTTTTAAACATTTCATTTAATTTCAAAAATGTTTTTCTTTTTTCTTCTTTTTCTTTTTCATCATCAGATTTATCATCACAATCTTTAATTTTGACTTTGTCAAAATTTGTGACATTGTCACTTATTGGAACAGAATTGATCGGTTTTGGACATGGATAATCTGGTTTCACAAAACCTTTCAATTTCTTCTCTAACTCTTTGATTTTCTTTCTATCACATTCAGCTTCTTTTTCAAGTCGAATAATCGTCTGACGATGGGAATTTATTACCTTTTGCTTTTCAATATTGTTCTTGCTAAAAACAGATCTCCCATCTTCAAGAATCTTTATTTGACTTTGAAATTCTTTTTCAATTTTTACTTTTTCATTTTCAAAACTTTTGATTTTATCTTGAAAAACTTTGTTTTCTAATGTCAAACTGTTCAAATCACTTGACAGTTTAACATTTTTAGATTTCAGCTTCTCACAATTTTCTTGCAACACAAGAATCTGTTTATCGTCAAATTGTTTCTCATCCTTCATCTTTTTGACTTCCAATGTCAAACTTTCCATATCCTTCAAGAGTTTGACATTGTCAGCTTCAAATTTATCACATTTAGAGCACCCAACTTCACATTTTGAAGTTTCATCCTTCTTTGATTCTTCATTCTTTGTCATTCCTTCTTTCTCCGTCTTCTGTGTTCCTTTTCTAATCCTTTTGATTAATTCAAGAAACTCAACCAAACTTATATTTTCAGAGTTTCTTTCTATTTCATTTATTAACTCTTTCTTTTTCTCTTTCTCTTCTTCATCTCCCCACCATTTCTTCTGCCAATAAT
Source organism: Helianthus tuberosus (assembly GCA_030545235.1). Lineage (NCBI taxonomy): Eukaryota > Viridiplantae > Streptophyta > Magnoliopsida > Asterales > Asteraceae > Helianthus > Helianthus tuberosus. The sequence continues at coordinate 38,519,013 of CM060442.1, forward strand.
CATCTTCAATTTTATACTCTTGGATTAGGGTTTCCAAATCAAGAGTTTTATGATCAACAGCAATGTTTCCATAAGGGTCAAGATAACACTCCCTGTCTGGATCCCATCTATTTGCTCTTTTTGCTTCAGAAAAAATACCAGATATTCTGATCAATTTGTTCGTGGCCAACATCTTTCTGTGTTTATACTTCTGTTCTTCAGTTCTGTTGTCTTTCCAAGGTTTAGGTTCAGATTTTGCCATCTTGTACGTACCTGAAAAATCAACAAACACTTAGAAAGTTCTTGGTTTTGAAAAATGACAGATTCAAACGGAATCTGTTGAAATGGAATTTTACAAACGGTATAGTCTTTCAAACGAAATGGTCTTTCTCAAACGAAATGAGTTATTTCGTTTGAGACAACAATAATCGAGTTTCAAACTAAACCACTTTCAAATGGACATGTCAGTTTCAAACGGACAGGTCAGTTTCAAACGGACAGGGTCAGTTTCAAACGGACAGGGTCAGTTTCAAACGGACAGGGTCAGTTTCAAACGGACAGGGTCAGTTTCAAAGGGACAGGTGTCAATTTCAAACGGACACGTCAGTTTCAAACGGATGATGTCATCATATTACGAACAATTTCAAACGGTCAAGATGATTTCGATCAGATTTAAGTCGAATTATGGTTCAAAACTTTCGAGGATTCGTTATCTATGTGTTTCGCCTGTTATGTGAACGTTTTAGACCATTTTATCCGTAAAATATGTCCGAATCAGAAAAATATGAGAGAAAGTGAGTAGAAGATAGAAAATCCGGTAGAATCAAGCTGAATTTGGTATGAACTCCTTGTCCTGAGCTCTGATACCACTTGTTGGATCGTGTTCGGTGACCCTAAAGTCAGTTAAGGCAGTTCATCTTCAAATACGAGGGCGGAATCAACGTAAACAAAGTCAAAACAACTTGTATCCTTTTAACTTTCTTTCTATTACTGATTGTGAGCTTTTACAATGTATTCTGACAAAAATCCGGCAGCACCTTCGCTCACACACACATACATGACCGTTTCAAATGAGCATGCACAACACATATATATAGGCTACGCCCCTGACCATTTGAAGATGTCACATCTGCTTCAAACGGACAGCTGCTTCAAACGGTCATCATGCTTCAAACGGTCAGACCTTCTTCAAACGGTCAGGCCTTCTTCAAACGGTCAGGCCATTTTCAAACGGTCAGGCACTTTAAAACATGATTAAACCCTAATTCCAATACTGTTATGCACTCATTTAACCTATCTAGACATAAGACCCGATAAGACGTAGTAAGCAAACATTCAGTGCACCAACAAAGTTTAGTTGATTTTACTACTTTGTAAAAATGGGGTTATCATCACATTGTTTTTTCAACCATTTTGTATGAAAGTTAAATCAAGTTCAACTTAATGACCTTGATTTACCTTTTGAAGGTGAAAACCTTTTTCAACCACTTGTAGGTTCACTTACCAACCATATCATTAAAAAAATATAATCATGTTTCTAGTGGTAAAACAAGTATAAGAACACTTTGCTTACAAGAAAAATTCAAAAGAATGATTTTTGGAAAAATCATCTAGCAAGTTGTAAATACTCAAATCTTTCAAGAAAGAGATTTTTAAAGAAATAAACACACTTTAAAGGGTAACTAAGTCTACTAAACACACTACCAAGTTACTACAAGTTTTTTTTATGAAAACTCAAGTTCATGATCATTATGTAGATAGCTTTGTTTTAGCACATGGTAAGTGTAGAGTGATTGTTGATTGCTTATGATGATTTTTGAAAAGAAAATGATATGCTTAAATGGCATGGACACCTCCATTTTTAGAGGAAACTATGGCGAAATTTTCTAAAAATACAAACACTTAGAAAAATATTTTCTAAACAAACATTTACAAGTGAGTTTAACTATGGTTTTCAAATATAAACTATGCCATAGAATTTGTTACAAAAATACAAGTGTTGGAGGTTGGTTTTTGTAAATAAAAATAACTAAATATGTATTTGAATGATATATATTTAGAAGACACATTGTGTGTGATTATTTGTATACTATGTGTATTAGTTATATTATTTTAGGATTTAAAGTAATATAACTTAACAAAATACCAAGAATTTACAATCCAAAATAATACAAAAATTCACAAGGAATAAATATATATAAGTTACGCACTTAATATTGTGAAACCGAACTCAAGAACGTAACTTACAAAATATTCCGGAAAATACCGTTATAAATATATTTTTGGTAAATATTATTTTGGATACAAGAAATGAAAATATGATTTTTGTAAATATTACCAAAGTATATCATATTTTCGACAAGAAGAAAATATATTGTTTTTGGAAGTAAAAATATATTTTCTTAGTATATTTAGAAGATATATAATTTTTGAGAAAAATATATATTTTCTTGAAATGCATTATTTTTGGGACAAATAAGTTTAAATATATTTTCTAAAGTGATACTTGAAAATATATTATTTTGGAACTACAAATACAAGAATGCGAAAATACATGTATGAGATACCCCCATCCTTGGGAAGGAAATACGAAAATAAATACTTGAGAAGTATTGATACAAAAATATTGTTTAACAAATTATTCCAAAATTAAATATAATTTAAAGTTAAAATAATTATTATTTTAACAAGAAATTATAACTTGGGATAATATTAAATGAAACGTAACTCAAAAACATAAATACCAAAGCAAGGCACGGCCCGTTCGTCTAATAGACCCTAGTACATTGTAGGGAGTCGTGTTTGCTGAGGAGATTTGAGTTACAAGTTCTGAAGACGCAAAACTGTGAGTTCATGTCCCCCTTTTCTTTTAACTGTTTTCAGTTTTATAACTTCGGGGGTGAAATACATGTTACAATTGTTTGCAAACGTTTTATACATGGTATGGTTAGCTAAGGAGGGTTAGTGCTTGATCATGTGAAAGGTGGGTATAACACATAAGGCCATTAATCCTCGTCGTAGGACCGAGAGACATGAGTGATAGATCTATTTGGGTGTAGCGAGCCCACACCCATGAGGACCAGGGTGGCCCATGTGGTGACTATGTCCACATACAAATGCCGTGGCAAAATTCCGCTAGGTTTGAGTTTTCCTGCACCATTTCACACATACCATTGGCCTTGCAAACCATTGGTGATCTGTTTTTCCTTATTGCTACATACTAGGGACATACAGATGAAGGTTAAGGTCAATTGTCATGCACAAGTTCAAACTCTTTACAATTTTCAACATATTTAACGCTAAAGTGACTAATCACATAAAATGGTTATCCAAGACTAACCCGCCCTTGAAACCGACAAATCATGCATATCCCTCACAATGTTCTCTCCACTCAGTTTAAAATTGGCTAATAGTTGATGCATTAGCACTTTTGACATAATCACTCAAACCGATTAGAACATGTACCCGCATAGGCTTGCAACTCAATCATTCTCCACCATCGAACACGAATACTAAGTTCAAGTCATAAGGTCTTTGTAAAGGTTGTAACGGGGCTAGGCTTAGAGTAAGAAATAGGATATTGTAAAGTGGCTAAGCTGATGAAAATTCGATTTTTATTACAAAACAACTATTCTAAACAAAACTAAACTATAAGTCAAGTTCGAGGCAATGATGTTCGCCTTTTATTTCTCAAACTAAGAACATATATTTTTGTTCTTTTCTCAACAATTTTCTATTCTTTTTCGTAACATTTTCTGATTTTTCTCTTTTTTTTATGCAAACAAACAAACAATTCACAACTATACAAACTTGACTCCTATAATCGAATTTCCAACACACGTGTTTAAAAGAAAAAAAGGTTTAAGCTTATGGGCTATTGGGTGGTCAAACAAAAGGATTAGGCTCAAAATTGGCGACTAAGGGATAAATTTTTGGGTAAGGATATATAAATGGTGTAAAACAGAAAAGGTTTACCTAGTGCCTTAATCATCCTTGTACTTGTATTCGGTTTATGGTCTCAAATGTATCAAAAGTTGCAAGTTTTACAATACATGACTAATGGTCCACTCAAACAAAGAAACATACATATGTAATTCTATGATGTAAAAGTGGCTCAAAACCTCACATATATAAAGGGTATGGTATGTGACATGCATAATATGCTAGTTTCTTAGGCGGATTACTCCCAAATAACCACCCGCTAAATACCCGTTATGCTATTAATTTGAACTTGACTATGACAAAAGACCACATGGGTTGTGCCATCCCTCGTTGACTTAGTTACTTGTGCTTTTGAGATCGCTTTCGAAACAAGACATTTTTTAAGAATTTTTGAAATTTTCCCCCATCCCCACACTTGAGGTAAACATTGTCCTCAATGTGAAGTGTTTAAATGAACAGGTCAAAATCGAAAAACTTTTACTACTCCCCCATCCCCACACTTGAGGTAAACATTGTCCTCAATGTGTAAGAACTAGAGTTTTTAAATCGCAGAAGGGATGTGACACGGCTAATTTCCCAAAAATTCCACCCCGGAAAATAAAATACAATTACAATCCACTTATTACTAATCTAAGAATCAAGGTAAAAGGAAACGCATGCACCTGATTTTTGTCGCTAGATGCTCATGTCTTCTTCTTCTCTTCATAAAAACAGTTGTCCCACGAACATGGTGTACCTACAAATCTTAACCCTTGTGTAGAAGCATGCTTCTCACAACCATTGAAATTTGTTAGGTACTTAGTTCTACCATTTTTATGAAAGTGTTACCAAATCATGCGTTAATTTACCTTGATTTATGTGGAAAAAATAATTTACAATAATAACAGTCCAAACTCACTTTCGTAGGAATCACGGTTGCATTTAGCTTATCCAACAAGCCCTTTTAAACCCCCCAATAGCTTGGGAGGACGAGAGGTCTCGTGAGGGTTATATAGGGAACACACCCACAACGTTCATTTAACTAGGCAAAAAGAAATACTAACGAAACAAAAATGAAGAAAACCAAAATATACAACAACAACAACAACAAAATACATACCTCACCATCACTGCTGATATCTCTCGTTCGGGTCGACTGGCGGGTTCGGCTGGTATGGGTAACCGGTGAGGGCCTCGAACATCTCCCGGTAGTTATCTAGGGGACCCGGCTCTCCTTGTGCAGGCAGCTGGTATGGTATCGGGATGAAACTGGACCCGACTGCCTCGGGCCAATGAGGGGATGGATCAGATGGGCCTCGTTGAACATGGAGGTTGGAGTAGTCGGTCCACCCCGCGTGTTCTACATAGGGGAGGCCTGCTACATAATCTCTCCGGTGTCGCTCCTGATCATGGAGGACTTTGGCGTTGTTAATAGCCGTTTCATTGGAGACGTATAAAGTACTCCATCGACGAGCTTCCAATGCATTTTGCTCGTTTCTTTGTTTCTCCTCATTCTCCTCGCATGCCCGTCTTTGGGCCGTCTCTTCCTCTTGCATTTGTATCAAACTCTCCATTTGTGATCTTTGGAGCGCTTGTTGCATCTGCTGCTCTTCCATGATTTTTTTCATCCTCTCATGATAGGCCGCTTGGAGGGCCCACTGTTCTTGCATATGGGCCCCATGTGTTTCTTCCCAGTTCTACCTCCTCCTATCATACTCTCGACCCTCTCCTATACCCACAGAGACGTTAATAAACACCTCCTATTGACCCCGTTTGAAGCTGTTAAAGCTGAAGCTATCCAAAGACCAAAAGACTGTGAGATTCTGAAGACTGAAGGTACCTTTGCGAGCTATTGTCAAGGGGGAGTTTGTTGGTGCATATTTGTGACAACAGCTTAGATTTGGTCTTTGGATATCTTGTAATTAGTAAAACGATAAACAGTTAGCGGGTTTAGCTTTGTAATAGTTATTTAAGAGTGATTGGGCCAAACCAAACCCACATATGGGGATGGTAGGCGAAATGGGCCTAGCCCATGACCTAGCCCATGTGCAAAGCTTTGTCCTATATAAACAAAGCTTAGCATTAGGGTTTAGGTTGATCTTCCAATCTTCTAATCACTCTTGGTGAGAATTCGTGAAAGACAAAGGCTTGGACGAATTAGAGATCTTGATTGATTGTAATCGTTAGAAGATAATCAATAAAGATCGGGTTTAAAGTTATTTCGGTTTTCTACACAATTTCTGTTAAATCTGATCTAGAGGATTCCGCACTCTAGGTTAGATCGACGATTCTGTTATGATCCGCATGGCTCACGGGACCTACAATTGGTATCAGAGCATTAGGCTCTTGATTGGCTTGGTTCAGAATCGTTTTCTGCAGAAAATCAGAGTTTTTGGGCGTTTTTGGAGGCTGAGTTCGAGTTCTGCAGTTGATTTCGGATAAACATAAAGTATTTCGGGTCATTTCGGACAAAAATACTTGCATTTCGGACCAGAAACAAGCAATTTCGGACTATTACGGATCTTCTGCTTGCATTTCGGATCTTCAGACTTGGATTTCGGATCAAAAACTTGCATTTCGGATTTTCAGTCTTGCATTTCGGATAAAACAGTTGATTTCGGATCAGATTGATTTGATTTCGGACCAGATTTCGGATAAATCAAAGGATTACGGACCATTACGGATTGTAAGGGGTTCATTTCAGATTGTAAGGGGTTCATTTCGGATAAAGAGGTCTGATTTCGGATCAGTTTGTTTCATTTCGGACTAGCAAGTGGTCATTTCGGATCAGAGCAGCTGATTTCGGATAACCATTTCGAATCTAGGACCATTTCGGACCTTTTCTGATCATTTCGGACCTTTTTTTTTTTTACCCTAAAAATCCAAGGATTCCAACGGTGCAAACGGTTTTCTGAGATGAGTTACGGATAATTTTCTAAACACGAAACCGTGAAATTTTTCTTACGCAAGCCACAAAAAATTCCACCACTTGTCCGAAATGGTTCCAAGTTCAAAATGGTTATCCGGAATGGCAGAGATGATTCGAAATGATCACCTTTTGATCCGAAATGAACCCTTTGAACCGAAATGATACACTCTGATCCGAAATCAAGTCAAACTGGTCCGAAATCAACTCAATCTGATCCGAAATCAACTGTTTGATCCGAAATGCAAGACTGAAAATCCGAAATGCAAGTCAGAAGATCCGTAATGGTCCGAAATTACTTGTTTCTGGTCCGAAATGCAAGCCTGTGAATCCGTAATGCTTGTTTCTGGTCCGAAATGATGTTGTATGATCCGAAATGACTGATTTATGGTCCGAAATCCAAGCCTTTTTTATCAGTAATGGTCCGAAATGCTTGAATTCTATCCGAAATCAGTAGCAGCACTCAAGAACAGCCTCCAAACACGTCAAAAAACGCCGATTTTCTGCAGAAAACGATTCTGAACCAAGCCAATCAAGAGCCTAATGCTCTGATACCAATTGTAGGTCCCGTGAGTCGTGCGGATCGTAACAGAATCGTCGATCTAACCTAGAGTGCGGAATCCTCTATATTAGATTTCACAGAAAATGTGTAGAAACAGAATCAAGAACACGATACACTTTCAATCCGGTCTTCTATTGATTATCCAACACAAAGTTTACAATCAATTCAAGACCCACAAGAAATCTCCTAGCCACTCTCTATAGATTTCTCTAACTCTCTCTCAAACTCTAGAATGTCCAAACTAAACCCTTATGCCAAGCCTTGTTTATATAGGACAAGGTTTGCACATGGGCTTTGGTCTGGGCCAGGCCATTCTCCAAGCCCATAACACTAAATAACTCCCTAACCAATATGCTAGGCTCAATACAAAATATCCAAAGACTAAATAAACAAACTATTAAGCTGTTGTCACAAAACATGCAACAACAAATCTTCTATTGATTATCCAACACAAAGTTTACAATCAATTCAAGACCCACAAGAAATCTCCTAGCCACTCTCTATAGATTTCTCTAACTCTCTCTCAAACTCTAGAATGTCCAAACTAAACCCTTATGCCAACCTTGTTTATATAGGACAAGGTTTGCACATGGGCTTTGGTCTGGGCCAGGCCATTCTCCAAGCCCATAACACTAAATAACTCCCTAACCAATAATGCTAAGCCCAATACAAAATATCCAAAGACTAAATAATCAAACTATTAAGCTGTTGTCACAAAACATACACCAACAAACTCCCCCTTGACAATAGCTTCATAGTGTAACTTTGTCTTCAAACATCTTGCAGTCTTTTGGTCTTTGGATAGCATCAGCTACACAGTTTCTGACATCAACAAACTCCCCCTTAGCTGATGCTTCCAATCTCCAAAACTTTCATTCGTTGTAGATCAGCGAACTAGCAATCTTTGGTTAAGCAAGTAATCTTCAACTCTTTCAAATCTCTTTCTGCAATGTAGTAGAAGGATCCTACCATGCATCTTCACACGTTCTTCACTTCACTCTCAATCTGCACTTTACTTGTATTCTGCACTTCATTTTGATAACTGCATCAATCTGTTTAGCAACACAAGCAAGTATCTCGAAAAACCATTAGTCTTTTTCACATTTAAAGATAAACCAATATTTTATCTTAACATGCAAAAACAACAATCTGTCAGTTCAAAATGGGAGATCTTTTAAAAGGAAATCTTTTTGGTATTTTTGATTTTTCAAAACAAACTAACAAACTAAATTAAACTCAAAAATATTTACAATACATCTTTTTGTGAGAATCACGTGCAAGAAGATCATATCAGCAAAATCAAACTGTTTCACACTATTAGATAATTCTTTATTTAATTTTCGTGAAAAGCAGTCCAAGACGATTACCAGTATGTTTGTCCACCTAAACAAAATGCATGAACATTTCAAGTACCATTACCGTATGATACGTTAAGGTAATATTAATTCTGATATATTAGCGTGTCCCACTTCAGGATATACCCCCGCGATCAAGGTATGCACAAAGATTCATCGTAGTAGGTGAGTATACTGAATTCATCCGTTTTGTTTTTCAACGTTTAGATAATTGGTGAACAGGTCAGTACTTCCGTACAGCAGAGAGACCAAAATATCTAACGAGGGCTAAGACAAATACCATTTTTGGTACGATTTGTGCATTTTGCACTTATTGAAAGACTCTCTATGAGAGCTTCTTCATTTTCAGGGTTTTGGCATTTTTAGCTCTTTTAAGATATCCTGGGTGTGTCTAGGTCAGCATGTATCTGGATGCAGCAGAAGGACACCCATGATATCCCCAGATGAAATAACAGTATAAAGACCCAAAACTTCAGATTTTGGCAATCTATCAACGCAAGATTTAAGGTCATTAAACCATACACCACTGATGTGTTCCCCACTCATACTCAGTGCATTTATGTTTATATCACATTGGTAAGTTGATTATTTCATGCTTTTGCCTACTGGTATATCATATGATGAAGCTGCTATCACACTTAAGCATGTTAATTCAGTTCGAGTGTGACAGTCTAACTTGCTGATGTACTATCATTTCTTCTTTTTCACACCATGAAAACTCATTTTTTTCAATTTTTCAATGTTTTTGGATTTTTAAAATTTTATAACTTACTCCCCCTAAACACACGCACTATCTAAACTCTTTTTGGCTTAGAAAGTCACTTGGAATTAGCTCATTTCTATTTGAATGTCTGTATGTTGTCCCGATACACACAATTTTGATCTGATTCTGAAATCTTCTCTGAAAAAAAGTCGTGTACCTCCTCTGCTGCATCCAGATATATGCTGACCTGGAGGTGCTAGGCAATGACAGCTTCTGCTGCATCCATATACATGCTGACCTAGCTGTACGTTGTCGCGCTATAGATCTAATACACCCGAAAGAGGCCCTCAAGTGCCCAAAAGAAACCCAAGAAACCTATATCAAACTGAGAAAAACTCATTTGATCTGTATATTATACCATCTCTGCTAAAGATCTATTATGTTCTCTTCTCAACCTATTCCCAGTTAAGATTTCAGAAATCTGGATTGGACTTGTGAAATATGTGGTAGGGAAGATACTTGCATGATAGAGTGTGTTGTTTATATTTCCAGGATTTGATTAGTATTTATTTGGGTGTTCATTGTTAAGCAATCAAAACATGATAAAACAGATTATATTCAGACCTAGGCACTGTCAGGATATCTTAAAGGATGACATCAGTATACTCACCTACTACGATGAATCTTTGTGCATACCTTGATCGTGGGGGTATATCCTGAAGTGGGACACACTAATATATCAGAAATAAAATTACCTTAACGTATCATATGGTAATGGTACTTGAAATGTTCATGCAATTTGTTTAAGTGGACAAACATACTGGTAATCGTCTTGAACTGCTTTTCACGAAAAATTAAATAAAGAATTATCTAATGGTGTGAAACAGTTTGATTGTGCTGATATGATCTTCTTACCAGTGATTCTCACAAAAATAGAGTGTTTATTGCTTTTCGTATTTATTTGCTTTCAGAAAATACAAAAATACAAAAATAGTGTCTTTTTCTGTTAAAAATTCTTAATGTACGGGAAACTGTTATTCTTGGAGGAATTGTTACTGATAGGGGGAGACGGTGTTAGTAAGTGGGTTCAAAATTTTGAAATGATGCAGGTTATGGGGTGTTTATTTAAAAATTTGTGCGTGTTGGTGTTAAATTGGAAAATGCTTAATCTGTTATGCAGTTTAACAAATCTCTTGAATAATAATAATTTCTTTAACTTTTGTTGAAAAATTCTTATGGTTTCTCGAGATGTTTGTTTTATAGTAAACAGATTGAAGCAGTGTGTTGCTGAGAAGTTGCTGTGTTGCTGAGAAGTTGCTATGAAGATGAGAGTTTGATTGGATGCATGGTAGACCCTCCTTTCAACATTTCAAACAAAGTTGAAGAGTTTGAAGAGTGCTATACAAATGCTGAACTGGAGTTTACTCAAGCGCTAAAGTTTTGAAGATTTGGTGATTGGATGCATCAGCTTAAGGGGAGTCTGTTGCTGAAAGAAGCTGTTAAAGCTGAAGCTATCCAAAGACCAAAAGACTGTGAGATTCTGAAGACTGAAGGTACCTTTGCGAGGTATTGTCAAGGGGGAGTTTGTTGGTGCATATTTGTGACAACAGCTTAGATTTGGTCTTTGGATATCTTGTAATTAGTAAAACGATAAACAGTTAGCGGGTTTAGCTTTGTAATAGTTATTTAAGAGTGATTGGGCCAAACCAAACCCACATATGGGGATGGTGGGCGAAATGGGCCTAGCCCATGACCTAGCCTATGTGCAAAGCTTTGTCCTATATAAACAAAGCTTAGCATTAGGGTTTAGGTTGATCTTCCAATCTTCTAATCACTCTTGGAGAGAATTCGTGAAAGACAAAGGCTTGGACGAATTAGAGATCTTGATTGATTGTAATCGTTAGAAGATAATCAATAAAGATCGGGTTTAAAGTGATTTTGGTTTTCTACACGATTTCTGTTAAATCTGATCTAGAGGATTCCGCACTCTAGGTTAGATCGACGATTCTGTTACGATCCGCACGGCTCACGGGACCTACACTTGTTGTGCATCTGGGTCAACGAACTCATACTTGTGACCCAATGCTTCGGTCACCAAATACTTGCTTCCTGTAAGCTTCACATGTATCTTCCAATTTTTCTTTATCGTTGTTAAGCTGAACTCTTCCAAAGGCTTAGACACCCAAAACGATTCTGGGGGAAGACAGTTTTGCTGGAGGATCATGGCACTAATGAGGCACACATATGGAATCATACGCCTGTGAAACGACTCCCGAGTGAACCATGTGTTCATCATGATAATGTGCCTCCATGACAAAGTCGGTGTCCCATACAACAAGGAATGAATAACTCTACAATCACTCGTTCTCACTCCTCCCCTATCACCAAATCTAACCATAACATTTTCTAGGGAAATTCCTTGAAGAATCTTCACTTCAACCGTCATGCGGCTCCTTGCAGCCGCTCCCCCGTCGTTATACGGTAATATAGCCTCAGTCATACCATCCGGATCATGGCTGTTTGCATGATTATTCAAGAAGTGTTCGATGGTTGGATAATCATACGCTTGCACCCCCAAAGAATCGAATCGTGCAATGCAGTTAATTGTTTCAAATGACATTGTCATCTCCCCTCGGCTCGTAGTACCAACCAATCTCCATTGGTCCGGGGTATCATTCCTGTTCCTAAACCTCAACGACGCCAACCACTCGCACACCTCCGCTAAATAAACCCTGGAAGTGTTGTCTTCGCACCAATCAAGAACTCTTTCCCAGCCTTGACGCTCAAATATTTGAACAATCCCAATTTTTCTAAACTCCTCAACATTGACCACCCTTTCACACACAACCCTATCCGGCACTGCAGTGGTCACATTGTTAACCATTTTCCATTTCCACAATTTAGCTTCCAGCTTCTTATCTTGGAATGTCGATAGAGCTTTATTTTTGTCTTCATCCTAGACTATAGCGCTTCGACTATCTTTGTATTTCGTCCATGCCCAATCCTGCCTATATAACCTTGCATCACCCTCTTCTATTGAGCTTAATTGCTCCCACTTCTTCGGTATCAATCCGGAAGAAGATCCCAAACCGGATGATGATCCTTGCCCCGTAGTTTTCGCCTTTTTCCTACCTCCGGCCATAACTACAATCACAAAACAAAACAAAACAAAAACCATCAATATAAACCCAACCTTCAATAGACTCTCAAACTTTGAACATAATGTTTGATGTTGAATTTTCAATTAACAAGTAAGTGCAAAATCGCCTTTTTAAACTTCCAAAGTCGCCTATTTTGTCATCTACATATCACTTTTACTTGTTTATTCACAATTTCTGTAGGATCGTTTTCAGACCCGAAATGAGTCGTTCCGAGGCGTTCTACTCAATATGAAAGGCGGAAACAGACATATTGAGTTCAATTCAGCTAGATATACACTTTAATTGTCTTTCTGATTAATTTGACAAAGTTTTACAGCGAAATGACACTTCGGCAACACTTCGGCTCCGGAATCACACATACATGTCTCTCTCAAACGAAATCAGGACATCCCTATATATAGACAACCTAATTCCGCTTGAACAAGCTCAAGCGGAATCACTTTCATGCGGAATCAGCTTCAAGCGAAATCACCAAAGTTAATTTCGTGTGAAATGACCAATTTGTCATTTCAAGCGAAATTACCATTTAACCCTAATTTTGACAGTTTTCTCGAATTACGTGCCCTGATCTATCTAACACAAAGCAAGACTCGATACCAGACGAAGTCGACAGACGTATGCACCGACAGACTCCCCTCGAATGTTGACGAGTCTTCAGTGTCGAGTCTTCAACATCTTCAGTCTTTATCAGTCTACACTTTCTAAAGTATCTGACAATGTAAAACATCCTCAATCTTTGTCTCTTTTCATTTCCAGGATCTCGATCTGGCTCTTATCTCACTCTAATTCTCTTGATCAGATCTCTTGATTTCTGCTCAGAATCAAAACCTGACTCTTTCCATACTTCAGACCTGCACAAGCTCTACCCAAAAATAAATTTCACAAACTTTCAATTTGACAAATTTATTCTCTACTAGCAAGACTTAATCAATCAATTAATGATTTTACAATGTTAAACTCTGATGAACCATTTGTAAAAATACCATTTTCATTTTCAAACACTTTTTCATTTCAAACAGACTCCCCCCTTACTGATTGTCATCATGTTTAGCACTTGGAATTTTGAAAATCAGCTCTACAACACCGGTTGTCGAAAATATTTTTGAATTTTTCAAAAATTATACTAAAACACACTAAACATCTTTTTGAAATTTTGATTTAAATGAAATGCAATAAGGAAATATATACAGACAATACTTTTATGAGTTTGTGTAAGAGGATCATATCAGTTTTTAAGACAAATCACCAACACTGTTAAGCTTTAAACATTTTAAGTTCTAAACGATTCACTTAGATTGTCAGTATACTGATCCACTTTAAATTTTCACACAAAGTTCAACTGTTTTGAGATACGAGATTAATGTTTTAAGCACTTAAACTTATTCGTGTATCCCACCTCAGAATATACTCCCGTATCCAGATCCCAATATTCAGTCTTACAGGTGAGTATACCACAGATGATATCTGTAAAGGGTTAAATGCGAGGGCCGTGAGAGCTCAGGCTATTGCTTCCGCAAAATCAGAGAGATGACGGCTTCGAATTTTGGTGTGTCCCCTTTAGAGGATCTTTTCTTCAACAGCACATGATTAGCATTTTTCAATGTTTCATCATTTTTTGTACTGAGGGCGGTGCTATATTTCAAGCAAGCAGAAAGTATTATACGGGGACTAGGCCATTGCTTCCGCAAAATCAGAAGTCCCGGGATAATACCCCAGATATCACTGAGCATAAAGAACTAGTATCTCAGAAAGAGGGACCTTTCAAACAAGATTTCGGGGGTTACCCATATATCCGAGAGATGTTCCCCACGATATAAGTAAGTTTGAAATTTAGGTTTATATCTCGACACAATTTACTAAATGTGTAAAAACCTACTGGCACATCATCAGTGAGACCGTTTATCACATTTTGAATTTCCAATTCTTTAGCATGCTGTGATCGTCCACTGATGTACTATCATTTCCTCTTTTCACAACAAAACTCTTTTCCGTTTTATCATGTTTTTGTTGTTTTTCAATATATTCCAATCAAAAATGAGTTTTGTGCTTTTTCAAATTTTCAAATGTTTTTGGATTTTCTGACAACTTCTTACTCCCCCTAAAATGCAAAAACATTTAAAGAAACTTTGAAAACAAACTATACATGTAAAGTGACAACTGTTGTGAATTGCTTCAATTCGCCATCCACTTGGCATAAACAATCAGAACTCCCCCTGTCAACAAACTATTTTCCCATTATGATTTCAAAACACTTAAGTTTGTTTTAATCAATATGGTTTTCCAGAAAATAAGTTTAGTTGATTTTACTACTTTGTAAAAATGGGGTTATCATCACATTGTTTTTTTAACCATTTTGTATGAAAGTTAAATCAAGTTCAACTTAATGACCTTGATTTACCTTTTGAAGGTGAAAACCTTTTTCAACCACTTGTAGGTTCACTTACCAACCATATCATTAAAAAATATAACATTTTGAAGAACAACTACCACTTGTAGGTTGAAATCACTTTCATGAATTTCTCAAGAAAGATGCCGATTCCTGCTCCACTCTTACCAACCTGGGAGCTCCGGCAAGTTATACTTTTACTTATGAAAAACAGACATCCAAGCTTCACCGAACTTGGATGTTACCTCCTCATCTTCACTTGGGTAATAAGATGCTTTCTTTGCTTCATAAAACTCTTTTACCCCTTGAACCTTTCCCTCGACCATCTTTCCAAAAATCTTTTTAACATTTCCATTAAAAACTTTTTCGACGTCAAATTCTTTCTTTTCAAAATAGAATTGATTCGGGATATCAACTTTTCCGACTTTTTGTTTAAAATTTTCAGCCCTCAATGGTGGAAAATTGGCATCATCCAATGGAGGTACTGAAGTTTCAATTTTTAGCTCAACTTGTGGCTCCTCTGACTTTATGGAATCAGATTCATCGCCAGATTTTACATCTGATTTCTTAACAACCCATGTTTGGTTGTCAAAATTCACCCTTCTTTTGTAAAATCTTTTCGAACATTCACCAACTTCATATATAGAGTTTTTGAAAATTTTGAACTTTTCAGTTGGCGGTTCAGTTTTATTAACAACTTGTTCTTTGAGTTTTTCAGAGACTCCCTGTTTTGTTTTTGTTGCTTGAGGATAGTTCCATGCAATGTGACCAACTTCATTGCATCTGTAATAGGTTCTTGTCTCCTTTCTTTGATAAGCTCTATTCTTCACTTTCTCTTGCTTCTTGGCAAGGAATTCTCTGTTTGATTGTTTCCAGAAAGAACTCTTTAATTCTTCTTCACAACTTGTCCCTGAAACAAATTTTATATTTGTTTTAGAATTTTTATCATTTTTATAATTTTCAGGTGGAATAAAACCAAGTCCTTTCTTTTTGAAATTACTGTTATGGTTTGGTTTCTTTTGAAAACCAGAACCAGAACTGTAACCCTTTTTCTTGTTTAACTTTTGTTGAACTCTTGAGGTGTAAGTTTTTGGTTTTTCAGAAAGATTTACATATTTTATTTTAGAAATATTAATTTCTGTTAATTTGAAAACCTTTTTGATCATTTACGGTTTAACACCTCTTATTGGAAATTCCTCATCAGAATATAATTTGTCTGAATCATTCAAAGTATATGCCACTTTGACTGGTTCGTCATTCACATTAGATTTTGATAACAGGAATTCTTTATTATAAACTCGTTTAACCGACGTCTTTGAACTGTTGATCGACGAACTCGAACTTTTGACAGATGAATTTGAACTCCCAGACTCGGACTTTGACTCAGACTCCTCATCTTTATCCAACACCTGATCGACCACCTTTTTATTAACTCAGACTCATGATCAGTGTCAGACGATGTAAATGTGACATCAATGTTTTCTGGTAAATTGTCGGTTGTTTCGGAGTTTAGCTTTATATTGACTACCTTTTTGACTTGCTCCTCAATTGGTTTTCTGGGAGAATAACCTTCCCAGATCGGAGGCGGACACTTGTTATAATTTGCACTTTGTTTCTTACAAGTATCCTTTTCTTCAGGCTTCTCATCTTGAAATGCTTCCATTCCTGCAACAGTTGGATAAATTCGATCAATCAAATAATCAGAACTAGAATAACTTTGCAATAATCTTCTAATTCTTTCATTTTCAATCTATTCTGTCTCCAACTCCTGCTTCAGCTTTGCACATTCTTCAATGTAATGATTAATGGCTTTCTGTTTTGTCATCATCACCGCATTCATCATGGTTAGCGCATCCTCTCTTTCAGAGTTTGTTTTTTGTAGACCAGTCACTGTTCTATTCAATACATAATATGATTCTTTCACATAGTTGAGATTGAACAGTAATTGTTCTTTCATCTTGTCTTGCTCACTCAACTTCTCATCCTTTTCTTCACACTACTTGCATGACTCCAAACACTTTAGACAAGGTTTTGTGACTTCAACAATCTTTTCCACTTCAATAATCTTTTCGACTTCGATAATCTTCTTAACTTCAACTATCTTCTCAATTTCAACCACTTTCTCAGCTTCAAACACCTTTTCATCAACTTCAACTTCATTTACAGCAAACTCTACTCTTTCACTCTGTTCAGACATCTCTTCTTCTGCAACAATCTCGCTTTTCGCCTGTTTCTGATTTTTAGCTGCACGTTTCTCCTTCAGCTTTTCCACTCTATCTGCAAAATAAAATTGAAAACTTTCAGGAGATAAATGAGTTTTTGCAATATTAATATGCATTTCTTCCTCTGTTAGGATCGGAGGCTCTCATGATTGTGCTTGTTTGTTTAAATTGGATAATCAGTAAAGAAGAACAGAGTTTAAATGCAGCGGAAATGAATAACAAACTTTGTAAACACAATCAAAGGAGAAAATAGTTTTGAGAAAGCATATGCAATTCATTTAGTCAAAAGATTTTACAATTATAATCAAATGATTACAGACTAAACTCCCCCTCAGCTTGATACTCCAGGGTTGGTTGCACAAGATGAAAGGATTGAATTGAGGAGAAAAACTCTCTCAAAACGAATCAAATGTAACAGTACAGAGTACTGTCATATTTATAGGCAAACCAAACCACTGATGTACCTCAGCTGACGTTACCATGATAGTGACATCTAACAGCCTATAAACACTGGTCTATACAAAACTACTGATGTCTAACAACTGATTGATAACTAAATACAAAACAAGTCTAACACTGTTCACGTTCCACTGTTGTAGCCTAAGCACTGATTATTGGAACATCAGTGCTTTCTTCAAAAGGTGATCAATCTTTGAATGAGCAGTGCTTGGGTCTTCAGCAGTACTTAAGAAACAGAAGTAGATAAAGCTCAGTGTTTGCCTTTTAGCAGTCTTTAGCTGTTTCATCAGTGTTTGGTTCATCAGTTGTTCTTCTGAGCAGTGCTTAGAATGTATCAGAAGATAGGTAACCACTGTCAAGGGGAGAGATTAGTGTAAACGTCTACTTATTGAGAATCCACTGTTGTGAACAGGTTTTGGCTTTACATTATCTCCCCCTGGAACAGATAATGCCAAAACCCTTCATTATTCTGGATTTTTATTCTTCATCAGAAGTTCCTTTGCTTTTCTTTTAAATTCTTCCTCAAACTCCTTGGAACTTGAATCAGCCTCATCCCTGCACAGTGAAAGCTCACGGAGATCTTGTAGATCTTCAACACCCAGGCCTAGTGCTTGATTCCTTGATATATGCCTCACTTCACCATTAATTCTGATCAGAGTCAATACGTGGGTCTTTTGATCAGAGAGCCACTTTAGTATTTTTAAACCAAATGGGTTTCTTGGGAGAGGTTTATTGACTGATGAACTTAAAGTGTTTGGCCTAGAGAAGAAGTGTAGAGCAGTATCATGAGCTTCAGAAATTCGTGTGAATGCTTTTTCAATAATCTCATTAGCTGCAGCTATGTCTGCTTCAACTTCTTTGTCAATCAGCTCACTGTTTGTGACATCTGCTGATGATTTTTGGCTTACTACTTTGACCCTTTTGGCAAGGTCTTGTAGTTTTGCTAATCTTTCTTTATCTGAAGCTATTTTCTTGATAGCTTCTTCAATCTGATCAGCTTCTTTATCCTTTTTTTTTCTCCAGCAGACAGCTTTTCCTTCCTTTCTTTTCTTAATTTTGTGACAAAGGCTTCTGCTGTGCTGATTTGTGTTTCAAAGGTCTTAACTTGCTCCTGTAACTTTTTATAGTCAGACCTTTTAGAAGTGTCGGAGGCTTTCATCCTCTGTTTCTTAAGCCTTTCATAAGCTTCATCAGTTTGCTGCTTTGACCATTTTGCTATGGCATCCGCAGTATCCACTTTTCCATCCACCAACTCCTGCTTCTTTCTTTTATGCTCGGAAATAAGATCAGCTATGAATTTCTTGTATTTGTTCCAATTTGGAATTGTCTTTTTCTTCCGTGGATCAAGGTTAATCTTTTCAATTCTGTTAGCCTCATGCTTTAGTGCAACTATTGGCCAGTCTTTGAATTCTGTTTCTTCAGCAGGATAGAACTTTTCTTTCATTATGTATGCAAGATATTCTTTTCTCAATTCATTTCGTTGATCTGCTTCAGGGGATAGGCTTGACATTTCTTTGTTCAGATCACTTGCATATTCTTTTATTTGCTTAACTTTGTTGAGCAGGAATTCTCTTCTTTCCAGAATAGCTTCATCACCTTGATTCTTGCATTCAATTTTGGCTCTTATCCTTGCTTGTCTTACTTTCATTTCAAGATATTCATCCATGTCTTCTGGAATTATGAAACCTATGAGAGAAGGAAATTTCCTTTTTGAAGAATCATCCTCAGTGTAAAAATTTTTCATCTCATTTTTCACAGCTTCTAATTCCAGTGGATATTTAGCAGCAACAGGATCATACTTTTCATCAGTATCCTGAGTAGTTTCTCTTTTTCTTTTGTGAAGCTTTGGAGGTTGTGATGTAGGAGTGATGAGAGCAGTGGTGGATAATTGACTAACAGATGTTGAAACAACTGGTGTTTCAACTGCTGCTGTCATTACAACTACTGAAATATCAGCAGATATCTTCTGCTTTTGAGCAGGGGATGGAAGATGTGAGGTAGTTTTTTATGGTGGTGATGGTGGTGGTGATTCATCATCAGCATGAAAACCCTTCTCCTTTTTATTATAGGAGAGGCTGATGATGTCATTGATGGATCAGTGGTTTGAGATGAAATGGTAGTGGTTTGTATTTGTGATTGACTAACAGTGGTTGTAACAACTGGTGTCTCAACCACTGTTGTCATTACAGCAGATGTTGTAACATCTGTTGTCTTCTGCTTTATGGCAGGAGGCAGTGGTGGGGATGTGATTGTAGATGATGATGGTGGTGGAACAGTGGTTGTGATGGTATGTGACAGAGTGGTGTGTGTTGAAGGTGTGTGTGTTGATAAAATGGCAGCTGTTTGGCTACTGACAACAGTTTTGTAACCACTGGTGTATTAGCTGATTTTGTGGATGATGATCGTTTGGATGGCTGTTTCTCTTGTTCTGTTTCAATATACAGCCCATCTTCTATTCCTTTCTTCTTCAACTTGATTTTCTCCCCCTTTTTGGCATTATCTGCAAGGGGTTTATCCATGAAGAGGATGGTTGAAGGAACTTTTTCACCATGGGCAGTCTTTTGTATGCTGGCCTTTATAGCCTTGATATCCGCTTGAGTATCCATAAATCTTGACTCCACCATGTTTGTCAGCATTTTCACATGCATCTCATGCTGCTGATCAGCCATTTGTTTTTGTTTTTCCAGCATAGGTTGAAAGATATTCCAGAGCTCATTTGCTGCAAATGCTTGTGGTGGAGCAGGTGCTTGAGGTGGAACAGCAGTGGCTTGTGCTTTTTGAGCTTTTAAAATCTCTTGCACCATATCTTTAATTTCAGCAACTGAATCTTCAAGTTTTTCAACTCTTTCCGTCAATTTCTGATATTTTAAATCATCACCTACTTTAGTAGGATCATCTGAATCCCCACCAGCAGTGGTTGTATCAATGTGTGACTTAGGAACTGAGTCCCAAAAATCACCCATTGATGCCCCTTGTTCTTGGTACTGGGGACTTCTTTCTTCAGCACTCGATAAACCTTTGATGGTACCGGTGGTTAGAATCAACTCACTGGTGGTTACCGATGTTGCCATGGAAGAAATTGCCTTCAAGGGAGTCTTATTAATGAAACAACTGTCCAACTGAAGATCTGTTGATCCATCAGTTGTAGTTGCTGCTCCACTTGAACTACCACCAAGAGTTACTTGTAACTCAGGGGGTGTAACCTCCTCAATTGTTACTGGGATAGCAGGAGTAGTAACATCAGACCCAGTCACTTGTGGGGGTATACTCTCAGTGATAGGTGATAGAGAGGAACTAGTTTGTGTCTGAGCTATAGCAGCTGCATGCAACAAAGGTAGCATGGATTGTGGTAGTATGATTGGTGAGGGTATGGGAATTGAAAGAGACATGTCCTTGGGATCAGGACTGTGGAAGATAGATCCGAGTGGATCCAGAGCTTCATAATTTGGTGTCCCTGTGCTTACAACCTGATCCTTTTGTGAGGATGCATGAGGAGTTTTAGGCAATGGCTGAGATCTTTCTTCCAACTGCTGTGAGGAAGTAGCAGCAGTGGTTTGTGGTGACTTTTGTGTTGTCACAGGCAGTTGCTCTGGGATCTCATCTTCCAGAGTTGCCTTTTTCTTGGGTTTGGTGGGTTTTCTGGATGTTTTTCTTTTGGTCTTTTTGGTAATTTCAGGTGTGGGTTTCAAAGCAGTGGTTGTGCTACTATGATCACCTGGAGCAGTGGGCTCAGCAGCAGATGTCTGAGGAGCAGTTATAACTGCTAAATTCTGCTCAGACACCTCTGCTTTTGTTTTTATAGGTGCCATCATTCTTGAAAATGTTTCATTTGTTAAGCTTTTTATTTGACAATAAACACCTTGTTTGAGCAAATTTTCATTTTCCTTTTCAAATTTTTGTTCAAAATAATAACTCAAAAATCTTGGAAAAAGTAAAAATGCTTTGCGATCAACATTTTTTATCAAGTCATTAAAGATCTCCTGGGAGTAGTTGTAGTTTTTGTTGTTTAGAATAGCATATCCCAGGCATTGAATCTTTAATGGTATTTCGTTGAACGATGTTGTTTTATTCGAAACACACATCAGAAGTGTGTGAAATAAAAATCTAGGTGCAGAAGGGAAATAACCTTTTTGTAAGGTATCTACCTTCGATTGTTCTGCATATCCCCTTTTTACGAAATCAGTTTTCATCTCGGCTTTATCAAAAGAGATTTTACCTTCCTGACCGTCGAGTTTAAAGACTTCGGAGATTGATTGTGATGTGATTTGAATCACTTTACCCTGTATCGAGGAGTTAATGGCTATGACTTTATCGTCTTGTTTTTCAAGCGTCGCCTTTTTCCAAAACTCTCTCTGGGTTTGCAGATAGATGGGAGCATTTACTGTCAACAAAGTTTTGTTCTTTGATGCAGATATTGTATCAATGATGGAGTCGAAAGTGTGGTTGTCTTTGAGTTTTGTGAGTAAACCCAAATAGTTGTGAGATTGTTTGTATGGTATTTCGATGGGTTCTTCGGCCGTTTGAGCGGCTTCTTTGGAAGGTGATGGTGATTTTGTTTTTTATTTCGATTTTGATTTTGATTTTGTCATTTTTGCGGAGAAGAGCGAAGAAAGATTTTGAAGATTTTGAGAAGAAGGGTTGGAAACTGCTTTGAGAAGAGAATTTTGGAATTCAATTCGACAGTGTAAAACCCTGTTTGGGGTTTAGGGCAAGGTTTTTATTTAGGGAAAAAGTGATCGCTGATGTGGCAGCGGTTATTATGATCTGAAGGCCGAAAACTGACCACGTGTCAAACACTGATGAAATGGATGAAAAGTGGAGAACAGTTGTTTTAAGGGCTGCTGACGTATCAAACATCAGAGGTTACAACGGTAATAATGTGGACAGTGGAAGGTTTTTACTATCAGTGGATAGTACATCAGTGGATAAGTCACTGATTTTGAGCATCAGTGCTTGTCAAGAGAGTGGAAGGATCAGTGGTTGACTTTCAGCAGTGGACAGTATTTAGAGATCAGACGTTGGAACAAAACAGTGGTTAGGGGAAATGGCACAGATTTGAAGGACAAGTATTCCAGCAACAGTTTTGAGAATTTTCATTCAAGGTTTTTGCCACATGTCAACTTTGAATGACAGTGTTTTAGTACCCCAGATGATGAGCACATTTTGCTAAGGCAACTCATTTTCGTTTAATGTCCAATTAAAACATGAGTGCCCCAGTAATTTAAACAATGTTTGGCAATCAACCTTTAAATGTTTAAGAACAAACCTGAGTATGACATGATCTTAACATATGTACCATTTCCTTTTGACCCATTTATGAGGACAAAAATACCAACAAAAATAAGGTACTATATCCAGACAGGAACTGAAACTATTGCCACTAAAAACAAGCAAGAGTTAAAAAAAATATATTATTCCAAAAAAAAATTGAACAATATATCCTGTTTATTCGAGAAAATCCTTTATATATAAAAATTTTAAAGGATTTTCTGAGAACAGCATCAAAAAGGATCTGGTACTTAAAAAAAACGTAATCATATCATTCTCAAGTTATTGAAAAATGGTCAGTGGTTTGAAATTTTGAATACATTTTGACCATTGTTAGGAACCATTTTATTGTCAGTTGATTGCAAACATGGTTCTCTTTGAAGTTCATTCACCGGGATCAAAACCTTTTCCTGAACAGATGAATGCACACAGTTGCTTAATGACCATTCTTACACTAAACTTTGACTCATAAGTGTTTTATGTTTATACTCTTTTCTTCTGTATTCAACAGTTTTGAGATAAACACACTTCTGAGTTTCTGTGAATTTTTTCTTCCCTTTTTACCCTTCCCAATCATAAGTATTGAAATACTTACTGAGGGGTATTTATTGAAGGAATACTTGTTCCAGAATCATTTTGCAGTAATGTTTTGAGAGATTTGGTCATTTCTGCACATGCTTATGCCAACCTTCTCATTACCTATGATCTGGTCATTTTTTACTCCTGATTTTCTTAATGTATTTTAACATAGTTGATTTTGTCCTTTTGAGGAACTCAACCTATTTTCAACACATAAGATCTGAATGACTAAAGTTTTAATTTCCCTCTTTTTATGTTATCAAAAACACTAATGTTTTATGAACATAGGTTTTTGTTAATCTGAGGTTTATACTTTATCATTTTAATAAGGTGACATCACAATTTTCATAACAGCACTTGAAATCAATTTTGAAAATATGAAATAATCTCATAATTTAACAGATATGCTTTCCGATCTAGAAATCATGAGTGTCTTGTGCATGAAATCACCTGTTGTGTGAAATTTGTGTGTCATATGACATCTTGGTTGATTTACAGAATATTTGAGTAACCACTTTGAACATGATTTACTAGATACTCTGTTTTTCAACAAAATACAACCAACCTTAGTAGCAATGAATTTTGAGCCGAACTGTTATGTCAAATTGATTGTTAGATCGAATTTGACTGTCCAGGCTCTGATACCAATTGTTAGGATCGGAGGCTCTCATGATTGTGCTTGTTTGTTTAAATTGGATAATCAGTAAAGAAGAACAGAGTTTAAATGCAGCGGAAATGAATAAAAACTTTGTAAACACAATCAAAGGAGAAAATAGTTTTGAGAAAGCATATGCAATTCATTTAGTCAAAAGATTTTACAATAATAATCAAATGATTACAGACTAAACTCCCCCTCAGCCTGATACTCCAGGGTTGGCTGCACAAGATGAAAGGATTGAATTGAGGAGAAAAACTCTCTCAAAACGAATCAAATGTAACAGTACAGAGTAATGTCATATTTATAGGCAAACCAAACCACTGATGTACCTCAGCTGACTTCACCATGATAGTGACATCTAACAGCCTAACAACCTATAAACACTGGTCTATACAAAACTACTGATGTCTAACAACTGATTGATAACTAAATACAAAACAAGTCTAACACTGTTCACGTTCCACTGTTGTAGCCTAAGCACTGATTATTGGAACATCAGTGCTTTCTTCAAAAGGTGATCAGTCTTTGATTGAGCAGTGCCTGGGTCTTCAGCAGTACTTAAGAAACAGAAGTAGATAGAGCTCAGTGTTTGCCTTTTAGCAGTCTTTAGCTGTTTCATCAGTGCTTGGTTCATCAGTTGTTCTTCTGAGCAGTGCTTAGAATGTATCAGAAGATAGGTAACCACTGTCAAGGGGAGAGATTAGTGTAAACGTCTGCTTATTGAGAATCCACTGTTGTGAACAGGTTTTGGCTTTACATTATCTGTTCCTCTGGTAGGGTTCAATCCCAACATCCTCATCATCACTATCATCAGTTAATGATTGATCAAACACTTGTGTTTGTTCTAAACTATCATCTGAAGAACTAGATTCATCATCTTGATTCTTTTCATTTTCACCAAACACTTTCATCAATTCAGTCATCAAATCTGGTTCTTGAACTATTTGTGCAATGAGAGCTGCTACTTTTGAATCAGGCGGGATGTATTTGTCCCAACTGAAACCTTCTGCAACTTTTTCATCATCTTGATCGATTATGCCAAAATAATATTTCTTATTTGCTTCTTCAATCATTTTGGCATGAGCAGTTTGTGGTTCCTTTTGTTGATACGATTGATGAGCAACTTGTTGATAAATAGCTTTCCGATAGTAATCATCTTTTCCAAACGGATTTTGTGCTCCACTTGCTTCTCGATTTTTACACTCTCTCTTGAAATGACCTTTCTCCCTGCATCGAAAACAAGTAACTTTAGATTTATCAAAACCCAAAGTAGATACATTTGCATCCAGAAAATCATTTCTCCCTGTAATCATCATAAAATTTTCAGCTCTTCTCAAAACACTAGCTAGACACCATTTAATATCCATTAGTTCCATTTCCTCAGCATCAATCTGATCGTAATCCTCTTTCGTCAACATAGGATTTCCGATCCTTCCTGCAACCAATCCTTCATATGTTTCCAACACCATCACAAGTAACCCCATATGACTTTTAACAACCTCTTCAGAAAAATTTTGACCATTCTGAAGATGTAATGCAATGTTGCAGTTTAAGACATGACCATTGTTGCTATTTGAGTTTTGAACTTGATGACTTGAGCTTGAAGCTTTCGGATTAACACTTGGATATGATGAAAATCTACTGCTACTGCTTGGACTTTGATTCACAGATCCAGATGAGTTTTCTGCACTGAAAGCAGTTTGAATTTTCGGACTTAATTCATTATTCTGAACACTCCCTTTGTAGTACATTTTAACATCTTGTTGTGCACTCGGATTGTTCATTCTTGCAATCTTTTGTTGCTCAAGATCTTGTCCTTCAATCTTTTCAATAAATTGAGAGATTGTCAAACCATCATATTCTCCAGTATTTTTCAAGATCATCAGATAGGTACCCCACTCTTTCTGAGGTAAAGCATCAGCTAATTTGTCAACCCATTCCTCACGATCTTTGTTAATATCTAACAATGACATCGACCGTACTAAGTGACAATATCTTTCAATCAGTTTCTTTGTATCTTCTCCTGGCAAACTTGTAAACAAGTCAAATTCTTTCTTTAGCAGTGCCTTTTTACTCTTGATCATCTTCTCACTTCCCTCAAATTTAATTCGAAGTGCTTCCCAAATTGAGCGTGAAGTCTTATCATGTTGAAGCAATATGAAGATGTCTTCTTTAATAGCTTGTTGGAGTAAACTGATCATCATCTTTTCTGCTTTGTACATGTCTCGTTCTTTATCCGTAAATTCATAAATCTTTTTCTCAACTCCCAAATCAGTACGTGGTAGCACATACTTTTTCTCAACACACTCCCAAGATCTCAAATGATTAGCTTGAACCCAGTTTTCAAATCGATCTTTCCAACCATAATACTCCTCAATTCCCATGAGTTTCGGGGGTTTTTGCAAAGTTCCAGTTTCATTTTCCATGTTCATGCTTTGAGCAATGGCAGCTGGAGTAGTCGGGGATGTAGCAAACGCGTTGTAGAATTCCTCATCCATGTTTAGGCAAAATTTTGCAAAATCTGACACTTTCAAACGAAATACCCTTACAAACGGAATAACAGTTGAGACGAAATCACTTGCACTACAATTTCAAGCGAAATACCAATTCACACGGAATCCCTTTTCACACGAAATCACTCTCAAACGGAATCACCTGTTGAAACGGAATACCCTCTTTTTAAAACGAAATTACTGATTTCGTTTGAAACACTTCAAGCAAAATAACAAAATGAAGCGGAATAGTAATTTCGAACGGAATCACTCAAGTGAAATACCGATTTCAAGCGGAATTAAGTGCAGTTTCAAGCGAAATTATGCTGACATCATCATTTCAAACAAACTTTTCAAGCGAAATAACAAATTGATCAGGTTTAAAGCAGAATTTAGGTATGAGACTTTCAAGAATTTGTTAAAACACAAATGCGCGTATACTGTGAGAATTTCAAGTCATTTTAACCGTGAAAACAAGTTCAATTTTGAAAAGAAGGTGTAGAAGTAAGAAAAACTGATGAAATCAAGCTGAAAACGGTAGAACTCCTCCTCCTGAGCTCTGTTACCACATGTAGGATCGTTTTCAGACCCGAAATGAGTCGTTCAGAGGCGTTCTACTCAATATGAAAGGCGGAAACAGACATATTGAGTTCAATTCAGCTAGATATACACTTTAATTGTCTTTCTGATTAATTTGACAAAGTTTTACAGCGAAACGACACTTCGGCAGCACTTCGGCTCCGGAATCACACATACATGTCTCTCTCAAATGAAATCAGGACATCCCTATATATAGACAACCTAATTCCGCTTGAACAAGCTCAAGCGGAATCACTTTCATGCGGAATCAGCTTCAAGCGAAATCACCAAAGTTAATTTCGTGTGAAATGACCAATTTGTCATTTCAAGCGAAATTACCATTTAACCCTAATTTTGATAGTTTTCTCGAATTACGTGCCCTGATCTATCTAACACAAAGCAAGACTCGATATAAGACGAAGTCGACAGATGCACCAACAATTTCTTATGACTTCAACAAAGTTTCAACATCAAACTCATGTTCAATCATGCAAATAACAAGTGTAATTACTTCACTATAGTTATTACATGTTCAACTCATATCCAAAACAACCAATCATTCTTAAACTTATGCTAGAACAACATACATTTTGATAAACAACCTACTCTTAAACAATAAGCTTAAAAGTTTGGAAGAAATCACTAACCATATGATAATCATGCTTAAATTTAAAGAAATTCCATACCTTTGATGTAGATGAACAAGAAAAACTAAGAAAAGATGCAAAGCAAGAAACTTGATGAACACCCTTCAAAAACCCGAAAATTCACGCCCAGAAATCTTGCAAACGAGCAAGAATTAGTGAAAACCATGAGAGGGGTTTTGTTCCTCTCGAAAAATCACACAAAGTAGGCTCAAGAATCAGATGATTTGGTTAAGAATTGAAGAAGTTATGGAAGCTTGAAGGTTTTAGGGTAGAAGATGAAGAAGATGAAGTGAGAGGAGAGAGATGGGAAGGGTTTTAATATGATTGTGAAAGTGTAATGGAACTCTGGTTAATGTGCTATGAGTCTCGGTTGTGATATGTGGTTAAAATTGAGATTTAAGTGAGTTTGGGCGAGCAAAATAAGGTTTAGGTTCGATCTGGGCAACTAAAAACGAATCAGCTCCGGCTGTCAAATGGGACCCCGTCGCCGACGGCAGTGACCCCGTCGCCGACGAGCTATGTAAAATGGTCCTGGTTGGCGATGGCTTAGGTTCCTGGATACGGGAAAGATGTGCCGACGGGCATTTTGAGAGCCCGTCTCTGACGTATGCACCCCCGTCGCCGACGGGTTCTAATTTTTCAAAAAAAAATTTATATGAGGAAAATTATGAAGGTTTTAAAAAAGAACTATATACATTTAAAATTCCTAAAAATTATTAAAAATCTTTTTATGATTTTTTTATAAGTTAAAATTTGAAAACGCAAAACCGTTTACGGTCCTACCACCCCCCAAAAAGTCGTGTATTGTCCCTACTACACACAAATAAGTCTAAAAACATACCTTTTATCTTCAAGACCCGTTCGGAATATCTAGATTTCACACAATCAAAGGGGTTAGTATGAAACGAAAACGATTATACCCAAATTACTTAAACAATTAAATAAATTATACAAAACTCTACACAAAGTGTTACCGATCCTTTTTAGTCGACCTCATAAATCGGGATGCTTACCACAAAGCTCACCGATTCCTTGTTTTCGTCCACTCTTTCGTTACCATCAAGAAACGGTTTTAGCCGTGGCCATTGACCGTTTGTCGTGACCCGTCCTTCGGGTCCTCGATGGTAACATCACCCAATTGTCTGACCCGGGTGATCACATAGGGTCCCATCCATTTGCTTCGGAGCTTTCCGGGGAAAACTTGAGCTTCGAGTTGTAGAGCCATACCTTTTGCCCAATCTCGAACTCTTTCTTCCTCAACTTGGCATCATGCGCCCTCTTCATCCCATCCTTGTACTTGGACGCGCATTCATATGCCATTTCCCTTAGCTCCTCCAACTCGCATAAATTAAGCTTTCGTTCCTTACCTGCATCATCATATTTAACATTGACCTCTTTAATAGCCCATAGTGATTTATGCACAAGTTTAACCGGTAAATGACAATTTTTACCGAAAACCAACCGGTAAGGTGTAGTACCAATGGGTGTCTTATGTGCCGTTCGGTAGGCCCATAAAGCATCGTTCAACTTGATTGACCAATCCTTATGGTCTGCCCGTACGGTCTTTTGTAAAATCTCTTTGATTTGCCGGTTTGACACCTCTACTTGCCCGCTAGTTTGCGGGTGATAGGGGTAGCAATTCTATTATCAATACCATACCGTTTTAAGAGTTTTCCAAACCGAAAATTTTTAAAATGAGATCCTCTGTCACTTATGATGACACTAGGAATCCCAAACCTTGAAAAATATGGGTTTGAACGAAATTACAAACTACGGAATGGTCGTTTGTCTTGGTGGCTATTGCTTTGACCCACTTTGACACGTAATCAACAACCACCAAAATATACAAATTACCATAAGAATTGGGGAATGGGCCCATGAAATCAATACCCCACACATCGAAAATATCAACGATAAGGATTGGTTGCATGGGCATCTCATCCCTTTTTGAAATACCCCCTAACTTCGGGCACTCTACACAATTCTTAGAAAACTCAAATGCGTCTTTAAAAATAGTAGGCCAATAAAGACCATTGTTCAACACTTTGTGACCCGTTTTGTGACCACTAAAATGGCCACCACACGCAAACGAATGTAGGTGCTTTAGCACGCTTGGAATCTCCTCATCGTCAATGCATCTTCGAATCACTTGGTCCGCACACTCTTTCCACAAATGCGGTTCCTCTAACCGGTAATACTTAATCTGAGACATAAAGTGTTGTCTCCTCCGCCTATCCCAATGTGGCAGTAAGTCACCTGTAACAAGATAATTCACAATGTTAGCATACCACGGTAACTTATCTAATTTCATAATATGCTCATCGGGAAATGACTCATTGATCTCTACAGATTTAGGATCTTCCCCAGCTATCAACCGGGACAAATGGTCCGCTACCACATTCTCGGTACCCTTTTTGTCTCGGATCTCCAAATTAAACTCTTAGAGCAATAACACCCATCAGATCAATCTCGATTTGGCATCTTTTTTCTCCATGAGGTACCTAACAGTAGCGTGATCAGAATAAATAATCACTTTACTACCCCATATATATGATCGAAACTTATCCAATGCATATACCACCGCGAGTAGCTCTTTTTCGGTTGTGGTGTAATTCAGTTGTGCATCCAAAAGAGTCTTACTCGCGTAGTATATGACAACTGGTTTATTGTCAACCCGTTGTCCCAACACGGCCCCCACCGCATAATTACTTGCATCGCACATAATTTCAAATGGTAAACACCAATTCGGCGATTGCAAGATTGGGGCCTCGGCTAATTTTTCTTTTAAATTGTTAAATGCGTTTTGACAATTTTCATTGAAATCAAACGGTTGATCTTTTAATAGTAAATTACATAAAGGTTTGGTTATGTCACTAAAACCCTTAATAAACCATCGATAGAACTCCGCATGACCTAAAAATGACCTAACACCTTTAACGCTCGTGGGATACCGAAAAGTTGATATAACTTGTACCTTTGCACGATCGACCTCTATCCCACGACTCGACACCACGTGACCCAACATGATCCCCTCTTGAACCATAAAATGGCTCTTTTCCCAGCTTAAGACCAAACTAGTTTCTACACATCTTTTTAGTACTTTTTTCTAATTGGTCCAAACAAGTCTCGAATGACGACCCGAAAAATAAGAAATCATCCATGATGATTTCCAAAGACTTCCCCACCATATCTGAGAAGATACTCATCATGCACCTTTGGAAGGTGGCGGGGGCGTTACACAGTCCAAACGGCATTCACCTAAATGCGAATGTGCCGTAGGGACAAGTAAACGTTGTCTTTGCTTGATCTTTCGGATGGATGGAAATTTGATTATAACCAGAATAGCCATCTAAAAAGCAATAGAATTGTTGCCCGGATAATTTCTCAATAATTTGATCGATAAACGGTAAAGGAAAATGATATTTGGAAGTTGCGGTATTCAACTTCCAATAATCAATACAAATTCGCCACCCGGTTACCGGCCGAGTGGCTACCTCTTCACCTGCGTCATTTTTGACGACTTGTATACCCACTTTTTTCGGAACCGTCTGTGTCGGGCTCACCCATTAGCTATCAGAGATCGGATAAATGATGCCCGCATCAATCCATTTCAATACTTCTTTCTTCACCACCTCCCGCATAATCGGATTCAATCTCCGTTGTGGATCTCTAACGGGAGTCGCACCTTCTTCTTTGATGATTTTGTGCATCACCACTGAGGGACTAATTCCCTTCAAATCAGCAATGGTCCATCCAATCGCCGCCTGATTGGTGACCAAAACACCCATCAACTTCTCCTCTTGCTCCTCGGTTAAGTTTGATGCAATGATAACCGGGAGTGTGTTGCCTTCACTGACGTAAGCATACTTAAGATGCTTAGGCAACACCTTCAATTCAACCTCCGGAGGCTCTACCAATGACGGCTTCAATTTGGTGTCAATGTTCTCCGGTAAACTCTCCACTTGGTGCGTCTATATCGGTTTTCCCTCTTTAACCGCAAGCACCTCCAAGCTCTTCACCTCATCGTCTATGCTCTGATTCATCTCCACCTGTGACCTGTCAAACATAAAGCAATCCTCCATTGTGTTTTCCTCATCCGTGACTGTGTCGCAAAGAGGTGTACATGTGTCAACAATGTCTGCTATATAGCATTCATCGTCGACTGAAGGAGTCGTCAATCCCGAAAAAACATGCAACCTCAACCTTCGGTTTCCAAATAACATGTCTACCATTCCCGTTTTGCAATCAATTTGAGAATTCACGGTTGCTAGGAACGGTCGACCCAAAATCACCGTAGGTTGCTTGGTTGGGTCCTTCGCCACATAATCAAGTACTAAAAAGTCCACCGGATAGTAAAAATCCTCGATTTTTACTATCACATCCGAGACAATTCCACGGGGTAGTTTAGGTGTCAAATCGGCTAACACCACAGTAGTGTTTGACGATCGAAGTGGACCAAACTCATATTGGTCATATAAACTACCCGGTAGAATGCTCACACTAGCACCAAGATCTAATAGTGCCCGGTTGATTTTAAAATCACCTACTTGAATTGAAATGATAGGTGCACCCGGATCTTGGAGTTTGGGTGGAAGTGCGCCTGAAAGAATCGAACTCATATTTTCGGTTAAATCTAATTTTTTAGGAAATTTGTGAGTTCATTTTTTGGTACACAATTCTTTCAAGTACTTAGCATAAGACGGTACTTGCTTTATTGCATCCAAAAGAGGTAAATTAATATTTACTTGTTTGAAAACTTCCCACAACTCTTCTTGTTGTGGACCTCTTTTGTTTACAACCTTCTTCACAGGTCCCTTCAATGCTTCGGGATAAGGGGCGGTATTAGCCACCACACCCTTTTCCTTAGCTTTAGGGACGGGGATGGTCACAACGGGTGTGTTATTGTTAATTTTTAAATTATTTTTGTTTTGACCCGTTTGACCATCCTCACATTCTTCATCACTAGCATCCTCCACCACCCCTTCAACAAACTGGGGTGGTGGTGTTTTGACACCATTATCCACAAGTCGACCACTACGTAAAGTTATTTGATTAATTGGTACCTCATGTGTGTTCTTCGAGCTTGACCCTTGACGCTTAGGGTTCAATGTGGTGTCACTTGAAAGCTTTCCCATGCTCCCTCTTATTAGTGCCATCTCCTCCGCAAGTTGGCCCACTTGCTTTGCCAATGCCTCATGTGATTTGTCCCGAATCTCATTTGTCTTCTTCATCTCCTTGATGTCACTGTTAGATTCCTTAACCACATTTAACAAGGCGTCCATTTTAGCACTCAAATCATCACCACTGGTTTGATTATTCGACCCGCTTCCATTACCACCTTGATTATTGTAATTCCTTTGGTACCCACCTTGGTAATTATTGTCCCGACCTTGGTACCCTTGATTGTAATTACGTTGGTAACCCCCTTGATTACCACCTTGGCGATTTTGATATGACGACCCGCTTTGATTAACCGGTTGAAAATTTGGGTTCATTTGATTTGCGGCATTCCCATATCGGAAGTTGGGATGATTTCTCAATCCGGGATTATAAGTGTCCGAATTCATATCGTTGTTCTTTCTATCACCGAACACTTGATTTACCTCTTCAGTGTAGTCACCCGGTCCCGTTTGATATTGATCGGTCTGATGACCAATCTCCCCACAATCTTCATAAACCGCAAACGGTACCGCATTTACCTCCTTCCTCTTCATACGAGCCAACTCCCGTTCTAAAGTAGAAATCCGATCTTTAGAGTCAAGATCGGGAAGTGACCAGGAAACGGGATGTTTCTTAGCTCTATCGGCCGATTCCTTTGACTTTGACCGCTTGCTCAAACGCTCAAGGAAATCCCAATCATCATATTCATGGTTACTCAACAATGTTCCATCGCTTGTTGACTCGAGATGATTCCATGTTTCGTCATCCAATCCTCTCACAAAGCATTTAACTAACTCCCACTTTCGATTTGATGATGTGGGCACTTTCGAATCAATTCCTTGTACCTTGTGAAAGCTTCATGCAATGGTTCACTTGAGAGTTGGCGGAAAGACCTAATTTCATCTCTAGCATCATCGGTCTTTGCCATCGAGTAATACTCGTCAAGGAAGACTTGTTGCATCTCTCCCCATGTCCGAATACTATTTGCCAGAAGTGTAAGAAACCATTGTTTCGCCTGTCTTTTAGCGAAAACTGAAATAACCGCAATTTGACTTCTTCCATGCAAAATCATGCCCCCCAATAGTGATACATATGGCCGAAAACTCCGCCAAATGAGTGTATGGTTCATCATTAGACCTCCCATTGAAGTGGGGAAGAATATTGATGTAGTGGGGCTTGCAATTGAACATCCTTCTTTCACAAACTATCGGAGAGTCATTGTCGGTGACCACCGGCCTAAAACGGTTATTTACTCCCCGTGGAGGTTGTTGACGACGATGTGGACCGTTAACTTCTTGATCAACCGGCCCTCGATTCTCCCTTCGATCACCTCCTCTATTACTTCCTCGATTTCCACCTTGGTTACCTCCTCCCATGAAACAAGGAATTTGATTAGTGTTCTCATTGTTGTTATTATTGTTGTAAAACCCATCATTCTGGTTCCTTTGATTTTTGTTTCGTGGTTGGCGGTTGTTCCTGTAACCGTCATTTCTCACATTCCCATACCCGTAATTGTTATCCCCCACGAAATTGGCATTTTGATAGCCAAATTCATCGTCTTCGAACCCTCTCGCATTGTAGACATTCCCCCGGTTCACATACCCCCAACCGTCATCATCGACTCGATCATCATAGTTACCCCCATCATCTGAGTATTCCGAGTGAATACTCACGTGTTCTGGCGATTGGTAACCGGGAACACTAAACGGCTCATCATCGGGGATGGCATTTCGCAAGTCGTCTAAGTTAAAGAACAGGTCTTCATTCGCGGGACTGCCACAATCTCGGTTGCCTCTACGGTCAGAATTAACATTCCGGTCATCAAGGTTATTGGGTAAGGAGTTATGTCGGTGAAGGTTTTGTTGTTGGGGTGTTCTTTGGGTGTTGTTGGGATTTTGGTTTCGGAAAGGTGGTGTGGGTGGCCCAGAGTTGTTATTACCACCCGGTTGCTCTTGAGGTATAGGTTGGACATTTTGAGCAGGGTTGAAGTTTCCTCGAGTTTGGAATTGGTTTTGATGAGGTTTGGGTAATTAAGGTTTTGGTTGGAATTTTGGTTTGCCATTGAATCGGTTTCAATGGATGGTGTAAATTGTGGTGTTTGGGTGACTTGGTTAGAAACAAGAGTTGCTTCTAACCGGCTTGCTAGATTCCTTCTTGCAACCCTTTCAATTTCCGGTTCGTAGACTAATGGTGAAGTCCTCCCGGAATTCCTTGTATGCATGCACTACCTGTAATCTGCACAAGTAACACAACCCGCGTAACAAGGAAAAAGACAAAGTATAAGAAAAGAAACTATGCAAATTAAACAATTAATCACGAAATTCAAACAATAATCCAAACACAAAGCGCACGACTCCCCGGCAACGACGCCAAAATTTGATCGGAGTGTCGCGCTCCGGTCAAAGATAATATTTATAACCCTAATTATAAGGACCTGCAAAAATATCCCACAACACACCGTAAGTGGAAACCCAGACCCCTAAAACCCTAATCCTTGTGAAAAATCAAGAAATTCAATTTTATGGATCGCTCGCGGGCCGCGTAAGAGTTAACCGAAGCTTACGCGGGGCGCGACAGCTCAAGGGTAACCGGATAAGGATGAGGGACACGCGTCGTTACACGTGTCAACCTAGACTCCCTCGCGGGCCGCGTAGAAGAAGCTTATGTGCTTCGCGGGCCGCGACGCGCCCCATTTCCAGCCCTATAAATAAGGAGTTCGAGTTTCATTTCAAATCGTTCAATTCTTTTCTTTCTCTTGTTCTCTTGTTCTGTCATTATAATGTCAGAACTTCTAAATCCCGAAATTCTGCTCGTATTAGGGTTATAACTCTAATCACTGGTACGATACTTTATCCGATCGATTAAAACCGATCCAATGGATGTTTAAGTACTGCCAATATCTGGCTATGATTTGTCATTCGTTGTGAGGGTTTCAATCTCGTGATTATCGTTAAAGTTGAATTAAGTTAATACACTAATACGAGTTCCATTGTATCTAGAAATTAGAATTCGTAACTAGGAAGCTGTTAAACTAGAATACTTAGCGATTAAGTAAACATAGTAGTTAAAATAACTTAACAGTTAAGTAAACTTAATAATTAAGTAAACTTAATAGCTAAGGAAACTAAACAGGAAGGGAAACTTAGCAGTTAAGCAAGCTAAGTAAGTTAATTAATCAGCTAATTACGTTATTTAATTAATCGGCTAAGTAAATTACTTAATTAAACCGTCAAGGAAAATTAATCAGTTAAGTAAGATTAATTAATCAATTAAGTAAGATTAGTTAATCAGTTAAGTAAGATTAATCAAGTT
Organism: Helianthus tuberosus; assembly: GCA_030545235.1. Classification (NCBI taxonomy): domain Eukaryota; kingdom Viridiplantae; phylum Streptophyta; class Magnoliopsida; order Asterales; family Asteraceae; genus Helianthus; species Helianthus tuberosus. The sequence continues at coordinate 38,555,382 of CM060442.1, forward strand.
AAGTATGATTAATTAATCAGTTAAGCAAGATTAATTAAGTTAAGCAAGATTAATTAAGCTAAGCAAGATTAATTAAGCTAAGCAAGATTAATTAAGCTAAGCAAGATTAATTAAAGCACCTAAATAGATATACATGAAAATAAATATATATGAGATAGATATATATGAGAAAGGTGCAAGGAAGGTGTAAGGAGATATATATGTAGGTAGGATGCTTCCTAGAAAATGTATAGGTGACTTCCTAGAAAAGCTATATGAAATTTCCTAGAAAATACAAAGGAAACTTCCTAGAAATTTCATATTTCCTACCTATAAATAGGAAGCTTAGGATTCATTTTTCTTTGCTCATTCCTTCTATTCTTCTCTCTATACGTTGGTGTTCTAACCAATAATCACCGATGTGATATTCTGTCCGATCGATTCAGGAACTAACTAAAGAATGCCAAAGTGTTGTCTTAATAAGACTATACTTTGTGAATTTCGTTCTGAAACGAATGCCAAAGTGCTGTCTAAATAAGACTATACTTTGTGAATTTCGTTAAGGTTCTGATCTCGTGACCATCGTTAGGTTTGATTGGGTTTAACACTAATACGTATTCCACTCTGTTAAACTAAATGTTTAACTACCAGAAAACTCTGCACCCTACACTTACTATCAAACAAGATAACTAATCATCAGAAGATTCAGAACTATAAAGTAGATGCTTAGTTATCAGAAGGCATAGAATCAGGAGGTTTGTTTAATCAAAGACTATATGCTAACAAGGTGAGTCATTCTCTTTTATCAACAATGTTTTACTAGACCTAAATTGTTTTCAAAAAGTTATAATTACAGGGATTAAGTCTTGGTTATCTTGAATCACTGGCAAGTGGGGTATTGTGCACATTACTAATCTCTCACGGTTAGGTTCACCAACCTAACAGTGATAATCATCACTCTTTGGGTGAAAGGACCCAATAGTGGTATGACCATCGTCACCAGGATGTGACGAGGTGCCAGATAAAAATAAGATAGTAGCCATTGTAATCGCTCTTATGCTCTAGTTTATAACAAAGTGTCGTTTTGTACAAAAATGAATGAACCCACCAGTATTTCCTGCTGACCAAACCTTTTTAAAACACGTTTCAGGTAATGACAGTAGATTGGAATAAGAGTGATGATACGGCACCGAAAGGCTTAAAGAAGTGGCTTATTTTATCAATTGAATTAAATTAAGAAAACATGGTTTCATATATTCGGGTTTATCCCTTATTAAAGCTACCTTTGTAAAACATGGGTTTTATCCCATCTATTTAATAAATAAAATTCGGTGTTTCTAAACTCTGATATTTTTCCTAACTCACGGTCCTGATGAACATTTCCGCTGCAATGTTTTTTTTTTAATAATCACCGGTACCACTTGACTGCTCGCGGCTCCCGTCTTGGGTATGGTCGGGGGTCGTGACAGAAGGTGGTATCAGAGCTAAGCCACTGGTTTAAGCAATTAGGTGTTGTAATAATACCTAAGCTTAAACGAAAGAGTTAGGAAATTGTTATTAACTGGTAGCAACAAGGATAGTATTTAGACTTGAACTTAAGAAAGATGCCTTAGTATAAGCTTTGAGATAATCTAATTACTTGCGTAGATAAAATGTGATGGGTGTTAGTATGCCGTGTGGATGATGACTAGAACGTTGCAAGTATGGTAAATAAGCGATAACACTTGGCCACTGTTATTTCTTGTTTATTGGTACTACTGGGTTCTAGAATATGATCCATCATGTGAATACTAATTACCTTGTTCTTTGATAAAAGATTCTTTTTTAATCATGAATTGAGAAGATTCTATTTATGGGAAATACAAATTACCTCTCCGGCGAGAACCGGGTAAGATGAGGTTACCTCTCCGGCGAGAACCGGGTAAGATGGGGTATATAATATGTCAAACAAGTGACAGAATTCCCTAAATAGTATCATGACCTGATATCTGGCTTGTTTTTCGAAATATGAATCTTTTAAATACATTAACCTTATGCAAGGTTTGTATATTACAATAAGTGAAATATATGATTATATAGATATGTATATCTATAAGGAAATCCAAAAACATAAGGATTGATAATTTAAAATACATCACGAGCCTGTGTGTCAATAATAATTCTAGAATTTTTATCAGGAATCTCTCGTATACATCTATAATTCCGACATCGAAAACTATTCCATTTGATCACCCGTTTCGTAACTCATGCGACAAGATGAACGATGTGAACCCTTAAAGTTGGGACGCCATCGAAAGTATAAGAATTCCCTCTGCGTTACCTTAGATTATTAACACATTAGGAAAAGTTGTGCTAGGTACAAAACGTATAAAAAACTTACACTAACAAGTGTAATTCTACTTTCTTTAAGAACTCTTGCAAATATAAGAGTAACCACAACTAGGTGCACTTACAAAGACTCTCTTCACCTATAATCCTAGTAAGATTTCCAGTAATAAAGAAGCTGTTACGAAATACATGGGCTGCAAAGGATTAAAGTTGTCCAAACCATTAGTATATGTGTTAAGGAGAATGAAGTAATGTATGCTTCAAAATTTAGACATTTAGATAGTAAAACCCGATCTTCGAAACACATGATCAAGACATATGCCATGAAATGGAAAGAATGAAAAGAACTGACAGAAAGAAAATCATGTCTGCTTCATAAAAAGGAATAACATGGACACGATGATCCCAGAGGTGATTGCTGACTTAGGTTTAGATTTGCAAGCCAACCGGAGAAGTGACCACAAGGAGCAAGACAGACCAGCCGACAAAGTTCGTCTCTGTGATGAAAGCTGTGAGTTATGCACGGAAATAAGACATAGCGTATATGGTCTCGGAGTTCATCAACGCTAGAGGCATGGAACTGAAAGAAATTCCGACCGACGTTTTCCCAGAGGATCTACTTGGACTATCACTAAATCGTGAGGAGAAACTCAAAATTTATCTGAGACTAGGAACAACACCGATTACAAGTTAAGACTAATGTTATAGTTGATGCTTTAGGCCATAAGTTTCATAAGAAGTCGAACCAAGTACGTGCTCTTAGATTAAAATTGCGGATAGATTTAATAAAACAATTGAAGAGTGCCCAAGAAACAGCAATCAAGGATGATGCTGAAGGATTATAAAAGAATAATGAAGGAATTAGAAAAAAAATGAAAAAATGAACTAATGGAATTTGGAGATTCCATATAAAGGAATAATGAAGGAATTAGAAAAAAAATGAACTAATGGAATTTGGAGAGTCCATAAGAAAAGAATTTGGGTACTAATCAAGGAAACCTATGGGAAAGAATTCTCGAAGGAGCTCATAGAACTAAGTAATTGTTGCATCATGTAAGTGATATGAGGTATCAAGAGTTTTATAAGAATTACTGATAGATAGCAAGTTATGCCTCTAAGTATTTAATATGTTAGCAAGTTAAAGCTGAACGTTAGAAACATTTAGGTTGGCTTCAATTATTAGAAGTGTCAGTATGGAAAGGGGATTGATAACAAATGGATATTGTTACCAAATTACCCAACATAAGAAAATGTAACGACACAATCAGGGAGATTGTTGATCGATTAACCAAGTCTGCTCAATCCCTACCAATGAAGGAAACCTTTAGCATAAAACGCTTAGTTAATTTGTGTAGGGATCCAATGGTCTCATTACATAGAATCTCGTTAGCTATTATATTAAATCAAGATAGTCATTTCACTTCTCGTTTTTGGGAAAAATTTTAACCCAACCTATTTTGAGCAGTATAAAGGAACACTACCAATATAGAAAGACATGCTAAGTGCATGTGCGATAAATAGAACTATCATTTATCACTCATAAGATTCTCCAATAATTGCTCTACAAGTATTAGTGTTAACTGTTTAAAACACTTTATGGATGATACTATCATCCAGTTTTTTAGACATACATATGAGAAAAGCAACTATCAGGCCATGAGATCGGCAAACCATTGAAATCAGAGAAAGGATATCACTAAAAGTCTCTCTGTATTTGGAAAGGAAAGTTAAGTCCGAGGAATGTCAAACCATTAAAGTAACTAAGCAAAGTGGACCAGTAGCTTATCAGCTAAAATGGCAAGTATACATGATACATTTCATGAAATACTTAGAAATCTTTAGTTATACCTCCTCAAAATATAGAAGTAAATGCAATACAGTATCAGTCAATCATGAGAATTCCAAAAACATGCAAGATTAGTTCTAGTCAGGGTGAAGTAGGACTTAAAGCGTGGACAAGAATATACTTGGGTATCGAAAATAAGACGGAAGTATCCTTACTTGTTCCAGTAAATCTCGAGGATGAGATTTTAATTAAGGTGGGGAGGATGTAAGGACCTGCAAAAATATCCCACAACACTCCGTAAGTGGAAACCCAGACCCCTAAAACCCTAATCCTTGTGAAAAATCAAGAAATTCAATTTTATGGATCGCTCGCGGGGCGCGTAAGAGTTAACCGAAGCTTACGCGGGGCGCGACAGCTCAAGGGTAACCGGATAAGGATGAGGGACATGCGTCGTTACACTTGTCAACCTAGACTCCCTCGCGGGCCGCGTATATCTATAAGGAAATCCAAAAACCATAAGGATTGATAATTTAAAATACATCACGAGCCTGTGTGTCAATAATAATTCTAGAATTTTTATCAGGAATCTCTCATATACATCTATAATTCCGACATCGAAAACTATTCCATTTGATCACCCGTTTCGTAACTCGTGCGACAAGATGAACGATGTGAACCCTTAAAGTTGGGACGCCATCGAAAGTATAAGAATTCCCTCTACGTTACCTTAGATTATTAACACATTAGGAAAAGTTGTGCTAGGTACAAAACGTCTAAAAAAAAGCTTGGAGAATGGAGGAATGGTTGATGGTTAGTGTTTGTGTGAGAGATGATGGTGGAAAGAATGATGGATGAATGGTTAGGGTTTGTGGATGATTGATGAAGATGAATGATGATGATGATGATTCGGGTAATCCCCAGGTGTTATGGATTGAAGATGATGGTGAAAAGTGGCTCCAAGAACAAGTTCAAACTCCCCAAAATTGTGTAACTCCCGTATGTTGACCAAAAAATGATGTTTAAACTCGTTCCCCAACAATCCCACAACAATTTCGTGTTTTAAGAAAACAAGAGCCGTCGACGATGGTTGGGGACCCGTCGGCGACGCCCTCCCAATTTTTGATTTCTCTCCGACGCCTTAACACGCTGGTTACGAGCAACTTCAGCCGACGGGACTTCCTAGGACGCGTCGCCAATGGTCTAGGGGCGTCAGCGACGGGCTCTCGTTGAGTGATCTCTTTTTTTCGCCTCTTGAGTTCCCGGTTGACCCGTGTCCTGTCCCAATTGTCCGTTTTTCATCCCGGAGGCCCGTAAAGCTCCCAAAAAGCACCTTAAACTTCGCTAGACCTGCAAAACATATATCTAATCAAAAGTAGGCTTTTCAAGATTAAAAGTTGAGTAAAATCCCAAACTTAAACATAAACGAACACCGTTATTCGACCACGTATCAGGTATACTCATCTCAAAACCCATTGGGTATTTATCGGGTAACTACTAACCGGTTACATTTTGTATTGTCATTATAATAATATATATCAAATAACTACAATGTATACGGAATAGAATACATATATGTGTAAAAAATGGATGTATCATATATATATATATATATATATATATATATATAGGGGACCGCTAAAATGAGAACCACCTCGAGTTGTAAGAACCGTGAGAACTACACCGTACGGGGCGAGGTGGACCAAATTTTTTTTTCATAAACGTAGATGCGTGTATTATAAACACATTTGTAAAAAAAAATTCAAAAAAAAAATGTCGTGTACACACGCGACATTTTTTTTTTTGATTTTTTTTTTACAAATGTGTTTATAATATACGCATCTACATTTATGAAAAAAAATTTGGTCCACCTCGCCCCGGATCAAAAAGTTCTCACGGTTCTTACAACTCGAGGTGGTTCTCATTTTAGCGGTCACTTATATATATATATACACACACATATTTAATAATATAAAAGAAATTATATCGGGTAAACGGGTACACTTTATCGGGTAATTGGGTCGGGTAAACGGGTATATCACTAAATCCCAAACCCGCGAAAAAAGTAAAAACAATTACCAAACCCGATTAACCGAACCTAAACCCGTCCCAAATGTGTCAGGTTTCGGGTTTACCCAGTAGGTTCGGGTTTGATTGCCATCCCTAACAACGAGGCAGAGCTTCGCTAATTAGGGGGTATTATGCCCACTATAATTTCTACACTACAGAAATTTGAGAGAGAGATTAAGATATGAACGAGTTGGGACTGAAGGCCGATGCCTTCTATTTATAGTGTCTGATCGACACTTTGTCGCACCCCGCGAAAGAGACCACAAGGGTCTTCGCGGCCCGCGAGCTAGGGGTCTAGGGCGTAGCTTTGCTGATTCGTAGGTTATAGCTTTGACACGAGCCTGCCACATGGAAGCTCAGGGTGCAGCCTCGTAGCCATGTTGTCGCTCCCCACGTAAGCCGAAGACAAGGTCTTTGCGCCCCGCGAGAGATCATTAAATTGTTTTTATTTAATTTTTATAAAATTAAAGGGATTTTGGGCCTTTTCTCGTATACGGGGTATATTTTAGGACGTATAGGGGTGTTCTAAATATTTTTAGGAGTGTCGGAAATATTTTAGGAGGGTTATTATATAAACGGGTTAGCGGATAAGCATAATTTGTAGTTTATACGTGACACAAACGAATTGTTAGTTTTGCTTATGATAGAGATAAACATTAACGGAAAAAACGAGTTAAACGGACAATTTTTACGGATCCAATATGGTCAGAATCTGGAGACTTTGCCAAAGAAGACCCCCTGAAAGACAGGCTTTCTGTTTGATTGATTTAAAAAAATTTGGTTATTTAACACATATAGTCCCTGTGGGTTCTAAGTTTTACAAAATGACTAAAAAACTTTAATTATTAAAGGGCATTTTAGTTATTTCAGTAAGACTTAACAAAAAAGTTAACAAGGTTTGGCCTTAGTACTCAACATTGTGACAAAGCTTGGCCTTAGTACTCAACATTGTGACAAATTAGAACATTAATACCTGATTTTTTTTAGGCATTAGTTCATCCATTCGAATGGGATAGGTCCATTCATTCGGGTGGACTGATCTTGGATCATCTTGACAGTTAGCCACCTGAGTGTCTTTATCCGAATGAGTTTATGGTTCGAATGACCATTCGATCGAATGGGTTTACTTGTCCGGATGACCATTCGATCGGATGGTCATCCAAAGGATGATGTTCTAACAGCTCAAGAACACTCCAAATCACGTTTTTTCGATCCAGAATCGTCATTTGTGTGAATTTCATGATGAAACTTCACAGGATTGTGCGCGAATCAATTCCAAACAAATTGATGGCTTCAATTCCAAAATCCATCCTTGAATTGATCTTTATTTTGATGATATTCTCTGTTTTAACATCAAAACTCCCGTTTAACCCAAAATTGATGAGCTTGGGTGATTTAACCGACTGTTAGATCGATTAAATCGGTACCGTAGCTCTGATACCACTGCTATTCCAGGAACCGGCAAGTTTGACGGAGCCTCGGTCCCGATACGACGTGTTCAGTTCGTTATTACTACTAAGAAAGGAGTAGAAGATAGATACGACACCGAGCAGTCACTTATAATCTGGTCTCTTATTCATATCTGAAAGTTACAGCACCGTGAGACCAGTTGGACAGCATGTCCCCTCTGGGATCCAAAAGCTTGTCCAAATGGGAACCCCAACTCCCTATTTATAGGCAACAACCTATCCGGTCTGAATGAGCTAGTGTCTATCCGTCCGGATGACCATCCATTCGGATGGACTTTACAATATCAAAACCTATTCGACCGGATGGGGTTTGGACTATTCTATTGTCCATCCGTTCAGATGGACTTGTCCATCCGTCTGGATGGACTTTGACAATACTAAAACCTGTCCAACTTTCTCTATTCTATACAATATTCAACACACGCTCTATCTAACTATTCGCACAGTGGCAGACATACGAAATATGCACCAACATATAGTTTATTAGTGCTCTTAGTTTTTAGATTTTATTTAGATAATTCAAATTCCCACAAATAAAATATTTAATAAGTGTCAGTGTATTATATATTGTGTTCATGAACACTTGTTTGTGTTCATTTGTTTCCATTTGTGTTCATGAACATTAGTGTGTGCTTATTTGTGTTCATCAGCATTCGTTTTCGTTCATTGCCTAAAATTAACACACAAATAAACATGAACAAGTTAATTTTCTTAACAAACGAATACAAATATAAAATCTCATTCAGTAAGTGTTCATGAACAGTTCGTAAACACATATATTTTTCTTAACAAACAAACACGAACAAGATCTTGTTCGTGTTCGTTCGGTTCGTTTGCAGCTATATTTATTTGATATGTTCATTGTGTTTTTCGTCTGATTCATTGTGTTTTTGGTCTCGTTCATTGTGTTTTTTCAATTACGATCATCGTGTTTTTATCTGAATATGGTATTTTTGTGTACTATGCATTGTGTTTTTTTTTTCAGTCCATTATGTTATTTGGTCTGTTTGTTGTGTTTTTTAGTTCTGATCATTGTGTTTTTTCAGTTTTGGTCATTATGTGATTTTGTATTATGAATTGTGTTTTTTTTTTGTCCATTGTGTTATTAGGTCTGTTCATTGTGTATTTTTGTCTTGTTAATCGTGTTTTTCAATTCTGGTCATTGTGTTTTTTTTGTACTATGCATTGTTTTTTTTTTTTTTGTCCATTGTGTTTTTTGGTTTGTTTATTGTGTTATTTTAGTCTACTCATTGTGTTTATGTCTCAGTCATTGTGTTTTTTTCTACATGAAAAACCCACTAAAATCGATTTTTTTTTAATTTTTACAAAGTAATATCATACCCGTTGGAAAGATAAAAACGGTCGATTTTTTGGTATAGTTTAAAAAATTAATGTATGAAAAGATGCGGATATATAAAAACGCAGGGGGGATACGCAGGAGAGAGAATGACAATATTACTAGACTACTCTTCCACCGAATTTGCTTGAATGTGTACATGTCAACACCTTTTGCCTTCCTACCCTTTCTATGATTTTGGCCATTGATATATATATATATATATATATAGGGGGCCGCTAAAATGAGAACCACCTCCAGTTGTAAGAACCGTGAGAACTACACCGTACGGGGCGAGGTGGACCAAATTTTTTTTTCATAAACGTAGATGCGTGTATTATAAGCACATTTGTAAAAAAAATTCAAAAAATATGTTTTGTTTGTAGTTTTGAGCACCACAAGTTTGTGTTTACGGGTACCGTAAAATTTATTTAAAATTTACGGTACCCGTAAACAAAAACTTGTGGTGCTCAAAACTACACACACGGCATTTTTTTTTAATTCTTTTTTTACAAATGTGTTTATAATACAAGCATCTACGTTTATGAAAAAAAAATTGGTACAACTCGCCCCGGATCAAAAAGTTCTCACGGTTCTTACAACTGGAGGTGGTTCTCATTTTAGCGGTCCTCTATATATATATATATATATAGGTATATAGGTAAAGAGTACTGTACAATATTGCTTATCGTACATTACGTACACTTCAATCTCAGCCGTCAGATCATCTTCCCGCATTTTAAAATCGCATGTTGTTTTTTTGTACCAATTTCGCATGTGATAATTTTGATGAAATAGCATGTTGTTTTTTTATAACAATTTCGCATGTGATAATTTTTGATGAATTCGCATGTTGTTTTTTTGTACCAATTTCGCATGTGATAATTTTGATGAAATAGCATGTTGTATTTTTGTAACAATTTCGCATGTGGTAATTTTGATGAAATCGCATGTTAAAAACCAACATGCGAAATTGTTACAAAAAAACAACATGTGAATTCAATGAGGGAAGATGATCGGACGGCTGAGATTGTAGCGTACGTAATGTACGATAAGGGCATTTGTACGTTAACCTAACCCTATATATATATATATATATATGTGTGTGTGTGTGTGTGTGTGTGTATGTGTGTGTGTGTGTGCCCGTACTTACATGTCCCTTTCTTGTAAATTGCATCTTATTAGTGTGTTATAAAATAAAAGTGAGAATAATAATACCAAAGAGTATAATAGAACCCTCTTAATCATCGCACTACCAAGATATATTAGTCTTCAAAAAAGTATAAAATGTTATAACTCAGATATATTTATATAATGCTAATTTACAAGATTTCTTTGTTGGTTGTACCTTTTGCTTTGTTGGTTTTACTTACTTTAAGGTTGTTGTTTCTTGGGCATTTAGATTTGTACCTTTTAGGTATGTGGATAGTTTAAAAGGTGGAACCCTGACTGCCACTTCTTTCTTTACTCTCTCTCTCTCTCTCTTTCTCCAGGCCGATTACTTTTATGGTTTTCCCCGACTGCTTTTAGACGATTCTTCGATGAATGTAGATAAGTTTCATGTCCTCTTTGTCTTCGTTAGTTATTTCGTATGGTTTTACGTCTTTGTTCTATCTTGTTTGCTTGGTTTATGTATTACGGATCTTACCGTAACGGTATGCTTGTTGTTAAGTTTCAATTTATTTAAAGCATATTTTAGAGTTTCTTTTGACGCGGCAACTTTTGTTTGTTTACCGCTTACTTTTGACGATTCATTCTGATGTTGGCTATGATGTAAAATAGTTGTTTTCTGGTAACTTTTCAACTGCCTCACATTGTTTAACCTCTTTCATTGGGAGTGTGTTGATTGGACGATGGTTGTAGACAATTTTTGAGGTTCTGGTTATTTCCTCGGTGAGGATGACTATGTTGTTGTACCATATTATTGACATTATGTCTAGACATATAACGAATATTGTTATCCTTGCTTATGTGGTGTAAAGGATAAGATGATAATCGATTGTAGCAGTAGTACTATCTGAATATGTAGATCTAGTCTATATCTTGGTTGGGTAATGTTGATGGTAATTATGTTATTTAGAGATTTTCTCGACAACTTTTGCAACTACCATTGCAACAGTGGTAGATTTGGACAAAAGCGAATTATGTTGCTACAATTGTGAGCCTTTGTTCGTTTGGGTTTTTGTTTTGTACCTTTAGGTCGATGGGGGGGTATATGCTTGAACCCTCACCATCTCTTCTTTTTTTTATGCTTCGTACGCATCTCTGGATGGGTTACTTTTCGTGGGTTTATGTCCTGCTGATGTAACCGGAATGGTTACGTAATAGCATGCTTATTGTTAACTTTCGTTGTACTAAAGACATTATACTTTTTGATTGGGCATGTGTTGCTTTTTGAGACGGTTGTTGTTAGATGTTTTTGTGTTAATGTGTGCTTGGTCTGTGAGAATGACTATTTAGTTGTCAGGGCCGACTCAACCAATTTGGAGGCCTGAAGCGAAATAAAAACTCGAGGCCGACTCATCGAGTAGAGTGTATGTTGATATTCAGTCAAATAAGTTTAGCACGTTATTGTTTGACTCTTCCTATTTTTATTCATGTAAACATGATGGTTCTTAACGACTTGTTTTATCTGTGAGTGACATTTTTAAACCTATTTTCTACAATCGTGAGAGTCTACCGCATCACGGGCAAGTCCAATACTAGATGATATTAATATCTTATAGGTATTCATAATATAACTGTCTTAATCATGGCACTACCAAGATATAGTAATCTCTAAAAAAGGTATAAAATATGATAATTCAAATATATTAATATTAGCAAAGAAGGCTTGAACCTACACCATCTGCGTAAAAACACCCCATACGAACTACTTTACCAAACGCCAAAACATATCAAAGCTCGGAAAGAATATATATATTTATCTAGGGTAAGGTTATTGTAGAAAAGGTTAAAAGTGTGAGAAAGGTGAGAAATATTGTGGAGATGACATGTGTCCTAAATCTAAATTAATTCAAAAGGGTAAACAAGTAATTTTATCATTAATTCAATTAATTAAAAACTTCCCATAACCGCCACCTTAGTTATAGGAACTGGATTTTTTTTAAAAGATCTCTATAAACACCATTCAGCAAGTATATAACACCATTTAGCAAGTATATAACACCATTCAGCAAGTATATAACACCATTCAGTAAGTATATAACACCATTCATGGACTAAACATCTGATCGAAACATATTTTTTTCTCTATATAAGTATAGCAATATGGTACTCATATTAAAGATTAAAAAAACGCTCGTTATTATGGTGTAATTTTTTTTTTAAAAGTTACGTATAAAAAGTTATTGGCGTTTAAAAAAGACGGGGGGAAGTTACATGTGCATTAATGTTAGTTTCTTAATTTAAAAATGTTAAATTTACCTATACACCCTTAATCTAGAAAATTAATATGTTTAATAGTAAACATTCTTTACAATTTTGCCATTATGATCTCAACATTAGATCAAAGATCTAATGGTGTAGATTCTTTCTTACCTTTCTCACAAAAAAAACCATTTTTTACAGGAACCTGTACCTATTTATCTATATATATATATATATATATATATATATATATATATATATATATATATATATATATATAGGAGGGTTATCTTGAGAACGTTAAATATTGCGAGAACCGTGAGAACGGATAAAAAAACCAATTAAAACCATTTTTTTTGTAAGACAAACTTCATTGTAATTAAAATACAACATAAAAAACGAATTTAGAACATCAAATAGTTCATTTCTCCTCTCAAAATCACTCTTATTAGATTTTTTACACATGTGTAAATATAACATATTTACACATGTGTAAATGACAAACTTACACATGTGTAAATTTTATTTTTTTACGAATTCATGTAAATTTAATTTCTAATATTGTATTCGAAAAATAATGATAAGTGCAAAAAAATAAATTTGAATTATTTTTGAGCAAGTTCTCGGGGTTTTTCATTTATTCTCACGATTCTCACATTATTTAGCGTTTTCATTTAAATCTTCACCATATATATATATATATATATTGTCTTCATGTTTAATCTTCTTCATATCAAAACGATCCTAAACAGTTTTGGTATCAGAGCCATGACTCTGTTTAGAAACTGTTTTAATAATTAATGTATTATGATTATTAGCCCTGAATTTTTAAAGGGGGGTAGAACTGTGTTGGTAAGCCCTGTCGATTGTCGGTTGGATTAGCATTATGCCCAAAAAGATAAGAATGGGCAGCCGGACCACGACGATATGGGGGTGTTCCCTCAGTATAAGCTCTACTTTAAAATTTTAAAGACTAATAATTATAATGAATCAGTTATCAAAATTCTTTTCTAAACGAGATTATAGCTCGAATACTAATGATAATGATGAAGAAGACTTAAACATGAACTCTTTACATATGAATTCTGTTGAAATTAATATTTCTCAAATTGAAAACAATCTTTTAAATTGGAGTATACCAAAACAAGATGTTAAAACTATTTACAAAATTGGTACTTTTGATTTTTTACAAGATTATTCTATAAAAATTCATGAACAAACCATACCTACTAATAAAGAGTATCAAAACATGCAATTATTATCAGTAGAAGCTATTAAAAGACATAGAAAATTATATAAATTTCTACACATAGGATTAGTTCAAGTCGCCATTAAACATATGTTCAGATTAGGAATTGATGCTCCTGTTTTATTAATTCTAAGAGATGCAAGATATACAAATTTTAATAATTCTTTGCTAGCTATGGCTGAGTCTAATATTTCAAATGGTCCTATTTACTTTAATTGCCTCCCAAACTTTTCAATTGGTTTATTTGATCCACATATTTTAGATACTTTAACATTAACAATTAAAACTAAAAACTTAGAATTTAAAGAAAAAACTAATGCTGCAGTAGTTATATATAGAATATATTATAAGACTATGACTACCACTATAGAACCTAAAACAAAATTAGTATCCCCAAAAGATGAAACTATTATTTTTGAAGCTAATACTATGCATACAAAAATAAGAACACCTAAAAAAATTAAAATTGAATGAAATAACTTAATCATTAACATGGAATTTACAAGATATAAACCCGTCAAAACCTATAGAGATAGATAATCAAACATCTAGCATAGTAGAACATTCTGATGGTTCAATAGATATTTCTTTTAGTAATATACCACCAAGGCATTCTATAGGAGCAAGTACTTCGAGAAATACTTTAGATGAAAGTCTATTTAGAAGAAGTTTATCAATGAAAATGAAAGGTGTTGATTTTTCAAATACTATCCCAAGACCACTATATGAAGAAAATGATAGTGATAATAATACTTATGTCCCAACTAGGTCTGATATGGAAAAGTATTAAGATATACAATGAGTGACTCAAAGGTTCAAGCTCGTAGAAATAATAATATTTGGTTTTTGAAACATTGTAATAGAAGAATAAAGTATATAAGAGAAAGATTAGAAGAATATAAAAATCCTTTCAGATTGCTTCCATCCGACCCTTATCATTACACATCTAAACCGTATCTTCAGTCTTCTAACTATATATTATTTTTAGAAGAGAAATTAAGAGAAGAAAATAATTACAGAATAAAGCTTATAGAAAAAATTTCGAGTACAACTTGTTAATTATGGATAAGGAAATGTTAAAATATTTAAAAGATGAAATGTTCAATGACTATAATAATAAAAATTTAATATGGTATTTTTCTAAATTTAATGAGGATGAAAGATTCTTACATGAAATTGATTGGCAATTATATATGTGTGAAAATGATGATAATATTCCATTTTCTCCTGGTTTTCTCTTTACTGTATAGAAAATAAAATTGAGTATCCATTTTTTGAAAATATATCTGTTAGCAATACTATAACCAAAACCTATACAATTATAGATAAAAATGAAAATATTACTAGTATACACCCTCCACATATGGATATAAAGATAAAAAATGAAAATAAAGAGTATATTGCAAAGCCATTAGCAAACACTAAGGAAGATATAGATAAAAATGTAAAGGCAATTATTTTTCAAAATAATTATACTAATGAAAAATTAAATACCATAGGAGAACAATTAGAAAGAATAGAAATTAATAATAATAAAAATTTAGATCAACCTAGTACTTCAAATACTAAAATATTAACTGAAACTATTGAAAATCCAATATTTAAACCATATCGCATAGATATCCCAATACGTCTAAATAAACAACAAGATATTAACTCAAAACTCTCAAAATTAAATATAAATGTTATTTCAGATCAAAAAATTCAAAATATTGAAGAACAATTTAATGATTTTCAGATAGAAGATTCTATAAACAAAATTAAAAGAGGAAATTATCATTTTTCAAAAAATAATACTTATACTACTAGGCCAGAAACAAAAAATTATTATCCTAGACCTACTCCACCTGATTTACAATTTGAAGAACGACATACTTTAGTTCAAGCCAAATATGATGGAAGTTCTCTATATGAATGGAGTATAGAAGGTCAAACAGAATATCAAATTCTTAATTTAATGCAAGAAATGATAATGGCAGCCAATGCATATAAAGCAAATGGAAATGATGATATTGCAATTCTTAATATGATAGTTTCTGGTTTTACTGGAATTTTAAAAGGCTGGTGGGATAAGTATCTCACAGAAGAAGAAAAGCATATAATTCAAAATGCTAAAAAATAAATTATTAAAACAGAGAATAATGTTCAAACACCAACTGAAATACCTGATATAATTAATACTCTAGTATTTGCTATAATCCAACATTTTATTGGAAATCCAACAGATTGTCAAGAAAGAAATTCTTTAATATTATTAAATTTGACATGTAAAAAATTACAAGATTTTAGATGGTATAAAGACGTTTTTCTTTCAAAAGTTATGACTAGAGAAGATTGTAAAGAAGCTTATTGGAAAGAAAGATTTATAGTTGGGTTACAAAAATTATTTGCAGAGAGAATTAGAGAAAAAATTAAAAAAGACTTTAATAATAGTATTCCTTATAGATATTTATCCTATGGTCAAATAATAAATTATATAAATCAATAAGGATTAAAAATATGTAATGATTTAAGATTAAAAGAAAAGATAAAAAAGGATGGAATCCAATGTCATAAAGAATTAGGAAGTTTTTGTCAACAATATGAATTTGAACCATTTAAAACTCCTTATAAACCTAAAAAGAAAATTCCTAAACAATTTATTAAAAAGAATTATAAAAAAAACCATATATTAAAAATAAACAAAAATATTATAAAGATAAGACTGATTTTCAAAAGAAAAAACAAGATAAACAAGATATTGTTATTTGTTATAAGTGTGGAAGACAATGACATTATTCAAAAGATTATTATACTAAGAAAAAGATAAATGAGCTAAATATTTCTGATGAATTAAAAGAACAGATAAATAAAATACTTATTTATGATAATTCAAGTGAAAACAGTATTTCAGACTATAGTGATAATGATTTAAATTATATTGAAGATTCTAATTCAGAAAGTAGCTCAGAAGACAATGCGTGTGAATGCGTTGGTCCTTGTATTTGTGAAATCAATGGTACAATAAATTCTTTAACAACAGATAATAAATACCTATTCGAATTATTAGAAAAAATTGAAGATAAAGTAGTAAAACAAGTATATTTAAAACAATTAAAAGAAAAATATAAACTACCAATAGAAAAAGAAACAAAAGTATATAATTTTAATGAAATATGTCAAAGATTTCAAACAAAACAAATAAAAGAAAATCCTGTTACAATAACTGATTTACAAATAGAATTAAAAAATATAAAAGAAGAAATCCGAGAAATAAAATTACAAATCAAAGAATTAGAAAAAGAGAAAAATAAAGAGGATGAAGAAAACAATACTGAAAATATAGGAAAAATAAATCGTTTAAAAGGATTAACTTCTCAAAAATGGTATACTAAGTTAAATATAATAGTCAATAATGAATTTCGATTATCTTTAGTTGCCATGATTGATACTTGTGCTGACATGAATTGTATTCAAGAAGGATTAATACCTACCAAATACTATGAAAAGACTACATATAGATTGTCTGGAACCAATGGAAACCCATTAAATATTGAATATAAATTATCAAATATTCATATTTGTAAAGAAAGCTATTGTTATAAAACTCAACTAATTTTAGTCAAGGATTTAACATCTCAAATTATATTAGGACTCCCATTTATAACTCAATTATATCATTTTACAGTTGAAGAAAAAGGAATAAGCATTAAGGTATTAAATAAAAATATTTGTTTTGAATTTGCCCATCCAATTACTTCTAAACAAATAAATATTTTAAGTTTAAAAGAAAAACAAAAGGAATTTTTAATTGAAGAAATTGATCATGTTAGAATAAAGAATCAATTGAAAGATAAAATAATTATAAAAAGAATACAAGAAACTGAGAATAAATTTAAAGATAATATCTGTACAAATATTCCAAATGCTTTTTGGGAAAGAAAACAACATATTGTAAGATTACCCTATATTAAAGACTTTAATGAAAAAAGTATTCCAACAAAATCTAAAGCTATACATATGTCTCAAGAATTAGAAAACTATTGTAAAAAAGAAATACAAGAATTACTAGATAAAAAATTAATAAGACCATCCAAATCTCCTTGGTCTTGCTCTGCCTTCTATGTTCAAAATAATGCAGAAATAGAAAGAGGAGCTCCTAGATTAGTTATAAATTATAAACCATTAAATAAAGTTTTAGAATGGATCAGATATCCTATACCAAATAAAAAGGATTTATTAAAAAAGATTTATGATTCAAAAATATTTTCTAAATTTGATATGAAGTCTGGATTTTGGCAAGTACAAATTGCTGAAGAAGATAGATATAAAACTGGATTTAATGTACCGTTTGGACACTATGAATGGAATGTTATGCCCTTTGGATTAAAAAATGCTCCTTCAGAATTTCAAAATATAATGAATGACATCATTTTACCATTAGGAAATTATGAAATTGTTTATATTGATGATGTATTGATATTTTCAATTTCTTTAGACCAACATTTTAAACATTTAAATGCTTTCTATAATATTATTCATAAAAATGGATTACTATTATCACCTTCTAAAATGAGTCTTTTTCAAACAGAAATAAGATTTTTAGGACATAATATTATTCAAGGAACAATAAAACCTATTAACAGAAGTTTAGAATTTTCAAATAAATTTCCAAATGAAATTAAAGATAAAAGGCAATTGCAAAGATTTTTAGGATGTTTAAATTATATTCATGATTTTTTCAAAGACTTAGGAATTATATGTAAACCTCTATATGACAGATTAAAAAAGAATCCAAAACCATGGACTCAAGAACATACAGATATAGTAAAATATATTAAAGATAAAATAAAGTGTTTACCCTGCTTACATATTCCTCATCCTAATGCAGAATTAATTATAGAAACTGATGCAAGTGATTTAGGATTCAGAGGAATACTAAAACAAAAATTAAATAATAAAGAAAGTTTAGTTAGATACTATTCGGGTGCATGGAATGATACTCAAAAGAATTATTCTACAATTAAAAAAGAAATTTTAAGTATAGTTTTATGTATAAAAAAGTTTGAAGATGATTTATATATGAAACCATTTTTATTAAGAATAGATTATTTATCTGCAAAATATATTTTAGAAAAGGATATTAAAAATTTGATTTCAAAACAAGTTTTTGCAAGATGGCAAGCATTATTAAGCAACTTTGATTTTCAAATAGAATTTATAAAAGGAGAAAATAATTCTTTGCCAGATTTTTTATCAAGAGAATTTTTACAGGGAATATGAGCAACTCTGGTTCTACAAAAAAAGATTGTATTCTCAAAACAACAATTCTCAAAATCTCAATTATCAAGTTCTCCGAGTTCTCCATCAAGACCAACCCATTTGCAACAATTTCCCTTATTACCTAATATTCAAAACAGATATGCCCCTCTAACCCCAGGGCCTAGACCTAGACCTCCATTCTCATCCATTATTCAAAATCTAGAATCAAAACCCATTATTCAAACTCCTTATTTCACAAAGCTTTCTAAACCAGCCTCTCCTTCAAACTCTTCACCAGCCACTATTCCTTACACTATTAACCCAAATAAAAAGATTATCAAAATTTTAGAACCTTTGGAAGTCGAAAAGGTTAGCCAAAATTTTTTATCTTTAATCGACTACATTTACCCAAGAGGATGCCATATTTTCAAGGACGAATACAAGACCAGAGATTATTATCAAGCAATTTTAGAAGATTCAGAGTCAGTTATTATTCGACACAATTTTAATAGTGGAAATCCTTCTAAGATAGCCTATAGTCAAGTAAAATTTTTAAAAGTTTTATCTTTAGAAGATTGGAATTCTAAGCCCTATAATCCAAAAACCCTCTCAAATTTCAGTGCTTATCCTCAATATAACTATTATGATTATCAAGATGCATGGGAATATGCATTTCTTCTAAGAAACTTTGATCATTCCTGGTTCTTCCAGTTTGATGAAGATTTCTCAAATATTTATCCAAGATGGTTTGTTAAATGGTTTAAATATATGGGAATTATTCCAGAAGCTTTTCCTCAAGAAATTTCAGAAGCATTTTCAAGATCCGTCGAGTATTTTCAACATGATGGAACACCAATTTTCGAATATACTTTACAGTTTATGAGTGTTTTCAGAATTCCATGGATTTGTTTATGGACCTACAATTTTCAAGAAGAAAGTCCCACGGAACTTTCTCCTCCATTGCTATTCAGACAATACAGATGTAAATGGTGGAATAAGTTCATCATCACAAAAGCAAATTCTCAAGCAGTTACCAAGTATTATAAGGAATTAACCACTCAATATGAAAGAAGTCTAAAGTCTCCAATTCGAGATATCAAAGCCAGCGATGAAGATCAAGAGTATATTCAAAGACTTTCAGGTCTCAATTCTCCAGAAGAAATTTTAAAGATAGTCAAAGAAATTCGACAGTCTCCATCCCCATCAAAACATTCATCTCCGGGGACTGAAGTTTTTCAAGATTCTCAAGACCCATATGATCTGATGTAAAAATAAAAAATAATAATAAAATAATAATAATAATATATAATATATAATAACAATTGCATTTCTCAGAGTATTGGCCGACAAAATATAGTGAAGATGCTCAAGATTTCTAATGATGATGCAAAATAATTCAACAAAAGGACAATCAACTTTTCTTATTTTCAAAAGTGGAGCAAATAATTCAACAAAGAGACAACCTACTTTCTAATTATGGAAGATTATGCAACAAAGAGACAATCAACTTTCCAATTTTTCAAAGATGATGCAAATAATTCTCAAAGAAGACAAAAAACTTTAAGAGCATTTTTCAACAAAAGTCACTAATTACGGAAGCTCTTTTCAAGAATCAAGTATGAAGACCCTTTTACTTCATCTATAAAAGGGAAGAAGATCAATGAAGGAAGACACTTTTTACACACATTTTCTTACATCTTTTCTTATGTATGAAAAAACCCTCAAACCAAAAACTTGTATTATCAACCTCTCTATGTTCAAAGTCTTTAGATTTTCAAATTATAGTTGCTCCTCCCGATTGTAAGGAAATCAATTGTAATCAAGATTTTCAATCAATAAACTCAGGTATATTTTAAATTCATATCATGCTTATTTATGTTGCCATCTCTTTAATTTAAATCAAATTGTCTTCATGTTTAATCTTCTTCATATCAAAACGATCCTAAACCGTTTTGGTTGAGTTCATTTCAGAACTCTAAATAACTACAGAACTTTCAGAACTCCGAATAAACAATCATTTTAAATAAAAGTTTTTGTATTTAGGATCTTTTTATCATCTATTATATGTATTTCTTTGATTACATAAATGTTAAAAGTAGTTTACATATGTTTAATTGCCAAAATCATATATATGTGTCATAACTAATTACATATATGTAAAAAAAACTAGTTTACATATGTGTAATTATAAAATTATATATAAAAAATGATAAAATTACTCTTAACATGTATGTAATCGTAAAAATACACATAATAAATGATAAAATTATTCTAAACATAAAAATATATAAATAAAAAGATTGTTTATTAGGAGTTTTGCAAGTTCTGTAAATATTTATGGTTCTGAAATGATCCTTGCCCTATATATATATATATATATATATAATAACACAATCAGAAGAATGAAAAGAAATGAAGCACAAGCATGACATATTAATATATATATATATATATATATATTATTTATATAAACTGATTTTTTTCTTATATAAGTATATAGAGTAAATTGTCATTTTAGTCCAAATAGTTTTTTTTCTTCCTCTAGGTCCCTGACTTTTCCATTTTCTTGCCATTTTGATCACATTGCTTAACTCAGTCTAAAAATCTGGTTATAACCGGGGTTTTTTGGCATAACTGTTGTGTAGTGATAACCAGGGGTAGTTTACAATATAATTTATAAACCTCATAATAATTTAATGCCAAAAATACACCTGATTATAACATGATTTTTAGACTAAGTTAGGCAATGTGATCAAAATTGCAAGAAAAAGTCAGGAACCCAGAGGAGAAAAAAAAACTATTTGGACTAAAATGGCAATTTGGACAAAAACCCAGGGACTAAATTGGCAATTTACTCAAGTATATAAGTATGTAAGACCGTGGGGTATGGTGGGGCGTGGGTTGGGGGCATGGTGCGACACGTGGAGTATGGGGCACCCAAGACCAAAAGCCAATTTCAAAGGGGTATGGTGGGGCGTGGCTGGGGTGGCGTGGCAAGTGCTCTTGGCCAATGAGGTATCACCATGTCATGTGGGTAGCCCCGCCCAACGCCCGGGCTGAATCCCACGCCAATGGGGCCACGCCCAAACCCAAGCCCATCCGGGGTGGTGACTTGGGCGTTTCTCTCCAACCCACGCCCCAACCCCTACCCCATACCCCATAGTCTAACATCTAGGTCATGAAAAAAGGAGAAGTGTTCCCAAAAGCGAGTGGGCCCATCAGGAGAAAAAGAACCTCATGCCCTTTCGGCGGGACCCTATGTTATGAAAAAAATCTAAGACGTATAAAACTTAGGGTGAGCGGGGCACTCACGGGGAGTGGGTGCGGTGACCCAAGTCCCCGCTCGGGAACACTGGCGCCATCAAGGCGGGGACCGAAATCGGCGACCTGGTTCGGTGCTTGTTCACCGATGGAAGGAGAGGGGAAGATGGTGGGCCAGCCTCCTTTTCAACCAATGAAAACTTTTTGTTTTTTTTTAATAAAAAAACAATTCCCCTAAGAGGGGAGTGCCGCCATCAAATTGGGGTGCGAGGGGAGTTTAGGAGGGGAGTTGACGTGGCATAACCTGATTTTTGTATACAACGTGATCAGGTACGTTTCCCAATTTTTGTATATTGAGTCGTGTAATTTGAGTCTCTTTAATGCTCGTTTATTTTTAATAGAGTAAATTTCACTTTTTGTCCTTTATGTATTATCTGAATTTTGAAATGTGTCCTTTAAAAGTTTTAATTTCATTTTATGTCCAAAAAACTCATGTTTTATATCACTTTAAATCCTTTACACCAAACTGAGTTAAATTACTCAGTTAGGTTTATTTAAGGCAAGGGTATTATTGGTATTTCACCTTAATTATTTTGTTTTTAAAAATAAATCAAAACAATTAAAGGTGGGACGCACTTTACAAAGTTTCAAGGGTTCATCTTTCCCACACCCCCATGTTTTCCGGTCATCTTCTCCGGCTTCCGTCATCTTCTCCGGCGGGCTCTTCATTTCCGGTAACAAAATTTTCAGTTTTGTTTCTTTATTAGTAAAACATGTGAAAAAGGAACAGAAATTTTAAAAAGGAATCAAAACCAGACAATCAATTGTAACAAAACAAACTGCAATCAATAGTGTTTGGAAGTGCTTATGTTGTTTGAAGTTACATAACCAACTATAAAGTGAACCCTAAGTAATCACGATCACCAAGTTTAACCTACCGGTTGAATAAGCCTGTGAACAGGGCTGCCATTAGATGTGAGATTAAGCGTTTCTCTATACGTATTCTAGAACAACAAGAGCATATCATAAGTAAACTTATATGGCATCTCATAAACGTAAACCCTAATAGGCAATTTCACAAACACTTGCTCATACAGCCTCGCACTCTTTGTTCTCCACACAAGATCATCCAGCTTCCTCACTTTCTCCTGATCTTCAAACGCAACAACATCGT
Source organism: Helianthus tuberosus (assembly GCA_030545235.1). Taxonomy (NCBI): domain Eukaryota; kingdom Viridiplantae; phylum Streptophyta; class Magnoliopsida; order Asterales; family Asteraceae; genus Helianthus; species Helianthus tuberosus. The sequence goes on from CM060442.1 coordinate 38,578,641, forward strand.
CGTGAATGCTACGAGATCCGGTGTTTTCCAAGAGCTGTTGGAGTGAATTGACGAATGAATAGTGAATGATAGGGTTAGGGTTAGGGTTTGGAATGAAGTTATTTGGGGGAGAAGAGGCGAAGGTGTAGAATAGGAGAATAAGGCAGGTGACGGAGATGATGAATAGGAGCAATGGAGATCGGGTTAATGGTGTTTTGAAATTAGGGTTCATTGAGGAAGATGAGTAGTATTGTCTTGCAGTAGTAGTTTTGCCCATCAAAGTGGAACATATATTCAAGTCGATCTTGTGATTCAGAGACTGTGATTTACTTGGTAGGTAGGTTACTCACCCTTGTACTTCATTTAGATGAATCAAAAATTTGTTCAACTTCCTGTTCCTTTTTCACATGTTTTACTAATAAAGAAACAAAACTGAAAAATTTGTTGCAGGAGATGAAGAGCCCACCGGAGAAGATGACCGGAGCTGAGAAGATATAACAACTCTCCCAAAACCATTAAAATACCCCTATACGTCCTAAAATATATCCCGTATATGAGAAATAACCCTAAAATACCTTTATATTAATAAAAATCAAATAAAAACAAAATTATATGTCGCTCACGGGGGGCGACCCAGTTAAGCAAAGGAGTCGCGGGGCGCAACAGCATGACACCAGGCCACACCCGGTTGCGCCACGTGTCCTGTTACGCGTCAAAGTTATACCACTGACTCGACTCAGCTAGGGCCTAGCCTAGAGTCCTCGCGGGCCGCGAAGACTAAGGCTCAGGCTTACGCAGGGCGCGAGCCTCCCTAATCCAGACCTATAAATAGGAGATCGATGTTCAGTTATTTCTCGTTCATAAAATCTTTCTCTCTCAAATCTCTAGTAAGCTAATATTATCGGGTATTATACCCCTATAAAGCGAAGCTCTGCCTTGTTGTAAGTATTATAACCCCCGGTTAAGTATTAGTTACTCTGCCCGATTGATCTAGAGCTTCGTAACGCATGTCAAGGCTCTGCCTGACTCAGTCGTTGGAGTTCTGTCTCGGGGATATGGCTAATGTAAATTGGGTTATCTTACTAACACGTGTGCATTGTTTAATTTTAATAGATTATAACCAGTAAGTCACCAGAACGCAGTAGTATCTAAAACAGCAATGTGAGTACATCTATTTTTGTAAACCTTTTTATACAAACCTCAATTGTTTTAAATTATGATAACAGTGATTGAGTCTATGTATTCTACAATTATTGTCGGTATGTTGGGGTTTTGTATACATTACTTGTTACTATACTGTGAATAGTAGCATGACCACAAGTCAGGATTAGCAGTACCGTGGGTGGTAATTGGGTAGATATAAACATTGTAATCACTCTTAATATGGTAAAGATATAAAATCTTGTTTTGATTAAACTGGGATGCACTCGCCAGTATTTCTTGCTGATAAAACTTTTTAAAATGTGTTTCAGGTAACAAAATATGAAAGCCAAATAGAAGCCAGCTGGAGAGCACTGAAGGCTTGGAAAAATGGCTATAAAAGTTACCTAAATAAGAAAGAAGTTTTATTTCAATAAATTAAGGTTTATCCCAGCAACAAGCTATGCTTCAACTGTGGAGAAACAGGGCACATCAAACTGAACTGTCCGAAACTAGCTCTAGCAACAATCAGCAAGACTACCAAGAATGCCCGAGCATTTGTTTTGACAGCAGAAGAAGCCAAGATGATTCCGGATGTGATTACCGGTACGTTTTTAGTTAATGATATTTTTGCTAAAGTATTATTTGACTCTGGTGCAAACCAAAGTTTTATTAATACTTCATTCTGCAAACTTCTCAACCAACCATTAACTAAACTTCAACAAGATTGTCTGATTGAAACGGCAAATGGAGAATCCATTAAGATTACTGAATTCTTGCAGGGAACAAGAATATAAATTTTAAACCATAATTTTATTACTAACATTTATCCAATGAATCTGGTTGGATTTGATATCGTATTAGGAATGGATTGGTTGGTAGCCAATCATGCCAGCATTCTATGTGATCAAGAGTCAGTACAAGTAAATTCATCAAAGGGAGAAAAGATCACAATTAAAGGAGATAAGCCAACTAGGTCCACAAAATTTATTTCTATGATGAAAACAACAAGTTGTGCAAGGAAAGGATCACTAGTGTTTATGATTTCCATAATCATTAACACTAAAGGAAAAGAATTAAAAGATATTCCCGTAGTATCTAAATTCTCAGATATTTTTCTAGAAGAGTTACCTGGATTACCGCTAGATAGAGATGTTGAATTCAGAATTCACCTAATACCAGGGACATCACTGATTGCCAAGGCACCTTACCGTTTAGCACCACCAGAGATGAAGGAACTGAAGAAACAGTTGGACGAACCTCTGGAGAAGGGTTTCATACAGCCTAGTTCATCGCCATGGGGAGCGCAAATCTTGTTTGTCAAGAAGAAGGATGGATCAATGCGTATGTGCATTAATTACCGAGAATTGAACAAGGTTACGATTAAAAATCGGTACCCACTACCGAGATTCGATGATCTGTTCGATCAACTGCAAGGAGCTCGATTCTTTTCTTAGATCGATTTACGCTCAGGATATCATCAATTGAAAGTACAGGAAGAGGACATTTCTAAAACTGCTTTCAGAACAAGGTATGGTCATTATGAATTTACAGTCATGCCATTTGGTTTAACCAATGCCCCAGCTGCATTTATGGACATGATGAACAGAAACCATATCTGGATAAATTCATAATTATCTTTATAGATGATATTCTCATTTACTCTAAGAGTAAAGAGGATCATGCAGAGCATTTTTTTTATACTTTTAAATTTGCTGAGAAAAGATAAGCTTTATGCTAAATTTTCAAAATGCGAATTTTGGTTAAATGAAGTGCAATTCCTTGGACACCTGGTTAATCATGAAGGAATTCATGTAGATCCCACAAAAATCGAGTCAATTACTATGTGGAAAGTCCCTGAATCACCATCGGAGGTGAGAAGTTTTCTCGGACTAGCAGGTTATTATAGACGTTTTATTCAAGATTTTTCTAGAATAGTTATTCCCTTAACAAAGTTGACCTGCAAATCAATTAAGTTTGAATGGCGACCAAAACAGGAGGAAGCTTTTAGAGTCCTAAAGCAAAAGTTAACCAACGCACCCATACTAGCGTTACCAGAAGGAACTGAATACTTTATAGTCTATTGTGACGCTTCTAAGTTAGGTTATGGATGTGTGTTGATGCAGCGTCAACATGTTATAGCTTCTGCCTCTAGACAACTTAAGAATCATGAAGAGAATTATACAACCCATGATTAGAGTTAGGAGCTATAATTTTTGCCCTTAAAATTTGGAGACACTATCTTTATGGTGGTAAGTTTACTGTTTTCACCGATCATAAGAGTTTAAGATATGTTTTTGGGCAAAAGGAGTTAAATATGAGACAGAGACGCTAGATGGAGATTCTTAGTGATTATGATTGTAATATCCAGTATCATGCAGGAAAGGCTAATGTAGTAGTTGCTGCTTTAAGTCGAAAGTATCATGAAAAGCCAAGAAGAGTACGTTCTCTTAAGTTAAATCTGCATATATATTTAAACAAGCAAAATAGAGAAATACAAGAAACAGTAATCAAGGACGATACTGAAAAATTTAAAGGAATGATTAAGGTATTAGAACAAGGAACATATGGAATTTGGAGATTCCATAAGAAAAGAATCTGGATACCCAAACAAGGAAACCTACGTCACCGAATTTTAGAAGAAACCCATAAGTCTAAGTATACGATACATCCTGGTAATGATAAAATGTATCAAGTTAAGAAAGAATTTCTGGTGGATAGGAATGAGAAAGGATATAACAACCTATGTTGCCAAGGGTCTAACATGTTCCCAGGTTAAAGCTGAACATCGGAAACCTTCAGGTTTATTGCAACAATTAGAAATGGCAATATGGAAATGGAAATTGATAACAATGGATTTTGTTACTAAATTACCCAAGACACGAAAATGTAATGATGCAATCTGGATGATTGTGGACAGATTAACCAAGTCTGCTTGTTTCTTACCTATGAAAGAAACTTTCAGTATGGAACAATTAGCTAAGTTATATGTAAATGAAATAGTTTCATTACACGGAATTCATTTATCTATTGTTTCTGATAGAGATAGCCTTTTTACTTCTCATTTTTGGACTAGTTTCCAGAAAGCAATGGGAACCAAGTTAAAACTAAGCACAACTTATCATCCTCAAACAGACGGACAAAGCGAAAGGACAATTTAGACAATGGAGGATATGCTTAGAGCTTGTGTAATTGATTTCGGAGGAAATTGGGACGATCATTTACCATTATTAGAATTTTCCTACAATAACAGCTATCATACCAGTATCAATGCTGCACCATTTGAAGCACTCTATGGACGAAAGTGCCGAACTCGAGTCTGTTGGGCAGAAATTGGAGAAAAACAACTGTCTGGACCAGAGTGTAACAGCCCATCGTAACCGCACCATGATATTGTCTGCTTTGGCAGCCAGCACGCCCTCAGCATCCGCCCCTAACGGTTTTCAAAACGCATCATGATGGTGAAGGTAACTAGCCCCTTATAAGGAAGCCTTTGTTCTCCTTCACAACCGATGTGGGATGTCACAATCCACCCCCCTTACGGGGCCCAGTGTCCTTGCTGGCACACCAATCCGGTCCCTGGCTCTGATACCATGTGTAACAGCTCATCGTAACCGCACCATGATATTGTCTACTTTGGCAGCCAACACACCCTCAGCATCCGTCCTTCATGGTTTTCAAAACGTGTCATGATGGTGAAGGTATCCAGCCCTTATAAGGAATCCTTTGTTCTCCTTCACAACCAATGTGGGATGTCACACAGAGATAGTACAAGAAACCACGGACAAGATTATTCAAGTCAAGGAAAGATTAAAAACAGCATGAGATCGTCAAAAGAGTTATGCTGATAAGAGACGAAAACCATTGGAATTTCAAGTAGGGGATAAAGTATTATTAAAAGTTTCTCCATGGAAAGGAGTGGTCAGATTTATTAAGAGGGGAAAGCTAAGCCCCAGGTATGTTGGACCTTTTGAGATTATTAGAAGAATAGGACCAGTATGGCAGGAATACATGATGTATTTCATGTATGTAATCTCAAGAAGTGTTTAGCAGATGAAACATTAACAGTACCTCTTAAGGACATAGACATAAACGAGAAACTTAAGTTTGTAGAGAAACCGCTACTGATTGAAGATAGAAAGATCAAGAATCTCAAACACAAGAGATTAGTTCTGGTCAAAATGAAATGGGATTCCAAGAGAGGACCAGAATACACTTGGGAGCTCGAAGCAGAGATGCAAAGGAAATATCCACACCTGTTCCAGTAGACCTCGAGGACGAGATCTAAAACAAGGTGGGGATGATATAACAACTCTCCCAAAACCATTAAAATACCCCTATACGTCCTAAAATATATCCCGTATACGAAATAAATAACCCTAAAATACCTTTATATTAATAAAAATCAAATAAAAACAAAATCATATGTCGCTCGCGGGGTTCGACCCAGTTAAGAAAAGGAGTCACGGGGCGCGACAGCATGACACCAGGCCGCACCCGGTTGCGCCACATGTCCTGTTACGCGTCAAAGCTATACCACTGACTCGACTCATCTAGGGCCTAGCCTAGAGTCCTCGCGGGCCGCGAAGACTGAGGCTCAGGCTTACGCGGGGCGCGAGCTGCCCTAATCCAGACCTATAAATAGGATATCGATGTTCAGTTATTTCTCGTTCATAAAATCTTTGTCTCTCAAATCTCTAGTAAGCTAATATTATCGGGTATTATACCCCTAAAATGCGAAGCTCTGCCTCGTTGTAAGTATTATAACCCCCGGTTACGTATTAGTTACTCTACCCGATTGATCTAGAGCTCCGTAACGCATGTCAAGGCTCTGCCTGACTCAGTCGTTGGAGTTCTGTCTCGGGGATATGGCTAATGTAAATTGGGTTATCTTACTAACACGTGTGCATTGTTTAATTTTAATAGATTATAACCAGGAAGTCACCAGAAAGCAGTGGTATTATCTAAAACAGCAAAGTGAGTACATCTATTTTTGTAAACCTTTTTTTACAAACCTCAATTGTTTTAAATTATGATAACAGTGATTGAGTCTATGTGTTTTACAATTACTGTCGGTATGTTGGGGTTTTGTATACATTGCTTGTTACTATACTGTGAATAGTAGCATGACCACAAGTCAAGATTGGTAGTACCGTGGGTGGTAATTGGGTAGATATCAACATTGTAATCGCTCTCAATACTGTAAAGATATAAAATCTTGTTTTGATTAAACTGGAATGTACTCGCCAGTATTTCTTGCTGATAAAAATTTTTAAAACACGTTTCAGGTAACAAAATGTGAAAGCCAAATAGAAGCCAGCTGAAGAGCACTGAATGCTTGGAAAAGTGGCTATAAAAGTTACCTAAATAAGAAAAAAGTTTTATTTCAATAAATTAGGGTTTATCCCTATAATGGAAACTTGGGTTTTACCCATGTATTTATTACTTATAAAAGTGTGGTGTTTTTAACTCTGATAAACTATTTCTTAACTACGGTCCTGATGTTAATTTCCGCTGCTAAATTAATAAACACCGATACTACCCATCTGAATACTCGCGGCACCCGCTCCCGGGGTAGGGGTCGGGGGCTGTGATGTGTGTAAAATGCAACATATAAATTATATCAAATGAGGCATAAAACTAACCCTTTTTTAGTACAGGTGTCTGCAGAAAAAACAAAGTTGTAGAAGCTTCTATTCCCAGCACGGGGGCGTGCCCAACTCAACACGGGCCGTGGTCAACGCTAAGATTCGCAGAATCTAGCAAATCTTGATAGTACAGATACGCTTATGCACACGGGGCGGTGCCCAGCGGACACGGGGGCGTGTGGAGCCTAATGCAGACATTTGTAATTAATGAAGAAAGAGAAAGAGGATGGACACGGGGCCGTGCCCAATGGACACGAAGCCGTGCCCGGGCTTCTGTGCAGGCTATAAATAGGGGTGCTTGGTTCACTTTAAAGGCATCCCTTGGCAAACCACCTCTCTCCCATTTCACCCACACTCCACCACCATCACAACACCCACATCCACCACCACCATCATCCATCATCCACCTTAGAGTGTGTGTAGTAGTCTCGGGATCCAATATTGATCGCAAGAGTTCTTGACAATCAAAGGACATGTTTGCCTAAGTCTCTTACATCACTTAGTGAAGACAAGCATTTAATGTAATACTTTTGATTTTTAATCTTTTCGCACTTTTTATTTGGTTTTGTATTAATGACTTTAATAACTAGTTTCTTATGTTGAAGGTGAAACTTCCTTATCATTTGTCCGTGGTGTCTTGGCGTTATTTTACTGTCTATATAAAATAAAAGATTTTCATTATACATATCTCTACGGTCTATAAAGAGATATGTTGGCTACCTGGTCGGGGATTAAGGGAATGGTTTAGTAAGGTTCTTGCCTTGTTCAGTGTATAGATCCTGCAAGGACCTGAGTCAAGCTTACTAGGACCTCCTTCAATACCCACTGGTATTGGATGGCGGGGGTGCGAATGGCTTGATCCCCTCATATGTAAACTACTATTAATACATTAACCCGGCTACTTCAGATTGTATCCCTGCTGACTCAAACCACTTAGCCGAGGGTAATGTCACCTTCAAAAGAGGGGCCTACCACATTACGCATTAATAACTTAATTAATTATCTTCCAATATTCCGACCCTTTGGGATTGTATCCTTGCTGACTCAAACCATTGGGTTGAGGGTAAAGTCACCTTCAAAAGAGGGGCCTACTTCTATAACTAAGATAATCTCTTAAAAAGTGCAAAAGTTCGGAAATCATCAAAGGTTACATTAAAGGCGAGTCGGATCTAAGTGATTCATCTTGTCTATCTGTTTTTATTTTTCAGCATTTTAGTTTTTATTTTTCATGTTTAAAACATTTTCTAAAAACTTTTGATTTGATTAGACGTTGAGGATAAACCGGTATTAAAAGCTCTTGTGTCCTTGGACGACCTCGGCATCTTACCAACGCTATACTATGATCACGGTGGGTGCACTTGCCCATGTGTGTGTTTAGTGTTAGTAGAATATCGTGTTTTATAAATTTAAAACTTGACTAATGTGTTAAAAAGGCTTAAAATATAAAGAAAAAAACATAATACACCCGACACACACCAAGTTTTTGGCGTCGTTGCCGGGGGCACAAGGATTTGAAGAAAGTTAGGAATCAACGGCCTAATCGTTTTTTTCTTATTTTTCTGTTTTTTAGGATCTTTCTAGATTTTTCAGCTTCTGCAGACTGCAGCACTGGGTCGTGCCCGCTGAACACGCCCCCGTGCCCAATCTTTGGTACTGGCAATCCTGTTTTAAGTCAGACAGTAGCTGAACACGGGTCCGTGCCCACTGAACACGCCCTCGTGCCCAAGTTTCAGTTACTGAAAACAGAACCGTAAGATCCCAATGGTTGGTAATTTCTGGCATAAACATGAGTGATACTGATCATTTTTACTTTCGTTCCTCTTATGGTGCGTGAAAGAACCACCAGTGTTTGGTGCAGCACCTGCATTTTGGTGCATTCTTCTTTCTTTCCTTGGTTTTCCGTGTGTCAAATATGTTGTGGATCTCATGAAGATTTAAAATGTTATTTTTTAAATTACGTTCCCCACTATATAGACCCATTGTTTTCCTGTAGCCTTAAGATGGGCGAAAGTAAAAACAATCCCTATCTCTCCCTCGAATGCTCTCAATCATATCTTCTAGATGATATGATTCTCAAAGAATTATTTCAAATGGAAGAAATAATTCTCCAATTGATAAGAGAACTTGAGACGGAAATAACTAATTCATCTCAAGACGACGATCAAGGAGAATTATTGAGATCGCATTCGGATTACAACAACATCGTTGCTTCCGAAAGCACCTCCAACTCTTGTGAGGACTTGAGCGATAGTCGTCCCTGTGTCGATTGTGCTGTGAAGGACTCCCCATCGGTATTCTCCGATGCATACATAGATCTGAGCGATTCGACATATACCTTCTTTAATGAGAGCCCGGGTAAGGGAAATAAAGGTTGGTCTTGCCCACCGGTATTTAGCTTAGGATTCACCATTTCCGATAACCTGTTGCGTTCTTATCTAAAACTAGGGCAATTAAGGTACCTCAGGCACTTCGATGTTGTTCCGTCCAGTAAGGAACCACCCGATCCGGATAAATTCCTTGAAAATAGACGAAACTTCATAAGAACCTCTGGCCACGGGGCCGTGTCCAGGTCAACACGCCCCCGTGCCCACCTGAAGATTCTTGTCTGACTTTAGGTCAGAATACGGACAAAAAGTGTCAGAAACTTGTCTGCACACGGGGCCGTGTCCAGCGTGCTATCGTTTTCTATAAATGCAGCAAGATTCCTGCACACTTGGACTCATTCCAAAGACAAAGATCTGGTGGGATCTTCACATATACCCTATAAGGTATATTCTAAAGAAGGTTCTCAACAACCATCTTGTCTTTTCTACTTTTGTCTATTGCCTTCTTCTTCATTTTCTCTTCATAACCTCCATTAAAACTTGAAATCTCCATGTTTTCAAGCTTTATTGTGATATTTGTTAGGTTTTTATTCAAGGAATCTTATCAAAAATAAGTTTTACAACACTGTTTTAAGTTATTTCTGCTTAGAAAAACTTCAAAAGTTAGAAAAATAATTTAAAACTAAAAGATTCCTTGTTTTAAAAATTTGCAGAGAGGTGGCCACGGGGCCGTGGCCAGAGTACTGTTTCATTAAATTGAACTTTTTCGACTTGTTTTCTTAGAATGTCAAGCCAGAATAACAGAACCTCTTCAGCACATTCAAGGAACAGTCGTAGGGAACAAAGGCTTTCAATCGAAGCAACCCTCGTGCGTTATGTGATGGCACTAAGAGAAGCTCTCGACGAAATGACATCCGTAGAAGAAGTCCTTATCGACCGTATCAACTATCTAACGGTGGGGCTAGAAAATAGCTTCCAAGAAATCAACCTTTTGCACCAAAGGTTGAATATTCTTGCAATGCCTCCTATGGAACAAATCTTTCCCCAAGAAGATTGAAACTTGGCACAAGAAGTCATTATCCCCACCGGGTGGGATGACATCCCCGCGGAACCTCCTCTTGACAACTTACAAGAGGTTCCGGTGGAAGTCACACCCCCTCAAAACGAGGACGCTAATGAGCCTGCCTTCCTTCTCCCTCGGGAGATAGAAGAATGGCTTAATGATGTGTGAGGGGCCCTTGCCGGAGAAGAAGTTCTACAAGCCTTTTTCAACCGAAAAAAAAAATATCTTTTCGGAAGTTTTGTTCTTAAAATAAAAAGTATCTAGGTTAGGACTTCTTTGTGGTTTGAGATTTCTTGTATTCCATGACCTATTTATCCGGATTTAGTTTATGCTTTCTTATTTTAGGACATTATGTAATCCACTCTTAATGAATGATGGTTTTTAAGTAATAAATGGTGTTTGGATGATGTTGTAATGGTTGAATGCACTCAAAATGGTGGAGGTTACTAAGGGAAACTTGAACCCCGTGCCCAGCCTTCTGTTAATTATGATACTGGCAATCTGAACACGGGGCCATGCCCGGACCAACACGGGCCCATGTCCAGACGCCCGGTAACATAAAATTTTGTTTTTAAACACCTTTTTACACATTCAATCAACCTAAAAACTTATTTTTGGGACACATTGAGGACAATGTGTAATCTAAGTGTGGGGGGGATGCTAAACCTTGAATTTTGCAAGTCCTAATAACAAGCCTTACACAAAACTCTATTGAAACCGCTAATCACCCCAAATTTTTTCAAAAACTTTTCATTTTTTTTACTTGTCTTGGTTTAATTTGGAATAACAAGTTCTAAAAAGGTTATATTTTTACAAATTTACAACCGATAGCATCGTGATAAAAAGAACCAACATAAGAAAATTATGAAACGGCACGACAAATCTAGTTAAAATTTGATTATATATACTTGATCACATTATAAACCCATTCCCACAAAAAAGTGAGTTTTAACTCTTTATTGAGCATACAAGCATACATCTCTAAAGTAAATGCTCATTTTTCGTTTCTTGTGTGAATAGCCGCTTGGTTTCTTACGACTCTAGAACTTGCCACGACGATACATTCCCGGTCCTTACCAACTTAAACCCAGGTAAGTAAATGATGGAGGCATTAGGACTATCCCTTTTTCTTTTCAACACCATTATTTTTCATTTTCTTTTTTTTTACCTACCCAAAATCCCCATAGTTAACCCCTTTGAGCCTAAACCTTTTCATTTCTAAACCCACAAAACGAACACCCTTTACCCACCAAAACCTTTTTCTTTTAAACCCTTTATTTTAGTAAAAAGCTCGGTTTTCCTGTAACGTTCCTTATAAAAAAATGAAGTTTAGCAATGAACAAACAAGTTCCTCAAAGAAACTTTGTTTGTGTTTAGTTTGAATAAAAGTCACAAAAACGATAATTTTTACGACAACCGACGCTTTTTACGCTTTTAGCCCCTTTTACTAACCACTAACCAAAAACCACCTACCTTTAACCCAAGCCTAACCCTTCCCCAAGTCCTCTTGATATTTACAAATGTTTATAGTTAAAAAGGTGGATGATTGATTGCTTGGCAAGCATATGGTAGAAGTAAGTTCCATGCCGATCTCGAGTGTTTCACAAAAATACATCTTCGGTCGAGTGTTAAGTGATCTCCCGTGAGGTATGTAAACGTGTATATAAATGGAATTTTAAAGAGGCATGTTATGCCCAAATAAGTAATTTCTCTTATTGAACGTTCTAAATAAATCATAAGGAAAAGGATTGTAAATAGCATAAAAATAAAACCCAATAAAGATTTTGGATTCCCAACACTCAAGACAAGCCCAAAACTTCTCTTCTACCCATTCCATTTGGGCGTGTAAGCCACATAATAAAGAGTTTTGCTTGAGGATAAGCAAAGATTCAAGTGTGAGGGTATTTGATGTGTGTAAAATGCAACATATAAATTAAATCAAATGAGGCATAAAACTAACCATTTTTAGTACTAATGTTGGGAAAAGTGTGCTTTTGTCTTCCTTTTGTATTTTCAGGACCAAATGAGCTAAATTGAACAAAAGGAACAAATATGCAGCCAAATCTAACATAAATACAAAGAAAAGGAATAAACGTGGCATGCCCGACCCCTCGACAGCATCTTCCCAAGCAAAAAGAAGAGATCAGAAGGCTGACCACGGCCTCATGCCCAGCGTACACGGGGGCGTGGCCAGGTGTCTGCAGAAAAGAAAAATTGTATAAGCTTCTATTCCCAGCACGGGGGCATGCCCAGCTCAACACGGGCCATGGTCAACGCTAAGATTCGCAGAATCTAGCAAATCTTGATAGTACAGATATGCTTCTGCACACAGGGTCGTGCCCAGCGGACACGGGGGCGTGTGGAGCCTAATGCAGACAATTGTAATTAATGAAGAAAGAGAAAGAGGATGGGCACGGGGTCGTGCCCAATGGACACAGGGCCGTGTCTGGGCTTCTGTGCAGACTATAAATAGTGGTGCTTGGTTCACTTCAAAGGCATCACTTGGCAAACCACCTCTCTCCCACTTCACCCACACTCCACCACCATCACAACACCCACATCCTCCACCACCATCATCCATCATCCACCTTAGAGTGTGTGTAGTAGTCTCGGGATCAAAGATTGATCGTAAGAGTTCTTGACAATCAAAGGCCATGTTTGCCTAAGTCTCTTACATCACTTGGTGAAGACAAGCATTTAATGTACTACTTTTGATTTTTAATCTTTTTGCTCTTTTTATTTGGTTTTGTATTTAATGACTTTAATAACTAGTTTCTTATGTGGAAGGTGAAACTTCCTTATCATTTGTCCGTGGTGTCTTGGCGTTGTTTTACTGTCTATATAAAATAAAAGATTTTCACCATTCATATCTCTACGGTCTATATAGAGATATGTTGGCTACCTGGTCGGGGGTTAAGGGAATGGTTTGGTAAGGTTCTTACCTTGTTCAGTGTATAGATCCTGCAATGACCTGGGTCAAGCTTACTAGGACCTCCTTCAATACCCACTGGTATTGGATGGCGGGGGTGCGAATGGCTTGATCCCCTCATATGTAAACTACTATTAATACATTAACCCGACTACTTGGGATTGTATCCATGCTAACTTAAACCACTTAGCCGAGGGTAACGTCACCTTCAAAAGAGGGGCCTGCCACATTACGCATTAATAACTTAATTAATTATCTTCCAATATTCCGACCCTTTGGGATTGTATCCTTGCTGACTCAAACCACTGGGTTGAAGGTAACGTCACCTTCAAAAGAGGGGCCAACTATTATAACTAAGATAATCTCTTAAAAAGTGCAAAAGTGCGGAAATCATCAAAGGTTACATTAAAGGCGAGTTGGATCCAAGTGATTCATCTTGTCAATCTGTTTTTATTTTTTTTATTTTTCAGCATTTTAGTTTTTATTTTTCATGTTTAAAACATTTTCTAAAAACTTTTGATTTGATTAGACGTTGAGGATAAACCGGTATTAAAAGCTCTTGTGTCCTTGGACGACCTCGGTATCTTACCAACGCTATACTACGCTCACGATGGGTGCACTTGCCCATGTATGTGTTTAGTGTTAGTAGAATATCGTATTTTATAAATTTAAAACTTGACTAATGTGTTAAAAAGGATTTAAAAGATAAAGAAAAAAATATAATACACCCGACACACACCAGCTGCGACAGAAGATGACCGGAAAACATGTGGGTGTGGGAAATATGAAGCCTTGAAACTTTGTAAAGTGGGTCCCACCGTTAATTGTTTTGATTTATTTTTAGAAACAAAATAACTAAGATGAAATACCAATAATACCATTGCTTTAAATAAACCTAACTGAGTAATTTAACTCAATTTGGTGTAAAGGACTTAAAGTGATATAAAACATGTGTTTTTTGGACATAAGATGAAATTAAAACTTTTAAATGGCACATTTCAAAATTCAGATAATACATAAAGGACAAAAAGTGAAATTAACTCTTTTTAATATGTTTGAGTTTGTTGGTTTTATGGGTTTGCTTTGAGGATAGTTTTGCAGGTTTTGATCGATCTATCCATACTCAATCTCCATTTGGACAAGAAGGATCTGAACGCTATTTGAGAAAGGCATCCCATATCAAGTGCAACCACGAAGGGAGGGGAAACTAGTGTCTTAGTTAGTGTTTTAGCTTAATTTAGTTAGTATTAAAAAATTGGAAACCCAAAAATCCATAAAAAATAAAAAAGGTTTGAAAATGTCCCTTAAAAAGCTTTGCAATAAAATAGAAAATGATAGTTGAAATCAGTTTTGGGTTTTCATTAGTATATATATGAGATAAATTAAATGGTTGAAAACACATCTAACTTGAGATATGTGGGTAGGCCTAGCCGATAGAAATGTTTCCCTAGAATTGATCTAATACACTTAACACACATGATTCATGTGGGTTCTCGCCTTAAGAGAAATAGCAAAACTGAGATAGAAGGTAAGTAGGCAACAAACTGCGTTGCTACCGATTTTTGAATAGCAAAACTGAGGCTTTTAATTAAATGGCACACAATTGTGTTTCATCCCAAGGCTTGCCGGCGATGGTAAAAGAGGTGGTGAACGGCGGTTGATGATGGCTAGCCAGAGGAGCAGGTAATGTAGAATCAACGCGACTCAATATAACGAGCACAAAACAAGTTGTCTACCCGAAGCAAGTGGGTGCTTGAGCGATCAAAATTTTTGTAAGGTGGAGTTAATATCTTCGGCAAACTCATTGATTGGATCTTAGTGGGCCTCTCAAACTTCATATCCTCGTACAATGTCTTCATTAACTCAGGAGAGAGATTGAAATCTTCAAATCCCTAAAAACAAACGGTTAAATGTTGTGGGAATCTTCTTCGTTTTCTACTTCTACATAGAAATCATACTTCTTTATGGACTCGTCCTCTGTTTCAACGTCGGAGTCTTCCATACACGCTGCTTCGAACTCATCCAATCTACCCATAAATTTCGTCAGTAAATCAACGCCATACATGGTCTGAGTGCTTTACCGCCGATTTGCTCCAATTGATGGATTGCTTTGGCTTTAAGGAAAGAAACCACTAATATCGTTTCTGCTTTCAGATCTACACAACGCCGCAGTATGTTATAATGGAAGAATAGAACTCTGTTCTTAGGGATTAGATGAGTGAGCTGAGCCAGAGGTTAGATTATTTGTGTATACAATTTCTCACTTTTTGACAGAAATTTGTTACATTTGTTACTTTTGGCAGAAGTTTGATACATTTGTACTCAAATTTGGTGACTAATTTTTAGTTTTGTGAATTAGGTTCAACTGAAAGTTATTATTTGTTGTTTGATGGGTAAATTGGTATGCAATTTCTGTTCTTTAATTGCTTATGTGGCACCTAATCAATGAGAAGGCAAGTGATCAGGTGTTAGAAGTGGAGCAGAAGTATAACGAGGTTAGGAAGCCGGTTTACGATAAAAGGAGCGATATCTTTAAATCGATTCCAAATTTCTATTGTGATATTGATTTTAATCTAATTTGTATTTTTTTATGCAGTTCTTGAGGAGGATAGTTCTTGAGAGAGGAGAGAGGGAGAGAACAGAGAGATAGATGAGTTTAGAGAGTGATTAAAAGTTTTTATTTTTTATATTTTACATAAAAGTCCCTTATTATAATTTATTTACTCAATAGTCCCTGGGAATATAAAATGACAAGAATACCCTCATGTGCCTTGCACATGACCATATTTAACTAAAAAATCTAACTGGGTTTGGCCTAAATGACATAACGTGCAAGATTTTGAAACATTAAGGACATAACTTGTCAACTTTTGCGCTAAAGGATAGCGCCTGCAATTTGATGTAAACATAAAGGACAAAACTTGTAATTTACTCTTTTGCTTAAAAAAACTAAAAACGCTGGCAAGCATGCAATTTAGAGCCGGGGGGGGACAATAATTTTTCAAGATCGGTGAGCGAGTGCTAGATAGCTGCTTGGCAAGAATAAAAACTACATTGAGTCAACCTTGTAAAATAAAACACTAACATAGTTTTGCCAAAAAGAAACGATGGCAATATTGCAATTTTTAACTAGGGGCAAAATCGTAATTTTGAAATGGGGGCAAAATCATATTTTTAACTATGGCAAAATCATAAATTTGAGTTGAGGCAAAACTAAAATTTTATTTTGAACTTGGAGCGAAATAATAATTTTAAACTGGGATAAAATCGTAATGTTGCAGGACCAATGAAGCAGTGTCAGGCAGCTGCCTGACAGTATTCCTCCATCTTACTTTTATAGATATAAATAATATTATAAACTTAGGTAGTTTTTGTAGATCCCCATATTAATTTGTATTGTCGTGAAATTTTTCTTTTTATTTTTTATAACGTCAAACTAACCTAATTTTAACTACTTTTATTAGGGTGGGATAAAATTTAGGGACTATTAGGTCCTGAGTTCGATTCACACAAAAGGTTTTTTCCCACATTTATTGAGTTTTATTCTGAATTTGTGTATAGACATTATTGGCTAGTGGAGATAGATATGATCGGGTGGTTCCGCTGGTGGCACAATGATACTCCAGTGGTCCGTCAGTAATCCAAATTTGCAGTTAGGAAAAACTACTTTTATTGATCAACTGTATTTATCATTTTGAAAATTATGAACTCTCCACCTCTTAAAGCATCTCCAACGGTGGTCAAAGTCCATGTTCGAGTCTACCTAGTCAGTATGTCACATCATTTCAAACCACCATTATTTCACACCCCACTTTTTACACAAAAAAAAGCTTTGTGAGTGTTTGGGGGCCACTGTGTTGAACCAGACTAGTCTGGTGGAGCAAACCGGACGAGGCGGGTCAAACTCCCACAACAAGGTGGTCCGGAATATGGTTGGTCCGTTGAGCGAACGGTGGTAGTGGACGCCCTAATGTGTTGCTCTTAGGGGGAGGGTCAATTAACCCCCTACCATAAGTTTCATGAATCTTCTTTCGTCATGTCACTTAGACCATCCACTACCCTCTCCTACTCTATTTAATGTCGCCACTTATACCGGGTTAACCTCTTTCTTTTTCTTTTTTAATATAAATAAGTATATGAATTTAAAATGTAAAATATAAGAAAACAAAAAAATTATATAAAACTTACATAAATAAAAATATGAAAATGCATTATTAAAATTAAATAAACATATATTGTAGATAATTAAACGTGGATAAACTACATCATTAAACGAATACAAACTAAATAGCAAAACTTAAACATACTAACTAATTAAACGTAAACAACATAGAGAAATAAATGTTAACAAACTAAATAAATGTGTGATTGGTTTTACTTACACGTTGACGAAATACTTCAAACAAGGCTATACTAAATCGAACATTTCCTCGAAAGGTATCGGTCAAGTGGATTCAAGAGTTGACCATGGCTACTCTTCATCTACGTTTCGTGGTTATCTTGCCATTTTTTGAAAGTATTTGAGAGTGTATGTATGGTTGGGTATTTGTTAGAAAAATGGTTTGATATGTGTATGTATTTATGTTAGAACTCAAGAATCAAACAACTTTGTTATGAATCTTTGATATGGTTTGATATGGTTTGATATGTGTATGTATTTGTTAGTTTTTGGTATTGAGTTACGTCAAGAGCCTGTGACTCTTTTATAATTAGGTTTGTTAAGACATGATTTTGTTCTATGGGACAACTAGAAGGTTTGCTTCCACTCATCCCATATTCATTTAAAAGGTCCATACAGTACTTTCTTTGGGATAGACACACACCTTCATTTACCTTAATCACTTCAATACCAAGAAAGAATTTAAGTAACCCAAGATCCTTAATTAGAAATTCATTTTTCAAAAGATGCTTGATTCTTTTTATCTCTCCTTCATTGTTCCCGGTTAACACGATGTCATCGACATAAACCAAGAGAACAATAAAGGTTGAGTTTTCAGCTTTGATGAACATTGAGTGATCACATTTGGACTGAACAAAACCAATTTTTACTAAGACTTGAACAAGTTTTTCATTCCACATGCGTGGAGCTTGCTTTAGACCATATAGGGACTTATTCAATTTGCAAACTTGATTTTTACTGTCAATATTCAAACCATCAGGTAAAGTCATGTAGACTTCTTCCTTAAGATTACCATAGAGGAAAGCATTGTTAACGTCAAGTTGATATAGAGGCCAATTATTTTGAACCGAGAGACTAATGACACACCTAATAGTTACCATCTTAACAACAGGAGAGAAGGTCTCTTTAAAGTCGACTCCCTCACGTTGTTTGAACCCTTTTGCTACAAGCCTAGCCTTAAACCTATCAACTTCACCCGTAGATTTGTATTTAACTTTGAAAACCCACTTGCACCCAATGGGTTTTTTTTATTTTTAGGAAGATCAACAATATCCCAAGTGTTGTTTTTATAAAGGGCAGACAGTTCATCATTCATAGCATCAATCCATCTTTTATCTTTAATAGCATCTTCATAGGTGGAAGGCTCAATTATTTTATTAATATTAGCAGCAAGACAGATATTATCACTAGGCAAGTTAGATTAATTGACATATTTATCATAGCTATATCTAGCATTGCCAACAACAAAGTCTTCAAATATTTTAGGGGCAGTTGAGGATCTTCTAGTAGGAATGGTACCCTCAGGAAGGTTTGACTCGTCATTAACACTACTAGACTCAGCCCTTACAGGACCAGTTTCATTCCCTAAGGACTCATTACTCTCAGATAAATCATCAGTCCCTGATGATTGCTGAGTATTACTATCCACAGGTGAATCAACCTCATCACTATGTTGTTGTGTCAAGGTAGTTGAGTCAGTGGAGACCTTCTCTTCATCATTGGGATTTAAGTCACTTGAAAATTCAAAGTTATCAAAAAACTTTAATTGGTTTAAGTTATTTTGACTTTCTAGAACAGAACGTGATTCATTTTTAAAAGGAAATGTGGTTTCATGGAAACTAACATCCCTGGAGAAGATGAATTTTTTCTGTTCTAGACTCCAAACCTTATATCCCTTTTTAAGATTAGAGTATCCCATAAAAACACATTTTTCAGCTCTTTCTTCAAGTTTATCAGGATTATTTAAAATAGTAAAATAGCAAAGACAACCAAAGATTTTCAAGTGATCAAGAGAAGGTTTGAAACCAAACAATTTTTCATAAGGAGAACAGCCATGTAACACAGAAGAAGGAAGCCTGTTAATTAAGTAAGATGTTGTAAGCACACATTCAGACCAGAACCTAAGAGGAACATTGGATTGAAATAGCAAAGCTCTAGCAATATTCAACAGGTGTCTATGTTTCCTCTCCACAATACCATTTTGTTGTGGAGTATAGGTGCAAGAAGTTTGATGAATGATACTTTTTAGTTTAACAAAAGCAGTCATTTGAGAATTGGTGAACTCAGATCCATTATCACTCCTAAACACTTTGATGTTGACTTCAAATTGAGTTTTAACAAGATTGTAAAAACTTTCTATATTTTCAAAAACTTCTGACTTAGATTTCATCAGATAAACCCAAATGGATCTGGTGAAATCATCCACAATAGTAAGAAAGTATTTGTATCCTTCCACACTAGTGACCTTGTAGGGACCCCAAACATCTAAGTGAATGAGGTCTCCAACCTTAGTTGATTGATGGTCACTGAGAGGGAAGGGAGACCTATGTTGTTTAGCTTTGTGACATATATCACATGGGTTAGAAGAAGACTCAGATTTAAGCTGAAGAACATTTAACACTTGTTCAGCTGGATGACCCAGCCTGGAATGCCAGAGCTTTGCTTTTTCAGCCATACTTAGACAAGAAAAACTAGAACTCAGAGAGTTACCACAGAAATATAAACCCTCAGTTTGTCTACCAGTCACCAGGGTTTTCTTTAAGCATGAATCCTGAATATAGCAATAGTTTTCATCAAACACAACCTTAAGCTTATTGTCTTTAGCTAGTTTATACACAGAAATAAGATTCACACAGTATTCAGGAACAACAAACACATCTTTTAAAATCACAGAGTCCAAAAGTTTAAAACATCCAATTTGAGTGACTTTAGCGTCAGTACCATTTGGATGCTTAACAGTTATATTGTATTTAGAAACATCAACAAGATTGAACATATTTTTACTAGACATAACCATATGCTGGTTTGCACCAGAATCAATAATCCAGTTTCGATGCTGTGAAAAAAAAAACAGTTTTGAGTTGAAACAGAAAATATTTTTGTATTCAGAGAATGAATTGAAACATTTACCTCCTACATTGGACTTATTAGTGTCCTCTGTCTTATTCTCATTAAGCATACCTAGCAACTTAGAAAATTGATCAGCAGTTAAAGAGTTCAAAGAGCTAGTATTTTTATCATTTACAGTATTATTCATAGAAGAACCAGTACCACTACTAGCAACATTGTTAGACCTAGCCCACTGTGAACTGCCTTGAGTAGGTTTTGGTCTATAGTTTGAAGGATAACTGTGCAGCTCAAAACATTTATCAACCGTATGTCCAATCTTGTTGCAATGAGAGCATTTTAGATTTGGGTTGGGACCTTTATTGATTTTTTTCTTGTTATCATTGAATTGTTAGATTTGGTAGCAAAACCAACATTAGTGATTTTAGAGGAATTGTTTGAACCTCTATGAGATTCTTCTCTAGAGATGATAGAAAAAACAGTTTTGATGGTTGGTAAAGGGTCCCTTGTTAACAGATTGGTCCTAACAGGTTGATAAATGTCATCTAATCCCATTAAGAATTGCATAAGTTTGATTAATTGACTGAACTCATTGAATTTAGTAGAAGCATTGCAGGTGCAAGAAGGCAGTTGAAGCATGGCATCAAAGTGTTTCCACATAGTGTTGATTTTATGATAATACTCAGACACACTAGAGCCATTTTGACTAACAGAGTTGATTTTTTGATATAAGCTAAACACAACAGACCCATCAACTTTATCATAGGTATCTTTTAAATCCTCCCACACTTCGGAGGCAAGTTTAGAATAAACTTGACCAACATATAATTCATCACAAACAGAGTTCAGAATCCAGGTTAGCACAATAGAATTACAACGATCCCACTGACTAGCAAGTACATCATTGTCTTTAGATCTATTACAAGTTCCATCAATAAAGCCTAATTTATTTTTAGCCATTAGAGCAAGTTTCATAGCATTGGACCAGACTACATAATTCTCATTCCCTTTTAGTTTTAAGTTAACTATTGTGAGCCCACTAGAGTCACTAGCATGGAGATATAATGGGTCACTAGCATCTAATTTGCTAACCAAAGTCACATCAGACTCAGTTTTATCAGTCATAATAGCAAGAAAGGAAACACAGAACAGAACAGTCAAACAAACAGATAAGCAAACAAAGTACCAAACAATCAGACGAATAACAGAAATACCAAACAGCCACCGACGAAGCCTGGACAGAGGTCCGATCAGAGGTTCGTCACTCAAGGTGCCTCCGCAGACAATGACCAGGGAGCCACAACACAACACAACACAACACAACACAACAGACCAAACCAGACACAAATGCAACAGAGTGAACCCTCTCTGTGTCCCAATAATCAAACCAGTCTTGCCTAAAACCCGGTATCAAGGATGCCTAGACTCAAGACACAGTGATGCAAAACAAAAAATAAAGAGAGAAGGAAGGAACGATCTCACAGTGGGTGCCAGCAGAAGGGGACCAGGTCTGCAACCTTCACTTAGGGTTACAAGACACAGGTCAGAAAACCGAAAAATTCCTTTTGGTTTGCCCTAATGGGACCAACGAGGATCTTCTTCTCCAACAAAGGCAAACAACCCAAATTAGGGTTTCCACAGCAGCGCCGTCACCGGAAACCAGAAACCAAACAAAAACTCCAAACCCTAGAACTTAGGGTTCACACCTTTAGATCTACACCGTCTCCACTGAGCAAGAGATTACTCCGGAAACAGGGACCAAAAAACACAGAGTGCCGTTAAAGGAAGGAACCCTAGATCGGAAGAGAGAAGGTCAGACGGAACCTTGTACCGCAGCGAAAGAGGAACCAGAGCCCGAATCAACCTTGGGGCTCTGATATCATGTCCGAACTCAAGAATCGAACAACTTTATTATGAATCTTAGAATCAAATACAAGAACAAAGCAAATCTGTCATCACAGATTTGCAACCAAACAAAGGAACAAAAAAGATCTCCAATCGGATGATCTATACAAGTGAAGATAAACCCTAGACTCACGAATGTACTTGTGAGGATAGGGAACAAGAGCAGCGAACAAAAGTGAAGACCAAAGAAATGAGGAGCTCGAGTGTGTAAAAGCCTGGAACCTTCTGCCCATTATATGGGCTAGAAACCCTAAACACCAGCTGACACCAGCTGTCTTTAACGGCTACAAGCCCAAGTGAAGGGAGCCCAGCTACATAGCAAGCCCGAGAGAAGAGGAGATCCCAACCTCACAAACAAAGATTAAAAGAAATGGTTATGAAAAAATAAATAACTTACATAAAATATATAAATAAAGGGCACATTTATACTGGAAATATACTAGCATTTTAACATTTTATGGAGGTATAAAGATTAAAAAACAATAATACCATTGAACAATCAAAAATTAAAAAAACAAAAAACAAAAAAACACACAATCACAAGCGGTAACATATTAACCCAACCCATGCCTGTTCCACCGGCGACGGTGTGTGGTAGCGGGTATGAGTTACCCGCTCTCATACCCACTTATGTCCCGGGTCCCCTTATACAGAAAAGAGTTATCATACCACTCGTAACCAGATCACCAATTTATGATTTCTTTTTACCTTTTAATTTATAATAGTGATATAAAATTGAAAATTAGTTATATATGTTATGAATATCACATAGAGTTTACCATGTAGATCAAGATTTACCTCTAAGATTTTACCCAAGCAAGTGGATGAACTCTTTGTCAAACTTATGGGTAACCTTGTCTACTAAATAGTTAATCTTGTCCACCAAATAGTTAACATTGACCACCAAATAGTTAATCTTTTTGTAGTATAAATACTAGCTCAAGATAGAAGGAAAAATGCACCTCATGTATACACTTTTATAAGTTATACAACTCTCTTCTTCTTTCTCTTATAACATTTCTAAAGTTCTTAAAGTTTTAGCACTAATCTTGTGTTAATCCTTGTTATATTATAACACGTTATCAGCACGAGGCTCTAGCCAAGGAAACGTTCAAGAAATTATAATCAAAGTAAGCATTTGATTAATATATAAACTATAATTGTTATGATAAACTAATACCAATGCAGATGTATCTTACGATGGATATGCGATCGTTGTTGGACTACAAAAACGTAACATGTCTTTTTATGTATCGTGGGATTGTTTTCCTTTAGGAGACCCTGTTATCCAGACACTCCTATCATAAAAACAATTAAGTCTCATACTTAAAAAATGAAAAATAAAATAAAGAGATTGAAAGACTTGATAGCACTTGTATTTATTTATGCATCTAACTTATATTTATACGCACATACTAACATTTAAGTTAGAGTTTACATTCATGTATACTAACATTTTTATTCTTATTCTTATACATCCTAATTTTATATCATATAAAATAACATTTCCTTAATACATCATTTATTACATATACATATACATATACATATACATATACATATACATATATATAACCGTTGTACAACGGCTATAAAACGGTAATATAACCGTTACAAAACGGTTATAATTTACCACTATAAATAACCAATTATCAATCTCATTTTTTTCCACAACAAACACTCTTCTTCTCAAAGTTATTCAAGAAAAATTTTCCAAGATGATTCACCAAGTTTTAATATTGGCCGGCATAATATTAATATTGTTGCCGACCTTAATATATGAGCTTCCACATCATCTTTTTAGTGCTTATGTATTCATTTATTTGTTTATAGCTGTACCTTTGTATGTTATCTCATTTTTAATGAGTATTTAGATTTTAATATTTATCTTATTTATGTTTAGCAACAAAATGGCAAACATCGCAAAAATTGAATTCCCAGCTCTTAATATCACCGGAGAAAATTATATGCCGTGGACGGCACATGTTAAGCGACATCTCAAGTCAATGGGTGTTTTGGAAACGATAACGGAGTGGAACGAATGTAGTGATCAAGACAAGGCAAAAGCCGATGTCTTCCTCCATAAACACATTGATGAGATCTTGCAATTTGAATATTCAAATTTTGAGGATCCATACGTTTTGTGGGAAGATTTAAAAAGCAGATTTGATAATCAAAGGGAAGTTTTACTTCCCACTGCTAGAGATGAATGGAACAATCTCAGGTTCCAAGATTTTAAAAAGGTGAATGAATACACCTCTGCTTTGTTCAGGATATGCTCAACGCTCCGATTCTGTGGGCAAACTGTTACGGAGGAAGATATGTTGGAGAAAACTTTCTCCGCATTTCATGTATCAAATATAAACTTGCAACAACAATATTAGTTGCAAAGGTTTCAAAGATATTCTGATCTAAATTCAATTCTCCTCGTAGCAGAGAAAAACAATGAGCTACTAATGAAAAATCATCAAGCTCGTCCTACTGGATCATTAGCCATTCCAGAAGCAAATGTTGTTATTAATGATGATACTAAAGACTTTGGAAGAAAATGGGGACGAGGCCGTGGCCGTGGCCATTTTGGTAAAGGTAATGGTCTCAATTATTCCTTCAAAAGAAATAATAATTTCCGAGGTAATTCCCATGGTCGTGGACGTGGTCGCGGTCGTGCTCGAAATCAAAGAACCCCCAATTACCACACTCCACAAAATACCAATCCCAACCAGTATAACAAAATGAATGAAGCTGGTAGGTCCGAAAACAATGGCACTTCTTGTTTCAGATGTGGAAGTGCAAACCATTGGTCAAAGGCTTGTCGTACACCTTCACATTTATGTGAACTTTACCAAGCCTCTCTCAAAAGAAAGGAAAAGAAAAGAAAAGAAAAGAAAAGAAAAGGAGATGAACCATGTGGATAATTTTAATGATATCAACGTCGAACTGAATGTCGCCGACTTTAACAATAACATGGAACTCTGAAATGAATGTTGCTAAACCATAATAATTATATGCAACAATTATGTAATTTCCTTTATTATAAGTATCTTTATTATGTTTTAGTAGTCTTTATTTTCATGTAACATTTTCAACTAATAAATAAACTTCTTATTATAAAATAATTCACAATGCCTTCGTTATACACTTATTATTATTTCTCTTTATATTTTCAAGATTAAAATGAATACCACTGGAACACAAGAGCAGACAAATGATGCAGATATATGTATAGCGGATAGTGGAGCCACACACACTATACTTAAATCTAAGAAATATTTTTATGAGTTGAAACCAACAAAAGGAACCGTTGATACAATATCAGGTCCTACAAACTTGATAGAAGGAGTGGGAAAAGCTAATTTAATATTACCAAATGGTACAAAGCTCTTAATAGAGAATGCTTTATTTTCCCCAAAATCAACAAGAAACTTGTTGAGTTTCAAAAACATATATCATAACGGATATGATACTCAGTCAAGGACTGTTGATAATAAGAAATATTTACACATCATGAGCCAAGACCATATATTGGAAAAACTGCCAATGCTCCACTCTGGTTTGCATTATACACACATTAATGTGCCTCAAGCACATATGGCAGTAAAGGAAAGTTCTTGTGATCCTGAGACATTTAACTTATGGCATGACAGACTAGGCCATCCAGGATCTACAATGATGAAAATAATTATTGAAAACACACATGGACATCCATTGAAATATCAAAAGATCCCCCAATTAGATAAAATGCCTCTATGTACCTCTTGTTCACTTGGAAAACTAATTACAAGGCCTTCGTCCTTAAAAGTTGACAAGGAATCACCAATGTTTCTTGAAAGAATTCAAGGTGATATATGTGGACCAATTCATCCACCATGTGGACCGTTTAGATATTTCATGGTCTTGATAGACGCATCCAGCAGATGGTCTCATGTCTCTTTATTATCAACTCGTAATATTGCCTTTGCAAAATTTCTTGCTCAAATTATCAAACTACGAGCACATTTCCCTGATTACACTTTTAAAAGGTGAGACTTGATAATGCTGGTGAATTTACATCACATGCTTTTAATGATTATTGCATGTCTGTGGGAATTGTAGTCGAACACCCTGTTGCTCATGTACACACACAAAATGGCTTAGATGAATCATTGATCAAACGTTTACAGCTAATCGCTAGACCATTAATAATGAGAACAAAACTTCCTGTGTCAGTTTGGGGTCATGCAATTTTACATGCTAGATCACTGATTCGTGTGAGACCAAGTGCAAATCATAAGTACTCCCCATTACAACTTGTTTCTGGCAATGAGCCAGACATTTCCCACCTTAAAATTTTTGGGTGTGCAGTTTATGTTCCAATTGCACCACCACAACGCACAAAAATGGGACCTCAAAGAAGGTTGAGAATATATGTTGGATATGAAACTGCCTCCATCATACGATATCTTGAACCTTTAACATGTGACATATTTAAAGCTCGTTTTGATGACTGCCGTTTTAACGAGGCAATGTTCCTAGCATTAGGGGAAGAAAATAAAAAACGAGAAAATGATGTCTCATGGTGTGTGCCTTCATTGTCTCATCTTGATCCAAGAATAAAACAATGTGAGACAGAGGTTCAAAAGATAATACACTTGCAAAACATTGCAAATCAATTGCCTGATGCTTTTACTGATACAAATAGAGTTACTAAATCTCATATACCAGCTGCTAATGCTCCAGCTCGAGTTGAGATCCCAAACATTGAAGATGAATCCGATCAAAACCTGAATACTGACAGATTTAGTAAGTGTGGGGGAGTGAGTGAACCGATCATAAGTTTAAATAATTGGTGGTTCATGGCGGAGGTGGAGTGGCTGCCGGAAGGTACCGGACCACCAGAGATGGTAGGCGGAGGAAAGGGGCTGGGAAGTTTTGGGGAAGAAGATGGTGGGGTTGGTATACTTATTTATAAGATAATACTTAATAAGTTTGAGTGTGAAAATACTAAAATGCCCCTCATGTGAGGGGCATGTGACCAGGATTTAACAGTTGATTTGGACGGCGTTAGGGGCGGGGAGTGAAATAGAGATAAACTTTATAGATCAGGGAGTAAAATGGCTATTTTTAAATGTTTGGGGCAAAACCGTTAAAGTTACCAAACCATAGGGAGCAAAACGGAAGTTTACTCTTTTTATTTTTTTTCCCGCATTTTTTCCACTTTTAGTGTATAACATGTGATTTAGAAGTTACATAACAAACAATATAAGATCGGACACACACACAAATGCCTAAAAAGAATATTTTTTTAGTAAATAAAAATATCTTAAACAAACCTCTCATGAGAAAGATGTTGATGATACTAACAAAGAGATATCAATCAACTATGGTCATACACATATCATATGGAACCGATATAAAATGGAAAATATTGATGAGATATTTTCTTATTCTATAGCAAGTGACATCATGGGTGGAGATGATGATCCTGAACCAAAATCTGTCAATGATTGTCAAAATAGACATGACTGGGATAAATGGAAAGGCGCTATGCAAGCTGAATTAGATTCACTCAACAAACGAAAGGTTTTGGGTCTATTGTTGTTACACCTAAGGCTGTAAAGCCAGTAGGGTATAAATGGGTTTTCGTACGAAAACGAAATGAGAAAAATGAGGTTACAAGATATAAAGCGAGACTTGTAGCTCAAGGTTTTTCACAAAGGCCAGGGATTGACTATGAAGAAACATATTCTCCCGTTATGGATGCAATAACCGTTAGATACTTAATCAGCTTAGCAGTTTCTAAAAAGTTAGAAATGCGTCTTATGGATGTTGTTACAACTTACTTGTATGGATCACTTGATAGTGACATCTATATGAAAGTTCCTGAAGGATTTAAACTTCCTGAAGCGTTAAGTTCAAACCCCAAAGAAATGTATTCGATCAAATTACAAAGATCTTTATATGGGTTGAAACAATCTGGAAGGATGTGGTACAATCGTTTGAGCGACTATTTGACAAGTAAAGGTTATACAAATAATCTTATCTGTCCATGTGTCTTTATTAAGAAGACAACATTAGGATATGTGATCATAGCTGTATATGTTGATGACCTAAATATAATTGGGACGCAAAAAGAAATTCATGAAGCAATTATTCTTTTAAAGAAAGAATTTGAAATGAAAGACCTTGGAAAAACCAAATATTGTCTTGGTTTACAAATTGAACATATGAGCAATGGCATACTTGTGCATCAAACGAATTATACTAAAAAGCTGTTGAAACGTTTCAATATGGACAAGGCAAATCCTTTAAGCACTCCAATGGTCGTTAGGTCACTTAATGTCGAAAATGATCCATTTCGTCCTTGTGAGGACAACGAAGAAGTTCTCGGTCCAGAAGTATCATACCTTAGTGCAATTGGAGCACTTATGTATCTTACGAATTGTACGAGACCTGACATTTCTTTTGCAGTGAACTTGTTGGCAAGATTTAGTTCAGCTCCTACTAAAAGGCACTGGAATGGGATTAAACATATTTTTCGATATCTTCGAGGCACTGTTGATTTAGGCTTGTTTTATCCTAACGATTCAAAAGAAGGGTTAGTTGGTTATGCAGATGCAGGTTATTTATCTGATCCTCATAAAGCAAAATCTCAAACTGGATATGTATTTATGAACGGAGGAACTGTGATTTCATGGCGTTCTCAGAAACAAATACTTGTCGCAACATCCTCAAATCATGCTGAAGTCATTGCACTACATGAAGCTTCAAGAGAATGTGTATGGCTAAGATCTATGTCACAACACATAGTGACTTCTTGTGGGCTAGAGAAAGATCGAAGTCCAACTCCTATCCATGAAGATAATGCCGCCTGTGTCTCTCAAATGAAAGAAGGGTATATCAAAAGTGATAGAACAAAACATATACCACCAAGATTCTTTGCATATACTCGGGACCTTATTAAAGACAATCAGGTCGAGATGAGATATGTCCAATCCAGCAATAATTCAGCCGATCTTTTCACAAAAGCACTACCTACAACAACTTTCAGGAAACATGTTCATGACATTGGCATGCGTCATGTACGGAGAATGTGATTCTTTGCAAATTGCAAACTTGAGGGGGAGCTATAGACTGCACTCTTTTTCCCTTAGCTAATGTTTTTTTCCCACTGGGTTTTTCTTTAGCAATGTTTTTAATGAGGCAGTACTTAAAGACCCCGAAGTTTGCAAAGGGTCATCCAAGGGGGAGTGTTATGAATATCACATAGAGTTTATCATGTAGATCAAGATTTACCTCTAAGATTTTACCCAAGCAAGTGGATGAACTCTTTGTCAAACTTATGGGTAACCTTGTCTACTAAATAGTTAATCTTGTCCACCAAATAGTTAACCTTGTCCACCAAATAGTTAATCTTTTTGTAGTATAAATACTAGCTCAAGATAGAAGGAAAAATGCACCTCATGTATACACTTTTATAAGTTATACAACTCTCTTGTTCTTTCTCTTATAACATTTCTAAAGTTCTTAAAGTTTTAGCACTAATCTTGTGTTAATCCTTGTTATATTATAACA
Source organism: Helianthus tuberosus (assembly GCA_030545235.1). Lineage (NCBI taxonomy): Eukaryota > Viridiplantae > Streptophyta > Magnoliopsida > Asterales > Asteraceae > Helianthus > Helianthus tuberosus. Next base: position 38,608,426 of record CM060442.1, read on the forward strand.
ATATAGGTTTTTTAACATAAAAAGTATTTATCTATTAAAAAAGTGGTATTTCAATGTGCTAGAAACAATTTATTTATTTATTGATGATATAATCTTGAACAACAAATGGAAATACACTTTGAATTTCATGTATGAAAAAACAAAAAAATGGTATAAACTATAAATATCTATAATCAAATGTACAAAGACTTTATTAACGTTATAAACATTGTTAACTAACAAATAATTAGTATATAAAAAGATATAATAATTAAAAAAAACTTTATTTGTCAAGGAATAAACTTTACAATAATAAAAAAAAATGCAAATTCATCGCATCAGCAACGAAAGTTATCTAAACCTTATGTGAACACTATATCGATTAAAAAGATTCAAAGCAGCCAACATATAACAATAAAAAATAAAAATCTCAACGAGATATTTAAACTTTAAAGATTAAAAATATATTAAAAAAATATATAAATCTATCCAATCATACTCCTTTTTCAATATAAAATTAAAAAAAAATCCCAACACCCCTTTCCATTTTCCCTTTATAAATCAATCTATTCCCCCACCATTTCCACTCACCCCTTCTTCTCTCCCACCCCCATCTGCAACCATGAAGCTCATTCCCATGGCTACCCTATCCTTCTTCGCTCTCATTTCCCTCATATCCGCCATGGATATGTCCATCATCAACTACGACGCCACCCACATGACCTCCTCCTCCTCCTCCGCCCCGTTGCGCACCGACGACGAAGTCAACGCTCTATACGAGTCATGGCTCGTGAAACACGGTAAAACCTACAACGCTCTCGGCGAAAAGGACCGGAGGTTTCAGATCTTTAAAGATAACCTTAGGTTCATCGACGAACATAACTCGGGTGACAATAAGTATAAGCTTGGGCTGAATGAGTTTGCAGATCTGACGAATGAAGAGTACCGTATGACGTATACGGGTATTAAGACTGTTGATGATAAGAAGAAGTTGTCGAAGATGAAGAGTGATCGGTATGCTTACCGATCGGGTGATGCGTTGCCGGAGTATGTTGATTGGAGAGAACAAGGTGCGGTAACAGATGTTAAAGATCAAGGAAGCTGCGGTAAGCTGTTTGGTTTTATTATTTATTTGTTTTTATTGTGTTTTTAGTGATGGAAAAATATATCTGTATATAACTAATTTTCCTATTAGTACGGACTGCGTGTCTTTCAAATCTGATATTTGATAGGGTAAGATTTAGTTATGGTAATGTTTTAAAATCCGGTTTTTATACGGTACCGGATTTGGTTTAGAACAGTTTAACCGGGTGTATCGGATGGTTCAATCGAGTTTACTGACTGGTTTGAACCGGTTTTTAAAACATTGTTTATGGGTGCAAGAACATTCACAATGAAAACCTTAAAAATATGTTAGAGAGTTTTAAGTGGTTGTGATTGGACGCGAATTATATGGATTTGGATAAGGAATTCTTTGTTAATGTTCTAAATATCGAGCTTATATTGGCTTTTGATTATTTCTTTTCAAGGTCGGCTTGTTTATCATTTAATCAAATTATAGGAACTTATTATCATTTATTTGTAGTTCAATTTTACCTTTTATATATAAAACAAAATTTTATTTATTTAGGCTTTCTTATTATATAGATGTATCTTTAATATATTATATTAAAATTATATAAACTTATAGACTGTCTACTCTAGCAAGCAAGAGTTTGATAAGTTTGGGTCACCTGGCTTGTTTATTAAATAAACTTATTTTTTTGGGAGCTTGATTTGAGTCTTTAGTGAGTCGATCTCAAATAGCTCACGAGGCGGACTTTGCTTACACACTTAGGTGAGATTTGTGTGATTAACTGGATTTTGAATTGCAGGAAGTTGTTGGGCATTTTCAACCACAGGATCTGTGGAAGGGGTCAACAAGATTGTGACCGGAGACCTGATCTCAGTCTCTGAACAGGAGCTTGTGAACTGTGACACATCTTACAACCAAGGGTGCAATGGAGGTCTTATGGACTATGCTTTTGAGTTCATCATCAAAAACGGTGGTATCGACACCGAAGAAGACTACCCGTATACAGGCAAAGACGGCAAGTGCGATAAAAACAAGGTTTGTCCTTTGTACCAATTGTTGATACTTTTTGATTCGCTTTATTGTATAGTTCTGATATCTGTTTGGTTTGTGCAGAAAAACGCAAAGGTTGTTACCATTGATAGTTACGAAGATGTTCCAGTCAACGATGAATCATCGCTTAAAAAGGCGGTTTCAAACCAACCTGTAGCCGTTGCGATTGAAGCCGGTGGCAGGGATTTCCAGTTCTACACTTCGGTAATACACTCGTTTACATGTTTCGTATCATTGTAAACGAATTGAGAATTTGAGCTAGTTTTTGATTAATTTGATTTATTTTGAATTGTTGCAGGGTATCTTCACTGGTTCATGTGGAACAGCTTTGGACCATGGGGTCTTAGCTGCAGGATACGGGACGGAAGATGGTAAAGATTACTGGCTCGTGAAGAACTCATGGGGAGCGGAATGGGGAGAAGGCGGTTACTTGAAGATGGAAAGAAACATTGCTGACAAATCAGGGAAATGTGGTATCGCGATGGAGGCATCGTACCCCATTAAGAACGGCGATAACCCACCAAACCCTGGTCCAACTCCACCATCCCCGGCTGCACCCGAAGTGGTGTGTGATGAATACAGCACCTGCCCTGAAAGCACAACCTGCTGCTGCATCTATGAGTACTATGGCTACTGTTTCGCTTGGGGTTGTTGTCCGTTAGAGGGCGCTTCTTGCTGTGATGATCACTACAGTTGCTGCCCACATGATTATCCAATCTGCAATGTGCGCCGTGGTACCTGCTCGAAGGTGAGTTGATGATGCTTTCTTTTCGCGTTGAGGGCGTGTTTGATCTACATGTGGTTTGATTTGATGTTTACTGTTTTGTTTTTTTTATGGATGTTACAGAGTAGGAACAGCCCATTGGAGATTAGTGCAACCAAGAGGATTCTTGCAACACCAACAAAGTTGAAGAGGAACTAAGAGGGAAACACATTTGATGATTTACTCCAAATCTGATGGATACTTTTGCTTATCAGATTTGTTATTTGTAAATACTGTTGCATTTGCATTTGAATTCCAGTATTTCATTTGAACACGTTAATTAAAGATCTCTAATTTTATAAATTTAGTGCTATTAAAGTCCGTTGCAATCCTCTTGGGTTGACAGGTTGAATTGATGAACTTGAACCACGACCCATATATTTATGTGTTGCTTACATCATCTCTATACGGATGCGCTCAAAACCGTGTAACCAAAACATGCCCCTTGTAATCCATTTATTGAACTTGAGTTAAATGGGTTGCAAATGGGTTGTTAGACCGTAGGGTAGGGTGTACTCTAACATTTGAGGTGTTAATACTTAACAGTGATATATATGACATGTTAACTCACTCCTGCCTTGTGTTAAGGGGTATTAAAGGGGTTATATGTTTATATGTTATCCGGATGTTAGGAAATTGAATTAATTATTCTTTTTTTTTCTTGTAAACCAAAAACCACTAAAAAAATAGGGTTAAATGAAGCTACTTGGATTAAACGTTTTCCTTGGACTGAGGCATAGTGCAATTAGGAAGAAATGTTGCGGTAACACTTATGTGGAGTGAAGATTAGGGCTGACAATTTTGACACGAACACGATAACCCGACACGAGCCTACAGGAAGTTAACAGGTTTCATGTTTAACCTTAACAGGTTTCGTGTCTATAACAGGTTGACACGATAAAACCTGTTTAATTTCGTGTCGTGTTCGTGTTTACCTATTTCATGTTCCTGTATTAACAGGTTATGTTCGTGTCTTAACAGGTCATGTCAGACACGATATGACCTGTTAAGACTTGAGACCATTATACAATACATGTTAAGATCTGTTAATGGCTAAACATCAAACATGTAGTAACAGGTCGTGTTCGTGTCTTAACAGGTTGTATGATACGTTGGTAAATGTTTCGTGTCTTAACGGTCGTTTCGTGTAGCCTGTTTATTATCAGGTTCGTGTTTGAAAAATCTGACACGATAAGATTTCGAGTCGTGTTCGTGTTTACCTTTTTCGGGTCCGTGTCTTATCGTGTTAGGGAACAGGTCGGTTGGACACGATATGTCAGCCCTAGTTAAGATGGGTTAAAGTATACCTAAAGACCTAATAAGCGGGTCAATGAGGTGTTAATGGTTGGCAGGCTGTTTTAACGCACGTTTATGTTTCTTCAAATTGAAGTCATCGAGAAAGGAATTTCATTCCCTCATGTTACTTTCTTCAGATTAGGAAGAGAGGGGTCTTTATCACCTGTCTCCTTCATTTGAAGTTAAATGGTTTGCATCATATAGTAATAGTGTTTAGTTTTAAAATGTCTTTTGTAATAGTATTGTACACGCTTTGTTAACCATGGAGTTTCAAAAGGAATAGTTTCTTGTCATTTCTAGATGTCTTATTCGGTAAAAAAAATACCTTAAATCTATCTAAACAAACTATTAAAAATTAATTTACCTCAACCCCTTTCGTTTTCTTCGCCTCGCCCCTATTTTATAGTTTCCTAAATAGGGTGAAGATACAATAGGAAGTTTATTTGGCTAAGAAGGCTAGGATCTTGACCATCCATTTAGTTAATCAAGGGCTAAGATTAAATGATGGAAATTGAAGGGAAGAAAAGAGCCGCGTGAGTTTGTTCAGGGGTATTCTAGTCAATGCAAGGCAATAGTTTTTCTCTCCTCCAATTCCCCCCCATTTTTAAACGTTAATAACTCTTTCATACGACATTATTTTTTTATAAAAATTGCACCAAAAAAACGAGCGTTTTTTTATCTTTAAAACGAGTATACTATTGCTATATTTAAAAAAAAATTAAAAACCCAGTTTCGTAAAACGCAATAGAAAAACCCCCAGTTACGTAAAACGCAATGAAAAAAAAAACATAAAAAATTGTCATTTTTCTAAAACGCAATCCACAAAAAACACAAAGGAATGTATTATTTGTAAAACGCAATAGCCAGAAAACACAAAGAAATGTCTTATTTCTAAAACGCAATAGCCTAAAAACTCAAAAGAAAATGTACTTTCTAAAACGCAATGGACTAAAAACACATAAAAATGTGTTTTACCTAAAACGCAATGCACAAAAAACACATACAAATGTCTTATTTCTAAAACACAATGGCCAGAAAACACTTAAAATGTCTGTTTTCTAAAACGCAATGGATTGAAAACACATAAAAAAGTGTTTTACCTAAAACGCAATGCACAAAAAACACATAAAAAAATGTCTTATTTGTAAAACGCAATGGCCAGAAAACACTTAAAAACGACTCATTCTAAAACGCAATTGCCTAAAAAACAAAAGAAAGTGTTATCTGAAAAACGCAATGGACTGAAAACACCTAAAAAAGTGTTTTACCTAAAACGCAATGCACCAAAAACACTTCAAGAATGTGTTTTTCTAAAACGCAATGACCAGAAAACACATAAAAATGTTTTAGTTCTAAAACGCAATTGCCTAAAAACACCAAAGAAAGTGTTCTCTCGAAAACGCATTGAACCATGACAATAGTTTTGTCTGTGCTGTGAATTGTCTGTGCTATCAGGGGCGCTGCCCCCGGACCCCTGCCAAGATCGTAAAACGCAATGACTAAATCAAAAACCCAGATCGTAAAAATGAAATTAAAGAATTTCTTACATGGATCGAAGTGATTTCTTCAACAATTGACGAATTTTGAATGATTGAAACACTTATCAGCGCTCGAATCGAACGGATCGAGTGATTATCTTCAAAATCACCGAAAAAACAAGATTTTGTATGAAATTAAACTGGGTTTTCTTTAAAAAAACTGAAGAACACGTTGATCGGGTGTTTGAATCATTGATTGGTGATGAAAATCGCACTATAATGTAGTGATTATTGAGATAGAAAGTGAAGAAATGGTTGAGATGGTGGGTTTTGAAAATGAGGGGTTTTGAAAAGGAAGAAGAAAGGGTTGGATTGACTAAAATACCCCTTTTCTTTATTTTAAATGTTGCCACATGTCCTAATCCTATTGCTTCCTACACTTCCTAGCCAAAATAAACTTCTTATTTGATCTTTTCCCTTCCTAAATACTCCACCATCACATGTGGGTGAACAGCAGATCTATGTATAAGAATGGAGGGTATGGGGGTCGGCCTTGGCCCGGCGCCGCACCCCCACACTGCCCCCCATAGGCATGTCCCGGCTTCTCCATCGCCCAGAAGACGAGCTCGACGGGCCACTTTTTCAAATTATAGCCGTTATTAACGGCAAGTTTCTTTAATAATAAAAAAATACCCCCTTTTCTATAAAACACTCTCATTTTATACCATTATTTCACCATTTTCTTCCCACTTTCAACCCAAAACACTCTCATTTTTATACCATTCTTTTATAAAAAAAATATCTTTTCACCCACAATGCAATCTAGTTCTTGGTGGTCATCGTCTTCGGAGGAGGAAGAGGAGATGTTTTACGCAAACGATGTGCTAAGGGCGGCGCAGATTATTATAGAGGAGGAAGAGGAAGAGGAAGACGTCTTGTTTGAAAGCGTTACCAGACGACAACGGATTAACAAAGACCGCCAAGATTTATCATTAATAAATTTTATTATCCTTATTCCTTATTTCCTCATATTTATATTTTTTTACGACAGGAGCGCACGAGAAATTGGTGAACGATTATTTTTCGGATGCACCTCTTTACAATGCCGAGATTTTCAGACGCAGGTTCCGAATGAGTCGCTGGTTATTCACACGCATTGCTGATGATTTGGCGGGGCAAGACCCGTTTTTCACGCAACGATACGATGCTCGTGGTTACTTAGGGTTCAGTTTGTTACAAAAGTGTACTGCGGCCATTCGCCAACTGGCGTACGGGACACTGGCCGACGCTTTGGACGAGTACTTACAGATGTCGGGAAGAACTACGCGGGAATGTTTGTATCGGTTTTGCCATAATGTGGTGAAACTGTATAGCAAAAAATATTTGCGAAAACCAAACGCGTATGATGTTCAACAGTTGTACCAAGCTCATGAAGCACGGCACGGGTTTCCGGGAATGCTCGGTAGCATTGATTGTATGCATTGGGCGTGGCAGAACTGCCCGAATGCTTGGCGACGCCAATATACGCGAGGTGATCACGGCCATCCAACCTTAATACTTGAGGCCGTGGCCTCACAATATTTGTGGATCTGTCATTCTTTCTTTGGTCTCCCCGGTTTACTTAACGACCTCAACGTGCTATACTAATCGGCGATCTTTAACGATGTCGTTAATGGAACCGGTCCGGACACCAGATTTTCAGTTTCTGGGGTTGAGTATAGACGCGGGTATTATCTTGCTGACGGAATATATCCGTCTTACTCTACAATTGTCAAGACTATTCCATATCCCGATGACGAAAAAAGGAAAAAATTCGCCAAGCGTCAAGAAGCTGCAAGAAAAGACATCGAACGTTGTTTTGGTGTTCTACAAAAAAAATGGGCCATCATTGAACAACCGGCACGTGCGTTCACACCGAAGAGGTTGCGCCTTTGTATGTACGCTTACATTTTGCTCCATAACATGATTATTGAAGACGAAAGTCGGGCGATTTGTGAGTATGATGAGAATGCATCTATCGGGAATACTGTCCCGGTAGATCCGGCGCAACAAGATTTAAACTCGTTCTCGCTAACCAACGATTTCACGCATGCAAACCTTCAATCCGATTTGGTAGAACATATATGGAACAACGCAAACGGCTGGGACGGTGACGAAGACGATAGCGAGTAGTGTAATTTTTATAAATTTTTAAATCTAGTCTTTTTTATAAATTTTAGGTAGTGTAATTTTTTTAGGTTATATAATTTTTATTTATGTTATGTACTGGATTTTATTATCTTCTTATATGTCTTATTTTTATTTAAATTTTGAATTGTTTTTATAAAGTTAAACAAATAAAAAAGTTAAATAATAAAAGTTAAACAAATAAAATAAAATAAACAATAAAAATAAAATCATGTGGGGTAGGCCCATCCTCCACCCCCTTCATATTACAAGGAGGGCCATCCCATGGAGGATGGTGATGTGACGTCCTACGTGGCGGCCCATCCTCATGGGGATGACCATCCCCATACCCTCCGGTCTAAGAACTTAGATTGGGATCGGTGGTGTGAGTTTAACATCCAAGACATTATTGTATAAGGTGTTTTGTATGGGTTTCCAACATCTGGCTGGCCTATTTGTTTCTATATTTAGGGTATGGGGAGTGGGCGGCAAACCACATCGGCAAATGGGTTTGCCGAGCGGGAACACCACCGCCGACCCATTTTGCTGATCGGTAAGTTTGGTGATTCGGTGAACGTTTGTCGCGCGGGAAGTTTGGTGGCTTACACAGCTTTGCAACTTTTCAGCATCATTTATGGATTCAAGTGTTTACCAATTCAAGTGTTTAATCATTGCCAACACTTTTCATCATAGTTTAAACTTTTTAGGTGGAATGACATGGCACCCTCTGATTGGTTGATTTTGAATTTTGTCACTTTCAAGTGTTTAACCACTCTCTACACCCTTATATAGAAGTTGGCTTGTTTCAAGAAAACATACCACCACCAAAATCCATAACCAATATCGACAATTCAACACCATGACTACATCACTTTTCGACAATCACCCTCCCCTTCCCATCGTCGCTCACAACATCACTCGACCATCACCCTCCCTTTCATCCGTCTTTGCTGACCAACACCACAATCTCAACCTCTAACAAACACTACCCTCTAAATTATGTACCCTCAATGCCATGGGCGTAGCTTTGAAGGGGCCGGGAGGGGTGCCCGACCCCCCGAACTTTTCGCTCAGTAGTGTTATGTATGTACGTTTCGTATAGAATTTTTTAGATACATACGTTTTCGACCCCCCGGTTTTATAATTTTTAAGGTATAATTTTAGGTCCAGTGACTTCCGACCCCCCGGTCGGAAATCTCAAGCTTCGCCACTGTCAATGCCTTCTCCGACCAACGTTCCCATAATCAAAAGCACACATTTAAAACCACGAATAACGGACAAATTTGAAACCCACAAACACATTCGAAGCAAACAAAATCAAAATGTAGTTTATTAATCAGATGGAAATTCTAAATGTACAAAATCATAGAAGTATGGTGGAGACCGGAGGGTACATTTCTTTTATATTATTGGTTGTAAAAAGAATGTAAAAAGACACATGCTATGCCAAGAAACATATAAATTGCAAGTTGGATGTGCAAATTGACAAACTTGTTACAAGTTAGAACACCTTTTGGTCAACCCAAAGATTAAGGTAAAAGTACTAAAAAAGAAAGGTAAATGGTTAAATTAAAGAAATTCTAAGGTAAAATTAGTATTATTATCCCACTTTGAGAATAGTTTACTAGCAATAAAAAGAGAACACAAATTCGATTATAAGCACATTTTCTTCCATTAATAATCTTGAGCGATGTGAAATTGTTGGGTTGTAGAGTCTATAGTAGTTAGCCGGCCTGTATGGAATTTTAGGGTTAGATTTGCAAGTTGGTAAAGTGCAATCGTAAAGAGCAAGTCATTGTATGGGATTAGGATTTCCTAAGTCTAGTCTCTATAAATATAAGTATAATGTAATTATAACACAAGAAGCAAAATTTAATAACGAAAATATATCTTGTTTGGTCATAAACATCGTAGCTTGATTACAAAGACGGAGTAAACTACCTAAATACTTTTTGCCGATTTACAATCTTTTCCACTTCTAATTCTTGTGGCTATTGTTATTTATGTGTTTCTGGGTCTGATTTCCTAACAGAAATCGTGAACCTTACGCCTTTTGGATAGAGGGAAGGTATTTTACCATCACACCATTTCTCTTTAGGCGGTTCAGAAGTTATTTGCTATGATAAAATTTGAATAAAAAATGTTAAGCTGGGTCAAATGTGGATTCTGAGTGGTTATGGAAGGATTTGGGCTTAAAGGATCACAAGTTGGGCCTTTCTATTTAGGTTTCTAAGACTTAAGTTTTCTGTTCGGGTTTTGTCTTAATTACTCATATAATGTGATTAGGTAGGGGGTATAATGTTCGGTGAGTGGTGCGGGGAGTGGGAGTCACCGATCGGTGACCATACCTACTTGATTAACTTGATCGATGAGTGGGAGAGAGTGTACCAAAATCGGTGAGAGTTTACCAAAGTGATTGAGAGAGAGTGATTTAATTTTTTTGACCGTTTCCCCTTTTTTTTGAGCGTTGCTTTTTATTTTTGAACGTTATTTTTTGATCGTTCCCCATTTTTTATATAAAACCCATATTTTCAATCAATTTAAAACACACAACTCTTTCAAAAATCTCTCTTTCTACACCCACAAACACCATGGATAAATAAAACAAAGGTGAACCCAAGAAAAAAGGTTCCGCTAGCCGAGGATCAGATTCAAGAAAAAAGGTTTCGCAAACGAGACAAGGTGATTTAGAGGTCCAAGTGCACCGGTTCAAACCTCCTACGGATATTCACCAACCACTCAACCTCAATTTTTTTACCCCCAAACTTCACAACCAACTTTTTTTAGCACCCAACCTAATTTTCCACCACAAATATTTTCACACCCAAGCTTCACAACCGAGTTCGATCCATTTGGATTTAGGACCCCGCCAATTCAATCACCAAGAGAGAATGTCGAGCGCCAACTTCCTATCTACGATGAACACCAAGATTTAGAGGTTGTCCCCGAAACACAACATTTGGATGTAGATAGTGGCGAGGACGAAGAAGAATATGAGGATGAAGACGATGATATTGGTGAAGCAAGTGACCCGAAACAAAAGGGAGTCAAGGCGGAGCGTCAAAGTTGGACGAAAACACATGAAGAGGCGTTAGCCAAGGCGTGGGTTCATTGTTCTTTAAACAAGAAACAAGGAAATGCACAAAAAGGGGATAGTTTTTGGAAAAAAATTCTCGCCCATTACAACGAAACGGTCGGCGGAAGTACTCGAACAGTTCATCAAGTACGTTCAAAATGGATGCCTATGTTGACTAAAATAAACCACTTTAACGGTCTTTGACAACAAGCGGTAATATTTTATTTGAACATTTAAAAAATATTTTCCATAACATTGTTTATGTTTATTTTTTTTTACTTTATATTTGTTATCTATGTAGGATTGTATTCGTGGTAGTGGGGTTAGCGACCTTGATGTCATGAATAGGGCTTTAAGTGATTTCAAACCCAAATATCTGAGTGGTTTTCAACATATTGAGGCATGGGAGGTCGTTCGTAAACTTGACAAATGGGCACCGGTACCATTGTTGGGTGAAGATAGTGGAAGTTCGGGACAAAAAAAGAAAGTCGTCCGATTCGGGCAACTACAATACGGGTACACCGGGAACTGAGTCACCGATCGATATACCGGACATAAACGTAGACCCGTCACCAACAAGACAAAAAAGGAAAGAAAAGAGGCCCGCAACATCATCAAACGATGGCCAAGAGGCCCTAACCGAGAAGCTCGCGCAATACACTCTTATGAAAGAAGAAAAAAAAGCACGGGCGATAGAATTGACGAGTATACGAAAGAAACGCGAGGAAGACACCATAGCGTTAGTGGCGGAACAACGCGAGGCAGTGAAACAACTTATGTATGATCGGGATTTGAAGACATTTACTGAGCCACACGACCATGCTCCACCCGATATGTTGCTGTTTATTCTCGCGAGGAAACGAGATATCGCAAAAAAATATTATTGACCATGCAATTTCTAAATATTAGGTTTATTTTATGGTTTAATTTTTTAGTTTTAAATGTAATGTGTTTTTTTTTAATTGAAAGTACTTTTATTTAGTTTAAAATATGTTTTATTTATTTATACATAGTTTATAATTTCTAGAAAATAAAAAATATATAACTCAAACACCATATGGTGATTAACCATACCCCCTGATTGAGTGCAAAATAGGGAGTGGAATGAGGAGCTGACATGACATAATATTGTTGGGTAGGATTTCACTCAATCACCCTAGAGTGATTAACCATACCCTCCACCCTTAGCCAAAATTGAAATACAAGGGAACGAGAACACCCACTATTGTACGACTATTGTAAGCAATGTTTTAAAAACTGGTTCAAACCGGTCGGTTGTACCGGTTTACCGCCCGGTACACCCGATTGAACCGTCTGATACATCCGGTTTAAACCGTTTCGAGCCAAATCTGGTACGATATAAAAACCGAATTTTAAAACATTGATTGTAAGTAAAAGGATCAGCCACCAATGTGAAATGAATGAAGGGTAAATTGGGAATTGGTCGTTATCACCCAGTATGTGTAACTTGAGTAAATCTCTAAATATCAAGTAAAATAAGTAACGAGCATTTGGGTAAAGATTTGTTACACTTAAAGGTGTTTTGGAAAGTTATGAATCCTCTTGCAACCTAGGATCGTGTACATTTTATAAGTTGAAATTATGATCGAATGATTAACGTTTGATTCACAACTGGAGGACGGTCGACCACCAACAGAGTAGAGTTGACAAAAAAAAAAATGTTCAAAGTCAATTGGCAGAATGGGAGGTCGAGTAGGCATGTAAAGATATATATTTTAATAGCTTTGTAAGTTAATTCCTTGGACAAATTTTTGGTTTTTGTATGTTGTTTAAGGGTGATATACTCAAATATTTACTTAGTGCTTCTCACCAATATACGGTAGATAACTTTACCTATGACGCGTAAGTTTGTAAGCTCCTTTTTTAGATGTGTAAAGGTGTATTATATTTTTTCTAAAGGAGTTTACAAAATTCCGGTTTTAAATTTACAAAAACTATTTTCACCTTAGGACTATACTACACACATAGTGGGAAAGTGTACCTATCAGATTGTAGTATAACTTTGGTTAGAACCAAGTATCGATCATTGGACATGATAGTCATCAATAATAGATCTCTGTCATTATCTAGCCGATAAAAAATAATTTGTGAATATTGGAATTTAAACCGGCCGGATTGGCATGCAATTCAATTAAGCGAAGCAAGCAAAAATCAAGAAGCTAAACAATCAAGAAAAGGAATAACATAGACTTTGGATCCATCTAGCCAAACTCATATTATATAAGTGAAACACGAAATTAGATTAGACTCTGGTCAAGACTACCTAATCCCACGACTCTGGGGAAAACTAATACAATAAACACATATTAACCACCTCAAACTGCATAATGTAACAATAGTTATGCAAATTACTCAACTTATGAACATCGTAACATAAGCATATGAATCATACACTTATGCTAATGAACCATACTTCATATACAAAACAAAATGACACGAGCGATTCATAACAATAAGTTTTCTCAAACATTTTTTTTTGTCCAAAACATTCAAATTCCTATTCATCATTCCTAGTCAAATGCCTTAAACACACACACATATATGAACAACATATCCACGAGATTCAACATTTTACCACGTTAAACAGATAAACATAACTATTGAAGAACTTCCACGGCATTGATGTAAACAGTGGACATATATATATATATATCACCAAAAATCACATATAAATAACGTGCAAGAAGGGTCAAGGTGGGACGTTGACAATTCTTACCTCCGTCACAAAGGATAAAGAGACTGGTTGAGACCTCAACTCCAAAGCTACATCGAGCAATAATCAATATTATAATAAAGTGATTAAAATCCCTCTCCTTGCACGCTTTGAGGCTGTCAAAGCCTGAAAATTAGTGTTGACATTTAAATTACTTTAATTAAAAATACATGTTACGTACATTTTCCCCCACATAAATCCATGGTCTTCAAAATAGATTTCCCCACTCCATTCTAATCCACCTGCAAATTAACATGAAGGTGGCCACGTTCCTCTTGCTTGTGACTCTCTTCACCGTCTCATCCGCCCTTGATCTATCCGTCATCGGTCCCAACGCAACCAACTCGCTTACTGACGATGCATTCGAGGCTCTTTTCGAGTCTTGGCTAGTCACATTTGATAAAGCTTACAGCTCTACTGAAGAGAAGGACGGGAGGTTTCAGGTCTTCAAAGATAACCTTCGCTTCATCGAAGAACACAACTCTGGCAACCATACCTATATGCTTGGACTCAACAAGTTCGCTGATCTCACAAACGAAGAGTTTCGTACAATCTACACCAGCAACATGTCCATGAACACTACGTCGATGGTTACGAGTGACCGTTACGCTTTCCGGCCAGGGGATGTCTTGCCCGACTTTGTTGATTGGAGAGAGCAAGGTGCCGTGACTCCCGTGAAAGATCAAGGAAGATGCGGTGAGTCGTTTGGTTTCTACAAGATATCATCCATTCTTAATAAATCAACCCACTTTACAAAAACTTTGAAAACCCACTAACCCGATTAACATATGTATAACTTGATTATTACCCGTCAACCTGTTTGACACGTATAGATAAATGGGTTATGTTTAGGTTCAGGTACTTGATTTTTAAGTGTGTGTGGGTCCGGGTTGATGTTTTTGACACGTATGAAAATATGGGTTGTGTTCGGGTTAAACAATTCAACTCTTCAACCCGACACGTTTGACACCCATAAATAATAATGATGATGATGACGACGGCGATGATGATGATTTTTAAGTATGTGTGGGTTAGGGTTAATGTTTTTGACACACATAAAATATGGGTTGTGTTCGGTTTAACAATTCAGCTCGCCAGCCAGACACAGACAGGATTGACACTAGGGTTGTCCTAAAAGCTCGTGTCTCGGAGCTCGTTCGAAGCTGCTCGGATTTAGGTCGGAAAAAGGTCGCTCGATATAGCTCGGTTTGAAACTAAGTCGAGCCGGCTCGACTCGGTTAGAAAGCGAGCCTAGCTTGGCTCGGTTCGTAACGAGCCAGATTGGCTCAGTTTGGCTTGCTCGTTAGCTCGGCTCGGATTGTTTTAATTTTAATATACTTCATTTTAGTATACATATTATATTTTGTAGAAAATTGGTTATTATTTGCAGGTATTTAGCAATGCAGTTATCTATGACATATTTGGGGGTTGATTATGATTCTAATGGACATATATCGTATTTGTTCAGATTTGAAACTTGTTTTGTATTGGGTAGAACTTGATTTTGGCTTCTAATATATTAGGTTGTACTTATTTTTTTTTAAACTGTTAAATAATATTTTAAACTATTGAATTTTAAAAGCTATATCTTAATTTTTTTTAAATTCGAGCCTAACCGAACCGAGCCAACTCAATTAAAAACCAAGCCGAGCTAAGATTTTCAGTTTGGTTTCAAATCCAAGCCGAGCCTAAGCTTAGCCTGGCTTGGCTTGGCTCGGTTCGACTCGTGAACAACCCTAATTGACACCCATAAACTAGGAAATCTTACTGATAAAATATAGGTATATTAATAATAAGAACTAGCTAAACATCCTATTAGTATACGTATCTTTTATCAGTAAGATTTCTTAATCCGGATACGATGAGAAAGATTCATGTGAGTGACCAGAATTTGAATTTCAGCAAACGGATGGGCATTCTCAGTCACGGGAGCTGTGGAAGGGATCAACAAGATCGTCACAGGCAACCTTGTCCCAGTCTCAGAGCAGGAGCTTGTGAACTGTGACACATCTTATAATGAAGGGTGCAAAGGAGGTCTCATGGACCATGCTTTCTAGTTCATCATAAAAAATGGCGGTATCCACACCGAAGAAGATTACCCCTACACAGGCACAAATGTCATATGAGATGCTAACAAGGTTTGTACTTTAACTTTGTACCAGTTTCTTGAATCCATCAATTTAATTGTTTTATTGTTTTCTCTTGACATGTGTTTGGTTTATGCAGACTAACACGAAGGTTGTCACCATTGATTATTATGAATATGTTCCTAACGACGAATTATCACTCCAAAAGGCTGTAGCAAACCAACCTATATCAGTCGCGGTTCGAGCTGGTTGCTTGGAATTTCAGCTCTACACATCTATATAACAATAAACCTACTATATATGATTAAAATCACTACAAACAAATTGGGAATATGGTGTAACTTTTGAGTTATTTTAAATCTATGCAGGGTATCTTCTCTGGTTCATGTGGATCGGATTTGGACCACGCTATGCTAGTTATCGGCTACGGGACTAAAAGTGGCAAATCATATTGGCTTGTGAAGAATTCATGGGGTAGAGACTGGGCAATGGATGGTTACTGTAACACCTCGTAAAATCGTGTCCAATGATGTGCTGACACGTGTAATGAACCCTAATAAAGTCAAACGTTGACTATGAGGGACTATTTTCATCAAAATCAAAAACCTTGATTTTAAAAGGACTGAAAGTGTCAACATGCCTAAACTAGGCCTTTGAGTGACCTTATACGATGTCCGTATTCTCAAATGAGCCATTTGTTGGACGAGAGGAGCCGTTTGCGTAACTATGTGGAAGTTTACGCAACGAAGGGTTAAAAGTGTCAACATGTTAATTCTTACCTCTGAGTAACCTTTTAATAAACCGAGAGCTTTATGATGTACTGTGACAACTCGAATTTCCGACGTTCTTTATTCGCATTTAATGCACGTTGACTTTGACTGTCTAGTTGATTGACTCGTCTGATTTGTAACGATACACTTTGTGTGATAATAAAAGTATTATGTTTGCTTGGTTATGTGTTGATATTATAGCATGAGACTTAGTGTATTTGAAATAACATAAACTACTGAACATATGAAACAACTCGACGAAACAGGGTTGTGATTCGCCATGAACACACCCGACGAAACAAGGCTGTTTCGCCAAACTCATCTCGACGAAACAGACTGTTTCGCCGGCCCAGTTTCGCCAAAAGCCCAGTACGGCCCAGAACGTTATTTCGCAAATATTTACGTGAAACGGGTTTAGTTTCACAAGTTAGGCAATCAGGAAACCCTAGAACACTCTCCCTTTTGTGCGACGGCAACAACCATCGTTTACCATCATTCCTAGCTCTTGAATCCGTGTTTGTTCATCTCTAATCGGTTAGTGTGTGTTCGTTAATCGGTTTCTTGATTCTGTATCATCTTGCTTCATGTTTGTTTGAATAACTGATGCGTGTACTGCTGTGATTATAAGTATGATGATGATATAGATTTTTATATGTATGTTGTAGTGGGATGTATACAATTCTATGCGAAACTGAATATGATCGAATGCTCGGTTCTGAATGTTGTTAATATAATTTGATTCTGAATGCAAGTTAGCATCTTGATAGGGTTTGATGATATGATGTTGTATGTTGATATGTAAAACACATAAACTAGGGTTTATGCTAAACGATAATTCTTGGATGATTGAGCTATGATGATTTTTACATGCCTTCATATGATTTCTGCTATTGATGACGGCTGCTAGAATGTTTAGGGTTATGTGTTATTCGTTTCTGATGTAACTGATGTCTGCGAAACAGACCTTCGACGAAACAGAACTCTCGGCGAAACAGAATGTGTTTCGCCAAGAGTCGTCGACGAATTAGAATCCTGTTTCGCCGAACAAGGCCACGACGAAACTGAAGGTGTTTCGTCAATAATGTGTTTCGCCAACCCACTTGTTTCGCCAACTTATGTGTTTCGCCATATATGTGTTTCGCCGAGCTGTGCTGTAACATGAGTCAATTCTGTTAAGCGTTAACTGGAATATTTAACTGCTGTTATATGATTAACATGACTTGTATGATTGTGATTACGTGTTACATGCTTAAACATGAACAACTGAAACACAAACTGATTATGTATACGTGCATACCTTAGGACGTGATTGATTATTTGCGAGCACTTACATATCTAGCATACCGAGCAAACCAAGGTGAGTTCACACAAGCCAAGGCATGGGGTTCCCAGGGGGGAATGGGGATTTGATGATTACTGTACTTACATAGATGACAGAACCTACTACTAGACTAGTAACACTTATTGAACGATCTTCGCACACCTGCCAAGGACATTGGCCGCGATATTATGACTGTCTTCGCACACCTGCCAAGGACATTGGCCGCGAACTAAACTTACAACATCTTCGCACACCTGCCAAGGAAATTGGCCGCGAACTAAACTTACAACATCTTCGCACACCTGCCAAGGACATTGGCCGCGATACAAACAAACCTAGTCTAGAAAAACTTGGGGAAAGACCTTCCCCAACATCTTCGCACACCTGCCAAGGACATTGGCCGCGATGGAAACTAATACGATACATTGTAACGAACGAACATACTACTACTCACGCTATACTATTACTGAACTGTTAACTGTGAACTCGCTCAACTAGTTGTTGACTCTCTCTTACATGCCTTGCAGGACCTTAGGTACATATGGAGCTTGCACAGGAAGGAGCAGGTCGTTGTGGGATACGGATCGTAGACGATATTTGAACTTATAACTTACTTTGGGTTTTCATTATTATGCTTCCGCTACTTAAACAATGTTTGGTTATGAACATCAGTCATGTCAAGATGAATTACATTTTCCTACTTTTACACTTAAATACTGTGTTTGATATGATTGATGGCTTGATCCTGGTCAGTCACGCCTCCAAGCGGTGATACTCCGCGTGTGGATTTTGGGGGTGTGACAGATTGGTATCAGAGCCATTGGTTATAGAGAACTTGGTTTTAATAAAGGGAAAACGATTTTGTTAAAACCAGACTATAACCAGAACAGTGCTCTTAACGATCCACAACGACGCTTCGCTCCACGTGCAAGGCTCAACATCATAGGTATTACTATTCATGTTACTTTACCTACATGCTAGAACTACATAGACCTTTGCTCGTGGTATGCTTAGATCACTGAACTTGCTATATGTTATTGCTTGAGAATACTCGTGTGCTCACTCTCTTCTGTCATCGCACGATTCGCGAACCTATCTCACTTACGTTATCTTTACTATGAAGATCATGTCTGGACGTATCAACATGACTCAGGACCAGTTGACGGCCCTCATTAACGAACGAGTTACTGCGGCAGTTGCAGCCGCACAAGCAGGAGGTGTACCCTGCAGTTACAACTCACACTAGGATCCTTAGATCCTACATTCCTAAATCAACTCTCGTGTTTAAACTTGTCCTAATTCTTTTACACAACAGGTCAAGCACCTGTTTGCACTTTCAAGACTTTCATGGACTGTCGTCCATCCACTTTTAGCGGCACTGAAGGAGCCGTAGGTCTCCTGCACTGGTTTGAAAAGATAGAGTCTGTGTTTGAGATGTGTGAATGCCCTGAGGCACGCAGGGTGAAATATGCTACCGGTACCCTCGAGGGTTTAGCCCTCACATGGTGGAAAGCTCAGGTCCAAATACTGGGGTTGGTTGCTGCTAACGCCACCCCATGGAACAATTTCAAAGAGATGATCAAGGAAGAATACTGCAGTCGAGATGATATTCATAAGCTGGAAGTCGAGTTTTTCAACCTCAAGATGACGGGGTCTGAGATTGAAGCGTATACCAAAAGATCGAATGAGCTTGCGTTACTGTGTCCTACTCTGGTGGACAAACGTATCGAACTTTATCTTAAGGGTCTGGTGCCAGAAATCCAAAGTCATGTGACTTCAGCAAATCATGCTACTTACCAGCAGGTTGTTCAGCTGGCTCATCGTCTCACTGATCAGGCGGTGGAGCAAAACAGGTTGCCTAAACGCATCAGCGCTACTGCTACCACTTCAGTTACCCCTGCTACTCCCAGCGACAATAAGAGGAAATGGGAGGGGGATTCTAGCAAGGGTTCAGCTACTGCTCAATCTCAAGCTCAGCAACGCAAAACAAATGACCACCAGAGTCCGAATCAGCAATCATCAGGTAGTCAAGGGCAGAGTGGCTATCGGGGAAATCACCCATGGTGTAGAAGGTGCAACAAACACCACAGTGGAAGATGCCGCAGGGAACAGTGTCAAAGATGCCTCAAGATGGGTCATGAGGCTAAGGATTGTAGAAGCGCACGGCCAGCAAATCAGAACCAGCAACAACAATCACCTGCTCCACGAAACCAGCCTCAGCAGCAGCAGCAGGGAAACAGGAGATGCTACCAGTGTGGGGCTGAAGGTCATTACAAGCGGGATTGCCCTCAGTTAAACCAGAACCAGAACAATAACAACAACAACAACAATCAAGGCAATGGGAACAACAACAACGGTGGGAACAATAACAACAATGGTGCTAGAGGCCGTATGTTTGTGATCGGTCAGGGTGATGCCAGGAATGATCCCAATGTGGTTATGGGTAAGTTTCTTCTTGACGACTTTTATGTTACTGTACTATTTGATTCTGGTGCGGATACAAGTTACATGTCTCTAAAAGCTAGTGAAATGTTAAAACGTGCACCAACTCTCTTAAACACCAAACATGTCGTAGAGTTAGCTAACGGTAAAAGCCTAGAGGCCACGCACATAGTTAAAGGGTGTAATCTTATCCTCGCTGATCAGACTTTCTCCATCGACCTCATTCCTATAACATTGGGTAGCTTTGACGTCGTCATTGGTATGGATTGGTTATCTCAACAACAAGCGGAGATTTTATGCAAAGAAAAGGTTATTCGTATTCCTCGGTCGGGCAAAGAACCTCTCGAAGTTCAAGGCGACAAGAGTGGTGTCGTGAGTGGCATCATTTCCTTTTTGAAGGCTCAGAAGTGTTTACGCAAGGGGCACACTGCTATATTAGCACTCGTTACAGATACCTCGAAGAAAGAGAAAAAGATTGAAGATATTCCTGTAGTACGTGACTTTCCTCAAGTGTTCCCTGAGGAATTACCTGGGTTACCGCCTCATCGCCAGGTCGAATTTCAGATCGAGCTCGCTCCAGGAGCAGCGCCCATAGCTCGAGCACCTTATCGTCTAGCTCCAACTGAATTGGAAGAACTGTCAAAGCAGCTACAAGAACTCTTGGAAAAGGGTTTTATACGTCCTAGCTCTTCGCCCTGGGGAGCTCCAGTGTTATTTGTAAAGAAGAAAGACGGTACGTTCAGGATGTGTATAGACTACCGTGAACTCAACAAGGTGACGATCAAGAATCGTTATCCTCTTCCGCGCATAGATGATTTATTCGACCAGCTGCAAGGGTCGAGCTACTACTCCAAAATAGACTTACGGTCAGGATATCACCAGCTGAGAGTCCGGGATGAGGACGTCTCTAAAACATCATTTAGAACTCGCTACGGCCACTACGAGTTTATGGTCATGCCATTTGGGCTAACGAACGCGCCTGCCGTATTTATGGATCTTATGAACAGGGTGTGCAAACCCTATCTCGACAAGTTCGTCATTGTTTTCATAGACGACATCCTGATTTATTCGAAGAGTCAGGAGGAACACGAGCAGCACCTACGACTTATACTGGAACTTCTACGAACGGAACAGCTATACGCTAAGTTTTCTAAATGTGACTTCTGGCTTCGTGAAGTCCACTTCTTAGGCCACGTGGTAAACAAGGATGGGATTCATGTCGATCCATCCAAGGTGGATTCGATCAAGAATTGGCCTGCGCCTCGTACACCAACAGAAATACGCCAATTCTTAGGTTTGGCGGGTTATTACAGACGTTTCATCAAGGACTTTTCAAAGATTGCTCAGCCGCTTACACTACTGACACAGAAGGGTGTTGTTTACCGTTGGGGTAATGCACAGGAAACAGCGTTCCAACACTTAAAGGATAGACTCTGTAGCGCACCTATCCTCTCATTGCCTGAAGGCACGGATGATTTTGTAGTCTACTGCGACGCATCCATCCAAGGTCTTGGATGTGTGTTGATGCAACGGGATAAAGTTATTGCTTATGCCTCGCGCCAACTTAAGATTCACGAACGGAATTACACTACACACGACCTAGAGCTGGGAGCGGTTGTTTTTGCACTTAAGATATGGCGACACTATTTGTATGGTACCAAGTGCGCAATCTACACCGACCACAGAAGCCTCGAACATATATTCAAACAGAAAGAACTGAATATGCGACAGCGACGATGGGTTGAACTGCTAAACGACTATGAATGCTCAATCAGGTACCACCCAGGCAAAGCCAATGTTGTGGCTGACGCCCTCAGTCGAAAGGACACCGCGCCTAAGCGCGTGTGAGCTTTACAACTCACTATACAGTCTAGTCTCCCTTCCCAGTTACGAGATGCTCAGGTAGAAGCATTGAAACCAGAAAATGTCAGGGCTGAAGCCCTACGCGGCTCAAGACAACGGTTGGAACAAAAGGCGGGCGTCGCCTACTATGTAACGGGACGCATCTGGGTCCCACTCTATGGTAACCTACGCGAGCTTGTAATGGATGAAGCTCATAAGTCTCGCTACTCGGTACATCCTGGTTCGGATAAAATGTACCACGATATCAAAACTACATACTGGTGGCCTAGCATGAAGGCCCACATAGCCACATACGTTAGCAAATGCTTGACTTGTGCGAGAGTCAAGGCAGAATATCAGAAACCGTCAGGACCACTCCAACAACCTGAGATACCACAATGGAAATGGGAACAAATTTCCATGGATTTTGTTACTGGCCTGCCTAGATCTCAACGTGGGAATGACACTATTTGGGTGATCGTGGATCGACTCACAAAGTCTGCTCACTTCTTGGCAATCAAAGAAACAGACAAGTTCTCTACCTTGGCAGACATTTATTTAAAAGAAGTAGTCTCGAGGCACGGAGTGCCCACCTCCATCATCTCTTATCGTGACGCACGTTTTACTTCAGAACTGTGGCAAGCAATGCATAAATCGTTTGGCTCTCGTTTAGACATGAGCACGGCGTATCACCCTCAGACAGATGGGCAGTCTGAGCGCACTATTCAAACTCTAGAAGACATGCTTCGGGCGTGGGTAATTGACTTTGGCAATGGTTGGGAGAAACATCTGCCACTCGTGGAATTTTCATACAATAACAGCTACCACACCAGCATTAAGGCTGCACCATTCGAGGCATTGTACGGGCGTAAATGCCGGTCACCTCTCTGTTGGGCAGAGGTGGGAGAAAGTCAAATCACAGGTCCAGAAATGGTAGTCGATACTACAGAAAAGATTGCACAAATACGACAACGCATGGCGGCAGCACGCGACCGTCAGAAAGCATACGCTGATTTAGACAGGAAACTACTCGAATTCCAGGTTGGGGATCGAGCGCTACTTAAAGTTTCACCCTGGAAGGGTGTGGTTCGTTTTGGCAAACGCGGCAAACTAAATCCACGATATGTTGGACCTTTCGAGGTTATTGAGAAAATAGGCAAAGTGGCCTACAGATTGAACTTACCACCTGAACTCAGTGCAGTTCACAACGTCTTTCACGTGTCGAATCTGAAGAAATGTACGTCAGATGAGACCCACATAGTTCCCTTAAAGGAGCTCACTATCGACGAGCGGTTGCACTTCGTCGAGGAACCTGTTGAAATCACGGACCGGGATGTTAAGGTCCTCAAGAACACGAGAATCCCTCTTGTACGAGTTCGTTGGAACTCCCGCCGCGGCCCAGAGTTCACCTGGGAGCGCGAAGATCAAATGGAACTCAAATATCCCCAGTTATTCGGAAACCAAGCAACTACTACTGAGGCTGAAGCTACCAATGCAGAATTTCGGGACGAAATTCCAAATCAACGGGGGGATAATGTGACACCCCAAGAAAACCAGTAATCTTCGCAAACCTGCTCGAGGAGCCGCGATACGACACAGGTAAACAACGTCACACTACTAGCTTCCTCAGTAACGGCATGCTAAATTTCGGGACGAAATTTCTTTCAAGTTGGGGATAATGTGACAACTCGAATTTCCGACGTTCTTTATTCGCATTTAATGCACGTTGACTTTGACTGTCTAGTTGATTGACTCGTCTGATTTGTAACGATACACTTTGTGTGATAATAAAAGTATTATGTTTGCTTGGTTATGTGTTGATATTATAGCATGAGACTTAGTGTATTTGAAATAACATAAACTACTGAACATATGAAACAACTCGACGAAACAGGGTTGTGATTCGCCATGAACACACCCGACGAAACAAGGCTGTTTCGCCAAACTCATCTCGACGAAACAGACTGTTTCGCCGGCCCAGTTTCGCCAAAAGCCCAGTACGGCCCAGAACGTTATTTCGCAAATATTTACGTGAAACGGGTTTAGTTTCACAAGTTAGGCAATCAGGAAACCCTAGAACACTCTCCCTTTTGTGCGACGGCAACAACCATCGTTTACCATCATTCCTAGCTCTTGAATCCGTGTTTGTTCATCTCTAATCGGTTAGTGTGTGTTCGTTAATCGGTTTCTTGATTCTGTATCATCTTGCTTCATGTTTGTTTGAATAACTGATGCGTGTACTGCTGTGATTATAAGTATGATGATGATATAGATTTTTATATGTATGTTGTAGTGGGATGTATACAATTCTATGCGAAACTGAATATGATCGAATGCTCGGTTCTGAATGTTGTTAATATAATTTGATTCTGAATGCAAGTTAGCATCTTGATAGGGTTTGATGATATGATGTTGTATGTTGATATGTAAAACACATAAACTAGGGTTTATGCTAAACGATAATTCTTGGATGATTGAGTTATGATGATTTTTACATGCCTTCATATGATTTCTGCTATTGATGACGGCTGCTAGAATGTTTAGGGTTATGTGTTATTCGTTTCTGATGTAACTGATGTCTGCGAAACAGACCTTCGACGAAACAGAACTCTCGGCGAAACAGAATGTGTTTCGCCAAGAGTCGTCGACGAATTAGAATCCTGTTTCGCCGAACAAGGCCACGACGAAACTGAAGGTGTTTCGTCAATAATGTGTTTCGCCAACCCACTTGTTTCGCCAACTTATGTGTTTCGCCATATATGTGTTTCGCCGAGCTGTGCTGTAACATGAGTCAATTCTGTTAAGCGTTAACTGGAATATTTAACTGCTGTTAAATGATTAACATGACTTGTATGATTGTGATTACGTGTTACATGCTTAAATATGAACAACTGAAACACAAACTGATTATGTATACGTGCATACCTTAGGACGTGATTGATTATTTGCGAGCACTTACATATCTAGCATACCGAGCAAACCAAGGTGAGTTCACACAAGCCAAGGCATGGGGTTCCCAGGGGGGAATGGGGATTTGATGATTACTGTACTTACATAGATGACAGAACCTACTACTAGACTAGTAACACTTATTAAACGATCTTCGCACACCTGCCAAGGACATTGGCCGCGATATTATGACTGTCTTCGCACACCTGCCAAGGACATTGGCCGCGAACTAAACTTACAACATCTTCGCACACCTGCCAAGGAAATTGGCCGCGAACTAAACTTACAACATCTTCGCACACCTGCCAAGGACATTGGCCGCGATACAAACAAACCTAGTCTAGAAAAACTTGGGGAAAGACCTTCCCCAACATCTTCGCACACCTGCCAAGGACATTGGCCGCGATGGAAACTAATACGATACATTGTAACGAACGAACATACTACTACTCACGCTATACTATTACTGAACTGTTAACTGTGAACTCGCTCAACTAGTTGTTGACTCTCTCTTACATGCCTTGCAGGACCTTAGGTACATATGGAGCTTGCACAGGAAGGAGCAGGTCGTTGTGGGATACGGATCGTAGACGATATTTGAACTTATAACTTACTTTGGGTTTTCATTATTATGCTTCCGCTACTTAAACAATGTTTGGTTATGAACATCAGTCATGTCAAGATGAATTACATTTTCCTACTTTTACACTTAAATACTATGTTTGATATGATTGATGGCTTGATCCTGGTCAGTCACGCCTCCAAGCGGTGATACTCCGCGTGTGGATTTTGGGGGTGTGACATGTACAATCATACTCTCGACAATGCTTAACATGAGCTACATAGGGCTTTGATGCTATTAAATGATGATACGCGCAAGTTTTCACGTTAAAGGGACCAAAAGCGTCAACGTCTAAATCTACACCTTCGAATGACTATCTAAGAAAACTGGAGCATTGTAATGTTCGGTCATACGCTTGGGAATGTCTAGTATGGGCCTTGGAAGGCTTAGATATCGATAGATGATAATACGCGTCACTTTATGCGTTAAAAGGACTAAACATGTCAACAGACGAAACTACACTTTAACATGACCTTTTAAGCAAACCACGAAGTTTATGATGCTTAGTAATACTACCGGATGCGCCTGAGACGGGCCATTAGAAGTCAAGTATCTTATACTAACTTAACATAAAGGTTATATGAAGTTTCGGGCCTTTTATGTCATAAATAAAAGTTGAAAGATGGGAAAACAAAGCACAGGGACCGAAATGGCAAATCTGCCAAACTTGTTGTCTGGGCCTGACCTTCAGGCGGGCCGCGTAAAGGATGCCCAGTTCCAGAAAATTGTTTTTCAGCAACAAATTGTTAATTCAGGGGCTGTTCTTGTAAGTTCTTTGTGTGTTAACCAAGTTAACACCTCTCCAAGGCTTTGAACCTACACCAAACACATGTATGGCCATGATCTCTTGCTTGGTGGCCAAATAAACACTTGGCATGATCCTACAAACTTCTAACTAGTATATATAGCCATGAATTCTTCCATTTCATTTGCACATTTCATTCTATCTTCTCATATCTCAAACCTGGAGCCTCCTAATCTGATTTGGAACTTTTTCTTAGTAGAAAAGATAGCTAGGACCCTTTGTAAGTGTCTTAGCCCTCTCTATAGTTCAGTTTTATGTTTTAATAACCGAAAAGTCAAGTTATCGTAAATTAACTTTGACTTTCGGTTTAAACTCAAATGGTCCAGCCACTGACCGAAACGAAAGTGGTTATGGAACCATATTAGGATAGGTGATTAACCCTTAAAAGGGAACCTCCTAATTATTTCGTTTGACTAGTTAATTGTCGGGTCAAACTAGTTTGACAAAAAGTGAAACTGGACAGAAAGTTTAAAAATGATTTTAATAAATAAAACAGAGGTTCTAAATTATATTTTAACATTCTAATGACTTAGTAATTAATATTAGAACATGTCTAATCAGTCCTAACCCGGCAATTATCAGTCTAAGGTCAGTTTATAACCGAAAGTCGCAAAAGCTTGACTTTTGCTTTGACTTTCAGTTCTGACCCGTTTAAGCTTGATTCTTCCATGTTTTAAGCCTCCATTAGGACCGTATCATATAGTAGTATAACCCCCTGAAGTTATATTGCTTGGTCCTTAGTAGTTTGAATTATATGCACATGTCCGTTATTATGCTTATAAATGCCGTAAATGCCCTTTTGACATACAAATGAGATTTTTAGAAATGTGAGAGGACAAAAACCTTTGCTACTGATATTTAGACTTGTCCCAAAAATTTGACATCAGTTCTTGGTCTCAAATAGGAGTTATGCTCGATATCGTAATTAGAAGTTTTTTATTAGTTAATTTGCGATATCTTGCATAATGCATGTTTAAACTTGGATTTTGAACCAAAACTCATTACCTACTGTTAAGATATTATTTTTAGGGAATTTTAAGATTTTTGGTCAGATTATTATCTGTTTAAAACATAGAGTTCTTGTATAATTCGGTTAATGACGATAATACCCTTTTTAAGCATAAAATGAGATTAACAAATGATTTGAATGCCAAACCTTTTTCTACTGATTTCAAACATTAAATAAATTATTTTGGGCATTCAAAACTGATCAAAACCTCAAATTCACATAAACATCTTAATTATCGTCAATAAGCGAGTTTTACGCTAAATAGGTGCATAGTATGGTTTAAAACCATATTTAACATCTAAGACTTGTTACCTACTGAATTTTTAAACAAATTTAAATATTATTATAGTAGGTATAAGTTATGAACTCAGGTTTCCAAAAATGTCCTTAAAAGCCTATGTGAAATGACCAAAATGCCCTTTCGGGACATAATTTGGTCATAAATAGTAAATTTCAAATATGTGTAATATCTTACTGATGTAATGAGATAAATTAAATATTTTTACTAATTAGAAAGGACCAGAACTTCAGTTTGTTATAAAATCTCTTTTATAAGTATTAAAATTACCAAAATGCCCTTACGGGACTTAATTTGATTTTAAATACTTTTTGGGCATATATGTTAACATCCTACTGATGTATTAACATATTTTAAGCATAATAACATAAGGGACTAGTATATAATTCATTTGGTTGCCCGTTACGCATTTACGCGTTCGGATCGGTTTATGTAACTAGTTTACGTAAGTTTCCCGAAACGGGTTTAACCTTATCATTTTTGCTTCAAAATCCAGAATGTACTTAGTTTACCCATATTATACAAGTCTTCGAACTTGTTGGGTCCAAATTACATTCTATTCCGGTCATCGCTTAATCTAGCGTATCGTACCGTTTTAGATACTTTAAGCTAGCCGGTCTAAGTTTACGACTTAAATAAGACCGTTAGCATTCTGAATTAGTTATATATTACCATCACTCCAGACTAGAGCCACCCGGTAAAAACTACCTGCATTTAGATAGATTGGATACAACTGAGTTATTATGCTGTGAATCAAGTATTAGCTCAGGTAAATACTTTTAACTTATTTTCCCTTATACGGGCTTGGGATACGGTGTTATAATAATACCGTTTGGTCGGGTATGAGATTATTTAATCGGATTGTGATGTAATAAATCTGCATAACCCGTTTTAATCTGTATTGTTTGATAACATAAACATTTGGGGGTTAACGACCGTGTCCTGGATATCCTCGGCTCATTTAAGTTATTAATGGCCACGACCTATGCACGGGGTGCAGGCATGCACCTGACAGATGCAAATGCTAAATATTAAATTACCCACAAGTTAGGGATAACTCCTTTGTGGGTTTTATAAGTGGTGAGTCAGTTAATCATGACCGGCTTCCAAACCGGCCCCATATGTGTGACAAACATGTAAAACTGTATACAAGATTTTATTAAAGATTGTACCAAGTTATACATGGTTTGTGCCTTGTGCACTTAAATCAATTTTCATAAATCTTTTCAAAAGAGTCAGTTAATTGTATTTACCAGTGAAAACTGACGTATTTTCCAAAGGCTAAGTGGCAGGTACTACTCGTAATAGGCTGGGGGATTGCTCGGTGTCGAAATAGAGGATCTTGCAAATCCTTAAAGATGCCTTAAAGTCTGCTAAACTACATTTTGTACATTCTGTAAAGATCCACCTGTGGATTTGATATTACAGGCTCGTCTATAATAAATACTTTGATATTTTCAGACAGTTGAGTTTGTAATAATATTTTATATTCCAAGACTTCCGCTGTGCTATTCTGTGTATGATTGACCATGATGATATCAACTACGCCACGATACTCCCCACCGGTAATATGTGGAAATATCGGGGTGTGACAGGTTGGTATCAGAGCCAACATTGAGTGAATTAAACACTAATCTTTTGTGTTTAATCTCAATGACACAGTAGCATATTCCTTAGACCTTTTGAGTCTAGACTTAACATAGGAATGCTCTCATCCCTATTAAGTAAACATTGTTTTCGATTTTATGTATTTTGAATACGTCGCCAAGCAAGGAAGCCATTGATGTAATTTCTCCTCGTCCGAAGCCAAGGAATGCCAAGCTTCATAATACGACTAGAATAAGCGTGCGACTGATTTGGAGGAAAGACCTTTAAAGACTCATTCCTAAAACCAAAAATCTATTGAATTGCAATCAGACTTCAGAGTCCATACCGGAGGTCCCTGAGGCTCAAATTTTAAAGTCTGTGCCAGTGGAGTCCATACCAGGTGGTCCCTGATACTCCCGTTATGAAAATAATGCTAGTAAATGCTGATGATCCTTATTTCTTACCTCTAAATTTTGGAATCCCAGACTTGGATTATATCAGTCAAAACCCAATCCATGATCCATATCATTCCTTAACCTTTGAATCCTTGAATTCTACTTTTATATCGGATCCTGATTGGAATATTTATCTTATTCACTGAGGTCTTCAGCGTCCCTACCTTATATGGTAAGCAAAGAGGAGTAACAATCGAAATGGAGCAAGGAAGGCGTTAAAGAATCCTTCCTTCACAATATTCTTTGTCTTTTAAGTCCATATAAGGACCTATTCCTTCTATTTAGTCCCTGTGTGGACATACCTTTCGACTAAAGACCCTATACGGGCATTTGCTACTCAGTCCTTTCATGGACTTTATATTTCAATATAGTCCCTTGTGGACATTATATTCCGATAAAGTCACTCGGTGGACATACTATTTCAATACAATCCTTTCATGGACGCGTGATTTTATTAAAATCCCTTTTGTGGATACACTATTTTAAAATAGTCCCCTCGTGGACTTGATATTTCAATCTAGTCCTCTCATGGACATATTATTTCATCATAGTCCCTTCATGGACATGCTGATTCATCAAAGTCCCTTATGGACATATTATTCCCTTGAAATCCCTTGCAGATATGATATTTCATTAAAGTCCCTTCAAGGACGTATTGTTTTATTAATAAGTCCCAGTGAGGACGTGTCTTTTGACATAAAGTCCCTGTGAGGACATCTGTGCAGCAAAGCCTTTTTTTTGCGCACGCTGTACCAATATAGTCCTCTTAAGGACATGTTATTTCATTAAAATCCCTTTGGGAATATGCTATTTTGAAATAGTCCCTTTTGAGGACATTGATATTTCATTATAACCCCTATATGGATTTATAATATTTTATAGCTCTTATACGGACTTATATTTATACTCTTAGTCCTCTGTGGACATATATATATATTACTAAAAGTCATGATTAAGGCACTACTGTAAATTTCTAATAACTTAGGAAAGTTTTGAAAATTTTATGTAGGTATTCATTTCGTCCTTTATCCAACAATAGTTTTGAATTTTACTCGAACTTTTTCGATCAGCTGAAAATTTTCAAAAGATCCTCTTAATGGTATAACCTAGCCTATATGTCTATGAACATGGCAATGATGGTAAAACCCTCTTAAGATAATTAATCTTTGTTAACATCTAAGAACATGTTAACATTCCTGGCTGTGTGACTTGAGAGACCACACTAGCTTCCAAAAGTACTTGGACTTTTCCAAGCCACCTTCATAGCCTATATGATCAATACGAATCACGGCCATCAAACAACAGTATGAAGTATACATCAAATCATCCAATTAAGATGTATGCCTATGGGCGAAGGTGTATTCATGACAATGATAGTTTTATTTTATAAACTTCTTGTCAAAAGGCGATGAACTATGATTCGACCCTTAAAGATCACTGATCCAAGAGATCATTGATTATGTCTTCATTGTCCTTATGACAAGGCCTTTTGTGCTATCTAACTGTCCTTCGAGACAAGCCTTGTGCTATATGAGGACGTCTCTATGACATTGACATTGTGATCTTTATGATCCCCTGTCCAAGGTAATGAGCTGTGCTCAAGCCTAATAGTTTACATGATCAATGCGATCATGACCAAAAATCATCAGTACGATGATTAAATCTGACATCCTTAATGATGTTTTGCCTAAGGGCTATATTATATTGTCCCATTTGAGACAAGGCAATTGTAATCTTTTGTGATTCCTTGCCCAAGGGGGGTGAGCTATGCTCAAATCCAATAGTCTATATGATCATTGTGATCCTGACTAGTATCATCAATATGATGATCATAATATTTACATCCCTTGTGATGAAATGCCTACGGGCTACACTTTACTCTATTGTCGATAAGACAAAGTTAGTGGTGTTCTTTATGATCCCCTGTACAAAGTGGTGGATTATACCCAACCCTAACAGTTTATATGATCAGCGTGATCATGACTAATATCATCAAATGCAGTGATGATATATGAACATCCATTAGTGATGTCAATTGGTTTACCTTTGTGTCAAATGAATCGTCTTCAAGACAATGACAGTTGTAGTGTATGACTCCCTGTCCAAAGGTGAAGAATTATGTTCAAACATGGAAGCCCTCAATCCAATAAGATTGCGGTTTATAAACTTATGTCCTTGGTGACAAATCAATAAGATATGTTTTTAAACTCATCAATGACAAGCCAATGTGCTATAATTTGTCATTCGTGACAAGTTATCATATTAAATGTTAACATTCCTAGTCACAGGCCTTTTGTGTCAGAATTGATAAATGTCCTCCGTGACAAGCTTTAGTGCCATATCTTATAATGTCTTTTGCGACAAGGCCTTCGTGCCATATGATCATTTATGCCCTTCATGACTAGGCTTTATGCCATATCTTTCTACGTCCCTCGCGACGGGCTTTTATGCCATATATGTGCATATATAATAAAAGTCATGTAAGCCTAGCCTTCGAGCTAATCAAATCATCCTTGTGACAAAGACAGTTGTGACATTATGATTCCCTGTCAGGCAGGTATTGGACTCGCTCCAAACCTTAAATACCATTGATGGTCCTTTCGAGACCTAGGCTAAATGTAATGGATATACATTCAAATAACATTCATTAGGAATGTTTGGAAAATAATAGCCTATACGGTTTATGGATGCCGTGGCTAATCTATGTCGGGTCATCAGGATGATGACTGACAATTGTTTAATGTGGTGGTTAGTACCAAGCTTCGAGTATGGCAAACTCGGACGAGGTAGACAACAGTCGCGATACTATTAATGCGACAAAAGCTAATAATGCTACAAATGTAAACCTCAATATTAATGGAGTTAATCTCCAAGCGGTGGTTGACGCAGCAGTTGGAAAGGCCATCGAAAAGGTCATGAAAGAGTTCAAGGAGCCTAGTGCTACTTGCTCCAAATTCCATTCAAAACCATATTCAATTGCTCATGATAAGAGCTTTGTTCACACTTCGAATGTGAAGGATGAACCAAAGGAGGAGGGTAACTCCCATAAATCTAAGAAAAAGAGCAAATACGGGCTTAATAAGAACCAACATAAGTTCAGTAAGAAGCCTGTATGTAAGAACTGCCATAAAAGACACTGGGGACAGTGTCAAATAGATCAAAGACCAAAGTAGTGTGGCATCTGCAAGGAACTGGTCATTAGTCCCATGAATGTAAGGACATAAAGAATGCAGTCTGTTACGACATTGGTAAGAAAGGCCACATCAGAACTAAATACCATAAAGCTGCCAAAGAAGGTGCAGCTAAGCCTGGAAAGGCTAAGAAGGGAAATGCCTGAATTCACCTGATGAATACCAAGAGGCAGTACATGATGTCATCAAGTACATTCCTTACCATTTACCAAAGATAATTTCTGCTAAGTGTCCTGTTTTAATACAGGAAATAATAAGTCTTTCATAGACCATAAGCTTAGCAAACTTTTGATGATACTCATAAGGACTCCAGATGCTAAGTATAAGGTAGAACCTACCAATGAAAACCATAGAGACCGTCTCTTCTATTTTCGACGAGGATCCTTCTGAAAAATCTAAAAGTACTCTTTCTTCGAATAGAGTACGACAATATATGTTATTTTAACTATTTCCTCATTGATTTTTATCAACTGCGAGTGCCAACTATGTATGATAAAAGCGCCATATGAGGATTGGCGTAACCTAGTGCGTCCCATAGATTGCTTCCATGCATGATCAGTATGGAGGTTTAATGCATGGAACCACTAAGATATACCAATAGTCATATTGTACTAAAGTCAGCTAGTGGTATTCAAAGAAGATATCCATAATAGAAATGCCTAAGTAGGCGTCTCCACTTAAGGTATCCGTGCACTCGTAAAACAGATGTGTCATTTGCATGGCACGAGCGACGGTAAGTGGACCAAGGTCAAAGATTGAGCTACCTCTATCATATTTGGATAACTCGATTTCTTCTCAGTAAAACTACCCTGTTTTACCCCTGAGGGGCAAAGTGAAGATAGGATTGACATCTCATTAAGAGTTGTATCTGTTACAGAAGCTCCATATCGGTTAGCATCAATAGAAATGGAATAACTGAGAGCTAACCAGATGAGATTATAAAGAAAGGCTTGTACAGCCTAGCTTATTGTCTTAGGAGCTCCGACTATTATTGTTGATAAAGGAAAGCACGATGCAATACGCTTGTGCATTGGTTATTGCAACCTAACTAGGAAACGATTAAGAATCGTTATTAGCTGCCCAGGATCGTCGATTGTTCGACTAACTATGAGGGTAGATGATTCCTTAAGATTGATTCGGGTAGTAGTTGGAACGACTATCTCACCCTAATTAAGTTCTTCTATAACCAATAGCATTATATAAGCATCAAGGCTGCTCCTTTGGAGACCTTGTATGGGAGAAAGTGTCAACGCCCGTTTGTTGGGCAAGAGTTTGGAAAAATCCCAATTATCAAAATATGAGACTGTCCTAAAAGACGATGAATAGTATATTATGAATCCGTAATCGTCTGAAAGCTGCCAGTAATCGGCAAAAGAGCGATGCGAAAGAAAGGCGCAAGTCTCTTAAAGTTCCAAATAGAGAACAAGGCTCTATTGAAAATACCAATGTGGAAGAGTACGTTACATTTCAGTATGAAGGGTAAATTAAGCGCTAGATATATAAAATCATTCGAGATCATCAAATGTTTCGGCAGCTTAGCTTATAAGTTAAACTTGCCTGAAGGGCTTAATGGAATTCATAATGTATTCCACATCTGTAATTTAAAGTAAAGTCTAGCTGATGAATCGCTAGCAATGTCTCATGAAGACGTACAGATTGATGAAAGCCTGAGGTTTATTGAAGGACCTATATTGATCAAGGATCGACAGGTTAAGAAGCTCTGAAGAGAAACATGTACCTATTGAATAGGTCAATTGGGATACCCGTAGAGGTCCCCAATATAGTGCGGAAGTTAAGTCCATTATACGACAGAAAGTACTTCCATCTTTTGGAGCAAATCTCGGGGTCGAGATTTCTTTTAAGGGGGTGAGGATGTAACACCTCGTAAAACCGTGTCCAATGATGTGCTGACACGTGTAATGAACCCTAATAAAGTCAAACGTTGACTATGAGGGACTATTTTCGTCAAAATCAAAAACCTTGATTTTAAAAGGACTGAAAGTGTCAACATGCCTAAACTAGGCCTTTGAGTGACCTTATACGATGTCCGTATTCTCAAATGAGCCACTTGTTGGACGAGAGGAGCCGTTTGCGTAACTATGTGGAAGTTTACGCAACGAAGGTTTAAAAGTGTCAACATGTTAATTCTTACCTCTGAGTAACCTTTTAATAAACCGAGAGCTTTATGATGTATAATCATACTCTCGGCAATGCTTAACATGAGCTACATAGGGCTTTGATGCTATTAAATGATGATACGCGCAAGTTTTCACGTTAAAGGGACCAAAAGCGTCAACGTCTAAATCTACACCTTCGAATGACTATCTAAGCAAACTGGAGCATTGTAATGTTCGGTCATACGCTTGGGAATGTCTAGTATGGGCCTTGGAAGGCTTAGATATCGATAGATGATAATACGCGTCACTTTATGCGTTAAAAGGACTAAACATGTCAACAGACGAAACTACACTTTAACATGACCTTTTAAGCAAACCAAGAAGTTTATGATGCTTAGTAATACTACCGGATGCGCCTGAGACGGGCCATTAGAAGTCAAGTATCTTATACTAACTTAACATAAAGGTTATATGAAGTTTCGGGCTTTTTATGTCATAAATAAAAGTTGAAAGATGGGAAAACAAAGCACAGGGACCGAAATGGCAAATATGCCAAACTTGTTGTCTGGGCCTGACCTTCAGGTGGGCTGCGTAAAGCCTGGGCCGTCTCTTACGCGGGCCGCGTAAGGATGCCCAGTTCCAGAAAATTGTTTTTCAGCAACAAATTTTTAATTCAGGGGCTGTTCTTGTAAGTTCTTTGTGTGTTAACCAAGTTAACACCTCTCCAAGGCTTTGAATCTACACCAAACACATGTATGGCCATGATCTCTTGCTTGGTGGCCAAAAAACACTTGGCATGATCCTACAAACTTCTAACTAGTATATATAGCCATGAATTCTTCCATTTCATTTGCACATTTCATTCTATCTTCTCATCCCTCAAACCTGGAGCCTCCTAATCTGATTTGGAACGTTTTCTTAGTAGAAAAGATAGCTAGGACCCTTTGTAAGTGTCTTAGCCCTCTCTATAGTTCAGTTTTATGTTTTAATAACCGAAAAGTCAAGTTATCGTAAATTAACTTTGACTTTCGGTTTAAACTCAAATGGTCCAGCCACTGACCGAAACGAAAGTGGTTATGGAACCATATTAGGATAGGTGATTAACCCTTAAAAGGGCACCTCCTAATTATTTCGTTTGACTAGTTAATTGTCGGGTCAAACTAGTTTGACAAAAAGTCAAACTGGACAGAAAGTTTAAAAATGATTTAAATAAATAAAACAGAGGTTCTAAATTATATTTTAACATTCTAATGACTTAGTAACTAATATTAGAACATGTCTAATCAGTCCTAACCCGGTAATTATCAGTCTAAGGTCAGTTTATAACCGAAAGTCGCAAAAGCTTGACTTTTGCTTTGACTTTCAGTTCTGACCCGTTTAAGCTTGATTCTTCCATGTTTTAAGCCTCCATTAGGACCGTATCATATAGTAGTATAACCCCCTGAAGTTATATTGCTTGGTCCTTAGTAGTTTGAATTATATACACATGTCCGTTATTATGCTTATAAATGCCGTAAATGCCCTTTTGACATACAAATGAGATTTTTAGAAATGTGAGAGGACAAAGACCTTTGCTACTGATATTTAGACTTGTCCCAAAAATTTGACATCAGTTCTTGGTCCCAAATAGGAGTTATGCTCGATATCGTAATTAGAAGTTTTTTATTAGTTAATTTGCGATATCTTGCATAATGCATGTTTAAACTTGGATTTTGAACCAAAACTCATTACCTACTGTTAAGATATTATTTTTAGGGAATTTTAAGATTTTTGGTCAGATTATTATCTGTTTAAAACATAGAATTCTTGTATAATTCGGTTAATGACGATAATACCCTTTTTAAGCATAAAATGAGATTAACAAATGATTTGAATGCCAAACCTTTTTCTACTGATTTCAAACATTAAATAAATTATTTTGGGCATTCAAAACTGATCAAAACCTCAGATTCACATAAACATCTTAATTATCGTCAATAAGCGAGTTTTACGCTAAATAGGTGCATAGTATGGTTTAAAACCATATTTAACATCTAAGACTTGTTACCTACTGAATTTTTAAACAAATTTAAATATTATTACAGTAGGTATAAGTTATGAACTCAGGTTTCCAAAAATGTCCTTAAAAGCCTATGTGAAATGACCAAAATGCCCTTTCGGGACATAATTTGGTCATAAATAGTAAATTTCACATATGTGTAATATCTTACTGGTGTAATGATATAAATTAAATATTTTTACTAATTAGAAAGGACCAGAACTTCAGTTTGTTATAAAATATCTTTTATAAGTATTAAAATTACCAAAATGCCCTTACGGGACTTAATTTGATTTTAAATACTTTTTGGGCATATATGTTAACATCCTACTGATGTATTAACATATTTTAAGCATAATAACATAAGGGACTAGTATATAATTCATTTGGTTGCCCGTTACGCATTTACGCGTTCGGATCGGTTTATGTAACTAGTTTACGTAAGTTTGCCGAAACGGGTTTAACCTTATCATTTTTGCTTCAAAATCCAGTATGTACTTAGTTTACCCATGTTATACAAGTCTTCGAACTTGTTGGGTCCAAATTACATTCTATTCCGGTCATCGCTTAATCTAGCGTATCGTACCGTTTTAGATACTTTAAGCTAGCCGGTCTAAGTTTTCGACTTAAATAAGACCGTTAGCATTCTGAATTGGTTATATATTACCATCACTCCAGACTAGAGCCACCCGGTAAAAGCTACTTGCATTTAGATAGATTGGATACAACTGAGTTATTATGCTGTGAATCAAGTATTAGCTCAGGTAAATACTTTTAACTTATTTTCCCTTATACGGGCTTGGGATACGGTGTTATAATAATACCGTTTGGTCGGGTATGAGATTATTTAATCGGATTGTGATGTAATAAATCTGCATAACCCGTTTTAATCTGTATTGTTTGATAACATAAACATTTGGGGGTTAATGACCGTGTCCTGGATATCCTCGGCTCATTTAAGTTATTAATGGCCACGACCTATGCACGGGGTGCAGGCATGCACCTGACAGATGCAAATGCTAAATATTAAATTACCCATAAGTTGGGGATAACTCCTCTGTGGGTTTTATAAGTGGTGAGTCAGTTAATCATGACCGGCTTCCGAACCGCCCCCATATGTGTGACAAACATGTAAAACTGTATACAAGATTTTATTAAGGATTGTCCCAAGTTATACATGGTTTGTGCCTTGTGCACTTAAATCAATTTTCATAAATCTTTTCAAAAGAGTCAGTTAATTGTATTTACCAGTGAAAACTGACGTATTTTTCAAAGGCTAAGTGGCAGGTACTACTCGTAATAGGCTGGGGGATTGCTCGGTGTCGAAATAGAGGATCTTGCAAATCCTTAAAGATGCCTTAAAGTCTGCTAAACTTCATTTTGTACATTCTGTAAAGATCCACCTGTGGATTTGATATTACAGGCTCGTCTATAATAAATACTTTGATATTTTCAGACAGTTGAGTTTGTAATAATATTTTATATTCCAAGACTTCCGCTGTGCTATTCTGTGTATGATTGACCATGATGATATCAACTACGTCACGATACTCCCCACCGGGCCCACCGTTAATATGTTGAAATATCGGGGTGTGACAGTTACGTGAAGATAGGCAGGCTAGATATAACAATAGAAGAAGTAGTAAAGCCAAAGTGGGGGACATTGATGGATTTTGTGACGGTTGCAAGATCGATTGTGGAATAGAATTATGATTTACTCTAAATCTGATACAACTTTGCTTATTAGACTAATAATTTGTCAATATTATTGCCTTTGAATTCCTGTATTTCCAGCATGTTAATAAAAATGGTGTTATTTTTATGTAGTATTTCACATATCAAATTTAAGTGGCTGAGATGTGCGGGTCCCATCGACAAGAATGCATCATTTGTTGTGAATTGTATTTTGTCTCTAAAATGAAAATTTTGTCTCCAGAGTCTCTGGCTTATAAAAAGCGCTTCGATTTGAGTCCCTGATATTAGTTTGACCGTTAGGTCAAGGGACATTTTGGTAATCTCTCAAATATATAACACAGATCTTCAAAGACTTCCATATAACACAGTGATGATTATTTAATCCAAAAGACTTGAATATTGGACTGTATTATTATTTAGCACGCTTTTGAGTTGCAGGATTTAACTTCTTGATACCTTTATTAACCATAACCAACTCTTCAGAATTCAACAGACCTGCTTTACTAGTGAACTAGGTACTATCCCAACCTAAGCTTTTATGCAACAAACTTCGTCTTCTCCGCTCACCATTATCTAACTAAATTTAGCTCGACATAACTAGATAGATATGCAAAAATATTTGAGTCGAGTACAAGATGGTACCTTATCTGATCTAAGGATTTCTTTCTGATACCAACAAAAAAAAGGTATTTTAAAAACTGGTTGGCGGCTAGCCCAACTTCATGGCATGTGGACCATCTGGTCATATCATTCTTTGGCAGATCCTTAGGCCAAACCCAACAAATGGTGTAGAGCCTCATGCATACTATTGCATTAAAAATTTTAATAATCCCTCTCCTTGCACGCTTTGATCCATTCTTCACTCTAAACTCTAAACTCTAAACCCACCCCCAAAAGCAATGTCTTCCCGGATTCTGTTGATTGGAGAGAGCAAGGTGCCATTACTGACGTCAAAGATCAAGGGACAGGGGCGGATCCAGCCCACATTTGTGGGTTCCCAGGAACCCAGTGCGTTTAGAAAAAAACGGAAAAAGTTAGTGAGAACTTTGTAGAATTTAGAAAAAATTAGTGAGAATTAAAGAGAATTTACCAAAAGGAACCTATTAGAATAAAATCATGCATCCGCCACTGTCAAGGGAGCTACGGTGAGTTGTCAAGGGCCTCATCGACAAGTAGCTGTCTTTCAAGAACCGGGTCTACGTTGTGTCCTCCATGACATTGATTTCTTCCAAGTATTGCTCCATCTCCACGCTTACCCACAAATGGTGAAAAGTTTAGGGACTTTGAATCTAGGAGCAATGTGCTTGCTACTCTTTATAGCTTTTATGGACAAAAGATGTGAATGTTTTTTCCACTTCACTATGTTTTACTTGGCACTCTCTCCCAAAAAATAGCTCTGAAGTCATGGATCTCATGTCGTAGCTCATTATTTAGCACTTGAGGAAATCATCCCTTAGACCCACAAGATCCGATGAATCTTTGACTCATGTTGTCAAATATAGCATGGTTGTATCTATACCCAAATGAAGGGGTATGGTCCCAGATCTCGCGTCTGCATGACCGCGAATGACCATTACCATTACCATTACCA
Organism: Helianthus tuberosus; assembly: GCA_030545235.1. Lineage (NCBI taxonomy): Eukaryota > Viridiplantae > Streptophyta > Magnoliopsida > Asterales > Asteraceae > Helianthus > Helianthus tuberosus. The sequence goes on from CM060442.1 coordinate 38,648,862, forward strand.
AAACCCCCACCAGCAATAAACTTACCTGTGTCCGTGCGGGCACGTGCGAACACAGCAATCCAACCTGTCCAGTGATGAGAAGACTTACCTTAAGTACGGAAACAAATGTTACACATGGCGATGCGGCCTGGCACCGCATCCTATGAACATTTTCATGACGACAAGGGGTCTGGACAACTGTAACAGTCACATAGCGGCAATGCGGCATGGCACCGCATCCCGCATGCATCTTGGATAGAACAAAGAACGCGGGAACAACGTCTGTAACCGCAAGCAGAGATGCGGCCTGGCACCGCATCCTGCCTACAAGGCAAGTGGGTCTGACACTCAGTGCAAGTGGCACTGTGAACAGTCGCCTACTTGCCCACGTATGTGCAACAGTCTGACACCACAGCAGGACGTGGCATCCTCCCCATGACTGACAGGTCTGACACACCTACAAGTAGCTGTGCGATGTCAGGCTAGTTACTCAACTACCCTCCTTCACTCCTCGGCTATAAATACTCACCCCAAACCAGGTTTGAGGGATCACTTCTAAATTCTCTCACTACTACTACTATCACACTTTGCTTCCCAAGCAAATTACTGATTCTCACGCCGGAGAGTGGTAACAAGGAGCACCCCCCACCCCATCCTCCTTGTTACGAGTCACGGTTTGTTTCCTTGTGATACCTCCAGGCATGAACCTTCATACCTGGTACGACCAGCAACAAGCTTTGCTGGCCGCAGCATCTGCGGGGCCTACCCCAGCACCACATACCCCTGCGGGTCGTACTCTACAATACGACGGCAGGGCGCCAACACATCCAGCCTCCAGAAGCAGGCACGAAGACCGCGGTTCCTCTTACTGCGATGTCCGCACGCTGGATGCGGAAGATTCCTCATATGGGTCTCGCCGCAGGGACCCTATACATAGCCCCTTAGGCCCCCATGGCGAGGATAGGCGGCAGTCTACAGCGCACCGCGGCCTCGGCATTCATAGCCGACTGGGACCTCAGTCCCACCATGAAGGACAGGGCCATACTGATCCCGACGACGGTACATACCGCGGGGAGTCTCATGCTACCAGCAGTAGACCGGGAGGACATAACTATGTTCCTCCCACTCACCCCCGTACTACATACCTCCGCGCTGCAAAGCGCCACCAAAGAACAGGCCGAAATCTGCGGCCGAAAACTCCAAATTCGCCCCAGAAATCGCCCACGCCGATGTCACCACCACAAAATTCCCATTAAACATTGGGAAATACAACGGTTCGACTGACCCAGATGATCACATGAACATTTTCGTCGACGCCGGGTGCAACGGTAGGTGGGATGAACCCACCTGGTGTCATTTTTTCCCCCAGACCCTAACAGGTCTGGCCAGGGCTTGGTTCGATTCTTTGTCGGTGGGATCACTGGCCTCATTCGAGGACTTATAACAAAAGTTCCTCGCACACTTTAGCCAGCAGCGACGTCATGAACGTGATTCTATGGACGTCATGAACATCTGGCGCAGAGACAACGAATCGCTTGAGGCATTCGTTGTCCGTTACAATAAAGAGTGCCTAGAGATAGGCGACGTTGCGGACCAGATGGCACGTAACCATTTCATCGTTGCAGTCAAGGACGAACAAATGGTTATGAATATCTCCGGCAAGGACGGCTTGCCCAAGAAATGGGAAGATGTCATGGCTGCGGTCAAGACATACGCCCAGACTCAGCGGTCCCTCAGACCGCACGTATCAAAGGCGCAGTCCCAAACAGAAGGCCAATCCTCCCACCAAGAACACAAGCGCAACAAGCGCAACCGGGACACATGGAATCGCGGCAGCGATCCCAGACCATATGTCCCGCGTAACAACCAGCCCGACGCAAGGGCTACAATCAACGCCCAACGTGAAAACCGGGCGTCAAAGAAAGAGTCTCGGGACCGTAGCTGGACCGAGATCAACCAGTCGCCAAGCGACGTCCTCCTTACGGACGCGCAATTCCTGCGACCGGCCCAACCAATGAAGTCCAAAAAGAACCAGGATCTCGCACTCTACTGCGAGTATCACAAGGACAATGGCCACACAACAAACAGCTGCATCAGTCTCCGACTGGAGATTGAGCGAGCCCTAAAAGAGGGGAAACTGCAACACCAGTTGACAGGCGCACAAAAAGCTACCAAGCGCATCACCCCCCACAACGAGGGCACCTCCACGGGTAAGAGGACCATGTATGTGGCCTCTACCCACATGATCAATGGAGGAAAAGGAAGACCGCGCAAGACGGCGCGAAGACCGGACAATGACTGGTCGTCTTTCCAAAAGTCCGAGGCGGATCGCGCGATAGGCGCGCCGTGGTTATAACAGGCCACCTGGCTCACTACTGCACCGAGCGGTTATTCATCGACCCGGGCAGTACATCTGATATTATATACGAGCAGTGCTTCAACCAATTCGATCAAGAAGACAAAGATCGGTTGCAGCCAGCAGACTACCCGTTGGCCGGGTTTGCAGGGGAAACCGTATTCCCCCTGGGCCAGATTACTTTTCCTGTGCGCCTCACCAACGGGAGGCACACAAGAACGGAGGAGGTAAACTTCATGGTTTTACCGCACACCTCCAAGTACGACGTACTTCTCGGGAGAGAGTCCCAGGGCGACTTCAACATGATCACATCCGTCCCTCACTCTGCCATCGGTTTCCCAACCGAGACGGGGGTCGCGATAATATACGCCCGAAGAGAAGTTTTGTCTACGGACGAGCTGCGTCCGTCCAAGGTAGCAAGGCCTACCCCCAACACTCAACCAGAAAAATGGGTTCTAAACGCAAGACACCCAGAGCAAACAGTTACGTTGGCCACGCCTTGTCTCCTACTATCAAAGCGCACCTAAAGCAACTCCTCTTCAGGAACCAGGATATTTTTGCGTGGACACCCGCAGACATGACAGGGGTACCACGTGAAATCGCGCAGCACTTCTTGAATACCATGCCAGGTATCAAGCCGGTGATCCAAGGCCAACGCCGCCTTGGATCAGCAAAAAACCAGGCGATGTATGAGCAGGTCCAAGAGCTGCTCTCCGCAGGCATCCTGCGGGAAGTCAAATACCAGACTTGGTTGTCAAACCCAGTCATGGTAGAAAAACCATCCGGGGGCTAGCGCATGTGCGTCGACTATAAAAATCTCAACAAAGCCTGCCCCAAGGATTGTTACGCACTTCCAGAGATCGACGAAAAGGTCGATAACCTCGCACCATTTCATTGGAAGTGCTTCCTCGATTGTTACAAAGGCTACCACCAGGTGCAGATGGAAATCGAGGATGAAGATAAAACGGCATTCCGCACTCCTACCGGGAACTACTGCTACACAAAAATGCCGTTCGGGTTGCGCAACGCGGGCGCAACCTACCAAAAATTGATGAACGACACTTTCCGCGGTCAAATCAGCAAAAGTGTCGAAATCTATATGGACGACCTGGTCGTCATGAGCATGGAGGAAGACACCATGCTCAACAATATTGAAAGAACATTCCAAACTCTGCGAAACGTCAACATGAAGCTCAACCCAGGGAAATGCTCGTTTGGAATGGAAAAAGGCAAGTTCCTCGGATTCATCGTAACTAAAGATGGATTCAAAGTGAACCCGAAAAAAGTACAGGCGATCGAACGCATGCCATCGCCTTCTACGATGAAGGAAATGCAACGACTAGCCGGCAGGCTAGCCGCACTTAATAGATTCTTAACCAACCATGCAGCTAAGTCTTATCCTTTCATCAAGACCCTGCGGAGCTGCTTAAAAAAGGAGCAATTCCAATGGACCGCAGAGGCCGAAAAAACTTTCCGGGAGATGAAAGAGTGTTTGATTCAACTCCCAACTCTAACCGCACCACGTAAGGATGAGCCACTCATCTTGTACTTATCTGCCGTGGACAACGCGGTAGGCGCGGTACTCATAGTGGAGCGAGAAGGAGTTCAAACACCCATTTACTACATCAGCAAAATGCTCAACGACCCAGAGACGAGATACTCCATCATGGAGAAGTTGGAACTGCCACTAGTGCACGCGTCGAGACGATTACGACGTTACTTTGCAAACCACGTCATCACAGTGTTAACCAACTACAGGATCGGCCCGATCCTATCCAAACCCGACATCTCTGGGAGGTTAGCAAAATGGGCAATCGAGCTGGGCGCACTTTCGCTGAACTATAAGCCGCGACTGGCAATCAAAGGCCAGGTCTTGGCTGACTTCGTTGCTGAAGTACCAGCAAATCGCATTCAAGAATGCGAAGAAGAACAAAACCCTGCATCACCACCATCATCCGCAGAAACCTGGGCACTATATACGGATGGTGCGTCCAACGAAGATGGTGCAGGTGCAGGTCTACGCCTCGTCAGCCCCGACGGCCAAGAACTTACCTATGCTATCCGCCTCGATTTTCAAAGCACAAATAACGAGGCAGAGTATGAGGCTCTACTGGCCGGGTTGCGGCTGGCAGTCAAACTCGACGTTAAACATTTGGAAGCACACGTCGACTCACTATTAGTGGCAGGGCAGATACGCGGCGACTATGCAGCAAGAGGGGATATCATGATCCTCTACCTCGAACAAGCCTTGCAACTGAAATCAAAGTTCACCTCCTTCAATATCCACCATATCAACAGGAGTGATAACAAACCCGCGGATGCACTATCAAAACTTGCATCCACCAGCTTCCAACACTTGGCAAAAGAGGTATGCATCGAGGTTCTGCAAAATCCCTCAGTACCCCTGCGCCAAGTCAATGTCATCCAGTACGGTACAACATCCTGGATGACACCGATCATTGCATACTTACAATCAGGTGTTACGCCCGAAAGCAAGGCAGAGGCACGCAAGTTACAATACAAAGCGTGTCATTACCAAATGGGGGACGGTATCTTATACCGTAAATCATACCTGGGGCCACTCCTACGATGCGTCGACCCTCAAGATGCCACGTACCTTATTAGAGAAATACATGAAGGAATATGTGGCATACACGCAGGCCCACGCATGGTGGTGGCCAAAATCATGAATGTCGGGTACTACTGGCCCGGCATGCACCTGGATGCAGTCAAAGTCTTGCGCAAGTGTTTCAATTGTCAGCGGCATGCTCCCAAGACCTTGCGCCCCAAGAACAACCTGATCCCCGTCACCACCGCATGGCCATTTCAAAAATGGGCAATCGGCGTGGTAGGACCATTTCCAGACGCACCAGGTGCAGTGAAATTTATCATAGTGGATGTTGACTACTTTACAAAATGGGTAGAGGCAAAACCGCTCGCCTCAACCACCGCTATGATAACAAGGAAATTCGTCTGGGAACACATCATCTGCCGTTTCGGTCTACCAATGTGCATTGTCACCGACAACGATACCAACTTCGCTGCCGATGACTTTCAAAAATGGCTAAAGGAGCTAAATATTGAACACATATTCTCCTCAGTGGCGCATCTGCAAGGGAATGGCCAGGTCGAGAGTATCAATAAAAGCTTAGTCGAAGGCATCAAAGCACGGTTGGGAACAGCCAGACGCGGCTGGGTTGATGAACTCCCAAGTATCTTATGGGCACACAGGACAAGCCCAAAGACAAGTAACGGTGAGACACCCTTCAGCCTGGTATACGGCACTGAAGCGATGATCCCCGCAGAAGTCGGCCTCCCTTCACCTAGGATGTTGGCTATCAACAAGATAGACAACAATGAGGAGCGCAGAGTTGACTTGGACCTCCTAGAAGAGAGGCGCGAAAACGCTGCCATCAACGAGGCCAAGTACAAAACCAAACTTGAAAAGTACTACAACGCACGCGTCCGCATTTGTACTTTCAACCCTGGAGACTACGTCCTTCGTGACAATGAAGCATCTAACGCAGAGCGCCCAGGGAAACTTGCCCCCAAGTGGGAAGGACCCTACCTCATCTAAGAGGTCCTGGGCAAAGGCGCGTATAAACTGCAAACATTAGAAGGCGAAACTATCGCACGCACATGGAATGCACAACAGCTTCGACGTTGTTATATGTAAGCCATGTTTTTTACATGTACCATGTAACCTATCGGGCCGCAGGCCATTTGCAAATAAATAAATAGACGATTCAATGCAATATTGTTTATTTATTTCTATTACAAATACGTGTTCCACTCTGCGGTATCCACAAAAACAGATTAGCAAACTCTTCATTCGCGTTACCCACACAGAGTGGTAACGACACGCAACTATTATAATAGGCCAGCAATGGCAACGCTGTCTATCCGGCTGGATACAGTTTTGACACTTGCATGTCATCTAGATATGCAAAAGGCAAACACAGACCTAGTGTTAATTCACATTAACATTAACTCATACAAGTTCACACATGCAAGTAGTAAAAACACTTGTATAAAATAAAACGTTTCAAACTTTATATTCAAAAAATTCCTACACCTACGCGGTGCACAAGGGATTTACATAAGGTTTTTGACATTTACATTGAGGACACAACAAAAAGCACGCAGGCCAGCCTAGTCTTTCTTTGTGCCGCTGGAGCCTGCACCATCCTTGCCCTCAACAGCAGGGTTTTCCTCATCGTCCTCATCAGCATATAACACCCGCAAGCGGTCTACATAGTCCTCTGCTTCTAGGCACTCATTAAGGTCCTCAAGAGCAGTAATGGACGTCTCATTATACGCCACAACCGCAGCAGCAAGAAGCGCTTCAGTATCCACACCGTGGAACCCGGATTGCTCATCAGTATATTGGCCCTGGGCCATAACATTCATATGAGCAATGCAGCGATTGTAGCCAGCTTTAAAACCAGCATTTCGGGCGCGCTCCTTAATCTCATTGACACCTGATACGTTCTCAGGTGCGTCAAGAATGGACGTAACAATCTGCGAAACAAGAATACTACGGTTATCAAAGGCAAACCTAAAAAAGATAACAAAGGCAACGGATACTTACATGTCCGATCCCATGCATGCGCATCCATTCACGATCGGTACGGAGCAGCTCAAGTGAAGAAGCAAGGCTATCTCTAGCCTCTGCAACCTCTCTTACCCGCGCTTCAGCATCAGCAGCACGAGCAGAGACCTCCTCAATAGTATCTCCCCGGCTCCGTACTTCAGCCTTTCAACAAAGGAAACACAAGTATACAAAGATAATCAACAAACTTGTAAAACATGCACAAGTTCAAAAACAGGAGAGACTTATACCTGGAGGCCCATGATAGTTCGGGTTAAGTTCGTGCGGTCAACATTTGCCCCTTCAAGATCCCTTGCAGCGCGGGCCTCCGCCTCTTTGGCCTCTTCAAGAGCCCTTGCAGCGCGGGCCTCTGCTTCTTTGGCCTCTTCAAGAGCCTTGGAAAGGCGAGCTTCTGCTTCCTTGGCCTCTTGAGCAGCCACAACAGCTGCGGCTTTTTCTTTAACCAACGCAGCATTCGCTGCCTTGGCATTGGTAAGCTCCTGACGAACATGAAAAAGAATTTCATTATGTTTGGCCCAAGATTCTTTCCAAGTCTTGCGCTCATCAGATAGCGTCTTGCGCTCATTAGAAAGAGTTTCTTTCCAACTCTTGCGCTCATCAGAAAGCAGTTTTGCAAGGGTACGAACCTGTTTAAGTTCAGCAGTGGCAGCCCACTCCTCAGTCTGCTTACGCTTTTCAAAAGCAGCCCTATCCCTTTCAAGCTGCTCTGCACCCTCACGTGCAGCCCTCACCAACCCGCCAGCCTCGGCACGCAACCGCACATTTTCCTCCTCCCTGCGGCCCAGCACCTTGTAGTTGTCCAAAATGGCATTCGCCATTATAGAAATCCCCACAAGCATGGAGGAGAGTTGGTTAATCTGGACCTCAGTTGGCAAGGCACGAGCCCAATTGACTTCAAATGGGGTGCCCAGACCACCCAAAATCTCCCTACACGCGGAGGGGTCAGCAGAGATATCATCCCCTTGCATTACAGTCCATGGAGGGCGGTGATAGGTCATGGCCCGGTCTTCAGTGTAAGTGCGGTAATAAAACTCCAATTCAGTCTCTTCAGGCTGAATCGGAGTCTCTGTAAAACCCGCACCCCCTGAAGCAGAACCAGAAGCCTTCTCGGCAGCAGGCGATTTCTTCCCCTCAGTATAAGCAAACTTCAAGTTCAAATCGTCAGTGTCCTGCAGGGAGATCAGATTGTCAGCAGAGTCCACTGTATCATATATCTGAGCCGCAGGCCCCTTCCCAGTATCCTCCGCCCGCGCAGAGGGCTCAGGCACCACTTTTACCCCCACATCCGCAGCTTTGTCACGCGGAGGGGAATGAGGAGCATCAAAAATGGAGAAACCTTTATCTTGCGGTTCTGTAATCAAAGCAAAAAGACTTTAAACTACAAGTACAAAAACAATACTTGTAAAAATTATGAATTACTTACCAGAAACAACCACAGGTTCAACAGACTTCAGAACAGCCTTCCGTCGGGTCTGAATTTTCGGTTTCTTCTTCTCACCAGCATCAACAGCCTTATCTGCCTTTCTCTTCTCCTCATCAGCAGGTTTGGAACCCGCAGAGGTCCCACCTGCAACCGCACCACCACCTGGAACACCCAAACCCTCAAGGGTGTCAGATACTACCACGTAATCGGTATATCTGCGGAAATGAGAACGAGAGATACCTGCCACCTGCGGCACCAAAGGCGGAACAGCAGGAGCCTCGGGTTTTTTCTTGCCACGACCCCGCGGAACTTTCTCTGCATGCTTCTTCGGAGCACCCTTCGCCTCAAACTTACCCAGGGCCTCAAGAGTACCTGCGTGTAAATCACAAAACAGGCAAATAAGAAACATGAACTTCTTTACAAAGAAGTAAGAAGACTATATAACATACCTTCGCCCTGCGGCAGGGGTGCGTTCAACGCATCGCGCGTAGGAACGCGGAAGTTCCTAAGAATGGTTAAGTTAAAACCTTCACCTGCAGCAGTCTCAACAATTTCAAGCTTCCCTTCGAAGGACGGATCGAATATTTTCCACAGCTCAGCATCCTCTGATAAGTACTTTTACAAATAAGTAACAATGGTTAAGGAAGGAAACCGCAAAAGAGAACAACACATACCTCCGTTTTTCTCCAGCACAATGGGCTTTGCATGCCTATCAGCCCTGGTCAACATCATCCGCAGCACCCACAGTTGCGTATTGTCCAGCTTCGGATGCTCAATGGTCCTTAACCTTGGAAACCATTCCACCGTTTCCGGACCTGGAAGATCAATATCCTCTGCAGGGATCACCTCGTTCACGTTGCGGAAATTCATCCTCGCAACAACAGCCATTGCCTTAACGTAGAAGAACTTCCTCTTCCACGTTGTGATACCCTTGGGTGGGGTCATCAGCTTGACGCTCCCATACCGTTGGCCAAAAGAAAAAAACCCAGTATTTACATTTAACTGGTAGAATCGCCGGAAATTCTCAACGGTAATCGGCAAACCAAGAGCACGAAAGGTGTACTCAAAGTTTCTAATACGAATCATCCCAAAAGGACTCATCTGGGAGATATGAAGTTTGTAAAACTCCAAAAATTCAGCAACAAACACGGTTAATGGTAAACGAAGGTTACCTTCACCGAATGAATCCGCCCACATAGTGACATAACCGGCCGGAGCATGAGCACCGGTGTCACCCTCCTGGGGATAAAGAGCCCCATACTCCTGAGGCATTTGTACACCGGTCATCAGTCGGTTAAACAGCACCTTTGACCACTTCAATGGTGGTAGGCCACCACCTGGGGCACTACCACCGTCGTCTTCTTCTTCCTTAGCAACCGGGGAGGAAGGTCCAGGGTTTTCACCTTCCACATTGTGTGGATTGGATGGTTCAGCCATCAAAAAATATAAAGAAGAAAAGTATTGAGTTACACAAAAACTCAGAAAATCGCCGGAAATACAGACAGATTGATCGGAGAAGACAAAGAGAACACACCCCTTTTCACCGGAGAAATTTTTGAAATTTGAACAAAGTGAGGAGAAATCAAACGGTTTCCCCTTATATACTCATCGCAATTAATGCGATGCAGTAAACCGACTCAGCACGTTCAAAAGAGTCGAATTACAGGGTGACACGTGTTCAACGACGTTTCCGCTGACGGTTATCACGCGCGTGTGGCCGCCCACGCGCCTGACAGAAAAGACCTTTACACTACTTGCTACAGTGCAGTTATGACCTCGGGCAGTGCAAACGTCCTTTCAGATCATCACATGTCAGAATCCTACCAACTTTCAACAACCCACACGTGCCATCAGCCACGTAGGCAGCACAAAAGCGACAAACATTATCCAAACATAAGCGGCATGCGGTTTCTCTGGTTTACCGCACCATAACCCATACCGCATGTCGTTTTTTACATACCCCTCAAAAAAGGCAAAAATATATATCTTTAAATTATATAAAGGGGGTATAAACAATAACCGCACATACCCACGAGCACACGTGGAATATGCGGAGATGACACACACGAGCCCGCACAGGTGTGTCAGATACTCAGAACCAGCATGGTTCTTTGGACTGCGAAAACCGCTTCTCAGGGTGCGATAAACCGCACCCCATGTAAACTTCTTCAAGCTTCAAAGCCCTCATTTCCGGTTCACAACCACGGAGGGAACGCAAACAGCTTCTCCTTAAGGAAAAGGACAAGTATGCTGAGCAACCGCACATCAGCAACCCTGTCTCCTGAACCTTCAAGAGCCACATCCAGGCTACAAGACTTCTAGAAGCGAGTTCTTTGCTGCAAACCGCAACCACTCATGAGTAGTTGCTACAAATCGCAACCATGCGAACGATAGCTACGGAAGAGCCACAACTAAACCACCACACGGTGGAGCAAAGCTACTTCAAAGAAAACTGCTTTTCAACTAAGCATGAAGGAAAGTGGCTACAAAACGAATGCGGGAGAGTTTCAACCAACTTCCCAAGTATTTAAGGTGATCTCCTCCGGCAATACTACTTAAAGGAAAACTACTTCCCACCAAAGCGTGAAGGAAAGTGGCTCCAGAACAGTGGTAACAAGTCTGCTTATGACTAGTTACCCACCTATGGACCGCATAGAATAAACAATGGTGGGCACAACCCTGCCTATGACCATGTTTATCTGCCCATAGTCCAGATTCACATTGTTCGACCAAACACGACCAACAATGACGCAACTACCCCACGTTTCTCAAACAAACATGGCCAACAAGGTGCAGCAACGAGGTAACCGCAAAGGACGTGCGGTTACTAGAGAGCTAAACCTCAGAGGACCTGCGGTTACTTGAGAGATAAACCGCAGAGGACGTGCGGTTACTAGAAAGCTTAACTGGAGAACACGAACACCCCACAAAACAGGGATCATCGTTGCATGTCCAGTTGCTGAACATAGAGCTTGAGCAAAGTACTTACAACTTTGCACTAGCTAACGCAGAGGTTACAACTAGAGTGGCGGAGACGGACATCTCCCGGCACGATCTCAAAGGTTGGTTCGAACCCTGCTAACACCTTCAGTCACCGTTTCAAAGGTTGGTTCGAAACACCAACAGGTGGCTGATGACATCAGGAAAAGGTAGACCAAGAGTCAAGTCCTTGGCTGAGAATTCCGCATCAGACGGAACTTGCTCACCAGACATCCTTCTTAGAGGAAGAAACAATCCACTCGAAAGGCCTACCGACCTAACGGACTGACAACCGAACGGTCAAACAACTAGAAGGAGGAGCCATCCAAATTGCCCATATTCTACCTTCTAGACACCATAGTCCAGTATTCCTCCCACATGCAACTTGCATAAGGAAGAAACACTAGACTGGGGGGACTTGAAAGGGTATGGTCCCAGATCTCGCGTCTGCATGACCGCAAATGACCATTACCCTTACCAAAACCCCCACCAGCAATAAACTTACCTGTGTCCATGCGGGCACGCGCGAACACAGCAATCCAACCTGTCCAGTGATGAGAAGACTTACCTTAAGTACGGAAACAAATGTTACACATGGCGATGCGGCCTGGCACCGCATCCTATGAACATTTTCGTCACGACAAGGGGTCTGGACAACAGTAACATAGCGGCGATGCGGCATGGCATCGCATCCCGCATGCATCTTGGATAGAACAAAGAACGCGGGAACAACGTCTGTAACCGCAAGCAGAGATGCGGCCTGGCACCGCATCCTGCCTACAAGGCAAGTGGGTCTGACACTCAGTGCAAGTGGCACTGTGAACAGTCGCCTACTAGCCCACGTATGTGCAACAGTCTGACACCACAGCAGGACGTGGCTTCCTCCCCATGACTGACAGGTCTGACACACCTACAAGTAGCTGTGCGATGTCAGGCTAGCTACTCAACTACCCTCCTTCACTCCTCGGCTATAAATACTCACCCCAAACCAGGTTTGAGGGATCACTTCTAAACTCTCTCACTACTACTACTATCACACTTTGCTTCCCAAGCAAATTACTGATTCTCACGCCGGAGAGTGGTAACAAGGAGCACCCCCCACCCCATCCTCCTTGTTACGAGTCACGGTTTGTTTCCTTGTGCAGGAAACCCACCACCAGACGATCCAGCCAGCGATCCTCGGAAAGAAGGGATTAACCCTCTTGACGAGACCAGTGAGTTAACCCACCCGGTTAACCATTGTTTCATCACCAAACCTCTTTTGTAGTCTGTTTCCACGGTGTCTTTGGATGTGCCTAGATTCTTTGTAGCTACTTGATGAGACTCGTCTTACCCACGGTTCTTGTCACCAACCATGCCACTTTGTAGCCACAATCTTGTGAGTCGCGTTTGCCATTCTCTTGAATTGACCAACCATGATACCAAAATGTCATGAACTTATCTCAACTTGCTCACATGAGATATTTTGTATTTGCTAAGTCAGCCTAACTCCAATCTTTGGAATGAATAAAACTATTAATAAAAAAATTTAAATGAAACAAGAACAAATACAAAGGCTTTTTTTCTAATACGAGTGTTTATAATATAAAATCTAAGGATGTTTGGTTCGTAAGAATTCAGATAAATTGGAATCTATTTATTCCTAATCTATTTGATTCATATAAGTCGTTCAAATTGGTATCTGAATACAACTTTTATCATATTTGGCTAATTAGATTACATTTCTCAAATTCCTTTGAATACAAGAATTCACAACCCCTACTAAAAATAAAACATACACAGAAATCTCTTTGAACTGTCTTGTTTATCGCAAAATATGAAGTATTTATAATTTCCCATTCATGGATAGATGGCATGAAGTTTTCTTGGTGTACATCTCTATTTGACTTTTGATAGAAAAACATAACCATTTTTAAGTTACAACTAGAAGGACTTCACCGTGCTATGCAGCAGGAGTTTGATCATTTTTTTTCTTGTGGTATGTAGCGCGACTTTGGTCGTTATCAGCTTGACTCATCGGAAACCATAAAATCAAAGATCGATAAAATTGAATATCGATACCGGTTCAGATAATACCAATTAAAAGAAAAGAAAGATTTTTACCCCCGCGTTACGGGACGGGAGTTTGATTGTTTTCCCCATGCTACGTGACATGACTTTAGTCGTTATTGGCTTGACTCATCGGGAACCATAAAAGCGAATATCAATACCGGGTTTTTCCCTCGCGCTATGCGACGGGAGTATGATCAGTTTTCCTTCTTGTTACACGATTTGACTTTGATCGTTATCGGCTCGACTCATCGGAAAAGTATAAAAGCGAATATTGATATCAGTTCCGATAATACAAATTAAAAGAGTATATTACAAGTTTTGTCCTTTATGTTTACACCAAATTGCATGCAGTGTCCGTTGCCTTTGAAATTGACCGGTTTTGTACTTAATGTTTCAAAATCTTGCACGTTATGTCCTTTGAGCCTAACTCGGTTAATTTTATTTATTAAATCTGGACACCCAGGGATATTTTAGTCTTTTTACCCTATTTATTTAATATCATTTAAAAAAAGAAAACAAAATAATTTATAACTCTACCTATCTTCAACATCAATCCACCTACAACACCCCTAACACCACCTCCCACCACCACCTAACCCACCTTCACCATCCAGAATCCACCACTCCGACCACCACCACCAGCAACACCCCTAACACCACCTCCACCACCGCAAACCCACCTTCACCATCCAGGATCCACCACCGCCACCAATCATCACCATCGCACCCACCCACCACCGTACACCTCCCACCACCGCTACCCATCATCACCATTGCACTAATCCAATCGACCACCTTACACCTCCCACTGCCGCCGCGTAGCTTAAGGCGCGTGAGGTTAGGGCACCGTTGGGATATCAGAAGCAGTCCTTCATCCGCTATAGATACGGATCTACGGTCGCAGCGGAGAGCAAGCTTCGTAACGGAGTCGAATCGGGAGAAAATAGATGGAATGAGTGGTAGAACGTCTGCTTGAGCGTTGAGGGCCAAGCGGTGGAGGTGAGGAATTGGAAGATTAAAGCTAAACATTCGTCCGGAATTTCAGATGTGTAGTCTATTGTGGTGGGAATGATATGATCTAAAATGATAATTGGAGTTTCGATAGTGTTGTTGGGTTTGGAGTGGATGAAAGAGAAGATGTCTGATCGGGTGGAGAAGGAGGAGGAGACGCTGGTAGAGCGATGGTGGCGGTGGGTTGACCGCGGTGGCGCGTGGGTGGAAGAGGATTGGCCCATCCAGGTGTGGTGGTGGTGGTGGGTGGGTGGGTGTGGTGCGATGAAGTTAGAGAGAGAGAAGAAGAAAGAGGGGGAGAAAGTTAGAGTGAGAGAGAGATAGTAGAAGAAAAAGATAAAAATCTTTTTTATTTTTATAAAACAGTCCCTATCTATATATTATTTACATAATAACCCTTGAAACGGTTAAATGACAAGAGTGCTCTCATGTGCATGGCACATGACCAGATTTAACAAAAAAAATAAACTGGGTTAGGCTCAAATGATATACTGTGCAAGATTTTGAAACATTAAGTATAAAATCCATCAATTTTAAAGGCAAAGGACACCGTCTGCTATTTGGTGTAAACATAAAGGAAAAAAACTTGTAATTTGCTCAAATTAAAAAAAAATAAAAGAATAAGTTTTCCCCGTACTATTCAATGTGACTTTGGTCGTTATAGGTGACACTCATTAAAAACCCTAAAAACAAATATCAATAAAAGCGAATATCAATACCAGTTTTAACGATTTTAATAAAATGAACAAAGAAACCACTAAAGTAAAAACTATAAAAGATAAAAGAAAAAAAAAACCACTAAATTTAAAAAACCATAAAAGACAAAAGGGAAAAAATCACTGTTTATAAGCCTCTTCATGATTTGTTATTATAGATAATAACTAGGTTATAACCCCGTGTATTACACGGGTTGAATAAATAAATTTTATATACTAAATAATAAAACAATATATCTTTAAAAACTTTTTTTATTGCACAAGTTGAATAAATATAATTTTATATATTAAATAATAAAAAGTTATATATATAAGAACAATATTGTACAGGTAGAATAAATGTAATTTTATATACAAAATAAAAAAAGTTATATCTTTAAAACCACGTGTATTACACGAGTTGAATAAATGTAATATTGTTTATCAAATAATAAAATAATACATCTTTAAAAAAACCTCATTTATTACACGGGTTGAATAAATGTAATTTTATATACCAAATAATAAAAAAAAATTACATCTTTAAAAATATACGTATTACACGGTTTGCATAAATGTAATTTTCTGTACTAAATAATAAAAAATATATATTCTTAAAAAATCTCGTGTATTTCGAATTGAATAAATATAATTTTATACATCAAATAATAAAATTATGATTTTGGCCCATTGGTTATATCACTTTTACCCTTTTAGCCTAAAAAAGAATTTTTTAACATCTAAACCCCCAACGTCTTTTTTCTAACCTTTTTGGCCCATAACGTCTTTTTTTAACCCTTTTGGCCCCTAACATTTAATGGATAAGGTTAGTGTTAGGGGCCAAAAGTGTTAGAAAAAAAAAACGTTGGGGGCTCAGATGTTAAAAAAGTCTTTTTTAGGCTAAAAGGGTAAAAGTGATATAACTAAAGGGGCCAAAATCGTAATTTTCTTTAAAGAATTTTTAACATCTAAGCCCCCAACGTCTTTTTTCTAAACCTTTTTTGCCCCTAACGTCTTTTTTTTTTACCCTTTTGGCCCCTAACATTTAATGGATGGGGTTAGTGTTAGGGTCCAAAAGGGTTAGAAAAGAAGACGTTGGGGGCTCAGATGTTAAAAAATTCTTTTTGGGCTAAAAGGGTAAAAGTGATATAACTACAGGGGCCAAAATCATAATTTTCTCTAAATAATATTATAAATGAGAAGAAGATTAAACTAAATAATAATTATCCATAAGATATTAAACTAAATAATATTTAATAGGAGGGTTATCTATAATTAATTAGAAAAGATTAAATTAAAATAATAATTATCTATAGGAGATGCTCTAATATGATGACAAGTGTCCAAAAGTAGTTTATTTTATTATACAGTATAGATATAGATGTACGGTTTGAGGATAATTATACCGACCTACATCACATGTCAACATGCTATAAAAGTCAAACGTTAGAACAAGTCAAATCGAGAATAAAACACCCAACTTGATTCTTTTTAATCAGTTTTTGATTATTGATATTTAGATCAGAAACACCCTATTTATATCTCTAACTCTAGCTCAAACACCTCACAAATCAACTCCAATCATGGTTGGTGCACCAGTGTCCTCCGCCAACGCCTTGGATGCTAAATACGCTCCACCTGCGGCAGCATACGCCACTCCTGGGGCTGCACTTTCCACCGTCCCGTCGTACAATCCTTCAGCACCACCAGCAGTCCCCCCTTACTCCGGCATGCCACAGCCAACCGTCATCCCCTACGCCGCCATGCCACAACAAGCAGCCGCCGCCCCTTACCCTGCCGTTCCACCACCAGGTCCTCCAGCCGCCTACCCATGTGCACCAGCCGCAACCTACACAAATGCACCATCTATCCATCCTACAGCTCCTCCTGGTCTACCCACATCTTCTCCTTTCCCATCATACCCTCCTAATTCAAATCCAATGGCATCAATTTTACCATCTTACCCTCCAAATCCTGCATACCCTCCTACCGGATCAAGCCCTTTTCCTGGATTAAACACATACCCTCCAACTACTGGTAACTCAACTTATCCTGCCAATCCATCTCCCTTTCAAACTTTGATTCCTTCCACTGCATCATATCCACCATCAACCGCCACATATCCACCACAAACAACATACCCACCATCAGCCTCCACGTACCCACCACAACCACAAGGTTATCCACCCCAACAAACATCAGGACCAGCAGGGGTGTACCCACCACCCCCGTCCGTTGGAGTGTATCCACCACCCCCGTATTAAAGAAAACTGTTATTTCTGGTACTTGTATCATTGTACTGAATAAGCTGCTCAACTTGAGGATAAACTTCTGATTCACCTTTCATTTTATTAGCATGTTATTTTCGATTGATTGATTGATTGATCTAATTGCAAACCATGTATTGAGTTTTTGTTCTTTGTTTCCTCGCATCATATTTAAGCAAAGCTCTTTCAGCAAACTAAGTGATGTTTTTTATGATATTATTTTCAAATTTGGATGCTTAATTGAAATTAAACATATCAACTTATCATAACATCATATATGAAAACAGTAAGAAAAAACAAACCTCATAAATAAATAAATAGATGCCATCATTGGAGGCGAATTTAGAATGCATTAATAATAGCATACGAGGCTGAGTACAAGTACACAAGACAACAAACCAGCAAATCTTTTTATCTCACCGACACTAGGAACCACCACCGAAGCTTGACCACTTCCTGAACGCGCAAGACACTAGATTTCTCGCAGAAACAAGGCCTAATCTAGCCTTGAACGATGTTGATCTACTGGTACTGCTAGTAACAGCATCACTAGCCTCTTCAATCTGGCTAGCAGCAGCAGGATCTTCATCTTGAACACCATCGCTAACCGCATCCTGACTCTCAACTTCTACAGTGTCCAAACTAACCGCCAACGATTCCCTACTAGCTCTCAACCAACTAGCACCATCACTCGTCACTCCACGACACTTCTTCACCTTAACTTTCACCAAATTTGGGCACCCGCCTGCAAGCGCTTCCAATCCATGATCAGATATAGGGCAACTCTTAATACACAGCTTCTTTAACGCTGCACATTTCTCAGCAATGCAGGAAATCTCAGCATCCCCAACAGTTTCACTCCCACATAGCGCCAACCGCTCTAGCTTCTGACAATTCGTAGCTAACATCTCTAAACTAACACGCGTACAATTAACGCCAATAAGGACGAGCTCCTGAAGATTAGGGCAGTATTTCGACACACCAATCAACCCTTCGTCATTTATCCTATTCGTTTTCCATCCATCCACATGAAGCTTCCTCAACAGCTTACAATTCTCAGCAACAGAAATCAACCCTAAATTCGAACAATCCGGTGTTTTCATAACATGCAGAATTTCCAAATTCCGACAATTCGAAAGTGCTGCAAGACCAGAATCACTCAACTGCAGCCTTTCCAAATGAACCTCAACTAATCCTTCCACACGATCAGTAACCAGCTCCATAACTCTATCCCAATCACCAGAACACCTAAACAGCTTTAACGTTTTCAAATTCTTCGAACCGATTATCAACGGTCCAAAACACTGTGCGTTGTACAAATCCTTCAAACAGATAAACTTAAGAGACAATGCAGCTGCACCAGGTCCAACAACCTCAGCTGCGGCTACCGCACCGTCACTAATGCCGCGTAACCGCTTCACCGACAACTCCTCGAGCAACAAACAGTTATCCACCACAGCATTCATTCCTTTAGCACCAAAATTACACGATCCACACGATAACCTCTTCAAACTCTTACAATTCTTAGAAAACCTAGCTAAACCTAGATCCGTTAACTGTCGGCAACAGCGGAGCTTAAGACGCGTAAGATTTATACAATATTCAGAGATTAAAACAAGTGCATCGTCACCTATACTTACAGATCTACGGTCACATTTAAGAGAGAGTTTCGTTACCGAATCGAATCGAGCGAATAACGACGGTACAGCGGTTACGAGCTCCGATTGCGCGTGAAGCGAGAGACGGTGGCGCGTCTGTCCTTCGATCTCAAACCACCGGCGGCACACGAGCGAGCAGTTTTTCCGGTCACCGGAACTGAGGAGCTGAAAAACACACGCTAGGCATGAATCTGGAAGAATCGAGATATTATTATAATCGTAAACATATTGTTCATATTCTTCATCTTCTTCAACTGATTTTTCCGGTGAATTTGAACGGAATGAATTCGGATCTGTAACCGTCATTGATCTGTGATTAACGGCGTTATCACGGCGGCGGTTTGTGTTTCTGTTGTGGATTGAGTGTGAGTGGCCCATACACGGCGGACACGGTGTTTATGACGGAGTAACTGCCACCGTCGGCGGTGGCGAATTGAAATTATTTTGGTTTTTATTGGATACTATGCGGTTCGGACTTGAAAATGGGATTTAAACACGGATTTAAGATGAGATTGAATTTGGACGGTGGCGATTTAGTGAGAGATTGATCGTGTGGTAAGTATTGAGTATCCGTGGGTCAGCAGGATAAAGTGCACGCACTGGACCGTTTTATGCTTTATTGCCATGTTGATGGAAAACACTTTGTTTTTTAATTGGAAATTTTGTTTAAAATTGCCATGTTGATGGAAAACACTTTGTTTTTTAATTGGAAATTTTGTTTAAAAGTTTATTTTGTGGGGTGGGGGGAGGGTAGTCCTTTGAAAATAATCTGTTATGTAGGCGTTTACGTCAGTGGATGCAAGAGATGAGCCTAAAGAAATGAGTCTAGGATGTGGAGATGAGCCCTTTTATACATACATATGTATGTATATGTGTGTGTGACAAAAAGAGAGAGGGTCGTCAAGGCGTCGAGGGGAGAACGTGAGAGACAAGGACGAGGCAGGTGGGAGCGGTGAGGACGGGCAAAGACGGGGCTCGACGTCCCTCTGCCGACCCCCATACCCGATAGCCTAAATCCTTTTATTTTCTTTAAGTTCATCTGTAGTCAAAACCTTAAGGAGGTTATATGACAAATGACAAAAAAAAAGTGAAAATGAGAGGGGTTATGAAAGATTATATAACATGGGTGTGTAGTGGATGGAGCCCCATGATCCCCCTAACATCATCCTCACAAGACAAGTGTAAAGAATCATACGAATCGTTAACATCATGCATAGAATCAACAAACACAGAATAGTATTTTCACAAACTCTTTTCAAATAGTGTGGAGTCGGTATTGCTACCATCCCTGGTTCTGTAACATTTAAAAGCATCTCACCTGAGGCAGTTTTGATATCCAAGATAATTACCTGCACTATCGTACATATAATAACCTTGAGTCTTCGCAATTTTCGCCTCCAGACGATCCAAAGAATCAATCATATACCGAACATGCCTATCTTCCTCATCCTTAACAACTTTCAACTAACCATTTATTTCTTGTTGTGTATTATTTTGTTGTGGTTGTCAATACGGATTAACATAATAATGTGCAGAGGACCCCACATATAGTGGACATTTAACAGTAAAATGGGGTCCTCCACAAAACTCACACATATTTGAGACTCAAAAGAACTAAAAGACACGAACAATTAGACTCCTAGGACTCAAGATAAAAATAAGACAAACTCAAAACAAAACACAAGTAACACATATATGGCAGATAAGTGTAATCAAAGCTAATAAACGCAATTGCCAAGAGTCCCGGGCAATGGCGCCAAAAACCTGATGTGCTAGAAACGGTATATAAAAAGTAACTAAATTTTAACCTAAACTATTTTAAATTTATAAACTAAGACTCTCTAAAACCTAAACCACACAACCGACAAGTGTACTGGTCAATGTAGTAAAGCTAAAGTAAGTCCGAGTATCGAACCCACGAGACTCTATTAACTATGTTTACTAGACTCGATTACTACTTATTAAACTGACTACTAATTTGTTTTGTTGTTTGGAGGGGGGGGTGTTCTAACAAACTACTAATATTAACTAAATTAACTATATTAATTAAAACTGACGAAGACGCAAACTGAGATTGGGATGTGGTCAAATGATGGGAAACACACTACCTACGTCAGACTCCTACACATGTTTGACACTTTCTATCATTTTGGAATTATTGTGGAAACCAGGATCTTAAGATGCTAAACTTACATATTTACCTATAAAACCATCGACCCTTCTCGAGAAAACGCCTATGGCAATCTAATAAGCTGTTGATTTACTGGTTTAGAGGATTCCCTCATGGACTTTTCTTCTGTAATAATAAAGTACCCTCTATAAAATCTACCCCACGACGCGAAAGTTACAGGTAACTATGAATTCCTAATTATACTCGATAAACAAATAGTGAAAGGGAAACTAAGGAGATCTTCCAACAAAGTATCTAACCATAGCAATCTAACATTAAAGACATACAGACAACCTCTCACCTCACAACTATTGAGATTGATAGAATACCTAATCCTATTCAAAGACTCAATCATAGTTCCTACGGAAATTATGCATAATTAATAGTAAACTAATCGCTAACACACAATCCACGACCTAACTTGCATTCATACACAGAATATATCCACAAAAATGCAAGTGAAACATGTGATAAGGTCCAAACAAGATTAAATATGCATAAACATCTAATCATTGAAACCAAAGTCTTTTACTTTATTTATAAAATCCACATTAAATCCATAAACCGATAAAAGCTAGTCAAACATAACGTGTATTCATCATAACCTACACAACGACAAGAGTTTTAGTCAATAATCATAATCAAGAACGCACAACAAGTCTTAAATAATAAACAAAACATAGTGTCAATTCTAAAAAATACAAAGTTATTCGAAACCGAAACTAAGTAATCGCTAACCCGAACTCAAATCTGGATCTTTAACCTTCAACTCGAACCAATAACTTTTCTCTTTTCAATCACCCTTCTTTTTTTATCTTTTGTATTTCGTCTTGTACCGGTAGGTATTGTCGTCGCTCCTATCTCGAATTACGTTAAAAAAATAAGTTTTTTATGATATCATAAATACAGATCCCCCGGTCCATTTGTATTGTAACTGAATTATAATGTAGGGATTTTTACATATTTCCCCCTCCCAAGCCTCCTTATTACATATTTTCCCAAACCATAAAATCAATTACATATTTCCCCTCCCTAACTCATATATATTACATATTTCCCCTTTTTATTTAAATGACTCTTATTTATGACTATTTTACCCTTAATGACTTATTAAATGAGTATTTACATATTTCCCCATTCTAATATGTAAAATCAATTTACATATTTCCCCATACTCACCACATCGTGGACATTTTTGTCGTTTTTAGGCTCTTCACCTGGTCTAATTCTATTCTTTCTTGGTCTCCCAGGTGGACGTTTGATTGCAGGTGGGTATATCTTCTCCTCGTTATAAAAGAAACGGTTTGTTAAAGGGTGATAAAAGAAACTACAGTAAGCAGTAACAAAGACCAATTACTTGACACGAAGTTTTTTTCTTTTTAAAATTCTAAAGAAGGGTGTTTCCCTTGAAACCAGGTTTCTATTTATCATAATTTCATGCTGGTCTAGAGTTTTATTGAAATTGAAAATGTGAAGATTTTGAATAGGCAATCTTAAAGTCGGATTCTTCCTACGCATCGACCGGAAACAAAATTAATAAACCCAAAATGATTATAATTCTTTATACCCCACTTCGCGATCAAAATTAAATCTAAACTAAAACTGATTTTAAATTAGATTATTACTAACCATGTAGAATTAAGAAACAAGCATTCATGAAAACATATCACATTGTAACTTAGGTGAGGGTAATTGGGTAATTTCTCAAAAAAAAGGGGAAATATGTAATTGATTTTATGGTTTGGGGAAATACGTAATAAGGAGACTTAGGAGGGGGGAATATGTAAAAATCCCTATAATGTATATTATCACGATATGGACTGCTCAGCGTGGATTTCTAAAGTAATATTGGGTTGGCTCTTGTTACTCTAGAAGCCCAAATCAACAAATAAAAAGGGACGGTGGCATTGGCATGTAATTTGGCTAGGGCTGTTCACGAGTTGAACCAAACCAATCGGACCTTTGCTCGTGCTCGGTTCGTTTACAAACCGATCTGAACCGAACCGAGCATTTTTTCAACCGAGCCAAATTCGAATGAGCGTCTTTCGATCTGAGCATTTTTCAAACGAACGTCGAGCGGGTATCGAGTGTCGCAAAACAAAATAGGAAAGTGATGATGGGGGTTTTAGTTTTTTAAAGTAAAATGGAGTTTTCATCCTTAAGGTTTCGTCCAATTATATCACAAGTATAAATTTAACAAATAACAAGGAAGAGAAAAAACATTCGACTGGTTCTACCAAGATCATCTGAGTGGGAAGATGAATCGTCGATCGATAGAAGCAGACCCTTGTTCTATCGGAAGTTCAAAATCAAATGAACCAATTGAAGCAAAACCCTAGGGAGTTAGTGTCTTGGCGATGGAGAATTCAAATATTGATGGTCGATGCAATGTTATAATCAAGATTATGTACTTATGAATTGAATAAATGGTTGAGACTTAAGAGTCGGCCTTAATTACTCAAATGGACATTGGATTATTAGACAACAAACTATTGGTGTCGGCCTTCAATTCTATACTTAAATGGCGTCTATTTGAATTTTGGACCAAACATTATTAATGTGCATTTTATTAATATTATATATATATATATATATATATATATATATATAAATAAATTGAGCCAACCTAGCCGAACCGAGCTAAGCGGGCCTTTGCTCGTGCTCGTTCTTTTACAAACCAAACCGATCCGAACCGAACGCCTTTTTCAATCGAGCTGAATCGAACGAGCAAATTCTGAGCATTTTTCAAGTGAGCGTCGAACGAGTTTCGAGTGTCGAGCAATTTGAACAACCCTAAATTTGGCTAATCTCATAGGGGCGTTTCGGTAAATTCTGAAACTGGCACTTCAGTTCTTAGCAGTTCGTAGATTTGCATCCAATTTCTTTTTATCCCCATGTCAACCGAATTTATTAATTGGGTAAATTACAGTTTTTTCGTTCTTTATGTTTGTATTGGATTGCAACGGATACCTTTTAACTTCAATAATTACAGTCACAATCCTTTATTTGGAAAACCCATTGTACCCTACGTCCTTTAGCACTAACCATGTTAAAATTTTCAGTGAAGTCTATTTATATAAGGGTAATTTAGTCTTTTTCACTTAATTATTTATTGTATTTAATAACTTATTATGAAAAAAAAAATATCTCTCACTCTCTTTCTCCTTCTCTCTCTATAAGCTTAGCATCAGATCCTAATTTAGCTCTCGTTAACAACATATTCATACAGCAAAAGCTTCTCATGGAACGCGCAATAGCCTAACAAACTCACAACATTTCAATGTTGTATGCAAGCCAGTAATTTAGCTTCATTTGTAAACTCTCTTTTCCCCTGTTTTGAGGTCTCTGGAAGCTTCTTCACAGCAATCTCTCTACCATCCTGCAACTTCCGAGCATATCCAAATAACCAAATCATAAATTCATAACAATAATCAACAATCAATCATTTAATCATCATAAAAGCATTATCTTCATTTTTTAAGTTCTATTTGAAATTAATTCAATTGGAAACCCCCACTTCACTACAACAATCAAAGATTGATCATCATCATTACCCTCAATTAATAAACAATAATAATAATAACAAATTTGAATCAAACCTTGAAAGCAGGGCCAAACCCCTTTACCTAAGCTTATTTTCCAAATTATTTGTAGCACAAATTAATGTTTGAAATGTGAAAATCTTCTGTTCTTGAGATACATCAACTTTTTTCGGATCTTCTGGTGTACCTTGACCAACTTCCAAATTAAAACAAATTAGCACATAAAGAAACAATTTAATCAAACCCATGTTGCAAAACCACCGTCGCCACCACCTCCTTCCTCCACCATCGCCACCGCCTCCAAAGATACCGCCACAATCATCGTTGAAACCAGTGTTGCGTTCACCGACCACAACTGCGAACCTCCGTTGAGATTGGTAGATGCGACTCCGAGATCCGAACACAACTGCGAACCTCCATCGAGATCCGTCTCTGATCCGAGGGTTTTGTCATCAGTGGGTTACTTTAAGTGGATTTCTTGTGATGAAACACATATCTAATTTTAAGTTAATTAGGTGGTTTATGTTTCAAACATGAGGGTTAATCTTCTTAAATCTTTCCTGAGCTCGTCTATGATCCGATCTTCCTGCAAAACAGCAACACCGTTAGCTCGTTAAGAGGGGAATATGGGGGTTTCCCTCTTAACCAGGCTCCGACGTGAGAATAAGTAACTGCTTTGAGGATAATTAAGTGTGTGTTAAGAGTGAGAGTAGAGGGAACGGAATGTTTAACCTGAGTATGGAGGTCCCTATTTATAGCCGGAGTAGTGTAAGAGGAGATGCGCTGATGGGCCTTGGGCCGAAAGGCGACAACAAGGAATATCCTCCTTGTCTCACTTGTATCG
Source organism: Helianthus tuberosus (assembly GCA_030545235.1). Taxonomy (NCBI): domain Eukaryota; kingdom Viridiplantae; phylum Streptophyta; class Magnoliopsida; order Asterales; family Asteraceae; genus Helianthus; species Helianthus tuberosus. The sequence goes on from CM060442.1 coordinate 38,674,450, forward strand.
ACCGTTAGTGGTTTCTAGAAGTTCTCCGGTGCTGACGCACCTTGATTGGAGCCACGTGTCCCGGTTGTCGGCCTTGTTGTCCCTCTGCCATCAGCAGGTGAGTGGAGATCATGGGGCAGTTGTCGCCGCCCTCTGATTGGTGCCACGTAGGCGTCCTTGTGTACTCTCTGGCTCCTGCACGTCAGTCGATCGTGGAGCACGATAGAGCACAGCTTGGTGGATGCTGATTGGATCGTTCATCTGCCACTTGTACCTTCGGTACTTTCTGAAGTGGCCCTGCGCCATAACCCTTGCGCGACACTTGTTGTGCACGTAACCAGCCCGCGCAGGGTTGTAGGAGTTGAAGGCTCTTATTCAGAATACTAAGTGTGAAACTGATGTTATCTGTTGTCTAGGTCTCGCGTGAGACTCATGTTTTAATTAAGCAGCACGCGCGAGGTCTATAGATTAATTAGTTCATTAAGTAAGGAGTATGGTCCAGGGTGCGACCTGAATGGTCTGCGCGGCTTTTTGGGACCATACCCCTTCAAGTCCCCCCAGTCCAGTGCTGCTCCATGCGCGAAGTAAATGGTTGGAACTCTGGACTTAGAAAAAAGAAAGTGTGCTGGATTTTAAAGTGTTCGCTAAGTCTTGGTAGTCGGCGTGCGCATAGGTGCTTGTCGACTATTACGGCGTGACTACCATGCTTGTTTATTGATAGCTTTTGCTTTGAAGTTGCTTATCAGGTCTTGGTAGACGGCGCGCGTATAAGTGATTGTCACTTATTACGGCGCGTCTATCAGACTTTGAACAGATGGATGCTTCTTTGAGGGTTAATGCGCGGGCTCATAAGGTGATGATGAGTGCGGCGCGGCCTTAGCTATCCTCTTCATGAAGTTTTATATTAACTTGAGCGGGAAAACTCTCGAAATTTGAATTTTGACAGGTTGGTGAAAATGTCGTTGATGGCGACGGCTGAGTTGACTGCTGACACGGTGCTCATCATACGGTCACTAACGGTTCACCTTTTGTCGAGCGAGTGAGGACCACGCGCGTGTGGTAACCGTCACTCCAAAAATCCCGCCTTATGTGGCGACTGCTGATTGGTTACGTGCGCGGTGATATCGGCACGTTTACCCATCGCATTAAATGCGATGAGTATATATATCCGATTACGGAGAGAGAAGTGGGTACCTTTCCCTTTGTTGTTTCTTCTCTTCTCTCTCCGATCTTCAAATCTTCAAGATTTCTTCAAATCTTCAAGATTTTTATTCAAGTCTTCAAGATTTTCGATGGTGATCTTCAAGTTTTTCTTGAACATTCTTCGAGTTTCCCAGAAAATAGTTAAATCTTCATACTCAGATATTCATGGCTGAAGAAGAAGTCCAAGTTGAAGAGGGTCCAGTCCCTGTCCTTAAATGGGATCAGGGGCTGCTCGAGCAAATCACCAGAGGATTCAAGTTTCCACCGGAGTGGGATGCTCGGTATCCTCGTCAAGGTCAAACTGCCGCTGATGCACAACCGGCGTACATTACTTTGTTTGAGGATTTTTTCCTTCAAGGAAATTTCCGGTTGCCGGCGACTCACTTTATGTCGGTAATTCTAAACTTTTATAGCTTTCACCTTTCTCAGATGAGCCCGGCAGGTATGGTGAGGGTGAGGCACTTCGAGTTCTTATGCCGGTCTCATGGGATAGAACCCTCTGTTGAGAAGTTCCGGGTGTTTTTTTGGTGAAAACGTGCTGGTTGCGGCGCAGATGAGTGACAAATGGCCAGAGGACAGTGAAGAAGTACCAGTTCTCAAGTTCAATGGCGAAGGTATGTGTTATTTCCTTTTTCTTTCCTTGTCATATACTTGCGCTTGACTATCGTTTGTTATTGCAGAGGTTCAACTTTATCAAGCGGCCTTTCCCACCTTTGGAGGGTCTATGGGAGTCCGCCCGCTTGAATCTGGGGAGCCCTACTGGTATGAACGGATAAAGGGCAACTTCCTCTTTCCCCCTGTTGGAGTCTTTGCTAATCCTCCTTCTACGACTGAAGGTTCGCTACTTCCAAACCCAAGACCTTTACGCGGCGTGACTTCTGCTGGGAAGGAAATCTTGTTTCTTTCCAGCGAAGAGTCCGTAGGTTCGTCGCAAGAAGAGTTAAGCTCATGGTCTAACATCTTTGCAAGTATGTTGCGCGACTTGGGGATAGACCCCGAAGAGAAGCCAAAGAAGGTTGTGAAGAAGGTGACTCTTGATACTGGCGCGGCCAGTAAGAAGGGCGGGAGTAGACGCGCGGCTGCCGCAGCTCAAGATAAAGGTACTCTTCGATTTCGACAGAGTAACCTTGAGGATTACGTTGTTACTAGCGACTCACTAGAGGGTTTATCCCGTATAGGTGAAAAGAAGAAAAGCAGTGCGGCTGGCTCTAAAGAGCTCTGGGAGCGCGAGGTCTAGGATCCCTGATGCCGGCGCGAGCCCCTCTTCGATCGCCGTGGATGATGAAGAGGAAGAACACGAGGAGGAGGCTGCTGCGAAGCTAGTGACCAGGAAAAGGTCAAGGGAGGAGACCGCCGCTGGGGCTGGGCTAGCGTAGAAGGCTGAGGACGCCCCAGTGATAGGGAAGCAAAGCAGGTTGCACTCCCTCTACAAGTTCTCCCCAGGTTAGTGGTGAATCTTAATACTTATTGTTTTTCCTCCTTAATTTTTCTAATTTTTCTAACACCTGATTTCTGCAGAGGACCTGAAGAAAACCCCTGAGAAGGTTCAGGGTGTTGAAGTAGAGAAACTGAAGGAGCCGGTGGCGAAGAAGACGAAGTTTATCATCAAGCCTCCCAAAACGGTTGAGAAGGAGGTTGAGAAGGTGGTTGAGAAGGAGAAAACAAAAGAAACCGAGACCGCTGCTACTACTAGACAAGATAAAGCGTAGGGTCTGGAGGTCGTGCACATCACGGGGCTTGGCCAACCCTTGAAGAAGAAAGAAGCTGAAGTTATTAGGCAGAGGGAGCCTAAAGTTGTAAAACTAACTGAGCCTGCGCAGCATGATGCCCCCACCCATAACGTACAAGTTACATCTGCTGCTGGGGGGTCTGCTGCCACGGTACCAGAGCAGTCGGCGCCTAAAGATACTTCTGTGGCTGCGTCTGGTGCTGGAGGATCAGGCGCTGGCGCTGCTGGTCAGAAGGGTACAGGGGGTCATGGGTCGACGCCACAAGCTCCCATAGGTCCTAAGGATACCTTAGGAGATGTCTATTATAAGACCTATACGAAAGAAGCTCGCGGCGATGCCCCTCACCAACCTGTTTGGGGTTTAAAACAAAAAGATACATTTGTCGAGTTTGGGGCTTGCAGAGATTGGTTCTTGGGCTCTTTCCCTCCCGGAGAAGTTAATATACAAAGAGCGCGTACCCATGATGGGTTGTACCGTGCTTACATTGTTGGGGAGGCCAACACCCGTGCTGCCAACCATCAGATTGTGCGCGAGTGGCGCACAATGGTTAAAGAGCAGGGTGATTGGGAGAAATACCGAGAACGTTTGCTGAAACAAGTACAAGATTTTGAACAGATGAAAAATACTTTTGCTGAGGAGAAAGCTGCCTTTGAGGCAGAAAAGAAATCTGAAGAGTGGGGGCGCGAGGGCCTAAAGGGCAAGCTGCACGCTGCTGAGGAGCTCTTGTCCAAGGAGCGCGCCGAATGGAAGAAGATATTTGAAAAAGATAATCAACACATGTATGCTGCGTGTTCGAAAATTACCGACCTTGAGGTCCAGGTCGCCACTCTGAAGGGGAAGGTTGAGGAAGTTGAAGCGGACAAAGAGCGTGTTGAGGTTTAACAACCCTTTTTCCCCTTCATGTTGTTTCACCTGTCAAAATATTACTAAGTCTTTATTTCACCCTTTGCAGGCTGAGTTGAACACACGCAAGGATAAGGAGCTTGCTGCAAAAGATGTGGAGATTGCTGAGCTGAAACGCTGATTGTTTGAGGCCCATGATAAGAATGAGTCTTTAGAGATAGACCTTGAAGCCGAGAGGGTGAAAGCTGAGACCGCTGAGGCAGCGAAGAAGAAAGCCGAAGAGGCTCGCGATATCAGCACCTCGGCCCTCAACATTGCTCAAAATAATTATGCTGAGGCTCAAACAATCATGGACACGCTTGTCTCCGAATCCGAGTGGATGCACAGCAGAGGGATAGCCAAAGTGAGTTCTCCTCTTCTGCCTTGTGTTTAATTTATTGTTGTTTTTGTTCTTACGATTTTCCTCTTTTTGCATAGATTGCCAACTCCATACTGAATGCTACTGAGATGGATGAGGCTGTTGCTGCGCTGATAGATGCCTCACGCGCCGTTGGGCATCGTGGTGGCTATCTAGAGTGCGCTCAGCATGTGGAAGAAGCGTTTGGCCAACAGTTTGAAACTCACCACTGCTCAGTGACCGATCAGGCTGATTCTATACTTTCTCAAGCCAAAGAGGTTTACGACCATCTTTCACTTCCTGTTATGGAATTGGTCACTGAAGCATTGAAGCATGATGACTGGTGTGCGTGGCTGAGGTCTATCATCGATCCTCCAGAGACCGTGAAGTTATCAGATGAAGAAGAGGCAGCCAGCGGCGATGGTGATGGAGATGGCGATGGTGATGGTTATTAGTAGGCTGTAGGCTTTGTAGGCGTGTGCATTGTAATTTTCTTGTTTTCAGTTTGGATGTAATTATCGCGCTGATGCGCTTTTTGGTTGGAATACATTATGTTTGCTTTTTATTCTTGTCAAGTTACAATTATTGCACTATTTTTAGAAACTTTGGTTAAATTAGCTCGAATAAATGTAAGTGTGGCTCGTGTATGAGTGTTATTGCCCGGTCTCGCGCTATGTTCGCGGAGGACCTTGGAGGATTTACTCGAGAGCTCGTAATTTACTGAAGTGTTTTCGTGCTAATCGAAAGTTTAACATTCATTTGTAACGTAGAAGACATGGTGATAAATCATAAGGCATAGCCAATTCTTGCATTAAGTAGCTTAGAAACAGGCGCGAGGCCAACAAACATCATGTGAAAAAGAAAAGGCGCGTGGCCGACATAGATAATCAAAAGGCGCGAGGCCAACATAAATAGATTAAAGGCGCATGGCCATCATAGCTAAGTGAAAAGGCGCATGGCCAGGGGTAATCACATGTAGCACTTGCACAGTTGTTGCGCATTCCACGTGCGCGGGATGATGTGTCCATCCAGGGTGCGCAGCTTGTATGCCCCTTTTCCTAGCACTTCATGTATCAAGTATGGGCCTTCCCATTTCGGTGCTAGCTTTCCGGGTGTTCAGCGTTGGAAGCTTCGTTGTCTCTGAAAACGTATTCCCCTGGAGTGTAGGTACAAATGCACACCTTTGCATTGTAGTACCTCTCCAGTTGCGTTTTATACTTGGCCTCTTCGATTCACGCTATTTCACGCCTTTCCTCGAGCAGGTCCAAGTCTAAGCGGTGCTCCGCCTCGTTATCAATCTTGTTGATTGCTAATAAGCGCGGCGAGGGGATGCCTATTTTTGCTGGGATAACCGCCTCTGAGCCGTAGACAATGCTAAAAGGGGTTTCACCAATGCTTGTTTTTGGCATGGTTCAGTGAGCCCACAAAATGCTAGGGAGCTCATCTACCCAGCCTCTTCTTTTGGTGCCCAGACGGGCCTTTATCCCTTCAACAATGCTTTTATTGACACTTTCTACTTGGCCGTTGCCTTTAGGGTGCGCAACGGAAGGGAAAGTATGCTCAATGTTAAGCTCTTTCATCCATTCCTGGAGGTCTTCTGTGTCACACCCCCAAAATCCACACGCGGAGTATCACCGCTTGGAGGCGTGACTGACCAGGATCAAGCCACCAATCATATTGAACATAACAAGTAATACGTAAAATTCAACCACACAATATGAAAGGTGTTTAAAACCAAAACGTAGTTAAGTGTTTAGCGGAAGCATAATTGTAAAAACCCAATATAAGTATTAAGTACGAAATAAAGAAATGTTTTTAGCATGGCACACACTACCATGTCCTACAACGACTGCGCCTCCCTGTGCAAGCTCCATGAGTACCTAACGACCTGCAAGGCATGTAGCAACGAATCAACAACAAAGTTGAGCGAGTTCACAGTTGGTTGTTTGGTTATAGCATTCGTTTCATAAATCGTATGTTCGTTTTGTAAACCATGTATCGTATTGATTCGTATCGCGGTCTCCCAGACATGTTTGCGACGATTAGTGGGGGCTTCCCATGTGTTATTAGACCACGCGTATCGACTGCTACGAAAATGTAAGAGGTGCCCTAAGTCAATGTCTATCAGCATTGACCCTTTGCCCATAGTCCATTAGTACACGCCCGTCCGACTGGCACGGTGTGAGGTTTGTTAAACCCTAATAGCGCTATCTACTAATGACCCGCTCGCCATAGGCCTCGGCGATTAAGTCGATAAATAAGGGACTTCAAATGATAGAGTTGATGGTCTTATGGTAGTACGTATCCTGTTGTATGGGGAATACGCAAGTTTGTAGTTACCGTTGTGTACGTAGGTTTTACGTACGTGCCCTTCAATCCGGGGACAGTAAAAAGTAGTTTAATAGTAATGATAGTACGAGTAGTTATTCAATCCCATTCCCAACCCTTGGAAAGAGTGTGAACTCACCTTGGTTTGCTCGGTATGCTAAAGAAATACACACTCACAAATAATCAGTCACGACCTATAGTACGCACGTATATACAATCAGTTTATGTTTGTAATGACCCGTATGCAATCTATATCACAAAGTGTGCTTGGCAGTTAGCACCATGTATCATGTAAACAGTTAGTCAAATTCATGCAATTCACGCTTCACATAAATGCTTTCTCAGTTTATTCTAACATGGTTATCCCTTAATACCCCACTCATTAGACACACAACTATTAGCTACCTGATATGGTCTTTACAATAAAGCCCGGCCCCAGCACAAACCAGATTGTGTGCGGCCCAACCCAGCTTCATGTATGAACTGTTTTGCTATAGCGGCCTGGCTACATGTAAGGCCCGATTACTTCCCTAATCTCTTCTAATTCATTTAGTTTTTGAGCCCACTTCATTATTGGTTATCATATATTACTAACAGAAACCATTTAGATGTAATCAACAACAATTGTTCAACATGCTATCACCATATCAGTTACTTACTTATCAAATAAATCGAACAATGTGGTCATGTGACACCAGTCCATAAACCCATTTAATCGGCCCACTGTTAACCCTTAACTCAAGTTATAACCCATCACATTAACATAGCAACTAACTTATTTATCGGACCTCGGCCCACTATCAAATATTTATGTTATTGGGTTAACAGCCTATCGATTATAACGTGATATTAACTAATTCAGATTATAGTCATCCTCATCAAGAAACCATGAAATCAAGTAATCCAAATTATTTAGCAAACACATGGAAGCAACCTAACAATCATTCGGCACATATGCATATACACATATCCCAACCTCACAAAAAGACAACAATACATCATTCAATTCATATAACATTAATATCCTAGACAAGTTCAAACAACACTATTAGGGTGTGCACATGTTTGGAGTATATCAAGTAACACATTGATCGAACATGTTTGAAATCATATAAATCAAATAACTAATCCATAAATAGCAATGCATACACTGTTCTTGTTATTCCACGGGATATATTTACATCTTGCTACCTAACTACTCTCAAAATAAAAGCATATATCAACTAGGAAATCACACCTCGTTCACATGTGATCAAATTTATCAATAAAATATTTAAACACAAGATGATACTAACCGAATGAATGCAGAAACTATAATGATGATCACGATAGGGGGGGAGGGTCTTTTACAACTGCCGTCGCACAATATTGGTAGAAATAGGGTTTTCTAAAAGTATTCTCATCTAACAATCTCACACTTATAACGTAACCATAACTGGGCCGAAGCCCAACCTGTTTTCGCCGGACATTAATTGGACGAAAACACTCTAGTGTTTTCGGCTAGGGGTGATTTCGTGGGATAGGGTATTCGGCCAAGGTTCCATGTTTTTAATTATACAACCATGATATTAATACAAAATATGTATACACATACACATAACACACATCATATATAACATATCAATCACAATACGATTTAACATATTACAAACGTGTACCATTGTGAAACCAACAAGTCGTGTAAACAAGCAACTTAAACAATTAACGTACAATTAATGCGAAGATGGAAATCTTGGAAACTCGAGTTGTCACATTCTGAGGCGAAATTGGTGCCGTTATCAGTAACGATCTTGAGTGGGAGACCAAATCTGCAAATGATGTGCTCCCAAATGAATTTTCGCACCATCATTGTGGAAGTTGAAGCAAGGGCCTTAGCCTCCACCCATTTGGTGAAGTAATCAACGGCAACAATTATGAACTTTACAACGCCTGGGGCCTCAGGAAATGGACCTACCATATCTATCCCCCACTGTTGGAAAGGCCAAGCCGTTGATACAGGGATCAGATCGTTTTTCAGGCGCAGGGTCTTTGGCGCGTGCCTCAGACAAGTGTCGCACCTGCGCAATTCTTTCAAAGTGTCAACATGCATCCCTAGCCAAAATTTAACCTGCATTCATTATCTTCGCGATGACCATGCGCGGGCCCGCATGAATGCCGCAGATGCCCCCATGTATTTCCCTGATCAGATAACTTGCATCTTGGGGGTCCACACATCGTAATAATGGGCCCAAGAAAGATCTTATGTATAGAATGCCCCCGTTCATTTCGTAAAACAGCGCTTTGTTCTGTATCTTTCTTGCCTCCGCTTAGTTTTCTGGGAGAATTCCCTCTTGGAGATACTGGATGATGGGGGTCATCCGTGAAGGTGGCCCTATCTCAATCACATTGACCTGGTGCAATAATACTGATGGGTTTTTCAGAACTTCGATTCTTACATCCGTGGCCAGGTGCTAAAAAGCTGTCGAGGCGAGCTTGCTTAGCGCGTCAGCTGGCTTGTTTTCTGACCGGTTGATATGAACAACCTAGTATGACTTGAACTTCTGGAGTAGCTCTCTTGCTTGCTCCAAGTATAAAGCCATGACCTCACCTTTCGCATCATACAACCCATTAATTTGACTCGCGATCAGGAGAGAGTCCACATACGCTTGTAAATTTTGAGCTCCCATTGTTATGGCCAGGCGCAATGTCGCAACCCCCGTCCCCTAACTACCCAGGAGCGGGCGGCCGTGGCCAGTTTTGGTGGTATCGATGTTTATCATTTTGGCAGCGGAATTTACATCATGGCCGTAGTTAGGAAATATTTTATCAGAGTAAAATACCACGCTTTTATAATATTAAACACATGGGAAAATCCCAAGTTTCAAGCACACACATTTTAATAGGGATAAACCCTATTTTATTTGAAATAAAACATCTCTTTATTTTAGGTAACTTTATAGCCACTTTTCCAAGCCTTCAGAGCTGTCCAGCTGGCTTCTATTTGGCTTTCACATTTTGTTACCTGAAATGCGTTTAAAAACATTTTGTCAGTGGAAATACTGGTGAGTGAATCCCAGTTTAATCAAGTTAAGTAAAAACCATTGTACAGTATTGAGGGCGGTCGCGCAATTACATTTGTTTCCATCTACTTTAATTACCACCCACGGTATTGTCAACCCGACTTTTGGTCATGTTACCACTCACAATGTAGTAACAAATTTTGTATACAAAAACCCCAACATACCAACGATAATTGTAGAATACAAATACTCAATCACTGTTTAATATACTAGAAATTAATTGAGGTTTTGTAAAAACAGTTGGTAAAAGGTTTACAAAAAGGAGATTACTCACTTTGCTATCTTATGGTTTTCCGTAAGGATTTCTTGGTGATTATCTATTAATTACACAAATGCACACGCGTTAGTATAATAACCCAATATTTACATTAGTAATACCCTCCCCGAGACGGCATTCCAACGACTACGTCGGGCAGAACCACGACAGTCGTTACGGAATCCTAGATCAATCGGGCAACGTATCTAATACGTAACCGGGGTTATAATACTTACAACGGGGCAGAACTTCGTTATTTAGGGGTATTATACCCGAAAATTATGCATGCTATGTAGAATTTTGAGAGAGAGAAAGAGATTGAACGGTTTGGACTGAAGGCGGAGGGCCTCTATTTATAGGCCTGATTTCGGGCTTCCTCGCGGCCCGCGTAAGCCGAAGGATAGTCCTTCGCGGCCCGCGACTTAGGGTGGTAGGGCCTAGCTATGACCAGTCAGCATTCACAGACTCGACACACAGCCCGACACGTGGCAGCACCGGGTGCAGCCTGATCACTTATCTATCGCGCCCCGCATAGCCTGAAGGCAATGCCTTCACGGCCCGCGAGCGACCCCAAAATCTGGTTTTTTTTATTAATTTTAATAAAATAAAGGTATTCGGGGCCTTTTTTCATATACGGGGTGTATATAGGGACATTTAAGGGTGTCGGAAATATTTTAGGAGGGTTGTTATATCCTCCCCACCTTGTTTTAGAACTCGTCCTCGAGGTCTACTAGAATAAGTGTGGATATTTCCTTTGCATTTCTGATTCAAGCTCCCAAGTGTACTCTGGTCCTCTCTTAGAATCCCATTTAACTTTGACTAGTATCATTCTCTTGTGTTTGAGATTCTTGACTTTCCTGTCTTCAATCTGTAGAGGCCTCTCTACAAATTTTAACTGCTCATTTACTTCTATATCCTGAAGAGGCACTACTAGAGATTCATCGGCTAGGCATTTCTTGAGATTACATACATTAAATACATCATGTATTCCTACCATTTCCTCTGGTAATTGTAGCTGATAGGCTACAGGTCTTATTCTTCTAATAATCTCAAAAGGTCCAATATACCTGGGGCTTAGCTTTCCTCTTTTGATGAATCTTACTATTCCTTTCCAAGGAGAAACTTTTAATAAGACTTTGTCTCCTACCTGAAATTCCAATGGTTTTCGCCTGTTATCAGCATAGCTTTTCTGATAATCGCGTGCTGCTTTCAATCATTCCTTGACTTGAATAATCTTGTCAGTTGTTTCTTGTACTATTTCTGGTCCAGATAATTGTTTTTCTCCAATTTCTGCCCAACAAACTGGGGTTCGGGATTTTCGTCCATAAAGTGCTTCGAATGGTGCAACATTGATACTGGTATGATAGCTGTTATTGTAAGAGAATTCTATTAATGGTAAGTGATTGTCCCAATTACCTCCGAAATCAATTACACAAGCTCTAAGCATATCCTCCATTGTCTGAATTATCCTTTCACTTTGTCCGTCCGTTTGAGGATGATAAACGGTGCTTAGATTCAACTTGGTTCCCATGGCTTTTTGGAAACTTGTCCAAAAATGAGAGGTAAAACGGCTATCCCTATCAGACACAATTGATAAAGGAATACCATGTAATGAAACTAATTCATTTACATATAATTTGGCTAACTGTTTCATACCGAATGTTTCCTTCATTGGTATGAAATGAGTAGACTTAGTTAGCCTGTCTACAATTACCCATATTGTATCATTACCTTTTCTTGTCTTGGGTAATTTGGTAACAAAATCCATTGTTATCAATTCCCATTTCCAAAATGGCATTTCTAACTGTTGTAGCAATCCTGAGGGTTTCTGATGTTCAGCTTTAACCTGTGAGCAAGTTAAACACTTGGCAACATAAGCTGCTATATCCTTTTTCATTCCTATCCACCAGAAATTTTTCCTTAAATCCTTATACACCTTATCATTTCCAGGATGCATCATATACTTAGACTTATGGGCTTCTTCTAATATACGGTGATGTAGGTTTCCTAATTTAGGTATCCACATTCTTTTCTTATGGAAGCTCCAAATTTCATCTATTCCTTGTTCAAATTCCTTAATCATTCCTTTCAAATTTTCAGTATCATTCTTGATTACTGATTCCTGTGCTTTTCTAATCTGTTCATTTAAATCTACTTGTAGATTTAATTTAAGAGAACATACTCTTTTTGACTTTTCATGATACTTTCGACTTAAAGCATCAGCTACTACATTTGTCTTTCCTGCATGATACTGGATATTACAATCATAATCGCTAAGAAATTCCATCCAGCGTCTTTGTATCATGTTTAATTCCTTTTTCCCGAAAACATACCTTAAACTCTTATGATCTGTGAAAATGATAAACTTACTACCGTAAAGGTAATGTCTCCAAATCTTCAGGGCAAAAATTATAGCTCATAATTCTTAATCATGGGTTGAATAATTCTCTTCATGATTCTTAAGTTGTCTAGATGCATATTCTATAACCTTTTGGCGTTGCATCAATACACATCCATAACCTAACTTAGAAGCGTCACAATAGATTACAAAGTCTTCAGTTCCTTCTGGTAACGCTAATATGGGTGCATTGGTCAATCTTTGCTTAAGAATTCTAAAGGCTTCTTCTTGTTTTGGTCCCCACTCAAACTTAACAGATTTACAGGTTAGCTTAGTTAAGGGATGGCTATTCTAGAAAAATTTCGAATAAATCTTCTATAATAACCGGCCAATCCTAAGAAACTTCTAACCATTGTTGGTGATTCAGGGGTTTTCCATTTGGTAATTGCCTCGATCTTGGAGGGATCCACATGTATTCCTTCATGGTTGACTAAATGTCCAAGAAACTGTACCTGTTCTAACCAAAATTCTCACTTTGAAAACTTTGCATAAAGCTTTTTTTTTCTCAATAAACTCAGAAGTGCATGCAGATGCGCTGCATGTTCCTCTTTACTCTTAGACTAAATGAGAATATCATCTATAAAGACAATTATGAATTTATCCAAATGTGGCTTACATATTCGGTTCAGCATGTCCATAAATGCGGCTGGGGCATTGGTTAAACCAGATGGCATGACAGTAAATTCATAATGGCCATACCTTGTTCTGAAAGCGGTCTTAGGAATATCCTCTTCCTGTACCTTTAATTGATGATATCCTGAGCATAAATCGATCTTAGAGAAAAATCGAGCTCCTGCAATTGGTCGAATAGATCATCGATTCTTGGTAATGGATATCGATTCTTAATCGTGACTTTATTTAATTCACGGTAATCAATGCACATACGCATCGATCCGTCTTTCTTTTTTACGAATAAGATCGGCGCTCCCCATGGCGATGAACTTGGCTGTATGAATCCTTTTTCCAACAATTCATCTAACTGTTTCTTCAGTTCCTGCATTTCTGCGGGTGCCAAACGGTAGGGTGATTTGGCAATTGGTGTCGTTCCTGGTAGCAGATGAATTCTGAATTCAACTTCCCTATCTAGCGGTAGTCCTGGTAATTCTTCTGGAAATACATCTGAAGACTGTGATACTACTGGAATATCTTTCAATTCTTTTCCTTTAGTGTTAGTGATTATGGAAATCAAATACACTAATGATCCTTTTTCTTACATAACTTGCTGTTTTCGTCACAGAGATGAATTTTGTGGATCTAGAGGGTTTATCTCCTTTAATTGTGATCTTTTCACCTTTTGGTGAATTTACTTGGATTGACTTTTGATCACATAAAATACTGGTTTTATTGGCTACTAACCAATCCATTCCTAATACAACATCAAATCCTACCAGATTCATTGGGTAAAGGTTTGCAATAAACTTTTGACTTAAAAATTCTATTCTTGCTCCCTGTAAGATTTCAGAAATCTTAATGGTTTCCCCATTTGCTGTCTCTACTAGACATCCTTGTGGGAGTTTAGTTAATGGTTGATTGAGAAGTTTGCAAAATGAAGTATTAATATAACTTTGGTTTGCACTAGAGTCAAATAATACTTTAGCAAAAACATCATTAACTAAAAACGTACCGGCTATCACGTCCGGAATCATCTTTGCTTCTTCTGCAGTTAGAACAAATGCTCTAACATTTTTAGCATTCTTGTTATTCATGGCTGGAGCTAGTTTCAGGTAGTTCGGTTTGATGTGACCCTTTTCTCCACAGTTGAAGCACATTCCATTATTAGGTTTCTTCCTACAATCTTCTTCCTTGTGTCCTGGTATCTTGCAGAAATTGCAGTAAGTGGAGCATCTTCCTGAATGTTTCTTCTTACATGCTTTGCAGTAAGGTGCAGAGGTAGAACCTACGTTTTTCCCACGGTTGGAATTTCCATAGCGAAATTCTTGAGTAAGCCTTTGAGCTAGGTTCCTTCTCTGATCCCCTTCTCGTGTACGCACTAATTCATCAGTCAAGGTATTTGCTAGTTCTACAGCTTCTTCTATGGTTTGGGGTCTAGTTGCCTTGACTACATGCCTAATCTCACTAATTAATCCCCAGATGTAACGGGAGATTAATACTGGTTCTGGTGATGCAAGGGTTGGCACTATTCTAGCATATTCGAAGAATAACGTAGTGTAACCCTGACTATCTACTCCAGTCATTCTAAGGTTTAGGAACTTATTTGCTATCTGTTTCTTTTCATTGGGAGGGCAAAATTTTCTTTCTACCATGCTTTTAAATTCCTCCCATTCCATATTGTAAATCCTGTCACTTCCCCTAGACTGGAGGATAGTGTTCCACCATTCTAAGGCTGAGTTTTTAAACAGATTGGAGGCAAACATTATCTTATCCTCTTTCGCACACTTGCTTATTTTTAAGACTGCCTCAGTCTTTTCTATCCAGCGTAGAGCTGCAACGGCCCCTTCATTGCCCGAGAATTCCATTGGTTTACAAGACCAGAATTCTTTATAAGAACAACCATAAGACATGGTTCTTCTTCTTTTGGGAATGCGTACTTGAAGTATTGGTCCATTGTTTACGCTGTTTTCTAGTTCAGTAGGTCGTTTACTGTCATGATTACTTTTATTTTCCGCTTCCTTAACCGTTTTAATAATATATGGCATTGCATCTATAATCCCTTGTGCCACTATGTGTTGGATGGCATTGTTATCCACTTTATTTCCATTGTTATTGTTATTCTGGGTTATCATTATTTTGGTTTTCCTGATTTACTTCGTCGTCCATCTGAATTTTAAACACTTGCCACATATTAATATCACAAAGTAATATTTAATGCAAACGATCACATAACACGCATATTGATCAAAATCGTCGAACATTGCGACTTACTCTATTTTATATTATGCATCCATATATATTACACTACAACTGAAATTAAAATTACAATACTATTAGGCATCCGTAGCTATTGTCTAGATTTTTTTTAAACATACACACTTATTATATATTATTATTATTTTATTATTATTATTACTATTACTGGTATGGGTTCATCCAGAACTCCATATTACGCTCGTCATACTTCCAGACGAGTCGTTCTCCTATCTGCCTCATCCTCTCACTTCCTTCTAAAATCTCCTCACCAAAGGTTTGGAGTTCTTGCACATTTTCTGCACTCATTGGGGGTGCAGGGGCTGGTACTGGGTTTGGGAACTGGGGCATGGGTTCCTGGTAAGGGTACGGATTTTCTAGAATTTCCCTAATGTATTGGTCAATATCATAGTAGGGATCTAGTCTGGGTAGGCTGCTAGGTTTGGCATGGGTTCGTCTTCTGGTATTGGGTAGCGATGTTGGTAATCCCTATGGTCGTTAAACCACGGGTCGTAGTCTGGGTCTGAGGGATTGGGTGCTGGTATCCTAGGTATCTCAGCTGGGTCAAAGTCAGGCATTGGGATTTGGTTTTCTGGGTTGTTTTCAATTTCCATTGGCTGTGTGGGAAACAGTGGTAACGGCTGGGGTGCTATGAGTTGCTCTAGGTTAGGGTCTGCAGTTGTAGTTGTTAAGATATGAAAATTTGCTAGACTCCTATTGAGCATATCCTGAGTGTGGGCATCTGTTTCTCTCTTAACGGCTGCTAAAGCTCGCTGCTGTTGTAACTTTTTCATCCTTTTTCTACGTTCATGCGCTCCTCTGCTGAACCATCCTCTCTTCTTGGGAGGGAATGGCTCTTCAGATTGTGCCTTGAACACGAATATCCCATCTTCGTTGTCAGCCGAATACCCTGAGAGGGATGGCTGTGAAGAGGTGCCTTCGTCCCTAGGTGAGCTGGACAACTGACGGTAGGCGTCCGAAGGTCCTTGGTCGCTCATACTGTAAACTAACAAATTGTCAAATAACACACAACAATAATATACAGATATGCACGAAATCCCGTAGATTATTTCCTAACATATTGAATAAATTTTGGTGTCAGCAGAACACTTCTGTGGCTGAATCAGTGGCTTAGCTCTGATACCACCTTCTATCACAACCCCCATCCCTTAACTACCCGGGAGCGGGCGGCCGCGGCCAGTTTTTGGTGGTATCGGTGTTTATCATTTTGGCAGTGGAATTTACATCAGGACCATAGTTAGGAAATATTTTATCAGAGTAAAATACCACACTTTTATAATATTAAACACATGGAAAAATCCCAAGTTTCAAGTACACACATTTTAATAGGGATAAACCCCATTTTATTTGAAATAAAACATCTCTTTATTTTAGGTAACTTTATAGCCACTTTTCCAAGCTTCAGTTCTGTCCAGCTGGCTTCTATTTGGCTTTCACATTTTGTTACCTGAAACGCGTTTAAAAACATTTTGTCAGTGGAAATACTGGTGAGCGAATCCCAGTTTAATCAAGTTAAGTAAAAACCATTGTACAATATTGAGGGCGGTTGCGCAATTACATTTGTTTCCATCTACTTTAATTACCACCCACGGTACTGTCAACCCGACTTGTGGTCATGTTACCACTCACAATGTAGTAACAAATTTTGTATACAAAACCCCAACATACCGACGATAATTGTAGAATACAAATACTCAATCACTGTTTAATATACTAGAAATTAATTGAGGTTTTGTAAAAACAGTTGGTAAAAGGTTTACAAAAAGGAGATTACTCACTTTGCTGTCTTATGGTTTTCCGTAAGGATTTCCTGGTGATTATCTATTAATTACACAAATGCACATGCATTAGTATAATAACCCAATATTTACATTAGTAATACCCTCCCCGAGATGGGATTCCAACGACTACGTCGGGCAGAACCACGACAGCCGTTACGGAATCCTAGATCAATCGTGCAGCGTATCTAATACGTAACCGGGGTTATAATACTTACAACGGGGTAGAACTTCATGATTTAGGGGGTATTATACCTGAAAATTATGTATGCTATGTAGAATTTCGAGAGAGAGAAAGAGATTGAACGGTTTGGACTGAAGGATGAGGGCCTCTATTTATAGGCCTGATTTAGGACTTCCTCGCAGCCCGCGTAAGCCGAAGGATAGTCCTTCGCGGCCCGCGACTTAGGGTGGTAGGGCCTAGCTATGACTAGTCAGCACTTATAGACTCGACACACAGCCCGACACGTGGCAGCACCGGGTGCAGCCTGATCACTTATTTGTTGCGCCCCGCGTAGCCTGAAGGCAAGGCCTTCACGGCCCGCGAGCGACCCCAAAATCTGGTTTTTTTATTAATTTTAATAAAATAAAGGTATTCGGGGCCTGTTTTCGTATGCGGGGTGTACATAGGGACATTTAAGGGTGTCAGAAATATTTTAGGAGGGTTGTTATACGCAAGCCTGCCAAGAATGCTTCATATTCCGCCTCGTTGTTGGTAATTTTGAAATCCAACATGATGGCATAGGTAAACTCATGTTTCTCTGGGCTAACAAGGCGCAAACCAGCTCCTGCGCCGTCCTCATTTGAGGCTCCGTCAGTGAACAACAGCCACAGTTCATCTGATGTATCTTTGATGGGAGTATCTACTGCTTCGCACTCTTTGATCTTATCTTCTGGTACTTCTGTGATGAAGTCTGCTAAAACTTGGCCCTTGATAGCTGGGCGCGGCCTGTATAGTATGTTGTGGCCTCCTAGTTCGATTGCCCATTTCGCCAAGCGACCTAATGTCTCAGGTTTTTGCAAGATCGTGCCGATGTGGAAGTTAGTTAATACCGTGATCACATGGCCAGTGAAGTATCTGCGCAACCTTCTGGATGTGTGAAGCAGCGCAAGCACTAGTTTTTCCATGGTGGAATATCTTTTTTCTAGATCAGTGAGTACTCTGCTAACATAATAGATCGGAGTTTGAACTCCATCTCTTTCCACTAGTAGTACCGAACCAATTACCTTGTCTGACGAGGATAGATACAAGATGAGTGGTTCTTTTTCAAATGGAGCTGTTAGGGTTGGAAGCTTGATCAAACATTCTTTCATTTGCTGGAAGGCTGCTTCCGCTTCTGGTATCCATTTGAACTCTTGTTTCTTGACACAGTTGCGCAATGTACTGATGAACGGATATGACTTTGCTGCGTGGTTTGACAGAAAACGATTAAGCGCGGCTAAGCGGCCGGCTAGTCTTTGCATTTCTTTGATCGTGCGCGGTGAAGGCATTCATTAGATTGCTTGAACCTTTTCGGGGTTAACTTTAAAACCGCCGTTTGTGACCATGAAACCTAGAAACTTGCCTTCCTCCATGCCAAAAGAACATTTTGCTGGATTCAGCTTCATGCTTACGCTTCGCAAGGAATTGAATGTCTTCTCTATGTCCTTCAACATTTGGTCCTCCTCAGGACTTTTGATTATGAGGTCATCAATGTATACTTCGATATGTTTCCTAATGTCATCACCAAATATCTTTTCCACTAAACGCTGGTAGGTTGCGCCAGCATTTTTGAGCCCAAAGGGCATTTTTGTGTAACAGAAGATTCTGAAGTCGGTGCGGAATGCTGTTTTATCTTCATCCTCCAGATTCATCTGGACTTGGTGATATCCCTTATAACAGTCTAGAAAACACTTCCATCTAAACGGCGCGAGGGAGTCTATCTTCTTATCGATTTATGGTAAAGAGTAGCAGTCCTTTGGGCACGCCTTGTTAAGATCAGTGTAATCAACACACATGCGCCATCCGCCCGTGGACTTCTCAACCATCACAAGGTTTGCAACCCAGCTTTGATAGCGCACCTCATGCAATATGCCTGCTTTGAGTAGTTCGCGCACCTGCTCGTTCATAGCTTTTGTCTTGTCTGATCCAAGGCTGCGCTTTCTCTGGACCTTTGGTTCAATAGATGGATATGTGTTTAAGCAATGCTCTGTTATATCGTGCGGGATGCCTGTCATATCTGACGGGGTCCAGGCGAAGATGTCCATGTTTCTGAATAGTAATTGCTTGAGGTGTGTTCTAATACTTGGTGAAATTGCATGACCAATTGTCACCGTTTGTTCTGGGTACTTGCGGTTCAAGACCCATTTTTCTGGTTCTGTTGTTGAGACTTTAGCTTCTTTGACTAGTCGAGCCTCTTCTGCTGACATTACTTCTTTCTTTGAATAGATAATTGCTACCCCTGTTTCGGTTGGGAAACCGATCGCTGAGTGGTGCGTGGAAGTTATCATATTCATTTCACCTTGAGTTTCTCTGCCAATCAAGACATCATGTCTTGACTTAACTGGCATCACCATGAAGTTAACGTTCGTAGTTCTTGAATGCTTCCCGTCAGACAGCGTGACGGGGAAGCTGATCTGGCCCAATGGGAAGATTGTCTCATTGCAAAATCCAGATAGGGGATAATCAACAGGTTTGAGGCGCGCTTTGTCTTCCGGATCAAATTGGTTTGAAGCACTGTTCGTAGATAATATCAGCTGTGCTCCCTGGATCAATGAAGACGTATTCTGTTTCGTAGTGGCCAATAATGCCAGTAATGACGATGGGGCGAATGGCGCGTGGTCCTCCGCGCACCACCGGAGAAATGACCTGTTGCTCCTGCCATGCTAGTTCAAATGGGCGCTTGCCCTTGCTCTTTGCGCTACACTTTGGTCCGTTGACCATATAAGTTTCCAGGCGCCTGACCTTCTTCTGGTTTCCATCATCATTCCTTTGGATCTGGCGCGTCTCTTTGCACATGTTTTTAACCAGATGGCTTAACTTGCCGCTCTTCAGAGCCTTTTCAATTTCTTGCCTTAGACTGATACAGTCAACTGTCAAATAACCCGTATCCTTGTGAAAATCACAGTACAGATTGGGGTCTTGCCCTTTCTTGTTCGTCATAGGCTTTGGTGCCTTGAAATAGTGGTTCTCCGTCATGAGTACCTCTTTGGGTGTTTTAATGAGCGAAGTCAAGTGTTTTTCACGATTTTCATTTTTAACGGCTTTTCGGTAGCCGATTCTGTCAATTGTTTCCCGCGCGTCTTCTTTGAAGCGAGGTCGCTCCTCGTACCCACTGGATTGTCCTGATTTCCACCCGGGGTTTCTGCTCTTGTTGCGCTTGCCATAGTCGCGCGAGTTGCCTTTCAAAAATCGGTCCTCGGTGTAAGAGCTCTTGGTTCCAGCCAATGATTCTTCAGTCTGCACTACAATCTTTGCAGTTTCCATCAGTTTGTCCCATTCTTTGGGCATACCGTCCTTTCCTATGATAGTCCTGATTAGACTATCACAACGGATTGCCTTCTTGAAGTGGGCGCGCATTAACTGTTCGCTTACATCTCCAATCTCTAAGCACTCCTTGTTGAAGCGAGTGATGAAGTCTTCTAGCCCCTCATTTTCTCTGCGCCAGATGTTTGTTACTTCAGACGTATCGCACTGATAACGTCTCTGCTGGAGAAAATGGGCTACAAATTGGTCTCTGAAGTCGATCCAAGACTTTATTTTTCCAGCAGGAAGGCTGTCGAACCAGGCGCGAGCAGCCCCTGTGAGAGTCTGAATGAATAGGTGGCACCACATTGGCATGGTCCATCATCCTAGCACACCGACGCTTGTAAATACTCGCACATGGTCATAGGGATCAGTGAGCCCGTTGAATTTTCCAACTGTTGGTGGCAACTTTGCTTTCTCTAGCGTGGCCAGAGCGATACTTCTAATGAATTTCGATTGTTCAGCAGCTTCTGCTGGTCTATAGATAAGGCTGAAGTCACGCTTTGCTTCCTCGTTGTAGGCGACGCGCGGCCTTGGTCTATAAGATTCGTGATTTTTCTGCAGACGGTTGAAAACTGAAGAACCTTCGTCATCTTGCCAAGTAGGATCATTCGGGTCCATGTCATCCCATTCGTTGTTCATGTTGCGCGGCCCTAGCCGGCTATGAACTGGACGTTTGTGTTGAACATAGGATGGGTGTTCACAGTAAGTGCATGTTTCTCCGTACGTGTCGCGCGTGTCGTGCACACTCATCCTTCTTTGTGGAGGAGGTCTGCTAACTTGCCCTTGGATATTTTGCTGAGGTGGTGTCTGGTGCGCCCCCTGAATTGGACCCGGAGGTGTAACCAAGGATGGTTCTGCTTGCAAAATCGCTTGTTGTGCGCTCAAAGACTGATACGCAGCATTTATAGTGGCAATTTGCTTGGCGTACCAAGAGGCTAGGGTTTCGCCCTCTGGTAGCCCTAATAACGCTGAAATGTTCGGATTTGGAGCTGGGTTTGATGGACCAGCAACATTACTTCCTGGGGTACCCATTTGAGTGATGCGCGTGATACTCGCGCGGGGTCCCTTAGTATTCGTTCCTTCTTCTTCGACAATCTCGTCAGTGGGATGGAGTTGGACGTGCGAGTTGTCCTCCCCCGCTCCCGCTTGAGAGGCAGTGCCAAAACCGAAATCAGGGATTATCCCTTGACCAGCCATGATCAAGAGAACAGAAAAAACTCAGAAAAAGAAGATGAAGTGATTGTAAAAATCGGTGGGCGCCAATGAAGAAACACGTATCTAATTTTAAGTTAATTAGGTGGTTTATGTTTCAAACATGAGAGTTAATCTTCTTAAATCTTTCCTGAGCTCATCTATGATCCGATCTTCCTGCAAAACAGCAACACCGTTAGCTCGTTAAGAGGGGAATATGGGGGTTTCCCTCTTAACCAGGCTCCGGCGTGAGAATAAGTAACTGCTTTGAGGATAATTAAGTGTGTGTTAAGAGTGAGAGTAGAGGGAACAGAATGTTTAACCTGAGTATGGAGGTCCCTATTTATAACCAGAGTAGTGTAAGAGGAGTTGGGCTGATGGGCCTTGGGCCGAAAGGCGACAACAAGGAATATCCTCCTTGTCTCACTGGTATCGACCGTTAGTGGTTTCTAGAAGTTCTCCGGTGCTGGCGCACCTTGATTGGAGCCACGTGTCCCGGTTGTCGGCCTTGTTGTCCCTCTGCCATCAGCAGGTGAGTAGAGATCATGAGGCAGTTGTCTCCGCCCTCTGATTGGTGCCACGTAGGCGTCCTTGTGTACTCTCTGACTCCTGCACGTCAGTCGATCGTGGAGCACGATAGAGCACAGCTTGGTGGACGCTGATTGGCTCGTTCTTCTGCCACTTGTACCTTTGGTACTTTCTGAAGTGGCTCTGCGCCAAAACCCTTGCGCAACCCTTGTTGTGCACGTAACCAGCCCGCGCAGGGTTGTAGGAGTTGAAGGCTCTTATTCAGAATACTAAGTGTGAAACTGATGTTATCTGTTGTCTAGGTCTCGCGCGAGACTCATGTTTTAATTAAGCAGCACGCGCGAGGTCTATAGATTAATTAGTTCATTAAGTAAGGAGTATGGTCCAGCGTGCGACCTGAATGGTCTGCGCGGCTTTTTGGGACCATACCCCTTCATCTTGTTACAAAGTTGTAAAGATGAGAAAAACGGTGGTGGCTGGATTAAGATGATTGTGGTGCCTGGTGGTGATGGTAAATAGTGGCTGGTGATGAAGATGAATTAGGGCTTCTTAGAGCATTCACATCCTGGGAATCAAAATCTGTGTGTGGGGTTTTTAAAATATAAAGAGTATAAAAAGTGGTTGTGAGTGGAGGAGAGAGAAAATGTTACTGTTCATCTGTATATTTGGTGGGGACACTGTTCACCCACTATAATTTTTTAATATATATTGAAAGTGGTTGTGAGTGAAGGATAGAGAAAAATGTAATGATAAAGTTATAAAAATATTATTTAATTGAAAATGAGTGAGAAAACGTATTTGTTTTTAGTGGAAATATATTGATATAGGAGTTGTTTTTTAGGGGAATGTATGTATATTTTTAGGGAGCTGGATGTGAATGCTCTTATCTCTTTCTCTCTCACTATATATGGATTAAGTGTTTTATTTATATTTTTTAATAAATGGCTAAAAGGACACTTATACCCTCGACAATAATTAACCATGAAAATTAACCTGCTTGGTGCTAAAGGACCTATGGTGTAATGAGTTTTATAAATAAATGATTATGACTGTAATTATTGAAGTTAAAGGTTATCCGTTCCAATCCGATACAAACATAAAGGACGAAAACTGTAATTTACCCTTATTAATTAAAGTCAACCGACCCTCTAATTGCCTTCACTTTTTTCAACGGCAAATTTGAATCACTGACGGGTTACTGAAGTATCACCATGCCACCAGCGTAACTATCCAATCATATTCATCTCCACTAAGCAATAATGCTTAACACCAATTCAGAAAGAAACTCAATAAATCTGGGAAAACCTCACTTATGAGAATTGAACTCAATACCTAATGATTCCTAAGTCTTATCTCACCCCTAAGATGCCATTAGCGAACTTATTTTTTTCTTTTCTTTGATCCATACCAAATCATCTCTTATTAATATTTGTATTTGTTGGTATGTATGGTAACTCAAAATAAATGATAACGAGCCACATTATCTATATATTAAAAAGAGAAGCCATTATCTATATATTAATTATCTATATTAAAAAGAGAAGCCAATGAATAGTAACTCTAGTATTATAATAATATTATTATTTACATACTATGATTTTATTTTATTTTGTATTAAAAAGAGAAGCCAATGAATAGTAACTCTAGTATTATAATAATATTATTATTATCTATATATTAAAAAGAGAAGCCAATGAATAGTAACTCTAGTATTATAATAATATTATTATTTACATACTATGATTTTATTTTATTTTATTTTGTATTAAAAAGAGAAGCCAATGAATAGTAACTCTAGTATTATAATAATATTATTATTTATATACTATAAATTTGCAACATCTTTGTGCATAGATGAGTTGTACCCAATGCTTAGAGAGTTTATTTAAATTATGTGTTGTTAGTGTTAGTTATAATATAGTTTATTAATAGAAATATTTGACCAAATTAGATGAATTCGCATGGCAGTGGGAAAAATCAAAATATCATCAGTTAACCATTAGCCAAATTTTTTAATTAATAAATCATCCATTATCAAAAATAAGAAAAAGAGGGCACTGGGCAATTGTCAGGAACAAGAACACCAGCTGGGCTATAGCTCATCCATTAGCAAACTGTAAAGAACCCTTATTCCCAAATTGTATCTAACAAGCCCTAATCCCTTTAGTCCTAATTTACACCTGTATCAGTTGTTCTTTAAGGATTATAATTGGGCTTTTAATCTCTAAACTAAAACTAACAGAAGATAAAAACAATCGTACCTGTCGAAGCTCGGATATGTGACTAAACGAAGTTGGCCGGAGTTAAGATTCCGGCGAGGTGAGAGGCACAGAAAATGCAGCAGAGTTTCGGAGTTCAATTAAAATTCCATTCATTTGCAGCAATTTATTTGATAAGTGATTCTTGCCATTTGACTAATTCCATGCGAGCCACCAAATTTTATTTAGTTTACTTTTCAAATCTTCAACTCGTATTCTCTGCACAAACATACAAATCAAATCAATAAAACTTCTTTCAATCATAGATACATAAGTATAAATGTTATGTTTATGTTATCAATATAATAATAATACTTCTTCTTCTTTTTTTAACTTTCATTTATTTATTTATAGATAGATCATAGATTTATAACAATTCCAAATAAGTAAAATCTATTTCAAATTTCACTTGCATTCTCAAGTTTAATTAAAAATACTTCATTTTAGCTCACTATCTCTTAAAATCTTTAAAATCTAAATATGAACCAAATACGAGTGGAATTTAATAAATAAGGGATTAAACTGCAATTTGGTCCTTGAGTTTTGGTCACTTTTGCTATTTTAGTCCAAAACTCAAACCTTTTGCATCTCGGTCCCTGTGGTTTTAGTTTTATTGTCATTTTGGTTCAAAAGTGAAATCATGTCATATTTGGCTTATAAAATCCTACTATTTTGTCATTCTCCTCAGGAGCAAAATGGTCATTATACATTTATTATAACAAATTATAATTAAAATAATTAATTTTAATAGTAATTAATGTCCTTTTCTCTCTCTTTCCAGAATCTCATAACCTCATCTCCACTTTCTTTCTTCTTCTCAATCTGCACCCACCACCACCACCACATGCCACCACATCACCACCCACCCCACACGAATTTCCATCACCGCCACTACACACCACCACCACCACCATTGCCCCCAAAACACTCCTGAAGGAAAGCCTTAATTACCAGACCATAATATCGAAAAGCCCAGATCTAAAAATCCTATTACACAACCCATCGGAAAACGACCGGTGCCGAAGGCTGAACCGTGTTGAGGTGGTGTAGTATCGTGTGCCAGAGTGGACGGTTTATTCATCACCTCAAATCTCAGATCAAAATCGGTTTGCTAGAGGTAATTCACTTCAAAATTCAAATAACTTATCAAATCAAATGAGCACGTAGGTTAATTTCACTATTTCTGTTCGAATTTCTAGGCTGAAGATGTATTCAGTTCGCCAGTTGTTCCGCTTATGAAGCTCGTCGGTTTAAAAACCGCTGAAATGGCTGAAGAAGGCAGATCAAGCACGATTTTCATGAAGATCTGTTCTAATTATCAGGTAAACTGTTGAACTGTAGCGTGTAGATTCAAATTGATTAGTTTCATTGAGGTGTTGAGATCAGGATTAATAGAACTTTGTAATTTAGTTTTAGAATACGTGTTTATACGTTTCCGAAAGCTCCGATGATGGTGAATCTGTGAAAAGTTCGTCAAGAAGTTGTTCAGATGCTTGTTGGCGTATGCTGATCACTCCGACTCCGTTGTCTTCTGGCCTCCCTGTGTCGAAATACCGCGATAAATCGACGTCGGAGGTAGTTTTGAATGTTGTTTGGTTGTTAATTGTTAGTTGTTGATTGATAATTGTTAATTTTACTGTTATGTGTTTGATTGAAAGTTTGAGATTAGGGGGCTGTTTGGCTAAGCTTTTCAAAACTACTTATTTGCTTTCTGAAAAGCAAATAAGCAAATAAGTAGTTTTGAAAAGCTCCATATTAAAGCTTTTCAAAACTACTTATTTGCTTATTTGCTTTTCAGAAAAGCAAATAAGCAAATAAGTAGTTTTGAAAAGCTTAGCCAAACAAGCCCTAGGTTTAGATGTGTAGATGAACCGGTAAGGAATTAGTGTGTTATTTAATATGATTAGTAGGGGAATTGGCCTGTAATAATCTCACCTAGACCTTATTGGCCATTAATAATCTCACCTCAGAATATTCCCCCCACCAGTCCCACCTTTCACCTATTTTTCCTACAATGGTCCTCCGTTAAAAAAACTTAACGGAGTTAAGCCTTTTTTTCCAAATTACAAACATATTTTTAGGGCTTTTGATCAGAACGATGATACAAGTCCATTGATGTAAAACTTACTTCGAAATGGTGCTCCAAGTGACTTATTTTTTGTTAATTGAAAATTTAAACACCCGAATTGAAGCGCTGTTTTCATCGTTTGGAGCACCGTTTCGAGGCAAGTTTTATATCAATGGACTCGTATTGTCGTTCGAATCAAAAGCCCTAAAAATATGTTTGTAATTTGGAAAAAAAGCTTAACTCCGTTAAGTTTTTTTAATGGGGGACCATTGTAGGAAAAATAGGTGAAATGTGGGACTGGTGGGGGGAATATTCTGAGGTGGGATTATTAATGGCCAATAAGGTCTGGGTGGGATTATTACAGACCAATTTCCCTAATTAGTAATGTGTAATAATAAAATTATATTGACCATTTTGCCCTTGAGGAAAATGACAAAATAACATGATTATATTAGACAAATGTCAGCTGATTTCGCTTTTGGACCAAAATGACAATAAAAGTGAAACCATAGGGACCCAGATTTAAAAGGTTTGAGATTTGGACTAAAGTTGCAAAAGTGACCAAACCTCAGGGACCAAAATGGCAGTTTACTCTAAAAATAACATTAAAGTTACTCAAAAGTGTAGGAAATATTGACATAAAAATATGTACAATTTAGGGCATATCAATACACATGTGGTGTTTCACGTATGACATGACTCTTAGGCTAAACTAACCAAGATAACGTCTGATACATGGGCGGGCTATAGCAGACATATAACGGATGCGCGACTTTGTGTATCCTTGGTTTTGAAAAGCATGCTTGAAGCACGCTTAGGCACAAGTAGACGTCAAGCACAAGTGGCTTCGCTTTTGACTACCTAAGCCACTTGTACATTGAAAGCTTTTATGCATGAAGGATGTTGTACAACTTATTTCTTAGGTTGTACATATAACTAATTGATATATTAAATCACACATAAAGCTTATTTATAGCTATATTATGGATAGGAGATGCTAAAACCTACGTGATGTATAAAAAAATTATATAAGCAATTTGCGTCTCACATACGAAAAGCGGTGCGTTTTTACGCTTTTTACCTTGGTTTAAGACCCTGTTGTCTCAGTTCGCTTCTCGTTCACTTCTCACTTTTTAAAACCAAACATGTATTTCATAACTATATGGTTATGGGTAATTGTTCTCTAACATTTTGCCCGACCCAAGGGGAGTAAACCCGAGCTCTTTTCTCTTAGGAAACAAGGGTTCGTATCCTAGTAGTATCATTTTGTCATTTCCATTTTATTTTCGCCTACTAAGATGTTTGAGATGTCTAAATTATATTTGAGAAAAAATGATTTATTTGAAAAATTCCCCCATAAAAGGAAACTTGGTTAACATTTTTAACAACTTAAATTACATCAAAACCGTCTTTGATGCGGCTCTATCCCTTAACCTTAAAGTGAGCGACACCGTAACTCCAATAATATTCTTAATTGAGGGAGTTAAAACGCACACCCGTTTACTTGTTTATTAACATTCTTTTACCCATAATTACTTTATAAATAATCAACCTAGTACATGTGATCATTTATCTTTTAATGAGATGTAGATCAACTCTTGATTTTCTCCCAACATATACATAGCTATCTAGTATTTTATTGGAACTAAACCTTATAAGAATCGAATCGGCTTTAATGTAGTCACAAATCTATTCTGCTTCTCAATCTAGTATTTTATTGGAACTAAACCTTATAAGAATCGAATCGACTTTAATGTTGTCACAAATCTATTCCGCTTCTTGATATTACCTCCCTTCCTTTGTTTTCTTTCCGATCAGCTTAACAAGATTATTTTGCTTTCTTTGGGGTTGGGTCAATTAAGGCATCTTGCAAGAAGCAAATTAGAAGAAACTAGAATTGTTATCCGCCGCGATGCGGCGGGGGCTAGATTTATATATATGTTCAGATGGTTGCCATTCTTACAAAGTCAGTCACATCGACACAATTAGTTACATAGTTGAACCCAAAAGTTAGCATCTAGTTACGCGTTCAAGTTTCGCGATTAACATTAAGGATGTTAGTTACATAACTTGAGCAAAAGAGTTGGTCCTAGGCTGTAACACCCTGAAAATGGGTCTGGTAATCAAACCTCGTTAATACTACAAGATGGGTGAAGTACCGTTAGCAGTAAAAGTAATCCGGTAAATATTAGGATTTAAATAAATAATCCTACATTAATTAAAATGCGGATAAGAACTTTCGAAAAAAAAATGGATAAAAGGCCCGAGTTAACGGAACTTAAAATAAACGGGTTAGATTTCCCGGAACTCACTAAGTTAACTAGGGGTAACTAACCTAGTTAATTATTCGTTTAAAAACAATAAGGAAGCATGAACTAGTAAGCCTTTTATAAACCGTGGATAATTGAGGGACCAAAGTTGGACAATTTCAAAGTGATATGATTAAAACAAAAATAACCACACCAAACACACACTGAAGTGTGTGTCTGGTCGATTAGAACACAGGGGGCGACCAGGAGCTTGCTCTCAAACCCTAGTTTATGCAATTTGATCAAATTGAAGGCCTAAATCAGTTTCAAATCAAAATCCGAGCATAGAATAGTGATCTCCTCTGAAAAAGGGTCATAAGGTATGTAAATTTCATAGAGAAGTTTCATCTAAAATTCTGAATGAATACTTGAAATTCGAAATTTGGGATGCATGATGGTGCTTGGATGAAATAGGAATGAAATAGTGTTTAGGGATAAACCCTAGTCAATTACTTGTTGAAATTTTGCTTATTACTTGTGAAATTCATAATCACCATTGAAGGTATTAAGCGGGTTTTGTAGAAACATGTTAAACACTAGGATTATGATTGTTATTCTAGTGTAATTTGAGTTCTATGAAGTGAATTCAGATTTGTTAATGTGAAAATTTATATGAACATGCCTAATTGATGTTAATTTTGGCTAAATGACAAGTTATGAACTTGATTGTAAATATGTAAAAATTATGCCCGCTGGGTGTTTGTTAAAATGCCTAAATGAAATCGCGGTCTACTAGGTTGTGTGTAAAACTTGATTATAATAGGTATTCGGATGAATGCTAGTGATATGATGAGACGAGTCTCACTTATAGATGAGAACCCTTAGTTCTTGCGAAATGAGTGAATAAATTAGTTTTGATAATCGCTTGAACTAGTTGAAGTGTTGAAAATGCAATGGACTTGGTTAGAACTTTAGTTAAAACGGTAGCCTAGAAATAACGCCTACTGGGTAATAAATGGAATGCCTAAACTAGTTGTCGAACTTGAATGTGCATTTTATATGCTAATGGGCGTTTGACTTTTAAAAGTCAAACTAAACCCCAATACGATGAGTGATAATGTGATATGAAATGTGTAAGGTGGAATAATCGTATTAAATTATGGTTAATCTAACCACCTTGTGAATATTGAATAATAGTTTGGTGCTTAACAAGCTAGGTGGAAGCTTGGGGAGAAAGCGGGAAAAGAGCATAATCGGATGCAAGGTAAGTGAAACTTACACCTTTTGTAGAATATGTGTCTATTCTATAAGTTATAAATACAATAGAGATGGTATTCGAAATAAGGTTTCCGACGCGAAATGGTACGGGTCGGAACTAAAAACAAATGTTGTAAACTATAGTTAATGGTGAAACGGGGTGGAACGGTAAATTAGTCACGAACAGACCAAGTTAAAACGAGTTTTCGAACGGCTACTTTATAAGTAAGCCTAAACTAATAAAAAGGGTAAAACGGATCAAATGGTAATATTGATACCATTTGATAATTAACGACTAATTAGTGCATGTCGAGTCTCATGCTTGCAGGATGAACAACTCGTGAATTAGCGAAGCTATGAAATAGCAAATAAGTGAAGACAAGGTATTAAAAAGGGTCAATATGTTGATCCGAGCCAGGTACGCATAATTATGTTGTAGTTAAAAGTGCTATTTTGGTCGAATAATTGGTGAGAGTCTTCGTCGTAAAATAAGAGACTAGAATTGACCAAAAAGCCCTTGATGGGTAAATCGGGCAAATGACCCTTAGATGCATGTAAGAGTTGTAGACATAAAACTTCGTAGGTTAAATGCCTAAGAACGGGTCATTCATGTAAAATGACTAAACGAAGGGTAAAATTGGGATTTTAGGGTCCTTACGTAAATCCACCACAAAAATAGTTGTGGTGGAACACAAGTAGTTATTTAAATATGGGAACGCGAGGTGCGTAAAGAGAAGAGCGGATTTGATGCTTTAATGCATAAAAATCCCCTAAACGGGTCAGAAATGGATTACGCGCGTAACTTGGGTGTCAGCCGCGTAATTCACAAAAGTTATGAATCTAAGAATGAGATTTGAGTTAAACACCTTGGTATAAGATTTATGATTAACTAGGAACAAGTTTGGAAGTCTTAAATACAAACGGGTCAAAATGTTGATTTTGAGTAATAAGCCTAATGCTTAAAAATTCAGAATTTTATTAGTTTGAATGTCGGATTTTAACTCCATGAGATGGAGAATTAAATTACAAACGCATAGGAAAAAGAATCGCGTAAAACGGATAAGTAGATAAAAAGTTATGACTCTTTAAAGATCGTTTTACGATTAAAACCATAGCTGGGAAAAAGTGCAGGTTTCAGCAACAATTCGCTGGAAAAACGTCCCCCCCACGCCACGCGACGGAGGAGTGCATTTCTGTCGCGACACGCGACAATGAGTCGCGGCCCGCGAAGGCTGAGTAAGGATCTGTCGCGACCCGCGAGGGCCAAGTATGCTGGCAAAACTGTTCCGTTTCAGTTGTGTGAATTGCGAACTTGTTTAATCGTATTTTAAATTAGTATAACTAACCCATTTCATGTTTAAATGAAATGTAGGTTTGATTTGAATTTTACCGGAGGACGATCAAGGTCATTGAGGAACCGAACACAATCATGATACAAGCTTCCGCAAGTCGTTTCGTCGCAACTTTTAAATGACAAATTCAATTTCATTACGTTGTAATAATTTAAATTGTAAAAGTTCTAATTTAACCGTATTTTGACGTTTATGTAATTATAATTACATGTTTATTTTCGTATTCTACACGAAAACCTTTAAAATAATGGCAAGGGTGTTACATAGGCGACAAGGCTTCTTGATTGACGGCTTCCAGTTGCTGTGGTTTCCTATCATTCTTGACGCCCCATTAAGAAGCACTGCTTGAATCTGAAATTTCAAAGAGGTTTGTTAGTATATTTTATGTCTTAAGATAAGGCGGTCCTAATTAAGTCAATCATAGACATAAATATCAAACCCATGTACTGCTTTAACTAATTTATACACGGTAAAAAAATTCTTCTGCTTGGCATATAGACACATATAGACACAAAATACATACATGTTTCTATCTACATGATTCTTTACTAATTGTAAATAAATAAATCTTTTTTGTCACATATATAGACACAAATACGTACCTGTTTCTATCTACATATACAAACGCTTGAAATGCGCTAAACTCTCAACATATAATACAAACTTAAAGTTCAACTATTACAAAGCAAATGGGATAGTATTTATCATAACAAAACTGATAAATTTGATTAAAACTATATTAATCGTCTTGGGTATTTTATATTAATAATTATTATTCACTTTTGCAAATTCAGAACCTAAAAGGCCTTTTTTTCTATTGACAATCAAACAATATACAACTCGTTTTCATACAGTGACCAACAGGCTAAAGAGTCCAAATATAGTAAATGAAAGGGTTCATATAATAGCACCTATTAGCAAGCATTATGGCCCAGTGCTGAGTGGCCACAATCAACTGATCAAGCAATTTTAACTAGAGAATCAAATGAAACTACATAATCCATAGTGCTTTGAAAAATAATACAGGTTAGAAAAGAGCAGACGGTTATAATTATATATGACGGTTAAACTAAAACGTATAAGTAGCTATGTGGTCTAGTTAACGTCCCTCATCTTGTCAACTCAACCATTATATGAATCTTTCAAAAGCTCCATGCTTACTTTTCAAATATGCTCTTAGTAATTTACTTCGAGTCATTATCTTTTCTAAAATAAAATTTAGACGGGTTGAAATTTAGAAATTGTAATACATCTTGAAAAACATGAACAGAAAACAAGAGAAAGATTACAAAAGCTCACCGGAGATGTCGGTTCTCAACTCCGATGTATTCCTTTCGATGATCCGAATCGGATGGTGAGCGCCTGGACTCTCCGGTACAGTAACGCAGCTGTTAACTTGGCAAAAAAAAAAACGATAACAAAACCCTCAAAAGAAACAACGCATTTCAGTCTAAAAAATTGCAAATCAGGTACATGTTCACAGAAACATATGAATTCATATCAAAACAAAACAATATTTTCACGGTGAACATTAGATATAACAATAGTAAAGGAAATTTGCTACAGTTAATCGATTGTGTAGACAAACTTACTGATGAATTACCATCCAGGTCTTCAATTTTAAATTTATATCTTCAAATCCAATCTGCCCTAACCCTAACAAAACTGCGTTAGATCTATGAACGAAAAAAGAGATCATAGATTCAGATCGCTTACAGTTGACATGAAGAAAGAAGTAAAGAGAAGCCTTTCGATGAACAAAGTGATTCCATCACACACTAACTATCCTTTTCAACTTCTCGAATACGAATACACGCGACTCTTAACCAAAACACCCATAACAACAACATGAAGGTTGAAGGAGCTTCTAAACAACGACTATAAACTCACCGAGCAGAGGCCGGTTCGGCGTCGTCTACCGCTGCAACTCCACCGTCTCCAGAGACTCGTTCGCCTGCAAATCAATCAAAAAATCTGTGAAATTTGAGTGTGAATCAACAAATCTGGGATTGTGTTATCCCTTCCACACCGTTTTGCGGAGGCATCCCATGAGCTCCATACCCGATCTACAAAATTATACCCAGATTATTATCCAAGACATGAAGGTAGACTTTCGTTCATCAGACCTTGGTCGTAACTTGACCGGATTCATGTCGGAATTGTGTATTACGAAAAATAGTCTCAAACAACATATCAAGAGCAGATCTAACTGAAAATTTAACAGTACAATACAATACTTTTCGGATCTTCGCCAGACTTCACCTGAAGTACAACTCTACAACTCACCGCCGCAATGGCGGTCGTTTATGCGTCGGAAGTGAGAGGCGCTGCCGTTCGCAGTCGGTTTCACCACCTGATCTCTTCTCTCTCTAAAATCTGTGTCTCTCCCTTTTATGTCTCTCTATTATCTGCCTGGCAAGGTGTCACACCCCAACCGATGGCGGAAACATCGGAGTGAGACGAAATAGATTGCTCGAGACATCATAACACTAATAATTGTGACAAGTATTTTAAATAGTAAATTTCATTTCATTTCTAAAGAATCAATTACAAGAATTTGAAGCAAATACAACATCATGAATAATTAAATACAATACACTAAGAATACAAATTAAAGTGTGTATCTAAGCATCCTACTAGATTCCATGCATCACCAACATCATCGCTAAACCTGCAACATGTTTTAAAAAGCATAGTTCAATACAAAGGTATTGGCGAGTACACTAGTTTTAGACTCGTGGCATGTGTATAAAAGTATTTTCAATCCAACATAGCATTTGGTATACAAGGTCAAACTATCATGCATAACAGTACGTTAACTCTAGTCTCCACTAGTATTTAGCATCCCTAGTCACAAAAGCAACGAGACCGTTATAGAATAAAGACTTAACAAAACCCCGTCGGGTGGTGTGCTACTCCTATAGCGCTATAATTGTTTAAGCCGAGTTAACAAGTAGTATGTATTATAGCATGAACCTAAGCATAACAAGGCATGTATATGGATTGAATGAATAAAAGCATGTTTGTGAATTGTGCGATTTAACAAGTAAAACATGTTGCACCCAAAGTGTATTTAAAAGGGAAAAATGGGTCAAGTGTACTCACAAAGTTGCATATGCTTTCTGATTATCCAATGTGACGGAGTTATTGAGATTGGAAGGTTGAGTATGTTCGATTTGGGATTTTAAGAGACGGGTACATTCGGTTTAAGGATATGGAGTTTAAGGTGCATGAAAAGTAGGTATATGAAAAGTAATCATCTTGTACACATAGCACATGTTCTTGACACTTTTAAAACTCAAAAGAGTTTGTAGGATTTCATGGATCAAAGGTCCATTAGAGTCATAACAAGTGTATAGTCATAGATGTTGTAAGTCTAATACTTTGACGAATGAACACAAAGTCATCATCAAAGGTTCGAATGTTAAATAGTATATATAGATATTATTTAGGTTATGTAATATATCAATAAGTCCAATAGTTCAAGCATGAGGTAGGAGGATAAATCCTCCATTTAGGAACCTCTTTGTTGTCATAGAAATCATGTAGGAGGTAGGAAGGAATGTCTTCCATTTAGGCACCTCTAAGTGTTCACCACTATACTTGATGTAAGAACATACAAGGAGGGTCATGAACTACAAGTAGTACAAGAATACTAAACACTAATCTATAAGAAATCATCAAGCAATGTGTGGATTTTATGTAGGACAACCCAAGTTAATCCTAAATCACACCTACATCAAGTCTTGAACTTGAACATCACTTGTGGGTTAAACCCTTGAACAAAACAGAAAGTTTGTGAGGATTAATCCTCTGATTTTGAATGTCTCAACCTTATTTTTAAGCCTAACTAACCATAGATGTGGTTATAAGCATAATGACATAGGTTTGAGATGAGTTTCCTCAAGTTTACACAAGTTTAGCAAAGATGAAATGAAAACAGAAATGAACAGCCTACTTTGGAGCCTTTTTGGCGACATTCCAGGACCTGGTTTTCCATGGAAAACCAATGGAAACGTAGCTAAGGTCAAACCAAGGAAATAGGAAAAAGAATCGAGTGAATCGGATAAGAATTGAGTGAGTTATGCATATTTTTTGTGAAGGTTGATGCTTTCACTCGAACTTGAGAATTTGCAGCTGATTATGGAGGATTTGAGAGTGTTTTTGATGATTTGGAAAGTGTAAAATGCTTGGATTATGCTTGGGTTTTATACGGTGCTTGGGTTTTATAGGGAAGAGTTAGGTTAGGTTGTAGTTGAATAATAAATGCTAAACATGGTTTAAACTCAAACAAAAAAACAAAAATCCGCCAAAACTCGCGTATGTTCAGGTCTGATCGCGCTGATCAGGTCGTTTAAACGAGTGCTTAAATGAATTCTGGGCCGGGATTTGTTCAATGTGAAGGTCATGGTGGAGTGGTTCTGTGCGCGCCTGTTGAAACTGGTGACCCGGGTTCGAGTCCCGTGGTCATCAGTTTTGTTTATATATTATTTTGTTTTTGCTTTAATAGCTTAAACTTTCAGCAATAAGCACAATTAGTCCCTGTAACTTTCAAGTTTCATCAATTTACTCTAACAGCCCCTTGACTTTAACTAACTAAGTTGTGTTGCTTTAAGAAGGAAACTAACTTTATAATTTAAACTAACTAAGTTAGTTTGTATTTACTAACTTTAAAATCTAACGAAACTAACTAGATTATTATATTATTTATTTATTTAATTATTTATTTATAAAAACAACAAAACTTTTTATCGTAATATTAATTAATTTAATTAATTAAATAAAATAGGATAGATAAATAACGAATTTAATTTAGGATAAAAATCTTTAAACAATTATTCATTTCATGAAGCTTCTGAGTTTCGAGAATTAGGATCCAAATTATTTTAAGATTTTTAATTAGTTTAACGAGCATCGAGTTTTATTGAGAAATAACGAACCAAGAGTCTTGGATAATATATCGATTGCAACGAAAGACGACATACGGGAGTACGAAGTTTCCAAGAATAGGATTTTAAGCACGGGTTTTCAAATATAGAAAATATGAAAATGCAGGGCGTTACACAAGGTACACAACTACACCCCAATTATTAATGAGATAACAATTGGTACAACACGTGAGACATAATGTACAACCATTGATGCATAGAAATGTTGAAAATTAGAGTATTATATAATATATAATTTTAGTGAAATAACTTTAACACATCATCCCGACAAACAAGCATGAGTCATTTCATTTCTTATAGCTGAAGGAACCAAATCCGCTAATCAAGCAAAAAAAAAAAGAGACAACAACGAAAACCCAAAAGATATAAAAAAAAAACCCAGGTTTTAGTATCATTTTAAGCCCTCAAAATGATTAAGCCGTGCATGTCTAAAATATATATATGTGTGTAATATAATGTGATTTTTTTATTATTATTATTATTATTATTATTATTATTATTATTATTATATTCGCAAGGCCTCAATTAAGCCCTCAAAATGATTAAGTTGTTCGGGTCTAAAATATCTATCCACGTATAATATAATGTGACTTAAAATAGGAATAATGAATTTTAATAATACCAATTATTGTCCATTGGCCGGCAACAGTCCAAACTTCAAAAATTCCTACTAGCGGTCCCATCTTTTCACATATTGGCCTTCAATGGATCTTGACTAACAGAACCCTAATGTCGTTAATCTCCGATCGCCGAAAAAACGTTTTTGGCCGGAAAACTCATGTTGATCAGTTCTGTTTAAACATAATGGAAAACATGAAATAACATACCTTTGATTGCATCAGTAGAGAATCCAGTCAGAGACGCAGCCACGGAGTTCGACATAGTTGTCAGTTTGATCTGGTTCCTCCTTAGGGTGTAAAGTGATGATGGTGATGAACCGAAAGTAGGGTTGATTTCGGTTAGGGAGAGAGAGAGAGACGAATTTGTGATGTTATGTTGTTAGGTTGTGTGTCTAACCTTTAACCTCTCTAATAATCTCCTTATATATACACCCAAGAGGAAACCCAATTAGTTAATAAGGGTAATATGGTCCATCAACAATTACCAACTAATTATTAACAGGTTATTAATATATTTTGATCTATATTATATAAATGATAATGATGGCTACTAGATTAAATATAAATAAATAAATATTTAATCTTACATTCTCCCACTTAGCCGAATAATCATTTATCATGAGTATTAGATAAGTCTGATCAGAAGTTAATACTCATTTTAGCCTTAAACAAGTACTATAGCAGAGAAATACAGCCGTTGAATCATTATGCGACTCAGGACCCCCATTAGTCATACTATAGCCTTAATTTAAAACCTAACAGTTATGATC
Organism: Helianthus tuberosus; assembly: GCA_030545235.1. Classification (NCBI taxonomy): domain Eukaryota; kingdom Viridiplantae; phylum Streptophyta; class Magnoliopsida; order Asterales; family Asteraceae; genus Helianthus; species Helianthus tuberosus. Next base: position 38,712,057 of record CM060442.1, read on the forward strand.
AAAATAAGTAAGCCCTTTAACGTTTGATTTGTATTTATAGTTGTCTATATGTCATTACACCGGCAGAACATATGTAAGAGACATACAAAATCAAACTGATGAGGAAAATTGATTAATAGTTAGTCATTCATAGTACGATATGCAGTTGTACATGGTCATCAATTAAAACCCGTCTCTTTTATGAGCACTCTTAATAAGACTTATGGGTAATAGACCTTTAGTTATAGGATCCTTAAGCATATCACGAATGCATTCGATACAAAGATTTAGTTTCCTCAATTCGTTCATAAACGAATAATTAATTGCGTATCGAAATTTAATGCAGCACCTCTCGAACTGTTACTGTTCAAGGAGACATGGTAGCTGACTTTATCACAATAAGTCTTCAATATATTAATTTTATGGAGTTAATAAAGTCATGAGTCCACTGATAAATTTCCAACAACATTTAGTGACTATATTATGTCGTTATAACTTAGGTTGTTGATATCAGTCCATTATGACTCCTCCATGAGATAGGTTTTGTCTGCTGACATAAAGATATACCCAAAATTACATTTTGTCATCTTTGAATATTATAAAGTTAGAGTAATAAACCGGTTTGAGTTCTCACTTCTTCTTTAAATTATAGCCTCTTGTTTCTTTTAAAGATATTGTAATACTCTATTAAATGTTTCACATTAATCTAGACATATCTAGTGTGTTGCAATGTGAGTAATATCTAAACGAGTATAGACTTGAACATACATAAGGCTTCTAATTAATGAAGCATAAGAAATAATCTCATTTATCCTATTATCCTCTAAAGGAGAGCAGTATTGTTTGTTACATATGTAAGGACCAATTTAATGTTAAACTTATGGAACGGAAATAATGTTCCATTTGGTCTATCTCAACATGTTATGATATCTATTATGTAAGAGATATCTCTGAGATCTATTATATCAAAGTTTGTGTTAACAATGCTTTGACTTATGTAACATCTACTTGCCAAAAGAATATCATCTATATAGACAAGTTTATCTTAGTTGCTCCCACTCATCTTGAGGTAGGTACATTATTCCACTTGGTTGTTGATGAAAATAATTGCGTTAAGATTTCATCACATTATGATGTCTGCATTAAACCATACATGGATTTCATTGGCTTACAAACAAACTGTTCTTTAACCTTAAGTTTAGAACTTTCAGGTTGTTTTATGAACATGTAAATATGTCAGCCAGTTGTTAGGGAAAATTGTTTTAATGTTCATCTAATGTAGCTCAAAACTATTATAAGCTACTAGAACAGTGATGATCCTAAAAGAAATCTTTTGTTAGATATGTAATAAAGATTCTTTAATAATATATCTCTTCCTGAGTATAACCTTTGACAATCAATGATGCTTCTTTGTGTCTTAACGTTTATATCAGGATTTGGTTTAGTTATGAACACTCTTAGGTTATTCAATCAAATCCCAAACGTTATGCGAACACATAAAATCAGTTTTACTAGAAAACTGTTTTATTCCATTCAGAAAATTGATTGACACTAATGGCTTAATTAGAAGAGATAGGATCAGTAAACTTTTCCAAAATCCATTTCAACTCCAAACTAGGGAGGTTATGTAATCATCAAAGTTAGTAGGTTTTAAACCTAGATGACCTCCTGAGTTGATTATTGGGTTTGTTAGAAGTTTCAGTTTTATGGATTAGCTCTTGATTAGGTTGCTATCATTTTCAAGATTCTAAGTTTGTAAGAGTTGGTGCAGTATGGTGTACAAGAGGTGTAATCGGAGTTAAATTTGGAGTGAAATTTAATGAAATTTAATGACACTCTTCCCCCCGCCTCTTGTATTCCTTGCAAGTCATGATGAGGACTTTGACTGCTCCTACTGACCTTAGAAAACTTTAGGAACTCAGCATGCTTAGGGTCAATATTTAACGACCAAACAAATTCTAATAGAGAAAACATATTAATGAACATATTAATGACGTTAGTCATTGTAGTTTCTCTTGTTGAGGATTATGTTAGTTTAGATAAGAAATCTAAGTGTGCCCACAATTAAGCAACAATGAAACCTTTGTAAAAGTAGCATTAGATTTTAAGGAGACAAGTTATGATAGAACAGTGTCAAGATGGAGCAGTGTCTTGTTCAAGAGGTGTAAATTGAAGTAATATAAAGTTTTCACTCCCCCAACTCTTGCAACTATTGCAAGTTATTATTAAGACACTTAATGCTCCCACTGATCTTTAATATCTCTAGAATGCTACAAGAGAAGTTTCAATGAGCTACGTGACGTAGGAACCCATCACATATACGTTAGACTTTATTTGATTTCTTTAATGTCCAGATATCATAAGAAACTTTAGGGACATATCTAATAGAAATCTTATTAAGTATATATATGAATAGATTTCTTATAAGACTGTGGGCCATATACGACAAAATTTAGATACAAGTAGATAGTCTTTAAATGATAAATGAATTATGTCTGAATATTCCATTTGGAATAAGTTCCACGAATGTCAATGAATGACTTATGATGGACCCATACTTATTTCTTGAGCCAGGTAATATTTAGGGCTATAACGTCATGATTTAAAATCACTTAGAATGAGATTAGATAAGAAATCATCCTCATTAACCATGTCATGATTTCTCATGAATTTGGGTTATATTGGATGAAATTTGTAAGTCTCATTTTCCTTTTGTCAAATTTTTCATTTGCATGATGACAAAAGTTGTGAAAGTGTAAGGTATCATCTAGTTTTATCTTAATAATGTTTCAATCCAGATATTTAGAACAAATAAAATGAGAGTTTAAGGTAAGTGTGACTTTATGTTGACTATGCAAACCTCACAACCTTCATAACATTGCTTAATTATGATACTATATTCTGATTAATACTCAGAATATATGTACGGTATCGAAAAACGTTGTTAGAAGACTGCTTATTATGGTTTTTATAGTCTTAACATTTAATTTTGTCACTAACTTTCATGTTAGTTATTTGTTAACTTCTGGTAAGGAAACGTTTAAAAACTAGAGTCAACTAATCATGTGTTAATAGGAATATTATAATTAGTAGACTTAAATATCTTTAATAAGTGACTATCTAATTAATTCATCCAACTGTTCTTTAGAATAATGGATAGTCTCGTTGCTTATGTCTAGTCTAATGACATAATTATGCAGTGAGATGTTCCCTTGAAGAACCTTAGAGGTGGAATTAACACTTGTAATTTGTCTATGGACCTTAGAACAATCCTCTTTTAAAGTTTAAGTGGTTGTAAGGTGAGTAACAACTTATTTTCCAGCTTCAAACATTTATTTCTTTGTACATATGTTGCTTATCAACACACTCATTATACTTTGGTATGTTTGAGTGTTATAGTTGATTTATAAGGCATCAAATTGTACAAGTGAAAATCTTAATATGTAATGTACTGGAAAATGTACTTATTTCCATGCGTAAGCCCTTAACTTTATGGGTCATGGTATTGTACATTATTATGTATTCACATATACCACTTAACTTTATAGTTTAGAATTTTAAAAGAAGGCATGCATCTTAGGAGTTCTAGTGATTCTTCCGTATATAAGGTAGCGTTTGGTATGTAGGAATGAGAAGTGGAATGGAATGGACCATTGTGAGGGAATGAAGAAAAGAGTGTTTGGTTGGTCGATGGAATGGAATCGTCCATTCCAAAATGCATTTCATTCCCTCAAAATCATTCCATCCGTCCCCCCTGTTTTTTTTCATTCCATTCCCTCTTCCCCCTTCATTAACAACACCACAACCCACCACCGGTGCTACCATACACAACCACCACCACCACCACCGTCATCCGCCGCCGTCACCCACCTCCGCCACCGCCGCTGCCACCACCTACCGCCGCCACCCACCTCCGTCTTCGCCAATGCCGTCACCGCCACCCACCGTCGCCACTGCCACCTCCGATCATCGCCACCACCCACCTTCGATCATCGCCGCCACCAATTCCACTGCCACCTCCGATCACTGCCACCACCCACCACCGCCACCGCTATCAACCGCCACCACCGCTACCACCTCCGACCACCATCGCTGCTGCAACCCCCTCCGACCACCCCTGCCACCACCATCGCCACCGCCGCCACCTACCTCCACCGTCATCCACCACCACCACCGTTGTCACCATCCGCCGTCGTCTCCACCCACCACCGTCGCCAACCACCTAGCACCATGCCCCATCATCGCCCATCACTGACCACCACCATCTGATTTTATTCCTTCGTCTTTTTTCGCATACCAAACAACAAAAAGTAATTGTTCATTCCATTCACACATGGTAACCAAACAAGACATGGAATGGTAATGATCAATTCCATTACCTCATTCATTCCATTACCTCGTCCATTCCATTCCACCTTCCATTCCATTACCCCATACCAAACATACCCTAAGAGATTAGCCTTAGGAAAGAATTAATATGAAATAACTTTAGTGATAGCATTATGTTAGAGAGTTCTTGATTATCATAAGAGACATCATGTTCGATTTGTCCTAATCATCATGCTCTAATTTTATTCTTTATAATCTTTATCAGAAGAGAGCAATAGGATTATCGTGTCTTAAGAAATAATCAAGGATTTAATTTAAGATCTAATTCTAATAGAAACTTTAAATAAAGCAAACATTTTAGGTTTAGGAATTAGAGTGGATGAGATATATGTAGAAGAAAATTATAGTGAGTAAAATTATGGGTACTAAGAATAAGACAAACGAAATGATCATAAAATTAATTAAGGATCATTAATATAAGGATCATTATGTGAAGAAATTGTGATATGTCTATTACTAACATCAAAATAATAGACTTAGTAAAATTCTACTTGAATGAAGACAAATCAGCTTTGGCCAGAAGTGTAATCATTTAAGTATGTGTGCAAAGTAATCGTGACAAATCAGCTTTGGCCAGAAATGAGACAATCACTTTAGTTATGCACTTGTCAAGCATGCTAAACATAAATGAATTAAATCAGCTTTGGCCAGAATTAAGACATTTCACGTTTGTAATGCATACTCAACATAGCTTTTTATAATACTTGAACAATAAATAGATGTATTAAATCAGCTTTGGCCAGAAATGATACATCAGAAACTCATTCAAGTTAAGCTAGTTTGGTTTTGTAAAACATTATTTGATCCTTATTAATTAATTAAGTATAAACAAAACCAAGTATTTAATAGCAAACCACCTGTTAGCGCGGATCGAACTAAGTTATGAGATCTCGAGTTTAGGTCACATTAAACAGCATAAAAAAATAATGAGGTTTCGAGTTGGGTCTCGACTAAGTTATGAGATCTCGAGTCGCAACCTTGGTCTCGAGTCGTAATCATGGTCTTGACTAGTGTGTTTTATGAGATCTCGAGTCCATACTGAGATCTCGAGTCGCAACCATGGTCTCGAGTCATAATCATGGTCTTGACTAGTGTGTTTTATGAGATCTCGAGTCCATACTGAGATCTCGAGTCGCAACCATGGTCTCGAGTGGCGAAGAATGAAGCCTTTAGTCGAAAACGCAGTGATCTCGAGTCGAGACTGTTGTCTCGAGTTGTGAAGTTTTGATCCCTTATGATCTCGAGTCGAGACCTTGTAGTCTCGAGTCGAGACCTGATGGTCTCGAGTTGTAAGCTTCTGTTCTCGAGTTGTAAAGATTTGATGACCTTTATGATTTCAAGTCGAGACCTTGTGGTCTCGAGTCGAGACCTTGTGGTCTCGAGTCGAGACCTTGTGGTCTCGAGTCGAGACCTTGTGGTCACGAGTCGTAGTCTGATGGTCTCGAATCCTCTATTAACAATTGTTTATTGTGATAGTAACTAAAAACTCGAACTTTTAGGGATTGTGGGATAATGTTTCCTGTTATATTGCTGATCTAAACTTATCAAATATTTCGAAAATAATAACTGATTATCTTTTAACAGTTTTCGGAAACTTTAATAGATAAAATTAAGATCAAAAACAGTAAAACACCCACTAATCCAAATTATATTCCAAATCTTAGGGAATTTTCGAGTTTTATTAAGAACAAGCGATGAACCCTAAAAATAAAACCGTAATTCTGGGATCCGAAACTGAGTTTTAAAGCTTTATATACAGATTTCGGATATTAGTTTACCCATATTGGTTTCGAGTTACATGATTTACCATCCTTTTCCGAATTAACAGTGATTTCGGTGACATTAAAAAAAAACGAAAACAGCCATGATATTAAGGCTTTAAAATTTCTGTTTTCCTTATAATGATCCCAGAATAATGGATACGAAAACAGAACTGATTTATCAACATATGCTCTGATACCACATGTTGATCAGTTCTGTTTAAACATAATGGAAAACATGAAATAACATACCTTTGATTGCATCAGTAGAGAATCCCGTCAGAGACGCAGCCACGGAGTTCGACATAGTTGTCAGTTTGATCTGGTTCCTCCTTAGGGTGTAAAGTGATGATGGTGATGAACCGAAAGTAGGGTTGATTTCGGTTAGGGAGAGAGAGAGACGAATTTGTGATGTTATGTTGTTAGGTTGTGTGTCTAACCTTTAACCTCTCTAATAATCTCCTTATATATACACCCAAGAGGAAACCCAATTAGTTAATAAGGGTAATATGGTCCATCAACAATTACCAACTAATTATTAATAGGTTATTAATATATTTTGATCTATATTATATAAATGATAATGATGGCTACTAGATTAAATATAAATAAATAAATATGTAATCTTACAACTCAACCTTTTCATCTCAAACCTCTTTCTAACCTTACTACGCACCTTTAGAAACCTTTTCTAGTAAAAAACCCCAATTATTAAGGTCGCCGTGAAAAACTTCTTTTCGTCGGAAAACTTCTTATGAGCCGGAAAACACAACTTTTTAGCCGGAAAACTCAAAGTTGTCGTCCCAAGCCTGCTTGTAACCATAGATCGGACCTTTAGGAACATTTTTCCGACCAAAAACGTTTTTCCTGCGACCAGAGACTAATGGCGTTAGGGTTCTGTTAGTCAGGGTCCACTGAAGGCCGATATGTGAAGAGATTGGACCGCCAGTGGGAATTTTTGAAGTTAGGACCGTTGCCGGCCAACTTACAATAGTTTGGGATTATTAAAACCCGTTATTCCTTTAAAATATTAGTATTATTCACAAGGCCTCAAAATGATTAAGCCGTTCTAGTCTAAAATATCTATCCATGTTCATGTATAATATAATGCGATTTAAGATATTATATTATAATTCACAAGACCTCAAAATGATTAAGCAGTTCCGGTCTAAAATATCCATGCATAATATAATGTGATTTAAAAAATATTATTATTCACAAAGCCTCAAAATGTTTAAACCGATCTGGTCTAAAATATCTATCCATGCCTAATATAATGTGATTTAAAATATTATTATTGTAATTTCCTATATATTATTTCCTATATATTTACTATATCTACATTCTCAAGATGCGGTAATAGTGCTTTTCAATGATTGGGCGGCAAAGGGAATAGTGTCAGGCAGCTGCCTCACACTCCCCTATTGGCCTAACAAATTTACGATTTTATCACCCTTTAAAATTACGATTTTGCCATTACTTCAAAATTGTGTTTTTACCCTAACTTAAAAATAAATTTACGCTTTTGCTCCCAGCTAAAAATTTCACTTTTGCCCTCGGTTCAAAATTACAATTTTGCCCCGTTTAAATTTACACTTTTGCCATTAGTTTTTTTCCCTTAAAATTACAATTTTGCCATCAGTTCAAAATTATGTTTTTACCCCCCACTTAAAAATAAATTTACGTTTTTGCTCCTAGCTAAAAATTTCAATTTTCCCCTCGATTCAAAATTATGATTTTGCTTCGTTTAAATTTACAGTTTTGCCATTAGTTTTTTTTTCTCACAGTCAAGTTACGATTTTGCCCTCAACTTAAATTTATATTTTCTCCATCATTTTTGTTTGTTTTCCTGGTTAAATTACAATTTTACCCCAGTGTAAAATTACAGTCATGCCGGCAGCTGCCTGGTACACCCTCATTGGTCCATTTAATTTATGATTTTATCCCTGTGTTGGGATTGAACCCTATCAGAGGAACATATAATTAAAGCCAAAACTGGATCAGAGCAGTGGATCCAGAATAAGCAGATGTTTACATACAAATCTCTCCCCTTGAAAGTGGTTTCATATCTGCTGACCTCTTATCTGCTGATCTTACTAAGTGCTAACCTACAACTGCTGCCTTGCATCTACTGCCCAATGTCAAAGATTGATGGAAGACCAAAGCTCTGCTGATTCAATCTACTGCCTTGAGTCTAGTACTGCTGATCCGGACAAGCACTGCTGGGTTTACAGCAGTGGGAGGATGCATCAGCTGTTTAAGTGTCTTTTATGTAATGAATTGTAATAGCAGTAGTTAGTACATCAGTATTTGTATAGATCAGAGGTTAGAGTTTGTTAGGAGGTTAGATGTCACTTTCATGGTGACGTCAGCTAAGATGCTCAGTGGTTTGCTAGTGCCTATAAATAGTTCAGTACTTTGTACTGTTCTATTAGCTCTTGCAATACCGTCTTCTTTGCACGAACAAACGCTGAGCTCTGGCTGAGGGGGAGTTTGTATTCAAGCATTACTTGTAATCGTTGTTGAAAGTTAATTCAATCATTCGGTTCCTTGTTGAAAATGTCTTGATCAAAGCAACACTCTTGTTTGATTGTATGCAAAGTTTGTTTTCATATTAATTCCGCTGCACAACTCTTTCATTTCCATCTTAATCTCAAACGCAAAATACAATCAGAAACAAACTCAGATCCAACAATTGGTATCAGAGCTTGGACAGTCAAATTTGATTTAACAATCATTTTGACATAAATAGTTCGGCTCATAATAGTTGATACTGATCGTTTGTTCGTCCGTTGAAAAACAGAGCAAGGATTAATCACCATTAAAGTTGATTTCTCAGTGTCTGTAAAACAACAAGAATGACGTCACAATCTCAAGATGATAAAAACAACATCGGCTCACTTTTTAAACCACCTATGCTAAAAAGAAATGAGTACAACATCTGGCAGAGGAGGATGGGTCACATCCTTGCTCAACAAAGCACAGGATGTTGGAGGTCTGTCATTTATGGTCCCCATGTTACTTCAGTGCCAAGCGCTGAAGATGCTAAAAAGTTCGTTCCAAAACCAGTTGAAAATTATACCGAAACCGACTTTCAAAAGATCGAACTAGATGCTAAAGCGTTTAGCATCATAGTATCAGCGCTGCCCAATGAGATATATGCTGGACTGTTACACTGTAACAGTGCCAAAGAATTATGGGACGCACTTAAGGAACAGTTTGGGGGAACCGAAGAAGTCATAGAAAACAATAGGGAAATCCTGAACCAAGAGTATGAAACATTTTGTTACGTTAAAGGTGAATCACTAACGCAACAATTTGAGCGTTTCAGTTGTCTCATCAGTGAACTGAGGCTTGTTAACACCACTTTTACAAACTCAACTCAAAATAGCAGGTTCCTCAGGTCACTGCCAGAAAAATGGGACACCATAGCTTTTGTCACCCGAAACTCACCTGAGTTCAAGGATCTGACCTTGACCCAACTCCACGGTCGACTCCTGACCTACGAAAGGGAGTTGAACCAGAAAAGGAGGTTACAAGAGTCAGGAAAAGTTACTGATGATTACACTTTCGGTAATACTGCTCTTCTGGGTCAAGAAGAATCTGGGAGCAGTGGTAAGGATCAGGGTTATGATCACTTCATTGACATAACTGCTGGTGCAAATTTTAACAACCCTGATCCTCACTCTGCTAGTTATGCATTCACTGCAAACGAAAACCAGATGTCAGATAATTTAAGCTTTGAACTAAATGATTTGCAACATTTTGATCCCACTGATTTAGAGGAAATGGACATCCTGCACCAACTGGCTTTGTTAAGTGTTAGAACTAGCAAATTTTACAAAAGAGCAGGGCGAAAATTCCCAGGTTTGCATGGAAATCTAAGGGTTGGGTTGGATAAATCGAAAATCAAGTGCTACAAGTGTAATAGGTTGGGACATTTTGCTAGGGAATGTAGGAGTCAAACTACTGGTCCCATAATTACTCATCCTAGCTCAAATCCTAGACCTCAAAACCAAAGCACTGTGCACTATGCCCAGTATGCCCCAGCAGCTCAAGTGAACACTGCTCACTATGCTGCTGCCCCTGTGCCAGTGCATTATGTCCAAACTACTGTTCCACGGATCCAATATGTTCAAACCCCTGTCCCCCAGGCACAGGTGCAGCCTGCACCTCAAACCACTGCTCCAGCAGCAGTACAACCAGATCAACAAAGTTTTTTCACTCAAGGGTTTGTTGACTGGAGCAGTATGCCTGAAGACCTTAGTGATGAAAATTTTGCACTCTATGCTTCTAATGATTCTTCTCATAATGAATTTTGTTTGATGTCATTAGAGTCAATACAGGAGGGGGTTGAAACTGAGGAGGAACAGCTGAGTATTGAAACAGTGGATAAGGTGACTGAAGCAGTGGTTACTGCAGAGGCTGGTGAACTACTGTTGGGAGAAAGTTCAGGTACCCTGATTGAACCAATGACAGATCCATGGTCCGAAGAGGACAAAGAAGAAGAGAAGGAAGTAAAGGCTGGTGAAAAGAAGGTGAAAGCTGATGATGAGGAAGATCATCAATGTGATTGTGCAATGATGGCAGCTACCAAGGTATCTCCTCAAGTTCTTGAAAAACTGTGTTCTGACAATTGCATAATTGCTTTTGCTAACATCAAAGAGGTGAATGAAAACCTTCGGGATAAAATCTTGACTGATGAGGTTAAATTTGAAAAGTCTTTAAAAGAACTTAAAAACAAATTGACTGAAAAGGAAAAAGAGATCAGCTGTCTAAAAGAAGAGCAAAGCATAACCAAAACCCAACTTCAAACTATGGTAGAAAAATACCAAGTTTGCAAAAAGGAGTTGGAATCCACCCAAATTACTTGTGAAAGATGGGTGGAATCCTGCAGAGGATATGAGGTGATGCTTGCTAAACAGATTGAAAGTAATGTGAAATTTGGGGTTGGGTATAGAAAATATGATGATGAATGCATTACTTGTGAAAAATCTGTTCAAAACACTGTTGAAACCACTGATGTAACCACTGAGTTCATCCCCACAAACAAGAATGGCCAAGAAGTGAAAATCACTGACAAACTTGGTAACAAAATCACACTTAGCAGAACAAGGAGTTCCTCTACTTTTGAAGAACTTGAAAAATATCAGTTTAAACCCACTTGGTCTGACGAGTGTGATATTCTTGAAAATTTCAAGCCAATGGACTTTACATCAACTGATGGTGTTAAAGCTCCAAAAGCTAAAGTCATACCTCTCAAGGACATCCCAGTAGTGGTTAAAACCTCTGCTGCAAAGGAGTCTGAAAAGAGAAAGAAGTAAGAAAAAATTGATAACTTGTTTTGTGAATTCTGTGAGAAAAGGAATCATCTAACAAAAGATTGTTTCCACTTGAAAGCTTATGATTTAAACAGAACAAGTGTCATTGTTCCAGCAGACAGTTGCATTGTTTGTGGTAAAACAAACCACAAAACTCAAGCATGTGTGTATCTCAAAAACTTTGATGTGAAAAAGAATGAGTACATGGCTAAAATATCCTTGAGTCCATCATCTTCATCATCCTCTGTCAAGTTCACCAAGAAACAACCACTGTTTGTGCCAGTTCAAACAGCTGTCACAAAACAGCTGAACCAAACATCTGTCAAAAGAGATGTTCAGGTTACTGATGCACCCCCTGCTAATCAATTCAGAAAAGGCAAGGAAAAACAGTCTTACCAAAGGATTCCACACGTTTATGAGGCCTACAAAAGGCCCTCTAAACCCAGAGTGAACATGCATCCTTTTGGTTACCAGCAGGTGATTGGTCAGGACCCACAACAGTGGTTAGAGAAACACTGTCCTAAAACAGTCCAAACCCCTGACCTAACCACTGTCCATCACTCTGCATCCATCCCAGACACTGTTGAGACCCCATCCAAAGCCTTGTTGGCTTTGGAGACCTTAATGAACTAATCCTTTTACTTCATGTGCAGGGAGCTTCTGCATGCTTTGATAGTCTTTGGTATGTAGATAGTGGAGGCTCCAGGCACATGATAGGATGTAAAGCTGTTGGATCTGAGTTTCTTTTTGATTGTATTTTACGTTTGTAATTAAGATGGAAATGAAAGAGTTGTGCAGCGGAAATAAGATGGAAGCAAACTTTGCATACAATCAAACGAGAGTAATACTTTTATCAAACATCTTTTCACAAAGAACCGAATGATTGAATTTGTTTCAACAACGATTACAATGATTGATGTAAGAATGCAAACTCCCCCTCAGCCAGAGCTCAGTAGTTTGTTCGTGCAAAGAAGACGATAATGCCAAAACTCTGATAGGGTTCAATCCCAACAATCTCCCCCTGGAACAGATAATGCCAAAACTCTTCATTATTTGTGGAAATTTTTATTGCCTCAACAACAGCTCCCTTATCTGACCTTTGAATTGTAGTTCAAAGTCAAGGGCATCTGTATCTTCATCATCCCTGCTGAGTGGAAGATCAAGGAGATCCTGCAAATCTTCAAGACTCAGGCCAAGAGCTTGTTCCCTTGATATTTTCTCCACTCCTCCACCAGACCTGAGCAAAGTCAATACGCAGGTCTGTTTGTCAGTTTCCCACTTTTGTATTTTTGAGCCTGGTGGGTTTCTTGGGAGATGTTTATTTGCAGAAGTATTTGGAGAGGCTGGCCTATTCATGACTGGCTGAGCAGTACTTGCAGTTTGATCCAAACCAAGAGTTTCCATAATCATTTTCTTTATACCCTCTTTTCCAAGGTCTTCACCTTCCATTAACTCTTTGATGGTTTCAGCAATCAGTTGTTTGTGTGGCCTTCTTTTGTAGATGGTAGCACCAACTGGAGCTGTGGATCTCCTGATTTGCAGCTTTGAAGGTCTTTTTGAAACCGCTGCTTCAGGATAGTCAGGCTTTTGAGGAACTGTGGGATCTTTCTTTCTTAATTGTTCCAACTTTTTGTAAGTAGCCCTGACCATATCTTCTTTCCATCTAGCAACTTGTCTTTTGTTACCATAATCAGCTGCTACCAATTCCTCTTTCATCCTCTTCAGCTCTTCCTGTTTGTCAGGTACATTCTTTCTAAATTTTGCCCAGTTAGGAGGAGTGTGAGTGACCTTCCTTTTTATCATGTCTTGAATTCTTGCAGCTTCATCTTCAAGCTCAGGAACAGTCCACTCTTTGTACATATATCTCTCTCCTTTGTACTTTTTGTGAGCCATGATGCTTTCAATGTAGTCTTTCTTCAGAGATTCAGCTGCTCTTTCAGAAATTTGTTGACTAACATTTTTTGCAAATTGCTCTAGGGATCTGACTTGTGTGAGCAAATATTGATAATTTCTTGAAATTTCTTTGTCAGACTTCCCTTGTGTGTTTCTTTTTGAAATATCCTCAACTTGCTTGGCTTTGATTTCCAAGTATTCATCAACATTTTTAGGCCAAGGATATCCTTTTATTGATGGCAACCTCCTTTTGGCAGGGTCATCCTCATAATAGAAGGATTTTATTTCATCTCTAACAGCTGCTAGTTCAAGAGGAAATTGAACACCTGCAGGAGGTAAGGGCTTGTACATTGGAACTGAAGAGAGAGGAACAGGTTTTGGTATTGTGACAAGAGCTAAAGATTTTGAAGATGTTGGTGATGGAGGTGTGTCATCATCTTTTAAAATTAGCCTTCTCCTTTTTGGTTTAGGAGAGACTGATGATGTTTTGAATGGAACAGTGGTTGTAGATGTAGTGGCAGTGGATTGTGAATGACTAACAGTTGTTGAAACAACTGGTGTTTCAACCACTGCTGTCATAACAACAGATGTTATAACATCTGCTGTCTTCTGCTGTGTGTCAGCAGGTGTTGTTTTTGGTGGTGGTGATGGTAGAGCAGTAGATGTTGTGTGTGTTGAAGTGGTGTGTGTTGATGGAACAACTGTTTGGCAAGCAGTGGTTTTTGTAACTCCTGCTGCATCAGTCGGTGGTTTTTGAGCAGACTTTGAACGTCTGGTTGGAATGGATTTGGGTTGCCTTACTTTTCTAGTAGGCTTCTTCTTTTCCTCAACAGGATTTTCATGATCCCTTGACCCAGAAGTACCCTGATCTGGATGATCCATTCTGTCCACCCTGGCTTTTCTTTTGGCCTCTCTATCTTTCTTTACACTTGCAATTGCTTCTGCTAGTGCATTTGTTGTCACATCAATCTTCTTGCTACCATCTGGCAAAGGGATCTTTTTGGTCATGTTTGAATTCTCTGGTTCAAGATAAAGACCATCTTCTATACCCTTCCTTTTCCACTCCTTAATTTTCTCCCCCTTTTTGGCATTATCTTCTGGGAGGTCATAAATGAAACGTATGTTTGGAGGAGCAGTGCCAGTGGTGTGCAAGATCTGAGTTTTGAGAGCCTTTAAGTCAGCCTGAGTGTTCTTGAATCTTGACTCCATTGAATTTCTCAGCTGTTGTACATGTTTTTCATGTTGCTGATCTGCTAGTTGTGCTTGGTGTTGGAGAAAAGATTGTAATAGATTCCAGAGCTCATTTGTAGCAGGTGCCCTTTGTGGAGCAGATGCTTGAGGTGGAACAGCAGTTGTTTGTACCTTCTGAACTTGTAACACCTGTTGTAGCATATCTTTGAGTTCTGCAACAGAGTTATCAAGCTTTGCAATACGATCCGTCAATTTCTGGTACTTTAAACCATCACCCAAGTTAATGGGATCATCTGATTTCCCACTAGCAGTGGTTTTATCAGTGGTAGATGTAGGGAATATACTCCAAACATTAACCACTGATGCCCCTTTTTCTTGGTACTGGGGTCTTCTTCCTTCAACACTTGACAACCTTTTGATGTTGCCAGTAGGATAAATAAATCCACTGGTGGTTGACAGAGGTGCTATAAAAGGAATTGCCTCCAAGGAAGTCTTATGAATGTAACCACTGTCCAAATGTAACCCAGTGGGTGTAACAGTTGTAGTGGCTGCTTCACTTGGATTACCACCAAGAGTTACTTGTAACTCAAGGGGTGTAACCTCCTCAGGTTGTGTTGGTGGGT
The DNA here is from genome assembly GCA_030545235.1 of Helianthus tuberosus. Lineage (NCBI taxonomy): Eukaryota > Viridiplantae > Streptophyta > Magnoliopsida > Asterales > Asteraceae > Helianthus > Helianthus tuberosus. Next base: position 38,727,213 of record CM060442.1, read on the forward strand.
TAGCAAAGATTGATACATCAGACCCAGTCAGTTGTTGAGGTATATTCTCATTAATAGGTGATTGAGAAGGACTGGATAATGCCTGGTTCAAATCAATTGCATCCAACAGTGGTTTTATTGGTGAGGGAAATGTGGATGTGATGGTTGGTGTAGAAGTAGGATGTGTCCCGGGCATTGGACTGTGGATGATAGAAACGAGTGTTTCCAGAGCATCATGATGTGGAGACCCTATTTGTACAACCTGTTCTTTTTGTGAAGAAACAGGAGGAGTTTTGGTTAGGGGTTGAGATATTTGTACCATCTGCTGTGAGGAAGAAGCAGCAGTGGTTTCTTGTGACTTTTGTGTTGTCACTGGCAGAAGCTCTGGTATCTCATCCTCCAGAGATGCCTTTTTGAGGGTTTTGGGGGGTTTTTGTGTTTTTCTTTTTGTTGGCTTTTTGGTGATTGTAGGTGTGGGTTTCAAAGCAGTTGTGCTGCTGCTCTGATCACCTTGAGCAGTGGGCTCAGCAGCAGATACCTGAGGAGCAGTTGTAACTACTAAAATCTGCTCAGGCACCTCTGCTTGTGTTTTGCAGGGTGCTAACATCCTTGAAAAAGTTTCAGTAGTTAAACTGTTTATTTGAGTAGGAGCACCCTGATTTATTATAGCTAAATCATCCTTACTGAATTTCTTTGAAAAATAGTAACTTAAAAACCTTGGAAACAGTAAGAATGATTTTGTTTCAACATTATTAACCAAATCTTTAAAAATTTTCCGAGAATAGTTAAAATTTTCTCCTTGAAGAATAACATATCCCAGATTTTGAATCTTTAAAGGGATTTCATTAAAAGAAGTGGTTTTATTTGAAACACATAGTAGGAGGGTATGAAATAAAAATCTGGTTGCAGAAGGAAAATAACCTTTTTCTAAGGTTATTTTCTTCATCATTGTGGCTTCATACCCTCGCTCAATGAAGTCAATTTTTAACTCGTTTTTAGTGAAAGAAATTTTACCTTCCTGATCACCGAGTTGAAAGACCTCTGAAATGGATTGTGGCGTGATTTGGACAGCTTTACCCTTTATAAAAGAGTTTATGGTGGTTGCAGTGTCGCCTTGTTTTTCAAGGGTTGCATTTTTCCAGAACTCCCTTTGGGTCGCCAAATAGATTGGTGCATCGGCAGTAATCAAAGTTTTGTACTTTGATTTTGCCATGAGATCAATGATGGAATCGAAATCTTTTGTGGTTCCTGGTTTTGTGAGAATAACCAGGAGATTGTGAGATGGTTTGTGTGGAATTTCAGTGGAGATTGCCTTTTGAGAGGCTGTTTGCGATGAAGATTTGGAAGAGGGTTTTGAAGATTTCTTTGATTTTGTCATTTTGAGGATGAATGATCGAAGAAATTTGTGAAGAAATGTGAAGAAAAACTGCTTTGAGAAGAGAATTTTTAAGAATTCAATTCGACAGTAAAACCCTGTTTTGGTGGTGAGTGGGGGATTTTATAGGGAAGAAAGTGAATGCTGAGGTGGCAGCCGTTACAAAAGGTCTGACCAATATGTACTGTCCACGTGACAACCCCTGTTGAAAGTGAAGGACAGTACTTTTGTTGAAAGTGACTGATGAAGGCAGTGGTATGAAAGCAGTGGATGATTTTTACTATCAGTGGATAGCATATCAGTGGATAAGACACTGCTTTTGAACAACAGAGTTTATCAAAATAATGAGAGAGCAGGGGTTGACTTTCAGCAGTGGACAGACTTTTGAAGTATAGCAGACTTTTGAACAATCAGTGGTTAGTGGCAGACTTTTAAGGACTTAATGAAAAAAAAATTTTCATTTTTAACTATTTTTAAGGATGGAGTTTTGATTTTCTGAAAACATTTTGTTGCTTTTATTCATAGAAAAACAAGATGTTGCTTGTTATTCCATGTTCAGCATCCCAATCCTAGAGACCAGACTTTCAAAAGTGGCTGTATCAAGTGCTTTTGTGAGCACATCAGCCAGCTGGTCTTTAGTTGGGACATGATGCAGAGAAATCAAACCTTTTTCATAGCAGTCCCTCACAAAGTGATGTCTGATGTCGATATGTTTGGTGGTTGAGTGGGAAACTGGATTTTTGATGATATTTTCTGCTGCCTGACTGTCCAACATGAGTGGTGTCTTTAAGGCAGTGATACCAAAATCCAGCAACTGATTTTGAAGCCACAGGAGTTGGGCTGTACAGCTTGCAGCAGCAATGTATTCAGCTTCAGCAGTGGATGTCGAAACAGCTGCTTGCTTTTTGCTTTGCCAAGAAACTAAGCAGTCACCTAGAAACTGGCACCCTCCTGATGTGGACTTCCTTGTGGTGTGACATCCAGCAAAGTCACTGTCTGAGAAACCTGAAAGCTTGATGTTCCCATTAGCTGGATACCAGATACCAAGTGTGGGAGCACCTTTTATGTATCTGAAGATCCTTTTTACAGCAATGAGATTTGATTTTCTGGGAGCTGATTGACTTCTTGCACAGACACATGTTGCAAACATGATGTCTGGTCTAGATGCAGTTAGATACAATAAAGACCCAATCATGCTTCTATAAAGTGTTTGGTCAATCAGCTCATCTTTTTCATCAGACATGACCAGCTTATTTGTTGCCATGGGTGTGCTGCATGGTTTACAATCATTCATATCAAATTTGGTTAAAAGTTCTTTAGCATATTTGCTTTGATGAATGAAGGTTCCATTTTGCAATTGCTGTACTTGGAGACCAAGAAAGCATTGCAGCTCACCCATTGCACTCATTTCAAACTCAGCTGTCATGAGTTCTCTAAACTCTTCACACATTGAGTTACATGTGCTTCCAAAAATAATGTCATCCACATAAATCTGGACAATCATTAAGTCCTTCCCTCTCCATTTTAAAAACAGTGTTTTATCAATGGTACCTCTTTTGAAACCATTTGAGAGTAGGAAGTTGGAAAGAGTTTCATACCAGGCTCTTGGTGCTTGTTTCAAGCCATACAAGGCTTTGTTTAGCCTGTAGACATGATCTGGATAAAATGGATCCTCAAAACCTGGAGGTTGACAAACATACACCTCTTCTTGAATTGTACCATAGAGGAAAGCACTTTTGATATCCATTTGAAACACCTTCATATTGTGGTTGACAGCAAAGGCCAGGAACAGTCTAATTGCTTCTAATCTTGCAACAGGGGCAAATGTTTCATCATAATCAATCCCCTCTTCCTGTCTGTAACCTTGAACCACAAGCCTGGCTTTATTCTTGACAACAATACCCCTTTCATCAGTTTTGTTCTTGAAGACCCACTTTGTGCCAATGGGACTAACCTCTTCTGGCAGTGGTACAAGCTCCCATACTTGTTGTCTTTTAAATTGTTGGAGCTCCTCTTGCATAGCTTCTACCCAGCTGTTGTCTTTCAGTGCCTCTTGGTACTTGACTGGCTGATGGAGTGATAGAAAACCAGCAAAAAGACAAATGTTTTGGGTTTGGCTTCTTGTGAGCACCCCTTCATTTATGTTGCCAATGATTTGATCAGGTGGATTAGATCTCAAGAAGATTAAATCTCCTTGGTATGGTATGATGGCATTGGTTGGTGAAGGCTGCAAATGTGTATCATCTGAGCTAACCACTGCTGGGGACTTTGATGATCCAGCAGTGGTTTCAAAAGGTGGTGGAATAGGAGGTAATGAGGTGGACAACTGCTGGCTTTTATCCACTGTTTGAGGACTTTTGTCAGCAGTGTTTGAGGATGTGGAAGCAGTGGTTGATGGGCTACTTTGGTCAACAATTGTTGAGGTAGCAGTGGTAGAGCTTTGACAACTGTTTTGAACAGCTGATGCTTTTCCCTTTGTGGCAGACCTTTGAGGGATGATGATTTCATACCCATAGTCTGGTGTTGTATCCTCTGATGGACCTGCACTGTTAGTCTTGAAAGCAGTATTTTCAAAAGTAAATTTTTCAAGATCAAACAGATCTGCAGGATTTGCTGGGATTTTCATTGATGAAAGTTCATTGAACTTAACATTCAAAGTCTCCTCCACTGCCTTGGTCCGTATATTAAACACTTTGTAGGCCTTGGCAGTGGTTGAGTATCCCAGATGATAACCACAATCAATTTTGGCTGCAAATTTTGAAATGGAATCTTTTAAATTCAAAATAAAGCATGGGCAGCCAAACACTTTGAAATATGAGATCAGTGGTTTAATTTTATACAGAATTTCATAGGCAGTCTTTTTGTGCCTGGGGTTTATTAAAACTCTGTTCTGAACATAGCAAGCAGTGTTTACTGCCTCTGCCCAGAAAGTTAAAGGCAAACCTGAATCTGCAAGCATGGTTCTGGCAGCCTCAATCAGAGTTCTGTTCTTCCTTTCCACTACCCCATTCTGCTCTGGTGTTCTTGGGATGCTGTACTGCCTTACAATCCCTTTCTTCACACAGAAGGCATCCAACTCCCTATTTTTGAATTCTGTGCCATTGTCACTCCTGAAGCTTTTTACTGGAAGGTCAAATTGCTTTTCAACCTGTATTACAAAGTCTTGCAAAATGCCTGCAGTTTCATCTTTTGAGTGCAAAAAGAAAGTCCATGTGAACCTAGAAAAGTCATCAACAATAACCAAACAATATCTTTTCTTTTTAAGGCTCATGACTTGAACTGGGCCAAACAAATCCATGTGTAGCATTTGCAGACACTGGGTAGTTTTGGACTCTTCAATGGACTTATAAGAACTTTTATGCTGTTTTCCTTTTAAACAGGAAATGCAATGTTCAGGACATGAAAACAATTTTTGTGGTAGGCCTCTCACCAAACCATTTTTTGAAATTTCTGTGATTGTCTTAAGATTTGTGTGTCCCAGCCTTCTGTGCCAAAGTTCTGTCTCTTTGTTAGAGGCAGCTGAGAACAGACAGGCATCAGCTCTGGGACACTCTTTTGACATGTCAACAACATAAACATTGCCACTTCTTTGAGCAACAAGTTTAGTATGACCAGATTTAATTATTGCTTCAATCTTTTTGACCATTTCTGGTCCAACAATCCTACAACAATCTTTTGTGAAGAATGACCCAAATCCCTTGTCACTCATTTGGGACACACTCAGAAGGTTGAATTTTAGATTGTCTATTAGATTGACATTTTCAAATTTTACATTTCCAGATTGCACTGTACCAGACCCCAGAACCTTCCCTTTACTATTATTTCCAAAGGATATATCACCCCCACCATGGATTTTAAAGTCTTTGAGGAGGGCTTTACATCCTGTCATGTGCCTGGAGCCTCCACTATCTACATACCAAAGACTATCAAAGCATGCAGAAGCTCCCTGCACATGAAGTAAAGAGATTAGTTCATTAAGGTCTCCAAAGCCAACAAGGCTTTGGATGGGGTCTCAACAGTGTCTGGAATGGATGCAAGATGATGGACAGTGGTTAGGTCAGGGGTTTGAATTGTTTTAGGACAGTGTTTCTCTGACCACTGTTGTGGGTCCTGACCTATCATCTGCTGGTAACCAAAAGGATGCCTGTTCACTTTGGGTTTAGAGGGCCTTTTGTAGGCCTCATAAACGTGTGGAATCCTTTGGTAAGACTGTTTTTCTCTGCCCTTTTTGAACTGATTGGCAGGGGGTGCATCAGTAACCTGAACATCTCTTTTGACAGATGTTTGGTTCAGCTGTTTTGTGACAGCTGTTTGTACTGGCACAAACAGTGGTTGTTTCTTGGTGAATTTGACAGATGATGAGGATGATGGTGGACTCAAGGATGTTTTAGCCATGTACTCATTCTTTTTCACATCAAAGTTTTTGAGGTACACACATGCTTGAGTTTTGTGGTTTGTTTTCCCACAAACAATGCAGCTTTCTGCTGAAACAATGACACTTGTTTTGTTTAGATCATAAGCTTTTAAGTGGAAACAGTCTTTTGTTAGATGATTCCTTTTCTCACAGAATTCACAAAACAGGTTATCAATTTTTTCTTTCTTCTTTCTCTTTTCAGATTCCTTTGCAGCAGAGGTTTTAACCACTGCTGGGATATCTTTGAGAGGTATGACTTTAGCTTTTGGAGCTTTAGCACCATCAATTGATGTAAAGTCCATTGGCTTGAAATTTTCAAGAATATCACACTCATCAGACCATTTTGGTTTAAACTGATGATCTTCAAGCTCCTTGAAAGTGGAGGAGCCCATTGGTCTGTTAAGTGTGATTTTGTTACCAAGTTTGTCAGTGATTTTCACTTCTTGGCCATTCTTGTTTGTGGGGATAAGCTCAGTAGCTTCATCAGTGGTTTGAACAGAGTTTTCAAAAGCAGTGTTTTCATCATCATATTTTCTATACCCAACCCCAAACTTCACATTGCTTTTTCTCTGTTTTTCAAGCATAACCTCATATCCTTTGCAGGATTCCACCCATCTTTCACAAGTAATCTGGGCAGACTCCAACTCCTTTTTGCAAACTTGGTATTTTTCTACCATAGTTTGAAGTTGGGTTTTGGTTATACTTTGCTCTTCTTTTAAACAGCTGATTTCTTTTTCTTTTTCAGTCAATTTGTTTTTAAGTTCTTTTAAAGAGCTTTCAAATTTGACCTCATCAGTTAAGATTTTATCCCGAAGGTTTTCATTCACCTCTTTGATGTTAGCAAAAGCAATTATGCAATTGTCTGAACACAGTTTTTCAAGAACTTGAGGAGATACCTTGGCAGCTGCCATCATTGCACAATCACATTGATGATCTTTATCATCATCAGCTCTTACCTTCTTTTCACCAGCCTTTTCTTCTTTCTCTTCTTCTTTGTCCTCTATGGACCATGGATCTATCATTGGTTCAATCAGAGTACCTGAACTTTCTTCCAACAGTACTTCATCAGCCACAGCAGTAATCACTGCTTCAATCACCTCTTCCACTGTTTCAGAGTACTGCTGTTCCTCCTCAGCTTCAACCCCCTCCTGTATTGACTCTAGTGCCATCAAACAAAACTCATCATGTGAAGAATCATTAGAAGCATAGAGTGCAAAATTTTCATCACAAAGATCATCAGGCATACTGCTCCAGTCAACAAACCCTTGAGTGAAAAAGCTTTGTTGATCTGGTTGTGTTGCTGCTGGAGCAGTGGTTTGAGGTGCAACAGGTTGCACTTGTACCTGTGGAACAGGGGTTTGAACATATTGGATTTGTGGAACAGTAGTTTGGACATAATGTACTGGCACAGGGGCAGCAGCATAGTGAGCAGTGTTCACTTGTGCTGCTGGGGCATATTGGGCATAATGCACAGTGTTTTGGTTTTGAGGTCTAGGATTTGAGCTAGGATGAGTAATTATGGGACCAGTATTTTGACTCCTACATTCCCTAGCAAAATGTCCCAACCTATTACACTTGTAGCATTTGATTTTCGATTTATCCAACCCAACCCTTAGATTCCCATGCAAACCTGGGAATTTTCTCCCTGTTCTTTTGTAGAACTTGCTAGTTCTAACACTTAGCAAAGCCAGTTGGTGCAGGATGTCCATTTCCTCTAAATCAGTGGGATCAAAATGTTGCAAATCATTTAGTTCAAAGCTTAAATTATCTGACATCTGGTTTTCGTTTGCAGTGAATGCATAACTTGCAGAGTGAGGATCAGGGTTGTTAAAGTTAGCTCCAGCAGTTATGTCTATGAAATGGTCATAACCCTGGTCCTTACCACTGCTCCCAGATTCTTCTTGACCCAAAAGAGCAGTGTTACCGAATGTATAATCATCAACGGCTTTTCCTGACTCTTGTAACTTCCTTTTCTGGTTCAACTCCCTTTCGTAGGTCAGGAGTCGACCATGGAGTTGGGTCAAGGTCAGATCCTTGAACTCAGGTGAATTTCTGGTGACAAAGGCTATAGTGTCCCATTTTTCGGGCAGTGACCTGAGGAACCTGCTGTTTTGAGTTGAGTTTGTAAAAGTGGTATTAACAAGCCTCAGTTCACTGATGAGACAACTAAACCGCTCAAATTGTTGAGTCAGTGATTCACCTCTAACATGACAAAACGTTTCGTACTGTTGGTTCAGGATTTCCCTATTATTTTCTATGACTTCTTCAGTACCTCCAAACTGTTCCTTAAGTGCATCCCACAATTCTTTGGCACTGTTACAATGTAACAGTCCAGCATATATTTCATTGGGCAGCGCTGATGCTATGATGCTAAACGCTTTAGCATCTAGTTCGATCTTTTGAAAATCAGTTTCGGTGTAATTTTCAACTGGTTTTGGAACGAACTTTTTAGCATCTTCAGCGCTTGGCACTGAAGGAACATGAGGACCAAAGGTGACAGACCTCCAACAACCTGTGCTTTGTTGAGCGAGGATGTGACCCATCCTCCTCTGCCAGATGTTGTACTCATTTCGTTTTAGCATAGGTGGTTTAAAAAGTGAGCCGATGTTGTTTTTATCATCCTGAGATTGTGACGTCATTCTTGTTGTTTTACAGACACTGAGAAATCAACTTTAATGGTGATTTATCCTTGCTCTGTTTTTCAACGGACGAACAAACGATCAGTATCAACTGTTATGAGCTGAACTATTTATGTCAAAATGATTGTTAAATCAAATTTGACTGTCCAAGCTCTGATACCAATTGTTGGATCTGAGTTTCTTTTTGATTGTATTTTACGTTTGTAATTAAGATGGAAATGAAAGAGTTGTGCAGCGGAAATAAGATGGAAGCAAACTTTGCATACAATCAAACGAGAGTAATACTTTTATCAAACATCTTTTCACAAAGAACCGAATGATTGAATTTGTTTCAACAACGATTACAATGATTGATGTTAGAATGCAAACTCCCCCTCAGCCAGAGCTCAGTAGTTTGTTCGTGCAAAGAAGACGATTGATCAAAAGAGCTAATAGAACAGTACAAAGTACTGAACTATTTATAGGCACTTGCAAACCACTGAGCATCTTAGCTGACGTCACCATGAAAGTGACATCTAACCTCCTAACAAACACTAACTACTGATCTATAAACACTGATGTACCAAACTACTGTTATTACATTACATTACATTACATAAAAGACACTTAAACTGCTGCTGCATCCTTCCACTGCTGTGAACCCAGCAGTGCTTGTCCGGATCAGCAGTACTTGACCCAAGGCAGTAGATAGAGTCAACAGAGCTTTGGTCTTCCATCAGTCTTTGTCTTTGGCCAGTAGATATAAAGCAGCAGTTGTAGGTCAGCACTTAGTATGATCAGCAGATAGGAGGTCAGCAGATATGAAACCACTTTCAAGGGGAGAGATTTGCATGAACCAACTGTAAACGTCTGCTTATTCTGGATCCACTGCTTTGATCCAGTTTTGGCTTTATATTATCTGTTCCTCTGATAGGGTTCAATCCCAACAAAAGCCCTCCTCAAAGACTTTAAAATCCATGGAGGGGGTGATATATCCTTTGGGAATAATAGTAAAGGGAAGGTTCTGGGGTCTGGTACAGTGCAATCTGGAAATGTAAAATTTGAAAATGTCAATCTAATAGACAATCTAAAATTCAACCTTCTGAGTGTGTCCCAAATGAGTGACAAGGGATTTGGGTCATTCTTCACAAAAGACTGTTGTAGGATTGTTGGACCAGAAATGGTCAAAAAGATTGAAGCAATAATCAAAACTGGTCAAACTAAACTTGTTGCTCAAAGAAGTGGCAATGTTTATGTTGTTGACATGTCAAAAGAGTGTCCCAGAGCTGATGCATGTCTGTTCTCAGCTGCCTCTAACAAAGAGACAGAACTTTGGCACAGAAGGCTGGGGCACACAAATCTTAAGACAATCACAGAAATTTCAAAAAATGGTTTGGTGAGAGGCCTACCACAAAAATTGTTTTCTTGTCCTGAACATTGCATTTCCTGTTTAAAAGGAAAACAACATAAAAGTTCTCACAAGTCCATTGAAGAGTCCAAAACAACCCAGTGTTTGCAAATGCTACACATGGACTTGTTTGGCCCAGTTCAAGTCATGAGCCTCAAAAAGAAAAGATATTGTTTGGTTATTGTTGATGACTTTTCTAGGTTTACATGGACTTTCATTTTACACTCAAAAGATGAGACTGCAGGCATTTTGCAAGACTTTGTGACACAGGTTGAAAAGCAATTTGACCTTCCAGTGAAAAGCTTCAGGAGTGACAATGGCACAGAATTTAAAAATAAGGAGTTGGATGCCTTCTGTGTGAAGAAAGGGATTGTAAGGCAGTACAGCATCCCTAGAACACCAGAGCAGAATGGGGTAGTGGAAAGGAAGAACAGAACTTTGATTGAGGCTGCCAGAACCATGCTTGCAGATTCAGGTTTGCCACTAACTTTCTGGGCAGAGGCAGTAAACACTGCTTGCTATGTCCAGAACAGAGTTTTAATAAACCCTAGGCACAAAAAGACTGCTTATGAAATTCTGTATAAAATCAAACCACTGATCTCATATTTCAAGGTGTTTGGCTGCCCATGCTTTATTTTGAACTTAAAAGATTCCATTTCAAAATTTGCAGCCAAAATTGATTGTGGTTATCATTTGGGATACTCAACCACTGCCAAGGCCTACAAAGTGTTCAATACACGAACCAAGGCAGTGGAGGAGACTTTGAATGTTAAGTTCAATGAACTTTCATCAATGAAAATCCCAGCAAACCCTGCAGATCTGTTTGATCTTGAAAAATTCACTTTTGAAAATACTGCTGTCAAGACTAACATTGCAGGTTCATCATAGGTTACAACACCAGACTATGGGTATGAAATCATCATCCCTCAAAGGTCTGCCACAAAGGGAAAAGCATCAGCTGTTCAAAACAGTTGTCAAAGCTCAACCACTGCTACCTCAACAGTTGTTGACCAAAGTAGCCCATCAACCACTGCTTCCACATCCTCAAACACTGCTGACAAAAGTCCTCAAATAGTGGATAAAAGTCAGCAGTTGTCCACTTCATTACCTCCTATTCCACCACCTTTTGAAGCCACTGCTGGATCATCAAAGTCCCCAGCAGTGGTTAGCTCAGATGATACACATTTGCAGCCTTCACCAACTAATGTCATCATACCATACCAAGGAGATTTAATCTTCTTGAGATCTCATCCACCTGATCAAATCATTGGCAACATAAATGAAGGGGTGCTCACAAGAAGCCAAACCCAAAACATTTGTCTTTTTGTTGGTTTTCTATCACTCCATCAGCCAGTCAAGTACCAAGAGGCACTGAAAGACAACAGCTGGGTAGAAGCCATGCAAGAGGAGCTCCAACAGTTTAAAAGACAACAAGTATGGGAGCTTGTACCACTGCCAGAAAAGGTTAGACCCATTGGCACAAAGTGGGTCTTCAAGAACAAAACTGATGAAAGGGGTATTGTTGTCAAGAATAAAGCCAGGCTTGTGGTTCAAGGTTACAGACAGGAAGAGGGGATTGATTATGATGAAACATTTGCCCCTGTTGCAAGATTGGAAGCCATTAGACTGTTCCTGGCCTTTGCTGTCAACCACAATATGAAGGTGTTCCAAATGGATATCAAAAGTGCTTTCCTCTATGGTACAATTCAAGAAGAGGTGTATGTTTGTCAACCTCCAGGTTTTGAGGATCCATTTTATCCAGATCATGTCTACAGGCTAAACAAAGCCTTGTATGGCTTGAAACAAGCACCAAGGGCCTGGTATGAAACTCTTTCCAACTTCCTACTCTCAAATGGTTTCAAAAGAGGTACCATTGATAAAACACTGTTTTTAAAATGGAGAGGGAAGGATTTAATGATTGTCCAGATTTATGTGGATGACATTATTTTTGGAAGCACATGTAACTCAATGTGTGAAGAGTTTAGAGAACTCATGACAGCTGCGTTTGAAATGAGTGCAATGGGTGAGCTGCAATGCTTTCTTGGTCTCCAAGTTCAGCAAATGTAAAATGGAACTTTCATTCATCAAAGCAAATATGCTAAAGAACTTTTGACCAAATTTGATATGAATGATTGTAAACCATGCAGCACTCCCATGGCAACAAATAAGCTGGTCATGTCTGATGAAAAAGATGAGCTGATTGACCAAACACTTTATAGAAGCATGATTGGGTATTTACTGTACCTAACTGCATCTAGACCAGACATCATGTTTGCAACATGTGTCTATGCAAGAAGTCAATCAGCTCCCAGAAAATCAAATCTCATTGCTGTAAAAAGGATCTTCAGATACATAAAAGGTGCTCCCACACTTGGTATCTGGTATCCAGCTAATGGGAACATCAAGCTTTCAGGTTTTTCAGACAGTGACTTTGCTGGATGTCACACCACAAGGAAGTCCACATCAGGAGGGTGCCAGTTTCTAGGTGATTGCTTAGTTTCATGGCAAAGCAAAAAGCAAGCAGCTGTTTCAACATCCACTGCTGAATACATTGCTGCTGTAAGCTGTACAGCTCAACTCCTGTGGCTTCAAAATCAGTTGCTGGATTTTGGTATCACTGCCTTAAAGACACCACTCATGTTGGACAGCCAGGCAGCAGAAAATATCATCAAAAATCCAGTTTCCCATTCAACCACCAAACACATCGACATCAGACATCACTTTGTGAGGGATTGCTATGAAAAAGGTTTGATTTCTCTGCATCATGTCCCAACTAAAGACCAGCTGGCTGATGTGCTCACAAAAGCACTTGATACAGCCACTTTTGAAAGCTTGGTCTCTAGAATTGGTATGCTAAACATGGAATAACAAGCAAAATCTTGTTTTTCTATGAATAAAAGCATCAAAATGTTTTCAGAAAATCAAAAATCCATCCTTAAAAATAGCTAAAAATGAAATTTTCATTAAAATCCTTAAAAGTCTGCCATTAACCACTGATTGTTCAAAAGTCTGCTCTACTTCAAAAGTCTGTCCACTGCTGAAAGTCAACCCCTGTTCTCTCATTCCTTTGATAAACTCTGTTGTTCAAAAGCAGTGTCTTATCCACTGATATGCTATCCACTGATAGTGAAAATCATCCACTGCTTTCATACCACTGCCTTCATCAGTCACTTTCACAAAAGTACTGTTCTTCACTTTCACCAGGGGTTGTCACGTGGGCAGTACATATTGGTCAGACATTTTGTAACGGCTGCCACCTCAGCATTCACTTTCTTCCCTATAAAATCCCCCATTCACCACCAAATCAGGGTTTTATTGTCGAATTGAATTCTTAAAAATTCTCTTCTCAAAGCAGTTTTTCATTTCATTTCTCCACAAATTTCTTCGATCATCATCTTCAAAATGACAAAATCGAAGTCATCTTCAAAACCCTCATCCAAATCTTCATCGAAAACAGCCTCTCAAAAGGCAATTTCCACAGAAATCCCACATAAACCATCTCACAATCTCCTGGGTCTTCTTACAAAACCAGGAACCACCAATGTTTTCGATTCCATCATTGACACCATGGCAAAATCAAAGTACAAAACTTTGTTCACCGTCGATGCACCAATCTATTTGGCGACCCAAAGGGAGTTTTGGAAGAATGCAACCCTTGAAAAACAAGGAGACATTGCAACCATCATACACTCTTCTATAAAGGGTAAAGCTGTCCAAATCACGCCACAATCCATTTCAGAGGTCTTTCAACTCGATGATCAAGAAGGTAAAATTTCTTTCACTAAAAACGAGTTGCAAACTGACTTCATTGAAAGAGGGTATGAAGCCACAATGATGAAGAAACTTACCTTAGAAAAAGGTTATTTTCCTTCTGCAACCAGGTTTTTATTTCATACCCTCCTACTATGTGTTTCAAACAAAACCACTTCTTTCAAAGAAATCCCTTTAAAGATTCAAAATCTGGGATATGCAATTCTTCAAGGAGAAAATTTTAACTATTCTCGGGAAATTTTTAAAGATTTGGTTAATAATGTTGAAACAAAATCATTCTTACTGTTTCCAAGGTTTTTAAGTTACTATTTTGCAAAGAAATTCAGTAAGGATGATTTAGCTGTAATAAACCAAGGTGATTCTACTCAAATAAACAGTTTAACAACTGAAACTTTTTCAAGAATGTTAGCACCTTGCAAAACACAAGCAGAGGTGCCTGAGCAGATTTTAGCAGTTACAACTGCTCCTCAGGTATCTGCTGCTGAGCCCACTGCTCAAGGTGATCAAAGCAGCAGCACAACTGCTTTGAAACCCACACCTAAAATCTCCAAAAAGACAAAAAGAATAACTCAAAAACCCCCCAAACCAATCAAAAAGGCAACTCTGGAGGATGAGATACCAGAGCAAATGCCTGTGACAACACAAAAGTCACAAGAAACCACTGCTGCTTCTTCCTCACAGCAGTTGGTACAAATATCTCAACCCATAACCAAAACTCCTCCTGCTTCTTCACAAAAAGAACAGGTTGTACAAATAGGGTCTCCACATCATGATGCTCTGGAAACACTTGTTTCTATCATCCACAACTCAATACCCGGGGCAAATCCATTTTCTACACCACCCTTCACATCCACAATTCCCACACCAACTAAACTGCTGTTGGATGCAATTGATTTGAACCAGGCATTAACCAGTCCTTCTCAATCACCTATCAATGAGAATATACCTCAACAACTGATTGGGTCTGATGTATCAATCTTTGCTAACCCACCAACACAACCTGAGGAGGTTAGACCCCTTGAGTTACAAGTAACTCTTGGTGGTAGTCCAAGTGAAGCAGCCACTACAACTGTTGAACCCACTGGTTTACAGTTGGACAGTGGTTACATCAATAAGACTTCCTTGGAGGCAATTCCTTTTATAGCACCTCTGCCAACCACCAGTGGATTTATTTATCCTACTGGCAACATCAAAAGGTTGTCAAGTGTTGAAGGAAGAAGACCCCAGTACCAAGAAAAAGGGGCATCAGTGGTTAATGTTTGGAGTATACTCCCTACATCTACCACTGATAAAACCACTACTAGTGGGAAATCAGATGATCCCATTAACTTGGGTGATGGTTTAAAGTACCAGAAATTGACGGATCGTATTGAAAAGCTTGATAACTCTGTTGCAGAACTTAAAGGTATGCTACAACAGGTGTTACAAGTTCAAAAGGTACAATCAACTGCTGTTCCATCTCAAGCACCTGCTCCACAAAGGGCACCTGCTACAAATGAGCTCTGGAATTTGTTTCAACCTTTTCTCCATCAACAAGCACAATTAGCAAATCAGCAACATGAAAAACATGTCCAACAGCTGAGAAATGCAATGGAGTCAAGGTTCAAGAACACTCAGGCTGATCTCAAGGTTCTCAAAACTCAGATCCTGCACACCACTGGCACTGCTCCTCCAACAGTACTTTTCATTGATCAACTCCCAGACGATAATGCCAAAAAGGGGGAGAAAATTCAGGAGTGGAAGAAGAAAGGAATAGATGATGGTCTCTACATTGAACCTGAAAAGGATGCTATGACCAGAAAAATTCCTGTGCCAGATGGTAGTAAAAAGGTTGATGCTACTCAAGAAGCACTTGATGAAGGAGTAGCAAGTGTAAAAAGAGATAGAATGGCAAAGGATGTTTCAAGGTGGAATGAGGAGAAAAGAGCTTTCATGGAGCTGTATGAGCAGGGTTGTTCTGGTTCAAAGGATACTAAAAATCCTAAGACAAAAAGGAAGCCTAAGTCCACCTCATCCAGAATTCCAAAGCATATTCCAAAACCACCATCCAAAAGTCATCAGCATCAAACCTCCATCCAAACAGCTGTTGTAACTCCTGCTGTATCAACTACTGCTGGTACCTCAGTGGTTTCAACATCTGTTCTCTCTTCAACACACACCACCTCAACACACACCACAACCACTATTTTACCACCACTGTCACCATCAAAAACCATTTCACCACCACTGTCACCATCAAAAACCATTTCACCACCACTTTCACCTGCTGACAAAAAGCAGAAGACAACAGATGTTATAACATCTGTTGTAATGACAACAGTGGTTGAAACACCAGTTGTTTCAACAACTGTTAGTCAATCACAAACCACTGCCATACAATCTACCACCACTGATCCACCCAAAACATCATCTGCTCCTTCTAAAACAAAAAGGAGAAGGATTTATATATCAGATGATGATTCACCTTCACCACCACCAACATCTTCAAATTCCCTATCACTTGTCACTATTCCAAAACCCATACCTCTCTCTTCAGCTCAAATTTTAAAACCACTACCTCCTGCTGGTGTCTCATTTCCTCTAGAACTCATTGCAGTTAGGGAAGAAATAAAATCCTTTTATTATGAGGATGACCCAGCCTAAAGGAGTTTGCCATCAATTGCAGGATATCCCAGGCCTAACAATATTGAAGAATACTTGAAACTCAAGGCCAAACAAGTAGAGGATATTGCAATCAAAAACAGAAAAGGGAAATCTGATAGAGAATTTCAACAAAACTATCAGTTTTTACTCTCACAGGTCAATGCTATGGAGCGTTTTGCTAAAAATGTATGTCAGCAAATTTCAGAAAGGGCAGATGAGTCCTTGAGGAAAGACTACATTGAGAACATCATGACCTACAAGAAATACAAGGGGGAGAAACACATGTACAAGAACTGGACCATTCCTGAGCTTGAAAAAGAAGCAGCCAGGATTCAAGACATGATAAAAAATAAGGTCAAGCAGACTCCTCCTGAAAAATTCAAACAATTTGAAGCTGAGAAGATGTTAGAGTTGAGGAGAATGAAAGAGGAGCTGATTGCAGCTGATTATGGGTCAAAGAACTCTGTGACAAAGTGGGGAGAAGATAGAGTCAGGGCAACCTATAAAAGCATAGAGGAACTTAGAAAGAAAGATCCAAGAGTTCCACAAAAGCCTGACTATTCCAAAGCAGAGGTCTCAAAAAGACCACCAAAGCTGCAAGCTAAAAGAACCACTGCTCCAGCTGGTGCTGCCATCTACAAAAGAAGGAGCAAAAACCAGTTGAGTATTGAAACAATTCAAGATCTATTAGCTGGAGATGCTATTGTAAAAGCAGGCACGAAAGTAATGATAAAAGAAGATCTTGAATTGGAACAATCTGCAAGTGCTGCTCAGTCAGTTATGAATAGGCCAGCCTCACCAAATACTTCTGCAAATAAACATCTCCCAAGAAACCCACCAGGCTCAAAAATACAAAAGTGGGAAACTAACAAACAGACCTGCGTATTGACTTTGCTCAGGTCTGGTGGAGAAGTGGAGAAAATGTCAAGGGAACAAGCTCTTGGCCTGAGTCTTGAAGATTTGCAGGATCTCCTTGATCTTCCACTTAGCAGGGATGATGAAGATACAGATGCCCTAGACTTTGAATTACAATTTAAAGGTCAGATAAGGGAACTGTTAATGAGGCAATAAAGATTTCCACAATAATGAAGAGTTTTGGCATTATCTGTTCCAGGGGGAGATTGTTGGGATTCAACCCTATCAGACGAACAGATAATTAAAGCCAAAACTGGATCAGAGCAGTGGATCCAGAATAAGCAGATGTTAACATACAAATCTCTCCCCTTGAAAGTGGTTTCATATCTGCTGACCTCCTATCTGCTGATCTTACTAAGTGCTGACCTACAACTGCTGCCTTGCATCTACTGCCCAATGTCAAAGATTGATGGAAGACCAAAGCTCTGCTGATTCAATCTACTGCCTTGAGTCTAGTACTGCTGATCCGGACAAGCACTGCTGGGTTCACAGCAGTGGAAGGATGCAGCAACTGTTTAAGTGTCTTTTATGTAATGAATTGTAATAGCAGTAGTTAGTACATCAGTATTTGTATAGATCAGATGTTAGAGTTTGTTAGGAGGTTAGATGTCACTTTCATGGTGACGTCAGTTAAGATGCTCAGTGGTTTGCTAGTGCCTATAAATAGTTCAGTACTTTGTACTGTTCTATTAGCTCTTGCAATACCGTCTTCTTTGCACGAACAAACGCTGAGCTCTGGCTGAGGGGGAGTTTGTATTCAAGCATTACTTGTAATCGTTGTTGAAATTTAATTCAATCATTCGGTTCCTTGTTGAAAATGTCTTGATCAAAGCAACACTCTTGTTTGATTGTATGCAAAGTTTGTTTTCATATTAATTCCGCTGCACAACTCTTTCATTTCCATCTTAATCTCAAACGTAAAATACAATCAGAAACAAACTCAGATCCAACACCCTGAATTAAAATTATGATTTCGCCTTCGGTTTAAAATTACGTTTTTCCCATCGTTTTAGTTTTTTTAGCAAAACTATAAAAGTTTTTTTTGTTTTTTATTGGTTGACTCCATTTAATTTTTTTTCGTATCAAACAGCTGCCTAACACTAGCTCATTAATCCTGAAAAATTACAGTTTTACCCAGGGCCAAAAATTACGGTCTTATCATCGTTTTAGTTTTTTTTCTAGCAAAATTGATTGAGAATTATTCGGCCATCGCCCTGCAACGCAAGCGGGGCATCATCTAGTTAGTTTACAAATTTGAGTTATGTCTTGAAAACACAATTCACTTTTGTAATTTATAAGTAACATGTGGGTAACATAAGTTTTTTTTTATTATTATTAAAAAGGCGTTGGAGAAGTACAAGGAGAACAATGGTAATACCTCGTTTGCACACGTTCCCGCGTGGGAAGTTTTGCAAAAGCACCAAAAATGGGCGCCGATTCCCAACGAGGTGGAGATGGCGAAGCGGCAAAGGACATCGGAATCGGGTAGTTTTAACGCCGGTGGATCGGACGCGAGGTGTCACATAAACTTAAACGATGACGCCGAGTTCGACGAAAAAAGAATACGCCGTACATGAAGCGGAGCGTCCCACGGGCTGGGACAAATCAAAGAAGGAGCGGGCGAAGGGGAAAGAAAAGGAAAAGGTGGACGAGTTTATAGCACAATTTAAAACGTACACGGACGTCTCGGCCCAAAAGGCGAAGGCGAAGGAGCGGGCCATCGAAGAAAAGTCTCGTGTGGCGGAAGAAAAGTTACGCTAAAAGGTCCGATTGTCCAATGAAAAAATCCGATTGACCGATGAAAAGATTCGGCTCAAGGAATGGAAAATAATAACGACGGATGTCGATAATTATCTCGAGCCGAAACGTTCAATGTTGAAAAAACTACAAACCGACATCATGATGAAGTATCAAATTATTTAAGTCTATGTTTTTTTTAAGTTTATGTTTTTTTTAAGTTTATGTAATGGTTTTTAATATTAATGAAAATATTTTTATTAATTTATTTGTTAAAAGTTCAAAAAGTGGAAGATTAAAAAAATAAAAAACATAAAAGTGGTGGGGTAGAATAATCTAAGACCATCCTCCCATACCCTCTAATTTTGTGGGATGTACTATCCTTGGGAGGACTATGATGTGGGGCCTACGTGGTGGATCATCCTCCAAGGGAGGTTGGGCACCATACCCTCTAGCCTTAGATCAATGAATAAGATTAAAAGTAATAAAACTATTATAAAATTCTTTTTGTCTCATTATGTTTTTAATATTTTATTTTTAAAGGGTATTTAAGTAAATTTGCTTTTTTTGTCTTATTATATATTTTATTTTTTATTACCTTTTTTTGTCCTATTGCATTAATTATTTTTTATTGAAAATCAGATTTTTTTTAATAAAAAATCTTTTGAAATCAGTTTTTTGATAATTTTTTTCAATATTTGTTTAAAAAAACGTTTTTAAGAACCGTTTTTTACGCCCTGTTTTTATGCTCCGTGTTTTCGCGTCGTTTTTTCGACCGGTTTTTTACGCGCCATTTTTTACGTTTTACGTTAAAAAGTTTTTACATAAAAGTTTACGTTTTACATTTTGCGTTAAACAGTATACGTTTTACGTTTGGGTTAAAAAGTTTTATGTTTTACATTATACTTTTTTACAATTTACATAAAAAAGTTTTACGTATTACGTTTTTACACGAAAAATGTTTTACGTTTTACATTTTACAATTTGCGTAAGTTTTACGTTAAAAATTTTACGTTTTACGTTAAAATTTTTACGTTTTACGTTTTACGACTTAGTATGTGTCTCTGATAAGTTGAACGTTAAAATTTTTACGTTTTACGTTTACATTAAAAATTTTACGTTTTACTTTTTTACGTTAAAATTTTTACAGAAAACGAACGCACCCAAAAATCACGACTTAGTATGTGTCTCAGATAAGTTGAACTTATCATCACCGACTGAAAAAAAAAACCTAAAACCCAACAACAAAAAATCAAAGCAGTTTCGGGATCTTGAAAAAAAAAACGGGGTTTGGCTCAAACTTTCCAATAATCAAAGGCTGCAAAGTGGGGTTGCAGGTTCAAAAAACCTACCTTCCACCATCCTCGCCGCGCCATCGTCATCAAAATTGTCGAAAATTTCTTTTCGCCCTATCACTGCCAACTCAAATCCCCATATCTTTAATTAAAACCCAAAATATCAAATACACAAAAAACAGGGGATCAAAATTATAAACCAGAAGGAACAAACCCCCCCCCCCCCCCCAAACAACAAACTGTTTCGAGATTGAAACTGTTTCCAGATTCAAACATTCAAAGACCTGAATCAAGATCATCCTTTTCATCTATAACCAACAACAGTACACTCAATTCACCAAAATCCAAAACAAAATTCATATAAGAACCAGGAAACCTTTACCAACCAACGCAGCAACATTATTAGCCATAAAACAACCGACGAGGGTTTACGCCACATCCACCCCCTTAGAAACCAACGCCCCTAACCCCCCACTACCACAACCGCCTTCACCCACTGTCGCCATCAACCCCACCAACACAACCGCCCTTCACCCCTGTCACCGCCGCAATAGTGGTGTTAGGTAGTGGCACTTGCCACAACAACCACCCGTTCAACCCACCCCTTCACCGATCATTCACCACCACCTCCTCCAAAACACCTAGGGTTCCGGTAAAGCAACCACCGGTCAACCACCTCCCACCGCCGACGATATCGGCTGAAAACAGGGGGTTTTATGCCTATAAGTTGGACCTCCGACGACCGGTCTTATAGCCGGAGAAACGAGGGGTCGTTTGTCTTGTCGCCGGAGAAGGAGGGGGGTCGCCAGAGAAACAAGGGGCGCCGGTGTGGGTGTGGTGTTTGGGGGGTCGTCGGTGTGGGTTTTGTCGTCGAGGGGTCGTTGGTCTTGCCGCCGATGAAGATGATGATCTCTTCATCAGAGATGAAGATCTGATGAAGAGAGAAAAATGCTCTGAGCGTTTCAAAAAATGAAATGAAGAGAGATAAGGAGATGGAAATGACTATAATAAAGAGACAAAGACAGACTGACATTGAAAAAGATATATAAAGTAAATTACCTAAATACTCTTTTGGTTGGCATAATCTGATTGGTGGAGATTGATTCTCACAGTTCTCATAACTGGGGGTGGTTTTATATATATATATGGTAAGGATAGTGTAAAAAGGGCCTAAAGTGTGAGAACTGTATTATAACACTATATATAATACTATATAACACCATATAAACACCGTATAACAATATGTAACACCATATAATACCATATAACACTATGTAACACTATATATCATTATATAACAAATATAACACTATACATCTATCATAGACATGCTATCAGACACCCTATAGTGTTATATTTGTTATATAATGATATATAGTGTTACATAGTGTTATAAAGTATTATATGGTGTTACATATTGTTATACGGTGTTTATATGGTGTTATATAGTATTATATATAGTGTTATAATACACTTCTCACACTTTGAGCACTTTTTACAAGATCCTCTACCTATATATATATATATATATATTTCTTTAATTTTATATGTGGAATCTTATTTATTTTCAAAGCATAACATAATTTTTATATTTTTTTTCTCTATGTGCGCTTTTCTTAAAAAAGCCCACGCTTTTTTTGCGCCTTGCGCCTAGGCTCCGGGCGAGTAAAAAAGGCGTAAGGTTCACAAGGGAACAGCGGTTAAAATGATGTGTAAAATGTCTAAACACCTCAATTTTCAAAGAACTTGCCTACACAACTGCTTCTAGGAACCAGTTGTAGAAGATGATCAAAAGAAAACATTAATACAATTTAATCCGCTTGAAAAAATACTTTCATCAATGAGAAGAAAATGATAATTTTTTTACAACAAGTAATAAAAGATGATTTTCTCACACTTTTACAGAACAAGGGAACAGCGGACTCAATATGGAATGCGCTAAATATATATATATATATATAGGGAGAGGATCATGAGAAAACTAGATATAAATGAGAAAACTAACTAAAAAAACTTAAAAAAAAGCTAAAAAACATAACAATTTTTTTTTTACAATTTTTTATAAAAAAATCGGTAGTTTTTATATATAAAAAAATTTTCAAAATTTTTTTTTTTTTTTTGTACTGAATACACGTGCAATACAACAAAAACCTTTTTTATTTATTTATTTATTTATTTTTTGAAAAATTTTTTCCATGCATAAAAAGATGCGATTTTTTTATAAAAATAAAAAAAAATTGTTATGTTTTTTAGGCTTTTTAAGTTAGTTTTTTAGTTTTCTCATTTAAACTAGTTTTCTCATGATCCATCCCCTATATATATATATATATATATATATATATATATATATATATATATATAGGATTAGGTTCAAACGTGAACAAAATCCCAAGAGTGAACTGCGTAAACTGATCTGGGCCCTTGATTTTTATGATCTTGAGATTAAAGTGAGTGGCATGATGGTAATTATTTGTTTATTTTTTTTCATTTAATTAATTACAAAAAGGGTATATGTGTAATTTCAATCTTAAATTGATTGCATAAATCTCTCACAAATCAAATCAAGGATTAGGAAAGATGTAACTTAATTCAATTATTAAAATAATTATTAGTATAAATGCGATGTACACATGTGTATTCTGATTTTGCCCACTTTTTAATGCGATGTACACATGTGTATATCGTCTGTTTTTGTGATATCTCAGGATTTTTTTTGTATTGAATGTTGATGTACACCTGTGAATTACTGTACACATATGTATGATGTTGAGTACACATGTGTACTGTATCCAAGTACACATGTGTATACCGTTGAAATATGAAGGTTACGTGGATCTTAAAAATCAAAATTTGAATTCTGGTGATGAAATCTGAAATAAAAATTAAAATTGAAATATGGTGATTTGTTGTTTGTTTTGATAATTATCTTATTAATAAATAAACATAATGTGGATAATGAATTTAAATTAGGAAAGATGTAACTTAATTCAATTATTAAAATAATGATTTAAATCTAATTTTTTATATAATTACAATCCTACCCTTAACAACTAAAAAGGAAATCAAGGGTCCATATCTGTTCACGCAGTTCACTCTTGGAAGGTTGTTCACGCTGGAACCCTACCCTATATATATATAAATGAAAACCACCTACAGTTGTAAGAACCGTGGTAACCACTTTCTGGCCATTAGATTTTCAAAATGGATGGTTGAGATTAAAAGTAGTTAAAAGTAATATAAAATTCTTTTTGTCTTATTATGTTTTTAATATTTTAATCTAAAAGGGTATTTAAGTAATTTTGTTTTTTTGTCTTATTAGTTTTATTGTTTTTTAATACATTTTTGTCCCTATTACATTAAATGTTTTTTTTTTTTCTAAAATCAGATTTTTTTTATTAAATAACATAATGAAATCAGATTTTTTTATAAAAAAAATTTACGTGCGTTTTTTTACGACCCATTTTTTACGCGCGTTTTTTTACGACCCGTTTTTCACGCCATTTTTTGCGACCAGGTTTTTAAGTGCCGTTTTTATGGCCGGTTTTACGCACCGTTTTTTGCCGCGCCGTTTTTTACGTCACGATTTTACAAGCCGTTTTTACGCCTCATTTTTTACGTCCCGTTTTTACGCGCCGTTTTAGCGTCCCGTTTTTACGCGCCGTTTTTTTATGCCCCGTTTTTTCACGCCGTTTTTGCGACCGGTTTTTACGTGCGGTTTTTTATTCCCGGTTTTACGCATCGTTTTTTAGCGTTCCGTTTTTATGTCCCGTTTTTACAATTGACATAAAAAAGTTTTACGTTTTACATAGAAGTTTACGTTTTACGTTTTACGTTTAAAGTTTACGTTTTACAGGTTACATGAAATTTTTTTTACGTTTTACGTTAAAAAGTTTACATTTTACGTTTTACGTTAAAAAATTTACGCTTTACGTTTTACGTTAACCTTTTTAGACTTTTTACGTAAAATTTTTTACGTTTTACGTAAAACTTTTTACGTTTTACGTAAAACTTTTTACGTTTTACGTTAAAAATTTTACGTTTTACGTTAAAAAGTTTACGGTTTAACTTTTTTTTACAAAATTTTTTTACGCAAAAACGAACGCACCCAGAATCGTAAACTCGGTAGGTGTCTCAGATAGATTGTTATCATCATCGACTGGGAAAAAAATAAAAAATCAACAACAAAAATAAAAAACAATGTTTGGATTCTTGAAAAAAAGGGGTTTGGCTCAGATTTTTTTCGATAATCAGAGGCTGCAAAAGTGGGGTTGCATGTTCAAAAATCTACCATCCACCAATCGTGCCGCGCCATCGTCATCAAAATATACGGTTTTTTCCATCATCGCCACCCGAATCCAAACGGATCAAAACCCACAAAATCAAGAATACAAATCAAAAACAGAAATCAATAACACAATTCAAACCCCCGAACATACTAAAAATACCCATCGGAATAAAAAACACAAACTCAACCCCCAATCGGGCACCATCGGCGCCACGGGGCACCATCGGCACCACCGGGCACCATCTGGACCGCTTTCAAAAACGAATCAACACAAATAAAAAACACAAATCAACCCCCCATCTTTGTACCAAAATTCATAAACCCAGCTGAAAAAATACTTAACTTTTGTACCAAAAAAACCAACATTCATAAACCCAGTTGAAAAATTCAAACTTTTGTACCAAATGCATGATAACTTGTGTCCTGTAACAAGATCCACAAAGGCACTCTCTTGATTTTCCTCCATGTATGAAGAACAACAACTGCTACCATCATTTCAACCAAAAAAACACACGAAAATTCCTCAAGCACCGTCGCCCACCTCTCTCTCCGATGCTGGCGGTTCACACCCCCTCCACCCACCCCCTCACCCATCATTCACCGCCACCATCGTCGTCGCCGTCGAAACCCACCACCACCGTCGCCGGTAAAACATGGAGAAAGAGAGAAGGTCACCGCCACCACCGCCGGTGACCGATTAAAATCCGGCAGCCGTTGAATCACCGTAAAAAACGAGGTTGCAGGTGAGGATGGCGACAAAGAGATGGGTATGGTGGTTAGTTTAAGAGATGGGGGTTGGATGAGAGATGGGGGTAGGATGAGAGATGGTCTGCAACTTCAACTTGGGGGGCTTTAAAAATGGTCTGCAAACTTCAAAGAGAGAGAGAGAGACGATGAGAGAACAGAAAGAGGAGAGAGATGCTTTTTAATTTCTAAACAAAAAATGTAGCTTTAAGAGATGAGATGCTTTTTAATTTCAAAAGAAAGATGGTTCTACAACTTCAAGAGAGAGAATATGAGAGATGCTTTTTAACTTCAACAAATTAATGCTCTGCAACTTTAAAAGAAAAGACAGATGAGAGAGGAAGGATTTGACATATGGGGTAAATGACCAATATACCCTTTATGTTGGCACAATGTGATTGGTTGAGAGTGGTTCTCGCGATTTTTACAACTGGAGGTAGTTTCTATTTTAGCGGCTCCCTATACATATATATATATATATATATAGGGAGAGGATCATGAGAAAACTACATATAAATGAGAAAACTAGAAAACCAACTTAAAAAACCTAAAAAAAGCTAAAAAACCTACTAATTTTTTTATTTTACAATTTTTTATAAAAAAATCGCTAGTTTTTATATATAAAAAAAATTCAATTTTTTTTTGTACTGCACATGTGCATTATATGTGCATTATGTGTGTACTACACATGTGCACTATATCTGTAATAGTGCACATGTGCACTATATCCGTAATAGTGCACATGTGCAATACAACAAAAAACTTTTTTTTTTATTTTTCTTTTTTTTAAATTTTTTTCCATGCATAAAAAGCTGTGATTTTTTTATAAAAAAAAAAATTTGGTACGTTTTTTTGGCTTTTTTAGTTAGTTTTTTGGTTTTCTCATTTAAACTAGTTTTCTCATGATCCATCCCCTATATATATATATATATATATATATATATATATATGGCCGATGAGAAAAAAACTAGAAATAGTTATCCAAATTAAAAAGAAAAAAATATATTAAATTTAGATGTATGTTTGGGCTAGCTATTAGTGGTGTTCTTCTGGATTTTTTTTGGGTTTCAGTTTTTGGCTCAAATTGTTTGGGTTTTGACTTGAAAAAAGTGGCCTGATAACTGCTCTATTTAAAGTTTGGATTGATCGGGTCGGGTCTGGGTTATCTAGGTTCAGGTTAGTTTGGGTCGGGTTCTTCGGTTTTCGGGTCTAGATTATTCAGGTCCAGGTCATTTCACCGATAATGATTATATACACGCTTATGATTTGCATTTTTTGCGATATTCAACCCGTGTAATACGCGGGTTTGTAAGCTAGTTGACTTATAAAAAGCTAATAAGGGGCTGTTTGTTTACCTCTTAATGGTTCAGACCTCTTACTGGTTCAACACTTAATGGTTCAGACTGTTTGTTTCACGAGCAGATGTCTGAATGGTTTAGACATTTGCCTCTGAATGGTTAAGATTTATACAAAGTCTGAATGGTTAAGATCTCTAATTTGAATTGGTCAGACATTTGCCTATGAACGGTTAAGCATTATACAGGCTCTTAATTGTCATACCCCAACTGATGGCGGAAACATCGGGGCGCGGCACTCAGCGAAACAGATTGTCCAGAAGAAATCTATAACAACTAATATTACCGAATATTTAACATTACGTCCCATACCATAACATATCCAACAAAATAATTACTACAGACATAGTATCTCAAAGACAAACAAAGTGTTTCGACAACTCAGATTTTATTTAATTCGTTTCTAGACTCTCCTTGCTCGATTTCCATAGCAGCTAGCAAACAAAAGCATCCTAAGCACCTGCCACATACGTTAAAATAGTGTTAGTGCATACATCTGTCGTACATCTGTCGACTTCGTCTTATGTTTAGTCTCGAATACGTTGCGGTTCGGATCAAGCATGATGTCATCATTATTAATGATGACATCATACCCATGACATCACAAGTCTACATCATTCACATGGGACAAGACAAAAATCACATGAAACAGAATTGAATGTATACTTAAAATAGGAATTTATATTGTATTTGCTTGAAAGTGTAGTAGATGTGACCGCTTGAAATGTCTGACCGCTTGAAAGTGTATATGTATGTTCAAGCGGTCACACTCAGCCTATATATATGTGTCATATATGGTCATTTGAAACGGATAGGGAGAAGATTAGAAAATCATACCGAGGTGCTGCCGGTTTGATTCTTGGATGTAATCAGTGTAATATCAATCAGAAAAGTGGTTAAAGTGATATACTTCTATTTTCTACTCCGTTCTTTCTGATTCTAATCTGTTTGAGTGTTTCCGCCACTCAAATAGTGTGTATTGACTCATATCGACTCATTCGGTCGATCAAAATCAATCCTACATGTGGTATCAGAGCTCAGGAGGAAGAGTTCTTACCGTTTTGCTCGTTTTCGCTGAAAAATTCTGATTTCTACACCTTCTTTTCAAAATTGAACAAGTTTTTACGGTTAAAATCGGCTGAAACTTTCACAATGTATGCGTAATTGTTTTTTAACAAATCCTTGAGAATATCAGTTCAAAATTCGAAGTAAAAGTGGTAAAAATGGCTTGAAAACTGGTGACCGTTTGAACGAGCCCAGCACCTGTCCGTTTGAAATTGACCTTGTCCGTTTGAAAATTGACCTTGTCAGTTTGAAATTGACCTTGTCCGTTTGAAAACTGACTTCCGTTTGAGAACATCGTTTGAAACACGTTGTCCGTTTGAAAGTGGTTCAGTAATTCACATGAAAAGTGCATTGACTTGTGTGAAACATTTATGACTGCATGTGAAATATCTCGAGAACATCAGAATTTTTGATCGGATCTTAGTTGTTGTCGGTTTGCATGTGAAAGAGTCAGTTGGTTTTGTTCCAAGAATTGCATGTGAAACAATTAATATCACCGACCCATTTGTGCTGAGTATTGTATTGATGTTGTCGGCCTATGCATTTTTGTCGACCACTAAGATTGTAAGGCCCAATCATATTTGCATTAGAAATTGAATCAGATTTTGTGACATCATACTTTCTCTCGGCCCAAGTAATCAATTTAAATAAGTGATCATGTGATTCATCCTCTCGGCCCAATGAGAATTTAGAAGACATTAATGTTGTCGAGGTTGTGAATTCAGTTTGCATGTGATTTTGATTTCATCAAGAAGTGTCAGCCCATTAATTGATCGGTCCAATCAGATTGTTTGAACAGGTTATTTTTGAAAAATGGAAGTGATGTTTGATGAAAAAGAAAACTATTATTTTGAGAAATTTAATGATTGGAATCTAGGGTTTATAGATGAAAGTTATAGAATGGTAAAAAAGATTGGATAGGAGAAAAGGTTTAAATATTTTGTGTGCTTGAAAAATGAAACATTGGATGATCTAGTAAACCGATATAATGTTTTACTTGGTTATCTAAAAGATCATGAGATATTCTTGACAGATGCTGAAAAGATAACAAAGTTTGCCGATGCATTACCTATTGAATGGATTGAATTATTGAAAAATTTAAGAAATGAATCAAATTTTTCAAAATTACATCTAAAAGAATTCATTAGCAAACTTAAAACTCATGAATATGAAAATGGAAAGAAAAAGAAAGAATTGATAAAGGTCTTAGAAAAAATTTTAGAAGATATGAGTTTAGATATGATTGACGAAATGAACAAAAGGCTTGTTGAATGTGTTAGGGCAAAATATGTTATGAAATACGATAACAAGAGGGGTTGTTATATTGATGAGAATGCAAATCCTCTTAATTTTGTTAAAATTTTTTGTGCAGGATCATTCAAGACAAGAACAAAGGAAGTTCCAAAAAATGAAGAATTTGTGAAGAATGAATCTTCAAGTTCTGCATCAGTGTGTTCTAAATGTGATAAACTTGAAGCTGACAATGGCAAACTCTTGAAAGATGCGGAAAGTTTGACATTGGAAGTCAAAAAGTTGAAGGATGAGAAGCAAGCTGATATTAAACAGATTCTTATTTTGCAGGAAATTTGTGAAAAGCAAAAATCTGAAAATGTTAAACTGTTAAATGACTTGAACAGTTTGACATCAGAAAACAAGAAGTTAAAAGAAAATGGAAAAATTTTTGAAGATAAAATTAAAAGTTTTGGAAATGAAAAATTAAAAATTGAAAATGATTTTCAAAGTCAAATGAAGGTTTTAGAAGATGAAAAATCTGTTATTTTTAAAAATAATCTTGAAAAATAGATTTAAATAAATACTCATCTTCAGAAAATCATTCGGCTTGAAAATGAAGCTGAAATTGCTCAGAATAAAATGGACGAGCTTGAGAAGAAATTGAAAGGTTTTGAGACTTTGTCATCAGCACCAGATTATCCATGTCCAAAACCGATCAATTCTGTTCCAATAAGTGACAATGTCACAAACTTTGACAAAGTCAAGGTTGAAGATTGTGATGAGAAAACTGATGATGAAAATGAGGAGTTTTATTCAGCAGATGAGTCTGAGTCAGAGTCTGATGCTGAAAATGAGAAAAAGAAAATATTTTTGAAATTAAAAGAAAAATTTCAAGAAACTGTTCTGCAATCGACTGAAAAGGGTGAATGCTCTACGCAAAAACCTTTGAAGAAGAAAGTGGAACAGAAACAAAAAGGTAAAAATTCAGAAAATGTTTATAACAAGAATAAAAGCTCATCAGTTCAATCATTATAAAAAATCACAAAAATTAGAAAATCAAAACTCAAAAATTGTTGGTAATAAGTGGTGCAGGTTTGACCACAGTGCTCAAAAGCCAAATCCAGCAAACAAGAGGAGAAATGATTATCACCAAGCCAAACAGTGCTATGATATGAATGTTTGGACTGAAGATGGTGATTGGTATGATAACAGAGTGTGTTACAGATGCGGTTATCAAGGACACATTGCTGTTAACTGCCAAAGTTGGAGGTTTGAGACGAGGAGATGCTTTAACTGCAACATCATTGGCCATATTGCTGGAGATTGCTCAATGAGATCAATGAGAAGATCGAGGGCTGAATCTCAGAAGCAGGAGAAGAAACCAGTCAATGTCAAGCCCAAAGAACAGAAGGTTCAAGAACCTAAAATTCAAGAAAAGAAAGTGAAGCTTTCTCAGGGGCAAAAAGACAGACTGAGGAAAAAGAGGAAGAAAGCGAGAGAATATCTGGAGAAGATATTGTCCTCGGGTACTTCAGGAAAACCTAATAGCAGTTCTGATAAATCGTCTTGCTATCCAAAGAACAACAAATCAAGCAAAACGCATTCATCAGATACAAATCTGAGGACGAAAGAGGGAAAGAAGAAGAAGAAAGTTTGTGGCAATGAATCTGTTTCTTCGGAAACAAAGGAGCCACATGTTGGCGATGAATCTGGCTAATCAAAGTCAGACAAGCCACATTCAGGCAATGATTTTGGTTCGTTAAAACCAGAGGAGCCATTTGTTGAGGTAAAAGTTGAGAATTCTGGTCTAACAATGGATGATGCAAATTTTCCACCATTGTTGAACAAGAATTCAAAATCACCCAAGGACCGTCAGGCTTGGGTGAATCTGTTTAAATGAAAAACCTGACTTGCCGGAGCTCCCAGGTTGGTAAGAGTGGAGCATGAATCGGCATTTTTCTTGAGAAATTCATGAAAGTGATATTTCGACTTACAAGTGGTAAATCAGGGACATTAAGTTGTACTTGATTTTCTACAAGTGATGTTTGAAAATTGATCTTAAAAATGTTAGTTTTTACAAGTGATTGAAGAAAACAAAGTGATGAAAGTTCCCCGAATTTGTGAAAAGACACACAAAACTTATTTTCCGGAAAAACCATTTTGATTAAAACAAACTTAAGTGTTTTGAAATCACTATGGGAAAATAGTTTGTTGTCAGGGGGAGTTCTGATTGTTCAAGCCAAGTGAATGAAGAATTGAAGTGATTCTCATCATGTTGTCACGTTTATTGTACAGCTTGTTTTCAAATTTTCCCAGAAAATCAAAACTGACACATATTTTGATTTTAGGGGGAGTAAAAATTTAAAAAAAAATTAGAAAATTTGAAAATTACAAAAACATTGAAAATGTTATGAATGCACAATAATGTGGTGACTCTCCACATATGTAACCACCATCTCTTCATGTCCTTTGTATTAATGTAAGAACACTATATATAGAGTTCTTTGTATTGTATGTTCATATCTCAATGAAAAAGAATTCCTATTCACTTATTCTCTATAGTCTTGTTCTCTCATGTTTAGTATAGTTGTATATGGATTGCTAATAGACCATTGTTTTACAATACGTTATCAGCACGAATTGCTGCAAGATCTTCATATCCATGATTTGAATCTTCATATCCATGATTTGGTTTTTCTTTCATCCATTCAGGTAACAATACACAAAGCTCATATTTCTACTTAGTAATTGTTTTATTATTTTAGACATCTTGAATAATGTTATCGTATCCATGAAAAGTGAAATTAAGAGTAGAAACAATTGACCTGCAGCCTTTCACCTTGGACTTCATGGCTCCATGTTTTGTCCTCATTTTATTGTTTTTGTATATAATCATAACTAGAAAATTTGAATTTAGTTTTGTGAATATTTTGATGGCATGAAAGTAACCGAGGAGAAAATGACTGAAAAATAAATTATATTTGATTTGTTTTAAAAAAAAAAAATAAATAACAACGTTTACAGCCTTTGAAGATTATTATTTTTTCATGCAATTGCTTACGTTCTTCATTGGCATCAAATAAAAAATGTGTGACTTCTACTTTATAAAATCGGACTCTTTCATGCCATTTACTACATTTTAGATTTGTAGTATTTCAGATTTCCCCCAATATCATCATTAAGTCATCATGACTCGTGACCTCATTATTTTTTTATGTATATTTTTTCTTTTGGATGTTCTTATATGGGCTCGATGAAAATCTTGCCTAGGTTAACTAGTCATAATCTATTATTCATCCATTATAAATGTATGAAAGTTTAAATGTTATATATAGTATTTACATTTGCTAGTAACGGGTCAATATGATCATCAACATGTACATAAATTATTTGTTTGTATTAAGAATTATTTTGACATTTTGATTTCAACTAAGAAATTGTATTTAAGATGATGAGCCTAATAAACTTTGTTTGAAAACAAGTTAATTTGCATATATCTAATTAATATTTGCCGAAGAAACCTGATTTTCTATGTATTTAATCGGCCATATACTTCACCGGTTGAAATCTCGTTGGAATTGATAATTTGATATACATGATCTAGAATTATGCTTTCGTGTTTGGCCGATTGCTTTCTAAAACCACTAAAGAAATTGAAGGGGGGTTAAGGAGAAACGGGATGGTAACTAATTACTATAATTCAATTTTTAAATTAGCTATAAAGAAATCATTTAAATTAGCCATAAAGAGCTATAAAGAAATCATTTAAATTAGCCATAAAGAGCTATAAAGAAATCATTTAAAGTGACAGTTAACATTCCCTATTAGTTTATATAATTAATAAAAAGTTTGTTAGCAATTTAGATAAGTTTTACATCTTTTCCACTTCATTATATTCTTTCAACACTTTTATGTATTATTTTCATTTACGTTTTTCATCATAACACATGTTTTAAAGGTAAAATAACTCTTGCCTGTATGATTAGTTACATTAAGAATCAATTATCTTT
Organism: Helianthus tuberosus; assembly: GCA_030545235.1. Lineage (NCBI taxonomy): Eukaryota > Viridiplantae > Streptophyta > Magnoliopsida > Asterales > Asteraceae > Helianthus > Helianthus tuberosus. The sequence continues at coordinate 38,760,060 of CM060442.1, forward strand.
ATTATTATTATGATTATTCATTCTGATATTCAAAAAGTAAAAGTGTGACACTTTGTTGCCTTCTAGTTCATAAAGTAATAGCCTATAATAATATTAAATTTCTACATATAGTGACAAACTCTTGAGTAGAGTTATTTATGTTACTTGTTTAATTTTATATTAATATAATAAACTTTTCATGAGGTGTATTGATGTCTTTTATGACAATTGATTAGAGATTTTATGACAAAATTAAGTACTTTTCATGAGGTGCATTGATGTCTTTTATGACAATTGATTAGAGATTTTATGGCAAAATTAAGTATTTTTCATGTGGTGTATTGATGTCTTTTATGACAATTGATTAGAGATTTTATGGCAAAATTAAGTCTCTAATTATGTTAGACTTTTCACCACTCATGACTCTTGCATACTTAGTAGGCTATGTGCATATTTTGATGGGGCTAGTTGAGGTTATGTGATGAAAAGATTATTTATATTGGTTGAATAAAACAATTTTCATTTATCAAACCTCAAACATGCTTATAAAGTAGTAATATTAATATATATATATATATAAGGTTTGAAACAACCAGAATGAAGGTTGTGTGGCTCTAAGTCATTCCTTAAGGTAAATGCAATGATAGATTAGTGAAAGGTCGAGATCATGTACATAACAAAAGCAATTGTAATGATAGCACTATGAAAAGTTGTGTTGTTATAATCCATTCCCTAAAAGTGAACGTGATGATATAATGATCGTTATAAAGGTCATGATCATGGTAAATGATGAGGGAAATCTTTTTCTTATGTTTGTTCTCTTGTTCATAAGTAAACTACTCTGATGTTAGTTACTTAAAATTGATAGATAATAATTCATTTGAGTTAGTGTTGATGCTCATTTATACTAAATTTCACATGAATCCTAAATCAATGTTGAGACCCGAAGTTCTCCCAAATGTATACAAAGTCCCGTTTGTTTTAATAATGATTTTTCAAGTTCAAACCAAACTTTAGTTCATCGCACTTGACGTTTTTGGCTAACATATAGCCTAGTGATGGGAAACCTTATGAATAGTACATGTTTGCCCTCTAAACAAAGGTTAAAACTATAATATTTCACGTGGTAGAGACGCTATTGATACTATTTCACGTGTTAATAGCTTATTAAATGCTCCAGAAGAGCATCGATAGTTTACCCGCTGATATCGAATTTTGTAATTCATAATGCATCATATTCTAATGTATACCGAAGAAATTTATTCAGTTTCCACTACGTTTGAATGAAAAGTCATCACCTTGGAATGGTGTAAAAGAAAATGTACTAAATATCTAAAATATATCATATAGTAAACATGGCCAAGAAGACTATATTTGAAGTTACTAGAAATGTTACTAATTTTCCACAAAATTCCATTAAATCAAATATGGTGAGTAACCAGAAGTTACTAGAATATTTATACGTTCACCACATGGCATGACCAAATAGGTCATCAAGATAGCGTCATGATATGCTAAACAATCAAACATGCTAACCGGTACCTTAGCACCTCTAAGTAATCTAGTTAGTTTTTTTTTGTGGCAAATAATTTTTTTTATGTCCTTCCAAACAATAAACTCCTACAAACAATCCCTCTTATATGGGGCCATTGAAATGTACAGTTGTGTGGATTGTGGCATTCATACATGGTTACATGTGAGTTTTTAGCTACCCGTATGTAGCATATGCCCAACACTATGGAACGTTGTTTTTTTTTACATGGTTTAACACGGTTCTTTGACAACCCAATTGTAGGGACCATTGTTAGGCACAATGTGAAATATAGTGAGAGGCATACATAGTCGAGACGGAATTCGTCGATTGATTATATCAATTCAAAACCAACTGCTTATCACAAATACTCCCCATTACAACTGGTCTCCTGAAGAGAACCAAGTTTCCATTTTTTTATATATATTTTGTTGTGCAGCCTATGTACCAAAAGCACCACCATAACATATAAAATGGGATATGTACATCGTATTCCCAATCTTAGGGGGAGACAAGAAAATGAAAGACTGGTAACATAAAAAAAATGCATCATATTATATATCCACCCCTGAAGTGGTCAATGCAAATCTGAAGTCCAAAAGAAAGAGCGTGTATTTGCAAATAATAATAAATGAAATACCAGATGCATTCAGTAACACAAATAAGGTGACAAAGTCACATATACCAGCTTAAACTTATCTGCGCGAATGGAAGTACTCACAAAATGATTATCATATTAATAAATTGTGAGAGATAAATTGGTTCCAAAAAGATAAAACCCACAAAACACAAAAAGAGCAGAGTAACGCAGTTGGTGTAACCCCAAAAGAGGTGGCACATAAAACACCATAAGTGGTTACATACAAAACCCCAGAAGTGGTTGCATACTAAACCTAAAAGAAGGTTGTTGTCAAAACCCCAAAATAGGCTAATGGAGTTCTAAAAGAAACTCTAGTACCAAACAAATATGAGATCGCGATGAATTATGTACAAAATAAGTACAATATGGAACCATAATGAAACACGTGTAAAATGATATATTTGATTATGCTATAGCAATAGATGTAATCGATGAAAAAAAAGGATTACATATATAGAAAGTGTGCAAGAGTGTACGCACACAAATAGCCAAAATGGCTACATGACTTAAGGTTGAACTAAATTTGCTCGACAAACTAAACGTTTTCGAACCAGCAGTTCGAACACCCATAGAAGTCAAACCAGTAGGTTATAAATGGGTGTCTTTAAATAAAAGGAAACGTAAATAATAAGTTTTTGCGATGTAAGGCACGCATTTTAACATAAATATTTTTCCCCAAATCCCAGCAGTTGATTACGAGGAAACGTATACCCCTGTAGTGGATGCGATAATCTTTAAATGTTTAAGCGGTCTCGCAATCTCAGAATGACTTCAGATAAAACAACTTATGGATGTCATCACCGTATACATGTACGAGACAATTGCAAATGACATATGTATGAAAACCCCCTGAAGGATTAAAAATGCTCAAAGCATTATGAAACAATAACCCCATAGGTGTTATATATATGAATCTTAAAGGAAACTACTTGTATGTGGTACAGTTGACTATACTCTGAAAAGAGATGTATAATTTTGATAAAATGAGCTAAATCTATTTAACAAGATTTCACTCTTACAGTGATAATGTAAACATCATCGAAAGGGAACTCTCAAACTAAAGAGGAAAATTTTGAATGACCTTTACAAAGTGTAGTTATTCTCGACCTGTAGTTCGAGTATATATGTACTATTTTTGCTCATCAATCTGACTACATCTAGAAGATGTTACATAGAAAAAGCTCATTCGTTAAGTACATGAACGATTGTCTGATCACTTGACATAGAAAAAATATTCTTATCAACCCCATGAAAGGGATGTTGAACTACTTAGTCAAGAAGTACCATACTTAATTGCGATCAGAGCATTGACGTATCTTGCAAACAAGACGACATCTGATATTACGTTCTTGCTAGATGTATTGGTAAGATTACAGTTCTAATCTCAAATGTTGCACTCTTTTTCCCTTCACTAAGTTTTTCCCATTGGGTTTTCTTGGTAAGGTTTTTAACGAGACAACATAATTGATCCAGTAGTATCAGTTTATCTTATAGGTCCCGAAGTACTAATTTAACATCATCATAAATCATGTTGTTAATTATGTATAATGCGTAGTGCACTATTTTTCCCTTAACTAAGTTTTTCCCATTAGGTTTTCTTAGTAAGGTTTTTTTTTAATGAGGCAACAAATCTGATCCAAAAGTATCAGGGGGAGAAAATACGCGCTGCACTCTTTTTTCCTTAGCTATGGTTTTATCCCACTGGGTTTTCCTAGCAAAGTTTTTAACGAGACAGCATCACCTAGCGTATTAAAAGAATAGTAGACTATTATATTTCATCATGTGGATAGTCAAAGGGGAGTGTTATGAATGCACAATAATGTGGTGACTCTCCACATATGTAACCACCATCTCTTCATGTCCTTTGTATTAATGTAAGAACACTATATATAGAGTTCTTTGTATTGTATGTTGATATCTCAATGAAAAAGAATTCCTATTCACTTATTCTCTATAGTCTTGTTCTCTCATGTTTAGTATAGTTGTATATGGATTGCTAATAGACCATTGTTTTACAATAGAAAAATGAAAAAATGAGTTTTGTTGTAAAAAAGAGGAAATGATAGTAGATCAGTTAGACTGTCACAGCATGCTAAAGAAATGGAAAGTCAAAATGTGATAAACGATCTCACTAAAGATGTGACGGTAGGCTCAGCTAGACTAGTAGATTTGCGATAACAATACAAACCTAAAGCAAAAGGCCTAGTTCTAGTGGGAAACATGATTGAAAGCATAGTACTTAGTTTTGTCCTTCTTGATTGTGTGCCTACTCAGTAATCGCTGATTGTCGAAAGACATAAAACTGGTTAAGTTTGTGAATTTTCACAACTTTGCTGAAAAGTCGCTGTGATTGTGCATTTCATTTTGCAAAGATTTAAACTTGTTTTATTTCTTTATTTTGTTTAAGCATTGGACATCCTCTGCGTATACGTGAGTATCGACCTGGATGTTATTGCCTAAACGTTCTGCTTTATTTTCTTTGGTGTTTCGTTTAAGCTTTGGATCACCTCTGCGTATACGAAAGTATCGACCTGGTGGTTAAAGCCTAAACAACTTCAACTTATTTTTTATTTTCTTATTTTGTTTAAACATTGGACTTTCTCTGTGTATACGGAAGTATCGACCTGATTGTTAATGTTTAAACATTCTGCTTTATTTTCGCACAATTCACAATCGATAAAAGTTTAAAGGCATTACTTGAGTCAGTGTATTGCATGATGAGGGGATATGCTGAGATCGTGGGGTCCATAAGAACTTAGTGCAATCTTAATATACCTTAACGTATCGGTAAGCATTTCGAAAGTTTTTAGATTGAGTTTAAGTGGACAACAATATCGTCAATCAATGTGAATCGTTTATAACTGAAAATGTTTAAAGCTTAACGATGCTAGTGATTGGTCACATAAACTGATATGATCCTCTTACACAAACTCACAAAAATATTGTCTGTAAATATTTCTTTACTGTATTTCTTTCTATTTCAAAAATCCAAAAAGATTTTAGTGTGTTTTAGCATAAATTTTGAAATACAAAAATATTGTCGACAACTGATGTTGAAGAGCTGATTTTCAAAATTTCAAGTGCTGAACATGATGAACTGGTTTGGGAGCGTGCGTTTAAAAGAAGAAACTGATTTTGAGAAAGAAGGTTAGATTAGTTAATCAAGGTCATTAATTTGAACTTGATGTAACTATTACTAGTAAGTTTTTCTTATTGATTTAAGTAAAAACTTATGTGTTTGTGAGAAAATTTGCACAGAAAATGAGCTGAACAAAGATAAAACCAGGGATTGATCTCAAGGTGATAGCTAATTCCAGACAGCGATCCCATTATGATGAGAGGGGGAGTCTGACGAAGTTAGAGCCAAAGAGAAGATCCTGGTATATGCTAAGAAAGAAAAGAGACTGATAAAGACTGAAGATGCGAAGACTCGACACTTAAAACTCGTCAACATCTGAGGGGGAGTCTATTGGTGCATACATCTGTCGACTTCGTCTTATGTCGAGTCTCGAATACGTTGCGGTTCAGATCAAGCATGATGTCATCATTATTAATGATGACATCATACCCATGACATCACAAGTCTACATCATTCACACGGAACAAGACAAAAATCACATGAAACAGAATTGAATGTATACTTAAAATAGGAATTTATATTGTATTTGCTTGAAAGTGTAGTAGATGTGACCGCTTGAAATGTCTGACCACTTGAAAGTGTATATGTATGTTCAAGCGGTCACACTCAGCCTATATATATGTGTCATATATGGTCATTTGAAACGGATAGGGAGAAGATTAGAAAATCATACCGAGGTGCTGCCGGTTTGATTCTTGGATGTAATCAGTGTAATATCAATCAGAAAAGTGGTTAAAGTGATATACTTCTATTTTCTACTCCGTTCTTTCTGATTCTAATCTGTTTGAGTGTTTCCGCCACTCAAATAGTGTGTATTGACTCATATCGACTCATTCGGTCGATCAAAATCGATCCTACAAATAGAAGTCAATACACATAGTGTAAAGGTGAGCATACAAGTTTAATAGTATAATAGTAGCGAAAGAGATTTATGCATAACCAACATGTAACACGTAGTAATGTGAAGCAAGTAGGTTATCGACAATGAAATATGCACAGACGTGACTGCGAGTTGTAGAATGCGCAACACATATCACCACTATGACACGTGAAGAGAAGCCCTTAAAACCCCTGTCCACTACAGGTGCTGAGTCCAAACTATAGTACTATCGTTGCTAAGGTGTCAGACAACAATCGCTGTGTAAACATAACATACAAGCATTCATCTAATAACACGTATAACATGCGAGAGGGTTAGCGTATAAAAAGTGTTGGCGTTGTGTGATCGATGTGATTTGATATAAGTAACGTATGTAACACCCAAAAGTGCGTTAAGCAAAAAGGGATCGAGTATACTCACAGAGCGTGTTTAGTAAATAAACACAGTCTTGGATTGAAGGGAGCGCTGAAAGATTAGCCTGAACACAGTACGATAGTATGAGCGTTGAACGGTGCGTTAAACAGCGTGACGGAGTGAAGTGAGTGACGGGCAGTGATCCGATAGGATGACCTTTCAGACGGATGGTCATCCAGACGGATGACCATTCGGTCGGAGGGTTGTCCATTTGGGATGGATGTGTTTGTGTATAATGGAACTTTGAAGTTTTCGTTGTAGCATTTGAAAAGTTTTGAAGTATTTCTACCCCTTCAGGTCATCCGGTCAGACGGTCATCCGGACGGATGGCCGTCCGCTCGGATGGTGATCCGAGTGGAGGTTGTACACTTTTAAAACTTGGAAATTAATTAAGTGTTCAAAATCACAAGTCATCCGGTCGGATGGTCGTTCGGTCGGATGGCGATCCGATCGGACGGCAATTCGTTCGGGTGACCTGTTTGTTTTGTGAATTTGTAAAATTTGTTAAGTGTAGAAAGTTTTGTGATTGAACCGAGACGGTATGACAACGTGTTAAACAATGGAAACCACAGCAAGCCCAGTCATCCGATCGGATGGGAATCACCTCGTTCGTCCGGTGACTGTTCTTGTCGGGGTTTCATGTTCAACCCGTGAATCGGTCGTCTCTTTGTTAGGAATCCATCCTTAGTCCGGGTCTACACTAAAGAATGAGTAGTGAACCCGAACTAGTCCAGATTCTAAGGGTTTTGAGTAAAAAGTTAAGAAAGTTGAAGAAAAGTTTGAAACATTAGAAAAATGTCTAGATTTAGGTGAAATCAGTGTTTAAACATTGTAGAAATCCTTTAGATTTGAGTTGTTCTTGGTGGAACGAGGACATACTTCGGTGTTTATGAACACTCATGATGACGTCATCCTTGAACAACCCAAATCCAGTGATTTCATGGTGGAAAGTTGAGATTTGTTGGTGAAAAAGATAAAGATGTGTGTATAGATCAAAGTAGTACAAGATTTGAGATGAAAACTTACAAGAATCGCGAGGAATCGAGAGAAATGCGGCTGAGAATGCCAAGGGTCGGAGGAGAGCTGTTACCTCAATTAATAGTTGATGTGACAGGTGCTATTTATAGGCAAAGAGGAGAAAGGCGGTGATGAGTGGTTCGATCGGAGGGCCTTCCGATCGGATGGCCATCCGATCGGATTGTCATCCGGACGGATGACCATTCGATCGAATGGTCCTTCTATCGGATGGCTTTTGCCAGTTGGTTTCCGACTTTTGTTTCGTGCGTTGAGCGTTGCGATGCGTTGCGAGTAAGCGATGCGATAGTATTAACCATAGTTACACAAATAACATAACCCCTAAATAACTGTGACAACTGTCAAAATTTCATGTATCCGTACAATACTTAAACAGTAATTAGTGCTTTAATGAATGTGCTGATTTAAATTTATGACATGAATGCTTTCTGATTTTTGTCATATACATAAATGTGCATCACGTATTGCAGAATGTCATATCATTATTGCATGCAACACTTTAGTGATTCAAATGATGCACGAAACAAAGTAAGCACAGTTATCAGAAAAATCAGAAATGCTGACGGGAGTTCAGTACATAGACAGACATGGTATTGAGACCCAGAATGAGCCAGAAACCAAGAATTACACTAGTATAGTGTGTAGGAAAGTAAGGATCATAAAACTGTCTTCCTAGTGATAGTTTAAGTGCCGGAAAGTGCCTAAAACTCACATAAACTGCAGAATTCAGCAAAAATCAGCATTTAAACAACTTAATACTATGCAAAATTATGGTTAAATGGTCCAGAATACTTTCCTAAGTGTTGGGAATCAAAACTGTCACAAAAGGTAACATAAAGCACACTAAACTGCTTAGTTTAGCACCTTAACGAACCGATAACCAATCGGACACTACCCGAAACACCAAATTTTCACTAGAAGCATTGTTTTACCATTTTCGAGCTAGTTATGGTCCCCGAACATCATAACACCTCTTATAACATCATAACAACTTATAACACTAAACATATACTTAGATTCTAACTAAGTATCTTAACTATCCGTCACCACACAACCAAACTCCCCCTCTTGTATATGGTTTCAAGGGGTGGCCCACCCTTGATTTTCCTTGTTTATTTTGTAGGATCGATGAATCGACCAATTCGAGTCAATCTGAGTCAGATCTGGTTACTAGAAAGGCGGAAACAGACTAGTAACCTTGAATCAGTGTTAGAATAGGAGTAGAAGAGTAGAAAGTCACTTTAAACACGTTTTTCATTGATTATAAACGTTTTCGTACGGAGAGAAATTCGGCAGCACTTCGTGAAAAAATCTCTGGAAAGTTACAAATGAAAAACACAACACACCTATTTATAGGCAGCCCAGTTCGCATGAGGATACAAGCCCACTTCGCACGAACTGGCAACATCCAGTTCGTGCGACCTGGCCTTACACATGCCACTTCGTGCGAACTGGTTATAATACATACAAAACTTACATTTTTCAATCTAATACATATACTTGACACGACCTAGACTGATGACGTAGGCGATAGACATTGTGCACCAACAAACTCCCCCTTGGATATTGCCGCAGTCTTCAGTCAGCCTGTCTTCAAAACTTTCTTTCACAAAGACTTGAACTTCTCCTCATGACGCTTTGGCTTCTTCAATAACGTCTTTCTGAGCTTTTCATTTTCTTTAGCAGCTCTCTGCTCTTCTTCAGCTAGCCTTTGCACACATGTAGCTCTCAAGATTTTGTCTTTCTCTTCACGCTCTTCCTTCAGCTTCTTTGCTTTCAATGCCTATTCTCTTTCAATCTTTCTCCAACGTGATAACCACATATGTTCAGAATTTATATCTTTCTGAAAACATATTGTAGCAACTTCTGAAACTGCATAGCTTGATCTTTATCTTCAGCTTTATACCCAATCTTGTTCACAAACAAACACTCGATATCCTTCACAGAGCAGTTCACTATCCACATTGGATCATACAGATGAATGTATCTGGTTTCATTCTCCACTTTGTAAACAATCATTGCTTCAATCGTCATGCAGCTATACACCCAGCATATAAACCCTTCGTGAAAGTTCTGTTCCATCTTCGGCAATGGAATGTTCTTTATAACTCTGGGCTTTTTGATCTGCAAAATTGTTTCTTCAATGCCTGTAACTGGATCCACTATCTTGACTTTCTTAGGCTGATGTGGCTTCCAGTGTTTAAATTCTTTGAAAGCTTCAAACTTCATCAAGCCCCAAGTAGGCATATCGTGAACCCTGACTGGATAAGATAACGTTCTGACTTTGGGCAATTCTTCAACATTCCACCAAGGCAGAGACATTATATCTTGAATATACTTGAAATACTGAACGCCAAATTCTCTTCTGATTGCATAAGCATTCACTTGTGGCAGATAACCACAACTTGTTATGTAACCAAGAGAAACTTCTCTATCTCTTTTGTAATACTTCAGTGGACTTTTGTATTTCCTTTCTGTATCTTTCCTGAACCACTTCTTTTTCTCTTCACTTTGTTCTTCTTTTGACATTTCTTGAAAACTTTTATTCTTGACACTTTCTGCAACCTTTCTTCTCAATTCATCTTCATTCGCCTGACTGAAAAACTCAGCAAGTGTCAGAAAGCTAGAAGTATCAACATTCACATTTTTAGACTGATCTTCATCACTCCAGTCTTCTACTTCTACTTCTACTTTGTCATAGTTATCAGCATCTTCAACGTCCTTGTATTGATATTCTGGTTGCTGGTTGATATCAAACTTGTTCAACTCTTCTTCAAAATCAAAGTTAAACTCACTGTCATCAATAACCATCATTTTAACGATTTCAGCTCTGGTGTACGTATGCAGTATCTCTCCTTCCTCTACATCATGTTCCAGACATAGTATCAATCCTGTAACATGATCAACATTTTCATCAACTTTATCAACATCATCATGCTCCCCCTCACCACTTGCATTCTCAGATTCTTCATTTGCATCATCATGAAGATATTCATCGATGTTCTCTTCTTGAGACGCTTCTGTAACTTTAATACCAGTATTACCTTGATCTGCATCATCATCTCCATCATCTTTCAGAATATCATCATCATCTTCTTCATCATCTTCCGGCTCAATCAAACCAGATACAGAGGATAATGGACAAGGCTCAGTAAGAACTATTGCCCTTTCAGTAACTTGAGCTTCACCTTCAACTAGAACACTTTTGCCTTTATTTTGCATTTCAACTTCCAATTCAGCCTTACGCTTTGCTCTAACTTCCTCTCGTTCAATTTCTTCAAACCTCTGTTCAATTGACTTACCTATCAAATCTTCCAATACTTTCTTCATCATATACTCTTCATGTTCTTTTCGATAATTCTTGGCTTCCAACTCTTTATGCTTCAACTTGAAATACTCATTTTGCTCATCCCTACGAGCCTTTTCTTCTTCCAAAACCGTTATCCGAACTTTTAGAATATCAATTTCAACTTGATCAGTTTCAATTTTCTTCAGCAAAGACGAATTTTCAGATTCCACAGACTTTACACGTTCTTCCAACTTCTTTTTCTCACTAGACACTTCATCCACCTTCTTATGTAATTTCTTCACAATATCATCATGTACAAAGCTAAAATCACCAAGATCTTCAAGAGTTATATTCTCTGGAATATGAGGAAAATCTTTAAATCCAGATGATCCAGGAGTAGAATGAACTGGTGGTTGTGTGGTTGGTGGTGGTGTTTGTTGGATGAGTGGTGAAGTTATTGGTGGTTGTTGTGGTGGTGATTGTGGTAGTTGTAAAGGATCAGGTAACGGTTGTTGTGGTGGTGGTGATGGTGATTGATTTGGTGGTGGTGATGGTGGTTTATTTTGTGGTTCGGATGGTGGTAATTTCAACTTGAGCTTTAAATTTCTTGCTGCATGAGTTATGACACGTTTCCTTGAAGTAGATTTCTTTCTTCCTCCTAAAGATGGCGGTGATACAACTTGAATATTCTCTGGAGGAACATATGTTTCATCTTCATCATCAGCACTCCTCTTTCTCTTCTTTTGTTTTTCTCTATCTCTTGGATCATAGTTTACTTTGGTCCAACGAGCAACTTGAGCATCAATATCAGAATCTTCACTAGATGAATTATCCTCTTCATCATCAACCACTTTTTCACCAGCTGCTTTCTCAGCGTCTAAAGTTTCAACAATATCTTTCAGTAATTGCTCTATTTCAGGAGTTATTAGATCTTGATCTTTGTCAACATCAGCTTCAGGCTCATCTTCTTCTGGTTCATCAACTAACATTGTTTCAACCGCTTTCTTCTTACGTTTCTTTTGCGGTTTAGAAGATGATCCTTCTTCAACTTGAGCTTTAGGAGTTATTTTACCACCTCGTTTCTTCTTTTCTTTTTCTGCTTTCGTATACCAATCATTTCTAGTTTCAGAAAAATCTTCTAATTTCTTTAACTCATCAGCTGCACTCTTTTCTTTCATCTCAGCATCATTTCTCCACTTCAAATGATTCACTGGATCTGGATCTTCATATTTCTCATCTTTGATAAACCCGAAAAATTCTGTCTTATTCTTCGGTTCTGGCCAATTCTTGTGATACTTGGATAATCTGATCAATGTTTCATTATCCATGTGATTTAACATCATCAAATCATTCTCTTCATCTTTCACAAGATTCGGATAGGCATGATCCAGCATCATTTGTACAAACCTCGGATACATCCAACTTCGACTATCAGAAATAATATTCTCTTTCATGTAATGAAAAATGATTCGAGAAAAGTTATACTTCTTGTTCAGCACCAATGCAGTAACCATACACATCGGATAATCTTTCATCACATCATATCCACCTTTTCTATGGCTTAGTGCATGAATCACTGAGTGAATGAAAAATTTGTACGGCTTTGTGAAACAAGCTTTCAGATAATTTGCTTTATTCAATGGGCCATTGTAACCCATTCTCAGCATACAACCTTTGACCATTCTTTCAGGAAACCCTGTTGGTGAATTTTCATCATCCGGAAATTCTAACACTTCACGTACAAGTTGTTCAGTGATAATAATCTCTTTATCTTCATCATTGATACTCACAACTGAATTAATCACATCATTCACGTCATCATACTTAGCATTCTTCTAGAAATGAGCAACATGAGATCTGAATGCTTTATGCTGATCCGTTAACGCCTTTTGAATTGGTAAATGTTTCATAAACGGCAAAATCTCCTTGAAAACAATCATTTTTTATAGAGTTTCATCGTATACACAAAAAATGTTGTGTGACGGATCAAATTCCACGTTCGATGCCTGAAACACAAACATAAACAAACAAGTTAACACTTTGCACACATTTCAAGACAACACAAGATTCACACGATCTGGCCTTCAAACGAAGTGGCCTGTTCATGCGGTTTGGTGTTTCAAATGAATTGACATATCTCAAACGAACTGGTTTCATATGAAATGGCCCTTATTCATACGGTCTGAACCTCAAACGAACTGTTCATCTCATACGAGTTGAATGAACTCAAACGGTGTGAAATTTCAAGCGAATTGGCCAACTCGTGCGACCTGAGTCGTCACTTCGTTTGAAACAAACATTGATGAACAGTAAAATTACAGATTTTAAAACTTGATTCAATCATGAAATTGATACAATAGATCTGATCTACAGCACATTCCGAACAAACTGATGTGTTTTTTTATTCGATTTAGACCATTACATAACCCTAGATCTAGATTCAAAGGTCTGGTTCGTTCGTGTTCATACAGATTCATGATATTCACTTCAAATTCATATCAATCAATACCTTTCCCATGTTATAAGTTGTGCAAACCAACTTATAAGATGATTCCGATCAATAGATTCACAAGATTTCGGCTTGAAATCAACAAAATTACTCAGATCTCTCAAATCTCTTTGAATGTGTCTGTTTGGTGCGGAATGATGTAACTGATGCTTTCACGCAATCTGGACTCCCGCTTAAATAGAGGGTCCAGTTCGTGCGAGATGAAAGATGAGGCGGTGTGAGGAGTTCGTGCGGACTGGCTAGCATTTGACACTTTTTGGCCAGTTCGCACGAGTTGACTCGTGGAACTTTGATTTTTTCAAATTTTGAATTTTTATTCTTTTTATCATCACACTCAGTTAACCAAGTCCAAGTTAATGACCCTGGTCAACTGTTTAGCCTGCCAAGTCCAAGTTAATGACCTTGGCTGACCAAATTCTGATCTCGCTGACATTTTGCAACAATTTAAGTTCAAATTAATGAACTTTTATACAATTCGAGCAATTACCAACATTTTTCTCAAACTTTTTCTTAACCAACCCAAATGATCCAACATGTTTAGCACTGTGAGACTTTGATCATCAGATCCCCAACGTCTGTTGTCAAAAATAAGATGAAATATCAAATCTTTGTGGATTTTACAACATTATGCTAAACAAACAGAAATCTTTTTGGAATTAAGAGACAAGAAACTGTAAACTGTACAAACATATTTTTGTTGAGTGTGTTAGAGGATCATATCAGCTGCTGATAAGCTACAAGTACCGTTAAGCTTTAATTTCATACTAAGCATTAAACAATTCACAGTGATTGCCGAAATACTGATCCAATTTAAATTTTCACACAAATTTCAATCTGTTCAGGATACTAATTAGTGTTTTAAAGACTTAACTTATACGCGTGTACCACCTCAGAATATACTCCCGTATCCAGACTACTATATTAAGTCTTACAGGTGAGTGCACACTAATGATATCTGTAATGGGTAAATGCGAGTCCATGAGAGCTCAGGCTAGAACTTCCGTTCAATCAGAGAGATGATGGCTCGACTTTAGGTGGGTCCCCCTTGGGGATCTTCTTTACAACAGCACATGATTAGCATTTTTCAATGTTTCATCATTTTTTTATGCTGATGGTGGGCTTTAAGATTTAAAGCAGTGCAAAGTATTATACGAGGACTAGGCTATTGCTCCCGCAAAATCAGAAGTCCTGGTATAATACCCCAGATATCATCACGTACAAAGACCTAGTATGTCAGAAATAGAGTCTTTCAAACAGGATTTCAGGGGTTACCTATGTATCCGAGAGATGTTCTCCACGTAATAAGCAAGAAATGATTTAGGTTTATATCCCAAACAAACTTACTAAATGTATAAAAACCTATCGGCATATCAACAGCGAGACTGCTTAACACTTTTAAACTATACATTTCTTTAGCGTACTACAACTGTCTAGCTGATGTACTATCATTTCCCCTTTTTACACAAACCTCTTTTTACCTTTTTTCAATGTTTTTGGATTTTGAAATTTTATCATGTTTTTGTATTTTCTATAAACTTTCTCCCCCTAAAATCAAAAACATATTTTTGTGTTTTTGGTTTTATCAAAAGCAGTAAAGAAACTGTACAGAAAAACATGACAACAAGACGCAGATCACTTCTGATCGCCGTCCTCCTCGGCCACACACTCTACCACCCTCCCAGAAAACAAATTCTTTAACCCGTTCAATTTCAAAAGATAATTAAATCTTGTTTTATCAAAGGGTTTTGTGTAAAAATCAGCTCTCTGATCATCGGTGTGAATATAATCAATTCGAATCAATTTTTTCTCGTAGCAATCACGAATAAAATGATGTCGAATCTCAATATGTTTCGTTTTAGAGTGTTGAACCGGATTTTTAGTGATATTAATGGCTGCCTCATTGTCCACAAAGATTGGCATATCTAAGAATTGCAAACCATAGTCCCTCATTTGTTGTTGGATCCAGAGAATCTGGGAACAACAGCTGGAAGCTGAAACGTATTCAGCCTCACAAGTCGAGAGAGCGAATGTGGTCTGTTTCTTGCACTGCCAAGTGATTAACCGAGTTCCGAAGAAGTAGCAACCAACAATTGTGGACTTAGCATTCAACTTACAGGACCCGAAGTCAGAGTCAGAATATCCAGTTAGAGAGAAGTCACCGGATCGGGGATACCACAAGCCGGTGCTTGGGCAACCTTTGAGATACCGTAAGATCCTCATAACTATCTACATGTGTGATTGTCTCAGACTTGACTGATACCGGGCACAGAGGCAGGTTGGATACATTATGTCCGGTCGTGACACTGTCAGATACATAAGCAATCCTATGATTGACCGATAAAGTGTTTCATCCACTTTGTCACCACTTTCATCCGGACATATGCCATGATTCAAAGCCAGGGGGTTGATGTGGGAGATGATTCGGACATATTGAATTTGTCCAACACATCATTCACATATTTGGTTTAGTGTATGAAGATTCCATCGGGCGGTTGCTCAACTTGAAGCCCGAGAAAAAACTTCATCTCCCCCATTGAACTCATTTCAAACTTCTTCTTCATGACCTTCTCAAACTCTTTGCACAACTCATCATTCGTCGATCCGAAAATTATATCATCAACGTATATCTGCACGATGAGTAGATGTCCTGCAACCTCTTTTGTGAACAGGGTCCTATCGACAGTCCCTCTGGTGAACCCGTTGGTCAGCAGATGCTGGGAAAGCGTCTCGTACCAGGCTCTCGGGGCCTGGTGTAGTCCGTATAACGCCTTGTCGAGAAGATACACCTTGTTCTTGTGTACAGGATCGGTAAAACCCGGTGGTTGTCCGACATACACTTCTTCTTTAATCTTTCCGTAAAGGAATGCAGATTTGACATCCAGTTGATAGACCTTGAATCCCTTCCATGACGCGAACGCCAAGAAGATTCTGATTGCCTCGAGTCGAGCAACGGGCGCATATACTTCAGTAAAGTCAATCCCTTCTTGCTGACTAAATCCTTGGACTACCAAACGTGCTTTGTTTCTTACAATAACCCCTCTATCATCTCTTTTACATTTGAAGACCCACTTGGTCTTTATCAACTTCTGATCTTTCGGGAGTTCAACCAACCTCCACACTCCAAGCTTTTCAAACTGTAGTAACTCCTCTTGCATTGCATTTACCCAACTCTCTTCGGTTAATGCTTCTTTATATGTTTTCGGCTCTACCTGCGAGATAAAACATTTTAATGAGAAGTCTACTTGTAAAGGTGCGACAGATGAGTAAAAACATGTAAGCCCTTTGTTTATTTGATCACGGGTTTTCACGCCGCTGTGAAGGTCACCAATAATTTGTTCTGATGGATGGTAAGATAATGTTCTTGGCATGACTCTATCCGGTATGCTCACTCCCGATTGCAAATTTGTTATGTTCTGATCACCCGTGTGATCATCAGCATTTGAAGTCGCAATATTTGGTTCCTCGTCATAAATTGGATCGGTTTCCTATTCTGAGTCGTCAGAATGATCAATTATTGGAGCTGTTTCATCTAGGATTTTGTGTGCAGTTCCACTAGGACCAGCCTTATGATCATGTGTACCCACGGTGGGCGAGGAAACTACCAACGGTCTCGGCACTTGTTCTTGTGAAAGAGATTGTTGTTGTTGGTATAAGAAAGCTAGTTCCTCTTCATTCGGCTCTGTCAGTAGATGGAATGACTCCCAGAGATTATCGTAATCAAATAGCAACATGTTTCTGGGAAGTTGATTCGGAGCAGTAAACTTTTGACAGTCAACGTGTTGAACTTGTATGATCTTCCCTAACCTCGGAACAAATACTCTCTTCAACGGACTAGCATATCCTACAAAAAAACCGTCATTAGCATTTCCACCAAATTTACCATCTGGATCAATGAATGTGCATGGTGATCCAAATGGTTCTAAAAATTTCAGATTTGGTTTGTAAAAATGAAGCAATTCAAAACAAGTTTTCTTGTGCTTCTTCACCATAAGAACCCGATTGAGCGTGTAAGATGCCGTAGCGACCGCTTCACTCCAAAAATATACCGGTAACTTCGAATTTGCTAGCATGGTACGAGCTGTTTCGATCAACGTACTATTTTTTCTTTCTGCGACACCGTTTTGTTGTGGAGTATACGGTGCTCTGAATTCATGAAGAATACCTTTATCGTTGCAGAATTCGAGCATACGGTTGTTCTTGAATTCTGTGCCATTGTCGCTTCGAATACGTCGAATCGGCAGTTTGTAAACAGTCTCCATTTTTTTGAATAACGTCATCAAGAAATCAAACGTTTCATCTTTTCTTTCTAGACAATTCACCCAGGAAAATCTTGTAAAGTCGTCAGTAACAACTAAACAGTATAGATCTCCACTTATGCTTCTCACATTTACCGGACCGAACAGATCCATATGGAGTCTTTCGAGCGGTAATCTGATGGAGTTTAAGAGCTTTTTCGGGTGCGATTTCTTCATCTGCTTCCATTTCTTGCATTCAACACAGTCATCATTAAGATGGAAGCTTTTCACATTAACACCTTCTACAAGATCATTATGAACTAAAAAGTTCATCTTCCTCACGTGAATATGTCCCATTTTACGATGCCACATGATGGATTCTTTTTCAGTCGCCTTCGTTTTACTCACAAAGCATTGTGCCTTTTTATCTGTCGTTGTTGCAATGTTCATGTCTAGTATATAGAGATCGTTTTCACAAGGAACGCGCATCAACACCACATCTTCAGGTATCTTAAATCCTGGTTTGAGAATCAGACATTCATCTTTCGTGAAATGAACAGTGAATGACTTATCACAAATCTGAGAGATGCTCAACAGATTGTTTTCCAATTCAGCAATGTAATTCACTTTATCGAATGTTACGACTTCGTTTGTAAGAATTCCTTCTCCAACGATTCTTCCACCATGAGTTCCAGCAAACCCGACATAACCTCCATTAATTGATTTGACGTCGTAAAGCAATGCTAACATCCCTGTCATGTGCCTTGAGGCGCCATTATCCATTTTGAAATGATAGACCTTGGAAGCCCCTACACACATCAAAAGATATTTACTTAAACAACGATACCCAAGATTTTTCAACATTTGGTACACTACCAAAGAAAATATCATGAGCTATGTCAACTTTTGGAATGTTAAAAACAACATTTGGAACATAAGGTTCTGATTTTGATTTTAGAGCTCCTTCCTTGATAGGTAGGGCTGGCATATCGGGTCAACCCGATCTGTTAAGACACGAACACGATAAGACACGAACACGAAACCTGTAAACACGAACACGACACGAAATCTTATTGTGTCAGATTTTCCAAACACGAACACGAACCTGTTAATAAACAGGTTACACGAAATGACCTGTTAAGACACGAAAATGTTGCCAACATATCATATGACCTGTTTAAGCCACAAACACGACCTGTTAAGACCCGAACACGACCTGTTAAGACACGAACATGACCTATCATTCCATATTTGAAATTAGCAATTAAGGAACCTGTTTAATGAAAATTTAGTCGCCAAAGGTTCACAAAAGTCATAAAAGTGCATAAACACATAATGTCTTAACAAACTTAAAATGAAATCCATTAAAGTCTAATCAAAACATCCAAATAGTTTCAAAATTCAAGTTCCCATATGCCTTTCTTTCTCAAGATCTCTTCAATTCCAAACATTCAAACCTACACAAATAATTACAGTCGTATTAGGCATGGATAATTTGACATAAACTCATTCATATAGTTTTATCAAGCAACATTTCAAGAAACATTTGAAGTGGGTACCTTGAGATGTTCTCGGATTTTTAACAAGCAACACTACTTGAAGCATTTGGAGTGGATACCTTAGGATTGTTCACGGAATTTGAAGCATCTGATTCATGGCTAATGTCAAGCGACATTATATCTTCTGTGAGCTCATCTACACTAACTTGGTTCGAACCTACAAAGTACAAACAAATATACATAATAATATTAATAGAATACCATGCAAAAAAACATAAAAAAATCAAGAGAAAAGACATTACAATAATCTCCAAATAACCAATCTTTTGTGCATATGAGAGCCTCAACGGTATCTTTGCTAAGTGAACTTCAATGTTCATTAAGGACTCTTCCACTTGCACTGAATGTAGACTCCGATGCGACAGTAGATACCGGAATGGTCAAAAAGTCTCTTGCCATTCTCGCAAGTGCGGGATATCTAAACTCATTGCCTTTCCAAAAAGCCAACACATCAAGTTTACAACTTCTGTCAACCCTTGAATCCTCCAAATACATTTGCAATTCTGATTTTTTGTTAATTGTAAAATCTTTACTTTGAAATTGATCAAAATCCTAAAAAAATAATTGGAAATTAGTTAGTCAATAATTAAACACAATGTATAAATATATAAATAAATTACCTTAAGCCTTGCGCTCATTCCATAGGCATGTGTAGAATCATCCATTGTGTCCTCAACCTCTTTACTTGCATTTGAAGCACATGTTGGGTCGTCTCTTCTATCATCACCGGCCACATTTAACATGTTGACATATTCATTAAATGTAGTATTCAAAAACTGATCAACATTTGAATATTCGGGGCTCGACTCTCCGTATATTTGTGAATAACTCCAGTCGATAAAATGCAACTTGTATCTAGGATCCAACACTACGGCTATAGCTAAGGTAAGACTAAAATCTGACCAATATTTTTGAAACTTGGTCATCATCAGTTCTGTCGTATTCTTGATATACCCATCATTCGAACTCAAACCCTCAAACAATGTAAGATAAGTGACGGGTGGTCCGTTGGACAACCCTTAAATGGTTTAAAAAGATTAAAATTCCATGCTTTACTTGGTTATTTGCTTGAATATAGTAACTACGAGTGTTTGTGGCTTTTGTAGGTAAAATGCATAATTCGGTGATGTTAAGTATGTGGAAGCGAGAGGAATGATCGAGGATGATTATTGAGAGAGATCGTAACATTAGGGAGGCGGCTGACTAGAGGTCTCATGCACATGAAAGTTAGTCAACAACTTCATCATCATCGATCCATCATTATTGGCAGCCCATATTCACGTGAGGTATTGGGGGCCGAGAGATTGGACCTGTGGAGTGTGGACTTGCAGCCATAGTGGGGTTTGTTGAATTATTATTCTTTTAATAAAAAATCATCCTTCATCGAAATATATACACACACATCAAGACCGACGGCAGTGAGAGGGGGTCACGTGGACTTTTGTCAAACATGGGGGGCAGATTTCGAGAAGTATAGCATTGGATTTGAGTGGAGATATATGTAACTTATCGAATTGAATGTTTTTTATTATGAAGTTTTAAAGAGGTCTTTTGAGTGGTTCTCGGTTACAGACTACTCTCTGGACACAACAGTCGGTTACACATCACTTAGCAACACTCACCGGTGAACGACTTCTGAAAAAAAAAAGATGGAAACGGGTATGAGGATGTTGCTTCAAGCCATGAGTGGCTAAACATTTGTGATCATCCTGGATTGAAGGTTTACTTTAGACATTTCATGTTTGATTTCATTATTTCTAGAATAACAATCTTTATCTTAATGGTTTGTTTGTTATGGTGTGTGATTGCTTGTTAGTAACTTGTTAATTCTTGCGTTAAACTAATTAGAAACCATACGTTCTTGGTGCCGTTGGCAATCGAGATATCATGGGTATAGTTAGGCTTGGGTAAGGGTTGATTGATCATCGGGTAACAACCTCACGTTCTAGGAATCTGAGTACTTAGTTCCCTTTCATCACTGCAAGTAATCACGCATGAGCTATGTCTATGTAGTTCTTTCTAGTGGAATGATAATATGAATGTCGAAACAAACCGGAAATCTAGGATGGTCATTTGTCACTAATTTGCTTACAACCGAATTTTTCTCTTGCAATTTACTTAGTTTAATTTAGTCTAAAACCAATTCACTCACATAAACTCTCGAATCTTATTTCTTTTGCAATTTAGATTAATCTAGTTAGTTAGACATACATTGAAATAACACACATTCCACAAACTCCCTGTGTTCGATTCCCATTTACCGCTATCTATATAGTTGTTATTGGGATTAAATTTGTGTGACCACGACAATCACGTCAAATTTTGGCGCCGTTGCCGGGGAGTAGTGCGCAACGTGTGTTATTTGTGATCTTTCTTAGGTTTGTTATTTTTCTGGTTTACGCTGGGGTGTGTTAGTGTGCAGGTATTGACAGGTGCATGCGTACTAGGAGCTCTCACAAGCTATCACCTTTGGCATTTGATCCGGAAATGAGTTACCAAGAGGAGTACGATTACGGTGATTATTATGATGAATATTCCCAACTTTCATATGAAGGCCCTCAGATGTACGATCAAGACTATTATCATGCTCAGTATACATTTGATCAGTATGGTTATGAATGTGTAACTCAACAACCTACTTTGCACTATCAGTCACATAAATCTGAAAGTCTTGACGAGATGATGAGAAAGAGACACATGGTTCATGTTGAAAAAGAATTAATAAAACCTCATTTGTCAATGGAAGAACGAGTAGAACTTTTGGAATGGAAATATGATTTGTTACCAAAAGAGGTGAAAGAGATGAGGCCAGGGACGTCGATATTGGAAAAACGTCAAGCAAAACAACACTGGATATATGTGCAGATTGAACAAATGACACATATGGGTGATGTAGAAGAAAAGGTTGTGAGTCCTCCCGAACTTGAAACTGAATTATTAGGGCCAAATGAGGAATATACAATTGAAATTATTGTGGAGGAACCACCTATGGAGAGCAAAGTTGAGGGCCTTTTACTTGATGAACCAATCAAAGTTGATTACAACTATCCGGCTGTGGTGGTTATGGAAACTAAGAGTGTTAAGGATGCATGTTTAGAAACTAGGAAGGTGGCACTTCATGATGTGGGAGATTTCATTCATAAGTTATGTTTATGGGAGAGTTTAGATTTGTTGGGCACAGAAAACGAAGTAGTGAAGTGGAGAGTAAACTACCGAGCATTTGTTGGAAATTCAGTAGGAAAATGTGGATTTAAAGAATTTTGCAAAGAAAGATGGGACGTGACAAAACACACACACAATAGAAGAATCAAACACCGTGCTTACATCAGCAACGAAAAAGGTAAATGTGCATTGAGACCACCTTGAGACATATCAGGTACGGTCGGGCTGAAGACCTAAACTTTAGCGCTGCTTGGGAGGCAACCCAAGGTGTTTTTAGATAAGTGTGGGGAAGATGTGCGGAGAGTTGTGTGAAGGTGATGATAGGAAGTCGGATTATCTACAACATTTGTTGTGTCAAACTTCACCAGGTCAATGTACTCTTTCCTTAGTCTTGTTATTTTTTTTTTTAGTATTAAAATATTGGTATTAGTTGTTAAAAAAAATAATAATAAAAAAAGAAGAAATTTGGGATTTGAGAGTATTAGCGAAAGCTAATGTTTTTGGTTAGAAGCGATCTTTCCCTCAAAACCATACATTGGGACAATGTATCCCAAGTGTGGGGATGAGGGGAATTTTTTTGAGAATTTTAAAATTTTTTGTGAAGCCAAGCGAAAATTGTCAAAATTTGAAAACTTGGTATTGTTCCACTTGACACACCGACACCCATTTTTAGTCTTTTTCTTGGTGAGAATTTGAGCCACATATGATTATTATAGATAGTTCTTTGTTTTGAGTGGCGGAGTGTGTTTTGTGTTAATAGAACTTGTGTACGAATTCTTGTTAAATCCTAGAGTTATCATGCTTTTGAAAATGATAGGGGACTTTTAGGAAGCCTCGTCTAGATGTGAGAGAGTGCGGGATTGGTGGGTTGGACCTCATACTTTACATATATGAGCTTGGTATTGTGAGGGGTGGGGGTTTGGTCCTTAGAAAGCCATGTTGAGCCTTAGACCATTCGATTGTGACCCGAGCCTACTTCTTACAAAATTTTACCTATTGAGATGACCTGGTTTAAGAAATTTAGCATGTGGTGTTGATGTTCTTGTATATATTGTTGAAGTTCGATATGAAAAAAAAAGACAAAAAAAAGACAAAAAGAAAAAAAGAAAAAAAAAATATGAGAAAGATATGAGAAAAATACAAAAAAAAAGTATTTAGTTGCGATTGTAGTTGAGAACGTTGAAAAAGTTGTGTATATATTTGGTGTTTGCTTTGTTTAGTGGTAGAAATAAAAACCGGGTCAAATCATTTAGCTCTTTCATATGTATTCCATCATTTTCCTACCTTGACACCTAGCCCCGTTACAACCCGCAAGTCCCTTTGATTCTAAAGCATGTTAGATATTTGTTAGGAGGAAACTTGATTTTTATACAAGCTTATTGTCGCACACCCACACACACGCATTGAGTGGATTAGCATTATTTGCTAATAATTCTTGTCACCGAGAGATTTTTGTGAGGGGTGTGTCTTGTGGTACGATTGAAGGTTAGTAGAAGGACGATATATTTTAGCTTGGTTTGCATGTTGATCGCTTGTGGTTTTGAAATAGTTAGTGAACGAGTTGCTTGGGACAAGCAACGGGTAAGTGTGGGGATGATCTGACCAATATTTTTGAAACTTGGTCATCATCAGTTCTGCCGTATTCTTGATATACCCATCATTCGAACTCAAACCCTCAAACAATGTAAGATAAGCCATAAAGACGTGTGGATAGTACAAGTTTGCAGTCGGATATTTGGTACCCGAAAAAACATTGGTCACATCATAAAATACTCCAAGAAAAGTACATATCTTTCTAATCTTTTCCCGCTCTAATGCATTTGGATAATGCTTAAAATTAGAATCACTTAATTCTAAATGACAAAAAGTACGTCGATAATAAAGAGCGCCATCAAGCATCAAAAAAGTAGAATTCCACCTTGTAACAACATCTTGCCTTAACCCCTTTTTCTTCTTAATAGAAAGCAACTGAACACAATCCAAAAACTTTTCCTTCCTTTGTTGTGAACCTTTCACATACTTGATGCTTTCTCTAACTTTATAAACATACTCATCAATTTCTTTTAACCCATCTTGCACAATCAAGTTCAAAATATGTGCACAACATCTCAAGTGAAAAAAATTACCCTTAGAAACTAGTGGTGACTTTGCATTCAGTGGTTCTCTCAATAGCCCAACAAAAGTGTCATTAGAAGAAGCATTATCTAACGTCACATAGAATATTTTGTTTTCTATGCCCCATTCTACTAAAATAGAAAACACTTTTCACATAAAGCAATGCCGGTATGAGGTGGTGACATAAAGGAAAAGGATAAAACTTTTTTTTGCAAAATCCAATCTTTATCCATAAAATGAACAGTAATTGCTAAATACCCATCAGTAGCAATAGAAGTCCATAAATCTGAAGTTAGACATAATCTGCCAGGTGATTCCATAAGCATCTCTTTCACCTTTTCCTTTTCCTTTTCTTTCTTATACATTTTCAATATATCTGATTTTACCGTATTTCTAGATATGACATTCACATCGGGTTGCAAATACTTAAACAAATCCCTAAATGCCTTATATTCTACAAATGACAAAGGCAACTCATGCATCACAATAGCAGCAACAAGCATTTCACGAAACGTATTTTGATTAAACCTAGATGCCTTTAACTTCGTGTCAGTATCTAAAAGCATTTGACCAACATCTTTATAAGTAGTACCATAGCAGCTTGATATATGTCGAGTAAAATTTCCCGTACCTTGCTTACTATCAAACATGAGAACATGACCACATTTGTTGCACTTTGATGGAACCTTTCCGCCTAAAGCTTTGTTTTGTTGTTTGGTAAAGTAATGCCAAACAACTGATCTTTCCTTTCGAGATCTCTTTGCATTGGGTTTTTTAACACCACTATCATTTTTATCATCTACCTCCATAGAGCCAACTTCATCATCTTCTAAATTTATAGAGCTATCATTTTCTAGATCAACTTTGATAGAATCGGAATCCATATCCACCTACAATAGATAAAAAAATAATTAAGTTACACAAAAGTTTATAAGAAAATTTAACCAAAAACATACCGGTGTTTTGCCCTTCTTTTTCCCCACTTTATTTTGTGAATCACTCATGATGTTTAATCAGTAACTGTTGAATCAATCATATAACACTTAGTATAACACATATCTAAACAAATTGTTTCAGATTCTGTTTGTATGTTTCTGTTTAATAACTCATAACAACAGATGAATCAGAACATAGTATAATAACTCGTGAATCATAACTCATAACAACAGACTAATCAGAACATAACTCATAACAACAGTAACTGTTGAATAACTCATAAAAACAGATGAATCAGAACATAACTCATAACAACAGTAACTGTTTCTGTTTCTTACTTCGTGAATCAATCATATAACACTTACTTCGTGAATCAGTCATATGACACTTAGTATAATAACTCATAACAACAGATGAATCAGAAACATACGAATCAGAACAGATGAATCACAACAGTAACTGTGAATCAATCGATGACGGCTGCTGGACGATGAAGTAAGTTATCACAACAAGCATTTCACGATGAATCACAACAAGCATTTCACGATGAATCACAACAGTAACTGTGAATCAATCGATGAATCAGAAACACTTACTTCATGAATCAATCGATGACGGCTGATGGACGATGACGGCGATGGTTGCCGGCGGACAACAGACGAACAGAACAGATGAGAACGATGAATGGACCAGGCGAACGGCGATGGTTGTGGTGTTCGTCGATGACGGCTGCTGGAGATGGAGAGTTTCTTTTAGGGTTCAGACTTTCACTTTGGAGCGTGAATTGGTAAATGAATTTCAAAATTAGGACTCATGAAATATTGAAATACCGGATATATTTTTTTAATTAAAATTCTTAGCATGTCATTAACGGGTCTTAACAGGTTAACGGGTTTTAACCTGTTTAGACACGAAATTTAAACAGGTCTTATCGTGTCGACCTGTTTAGACACGAAACCTGTTAACTTCGTGTAGTTTCGTGTCGTGTTATCATGTTCGTGTCAGAATTGCCAGCCCTATTGATAGGTGGGAATTCTTCAATCAACTTATCTAACTCAAACCCAATTTTTTCATCGGTGGTTGCAAAAATTTTTGGTTCAGATTTTAAAACCCTTTCCATTTTCTTTTCCTCAAAAGATTGTTTAGGTTTCTCTACCCATGTTTGACTTTGAGAAGTCTTCGTGTAACACCTCGTAAAATCACGTCCAATGATGTATTGACACGTGTAATAAACCCTAATAAAGTCCAACATTGAATTTAAGGGACTAATTTTTTTGAAAATCGAAAACTTTGATTATGAAAGGACTGGAAGTGTTAACATACCTAAAATAAGTTTCTAAATAACCTCGTACGGTATTTATATTCACAAATGAGCCACTTGTTGATCGAGTG
Source organism: Helianthus tuberosus (assembly GCA_030545235.1). NCBI lineage: Eukaryota > Viridiplantae > Streptophyta > Magnoliopsida > Asterales > Asteraceae > Helianthus > Helianthus tuberosus. The sequence goes on from CM060442.1 coordinate 38,786,875, forward strand.
TAGCCGTTTGCGTAATTAATTGAAAGTTTGCGCAATAAAGGGTTAAAAGCGTCAACATGTTAATTCTTACCTCTGAGTGACCTTTTAACAAACCGGGAGCTTCATGATATTTGATTATACTCTCGGGAATACCAATTATTGACCGTCTAAGGTTTTTATGCCTATAAGTAAAGTTACGCTCAACTTTGCAAGTTAGAGGGACTAAAAGTGTCAATATGTTTAATTATACCTCTGAATGACCTTTTAGCGAACCCGAAGCATCGTGATGTTTAATAATACTCTCAAGAATGCCTAATATGGATTAGATGAGGCTTCGAGGCTATTAAGCGATGATATGCGCAAGTTTACGCATTAGAGGGACCTAAAGCGTCAACTTTTGAATCTACGCCTTTTGGTGACCATTTAAGCAATCGAGAGCGTAGAAATAATTAAACTCATGCTTAGTAATGCCCATTATGGGCCAAGGAAGGCTTCGATATCATTAAACGACATTTCGCGCTACTTTGTGCGATTAAAGGACTATTTGCGTCAAACTGAAAAAGTATGTCGATTCGTATGTTATCGGACCTTCCGGAATATGATCACAAGTTAAACATGTCCTAAACATCCTTTTTATAGCTTAGATATAGGCTTAGAGGCGTTTGGTGCGCAAAAATAAACTTTTAAGTCATGCAGGGACTAAAAGTGTCAAAAAGTGCACAAGTTTGCATTTTCGCGAATATCTTACGTTCTGGATATATCCGGACATCCAAAAATTTATGTAAGCATTAAAATATTTTATTTTAGTGTTTGGCATGATAAAATTCCTTTCGTCGCGTGATTTGGATCATTTTTCGCGTCCGTTCGTGTTTCGTCGTAATTAGTTGAACAACGTGACCGTACGGCCAAACGAACCGACATCCGACATATTTTTTAGCATGTTTCATGTCCCATATGCTTAGGGATCATTGTAGAGCCTTAAACATGGCTTAACGGGCCTTTAACGTGCCAAAAATGACCTTATATGATGACATGGACCATTTCTGCAAGTTTTTCAAACTTTCAGCTGGGCCAGAACATTAGGCGGGCCGCGTAAGGCCACACAGACCCCTACGCAGACCGCGAGGCATGTCCAGATGCAGAAAACATGTTCTAGTTGCTGGTTTTGCTGAAAATGGTTTCCATACTCTCATATATCAATTCTATGGGCCATTTTTGGGCACCCATAGTATTAGAAATCAGGGGGTATGATGTGTACGGTCCAGATCAAGGCTCGTTTATCAAGAAACGATCCTAACGGTTCTAAAAAACCTATATATACCCCCTTGATCTTGGCTTTCATTTGCACCTCATATCATTTCTGCTTATTCTCTGAATTTTGAGAGGATCTTGAGCTTCTTGAGAACCTCCTTCAGTCCTTTAGACCCTTTGTAAGTGTTCATTCGTGCTTAGTTTAATTGTTTAGCGTTTATAGCCGAAAAGTCAAGCGGTTTCGATAAACGCTTTGATTTTTAAACGGTTGAGCCATTGTTCGCAACGAACGTGGCTACGTGATCGTAATTAGGTAGGTGTTAGACCCTCATAAGGGTACCTCCTAATTACCACGTTTACTTAGTTAAATTGTCGGGTCAAATTAAAGTCAAATGGGTTAGTTTTAAATAAAATTCATAACTATTAATATAGAAGCCATAAAATCAGTTTTCTCACTTTAATAACTTTGTAAATATTAGTTGAACATGTCTAAGCATGTTCAACCCGACAATTCTAAGTTTAGGCTCGGTTCGGAACCGAAAGTCGCAAAAGTTGACTTTTGCTTTGACTTTCAGTTCTGACCCAATTTAGCTTAGTTTAGATATGCCTTAGGATTCCTTTAGGACCATGTTATAGGTTACTATAACCTCTGAGGTTATAGAACTTGGATCCTAAGTTATCCGATTCGTTTGCAAGTTTCCGTTAAATGCCTAAATGTTAACCATTATGCCCTTTTGACCTTAAAATGATATTTTTTTGAAAATGTGAAAGAATAGAAACCTTTATTACTGAAATATAAACATGTTCCTAAATTTTCACATCAGTTTGAGGTCTAGATTAGGAGTTATGCTCAATAGCGTAATTAGAAAGCTTTTTATTAATTAAACGACGTAATTAGCATATAGCCTATCTAAACCTAATTTTTGATACCAAACTTTTTACCTACTGATGTAAAATAATATTTTGGGATTTTTTAAGATTTTTATTTATTTTTAGGCTAAGCATAACATAGGGTTCTAGCTTTGATTCGGTAATTGCCGGTTTTGCCCTTTTAGCATATAAAATGAGTTTTACATAACATTTTGATACCAAACTTTTTGCTACTGATTTTAAATGATAAATAAAACATTTTAAGGTTTCTGGAATAATAAAATATCAGCTTTTTTTATAAAACCCGTAAATCGCTTAAAATCACATTTTTACGCGTTTTAAACGCATAGTATGTATTAAAACTATTTTAAATATATAAGACTTGATACCTACTGATATTTTTAGTAAAAAATTATAATTAAACAGTAGGCAAAAGTTTTAAACTCAGAATTCTAATTTTGACCTTTAAAGCTTATGTGAAATTACCAAAATGCCCCTTCGGTGCATAGTTTGGTAATAATTAATAAATTTCACATATATGCAATACCATACTGATATAACTTATTAAAGTAACTATTTTTACTGATTATATCAGATCTGAAACTCAGATTTATATTTATTCTCTTTTATAGCCTTTAAAATGACCAAAATACCCCTACGGGGCATAATTTGAGTTTAAATCCAAATTGGGCATAATGGAAGGTATCTTACTGATATCACAGCATATTTAAGGCATATTAACTTAGGAAACCTGTATATGACTCTATTGGTTACCCGTTACGCATATTTCGCGTTCAGATCGGTTTATGTAACTAGTTTGCATAAATTGACCGAAACGGGTCAAACCTTATCATTTTTGCCTCAAAATCCTGAATGTGTTTAGTTTACCCATATTATACAAGTATCCAAACTTGTCGGGTCTAAATCACATTCTATTCCGGTCTTCGCTTAATCATGCGTTTTGAACCGTAAACCTTTCCTTAAAACTAACCGGTCTAAGTTACAACTTAAACAAGACCCGTTAGGAATCTAATAGGTTAATAAAACCTTCGTTCCAGATTAAGAGCCCCAGTAGAGGTACTTGTGCTTGCTGAGTAGGATATACGGCTGAGTATAAATTGCATTTTTAAGCTCAGGTAAATACTCTTAACTTATTTTCCCTATACGGGCTTGGGATACGGTATTATAGTAATACTGCTTGGTCGGGTATTGAATGTTTAATCGTATTGTGATTAAATTATTGAGGTAACCCGTTTTAATCTGTATTGTTTGAAATAAAAGCCTTTAGGGGTTAATGACCATGTCCCGGATATCCTTGGCATCATTATAATAAAATGGCCACGTCTTAAGCACGGGGTGTAGGCATACACCTGACAGTTGCATAAGGGAAACGGTATCCCACTCTCTTGTGGGCCTATACTTGTAGCGTGTCTGTTAATCTTGACGCGGTTTCTAACATCGGGCCCTGAACGTATAACGAACATGTAAATCTGTATACAATATTATTTTTAATATAATTGTCCCAAGTTATAAAAGATATTTTGTGCCTTGTGCATTCAAATCAATTTTCTTAAACCTTTTCAAAATGAGTCAGTTAATTGTATTTACCAGTGTAAACTGACGTATTTTCCAAAGAAGCCGTAATGGAAATTCTCCACATCCGGAGCCTTGAAATGCCGAGCTTCGTACCGCGGCTAGGATGAAACGTGCATCCTAGGAGAAAACATCCAGAAATAAAGTGAAGAAGAAAACTCCTTTTGCTGAAGTTCGTTTCCTTAGTAGTCCTTATAAGGACATATTTTTCTTCTAGTCCCTTCATGGACAATATTATTTCTTTCAAGTCCCGTTTAGGGCAAACCTGTATTTTTTTAATTTTTGTAGTGGAACGATTAAATTTAAATTTTCATTTTAATTATATGCATAAACATGAAATATGAAATAAATGAAAAATAACATTCCTTTTATAAGATCTACCATTATAATAAAATGGCAAAATCTAAAAAGGACAAGACCTAGCCATGTGTCATTTTAAGACAGGGCCAAGATGGTAGTTCCTCAATTAGATTCAGATCCTTATTAACATCTCAATTTAGGATTGTTCTGCGCTTAATATTAAAAAGAATCTTAAAGGTGAAACCTAGCCTATATGTCATTTCAGACATGGCTAAGATGGTAAAACCTATTCAAAAGATTCAAATCCTTGTTAACATCTGAAAACATGTTAACATTCTTGGCAAAATGTGATTCGATAAAATCACATAAGTCATCCTTAAATTGGGATATTCCAATTCCCTTCTTATTTATATAATCATCCATTAGGGATGAAGTGCCTACGGGCCATAATTAATGTCCTTTGAGAATAAAGACAGTGGTGGTCCACGACTCCCTGTCAAGAAAAGGTAATGAACTTTGATTCAAGCCTTAATGCCTCGATTCTATAAAATCTTGGCTTATAAATTAACTCTGTCCTTGTGACTAGGCCTTTTGTGCTATTATTAAATTATAATTTAGGATTATTATGATAAAGATCCTGAATAAATATAGTTAACAAATTAACCAAGAATGGTCTATTAATACCATGGTTAATGAATCATCGAAGATGATGGTTCCAAAATAGACTCCCTGTCAAGAAAAGGTAATGAACTATGTTCAAACCTTAATGCCTCGATTCTCTAAAATCGTGACTTATAAATTTAAAAACTATCCTTGTGATTAGGCCTGTTGTGCCACTTTAATATCCTTAATGTTTTATATGCTAGGATAAATTATAATGAAAATACTAATATAAGTAACAAATTAACCAATATGGTTTATATTACCATGGTTAATGAATCGTCAAAAATGATGATTCCATAATAACCTCTGAATAAATCATTGTTAATATTTATGTAGCAATCAAGCTACATGGCTGGATCAGAGGAGGTTAACAGCCACCCGAGGGAGAATAACGATGCTACCAGAGTTAATATAACTGGTGCGGAACTACAAGCATTAATAGATAATGCTGTTACTCGAGCTCTTGACAGACAATATAATGAATCAAGTGATACACACTCTAAGACTCTATCTGTGGCTCGTACTAAGCCCCCTTCTAAATCACACGAGTCAAAGGAGGATGATGTTCATAACTCGTCAAATCAGAGGAGTGTTCCGTCTAGACAGGTTATGCTTAATCAAGAGCCACATGTTAAAACCTGTTCGTATAAATATTTTGTCTCCTGCAAGCCTAGAGACTTCACAGGACAAAAAGGAGCCATCGACTGCATGACATGGCTCAATGAGATGGACATCGTTGTTGATATTAATGGATGTACAGAGCAAGACATTGTGAAGTTTGTTTCACAATCTTTTAAAGGAGAAGCTTTAGCTTGGTGGAGGTCACTAATCCAAGCTACTGGGAAAATCCCGTTGTATAATCTAACATGGGATCAGTTTGCTGCTCTTATCAAAGAAAATTAATGTCCTCGACATGAAGTTGAGAAAATCGAGACTGATTTCTTGACATTGGTCATGAAGGACCTAGATTGTCAGGCATATCTTACAAGTTTCAATACCATGTCTCGATTGGTTCCTTACTTGATCACACCGGAACCAAAGCGTATAGCTCGCTTTATTGGAGGTCTAGCCCCAGAAATCAAGGCAAGCGTGAAAGCATCGAGACCTACTACATTCAGGTCAGCGGCAGATCTGTCACTATCTCTCACACTCGATGTAGTCAGAAACAAGGCTGCCAAAGCTTCTGATGAAGGAAAGCGAAAAAGGGAGGATGAGAATTCTTATCACTCCGATAAGAAGAAAAAGGGGAACTCTGATCATCAGAAGAGTTCCGGGTCTAAGAAAGGCAACCAACAGTCGGGTTGAAAGACCAGGTGCAAAACCTGTAAGAAATACCACCTCGGGAAATGCAGATTTGAATCTCAGCCTCTACCATGTGGAATCTGCAAGTCTAAGGAACATAAAACCTTGGATTGCAAGAAGTTGAAAGATGCAACCTGTTATGGTTGCAACGAGAAGGGGCATATCAAGACTAACTGCCCTAGGAATCAGAAGAAGCCTGAAGAGGCCAAGAAAGCAAACGTGTGAGTCTTCCAGATGAACACCCAGGAGGCAGTACAGGAAGGTGACATCATAAAAGGTACCTTTCCTTATCAATGATGCTTATATGGGAATTTATTTGATTCTGGCGCAGAAAAGTCTGTTGTGGACAATAAATGTTGTAAACAGTTGTATCCGCCTATTAGGATCTTAGGCTTATAGCGCAAGGTAGATTTGGTCAATAACATTTAAAGACTGCTTCAACAACCTTATATGTATGCTTTATATCCATTAGGAAACACTCTTATCAAATATCCTAATGTCAAGCTTTCAAGCTATCCAAAATCAACAATATGATCAAGACATATGTGACAATTGATCCCCTGTCAAAAAGGTGATGGACTAGGTCCAAACCTTATGTGCCATTAATGGTCTTTTATGGCCTAGGCTAAGTATAATTGATATATATACATATCTACATGACATTCATTGAGAATGTTCGTACTATATTAGCCTGTATGGTTTAACTATACCATGGTTAGTATATATTAGGTCATCAGGATGATGAATAGCGGTTGTTGGATTGCAACTAAATAATTGTTTTATTTGGTGTTAGGAACCAAATATCGAGTATGACAAACTCGGATAAGACAGCCGTTGATCGTGTTATGGATGATGCGACACATGCTAATGATGCTACAATTGTGAAACTTAAAATTTCCAAAGATGTTCTTCAAACTATGATAGACGCAGCTGTTGGAAAGCTGTGAAAAAGGTCGTGAAAAAGTTCAAGGAGCCCAATGCTACTTGCTCCAAATCTCATCCAAGGCCACCCTTCCTTACTCACGAGAAGGATCTCGTTCATGCCTTTAATGCAAAAGATGAACTAAAAAGGAAAAGGGAGGAAGATAACTCCCAGAGTTCTAAGAAAAAGAACAAACAAAAATCCAACCAGAAACCTGTATGCAAGACCTGCAAGAAGCGCCATTATGGGAAGTACAGGTTTGAACCAAAATCCCAATCGCAACCAAGGGCTTGTGGGATCTGCAAATCAAGGGAGCATAAAACATTGGATTGCAAGGACATGGAGAATGCAGTCTGTTTCGGCTGTGGTGAGAAGGGCCACATCAAGACTACATGCCCTGCATCTGTCAAAAGAAGTGCAACTAGGGAAGGAAAGCCTAAGTATAATAGCGCCTAAACTCTCCTAAAGAGTGCCATAAGTAGTTCATATCAATAATAACGTTAGGTACGTTCTTTAACATTTATTGGAATATAAATACTAAGAATTCTGTTTTAATTCGGATACCAATAAATCCTTCATAAATTGTAAGTATATTAGACTTTAAAAAAAATCTATCATAAGAATCCTAGATATTAAGTGTAAGATAAAGCTTACAGATAGAAAATCATAGGAACCATTTCTTCTGTTCCTGTCAGAAATCTTCAAACATGAAATTCTAATGTACCCCCTTTCCAGATAAAATGCATTCATATGTAATTGATATCTCTTTGATCCCTATTGATTACGAATACCAAATGGTATGACTAAAGCGCCATATGAGGATTGGTGTATCTTAATATGTTCCATAGATTGCTTCCATGCCTGATCAGTATGGAGGTTTAATGCATGGAACCACGAGGATATTCCAATGGTCATACGGTATTAAAGTCAGCTAATGGTATTCAAAGAAGATATCTAGAATGGAATTATCCAAGTAAATATCTCTGATAAAGGAATCTGTGGATTCATAACGTGAATGTGTCACTTATTTGACACAAGCAATGATAGATGAACTGGAGCCTGAGATTTGGAAAATCTCTGTAACCTCCTTATACCTTGGTTATCTTTTCCAAAGATTACCCTGTTTACCTCCTGAGAGGCAAGTAGAGTTAAGATTAACATCCCGCTTAGGGCTACAATATTGTAAAAACTCCATGTTGATTATGGAATAATCGAATCCCTGATTAAGTAAGTTTTAAGATATAGGTTCATAAAGCCTAACTCAATATTCTGAGAATTCGGTATTTTGTTAATAAAGAAAGACGTTTCATTTTGCTTATGCATTGATTACCGCAACCCTATTTAGGCAATAATTAAGAATCGCCATCAGCTGCCCAGGATCGTCGATTTGTTCGACTAGCTGTGAGGATTAGCTATTCCTTGAGATTAGTTTTAAGCATTGGTTGGAATAACCATCTCACCTTAAAATAAGCTTTTCTATATAGTTGTTATGTAAGTGTCAAAGCTGCTCCTTTGGAGACCTTGTATAGATAGAATGTTAAACAATTATTGTTAGGCAGAAAATTGGTAAGTTCAATTATCAGGATCTGAAAGTTGCCTTGGAGACAACGAATAAGATCATACAAATCCTTAATCATCTGAAAGTTTCCAGTAATCGGCGGAAAAATTAAGGATTAATAACCCTCTTAAGTCCTTAATAAGGAGTAAGGTTCAAATTGAAAGTATCGCTCTAAGAAGGGTGTGCTAAATTTTTTATGCAACAGGCTAGTTAAGCTCTGACTATATATAGGATCATTCGAGGAAATCGAATACATCAAAGGTTAATAGCTTATAGGCTAAAACCTATTTATGGAACGTGGTGGAACTCGAAATGTGACCCACACTAATGATTTAAGGATATGTTTCATCAATAAGTCGAGAAGCATTATCACATAATGATATGCAGATTTATGATATAATAAGAAACCCGTATCGATTAAGGATCGGCAGGTTAAGAAGCTCCAAAAGGATACATGTACCTATTATAGAGGTCAACTTGGGTGCTTGGAGAGGCCCCAAATATACTATGGAAGTTAAGTCCATGATACATCAGAAAGTACTTCCATTACTTTAGCAAATCTCGAGGTCGAGATTTCTTTTAAGGGGGTGAGGATGTAACACCTCGTAAAATCACGTCCAATGATGTATTGACACGTGTAATAAACCCTAATAAAGTCCAACATTGAATTTAAGGGACTAATTTTTTTGAAAATTGAAAACTTTGATTATGAAAGGACTGGAAGTGTTAACATACCTAAAATAAGTTTCTAAATAACCTCGTACGGTATTTATATTCACAAATGAGCCACTTGTTGATCGAGTGTAGCCGTTTGCATAATTAATTGAAAGTTTGCGCAATAAAGGGTTAAAAGCGTCAACATGTTAATTCTTACCTCTGAGTGACCTTTTAACAAATTGGGAGCTTCATGATATTTGATTATACTCTTGGGAATGCCCATTATGGGCCAAGGAAGGCTTGGATATCATTAAACGACATTTCGCGCTACTTTGTGCGATTAAAGGACTATTTGCGTCAAACTGCAAAAGTATGTCGATTCGTATGTTATCGGACCTTCCAGAATATGATCACAAGTTAAACATGTCCTAAACATCCTTTGTATAGCTTAGATATAGGCTTATAGGTGTTTGGTGCGCAAAAATAAACTTTTAAGTCATGCAGGGACTAAAAGTGTCAAAAAGTGCACAAGTTTGCATTTTCGCGAATATCTTACGTTCTGGATATATCCGGACATCCAAAAATTTATGTAAGCATTAAAATATTTTATTTTAGTGTTTGGCATGATAAAATTCCTTTCGTCGCGTGATTTGGATCATTTTTCGCGTCCGTTCGTGTTTCGTCGTAATTAGTCGAACAACGTGACCGTACGGCCAAACGAACCGACATCCGACATATTTTTGAGCATGTTTCATGTCCCATATGCTTAGGCATCATTGTAGAGCCTTAAACATGGCTTAACGGGCCTTTAACGTGCCAAAAATAACCTTATATGATGACATGGACCATTTCTGCAAGTTTTTCAAACTTTCAGTTGGGCCAGAACATTAGGCGGGCCGCGTAAGGCCTCACAGACCCCTACGCGGGCCGCGAGGCATGTCCAGATGCAGAAAACAGGTTCTAGTTGCTGGTTTTGCTGAAAATGGTTTCCATACTCTCATATATCAATTCTATCGGCCATTTTTTGGCACCCATAGTATTAGAAATCAGGGGGTATGATGTGTACGGTCTAGATCAAGGCTCGTTTATCAAGAAACGATCCTAACGGTTCTTAAAAACCTATATATACCCCTTGATCTTAGCTTTCATTTGCACCTCATATCATTTCTGCTTATTCTCTAAATTTTGAGAGGATCTTGAGCTTCTTGAGAACCTCCTTTAGTCCTTTGGACCCTTTGTAAGTGTTCATTCGTGCTTAGTTTAATTGTTTAGCGTTTATAGCCGAAAAGTCAAGCGGTTTCGATAAACGCTTTGACTTTTAAATGGTTGAGCCATTGTTCGCAACGAACGTGGCTACGTGATCGTAATTAGGTAGGTGTTAGAACCTCATAAGGGTACCTCCTAATTACCACGTATACTTAGTTAAATTGTCGGGTCAAATAAAACTCACACGGGTTAGTTTTAAATAAAATTCATAACTATTAATATAGAAGCCATAAAATCAGTTTCTCACTTTAATAACTTGGTAAATATTAGTTGAACATGTCTAAGCATGTTCAACCCGACAATTCTAAGTTTAGGCTCGGTTCGGAACCGAAAGTCGCAAAAGTTGACTTTTGCTTTGACTTTCAGTTCTGACCCGATTTAGCTTAGTTTTGATATGCCTTAGGATTCCTTTAGGACCATGTTATAGGTTAGTATAACCCTCTGAGGTTATACAACTTGGATCCTAAGTTATCCGATTCGTTTGCATGTTTCCGTTAAATGCCTAAATGTTGACCATTATGCCCTTTTGACCTTAAAATGATATTTTTTGAAAATGTGAAAGAATAGAAACCTTTATTACTGAAATATAAACATGTTCCTAATTTTTCACATCAGTTTGAGGTCTAGATTAGGAGTTATGCTCAATAGCGTAATAAGAAAGATTTTTATTAATTAAACGACGTAATTAGCATATAGCCTATCTAAACCTAATTTTTGATACCAAACTTTTTACCTAATTTTTATATTTAATCTCTTTTATAGCCTTTAAAATGACCAAAATACCCCTACGGGGCATAATTTGAGTTTAAATCCAAATTGGGCATAATGGAAGGTATCTTACTGATATCACAACATATTTAAGGCATATTAACTTAGGAAACCTGTATATGACTCTATTGGTTACCCGTTACGCATATTTCGCTTTCGGATCGGTTTATGTAACTAGTTTGCATAAATTGACCGAAACGGGTCAAACCTTATCATTTTTGCCTCAAAATCCAGAATGTGTTTAGTTTACCCATATTATATAAGTCTCCAAACTTGTCGGGTCTAAATCACATTCTATTCCGGTCTTCGCTTAATCATGCGTTTTGAACCGTAAACCTTTCCTTAAAACTAACCGGTCTAAGTTACAACTTAAACAAGACCCGTTAGGAATCTAATAGGTTAATAAAACCTTCGTTCCAGATTAAGAGCCCCAGTAGAGGTACTTGTGCTTGCTGAGTAGGATATACGGCTGAGTATAAATTGCATTTTTAAGCTCAGGTAAATACTCTTAACTTATTTTCCCTATACGGGCTTGGGATACGGTATTATAGTAATACCGCTTGGTCGGGTATTGAATGTTTAATCGTATTGTGATTAAATTATTGAGGTAACTTGTTTTAATCTGTATTGTTTGAAATAAAAGCCTTTAGGGGTTAATGACCATGTCCCGGATATCCTTGGCATCATTATAATAAAATGGCCACGTCTTAAGCACGAGGTGTAGGCATACACCTGACAGTTGCATAAGGGAAACGGTATCCCACTCTCTTGTGGGCCTATACTTATGGCGAGTCTGTTAATCTTGACTCGGTTTCTAACATCGGGCCCTGAACGTATAACGAACATGTAAATCTGTATACAAGATTATTTTTAATATAATTGTCCCAAGTTATAAAAGATATTTTGTGCCTTATGCATTCAAATCAATTTTCTTAAACCTTTTCAAAATGAGTCAATTAATTGTATTTACCAGTGTAAACTGACGTATTCTCTAAAAAGGTTAAGTGACAGGTACTGTACGTAATTGGCTGGGAGCTCAGGGCGTTAATAGGGAATCTTGCAAGTTCTAGATGCCTAAAGTCTGTTGAACAGTGTTTATCTTTCTGTTTTAAGATCCGCCTGTGGATCCACCTTACAATCTGTTTGTAACATTGAAGTTACTTTTGAATCAGTTTGTAATATATTCACTTTTGACTTCCGTTGTGCATTGAACTGTGATTATTGACTATGATGATATCAACTACGTCACGATACTCCCCACCGGCCCCACCGGTAATACGTGGAAATATCGGGGTGTGACACTTCGTTTTAGGATAAACCTTTGAAGTCTTTTGTGATTTTGAAGATTCACCAATTTCAAAAGTTGATTTTGGTTTGTCCTCTGACTTCAATGATTCACCGCGTTTAAGAATACGCACGGGGGATACCATAGGTGATTTTCCCTTAACATCATTTGAAATTTTTGGTTTTGGTTTTTGGAAAACTGGTTTTATTATCTTTTTGACACATTGTTTGGCCATGTGACCAATTTCATTGCATCGATAACAGATTCTTTTGTCATATTCAACAAAAGTGGATATGTTGGCCTCGTCTCTTATCTTTTTGGCTGTAATAAAATCGTCAACTGCTTGCTTACTAAAGATATAATCTTTTTCGACTTCTATATTTTTTTACAAACGTTTACATATGGTATGGTTAGCTAAGGAATGAACTGTTAGATCATGTGAGTGGTGGGTACAACGCTTAAGACCATTAATCCTCGTATAAGGACCGATGGACATAAGTGATAGATCTATTTGGGTATTGCGAGGCCCACCCTTGGGACCGGGATTTGGCCCATGAGGTGACTATGTCTTCCAGCCGGAAGCCCGGTACAAAATCCGCTAGGTTTGAGCCTTCCTGCATCACTGCACACATATTAATGACCTTGCAAATCATTAATTGATCTGTTTTCCTTGTTACTTTCATACCGGGTTTACAAATACATACATACAATGATTACAAAGTTTATTACGAGCTCACATACAAAACACATGAACTCGCTCAACTTTTGTTGATGTTTTTAAACTACATGTATTTCAGGAAATTGATTATGGATCTGGCAGGCGTGCAAGGATTTTCAAGTTGTGTCTTCAAATAAAAGATGTCTTCCAGTATTGTAGGGTTTGAATCGTGTATCTTATCTTGGATAAGATACATGGTTCAAACCCCAATTTTAATAGTGTCTTTTGTTAAGTCCATTATGGAACTTAAACTTTGGTTTTTGTGTATTTCAAACATGAAGTCTGTGTTTTAAACAATGATGGATGAAACTTAATTATGGATGAACATCATGGTTTTATCATATAGTTGTTTGTTATGTTTGGATGCAATGATATTAAGCAAGTCACACATAATCACGCTTCCGCAAAAGTCAGGGTGTGACAATAACCTACAAGTAACCCTTATTATTCGAGTCCGCGATGAGATTGTGTTGTGACAGAGTTGCGATTGCGTTTGCGAGTAATCACTTTAAAGCAAATATAAACATGCACAAGTAAACACATAATAGCACACACGTAAAACAATATCCATAACCTGTAATTCGTGTTGCGATGCGATATCGTTAAGTAGATTAGCGTTTAGTTACGTTTATCGCATTGTTACTCCAAATAATACAACTAACAAGTGTAAATCAAGCAAGGAATGGTAGATCCAATTAGCAATCTTTTCTTCCTTTGACTTTGACTTTGACTTCGCAGATCGGGTTGTTACAGCCTCCCCTACTTTAGGAAATTTCGTCCCGAAATTTAAGGCGCATGCGTAACAAACAGCTGTGGATACTTAGCCTTCATATCACTCTCGGGTTCCCAGGTGAACTCGGCGCCGCGTTTTTCTTCCCAGCGAACTTTCACAATGGGAATGTGTGAGCGTCGGAGTTTCTTGGTCTCTCGGTCCATGATCTCGACTGGCTTGTCCACGAAGTGTAATGTTTCGTCCACTTGCAGATCCTCAAGAGGGACATGTAGATTCTGGTCGGCTAGACACTTTTTGAGGTTCGAAACGTGGAAAGTCGGGTGGACGTTACTAAGTTCCTCCGGTAGTTCGAGTCTGTAGGCCACTTTGCCAATCCTTTCCAGGATCTTAAAGGGTCCAACATATCGAGGCGCGAGCTTTCCTTTCTTGCCGAATCTGATCACCCCCTTCCAAGGTGAAACCTTTAGGAGTACGTGATCGCCAACATAATATTCAAGGGGCTTGCGGCGTCTATCAGCGTAACTCTTTTGACGACTTCGAGCTTTCAAGAGATTGTCTCAGATCTGGAGGATTTTGTTAGTCGTTTCTTGCAATAACTCAGGACCGGTAATTTGCGCATCTCCGATCTTGTGCCATACAATAGGCGATCCACATTTTCTTCCATACAATGCCTCAAATGGTGCCATTTGAATGCTAGAGTGATAACTGTTATTGTACGAGAATTCTACTAAAGGTAAGTGCGCGTCCCAATTACCACTGAAATCTATGACACATGAGCGAATGATGTCTTCAAGGGTACGAATCGTTCGTTCAGTCTGACCGCCTGTTTGGGGATGGAAAGCGGTACTTAGATTAAGGGTAGTACCGAGAGTGGATTGAAAAGTTTCCCAGAGGCACGAGGTAAACCGACCATCGCGGTCAGAGATGATATCACGAGGCGTCCCATGTCGACAGATTACTTTGTCGGTGTAGATCCGTGCTAATCGTTCTACCTTAAAGTCTTCTCGTATCAACAGAAAATGAGCAAATTTCGTAAGACGATCAACGATAACCCAGATGCTATCGTGACCTGATGGCGTGCGTGGGAGTTTTGTTATGAAATCCATAGCTATACTCTCCCATTTCCACATGGGGATTTCGGGTTGCACGAGTAAGCCAAAGGGGCGTTGTTGTTCGGCCTTGACCTTCGAGCAGGTTAGGCATTTTGAAACATAGATAGCGATATCTTTCTTCATGCCGGACCACCAGTACCTGTAGCGAAGGTCCTGGTACATCTTATCGGCACCGGGATGAATGGAATATCGAGACTTGTGGGCTTCGTTTAGCAGGATCTCTCATAGATTTGTGCGTTTGGGAATCCAAATTCGGTCTTGATAGTGGAATATACCATTCGATTTATTCACTAGTTGTTCGCCGTTATTGATAATCCTTTCTTTCTTCAAGGTGTGTTCGGTAAAACAAGCATGTTGAGCATCGCGAATAAGAGCTTCGAGATTGTGTTGTGCTTGAGTGTCACACCCCGACCCGCAATGGAAAGGTACGGGGCATGATGATTGCCCATAGCTCATGACGAATAAATATTGTTTCAATATTTAAAGCATATCCATTTAAATACTCACATATAACATATAATAATCAAAATTGTTCATACATTGTTCAAAACAAACATATCAAGATTTCAATTTAATTTCCTAAGGCCCATGCTACGTGTCCACATCACTTGATCATCAACTTTGAAAACCTGCACCACGTTAGAAAAATATATTTTTGGGTCAACAAATATGTTGGTGAATAATTTCCTCCTTTTATGGAAAACAGTTTTATATTTATTTCTTTAAAAAAAATATTTTTAACATGCACCTCAAGGTTAGTATGAAATTGGTCTCATATCATAGTCACATATCCATATATCCCAATTCACCAAACAAGAATACCCAATCAAATAATGTAACACCTCGTGAAATCACATCCAATGATGTGTTGACACG
This sequence comes from Helianthus tuberosus, assembly GCA_030545235.1. NCBI lineage: Eukaryota > Viridiplantae > Streptophyta > Magnoliopsida > Asterales > Asteraceae > Helianthus > Helianthus tuberosus. The sequence continues at coordinate 38,802,728 of CM060442.1, forward strand.
TGTACTAAACCCTAATAAAGTCAAATATTGACTTTAAAGAACAAATTTTGCGAAAAATCAAAAACTTTGAATGTAGAAGGACTAAAAGTGTTAACATGCTTAAATTAAGCCTCTGAATAACAGTACACGGTATTCATAATTAGAATTAAGCCACTCGTTGGTCGAGAGGAGCCGTTTGCATAATTATTTGAAAGTTTGCGCGTCGAAGGGTCAAAAGCGTCAACATGTTAATTCTTACATCTGAGTGACCTTTTAACAAGCCGAGAATACCCAATATTGGTCATTTAAGGCTTTTATGCCTATAAGTGACGTTACGCGCAACTTTGCAAGTTAAAGGGGTTAAAAGCGTCAATAGGTTTAATTATACCTCTGAGTGACCTTTTGACGAACCCGAAGCATTACAATGTTTGATAATACTCTTATGAATGCCTAATATGGGCTACCTAGAGCTTTGATGCTAATACGCGTAAGTTTACGCGTTAGAGTGACCAAAAGCGTCAACTTCTAAAACTACACCTTTGAATGACCATTTAAGCAAGCTAGAAACTTCGTGATGTTTGTTCATACCCTCGGGAGTATTTAATACTGGCCATATAATATTTTTATGCCATTTCGCAATAATGCGCGCAAGTTCGCAATTAAGGGACTAAAAGCGACAACAAGCGAAACTACGCCTTTGAGAGTCTTTTTAAACAAACCAGGAACTCCGCAACTCTCAGCCGCACCCCTAAGTATGCCTAAGGTTGAGCGCTAGAGGTTTTGTATCTTGTATTAACATATTATGAGAGTTTAGGAAGTTATGCGCCAAAAGTGTCAATATTATAATATAAAAGAAGCTCAAAAGAAATGAGGGGTTGTTTTTGACAAAAGATGAAACTGGTTCCTGACCAAGCCTGCCTTCGTGGACTGCCAGGCTGCATATCAGCAGCAACAAATCACTTTTAAATCGTTGGTTCGCTTAATACTAGATTATCGTTCCTAGCTAAAGCAACTAAAATAATTCAGAGCTAAAACTGCCAATCAGCTTAAACTGATTTCTTGTTGGCCGGGTTGGCCCTTGTCACGAGTCATGACCCAAGTCTGGGCCTGCACTCACGGGCCACCAAGCTGCATAACAACAGCAACATTATAGCATTGTTGTTGTCCGTTTATACTTTTCAAGACCTCCAAACATTTAAAAGCTGAATAAAAGACTTCAGGGACCAAATGCAGCAAACTGCCAAACTTGTTGTTGGGCTTGACAGCCTCACGGGCCGCGACCCTCTGGGCCTGCTGTGTTCGCGGGCCGCCAGAAATAACAACAGCAGCAAGCTGTTTTGTGTTGATGTTTTTGCTGAATACTTGTTTCCCACACACAATAAAACCATTTTAATGAAACTAGGGGCATGCTAACTGATTTAAAATATGGTATTACACCTGTAAAAATCTTGTTAACCCACTCAAACACTTGGCACAATCCAATCAATCTTCAAAAACTATAAATAGAGGCACCTTCAACCATTCCAATTTGCATCTTTCACTCAATTCTTCCTATCTCTCAAATTTCTGGAAGTTCCTGAATCTATGGAGCATCCTCTGAGTTATTTTCAGTCCCTAGGACCTTATGTAAGTGTCCTTTTGAGACAAGTTTATTTTATTTGGCTTAAAAAGCTGAAAAGTCAAGCGTTTACGATAAACGCTTTGACTTTTGGTTAGACCATAAACGGTCAAGCCATTGTTCGCAGCGAACATGGCTACATGATCGTAATTAGGTAGGTGTTAAACCCTCAAAAGGGCACCTCCTAAGAATCATGTTTGCTTGGTCAATTGACGAGTCAACGTAAGATTGTTTTAAAAAGTCAATGGGTCAGTTTTTGAAATAATTGCGATATAAGTCTAGAAATATTCTAAAATACGTTTTGTCACTTAAACAACTTAGTAATAATTATTAGAACATGTGTAAACATGTTCGGCTCGTCAATTCCAGTTTTAGGGTCGGTTCGCGACCGAAAGTCGCGAAGTTTGACTTCTGCGTTGACTTTCGATTATGAACCGAATTAGATTAGTTTGCTACTGATTTTAGGTTCACTTATGATCGTAATTTAATGTAGCATAACCCTATAAGGTTATATTACACGATCATATTAGAAATATGAGTTTTTGCACATGTTCCGTTATTTTGCTTAATTTGGACTATTATGCCCTTATAATGAAAAAACGAGATTTTTGGATATATGAGTATACAAATATCTTTGTTACTGATATATAAGCATGTCAAATAAATTTGACATCATTTTCTGGTCTCAAACTAAAGTTATGCAAGATATCGTAAAATGAAACTTTTTATTAATTAAATTACGCTTTTGTGCATAAATCATGTTTAAACCCAAATTTTGGCACCAAACTCATTACCTACTGTTATGATATTATTTTTAGGGATTTTTGGAATGTCAGATTATAAACAGACCATATCATTGAGTTCTTGTATAAATTCGAAAAAAGACTATAATGTCCTTTTTGTTAATAAAATGAGATTCACATATGATTTACATACCAAAACTTTTCCTACTGATTTAATATGTAAAATAAAATATTATAATCATTAAAGGCTGGTCAAAATCTCAGAATCACATAAACATCGCAAATATCGTTAATTATCGATTTTTACGCTAATTGGGTGCATAGTATGGTTTAAAACCATACTTAGCACCCAAGACTTGTTACCTACTGAAATTATAAATAATTTTTAATATTTTTACAGTAGGTATAAGTCATGAACTCAGACTTCCAATTTTGTCCTTAAAAACATATGTGAAATGACCAAAATGCCCCTACGGTGCATAGTTTGCCATAAATGGTAAAACACACATATGTATGATATCCTACTATTATAACACTATAAAATATTTTTTTTACAGAATGTTTTAGACCAGAACCTCAGTTTATGTTTAAACCTCTTTTATAAATCTTAAAATGACCAAAATGCCCTTACGGGACTTAAATTGGTTTAAAAATCTTTTTGGGCAAAATTATTGATATCTGATGTGCTAAAAGTGGCTTAACTAAATTAAACCCTAAACTAGACTCTCTAAGTTTTAAATTTATAAAACAAAGACTCTCTAAAACCTAAACCACACGACCGGCAAGTGTACCGATCGATGCAGTATAGCCTAAGGAAGTCCGAGTATCGAAGCCAAGAGACTCTACTAAATTACGCTAATGACTCTATCTAGACTTAGACTGACACAAACTTTAACTAATTGTTTATTGATTGGGGGGGGGGGGTTTCTAAATATCCTAAAAATATAATTAAAATTATACTAATCAAGACAAACTAGACGCAAACTTGAACAACGACTGAACTCAAGAGATGATGAAGGCTACCTAAGCTAGACTCCTGTTTAACTTGGAATGGATTTCTATTCGGAACTGACGTGGTATGGAACCGGGATCTTATGATACTAAACCTATTAAGATACCAACTAAGCCCCTCAAACCCTCTCGAGGTGATTCTTGTGGCACTACCTAGGCTGTTAATCCTACCGGTTATTAGATTTCCTTACAGTCCTCTAATATCTTGAAAGTGCCCTAATATGACAATCTACCTTACAGCGCGAAAGTCTAAGGCAACTATGGATTTTAACTTGGTTTAATAGACAAGAGAATGGTTAGGGAACTAAGACCGATTTCTTACAAAACCTAATCCTAGCTATTTACCAAACCAAGACCTATTAATAATCTCGAGCCTTACAGCGACAAGAATTAGTAGAACACTTGATTTTATAAGATTGCCGAATATTACTTCTAAGGTTTGATGGCCACTTAACCCTAAAGGATTAAAGATTTATTACGTGATATAGACACTCACCAAAATCTAAAACCCTAGCACGATTCTATTATGTGATAAAGACCGTCACCAAGATTCGTACGAAGCAATAATCAATTATCAAACAATCACAAGCATGCATACACACCAAATTAAAGATTCCAAAGTCGTTTACAATTCAAGATAATCCATAACCAACGTCTAAACGAATAAAAATCCAAACTTTATCAAACAATCATCATAGCCTAGGTAGTACAAGAAGTCTAGCCAATAATCATTGTATCAAGCGACATAACAATCATTAACAAATCAGAATTCATCGTGAACAATTAAGAACAAACGAAACCGAAAGAATAAGGAGAAGATAAAACCCGAAAATCTTCAATCACGAGCATTCCCGAGCTTCCTCGACCTCTAAGCAGGCTCCAAAAGTCGTCTCTGATGTCCAAAATTCGCTGATGTGCTTGCTGACTTCGTCTCTTGATCTTCGTGCGTCCTTCTGATGTGCGGCCTCCCAAGAATCCTTTATATCCCCCCCTTGAATTCGTATCTTCTGTCGTATATATATATTATCAAGTTACTTTGTTTCCAAGTAAAATAACAACCGTTGGCTTCTCAAGTCGGTGCCTGACTTTAATTCTCTCGTGGCCCAATGATGTACAAAACAACACCCACTAATCGGGATCGGCGAATCGGTTTTATTCTGGAAGGAACGTTGGTTAGAAGGTGGGACGTTGCAAGACAGGTTTCCAGGTTTGTTCAGTTTAGAAGGATCCAAGAACGTAGTGGTGGCTGATCGCATAAAGATGGTGAATGGGGCGGTGGTACTGAATTTTAGCTGGGTTAGGCAGCCTGAATCGCCAGAGAAAATGGCAGCACTGCAGGACCTATCACAACTAATGCTCTCGGCTGTGGGTGATCATGGAGCGGACCGGTGGAGGTGGGAGCTTGATAACTCAGGTTCGTTCTCCGTTAAAAGCCTGAAAAATTGGCTGCAATGTTCCAGGTTTAGCGATATTGGGAATGAATTCGTTTGGAATAATTGGATGCCATTAAAAGTAAATTTCTTCGCGTGGAGATTATCATTGGAACGGCTGCCTACCTTGGACGCACTAGCAAGAAGAAATGTATGGTCGGGTCAAACCGTATGTAGAGTTTGTAATTAGCTGGAAGAAAACGTGGACCACCTCTTCATCGGATGTGAATCGGCACAAATGGTTTGGAATTTTGTATCAACGTGGTGCAAGGTTTCAAATATTTATGCTTTCCGGGTAAAAGATTTGCTGAACTGGCACAAAAATGTTAGTGGAAATTTGAGATGGAGAAAATTAATATACGCGGTAATGCAAGTCGCACTTTGGGTTATTTGGCAGAGTCGGAATAAGCTCATTTTCCAGGAAAAAGAAATACGTGTGGATCGGATGACGGAAGAAATAAAACAATTGGGTTTTCTATGGATTGGAAGTCGTTCGAAATTGAAGGATATAACGTGGGAGGAATGGTGTAATTTTGATGTTTCTAGAAAATGCTAGTTTGGCAGTTAGCTTAATGATTGGTATGTAACTGATGTATGTTCTGGCATGTATCCTTGGTGTGGGCAAACTATTGTTGGCCCTTGATATCTAATAAAAAAAATTTGTTGGCCGTTAAAAAAAAAAACTAATGTCGTTGAATTGTTTTTCTTGTGCGGCCCACCTCTGATGTTCTCGAAAACAATAATAGGCCTCCCCCTTCACGTCCAGTATATGTTCATATTTCATTCCTTTATGGACAAGGTTGTGTATATGAATGATTGTTTCATAGGCCCAAAAGAACCAAACAAAACCAATTCCCACTATTGTCGTGACATATAAATGGCTGGATTTTGAATTTGACGCCCCACTATGAATTAATATATGGCCTGCCCAATATAATATAGAGATAGCGGGCTCGGTTCAATCAAGAAAAAATAGCAGCAATTTTAATTTCTGTCACTGGCGTTCTACTCTGCCCAACTGCCTGTTCATTTCCATATTACTCGTTTTCGCTCCATTTGCACCAGGACCTGGCAAAACACAAAAGAATATAATATAATACTAAAACTAAATAAAAAACAAATAAAAACTATACAAAAATTATACAATCTACACGGGACAAATATGTGTATTTTACCACTTATCAAATATCCCCACACTTAACCTTTTTTTCGTCCTCGAAAAAGAATTATGCAAACGGAATCATAGTCGGAATAGTCGTTCGGGACAAAAGCTTAAGTTATTTTATTAAAACCGAAACTCGTGTTAGCCGCGATTGCAAGTATATTTGTCCTCTTAAACCCAAACCCGGTTCCAAGCCTTTATCATGCAAGTTTAGTTCAAGTGCGGTCAATCTACCTAGGGTCTCACACTAAGAATTGCAAGTCTACCTACTCCCCCCTCAAGCTTATAGGACAAAAGGAACTAGGGGTGTGTAGAATTCGTTTCGAATTCGAAAAATTCGAACTTCGAAAAATTCGAAATTCGTTTAAATTCGATTCGATTATCAAGAATTCGTTTCGATTATAAGAATTCGAATTCGAATTCGATTCAATTAGAGTCAAGAAAATCGAATACGAATCGAATACGAATTTATAATTTCAAAATCGATTCGATTCGAAATTCGAATAAAATTTATACATTTTTATTTATTATTTTTATATATAATACATATAACTTTTATTAGGCTATACTATAAATTATTTTCAATTTTTTTCCAAGTATTAAAATTACCCATTACCAAACTCACTACATGACCCATAACTAAAACCTAAGTAACAAATCTATCAATAGATTTCTAAGCGTAAAAATATTAACTTGTAATGTGGAGTGGTTATTCCCGACTTCTCGTTTTGAATTTTAGACTTGTGGTACTTTATTTGGAACTTTTTAATGTGGTATCGTGCTTTATGGCTGCTTTAAAATTGATGTTTCATTTTGAAAGTTTTTTACACGTTTTTAAGGAATATGAATTAAATCGAATTTATTCGAATTCGATTCGAACTCGAATTTTTAATCGAATACGAATCAAATACGAATTGGGTTTTTTATTCGAATACGAATTCGAATCGAATTCGGTAGGTTTTAATCGAATTCGAATCGAATACGAATTCAAGGAAAAATAAAAATTATTCGAACAATTCGATTCGAATAATTCGAAAATTCGATATTCGATTCGATGAACACCGCTAAAAGGAACAACCACTGGGCTATTTCCTAACCGTCTTATACCAAGATCAAGAGAGTTTAGAATCAAATCTATTTTTTTTTTCATCACTTTTTCATTTTTTTTTCGAGCGTAGACGTTGCTTTCCCTAACCCAGAGGCATTCCGGCTGTAGAGTCGCTATCCCCAACTTGGATTACTTAGGCTTCGGTACTTTTTATTATTTTTTTTCTTTGCAAGGTCGATTTCACACACCCTAGCGGTAATCCGGCTGTAGAGTCGCTATCCCCAACCACAGACTACATAGAAATGGCTACTTTCATTTAGTTTCTAGCTCGCTTATTATTTTTTTTTTTATTTTTTTTTTCATTTTTCAACGAGATAATGACCAAAAACTCTAACGATCTTAGCTTATAACGGCATCCCTTATACTATTATCGGCGGTTTCAATTTCCCCACTTTCCCTAGATGAGAACCCACTAGTAGACCAACAATTAGGTATAATTAAGATCAAATTAACCTAGAACCGAATCGAGCCTACCCGCACATCCCAAACTAGACACAAGCTCAATTAAATTATCTCATATTATTATTATTTGAACCCGAACAAAAACCCGACTTTTCTATCATTTTCCGTTTTTTTATTTTGCAAACTTCTTATTTCAAAAGACATTTTCTAATTTTTTTTAATTTTTTTGGATTTATGATTTTTTTTTTTTTTTTGTATTTTTTATATTTTATGACTCAAGACTCTACTAACTAGACACTAAACGATAGTTCCCATCCCCACACTTAAACTTTACATTGCCCTCAATGTAAGATGGAAACCGACTCAAAAAACAAAAAAATAAATAAGAAATAAAAAAAACAACGGGCATAATTGGAAAGGACTTAGCTGGTTTAATTAATGTGTAAGCTCCAAATCTCTCGTCCAATCCAGCTCGATCGTATAGCATTTCGTTCGCGATCGGCTTTGACACTGACTGACATGCCTGATAAATGCCTGGGATCTGATAAGCAGCTCCAAAATCACCCGAATGGAGATTGAGTACGGGTGGTACATATTTAAACCTGCATAAACAAAAACAAGCAAACACCAAAGCAATACCGACTCGACACAAACGACTGAGTCAAAACTACTAAATTAGACTCATGGTACAGAATAAAAGACTCAAAAATACAAACTCTACAAGTGGGTCACAACTGTTCACGTACTTATGGAGGATCATGTAAGCGCAGCTCACCTCCATACACACTCTCACGGGCTGTAGCACTATCATACCTAACATTTCCCACATCTCTCCTATCCCCACACTGAGCCTTACTCAGCGTTTCTATCTTAAACTCTAATCTCAGCAATCTCTCCTCTAACTCCTCTACTCTCCTATCAGGTGGATCCCCACACTTGGGTTCTATCACCTTCTCCAGACTTGGATCACACACCACCTCTTCTTTATCACTCTCAACCCTCTCACTCTCCCCCACTAACGCTACCGCCTCGACTCTATCACTCGACCCTCTTGCATTCGTCACCTTGAAAACTACCGATTCGTCGTCCGCTCTAAGTGTGATTGTGCCTAAGAAGACATCTATAAGCGCTTTAGCGGTGTTCAAGAACGGGCGCCCTAAAATCAACGGCACGTTTTCATCGGCCTCCATATCTAGCACTACAAAATCCGCTGGGAAGACAAACTTATCCACTTTCACTAACAAATTCTCTACAATCCCCCTAGGGTACTTAACTGTCTTATCTGCTGACGAGAGGGTCATACGAGTTGGCTTCAAATCACCAAGGCCTAGTTTTTCGTAAAATGAATATGGCATCAAATTAATACTAGCACCAAGGTCTGCCAACGCGTGGTTTTTAACATCACCACCAAACAAACATGGGATCGTGAATATGCCCGGATCAGTGAGTTTCTCGGGAAGTTTGTTTAAGATCACCGCAGAACAATCTCCATTCAATGGAGTATTAGAACACTCACCTAACCTATCCTTACGCTTGAGAAAATCCTTAAGGATCTTGGCGTATTTGGGCATGGACCGCAGGGCCTCTATGAACGGAAGATTTACTTTTAACTGGGTGAACATCTCAAGAAATCTCTCGTACTCCCTAACATATTGTTGTTGCTTAAAGCGGACGGGAAATGGAATACGGGAGGGATCAAATAAGGGCGGTGGCCTAACCCTAACCGGTTGCTTCTCTACTCTCTTCTCAACCTGGGGCTCCTCGGTATGTGCGGTACTTGCTGGGCCTAACCTATGTTGCACTTTGCCGGGCTTTTCCATCTCTATCTCCTCATCTACCTCATCATCACTCCCTAACTCAACATTCTCTCTCACGACCTCCCCTAGACTCTTCCCACTACAAGTAGTGATTGCTTTCACAGAATGGTCAGCAGGGTGAGTGGTACCTGAAAACTGACCAGGAGGGGATTCTCTCAACTGCCTAGCTATATCAGTCACTGTTCTCTTAAGATCTAAAATGGTAGACTCTTGATTTTTAAGCTGAAGATGGTGACTCTTATTAATTTGATCTTGAGTTTTAACAAAATCAGTTAGGGATTTCTGGGTCGCCTGGTTTTGTGTCATCATCTGAGCGTTTTGTGTCATCATCTGAGCGAACATCTCCTCCATCCTACTCAAACTCCCTTCGAAAACCTTGCCACTACCTTGACCCTCTTGATTCGACCCCCCACTAGCAAACTGTCCACTCGAACCTGAACCACTACCACTCGTATATAAACCAGATCCCCTATTTTGATACTGACTAGATGGAAACCCAGGGGGATTTCCAGAAGGGCGATATCCACTACTACTACCACTACCCTGCCAGCTGGGGTTAAAACTATTATTATTATTACTAAATTGACCCCTAGACTGACCCGCTATGAACTCAACCTGCTCTAACGTAAGTGTGGGACACTCTATCGTATCATGACCTCCTCTACAGACCTCACACCTATCAACTTTCTTCTTAATCTCATTCAACTCTTGCCTCATACTCTCGACTACAGCAGCTAACGATGGATCCAACCTAACTTGGTTTACCCCTCGACCGGCCGAGGTGGTATGAACAGGAATGGAACTCCTGCGGGTAGAGCTGTAGTCCATATCAGAATGTGCGAAACTCTTGAACAAACCATTGTACTCATTCACCGTCTTCTTTCCCATAAGCTGCCCTCCTGCTGAAGTATCGAAACGAGCTCTAATCTCAGGAGTAAGACCATTGTAAAACTTTTCAACTAACGCCCAATCAGACAAACCATGCTGCGAACAACGAGAAAGAAGCGTCTGAAAAGGCTCCCATGCTAAGTGGTACGGCTCATCAGGCTCCATACGGAAGGATTGAATCTGATCACGAAGGCGAGACGCCTTGGATGGTGGGAAGTACTTGGCTAAGAAAGCATCACGAAGACATGCCCAAGTGGTGAAAGTACCCGCTGGCTGAGAATCGAACCAGACGGTTGCGCGTCCAGCGAGAGAGAATGGGAAAACCTGAAGGTACCTGGTCTCTAGATTAACACCCTCAATGGAGAAGGTCCTGCAAAGGCGAGTGATGCGATTGATGTGGGCGGGAGCATCCTCATCATCACGGCCGTGGAATTGGCATGAATTGGTGATGGCCGTCATGATGTTAGATGGAATCTGCCAGGACCTATCATTGGCTATGTTTGGAAGGGTGATGGGGGAATTCGCACCGGTGAAACCAGTGGTAGCCTGCTCGTAAACGGTGCGATTCGCCATTTGAACTGCGGGTGTGGGTGGTGGGGAAACGTGTGGTAATGACTTCGGAAAGAAGTCGGTGTGTGGTGGAGACGAGGAAGAGTTAGAAGAACTTACCTCGGGTGCAACGGACGAAACAGAAGTCTTGATCGTAAGCGGATTCGGCGGAGGTCCCTGCGAGCGCGTATGGGGCATCAACTGCAAAAACCAAGTACGAACAAGTAAGAAGACTCTAACAACGACTCACTAAACTAGAAAAGACACTAAAGCAAATATTTTTTTTTATTTTTTATAATTTTTAGACTCCTACGACTCAACGAACACACATGTAGCACGTAATATGTCAACTAAGTCCAAACAAAGTAATCAACGCAATCGCCAAAGAATCCCCGGCAACGGCGCCAAAAACTTGATGTGCTAAAAGTGGTTTAACTAAATTAACTAAATTAAACCCTAAACTAGACTCTCAAAGTTTTAAGTTTATAAAATAAAGACTCTCTAAAACCTAAACCACACGACCGGCAAATGTACCGATCGATGCAGTATAGCCTAAGGAAGTCCGAGTATCGAACCCAAGAGACTCTACTAAATTACGCTAATGACTCTATCTAGACTTAGACTGACACGGACTTTAACTAATTGTTTATTGATTGGGGGGGTTTCTAAATATCCTAAAAATATAATTAAAATTATACTAATCAAGACGAACTAGACGCAAACTTGAACAACGACTGAACTCAAGAGATGATGAAGGCTACCTAGGCTATACTCCTGTTTAACTTGGAATGGATTTCTATTCGTAACTGACGTGGTATGGAACCGGGATCTTATGATACTAAACCTATTAAGATACCAACTAAGCCCCTTAAACCCTCTCGAGGTGATTCTTGTGGCACTACCTAGGCTGTTAATCCTACCGGTTATTAGATTTCCTTACAGTCCTCTAATATCTTGAAAGTGCCCTAATATGACAATCTACCTTACAGCGCGAAAGTCTAAGGCAACTATGGATTTTAACTTGGTTTAATAGACAAGAGAATGGTTAGGGAACTAAGACCGATTTCTTACAAAACCTAATCCTAGCTATTTACCAAACCAAGACCTATTAATAATCTCGAGCCTTACAGCGACAAGAATTAGTAGAACACTTGATTTTATAAGATTACCGAATATTACTTCTAAGGTTTGATGGCCACTTAACCCTAAAGGATTAAAGATTTATTACGTGATATAGACACTCACCAAAATCTAAAACCCTACCACGATTCTATTATGTGATAAAGACTGTCACCAAGATTCGTACGAAGCAATAATCAATGATCAAACAATCACAAGCATGCATACTGTAAAAACCCTCGGTAAAACCGACACCCTCATAATGTGTCTAACACTCTAGTATATTTTAGAATGTCCCAATATGTCTTATAATACACCCCGTATGTGAAAACCAAGCCCGAATTATGTTATAACATATAAAATAAATTAAAAACAAGAAATTACAAGTTGAGGCGGGAAGCGTAGACCCACCCCAGCCATTTACGCGGGCGGTATCAAGGTGGATACCGGATATCGTTGATTTCTTTAGTTCAAACGGGCCGCGTAGACCCCATCTTAATCTAACGCGGGCCGCTAGAGATCATCAAACGCGGAGACATCCTAGGCCGACACGTGTCGACATCGTGGCGGATCTACTTGGTGATCGGGACAAGCTATATGTTGACTGGGTGTTGACGCGGGCCGCGTAAGGCTTAGCCTTACCTTACGCGGGCCTCCTGAAAGTCGTATATCAGCACTATATAAGAAGGCCATCAGTTTTCGTTTTCCGTCGCTCACAATTTCATTCTCAATCTCACTTTCTGAATTAGAGGCATTATAGTCGGGTATTATACCCCTAATTAGCGAGGTTCTGCTCCGTTGTAAGTATTATAACCCCAGTTTCGTAACAATTACACTGCCCGATTGATTTAGGGTTCCGTAACAACTGTCGTGGTTCTGCCCGACGTAGTTGTTGGAATACCGTCTCGGGGAGGGTATCATTAATATTTTCAAAGGGTTATGATACTAACCAATGTACATTTGTATAAATTATAGATTATATCCAGGAAACCCTTACAAGAAGTCTAAGATAGCAATGTGAGTTTATCCTCTTTTTGTTAACCTTTTTGGAATGTTTTACAAAACCTTAATTGTTTTACAATGCGATTAAGCAGTGATTGAGTCTTTGTAGTTCTTCAATTACTGCCGGTATGTTGGGGTTTTGTATACAAAATTTGTACTACACTGTGAGTAGTAAGTCGGGATGACAATACGTTACCATTGGACAATGAGTTAGCCAATGTGTAATATGACCCACAAGTCAGGATTGACAGTACTAAATGGAGTAATTGTGTAGACATAAACAATGTGATCGCTCTCAATACTGTTTTAATTGATAAAATGTTTCTTGATTAAAATGGGATTCACTCACCAGTATTTCCGACTGACAAGTGTTTTTAAAACGCGTTACAGGTAACACAATGTGACAGCCAATTAGTGAAAAGCCAGCTGGAGAGCACTGAAGGCTTGGGAAAAATGTGGCTATAAAAGTTACCTAATAAATGATGTTTTAAATTCAATAAAATAGGATTTGTCCCTATAAATGTATTGTAATAAGAAACTTGGGTTTTGCCCATGTTATTATTAATATCAAATATGGTGGTTTTACTCTGATAAACATTTCCTAACTACGGTCCTGATGTAATTTCATCTGCAAGATTAAACACCTGATACCACCAAACTCTGAGCTCGCGTCCGCCCGTTCCCAGGACAGTTAAGGGATCAGGGGTTGCGACAGAAGGTGGTATCAGAGCCTAGCCACTGGTCTGAGCCAAAGAAGTGATCTGCTGACACTTAAATTCTATATTGTGTTAGGAAATAAATTACGGAAATGCGTGCATAACTGTATTTATTTGTTATGTGTTAGTTGACTATTTGTTAGTTTACAGTATGAGTGGTCAAGGACCCTCAGACATGAGGCGTTAGTTGTCTGATTCCCCTATGAGTGAAGGTACTTCATCACAGCCTGCCCTTTCTGGGTATTCTGCTGATCAGGAAGAAGGGATATTTGCTTTTAGAGCTCAGTCAGAAGAGTCATTCCCTCATAAGAAACGAGGATGGTTTAGTAAGGAAGCCTTTGCTCGTAGGAAGAGAATGTGAAAGTTGCAACAGCAAAGAGTTTTAGCAGCCGCTAAGCGTAAGACAGATGCCCAAACACATAATATGCTTAATAGAAGCCTAGCTAATTTCCATATCCTAGCTACAACTGCTGCTGACCCGAGTCTGGAACAACTAGTAGCCCCACAAGCACAAAACCCAGACCAACCCATGGAGATAGAAAACCCCGAAAACCAAGTGGAGATGCATGACTTTAACCCAGAAGAAATCCCTAGGGTACCTGCACCAAACCCCTTAGACCCAAATTACGACCCCTGGTGGGATGATAATAGGGACTTTGTGCAACGTTACCCTATTCATGAAGACACAACCATACAGAACCTAGGAGCCTATCCAGGTATGGACCCTTTAGATCCCTATTACCACGATGAATATATTAGGGAGATCTTAGAAGATCCTTACCGATTTCAGGCACTTTCACCCCCATATCAGGAACCCGCACCCCAGATTCCAAACCCAGTCCGAGAACCTGCACCCCCAATGAGTGCAGAAAACGTTCAAGAACTTAGGACTTTTGGGGAGGAAATTTTAGAAAGCAGTGAGATAATGTGTCAGGTGGGAGAGCGTCTCGTATGGAAATACGATGAGCGCAATATGGATTTTTGGATAAATCCATATCCGTGAATGTGAGAATGGAGGAAACGGTAGTAGTAATAATAATAAAATAAAAATAAAATTATATGTGTACGGATGCATAATACTATTAGTGTAATTTTCTTTCTGTTGGTATTGTAATCTTTATTTCAGTACTAGTGTGTAATAGACGCATAGTATATGAAAATAGAGTACAAGTCGCAATGATTGACGTTTTTGGCTAGATTGCGTATCATGTGATTAACTATATTAGATATTATGTTGTGATATTAATATGGGGTAAATGTTTAAAATTCAGATGGCCGACGAAGGAAATCAAGGAAATCTGAATGATGATAACCAGAGTAACATTAACGTGGTTAATGAGAATCCAAGCATCAATAACAATAACAATCAAGTGGATAATAGTGCTATCCAACACATAGTAGCACAAGGAATTATAGATGCAATGCCATTTATTCTTCAAACTGTTAAGGATGCTGATAACAAAAGTAAACATAGTAGTAAGCGACCAAGTGAACCGTAACACAGCGTGAACAATGGACCAATACTTCAATTGCCTATTCCCAAAAGAAGAAGAACCGTGCCTTACGGTTGTTCTTACAAAGAATTCTGGTCTTGTAAACCAATGGAATTCTCGGGCAATGAAGAACCCATTGCAGCTCTACGCTGGATAGAAAAGATTGAGGCTGTTTTGAGAATAAGTAAATGTGCGGAAGAGGACAAGATAATGTTTGCTTCCAATCTATTTAAGAATTCAGCCTTGGAATGGTGGAACACTATCCTTCAGTCTAGAGGAAGTGATAGGGTTTATAGTATGGATTAGGAAGAATTTAGGAATGTGGTAGAAAAGAAATTATGCCCTCCTAATGAAAAGGAACAGATAGCAAACAAATTCCTAAATCTTAGGATGACTGGTGTGGATAGTAAGGGGTACACGAAGTAATTCTTTGAATATGCTAGAATAGTACCAACTCTTGCTTCACCAGAACCAGTGTTAATCTCCCGTTATATCTGGGGATTAATTGGAGAGATTAGACATGTAGTCAAGGCAGCTAGACCTCAAACTATAGAAGAAACTGTAGAACTAGCCAATACCTTGACGGATGAACTAATCCGTACTAGAGAAGAAGATCAGAGGAGGAACCTAACCCAAAGGCTTACTCAAGAATTCCGTTCTGGAAATTACAATCGTAGGAATATGGGTTCTACCTCGGCACCATACTGCAAGGTCTGCAAGAAAAAGCATTCGGGAAAATGATCCACTCTTTGCAATTATTGCAAGATGCCAGGACACAAGGAAGAAAATTGCAGGAAGAAATCCAGTAATGGATTATGCTTCAACTGTGGAGAAAAAGGTCATATCAGGCCAAACTGTCCAAAATTAGCTCCAGCTACAAACAACAAGAATACTAAAAATGCTAGAGCATTTGTTCTGACTGCAGAGGAAGCCAAAATGATTCCAGATGTCATAGCTGGTACGTTTTTAGTTAATGATATCTTTGCTAAAGTATTATTTGACTCTGGTGCAAACCAAAGTTTTATTAATACATCTTTTTGCAAATTTTTAAATTAATCATTAACTAAACTACCACAAGAATGTTTAGTAGAGACGGCCAATGGAGAAACTGTTAGAATTTCTGAAATCTTGCAGGGAGCAAGAATAGAAATTTTAAATCAGAAATTTATTGCAAATCTTTATCCCATGAACCTGGTAGGATTTGATGTTGTTTTAGGAATGGATTGGTTAATAGCTAATAAAGCCAATATTTTATGTGATCAAAAGTCAATACAAGTAAATTCACCAAAAGGTAAAATGATCACAATTAAAGGAGATAAACCATCTAGATCCACAAAATTCATCTCTGTGATGAAAACTGCAAGTTCTATAAGAAAAGGTTCTATAGTGTATTTGATTTCTATAATCACTAACACTAAAGGAAAAGAACTAAAAGATATTCCAGTAGTATCTCAGTTTTCAGATGTCTTTCCAGAAGAATTGCCAGGATTACCTCCAGATAGAGAAGTTGAATTCAGAATCCATTTAATACCAGGAACATCACCGATTGACAAAGCACCTTACCGTTTGGCACCTGCAGAAATGCAAGAATTGAAGAAACAATTAGACGAATTGTTAGAGAAAGGATTTATACAACCAAGTTCGTCGCCATGGGGAGCGCCGATATTGTTTGTTAAAAAGAAGGACGGATCAATGCGTATGTGCATTGACTACCGTGAATTAAACAAAGTCACGATTAAAAATCGGTACCCATTACCGAGAATCGATGATCTGTTTGATCAACTGCAAGGAGCTCGATTTTTCTCTAAAATCGATTTAAGGTCAGGATATCATCAATTAAAGGTACATGAAGAGGACATTCCTAAAACCGCTTTCAGAACAAGGTATGGCCATTATGAATTTACTGTCATGCCATTTGGTTTAACCAATGCCCCAGCTGCATTTATGGACATGATGAACCGAATATGTAAGCCATATTTGGATAAATTCATAATTGTTTTCATAGATGATAATCTAATTTATTCTAAGAATAAAGAGGATCATGCAAAGCATTTGCACGCACTTTTAAGTTTGTTAAGAAAGGAAAAGCTTTATGCTAAATTCTCTAAGTGCGAATTTTGGTTAGAACAGGTATAATTTCTTGGACACCTAGTTAATCATGAAGGAATTCATGTAGATCCAACAAAGATCGAGGCAATTACTAAATGGAAAACCCCTGAGTCACCAACCGAGGTTAGAAGTTTCTTAGGATTGGCCGGTTATTATAGAAGGTTTATTCAAGATTTTTCTAGAATAGTCATTCCCTTAACTAAGTTAACCTGTAAATCTGTTAAGTTTGAATGGGGAGTAAAACAAGAAGAAGCCTTTAGAATTCTTAAGCAAAGATTAACCCATACACCCATATTAGCGTTACCAGAAGGAACTGAAGACTTTGTAGTCTATTGTGACGCTTCCAAATTAGGTTATGGATGTTTATTAATGCAACGACAAAAGGTTATAGCTTACGCATCTAGACAACTTAAGAATCATGAAGAGAATTATTCCACCCATGATTTAGAGTTAGGAGCTATAATTTTTGCTCTTAAAATTTGGAGACATTACCTTTATGGTAGTAAGTTTACCATATTCACTGATCATAAGAGTTTAAGGTATATCTTCAAACAAAAGGAATTGAATATAAGACAAAGACGCTGGATGGAGATGCTTAGTGACTATGATTGTGATATCCAGTATCATGAAGGACAAGCAAATGTAGTGGCATATGCTTTAAGCCGAAAATATCATGAAAAGCCAAAAAGGGTACGTTCTCTTAAATTAAATCTGCAAGTAGATTTAAATGATCAGATAAGAGAAGCAGGCGAATCAGTAATCAAGGATGATTCTGAAAAATTAAAAGGTATGCTAAAAGAATTGGAACAAGGAATAGATGGAATTTGGAGATTCCATAAAAAGAGAATGTGGATACCTAAATTAGGAAACCTACGTCATCGTATATTAGAAGAAGCTCATAAGTCTAAGTATACGATGCATCCAGGAAGTGATAAAATGTACCAGGATTTAAGGAAAAATTTCTGGTGGATAGGAATGAAAAAGGACATAGCAGCCTATGTTTCTAAATGTTTAACTTATTCACAAGTCAAAGCTGAACACCAGAAACCCTCAGGATTTCTACAACAATTAGAATGCCGGTGTGGAAATAGGAATTGATAACAGTGGATTTTGTTACTAAATTACCCAAAACCAAGAAAGGAAATGATACAATCTGGGTGATTGTAAATAGATTAACCAAGTCAGCTCATTTCCTACCAATGAAGGAAACTTTCAGTATGGAACAATTAGCTAAACTATATGTAAATGAAATTGTTTCTTTACATGGAATTCCTTTATCAATTGTTTCTGATAGGGATAGTCGATTTACATCTCATTTTTGGTTAAGTTTCCAAAAGGCAATGGGAACCAAGTTAAAGCTAAGCACAGCTTATCATCCTCAAACAGACGGACAAAGCGAAAGGACAATTCAGACAACGGAAGATATGCTTAGAGCTTGTGTAATTGTTTTCGGAGGTAATTGGGACGATCACTTACCTTTAATAGAATTTTCTTATAATAATAGTTATCACACAAGTATCAATGCTGCACCATTCGAAGCACTTTATGGACGAAAGTGCCGAACCCCAGTCTGTTGGGCAGAAATTAGGGAAAAGCAACTATCTGGACCTGAGATAGTGCAAGAAACAACTGACAAAATTATTCAAGTCAAGGAACGACTGAAAGCAGCACGTGATAGACAGAAAAGTTATGCCGATAACCGACGCAAGCCATTGGAGTTTCAAGTAGGAGATAAAGTATTATTGAAAGTCTCTCCTTGGAAAGGAGTGGTAAGATTCATCAAACGGGGAAAGCTAAGTCCCAGGTATGTTGGACCTTTTAAGATTATTAGAAAAATAGAACCTGTAGCCTATCAGCTACAACTGCCAGAGGAAATAGCAGGAATACATGATGTATTTCATGTATCAAATCTCAAAAAGTGTTTAGCTAATGAATCACTGATAGTACCTCTTAAGGATATAGAGGTATATGAACAACTCAAATTTGTAGAAAGGCCTCTACAGATTGAAGACAGGAAAGTCAAGAATCTCAAACATAAAAGACTAGTTCTGGTCAAAGTGAAGTGGGACTCCAAAAGAGGACCTGAGTATACATGGGAGCTCGAGTCAGAAATGCAAAAGAAATATCCGCATTTGTTCCAATAGATCTCGAGGACGAGCTCTAAAAAAAGGTGGGGAGGATGTAACAACCCTCGGTAACACCAAAACCCTCATAATGTGTCTAACACTCTAGTATATTTTAGAATGTCCCAATATGTCTTATAATACACCCCGTATGTGAAAACCAAGCCCGAATTATGTTATAACATATAAAATAAATTAAAAACAAGAAATTACAAGTTGAGGCGGGCCGCGTAGACCCACCCCAACCATTTACGCGGGCGGTATCAAGGTGGATACCGGATATCGTTGATTTCTTTAGTTCAAACGGGCCGCGTAGACCCCATCTTAATCTAACGTGGGCCGCTAGAGATCATCAAACGCGGAGACATCCTAGGCCGACACGTGTCGACATCGTGGCGGATCTACTTGGTGATCGGGACAAGCTATACGTTGACTGGGTGTTGACGCGGGCCGCGTAAGGCTTAGCATTACCTTACGCGGGCCGCCTGAAAGTCGTATATCAGCACTATATAAGAAGGCCATCAGTTTTCGTTTTCCGTCGCTCACAATTTCATTCTCAATCTCACTTTCTGAATTAGAGGCATTATAGTCGGGTATTATACCCCTAATTAGCGAGGTTCTGCTCCGTTGTAAGTATTATAACCCCAGTTTCGTAACAGTTACGCTGCCCGATTGATTTAGGGTTCCGTAACAACTGTCGTGGTTCTGCCCGACGTAGTTGTTGGAATACCGTCTCGGGGAGGGTATCATTAATATTTTCAAAGGGTTATGATACTAACCAATGTACATTTGTGTAAATTATAGATTATATCCAGGAAACCCTTACAAGAAGTCTAAGATAGCAATGTGAGTTTATCCTCTTTTTGTTAACCTTTTTGGAATGTTTTACAAAACTTAATTGTTTTACAATGCGATTAAGCAGTGATTGAGTCTTTGTAGTTCTTCAATTACTGCCGGTATGTTGGGGTTTTGTATACAAAATTTGTACTACACTGTGAGTAGTAAGTCGGGATGACAATACGTTACCATTGGACAATGAGTTAGCCAATGTGTAATATGACCCACAAGTCAGGATTGACAGTACTAAATGGAGTAATTGTGTAGACATAAACAATGTGATCGCTCTCAATACTGTTTTAATTGATAAAATGTTTCTTGATTAAAATGGGATTCACTCACCAGAATTTCCAACTGACAAATGTTTTTAAAACGCGTTACAGGTAAGACAATGTGACAGCCAATTAGTGAAAAGCCAACTGGAGAGCACTGAAGGCTTGGGAAAAATGTGGCTATAAAAGTTACCTAATAAAAGATGTTTTAAATTCAATAAAATAGGGTTTGTCCCTATAAATGTATTGTAATAAGAAACTTGGGTTTTGCCCATGTTATTATTAATATCAAACATGGTGGTTTTACACTGATAAACATTTCCTAACTACGGTCCTGATGTAATTTCCGCTGCAAGATTAAACACCTGATACCACCAAACTCTGAGCTCGCGTCCGCCCGTTCCCAGGACAGTTAAGGGATCGGGGGTTGCGACACATACACACCAAATTAAAGATTCCAAAGTCGTTTACAATTCAAGATAATCCACAACCAACGTCTAAACGAATAAAAATCCAAACTTTATCAAACAATCATCATAGCCTAGGTAGTACAAGAAGTCTAGCCAATAATAATTGTATCAAACGACATAACAATCTTTAACAAATCAGAATTCATCGTGAATAATTAAGAACAAACGAAACCGAAAGAATAACGAGAAGATAAAACCCGAAAATCTTCAATCACGAGCGTTCCCGAGCTTCCTCGACCTCTAAGCAGCCTCCAAAAGTCGTCTTTGATGTCCAAAATTCGCTGATGTGCTTGCTGACTTCGTCTCTTGATCTTCGTGCGTCCTTCTGATGTGCGGCCACCCAAGAATCCTTTATATCCCCCCCTTGAATTCGTATCTTCTGTCGTATATATATATTATCAAGTTACTTTGTTTCCAAGTAAAATAACAGCCGTTGGCTTCTCAAGTCGGTGCCTGACTTTAATTCTCTCGCGGCCCAATGATGTACAAAACAACACCCACTAATGTTGTTGAATTGTTTTTCTTGTGCGGCCCACCTCTGATGTTCTCGAAAACAATAATAGGCCTCCCCCTTCACGTCCAGTATATGTTCATATTTCATTCCTTTATGGACAAGGTTGTGTATATGAATGATTGTTTCATAGGCCCAAAAGAACCAAACAAAACTAATTCCCACTGTTGTCGTGACATATAAATGGCTGGATTTTGATTTTGACGCCCCACTATGAATTAATATATGGCCTCCTGTAACAACTCTCAAAAAGTCCTATTTATTTAATTAATTTATCCAATAGGAAACCTTAATTGAGACACCCAAGTGATTCTGTACAAACCCTAAAATTTTCAGAACAATCAGAATCAGGATCAGGGCCCCTAAAACTCAGGGGGGGTAAACCCTAGTTACGATTATCTTAAAAAATTCGTTGTCAAAAATCGAAATTACCAAACTGTCAAATCAGCAAGGCTAGTCCCAGACGTGGCTGACCTAGGGTGAAAACGTGTCCCTTGCGCACCGTAAGGGATTTGGTCTTGCGGTGCGCAAGCCTGGCCAAATTTTAAGTATAAATAGCAGACATTGGCAATCGAATTTTGGTATTGAAACGACGTAAAACTTCGCTACATGCACTGAGATACATTCTGTTTACCACAATTAACACACACGGATCACTAATCGCCGCCGCAATACAGGGTAATAACTCGATCGCTGCTACGATTCAATGTCCGATCGATTAAACTATCCAATGGATGTTTAAGTGCTGCCCACATTAGGGTTTATGCTTTGTCATTCGTCGTTAATTCGATGGATGTTTAAGTATCGCACTTTGTCATTCGTTGTGAAGGTTTTAATCTCGTGAGTTATCGTAAATGCTGTATTAAGTTACTAACCAAATTGTGTGCCTGTTGTTAAATTTAGGTTAAAAGGCTAATCAGTAGGCTAGGCTCTGCTCAATTAAACCTGCAATGTGAGTCATTCTCTTTTTATCAAATTTAATTTCAAAAGCATATTTATTTCAAAGTTATAATTACAGGGATTAAGTCTTGTTATCTGAAATTACTGCCAGTATGTGGGGGGATGTGCACATAGCTACTAATTATTTATCACTTGTGGGTGAAAGGACCCAGCAAGTGATATGTCCACAGTCACAAGTCCGGTCAAGTGACAACTGGGTCAGTTAATTCAAAAGATAGAAACATTGTAATCGCTCTTAATACTGTAAATTATAACAAACAGGTCATTTTAGTAAAATGAATGATTCACTCAGTATTTCCTGCTGACAAAACCTTTTTCAAACATGTTTCAGGTGATCTGTTGTGATCCAAGAAAAGTGCCGAGAAGCACTACAAGCTTAAGGAAGTGGCTCAGTATAAAAATAAAGAAACATGTTTTGTAAAATAAAAGATTTCTCCGAGAAATCTCAAGATTGTAAATTAACGGGTTTTATCCCGAGTTGTGAAATAAAATAATCGGGAAATATTTCAGTTTTAAAAAGATCCTGAAGAGACTTCCGCTGTTAAATAAATACTACGGGATTTTCTGTCCCGCGGCTCCTGAAACGAGTCAAACCGGGTCGGGGGCCGTGACAGAAAAAGGTGGTATCAGAGCCACTGATTTAAGCCTATTAAGTATTTAGAAAATACTTAATTTTACTGATTGCCATTTTGTGATTATGTGTTTATTAACTGACTATTTGCTAGTTACAGTATGGGTAAGCAAAAGCTTTCAAATATCTATCTTAAATTAGATAGGTCATCCACTGAGAAGGGAAGTTCATCCCAAACCAAACCCTCAAATTACTCTGCAATCCCTGAAGAAGGAATATTTGTGCGAAAGGCACAATATGAGGAACCACTATCTCCTAGTAAAAGAAATCTAATTATTAAGAAAAGCCAGGAGAAAATAAAGAAACTCCGAGAAAAGAAGGTTAAACAGGAAACCCAGGAATTAACCAGTAAAACACCTTGGGAGGACAAGTTAGACGAGAAATGGGCAAATCTTTATATGCTAGCTACTATAGCAGTTGATGCAAATCTTTAAATAATTTTACCCAAATCTTAGCACCTTTATCAAACTATAGTCCAAAAGCCTTATAAGTAAATAAATAAATTTACAATAAAACCAAGTGTGTTTTAATTTTCAGTTATTTTGTAGTTATCCAGTCTGAAATAATATTTAAAAGTTTTCTATAAAATTTTATTATAATTTTTAATTATGTGTATTTTGATAAACAGCATGAGTGATTTGTCTGACGCCCTTCAGAACTTAAATCTCTATCCGGTAAAAATAGAGGTTTCCAGAGATTTCAATAGGTATATACCAGACATAGAAGAACCTATTAAATTTAATGCTGCACCACCTCCAGAGAAACCCAAGCCCAAGAAAAGAAGGAGATTTGTAGGATGGAGGCGTGTGCGTAGGAGGAAGCCTGTCACTAGAAAGATGCCTAAAATAGAAAATCCTTTAGATAAAGGGAAGGAAATTGAAGTCGGGGAAGAGTCTAGGCAGATGGGATTACAGTTTGATGAATATTCAAAGCAAATAGAAATAGAGACTGGAGGAGGATTTAATCAAACCCAGATAGAAATGGGAGAAAGCTCTAAGCAAAATCAGGAAATGACATTGCAAGAAGAGCTGGATTTTATATTGGCAAGCTGTGATACTATTCAGCCTGTCAATAGAAATGTTTTTACTCAGTCTCTTGAATCTCAATTACCTATAAACTTAGAACCAGCAATCCCAGAACCTATAGTCCATACCCAACCTTTAGGAATGGACGAATGGTGGACGAATGACTGGCAATTCCAAAACCTGCTCAACAGTCCTAATTCCTTTCTTCCTCAGTTCGACCCGGAACCATTACCAAATCCACCCATGAGTAATGAGAATTTAGCAGAACTTCGCCATTTTGGCGAAGAGTTAATGGATGCGGGAAATAGAATCCGGGAGATAGGGGACAAATTGCATGGAAGTATGATGAAAGGGAGCTTCGTTTTTAGGAAAACAAATGACGAAAGATAGTAGGTTTATGAAACTGTTGTTGTGTAATAGTAATAATAAAACCAGTATGTGTAAAATAAATAATAAATCGATTGTATATAGAAGCATGACAAAATCTATAAAACAAATGAAATTTTAGAAAATTTACAATTTTGTTTGTATATTCGTTTACGTGATTATGTGCAATTAATTGTGACATTGGATTATTTCTTTTATACTAATTATTTATCTATAAATTAATTATCAGATGGAAAACGCTAATAACGAACCAGTTAATGAGGTTAATCAATCTGAGCAACACCCGGGGGATCAATATATGACTAGACAGGATATAGAAAATATTGTTGCTCAAGGAATAGCTAATGCTATTCCAGCAATAGTTGCTGCTGTTAAAAATCCAATCGAGCCTCAACAAATCATTCCAAGCAAACGTATTTCTGAAGATAACTTCAGTAATAGCATAAACGGAGGCGGTAATCATACTAATCATAATAATGAACCACTGCAAGCTCCGCTCCCTAAGAAAATGAAAGCTGCAACACCTGGTTGCACTTATAAAGAATTTCTTGCTTGTAAACCCACTGAGTTTGCAGGCAATGAAGGAGCAACTTCAGCACTGCATTGGTTAGAGAAAACCGAGGCAGTAATTGCCATAAGTAAATGTGACAAGTATGATCAGGTCATGTACGCGTCAAATCTTTTCAAAGAAGGGGCGCTAGAATGGTGGAACACGGTGCTACAGGCTAAAGGAAGAAATAGGGCCTACGCCATGAACTAGGAAGAATTTAAGAGTCTTGTAGAAAGAAAATTCTGTCCCGAATATGAAAAAGATCAAATGGCAAATAAGTTTCTAAACCATAGAATGATGGGTGTAGATTGTCGCGGTTATACTTCGACATTCTTTGAATATGCTAGAGTGGTACCAAAACTGGCTTCGCCAGAACCGGTACTCATTTCTCGCTATATTTGGGGATTGATTGGTGAAATCCGCAATATCGTTAAAGCTACGAGACCTTGCACTATTGACGATGCAGTGGAATTAGCCAACACCTTAACTGATGAACTGGTACGCACAAGAGATGATAATAAGAAAAAGGAACTGGCTCAGAAAATTACCCAAGGATTTCGTACGGGTAATAATAACAGCTTCAAGAGAAGAGGAACAGGGCAATCTTCAAATTTGCCTTTCTGTCAAAATTGTAAAAAGAAACATTTTGGAAGATGCAAGGTATATTGCAATTTTTGCAAAACTGTAGGACATCGTGAAGAAAATTGCAGGAAGAAATCCATAATTTGTTACAATTGTGGAGAAGCAGGACATTTCAAAACAGAATGTCCTAAAGTGGTCAAACCAGCAGACAACAAAGCCAAGACGGTCGATGGAGCCACTAAAAAGAATGTCAGAGCATTCCAGCTGACCACTCAAGAAGTAGAACTTATTCCAGATGTGATAGCTGGTACGTTCTTAGTTCACAACATTTACGCCAAAGTATTATTTGACTCTGGTGCAAACCAAAGTTTTATCAATACTTCATTCTTCCAAACTCTTAAGTTACCTTTAACCAATCTTAGGCAGATTTTTACAGTCGAAACGGCAGACGGAAATTCTGTTAGCATAGATAAAGTTTTGCAAAAAGAAAATATAGAACTCTCAGGTCATAAATTTTATGCAAACCTATTACCTATGAAATTAGCCGAATTTGATGTTGTGTTAGGAATGGATTGGTTAGTAGCCAACCATGCTCGAATCCTTTGTGATAAAAACTCTATAGAAATTCAGGCACCTACTGGGGAAATAATTACAATTACAGGAGATAAGCCACGTAAACCCATGAAGTTCATATCAGTAATGAAAGTTGCTAGTTATGAACGAAAGCAAGGAATAGTGTATATGATTTCGGTAATCATTAGCACTAAAGGTAAAGAACTTAAGGAAATTCCTGTAGTCTCAGAATACCCAGATATATTTCCCGAAGAGTTACCAGGGTTACCACCTGATAGGGAAGTAGAATTTAGGATTCATCTAATTCCCGGAACTATACCGATAGCCAAGGCACCTTATCGGTTAGCACCCACATAAATGTTAGAACTGAAAACACAATTAGATGAATTACTAAGTAAAGGATTCATACAACCTAGCTCATCCCCTTGGGGAGCGCCAGTGTTGTTTGTAAAGAAGAAGGATGGTTCGATGAGAATGTGTATTGATTATAGAGAACTGGATAAGGTCACAATTAAGAATCGATACCCATTACCCAGGATTGATGATCTTTTCGATCAACTTCAAGGAGCTAAATATTTTTCTAAGATCGACTTACGTTCCGGATATTATCAATTAAAGGTACAAGAAGAAGACATACCTAAGACTGCTTTCAGAACTAGGTATGGTCATTACGAGTTTACAGTTATGCCCTTCGGGTTAACGAATGCACCTGCAGCATTCATGGACAAGATGAATAGAATCTGTAAACCGTATTTGGATAAATTTGTAATTGTTTTCATCGACGATATACTTATTTATTCAAAAAGTCAGGACGAACATTGTGAGCACTTACATATACTCTTAACTTTGTTAAGAAAAGAAAAGCTTTACGCGAAATTCTCAAAATGTGAATTTTGGTTACAAGAAGTGCAATTCTTAGGACACATGGTGAATCATGAAGGTATTCATGTAGATCCTGCTAAGATAGAGGCAATTACCAAATGGAAGGTTCCACAATCCGCAATGGAAATTAGAAGTTTTATAGGTTTAGCAGGATATTATAGACGGTTTATTAAGGATTTTTCCAAGATAGTTGTACCATTAACGAAGCTAACCTGTAAAGCAGTTAAGTTTGAATGGGGACCTAAACAAGAAGAAGCCTTTAGAATCTTGAAATAGAAATTAACCAATGCTCCAATCTTAGCCTTACCAGAAGGAACCGAAGATTTTGAAGTATATTGTGATGCTTCAAAACTAGGATTTGGATGTGTGTTAATGCAGCGTAAGAAGGTAATTGCGTATGCTTCAAGACAATTGAAAAAGCACGAAGAAAACTATATGACTCATGATTTAGAATTAGGAGCCGTAATTTTTGCCTTGAAAATTTGGAGACATTATTTGTATGGAAGTAAGTTTACTGTCTATACAGATCACAAAAGTTTAAAATATATTTTTGGGCAAAAAGAGTTAAACATGAGACAAAGAAGATGGATGGAAATCCTAAGTGATTACGACTGTGATATTCAGTATCACGAAGGAAAGGCAAATGTAGTTGCAGATGCCTTAAGTCGTAAGTATCATGAAAAACAACGACAAGTTCGTGCTCTCAGGTTAAATCTACAATTAGATTTAATGGAACAAATAAAGAATGTTCAGGAAACAGCAATCAAGGAAGATGCTGAAGGAATGAAAGGAAGAATAAAAGAGTTAGAACAAGGATCTTATAGAATTTGGAGATTCCACAAAAGCAGAATATGGGTACCTAAGCAGGGAGAATTAAGAGATAAGATTTTAGAAGAAGCTCATAAATCTAGGTATACCATACACCCAGGAAACAATAAGATGTACCAAGATTTAAGAAAGAATTTCTGGTGGATAGGCATGAAGAAGGATATAGCTAGATATGTTTCTAAGTGTCTTACTTGTTCACAAGTTAAGGCAGAACACCAGAAACCTTCAGGTCTACTCCAACAATTAGAAATGCCAGTATGGAAATGGGAACTCATAACAATGGATTTTGTTACTAAGTTACCCAAAACCAGAAAAGGTAATGATGCGATTTGGGTAATTGTGGATCGATTAACCAAATCTGCTCACTTTCTACCAATGAAAGAAACATTTAGCATGGAAAGATTGGCAAAGTTATATGTGAATGAAGTCGTATCTCTACATGGAGTTCCACTCTCCATTGTATCAGATAGAGATAGTCGTTTCACTTCTCATTTCTTGAAAAGTTTCCAAGAAGCTATGGGAACTCGACTAAACCTAAGCACTGCATATCATCCTCAAACAGACGGACAAAGTGAAAGGACAATCCAAACTCTAGAAGACATGCTTAGAGCATGTGTGATAGATTTTGGTGGAAATTGGGACAACCATTTACCATTAATTGAATTCTCCTATAACAATAGTTATCATTCAAGTATTGAAACTGCCCCATTCGAGGCACTGTATGGAAGAAAGTGCAGAACTCCGGTTTGTTGGGCAGAAATAGGAGAAAGTCAATTGTCAGGTCCTAAAATAGTGCAAGAGACGACCGACCAGATTACCCAAATCAAGGAAAGGCTGAAGACGGCTAGAGATCGCCAGAAGAGTTATGCAGACAATAGATGTAAGTCGTTAGAATTTCAAGTTGGAGACAGAGTACTGTTGAAAGTTTCTCCTTGGAAAGGAGTGGTTAGATTTGGTAAGAAAGGAAAGCTAAGTCCAAGATACGTAGGACCATTTTCAGTGATCCAACGTATAGGACCAGTTGCTTATCGGTTACAACTACCAGAGGAATTAGCTGGAGTACATGATGTATTTCATGTATCCAATCTTAAGAAATGTCTATCAGACGAATCTTTGGTAGTACCTCTTCGAGACATAGAGGTAAACGAAAAGCTAAAATTTGTTGAGAAACCTCTTCAAATAGAAGACAGAAAAGTGAAGTTTCTCAAGCACAAACGACTAGTGCTAGTTAAAGTAAAGTGGGATTCAAAGAGAGGAGCTGAATACACTTGGGAGATGGAATCTGAGATGAAGAAAAAGTATCCCTACTTATTCAAGTAAATCTCGAGGACGAGATTTTATTAAGGTGGGGAGAATGTAACAACTCTCAAAAAGTCCTATTTATTTAATTAATTTATCCAATAGGAAACCTTAATTGAGACACCCAAGTGATTCTGTACAAACCCTAAAATTTTCAGAACAATCAGAATCAGGATCAGGGCCCCTAAAACTCAGGGGGGGTAAACCCTAGTTACGATTATCTTAAAAAATTCGTTGTCAAAAATCGAAATTACCAAACTGTCAAATCAGCAAGGCTAGTCCCAGACGTGGCTGACCTAGGGTGAAAACGTGTCCCTTGCGCACCGTAAGGGATTTGGTCTTGCGGTGCGCAAGCCTGGCCAAATTTTAAGTATAAATAGCAGACATTGGCAATCGAATTTTGGTATTGAAACGACGTAAAACTTCGCTACATGCACTGAGATACGTTCTGTTTACCACAATTAACACACACAAATTTTAAGTATAAATAGCAGACATTGGCAATCGAATTTTGTTAACCTTTTTGGAATGTTTTACAAAACCTTAATTGTTTTACAATGCGATTAAGCAGTGATTGAGTCTTTGTAGTTCTTCAATTACTGCCGGTATGTTGGGGTTTTGTATACAAAATTTGTACTACACTGTGAGTAGTAAGTCGGGATGACGATACGTTACCATTGGACAATGAGTTAGCCAATGTGTAATATGACCCACAAGTCAGGATTGACAGTACTAAATGGAGTAATTGTGTAGACATAAACAATGTGATCGCTCTCAATACTGTTTTAATTGATAAAATGTTTCTTGATTAAAATGGGATTCACTCACCAGTATTTCCAACTGATAAATGTTTTTAAAACGCGTTACAAGTAACACAATGTGACAGCCAATTAGTGAAAAGCCAGCTGGAGAGCACTGAAGGCTTGGGAAAAATGTGGCTATAAAAGTTACCTAATAAACGATGTTTTAAATTCAATAAAATAGGGTTTGTCCCTATAAATGTATTGTAATAAGAAACTTGGGTTTTGCCCATGTTATTATTAATATCAAACATGGTGGTTTTACACTGATAAACATTTCCTAACTACGGTCCTGATGTAATTTCCGCTGCAAGATTAAACACCTGATACCACCAAACTCTGAGCTCGCGTCCGCCCATTCCCAGGACAGTTAAGGGATCGGGGGTTGCGACACATACACACCAAATTAAAGATTCCAAAGTCGTTTACAATTCAAGATAATCCATAACCAACGTCTAAACGAATAAAAATCCAAACTTTATCAAACAATCATCATAGCCTAGGTAGTACAAGAAGTCTAGCCAATAATCATTGTATCAAACGACATAACAATCATTAACAAATCAGAATTCATCGTGAATAATTAAGAACAAACGAAACCGAAAGAATAACGAGAAGATAAAACCCGAAAATCTTCAATCACGAGCATTCCCGAGCTTCCTCGACCTCTAAGCAGCCTCCAAAAGTCGTCTCTGATGTCCAAAATTCGCTGATGTGCTTGCTGACTTCGTCTCTTGATCTTCGTGCGTCCTTCTGATGTGCCTTCCGGTAAATTGTACCTACGCTTACTTAATTGAATACGGCTGAGTTATTATAAATCTTGCTATTTAAGACAAGAGCTAGATCAGGTAAATACTTTTAACTTATTTTCCCTTATACGGGCTTGGGATACGGTAAATTATTACCGCTTGGTCGGGTGTAGAAACCTTTTAATCGGATATGGTTAAATTGCATAATCCCGCTTTAATCAGTATTGCTTGATAATAAATAACATTGGGGGTTAACGACCGTGTCCTGGATATCCTTGGCTCATTTTAAAAGCGTAAATGGCCACAACTTAAGCACGGGGTGTAGGCATACACCTGTCCGTTGCGTATGTAAAATATATACTCATTTGCCGGGGTGACCCGCCGTGAGTTTATATTTGTGGTGTGTTGTTTAATCTTGTTCGCTTTATTTATACCGGCCCTAAATGTTGGACAAACATGTAAATCTGATACAAGATTATTATTAATATAATTTTTCCAAGTAATAAAAGAATATTTGTGCCTTGTGCATTTAAATCAATTTTCATAAATACTTTCAAAAAAAGCCGGTTAATTGTATCTACCAGTGAAAACTGACGTATTTTCAAAAGTCTAAGTGATAGGTACAAATACGTAAATAGGCTGGAAGCTGCTCAGGATTGTTAGACGAGGAACTTGTAACTCCTTCGCTTAAGCCATTAGTCGGATAAGCTTCTTTTGTTATAATGATCCGTCTGTGGATTATTACAAGCTTGTCTTTACTTAAGACTTTTATATTTTCAGACATTTTAGTTTGTAATAATATTTTATATTCCAAGACTTCCGCTGTGCTATTCTGCGTATGTTTGTCCATGACGATACCAATCTTACGTCACGATACTCCCCACCGGGCTGAGCTGTAAATATCGGGGTGTGACAAATAACAACACAAACAACCAAAATAAATAGACTCCTGACAATAGCGTGCATTAGGCTCAAGCCCCGAGGAGGGAGTCTAATACCGTTGGCGATACTAGGCTACAACCCATGGCCGTGGGGAACCTAGTCAGCCGTGGATCCACTAGACACAATAGCATGCAATAGACTTGACATCAGATAGCATATAGAATAATAGAATACACATAAGACGTTCACATAATAACACTTGAACAGAGCATGTTAAGTAAATCGAAAAGTGTAACGTGATGCACCCCAAAATTTGAAAAGTTGAAAAGGGGAAAGTGGAAGAGATTACTCACAAGTTGTGAAGAGACGTTCCACGAGAATTAACGCACGAACTGGAATATGTGGAATTCTAAGATAATAACCGTATTGTAAATAACAGACATATTAAACGAAATGATAACCTAATGATTTAGGAAATTGGGTTCTCCTATTTGGGGACTTAGAAATATATAAAATCATATTAGTTCAACAAAGAAATAACCAAAGCAATAGTTATAGACGTTTTAGAATTTTATTAAAACGGAAAAATTATAAAATTACCATTTTAATGGTTTTCATATATTTGACAAAGCCAATAATTAAATAAGTTTATGAACACATCTAATTATCATATATAATAGATTTAATGATTTATTAATTGTCACAAAATTTAATTTATAACAATAATTTTATAATCGGAATGATTTGTATAACAATTTCACCCATTATTTAATTGCATAATAGTTATAAAAAAATATAGAAATAATCTATAACAACTATACACCCTCTAAAACTCAGTAGGAATATTTATAAATTCTATGTGTGACAATCTTGTATTTTAAATAATTACAACACACACACATATATATAGGGTCAGGATTTAGAGAGAACGGTGAAAAGTGTGAGAACGATTTTGGTGGTGACATGTGGCATTGATGTTAAATTATACTAAGGAGTAATATTGTCAAAAAAACCCACTCACATGAACTGGGTGTTCAAATAGAACGCCATAAAAAAACTCAAAACCTATTTTTTTGAGCTATAATTTACAACAGCTCAAAAGAACCATTTTTTTTAACGCCATAAAACACTCAAAACGCCATGAAACGCCATAAAACACTCAAAAGCTATTTTTTGATCCATAAATTACAACAACTCAAAAAAACCATTTTTTGAACGCCATAAAACACTCAAAACGCCATGAAACGCCATAAAACACTCAAAAGCTATTTTTTGAGCTATAATTTACAACAGCTCAAAAAAACCATTTTTTTGAACGCCATAAAACACTCAAAAGCTATTTTTTGAGCTATAAATTACAACAGCTCAAAAAACACCTAGTTAAGAAAAACGCCATGAAATTACTTAAATACCTAGTCTAAAATGCCATAAAACACCCAGTTCAGAAAAACGCCATAAAACCCAGTTAATTTTTTTTCGAAAAGTATATCAATAGTATACTCGTTGGAAAGATAAAAAAACGCTGAGTTTTATGGTGTAATTTTTTTTGAAAAATAATCACGTATAAAAAAGTTATTGTCGTTTAAATATGATGGGGGAAAATGGCATGTGATTAGCATGTGCACATTTGTTTGATCTTCCTATTTTACCCCTCCTGGTAGTTCCAAGACCCCTATTATTTACAAAAATACCACCGCATCAATCTCAGCCACAAACCACTAAGATCTTGTGGCTGAGAATCATTCTCACTGTTCTCACACTTTAGGTCGTTCTCTCCTGATCTTGTTCCTATATATATATATATCCATTTTATATTTATGAATTCCCCAAAAATTAAGGAAAATTATATAAAAAAATTCCCTAATGTTTATATAATCTGAAATACCCAATAAATTATTTATTAAATTTATTTAAAAATTATTTTGTATTTTTATTCGATATATCTAGTGATTAAAACATAAATAATTCACCAAAATTACAATTGATATATAAAATTTCCCAAAATTTATACACAATACACTAGTATGATATATAACAATTTGATACTTTCAATTTCATAAAAACACAAGTATAAATCTAAAAGCCCCAAATTCTATGCATGAAGAACCCTAATTTCAACTAAAATTAAATTCGGATAAATTAGCCTTCTATCATTGAAATTGATAGAGGGATTTTGTAGAGAATGAAAAATTAAGCAAGTTGGGCTTTGGAATCACCTGAAAAGGTTGAGAATTGAAGGAGATATCGTCCGCACAAGTTACAAGCCCTAGAATGTTTTTCGATTAAATTCGCGATGTAGATGTGATGAAATGGAGAAATTTCAGTGGGGCTTTCCATGGTTTGATCAGGAGAACAAATGGAGAAAATTTCATCATCTGATTATGCGAATTGGCTCAAAACCCATTGATGTTCTTGATATATTTTAATGAAGGTTTAATTGTTATCTAATTAAACTTAATTATGGTGTTAATAATGTAAATTAAAGGTTTGTAACGTATGGGAATCGAAGGGACGAGTTTAGTGTTACGAGATATGGATCAATCCATGAAGAAAAACGCAAAAATAAGCTTAGTTGTTTGTGTTCGGTCGCTCAAGGGAGAGGGAAGGGGTTTCAGGTTAGAGTTGGGTGTGAATAAGTAAAAGCCGCATCAGTTTTATAATAGAAAGGTAGTTTAGTAGAGTTGGTTGGATGCGCATTTGTTGAATAGAGGTACCCGGGTTCGAGTACTGGGTCACGCGTATTTTTTTTTATTAGCTAACAAGTTTCAGTAATAACACTTTGGTCCCTCAAGTTGATATAATCTTCCAACTCCATTAACTTATTACACTAACCTAGTTAGTGTAGATATCATATAACACTAGCAAAGAACCTAACCTAGTTAACTAAGTTCTTAAACAAATAACTAACTGAGGTAACTGAGTTTGCTAACCTAGTTAGTTAAGTCCCTATAAAGATAACTAACTAAGTTAACTAGGTTTACTAACCTAGTTAGTTGATTTGTTTTACTTTTATAGTTTCCATAAATTACAAAAACATCCCCTTAACTTGTAACTTTATTTAACTAACCAATCTAACTTCGTTAAATCTTCCCTTATATAAATCTAACCAAACTAACTAAGTTTCTTTATAAAGTTAACGTTTTTCATTCGGTTTTAATCCAACGCGATACATAACGATTAATTTAAAAAACATATAAATTAAAAATCCTTATTTTTATTTTATTGATAAGGGTCTGGTTTTATAATCCGGATCAGATTTCGGAGACCCGATTTTGACGGATGTTACATTGAGTATTACGAACGCTATGCAAATAGCTTCGTCGGCTTAGAGCATCGGCTACGACATTTGTTTTGCCAGGGTGGTAGCGAATCTCACAATAGTAATCGTTGAGAAGTTCTACCCACCGGCGTTGGCGCATATTCAGTTCCTTCTGGCTCAAGATATGTTGTAGGCTCTTATGGTCTGTGAAGACCGTACACTTAGTACTATAAAGGTAGTGTCGCCAAATCTTTAATGCAAAAATAACTGCACCAAGCTCAAGATCGTGGGTTGTATAGTTCTTCTCGTGGATCTTGAGCTAACGAGAGGCGTACGTGATAACCTCTCGTTGCATCAGAACACAGCCGAGACCGAGGTTAGAGGCATCACAATATACTATGAAGTCGTCGTTTCCGTCGGGTAGAGCGAGGACGGGTGCATTGCAGAGCATATGCTTCAAAGTTTGAAAGACAGTCTCTTGTTCGGTTCTCCAAACAAAAGGTTTGTCTTTATGCGTGAGAGAAGTAAGCGGCACAGCGATTTTAGAGAATCCTTCGATAAATCGGCGGTAATAGCGCGCTAGTCCGAGAAAAGAATGGACTTCAGACGGGTTCTTTGGTGTAATCCAGCTCTTAATAGCTTCAATCTTCGCGGGATCGACGTGAATACCTTGACTATTGACAATGTGACCGAGGAATTGAACCTCCTCCAGCCAGAATTCACATTTGGAGAACTTGGCATAGAGTCGATTCCCTTGGAGTAGTTCGAGAACCAAACTTAGATGTTGAGCGTGTTCGGCTTTCGACTTCGAATAGATCAGGATATCATCGATAAACACGATTACGAAGCGATCGAGAAAGGGTTTACACACACGATTCATCAGATCCATGAAAACTGCGGGTGCGTTGGTTAATCCAAAGGGCATAATAACAAATTCATAGTGACCGTATCGGGTTCGAAAAGCGGTTTTGGGTATATCTTCCTCTTGAATTCGTAACTGGTCATAGCCTGAGCGTAAATCAATCTTCGAGAAACATGTAACACCTTGTAACTGATCAAACAAATCATTGATTCGAGGCAGGGGATAGCGATTCTTGATGGTAAGCTTATTTAGTTCCCTGTAGTCGATGCACATCCGGAACAATCCGTCCTTCTTTTTGATGAAAAGGATAGGTGCGCCCCAAGGAGAGGTGCTAGGGCAAATGAATCCTTTATCAAGCAATTCCTGGAGTTGACTCGAGAGTTCGCGCATTTCGGATGGCGGAAGGCGATAAGGCGCTTTAGCAACAGGATTTGCTCCAGGAATGAGGTCGATTCGGAAATCGATATCACGGGATGGCGGTAAGCCAGGTAAATCATCAGGAAAGACGTTAGGAAAGTCACGAACCACGGGTACCATTTCCATTACCTTCTTTTCCTTTTCCTCCGCTACTACGATGTGCGTTAAGAAAGCTTTGTATTCCTTTCGGAGATACTTGCTTGCTTGTACACACGACATGAGTCGTAATTTCTTCGAAGCAACTTCGCCATAGACTCACAATTGATTGCCATTTGCGAGAGAGAAACGAATCATTTTATCAAAACAAACAATTTCAGCATGATTTTCACGGAGAAAATCCATGCCTACTATGACGTCAAAGCTACCGAGCTGCATCGGGATGAGCTTGATTGGGAAAACGTGACTGTTGAGCTCAAGAGTACAATCACGTAGAACGGAACTAACAGTGACGGTTCTTCCAGTGGCAACATCCACGTCGAATGTTGATGGGAAGTTAACGCGTTTACGTTTTAGAAGCTTTTTAAATTCGAACGATACAAAATAGTTATCGGCTCCATTATCAAACAAACATGAAGCATATATACCATTTACGAGAAATGTACCATTAACCACGTTGTTACCTGCTTGGGCCTGGCGGGCGTTGATGTTGAAAACTCGCCCACGGGCCGCTTGCTGAGCTGGCTGCTGCTATTGGTGTTGTTGCTGCGCTGGTTTTTGCTGTGGCTCTTGCTTCGCCACTCTGTTCGGGCAGACATTTGCGAAGTGGTTGGGATCACCACACGCATAGCAGGCTCTTGCGTGAGCAGCGGGTGTAGGAGCTGCTTGTTAACCCTGTGGAGCGGGATGAGGAGCTGGCAGTGCAGGAGCTTGAACTTGAGCTTAAGCTTGACGGGGACCAGTACGGCAATTGGCAGTAAAGTGAGCATAAAGGTTACATTGAACACAAAATCGACATGCGATCCCAACAGGATGATGGTAAGTACAGGTAGGGCACAGTGGGTGTGGACCAGTACATGCACGCTTAGCTGGCGGTGCATTGGTCACTGGTGCTGCTACCTGGCGGTTCTGGTTCTGAGGTGGGGCAGGGACAGCATTGAGTGGAGCGGCGGTGACAGCACAGTTCTTGTTGTTGTTGTTCTTGCGCTTGCGACGTGAAGACTTGGAAGCTTGCGGTACGGGGGTTTCAGCGGTGGGTGTGGCGGTAACTTGGTGAAGACTTTTGGTGGTTTTATCAAAGTAACCAGCCCAAACTCGCTTGTCGTTAATCTCGGCAGTGAGAAGGAAGGTTTCTTCAATAGTGGTTGTCTTGGCGGCTTGCACGAAATCAGCAACACAATCAGGTAAAGCACGGATGTATTTTTTGATGGTGATGTCAGGAGTAGAGACTTGGAGAGGACAGATTAAGCTTAGCTGCTTAAAGCGGGCAGTTAGACCAGCATTGTCGCCACCCTCTTGCTTGATATGCCAAAACTCGTCCTCCGGCTTCTGAAGCTCACGGGGAGGGCATAATTCCTTCATCATGATCTCATTCAACTCTTCCCAAGTAAGCCCATAGACTGCGTCATTCCCCCACCTGTTCCTTTCGGCAGTTGTCACGACCCCCGACCCACCCTAGAGGGAATAGGGAGCCGCGAACAGTCACGTGGTACCGGTGATTATTTTAAAAAATATTGCAGCGGAAATTTCATCAGGACCGTGAGTTAGGAAAATATCAGAGTTTAGAAAACACCGGATTTTATTTATTAAATAAATGGGATAAACCCATGTTTTACAAAGGTAGCTTTAATAAGGAATAAACCCAATTACATAAAACAATATTTCTTAATTTGATTTAATTAATAAAATAAGCTACTTCTATAAGCCTTTCAGTGCCGTATCCATTTCTTACTCCAATCTACTGTAATTACCTGAAACGCGTTTTAAAAAGGTTTTGTCAGCAGGAAATACTGGTGAGTTCATTCATTTTGTTAAAACGACACGTTTGTTATAATTTACAGTATTAAGAGAGATTACAATGTTTCTGATATCAACCAACTACCCACAGTATTTGTCACTCGACCGGATCTGTGACTATGGTCATATCCCCCATTGGCTGCCCCAATGGTGACGATTATAAAGTAATGTATACAAAACCCCACATACTGGTTGTAATTTGGTGATTACATATACTTAATCACTGTAATTATAACTTTGAAAATATTTAATAATTTATAAAGCACTTTGATAAAAAGAGAATGACTCACATTATAAACATGCAGATTCATACGGCAAAGTTTAGTCTATAGATAAGTCTTGATATGTTGCAGATACAGGCAGAGCTTAGCCTATTGATTAGTCTTGTAACCTAGTGCACACGAACTAGGTAAGTAACTAATACACCATTTACGATAACTCACCAGATTAAAATCCTCACAACGAATGACAAAGTGCAATCACTTAAACATCCATCGAATTCACAACGAATGACAGAGTATTCCCCGAGTTCGGGTGGTACTCAAACATCCTGTCGGAATCACAACTAATGACAAAGGATAGCACTTAAACATCCATCGGATAGTTTCAATCGATCGGACATTGAATCGTAGCAGCGATAGAGTTAATACCCGGTATCGTAGCAGAATTCGAGCTAGTGTGTGTTTGGTAGTAATCAGGTGATATCTCGAAGTAGGAAATGAATTTTAACGTCGAACGAACGCAGAATATCAAGTCCCACACCCCTCTATTTATACTGAGCTTTTGACCCCCTCGCGTGACGCGAGGGGTCACCCTGAGGGTGTCGCGTGGCGCGACG
Organism: Helianthus tuberosus; assembly: GCA_030545235.1. Lineage (NCBI taxonomy): Eukaryota > Viridiplantae > Streptophyta > Magnoliopsida > Asterales > Asteraceae > Helianthus > Helianthus tuberosus. The sequence goes on from CM060442.1 coordinate 38,841,564, forward strand.
AGTCACATCTTCTCATATGGTTGCCACGTGTGTTTCTAGCCTAGCTGAGTCGACGGAAATGATAAATTCGATTTTAACAGCAAAATATATGGATAATCGTCAATAGGGAATACCCCCCTGAGTTTTAGGGGCCCTGATCCTGATTCTGATTGTTATGAAAATTTTAGGGTTTGTGCAGGATTACTTAGGTGTCTTAACTAAGGTTTCCTTTTTGGGCAAATAAAATAATAAATAGGACCTTTGATGAGAGTTGTTATGGTTTGGGACAAAAAGGGAATAAAATAACGAGAAAAGAAAATAGACCCACTTTGTAACTTTAGGGTTCAACTATAAAACCTCCTGGTAGAATTTTGGGTATAATTTCTGAGCTATATATAAAAAAAATATATATATTTGTAATTGTGTTAAGTATAGTACCCCTAATTCAACCTTGTCCCGATGTCCGGAGACAGAACCCCAATAAACTTAGTCGGGCAGAGCCCTGACATATGTTATGAGGCTCAGATCAATCGGAAAGGGTAGCGGTGATCGGGAGTTAAAATACTTAAAATGGGGCATGGCTTTATTATTATTATTGGTGAAATAAAATAATGAAAAGCTAGAAATTTTAGAGATACAGGGGAAAGAGTTCGAAAGATGGCAAGGAAAATATTGAAATAAGGCATGCTATTTATACTACAAAATAGAAGGCATAGATGGTACACGGCTACACGCATCTTTTTATGTTTAATATTTTAAATTTATAATTCATAATTATTACTTAACAACTCATATGCTCCACATAACATATATCTGGCCAGCTTTCAATTAAGGTTATACGTGTCAAATATATGGAGTCTATCATTCTATTTGTTGTACTTGCATAGTTAAAAATGGCCACCTATCATTGAATTGAATTTCAATGTAAATCTAGTTTATCATGTATTATTTTATTTATTATATAAATATTTTATTCTATACGTTTAGGACTTTAAGGGCCTGTTTGGTTACCTCTGAATGGCTTCATTCAGAGGTAAACCTCTGAATCGGACAGAGGTATCCTTGTTTGGTTCACAAAAACTTCACCTCTGAACTGAACCATTCAGCTCTGAATGGTTCAGCTACTTCTCATCTCTGAATGAAAATTGGACTTGTATGCCCTTTGCTCCTTCTTCTTCACGAGTTCTCCACAGCCACCACCTCCACCTCCGACACCACCTCCACCACCTCCGACACCATCTCCATCATCATCATCATCATCATCAACTCCGACATCACCTCCGACACCATCTCCATCATCATCATCATCGTCACCGACGCCACCACCTCCACCATCTCCGCCAACACCTCCACCATCTCCGCCACCTGCACCTCCACCATCTCCGAAACCCCCAAATCGAAACCCCCAAATCAAACCCTAATCGATCCCATCATCGAACATCATCGTCGTCGTCTTCATCGATCATCATCATCTCATCAACATCTTCATCTTCATCGATCATCATCATCACCGGGTGCGGCTGTCGGACCTCCGTGCGCCGCCGTGTCGCGCCACCAGGCCGGCCTCCTCCTCCTCTCCGGCTCTCTCTATCTCTGGTTCTCTCTATCTCTCTCCGATTCTCTCTCTAAATTCAGTGTATGTGTGTGTGTAGAGAATAAGGGGCGGTGTTGCAGGTATGGAGAGAAAGGGGAAGGGGGTGGGGGTGGGGGGATGATGAATACTGATGAATGATGATGATGATTGGGTTTTATAGAAAAAAAATCTATAAAAGGTTTATTTTGTGGGGAGGGGTAAAAATGTCATTTTACACTGTCATTCAGATATGGAACCAAACAGCACTTTACTGGTTCAGCACTTACCCATTCAGACCCTCTTACCCATTCAGACCTCTTATTCATTCAGCACTTATTGGTTCAGATGTTGCCAAACAGCCCCCAAGTGATTATTATTTATTTATTATTTTATTTATATATTATAATTAATTTAACTGCTTTACTTATTTGGCGCTTATAACTTCTAAACTATAACGTTTTACAAAATAATGAATATGTCTTTAGAGCGGGTATATTTTTATCTACATTTTGAACCAAGTTTCATTAAAAATGGAGTAGGTTCAAAATACAATGTATTTTTATATTTTAATTATTAGATGGTCACTAGGCTCGTCTAGGTACTTTATATTTCTAACAGTCAACTTACCCGTAAGCTACCTGTCTAAGTTTTTTATAGATTTTTATTTTATTAGAAAAGGGCACTCATATACAGGCCAATTAATTAGTATAATATTTCAATCAACTATATAAAATAGTGTTTAAAACTATTTAGGTTGAATATTAAAACTAGTTACTAGTTACTAGTGGTTTAATAAATTTAACCAAACTTATAATTCTTTTAAAAAAAATAGGAATGTTACATCCTTCCCACCTTGTTTTAAATCTCGTTCTCGAGATTTGGGTTACGATATTTCTTTTAGACTTATGTCACATCTTAGTTAATAAAAACAATATTAAAATAGATGACACAGAATTAAAATATCAAATTTTGTGAAGACGAGTTGTACAATAAGTAGGATTCAATGGTTCAACTGAATTAGTTCAAGAAATCGATGACAAACGAATGAGATGGAATGATATAGTTTCCAAAGTGACTAGGTTCAAGCCAAAAGATATATGATCAATAGATATTTAAAAATGAATGTGAAGGACTTTTAGAATCAATAAAATTCTTTGTCAAAAGAAAGCTTACTTTGATTGGCAACTGAGGAAGACTTTGAATTGACAGGTTCAAAATGAAATAAAAGCATGAAAAAATGATTTGTCAAATATTTATGATATGAGAAAATCAAAGTGTTGAGATGAGTGAATTGCAAAGATACATCAAAAGACAATAGAGTTAGTGTATCATTGTTTAGAGTTCCAAGTTGTTTTAATTGTGAAACAATGTGATAGTACACTATTAGTGACCATATTTTTCATACTATGTCCTAGAGATCGAAATATAATAAGAACAAGTTGTTTTGGTATGACCAACCATTATATTATATTTGTAAAGCAAATGTAATATATATTATTTGTTACGCATTTTTACTATATGTAAATGGTCACCACTTTTAAATATTATTTTAGTATTTTACTATACTATGTAAAATAACTTATATTTACTATGTAATATATATTACAAAACACCGCAATAAAGTTATTACATTACAAAATATTTTAGTATTATTATTTTGTAAAAGAAATCACTATTATTTAATAACGTTAAATGAAAGTTGTAAATAAAGGTGTAAGAATATTTATTGTACAAAAGTATTTGTAAAATATTTTGTAAATATATAATACTTAATGGGTTGATTCTATGTGATTACTTATTTTCATTTTGAAACCATATAACGTTGTGAATGTATTTACAAATGTTGTAAATAAGTGAAAACGGGGACTATTCTTATATATTACAATGTTCCCTAAATCCAACGTAGTTGATGACTACCATATTATTCTTATATGGTCATTTTCTTGCCAGAGCGTTACAGTACATAATTACCACAAAACATGTGATACACAATTTATATAATTTTATTCGTCCCTCTAATTCTTGTATTGTTTTATGAAAATATGTCTTCTCCTTACAGTACAAAGTATATATATATTTTTATATATATATATATAATATAATTAAAATTTATTAAATAAGTATGATGACTTAATTTATATATATTAACTAGTCATTATCATGTTTGGATATTGGTTAGTGCTGCCTTGTTTAAGCATAGGTGATCAGTCCATGCCTAACTAAGGCTAGGCTATCCAATACCTGCCCTTGACAATAACCCTAGTACCTAAAATAATACTAACACTATTACTATTAATATATTATTACTAATAATAAATAACTTAAACATAAACTTAAATGAGAGTATACCTCAACATAATTTTTTTATATATATAAAAATATAAATTCTTCACCTCAATGGTTTAACAAAATTCATTGACTTGATATCAAAGAGTCACCGTTTTGCAATAATGAGGTTCACAGTGCAAAGATCAAGTATAGCAAAACGATATTTGAGTTTGGATAAAATGACAAATCGGAATGAAGCCCTCCAGTGGTCTTCATAAATCAAACGAACCACATTCGTAACAAACAGTGCATGTGTAACGTATGGATTTACCAAGAAATGAAACAGATCAATATTCACTACTATGAAAGAAATCCTCATGGTATGATGACCATTAGGGGAAGTAGCAATGCAAAAGTCTATTCCCAGAGGTCAGAATTTTAACAAAAGAAATTTAAGAATTTTATCTGGAAATTTTGGGTGATAACCGTTGTTAAGTGACATTACCAGGGAATGTCAGATAAAATGAAATAGGGAATTGCAAAGATATGTGACTCCTTTTGCAGTGCTAATAATTATGACTCCGATTAGACTGTGCACCGATGGTTGTGAAATCTTGTTACAACGTACCTCAGCGAGATAGGATCGCGTGGCAAAGTGCTTTTTTTATTTTTTATTTTAGTAGTAGTTCTTCTACTGACGGAATTAGCATTGGTGTCATCGTGCCTAATTTATATTTTCCAAAGGTCTTGCCTTGGAAGTCGTGTGTGAGATACTTCGACGTCCGTGGATGTATAATTTAAGTTTCATGTGTTTTCTTGTGCACTAGCACAACTTTACATGTTTCTTACTTGCGTTAATAGTTTATGGTAACGCATTGGAAATTCTTTATACTTTTGATGGTGTCCCAACTTAAAGGGTTCCCATTGTTTATATTGCCGCACGGTTTACGAGGTAGATAATCAAACGAAATAATGTTTGATATCGGAATGATAGATGTCTACGAGAGATTCCTGATAAAGAAATTTAGATTTATTATTGACACACATGCTTGTGCTTTATTCCTAATTGACTTTTGGAATTCCTTATAGATATACATATCTATATAATCATAATTTTCACATGCTGTAATATACATACCCCTAATAAGGTAAATGTATTTAACATATTATTATTTCCAAAAACAAGTCAGATATCAGGTCATGATACTATTTAGGGAAATCTTGTCACTTGTTTGACATATTATATACCCCTTTTTATCCGGTTCACGCCGGAGAGGTAACCTCAGTATATCCGGACAAGCTGGAGAGTCTGCTACACCATACCCAGTCTTGTTGGAGAAAAATTTTATATTTCCCATAAATAGTATCTTTAAAAGTGCCTCTTTTATTAGGCTTTTATCCAGAATCAAGGAAATTTGTTTTTCCATAACATATCTTTATTCTAGACCAAGTAATAAGCAAGAATTAATAGTAATTAAGTACTATTGCTTATTTATCGTACCTTGCAATTTTCTAATCACCTTTCTTATGGCATACCAATATCCATTATAAGTAATTTATCTTGAAATTTATATTAAGGCAAAATTCTTAAGTTCAAGTCTAAATATCATCCTGAGTGCTACCAGATAATATTAAGTTCCTAACTCTCCGTTTAAACTTAGGTATTATTACAACACCAAATTGCTTAAACAAGTGGCTTAGTTTAAGCTAAGGCATCTTTTCTTAAGTTAAGGTCTAAATGCTATCAGGTGTGCTACCAGTTAATAGCAATCTCCTAACTCTTTTATTTAAGCTTAGGTATTATTATCACAACACTTATAGGCTTAAAGTAGTGGCTCTGATACCACCTTCTGTCACGACCCCCGACCCACCCTGGACAGAATAGGGAGCCGCGAACAGTCACGTGGTACCGATGATTATTTTAAAAAATATTGCAGCGGAAATTTCATCAGGACCGTGAGTTAGGAAAATATCAGAGTTTAGAAAACACCGGATTTTATTTATTAAATAAATGGGATAAACCCATGTTTTACAAAGGTAGCTTTAATAAGGAATAAACCCAATTACATAAAACAATATTTCTTAATTTGATTTAATTAATAAAATAAGCCACTTCTGTAAGCCTTTCAGTGCCGTATCCATTTCTTACTCCAATCTACTGTAATTACCTGAAACGCGTTTTAAAAAGGTTTTGTCAGTAGGAAATACTGGTGAGTTCATTCATTTTGTTAAAACGACACGTTTGTTATAATTTACAGTATTAAGAGAGATTACAATGTTTCTGATATCAACCAACTACCCACAGTATTTGTCACTCGACCGGATCTGTGACTATGGTCATATCCCCCATTGGCTGCCCCAATGGTGACGATTATAAAGTAATGTATACAAAACCCCACATACTGGCTGTAATTTGGTGATTACATATACTTAATCACTGTAATTATAACTTTGAAAATATTTAATAATTTATAAAGCACTTTGATAAAAAGAGAATGACTCACATTATAAACATGCAGATTCATACGGCAAAGTTTAGTCTATAGATAAGTCTTGATATGTTGCAGATACAGGCAGAGCTTAGCCTATTGATTAGTCTTGTAACCTAGTGCACACGAACTAGGTAAGTAACTAATACACCATTTACGATAACTCACCAGATTAAAATCCTCACAACGAATGACAAAGTGCAATCACTTAAACATCCATCGAATTCACAACGAATGACAGAGTATTCCCCGAGTTCGGGTGGTACTCAAACATCCTGTCGGAATCACAACTAATGACAAAGGATAGCACTTAAACATCCATCGGATAGTTTCAATCGATCGGACATTGAATCGTAGCAGCGATAGAGTTAATACCCGGTATCGTAGCAGAATTCGAGCTAGTGTGTGTTTGGTAGTAATCAGGTGATATCTCGAAGTAGGAAATGAATTTTAACGTCGAACGAACGCAGAATATCAAGTCCCACACCCCTCTATTTATACTGAGCTTTTGACCCCCTCGCGTGACGCGAGGGGTCACCCTGAGGGTGTCGCGTGGCGCGACGAGTCACATCTTCTCATATGGTTGCCACGTGTGTTTCTAGCCTAGCTGAGTCGACGGAAATGATAAATTCGATTTTGACAGCAAAATATATGGATAATCGTCAATAGGGAATACCCCCCTGAGTTTTAGGGGCCCTGATCCTGATTCTGATTGTTATGAAAATTTTATGGTTTGTGCAGGATTACTTAGGTGTCTTAACTAAGGTTTCCTTTTTGGGCAAATAAAATAATAAATAGGACCTTTGATGAGAGTTGTTATGGTTTGGGACAAAAAGGGAATAAAATAACGAGAAAAGAAAATAGACCCACTTTGTAACTTTAAGGTTCAACTATAAAACCTCCTGGTAGAATTTTGGGTATAACTTCTGAGCTATATATAAAAAAATATATATTTGTAATTGTGTTAAGTATAGTACCCCTAATTCAACCTTGTCCCGATGTCCGGAGACAGAACCCCAATAAACTTAGTCGGGCAGAGCCCTGACATATGTTATGAGGCTCAGATCAATCGGAAAGGGTAGCGGTGATCGGGAGTTAAAATACTTAAAATGGGGCATGGCTTTATTATTATTATTGGTGAAATAAAATAATGAAAAGCTAGAAATTTTAGAGATGCAGGGGAAAGAGTTCGAAAGATGGCAAGGAAAATATTGAAATAAGGCATGCTATTTATACTACAAAATAGAAGGCATAGATGGTACACGGCTACACGCATCTTTTTATGTTTAATATTTTAAATTTATAATTCATAATTATTACTTAACAACTCATATGCTCCACGTAGCATATATCTGGCCAGCTTTCAATTAAGGTTATACGTGTCAAATATATGAAGTCTATCATTCTATTTGTTGTACTTGCATAGTTAAAAATGGCCACCTATCATTGAATTGAATTTCAATGTAAATCTAGTTTATCATGTATTATTTTATTTATTATATAAATATTTTATTCTATACGTTTAGGACTTTAAGTGATTATTATTTATTTATTATTTTATTTATATATTATAATTAATTTAACTGCTTTACTTATTTGACGTTTATAACTTCTAAACTATAACGTTTTACAAAATAATGAATATATCTTTAGAACGGGTATATTTTTATCTACATTTTGAACCAAGTTTCATTAAAAATGGAGTAGGTTCAAAATACAATGTATTTTTATATTTTAATTATTAGATGGTCACTAGGCTCGTCTAGGTACTTTATATTTCTAACAGTCAACTTACCCGTAAGCTACCTGTCTAAGTTTTTTATAGATTTTTATTTTATTAGAAAATGGCACTCATATACAGGCCAATTAATTAGTAAAATATTTCAATCAACTATATAAAATAGTGTTTAAAACTATTTAGGTTGAATATTAAAACTAGTTACTAGTTACTAGTGGTTTAATAAATTTAACCAAACATATAATTCTTTTAAAAAAATAGGAATGTTACAGCAGTCCACCAGTCCAGAGCCCTGGACTGGAAAACGCCAGTTGCGTTGATAGTGTGATGGTTATCAGGACAGCCGCTTTGGTGAAGAGTGACTTCAATTGAATCGAACCATTGAAACATGGCAGTAGGCCTGTCTTCTCCAGTGAAGTCTTTGGGGCCGCAGTCCTTAAACTGCTTGAAGCTAAAAGTAGCGCGAGGAGAGTCGGTCCTTGATTCCTCGGAGGACTTGCTAGCGTTCTCATTAAGTTCGCTGACAATTTACGGAATGACTTTAGCCATTTGCTTTGCGACTAGCGATGCGATGCGTTTGTCAGCGTGATTTCGACATGCAGAGCGGGAAGCATGAGATGACGACATTGTCTGCAACAGACATCGTCATAGGACTCAGACGTGATACACTCAAAATCTCACCCTATAGCGTTTAACTAGCATACCATAAAGCTCAGGAATACATCAATCACTTAGACACGAAATCGCATAGGCACATAAGCACATAGTCCACTTAAACACGTAAACACATAAGCAGGTAATTAATGTAAGCACGCATTTTGCACGTATTCACCTTCCTATTTGGCATGTATTCTCCTATATGCGCTAAACGTGTTCCTTTATCCTTCAAGGTTGCAATTGGGCGGGAATTGCGGGTGCGAATAGCGAGTAGCGATTGCGAGTTAACACAGCATGCGATTTGTTTGCGTATTGAGGTAATTGTGTAACGTAAGTTGTGCGTGTTTATCGAAGCGATGAGCGGTAAGTGAATAAGTCACCAAAATCGAAACATATAAACACATCAAAACCATGCAAAACACATAAAATTTCACATAAAACCGAAAAATTCAGCGGTTGCGAGCTCAGAATCGAAACACGTAGAGTCAGTGATTGGAGCGTCTGGGTGTGAGACATCGACTACCCAAAGTGATTCGACTATTCTCAAGGACTTTGAGTACATGTTTGGCCTAATAGACTGAGCTCTCTCACCGGCATCCGGTGAATGGCACGCATCTTTTCGGCTTTCGCGTGAATCGAGTCGTTGGAATCCATCGAGACTTTGGTGAGAGTTTTTGTAAAACCAATAGTAGAGGGCGGAATCAGTCATCAAGGTTCGGGTTTCACCCCTATCTTAACGACTGCATTCCTGCTTGTGTGATAGAACCACGAGAGATAGAGAGGGAGATTTGCGTCGAAGTATGGATTTCACTCCTGGTTCAATACAAATTCTCGTGTTTGTAGTAAAAATGCGTGTTAAACGAGCGATCTAGGCGAGAGTTTGCAGCTTTCACACCTAATCTCGACCTAATCATTCGTTCGCTTTGAAAAGTTGTGTGTGTCGTGCCAGCTTTAGGAAAAGCTGTGTAGTTTTCGCGAGTTCGAGCGAGAATATCACGTAAGCTCGTACAAAACCCCTTCTGGGTTGCACAAGTCGGTCTGTTGGTACTTAGACTATAGACTAGGTCAACACTAAGACATCGACCCGGACTAGGTCGAGTCTTGCCTAATTCCCTATAGTTATGGCTCTGATACCAATCTGTCACACCCCAACCGATGGCGGAAACATCGGGGCGCGGCACTGAGCGAAACAGATTGTGCAGGAGAAATCCATAACAACTAATATTACCGAATATTTAACATTACGTCCCATACCATAACATATCTAGCAAAATAATTATTGCAGACATAGTATCTCAAAGACAAACAAGGTGTTTCGACAACTCAGATTTTATTTAATTCGTTTCTAGACTCTCCTAGCTCGATTTCCATAGCAGCTAGCAAACAAAAGTATCCTAAGCACCTGCCACATACGTTAAAATAGAAGTCAATACACATAGTGTAAAAGTGAGCATACAAGTTTAATAGTATAATAGTAGCGAAAGCGATTTACGCATAACCAACATGTAACACATAGTAATGCGAAGCAAGTAGGTTATCGACAATGAAATATGCACAGACGTGACTGCGAGTTGTAGAATGCGCAACACATATCACCACTGTGACACGTGAAGAGAAGCCCTTAACAACCCCTGTCCACGACAGGTGCTGAGTCCAAACTATAGTACTATCATTGCTAAGGTGTCAGGCAACAATCACTGTGTAAACATAACATACAAGCATTCATCGAATAACACGTATAACATGCAAGAGCGGTTAACGTATAAAAAGTGTTGGCGTTGTGTGATCGATGTGATTTGATATAAGTAACGTATGTAACACCCAAAAGTGCGTTAAGCAAAAAGGGATCGAGTATACTCACAGAGCGTGTTTTGTAAATAAACACAGTTTTGGATTGAAGGGAGCGCTGAAAGATTAGCCTGAACACAGTACGATAGTATGATCGTTGAACGGTGCGTTAAACAGCGTGACGGAGTGAAGTGAGTGACGGGCAGTGATCCGATCGGATGACCTTCCGGACGGATGACCATTCGGTCAGAGGGTTATCCGTTTGGGATAGATGTGTTTGTGTATGATGGAACTTTGAAGTTTTCGTTGTAGCATTTGAAAAGTTTTGAAGTATTTCTACCCCTTCAGGTCGTCCGGTTGGACGGTCATCCGGACGGATGGCCTTCCGCTCGGATGGTGACCCGAGTGGAGGTTGTACACTTTTAAAACTTGGAAATTAATTAAGTGTTCAAAATCACAAGTCATCCGGCCGGGTTGTCGTTCGGTCGGATGGCGGCCGGATGGCGATCCGATCGGACGGCAATTCGTTCGGGTGACCTGTTTGTTTTGCGAATTTGTAAAATTTGTTAAGTGTAGAAAGTTTTGCGATTGAACCGAGACAGTATGACAACGTGTTAAACAATGGAAACCACAGCAAGCCCAGTCATCCGATCGGATGGGAATCACCCCGTTCGTCCGGTGACTGTTCTTGTCGGGGTTTCATGTTCAACCCATGAATCAGTCATCTCTTCGTTAGGAATCCATCCTCATTCCGGGTCTACACTAAAGAATGAGTAGTGAACCCGAACTAGTCCAGATTCTAACGGTTTTGAGTAAAAAGTTAAGAAAGTTAAAGAAAAGTTTGAAACATTAGAAAAATGTCTAGATTTAGGTGAAATCAGTGTTTAAACATTGTAGAAATCCTTTAGATTTGAGTTGTTCTTGGTGGAATGAGGACACACTTCGGTGTTTATGAACACTCATGATGACGTCATCCTTGAACAACCCAAATCCAGTGATTTCATGGTGGAAAGTTGAGATTTGTTGGTGAAAAAGATGAAGATGTGTGTATAGATCAAAGTAGTACAAGATTTGAGATGAAAACTTACAAGAATCGCGAGGAATCGAGAGAAATGCGGCTAAGAATGCGAAGGGTCGGAGGAGAGCTGTCACATCAATGAATGGTTGATGTGACATGTGCTATTTATAGGCAAAGAGGAGAAAGGCGGTGATGAGTGGTTCGATCGGAGGGCCTTCCGATCGGATGGCCATCCGATCGTATGGTCATCCGGACGGATGACCATTCGATCGAATGGTCCTTCGATCAGATGGCTTTTGCCAGTTGGTTTCCGACTTTTGTTTCGTGCGTTGAGCGTTGCGAGTAAGCGATGCGATAGTATTAACCATAGTTACACAAATAACATAACCCCTAAATAACCTACAAGTAACCCTTATTATTCGAGTCCGCGATGAGATTGCGTTGTGACAGAGTTGCGATTGCGTTTGCGAGTAATCAGCTTAAAGCAAATATAAACATGCACAAGTAAACACATAATAGCACACACACGTAAAACATTATCCATAACCTGTAATTCGTGTTGCAATGCGATAGCGATGTGATAGCGTTAAGTAGATTAGCGTTTAGTTACGTTTATCGAATTGTTACTCCACATAATACAACTAACAAGTGTAAATCAAGCAAGGAATGGTAGATCCAATTAGCAATCTTTTCTTACTTTGACTTTGACTTTGACTTCGACTTCGCAGATCAGGTTGTTACATTAATGGTTCAGACCTCTTACTGGTTCGGTACTTAACCATTCAGATGTTGCAAAACGGCCCCTAAGTTTTTTTAATAGTGTTTGTATAAAAGTTGAGAAGGAGGTTTATAATTTAAAGAGAAAATAAGAAGTGAAAATTTATGACTTCTCACCACTTATGAGTTATGACGTTAAATAATATAAGTTAAACCCAAAAGCTTAAAACCCTGAAAACAACAGATGCGACTATGACACCACCGCTGCTACTAGCCAGAGCCACCCTTCATATCCGGCACCACCTCCACACAACCGCCGTCTGTTCACTTGTACGGCGACCCTGCCACACCTCCACCGCCGCGGAGTCTCCACGGCCGATCAGAAAGACACATTCAACCCCTTCACACGATGACAACAAAACCTCCTTATTAAACGCAAAACGGCATCCACCAAAGGACCCCAGATGGGAGAATGATCCTGATTATCGCAAATGGAAGGATAAAGAAGCCGAAATCTTGATGGATATTGACCCTACAACTCTCCAAATCAAACACATCCTCCACTCCAACAGGTTCTGTTTTTTTTTTTTTTTTTTTTTTTTTTTGTATTCTTCTTTTTTAATCTATTTTGAATGGCTCTAATTTGGGGATAATTTTGTTATTTTACTCTTAGTGTTTTGAACCTGTCAAGTTTTGGATTTTATGATTCTAGATTAAGATGAAGTGTGTAAGTTTGTTACATATATGGGGTGCTTTTAACCTTGTTGGATTGTGTGATAATTCTTTTTATTTAGAGAGTAAAGGATGGTGTTTATGTATTAGGGGATTGGTGGTGTTTTTGCTGCCATGTGCTTTCAAAGTGGAGGTCATGCGTTCAAGTCTCGCCCAGAGAATAATTGCTTTGGGTTGAGCTAGGGCTTTTATCAATGTGGGTCTTGAGGCGGTGTGTTTCCTCCGGAATGGTAGCAAGTCGTGTTACGAGCGCTATCCACGTTCACGGGCGTGGGTGGCCTTTTGCGATTGGGTTTACTTGGGTGATCGGGCTTTGTTGGGTCGTTAAAAAGTGTATTAGGAGATAGGGGTAAGTTCAAGAAAGCATGAAGGTAGGGGATGGTTAAATGATATGATATGACTAGAGTTGCCTTATAGAGTTATAGTAGTAAGTGGGGTGTCTAGGCACACTTATTGCTACCTCCATGCCCCACGGAGCTTTTGAACTTGGTTTTTTCAATGGCCTTTGGAAAACACATGAGGGGCTTGGGGCTGCGCCTCATGTACTTTCGGGTAGGGTCTCTAGGAGGATAACATGTAAAAACTAAAAGCAACCTAGAGATGAGGAAATTACGAAAGGGTTACTTGATGAAAAGGTTGATATGCAAAAAAAAAAAAAAAGAGAGAGAGAGAGAGAGACGCAACTTCTGGTTGTAAACAAGGCTTATTTGGTTGTACTGGTACATAAATCAATGCTTAACGTATGTGATGCGCATCTTGGATTTTGGGACCTAAATGTCAAAAAGTGCCTCACGCTTTTTTTTTTTGAACCAAGCATATGAAATGCAAAAATGATACGACTCCTTCCTATATTCCTTGGATATGAGTTCTCTCTGTCATGCATTTCTATTTGCTTTAGTGGGGGTTCCCTGTAATTTAGTGTGTTATGTTATGAGGAGTCGACTACAATGACAACACATTGCACTTCTATAAAGGGAGGGGTCCTATGAAGTGCAAAGGTCTCGCCTGGAGCCTTGGAGCCTAGGCGCAAGGCGCAAAAAAGTGAGGGCTTTTTTAGGTAAGGCACCATACTAAGAAAAATAAAATAAATTATATATAATGGCCAACGGGCATAAAATTAATAGTTTTACACTAATATACAAATATAATGTAAAAAATCATGATATCTTTTTATAATATGTGCAACAATAGTTAATGTATATAAAAATATTTGGGTATTCGTAACAAACTAAAACAATAAAGTGAAAAACAATTTAAAGATCTTTAGTTGGGCCATCCATCTATTCTTTAAAATAGTGATGTTATTTAAAACAAAGACTGGCCCAATAAAATCTACACATAATCTACAAAAGGCTGCCTATCAATTTTATTGAATTAGGGCTTCCTATCAAAAAAGAGTACCAGTCCACCACATTGCTGGTGCCGACCACAATGCTCTAGAGTGTAACCATTTTTTCTCCCCCCTCTGTTGAGTCTTCAAGAAGTTGCTAAACCAGGTTCCTAACTATCTACCTGGTCTAATTTAACGTTTCAAGTTGTTTTTTTTCGGTTTAGGGTCGCTTTCTGCGCCTGCGCCCAGCTCTAGGCGAGCGCCTGAGTGCGTTTTTTGCAAAAAAGACGCAGATTTGCGCCTAGCTCTCCACCAGGCGGTTTCGCCGCGCCTGAGCGCCTAGGCGCGCGCCTAGCTTGCCTTTGACAACATAGGAGGGGTCATTTGACAACCTTTGCACTTGGTATCGCTAAACCAAAATAGGACCCAATAACATCACTAAGCATCATAATTCCTTTGGGCCAACAAAAACCTTTCCTTCAATTTGTTTGACATAAACTATAAAGTTGTCTTTGCCATTGGTTTCAAGTAATTCTTTTATTGCACTTTTTATTGTTCCGTCTTTTGAGCTTTTGAGTGCATAAGCAAAATCAGCTTATAAGGTTTTCCTTCATCCATGTCATTATGCATCGTTTTAAAAAGGGTTGAAATTGAATTAATAATAAACCAACCTTATATATTTATTCTTGTAAGCACATATATGTGACATATAAAGTTATGGTTTTTTACATGCTTGTTAAAATAATGTTACTCGTTAACAAGGAGGATAAATCATATTGTCACTAACAAAGGGTTAGTCCACTTCAATATATTATGTATACAACAATGTCTGTTGAAGTCATGAAGCTTTTGATTCTTGTAGATGTGCATGATTATGTCATTATTCAAGAAGTATTTGAGGTTTCCCCCTTGTTTTGTATGACATTTGCTATAAATAAAAAGAAAGTCCTAGCGCTAGAGTCCCTTGGGTACACACAACGAGTGGGTCAAGGGGACAACACCGTTGTCTTGACAGATTAACCCTAGATGTAACAAGTTCGACATGTCTGATATCTATGCTAGTTTTATGTGTATCAGAATAGGGCTATTAAACCATATTCAACATTATTTAGGATATAGGTATTATGTGATCAGCCCATGGCATGTTATTGACTTATTGTACACATTATAGACGTTTTCTATCTCATTGAACAAGATGTATTTATGACATATCTCCTTTGTCTTTTTTTATGTAAGTCTTCTTGCAACATATAGGATCCTTTAAGATGTTGAAGTGTATTCTAAAGGAAATGCAAGTCTTCTTGCAACATATAGGATCCTTTAAGATGTTGAAGTGTATTCTAAGGGAAAAGTGCACATGTTTGGAACATGTATCGTGAATATTACATGTATCCTTTAAGATCCTGCATATGTGGTAACATAATGTCTTGAGGATATTGTTTGACCTTACCCAACCATGCAACCTTAGCACCATCGGCATGAATCACTTGATAGTGGTAGGGCCGTCGCCGAGAACTCATGGGCCATCGGGGGCCTTGTTCGAGTTATAAAAATGTCCCCCAAAAAATTGAACTTACATATAAAAAAATCAATAAGAAAACGATGATTGTTATAACTTATAACAATAAACAAAAAAATACCATTGTAGCAAAATGACATGTTTTAAATAATTACACGAATCGTCCGGCCGCTCTTCTTCTTCCTAATTTCCAGCAAGTTTCCGACAGAAATTGCAGGTTTCCAGTCAGAATTCGTCGTCGGAATCCGCTATAATCTTGCTATGGAGTCGCTACTTAACAGATTGCGAGACATGGGCGCTTCGCTACGAAGCGCGCGATAGCGAACACTATTTTCGCTATCGATAACTATGGCTGTTGAAGTCCTACCAACGATCGACAATGTCCCAAGAAAGACTCAATGGATTGGTGTTGAGCTATTGAGAACGAGATATTAGAGATTATAATTTATGAAAAAGTTGATAACAATTTTGCTTAAGAAAATGCTAGGAGAGTCGCACGATTCGTGTAACTATTTAAAATATATCATTTTGCTACAATGGTATTTTTGTGTTTATTGTTATAACAATCATCGTTTTCTTATTGATTTTTATTATTTATAAGTTTAATTTTGGGGAGCCTATTTTTATAACTCGAACAGGCCCCCGATGGCCCATGAGTTCTCGAGGGCCGCCCTGTGTCTCTCATACCATTTAATGATTTTGACCGTCCTGTCATTTAGTTGCTTTCTTATATACATATTCCAACATTAGTGTAGAAACTAATGAGTATCAATATTGATTATTCTACAAGTTTTGGGTTGTAAATGGTTTGGGCTTATAAAAAATTGGATTTTAATAATATCAAGTTTTATATTTATGGGGTATCCTCGTATTTGTTTAGGGTATCCTTTGTATAAAACCGGAAAAGAATACACTACGAATACGGGGTTGAGCCGTAGCCCGTGCTACCCATCTTATAACACTAGTTCCGTCCCTGTTAAGACCATTTGTACAATAACCTTACCCAAAGTAAATCCTTTAAGCAACTTGTATGCATTATTTCCGAATAATCATATTCACTAATTAATTTTCTTTTCCTGCTGCCAGGTATATGGATGGAGAGCAACTTACATCAACCGACCAGAAAATGGTGGTAGATAAGCTTCTTGCTTATCATCCTCACTCCGAAGACAAAATTGGCTGTGGCATTGATTCTATCATGGTAACTTTTTTTTATAATCATCGTCGCACACAATATTACTAAATAGTTTATACTCAAGTGCATATTTTGGTTTGACTTATTATTCATAATACCAACAAAGTTTATATAATCATAGATGCCAACTCATTCATTGCATCTCATTCTTCTCTTAGGTGGGTATTAAATAGTTAAGTCACCAATTATTACCTCTAATCACATAATTTAATCCACATTTGACTTTTAGATTTGACTTTTTAGATGGCACTTAAGTGGCTTTAACTTTATATATACATTGACAACTATGCCTTAACTCTTAAGGCATATGCTAACGAAAAAGAGAAAAACATCAACCATCAAATAACTAACTTTTACAGTGCTTAAGTCCACATGTAGTAAAGAACCGGTCTTCTAATGGTTAACCACCCCACCTTGACATTTGATAACCATTTTATTGTTTATACATTTGCAATGACATTCTTTATTTGTGTCACCAATAACACCAAATAAATTTGTTGATTAAATTGACATCGAGTCGTCACCTGTCTAATTTACTTAAAAGTCTGTCTTCAGACATCTTGAGGCGTTATTGGCCCACAATAGTTGTCGTGTAGACCCCGATCGAATATCTTGACTTGGTTAGTATTTTTTAGACATTTATTTTAGTTGTTAATTTTTTAATCTTGAAGGTTGACCGACATCCACAGTTCAGAAATTCAAGATGTCTATTTGTTGTGCGAACGGATGGTGTATGGATTGATTTTTCCTACCAGAAGTGCATTCGAGCTTACATTCGACAGAAATACCCGTCTTATGCAGAAAAAATTATCAATCGACATTACAAACGCAGTAGTAGTTGATCACCCAAATTCACTGATCGATAGACCATTGGGTTCGAACCATGAGACGCCGTCATGGACTTTGGTTAGCCGACCAACAAGCCCAGTGGTGGTAGATTCACACACATTTTGTCAATGGTGGTAGATATAGTAGTTGAAATGGGAACAATTTAGGGAGGAAAATGATTGAAAATTTTGTTGACTTGTATTGATGCTTGTTTGGCTTTATGTGATAAGTTAATGTTTTCCTGTTTTGGGTTTTTCTATGCATTGATTGGAAATGTAAATAAAGGAGTATTGGACTGGTGTTTTTAGGAGGCAGTTGGCCCTAAAAGACAAATATTTAGTGCTATTTTTGCAGTCATGAACCTACCATGTGAATGTTTGTTGTGATGCTACAAATGCCATTATTTTGGGCACTTTTAATAAGTAATACAGAACCAATTTTAAAAGAATCACCATTAGAATTGAAAAAAAAAAAACACATCTTTACTTATTGTTTTATCTGTAATGTAATTGTATGATCGTTATATATCTTACAGTTCTCGACATATAGATTTTGAAATGAACACCCGCCTCACTATATACGTATGATCACTCAATACAGAACCAATTTTAAAAGAATGACCGTTAGAATTGAAAAAAAAAAAACATCTATATTTATTGTTTTATCTGTAATGTAATTGGATGATCGTTATATATCTTACACTACTTGACATATAGGTTCCAAATGAACACTCGTCTCTCTATGTACATATGATCACTCGATACAAAACCAACTTTAAAAGAATAATACAAAACATATGTAGTTATTGTTTTAATCCTAATGTTATTGTATTATCGTTATTCTCTCTCCCAAGTGCACTACATACAAGTGTTAATGCGATTTTCTGTTTAGGCTGCTCGGAGTGGATTGGGGAAAGGGGAAATTCGGGGATGATGTGGAGGTGGAAAAGTGATGAAGTGTTAGGTGAAATCACCGAAATCCAGGGAGTAGTCACCGATTTGAGAGAGGTGCAAAGAAGAAAAACGGGTGAACGGGGGAGAGCTAGTTGGGGAAAATCGTCCGGGGAAAATTGGAATATCGTTCCCCCGGTTTTGCCACACATCGGGGAAACTGGAAATTTGCCGGGGAGTCGGGACGACTCCGAGTCAAAGCTATATTAAACATGTCACTATATGTTTGTAAGACACGTGTGTGTATTATATAAATTTATAGTTTTTTATATGAAACGTAATTGAAATTTATTTTCCTTAAAAAATGATGATTCTCTCTCAAATATGCAATCATTCCTTTGGATGTTGAGATTGTCATTTGGGGGGAAATCCACTCGTGGGTTGCACGCCTATGAACTAATTGGGTGCATGGTACAACTTTTGATCCACTAAGTACAAGTTGAAAAAATGGTTCGTTATGAAACTGTACAATGATTGTACTCCCTAAAAGAACCGAAAACTGAGGGTAATAAGTGGTTATATTCCCATCAACACCTACAATTTCAACTAGCAATCATCAAAAACAATATGAGTGGTAATAATTAGAATTAGAACCAACGGGGTGGTGGTTCATTCGCAAAGACAAAGTCTTTAAACACCCTGGGAGGGGGAGGTCTTGGGTTCAAGTCCCACAGATGACAGCAATAAGAGAAATTTGCCGTTCAAAAAAAATAATAATTAGAATTAGATAAACTATTTTTTGTTTTTGATTATATTTTGACCTATGATGGGATTTTAGCTTGATAAGTTTCCTTGTAACCGGAACCGCAATCCATATCAACTAAAGTTACATCTTCATTTTCCGACATCATCATCATGCGAATTCACTCATTGTTATCGTATCCGTCTTCGTTGTTGTGTTTGCTTCTTAAGATTAAAAGACATGTTAACTCTACGCTAGAATAGTAAAATTGGTACTTGTATGCTATAAACCATCACAATGACAACGTTATTAGTGCCACTTTGGTGACCACCGACACCTGCTTTAAGCCGGACCGAGGACACTTGAGGTCTCGGGTTTGAAACATGTTTCTTACCCCTCTTTGATGGCTATGGGTATTTGCCGCCAGGGATCCTTGTCGGGTGGTGAACTGGGAAGGGAGATCCCTTCCGCGGTCAGGGGTACCGTGCAACTACCCTTAAATGGTTATGGAATACTTTTTGGTCTTTGTATACATATAATAAGGGCTTCTGCAACGCTCGACTGGTCCAAAATCCAGACTTGCATAGTTAACATGTCACATCAATTGAAACCACAACCATTCCAAACCTCACTTTTTCCTCTGAAATCTGAATCACTCCAAACCTCCACCTCATTATCCACCTAATCACCTAACTTTTCTTTTATTTAAACTATTTATAATTTTTGTAGTATGTTTTTAATTTATTTACTTAATGATATTTTTATTAAAGTATATAATATATCTGAAAAAATAAAACTAAAAACTAGATAATCCATTATCTATATATTATCTATATATTAAAAAGTGAAGGTAATGAACAGTATTTTTTATATATTATAATATAATAAAATACTAGCTATAGTTTTTTTATAGTTTTATTATTTTAATATTCTAAAAATTGTTATTATCTTTACTTTTTAAGTTTGATAAGTTTGGTGTCAACCGGTACTTCTATCAAAAATGCCGGTTCGTTATTGATACATGAAGGTAAAAACCAGCACCAGCCTGGTACAGAAAACATCAAAAGTCGGTACCGAATTGAGTTTGATAGTCTTTTAGTTCAAGAAATTTGGTACTGCTACCCAGTACCATTTGTTCATCCCTGATCACGGGTACCGTACGAACAACAACGGTATCGTACAACTTTTTTTTTAGTTTCAGGGGTAGGGATGAGCTTGGTGCCAACTGATACCCCGGTTACGGTATCAGTATATGAAAGTAAAAACCGGTAGCGAACCGGTATCAGGAACGTCAAACGTCAGTACCGAACTGGTACTTAGGATCTTTCGGCTCAGGAAATTCGGTACTGGTACCCATTACTATTTGCTCATCTCTAACTATGAGTTACTACCGAACAACATCATTACCATACAACTTTTTAGATGATTTTCTTTCGGTTATTTTTTAGTGTTTTTTTCTAAATTTTCTTTTTATTCTTGTCAGCAGTTTCGTATGCAACGTGCTCATAGTGATTTCAAACACATATAGGGGGTGTTTGGCTAAGCTTTTTCACTTCTCCTTCTCAGAAGGACTTCTCCTTCTCAAGAAGTCACAATTTGTGACTTCTCCTTTTCTCCTTCTCAAGACAAAAAACCACCTTGAAAAGTCCTTTTTATGCTTGTGTTTGGCTAAGCTTTCTCATCTTCCTAACTTCTCAACAATGTTTGGCTAAGCTTCTCCTTCTCAAAAAGGACTTTTAGCTCCATATAACACAATAAGTCATTTTGAGAAGGAATCCCAAACACCACCATAAACACGTACTAAATAACAAAAAAAGTTCGCCGCAACGCGGCGACAATTTTTATAACTAGTTAAATAAAAAAACACACTTGTAATCATTTAAATAAAAAGCATACTTAAAACCTAAAATAAAAACTTACAAATAAAAAAACTTAAACCTAAAAAAATAAAAAACATACAAATAGTATCATCCATGTTTTTTTCTTAATTCCCTCACAAACTTGTTCATGAATTTGAAGTCGAACAAAGTCAATGTCCAAGCAGTCCATAAAAAGAATGGTGTAGTCTTGAGTCATAAAAAAATGGTCAAGTTGACCCTTGAGCCCGTCCATCAATTCCTCTTTCTTTCCCATGTATTGTCGCATCCGAAGCTTGACCGGGTCGTCTTCTTCAGGAGCTGACGTCTCCTTTTGTTTTGATCCCCTCTTCGCCTTCGCCTGGGCCTCTTTAGCCTTCTTTTGCCCCACTGGACAAGACAACTCTTCATAAACCACTATCGTCATCAATCCTCGTCAGACTCAGCGAGCTTCTCCTCCGTAAAGTTCGGGCCACGCCTAGTAGAGAGTGACGGGTTGTGCCGCATATAGAACGTGCCTAGAGTCTATAAAAAATTCAAACAAAATACTCATTACATAACATAAAAATTGTACGTAGAAAATGAAATAAAAACAAAATAACATACTTGCATGGAAATGTTGGACAGAGGAAAGAGCGGCATGGTCTGGCCGGACTAAGGAAAAATGCAGCATGGAAAGTTCAGGCTGAGTATAGGACTTGTATTTCCTTAAGGCTTTGGTTATCCACCCCCCTCCATTTTATTTGTACATCTCTGGAACCCTATAGAAATCGTATAGGGCAATACGGTTCCTTTGGGTCCCAGCGTATTGAGCTATACGCTTCCTATAGGTGTACTTGAAGTACAGACTTTTCCTCTTGGTCGAGGGTCCTTTAGGTTATCCTTTAAGTTTAGTATCTTAAAATCCCGGTTTCACAACAATTTCATTACTGATAAAAAGCTTATCATTCATGTGTTGGATTCTGACTTAGATAGTGCTTCCCATCATCTGAATTCATCCTCAGTCTTAGTTCAGTTATAGGCATTCTTTAATTAATTGCATTAGGATATTAGAAAACCCCCTTCAAAACATAAAAGCAATTAAGTTGTGTCAGTGGATAAGTAATCGAGTTTAGTTAATGTAATCAATAGAATCTCGTGGGTTCGATACTTAGACTTCTTAGGTTGTACTACATTGATTGGTACACTTGCCGGTTGTATGGTCTAGGTTTTAGAGAGTCTTAGTTATAAATTTAAAACTTAAAGTGTTTAGTTTAGGATTAAAAATAGTTAGTTTAATTAGACCACTTTGTGCACATCAGATATATCTATTGTATTTTTGTCCATTTATCCTTGTGGATAGGTGTATATGTATATAGGGATAAGCTCGGTAACGGATTAGGGAACCAGTCGGGGGAACCGTATTGCCCTATATGCTTCCTATACTTTAGTGACAGGGGAACCGTATTGCCCTATACGCTTCCTATACTTTACTGACAGGGGAACCGTATTGCTCTACACGCTTCCTATACGACTCCTAGACCTTTTCAAACATATGGGAATCATATTGCCCCATACGCTTCCTATTGAGTCACTTTTCAGACCTTTTCAGTTCTGAACTACCTGCATGTCAGAGACTATCGTGGTATAATAGGAAGCCTATTGCTCTATACGATTCCTATTGGTGTCGCATTTAATGGTTTAAACCGTATGAGAAACATATTGGGCTATACGTTTCCTATTGAGTGATGTACAAAAATTTTGGAGGATGTGTAGATACCATCACCCTTACTGTATTAGACTTTGAGTTTAGAATCTTAATAGCAAACCAATTACAAAAATTTGATTAAAATCCATAAAATAAGAAAATGTTTAGTTAAAGTGAAAGAAGGTTGTATTGGAGGAAAAGCTATAAAGGAGAAAAAGAGAAGTAGTGAGCAAGATGCAGAAAAAGAAAGCTACAGATCACATCAAGTAAACAGTCCCCATTTCCATACACAATCTGACCAACATTACATTTACATAGCCTATCTACCCATTCCTTGTGGTACAACCTCTTTTTTCTTCTTGCCCCAAGTCTATTTACACATAGATTAACATATAGATAAGAATATAGGGAGTGGTATGGTAATCCAAATATCATATCCCATTTTAAAATTGTGTTTCGTATATGGCCTAGTATCCATCGGGTAATGGGCATACCCACAAGTATTGGTATACACGTTAGTTGTTGGTTTGTTAAAAAGATACACTTTGGATTTTCATTTATATATTTTTTACATTATTTTATGTTTTTAATTAATTAAAATATGATAAATTACATACGCATCACCTAGACGTGGTTGACCAATATTAAACTCACTTTTGAATATTTTTTTTCCCGAATTTCAAACTGATGTTTTAGAGCTTTTGATCAGAACGAGGATACGAGTTGATTGGCATAAAACTTACCTCAAAATGATGCTCTAAACAACTTGATTTTTGTTAATTGAAAGTTTAAACACCCAAATTAAAACACCGTTTTCGCCGTTTGGAGCACAATTTCGAGGCAAGTTTTACATAAATCGACTTGTATCCTTGTTCTGATCAAAATGCCTAAAACTTCAGTTTGAAATTCAGAAGAAAAAAAACTTAACGGAATTAAGTTTTTTTCTCACTGATACTATGACCAGCTGATCGGGTATCACCTAATCACATGGTCCATTCCCGTCCCATCCACGCAAGATATATATTATTTCCAATCTCATGTTCGATCTTATACCCGAATATAACTTAATATCCGGCCCAAATGTTTTTGGGTATTTCCATCGGACTTGGTTATTTTTTGACATCCCTATTCACCAATCTTTGACATTTTTTTAACTTTAAATTTAAATATCAAGAAAAGAAAAAGTAATTGGTGAAGAAATTTCACTGTTTATCCACAAGTCTAGTATCTTTTTTCTTCTTTAATCCAGCTTTTTCTTTCCTCTCAGTTTCATAAATATTTATGTTGTTGTGAAGATTTATAAAAGTATTATTATAAATGTAGTTATAATTCTCACACCCTATAATCTTATTTTCATATTCCTAGATGTATACGGGCCATATAATCTTATACAACCAGTATAGAATGCTGTTGCACATAAATAAATGAAGTGGAATGTTTTTTTTGTTTTACATCTGTACAAGCCGTATAACCTTATACGAGTCACATACAATTGTATACGGGCAATATAATGTTATACGACCAAATATGTTTATTTTTGAGAGGTTTGATCATATTTTTGGGTTTTTAAGATCTGTATATGGGCCGTATAATGTTATACGACCCGTATATAAGTTTTTTTCTTTAGATAGTGTTTCAGTATCCGGAGTTTGTTGGGTGACGACAACGGTGGGTTGTGAGAGTACTAAGAGTATGATTGCTGAAGGTTTTCAGTATCCGGAGTTTGTTGGGTTGTTTATAGCTAGGGTTCAGAGTGCTTGAAGTTTTATTATAAACTTTTTGGTGAAAGTTGTCATCTTTTGGGTCAAGTGAAGCAATGAATGGAGAAATATATTTTACTTATTTTATGTTTAATATATGAAGCATATTATATACGTTTTTAATGGTGTTTGTAAGGTTTAATTGTCTTGTGTAACTTTGATTGACATCTATCATTACCTTAACATGAGTGTCCAACTACAATCCTACATTATTGAAAATCACTGTATCACCACCATTTATCTTCTTCTGTCATACGTCTTCCTCCTTTCAAAATTCAAATCAAACTCACCGATCACATTACCCTACCGCAGGAACCCTATTCTGCTTCACCAGCAGCAGCACACCCACTTTTCCGACCATCCCGTCATCGTATGTGATCACTAACTTTACTTTGTTATTCAATTTAACAAAAAAAATTTATTATTATTTTGCAGAAGAACTAGAGAAACAAAGAATACGGAACGAGATTCTTCGAGAACTAGTGCAAAAGATCATTTTTCATATATGGAATTAACATAGTGCAAAAAAATTCAACATTAATGTCCATGAACCATGAAAATCAACAATCTTCTGCATGAAAACAAACCGTCATGGCTGAAGCTTTTGGTATTTATATAACATCCATTATCCCTTTGGTGGTTTCTGTACCCATCGTCGGGCGACATGGCGTCTAAACCCTTGAATCCCAATGTTTCTCCTTACATTCCTCATCATTTCCTGAATTTGAGGTCGTATGGTGGTTATGTGGTCATATAGCATATTGTACGATCATTTTTTGATTGTATACGGCCCGTATAACGTTATATGGGTCGTATACAACCTTTATTAATTTTATATTCGCTCGTATACCCAATATACGAGCACCGTTTTATGTCTCGTATACGGACCGTATAACGTTATACAACCCGTATACAATTAACCAACTTTTTTTAATTAGTATATGTGGAATTGATGAAAACGCAGTCGGTATGTGTTCAGAACATGAAATAAGATCAAGCTTATTTTGCTTTTGCTTTGTGTTTATCAACTGGTCACCTTAACTAAAAGTTTTTATCATTACAAATTGTCGGAACATGAACAAGATCAAACGTATTTTTCTTTATGTTTATCAACTGGTCACCTTAACTCAAACTTTTCATCATTACAAAATGTCGGAACATCAAATAAGGTCGAACGTATTTTGCTTTTTCTTCATGTTTATCAATTGGTCACCTTAACTAAAAGTTTTTATCATTACAAATTGTCGGAACATGAATAAGATCAAACGTATTTTGCTTTTGCTTTATGTTTATCAACTGGTCACCTTAACTCAAACTTTTCATCATTACACATTGTCGGAACATCAAATAAGATCGAACGTATTTTGCTTTTGCTTCATGTTTATCAACTGGTCACCTTAACTAAAACTTTTCATCATTACAATTTTTTTGGAATATCAAATAAAATCAAACTTTTCATTAACTCAAACTTTTCATCATTACAAATTGTCGAAACATCAAATAAGATCATAACCAATTACTACACAAACCGAACAACTACATCCACCAACAATCAGCATTGACCTGGGAACCACATATTCGTGTGTTGCAATTTGGAAAGATGACCGAATAGAGATCATATGTAACACCCCTAAAATTACTTAATATTTAATATTAATATTCACCTAAATGGTAAATATTATGCACATAAATATTAATAAAGATTTAAATTGGTTAGATACTCGTTGATATATAATAAAATACATGAAAGTGTCTATTTTGCCTAATTAATAAACATGAGAGGCTGAAATGGCAAATTGGAAACTTTTAATAATAAAATAAATTTAAAGACACAAAACACACACTAATGTGTGTGTCTTGGTCGACCAAAACACAGAACAACAAGAGAGAAAGAGTTTTTCAAGCCCTAAATCAGCAATTCATTAAAACTAGAAAGGAAATTGGGCTTAAAATTGATGCATGAACTAAAAATAATGATCATCTAATCAAGAGGATCATAAGGTATATTGAAATCTTACATTTAGTGATGTTATGAAGTTTGACGAAATTCTTGATATTGCAATTCTTGCATAAATTGCAAGAATTAAAGATAAATAAAGATAGAATAAAGGTTTAGAATCATCATACTTGCTATATTCATGAAGCGAATTCTTGAACAAAGTGTTAAGGTTAGTTAACACAAGTATATGTAGGTGGGTTTTGATGAAAAGGCTAAATCCATGCAATCTAGATGTTTAACTTGAGTATATGAGCTTAGTAAACTGAATTGTTATGATTAAAACACTTATAATAAATGTACCTACTTGATGGGTTGAACTCACATGGTTAGAAACTTGCTAAATTGAATTGACATGGCTAGGTAAAAGTTATGCACGTAAGGTGTTTGACAAAATGCCTAAATGAGATGTTAGTCGTAAATGATAGACGAGTAGCATTGATAAAACTTATGATTTAAATATTTGGAAAATATGAATGCCATGGATATGGACAAAAGGCTTAGTTGATAATTTGGGTTGCACGCTATAGGCAATACAAGTGAAGCATCGGGAAGTCAAGCCGGAGCGAACGCACTGTTGAAGGATAAGCTATAAGGTACGTGGTTTTATGCTTCGTAGAATTTCGTTAATATTTGGTAATGTTATATGTTGAATAATGAAGATATAATCATGAAATCCGGTTTGTTCTTAACCGGTGGATTCTGTACGAATGAACCGAATGGATGAATGCGATTAACAATAAGTTTGGTTGTTAAAAGTGATGGATTTCACTAAAACATCCAAACGGGTCAAAATGATGAATTGATAAAGGTTTGGTTGAATGAAGTGTAACGCCCAGCGTCCCTAAACTTTAGGATTTTGTCAAGATTATTCCCTGAAGTTTGTCTATTTGTCTTTATTTAGCCCCTAATCTATATGAGAGTCTATGATATATACTTGAAATGCCTAAATCTACGTGTGGAATGTCTATATCTTTGGAATGTCAATATCTATATGCTTGGAATGCCTAACTCTATATTGGAAATGTCTAAATCTATGATGGAACGCCTAAATCTATGTTTGGAATGTCTAAATCTATTTGGTGCTTGACTCTTTAGAATCATGAAACTTGATTCTTGGTTAAACGAGAGACTGGAGCCTTGCCACTGGCGGAATCTATTAATCTTGTAAACTTTTGGTGTCTATGATGTAATCTAGTTATTTTATTACTCAATAATATGCAACACTTAATCTAACTCGCAAAACGAATCAAAGACGGGAACGCGGAAAGGTTGGATTGGCCAGAGTGGCAACCCGATCGGATTGCCACCCGATCGGATGACCACCCGAACGGGCCACCACCCTATCCAAGACAAACCGCCTCAAGTCCCATCCACACTATAAATAGGCCGGTCACATCATTTTATTCCCTGATGTGACAGCCCTGTTCGACCAGACGCACACACACTACTTGTTTCTCCATTTCTTGGCGATTTTGGTACGTTTCAAGCTAGATTCTTGTACTTTCTTGATCTACACTCCATCCTCTACGCGATTCACCTTTGAAATCACACTTTTCACCGTGAAATCTCTCAGATCTGGGATCTTATGGATGATGTCAACATGGTGGTTTGTACAAACTTTCATACGAGGTCATTCTTGGTGAGATCTAGCTAAGATCTAAGGGATTCCATGTATTTACCACCAAATCTAAGCTACATCTAAGTATTTTCATGATAAAACTTAAGTTTCTTCATCTCTTCTTCAAACTTTTGCTTATTGTGGTGAGATCCGGTTCTGAACGGACTATAGACTTGCTTATTAGCCAAGAGTCGGCTCAGAGATGGATTTCTACCAAAGAATGGCGGTCGGAATATGGATTCTGACATAAACACTATCGCCGACAGTTAACTGGTCTGAATGGGGTGGTTCCCACCCGATCGGAACGGCTGTGCAACGATGAGTTTACCATTGTCACAATACATACCATGCCGTCATCGTTAAACTTAGAAAATTTTTACAAATGGTCAAGGGAATGAGATTCGCCCGATCGAGCGGCAACCCGATCGGACAGCCGTCCGATCGGACAACCACCCGATTGAGTGACACTTGCCTTATAACCTTGGAACTATGAAACCTTCCAACACTTAGTAACTTTTTCAGAAACTTGGAGTTTTGGAGATCTCAATCGAGTGGAAACTCGATCGGACAGCCGCCCGATCGAGCAGCCACCCTATCAAGATAACCAGAACCCTTGAGCTATATACTTGCCACTTGAATCGGATGGTCACCCGATCGGACAGCCGTCCGATCGGATAGTTATTTGTTTCACCCTCACACTAAGCCACCCGATCGGACAGCCGTCCGATCGGGCAGTCATTCGTTTAATGCTAAGTCACCCGATCGACAGGCAATCCGGTCGGATAGCCCTCCGATCGGACAGCCATCCGATCGGACAGCCATCCGATCCAGTGTCAGTTTCCAATACTTCATGCAATCTCGTTATTCTGCCCGACTCTTATCCTATTGTAATCTAATCAGGCTAATTCTAAAAGAGCTCCCTTTGATCCAATAACAGTCTATACTGTTAAGCAATCATTGTGAGTATACTCGATCACCTTTTTACTTTTAAACTTTGGGGTGTAGCATGTATTCTATATAAACTTGAATCCTTGCAAACTAAAACTCTATCCTATGTGTATGTGAAACTTGTGCATTCTAGTATTCTATTTTGTGCTATGTGACGTTTAAATCCAGGGTGTGTAGTTCCGCCTTAACAATAGTAGCGCTATAGGGGGTGCACCTCTCCCATTATTCTCAGGGGTATTGTTAGGAGGATTCTAGTTTACCTTGAGTCTTGGGTAAACACTAAAGCATCGGGATACTTGGGCTATCACTGCATGGACTGCGACACTAGCACGGCTGAAACTATTTTTATCACCTACATCATGGATTTGAGTTGTTTTAATCTATTATTCTATTATCAAACTTGTATACTCGTCAATACTTTTGTATTGATATTTTAATACATGTTGCAGGTTGATAGGTTGCGATGGAACATGGAAATCAAGCTAGGGGATGCTTAGAAACGTCGCCTAGTTAATCTAGTGTTTGAACAATTTGAACTATTCTATTTGGTGATGTAAACTTGATGATACTTGACTTTGGTTGTTAGACAATTTATATTATGAAATCTATTTAATTCTATTGAAATAACTAGTGTTATGGAACTTCGTGAGCAATCTGAACGCTTAGTGCTCGCACCCCGATGTTTCCGCCATCGGTTGGGGTGTGACAGATTGGTATCAGAGCCATAACTATAGGGAATTAGGATAAGTAGGAATACTTGCCCTAGTCTATAGTTCTAGGAATCTTGCTTCTTATCTGTTGTTTAAGACTTATGCATTCTACAGTATCTGCTTCCTAGCAGCATATATTCTGTTGAACTTACATGCCTTTCCTAAGGCTAACGCAATATACACTTTATACTATGAAAACGCTGTTAATCGGTGTTTGTATTTTGCACGAGTTTTTCCCCAAGAAAGGAGTGACATCCGAACCTTGATGGTAAATCTCCAAATTATTCTAGCAGGTCTTGTCTGTGGATAAGTACCAACGCTATTTAGAGTACGATGTTGTCAAGATAGAGGTGAAACTCAAACCTTGATAACTAGTCCCACTCCTTGAATTTTATGTCTCACCAAAAGTCTCGTGACTTCCGATCAATTAGGAACATGGAATGACTAAAAGGGCAAATATCGTAGGCCTAACATCGATGACGTATTTGTCTAAGTAAGTCAAGACACGGGGTAGGCATTGGATATTCCCCCTCTAATTTGACGTGAATAAAATGGTTCGTGTTATCTGGGGTTAGGGTTTGTTCTGCAAGCTCTTCTGGGTCTGTTAAGAATTTGGGAGATGATGAAGGTTCGTTTGGGGAGAATGTTCTGGAAATTGAAGGAAAAGGAAGGTTGTAACTTTTTAAGATTAACCTGTAACTTTGCAGTCGGTATGTGTTCAGAGCGAATATGTCCATACATGCATTTAATTCACCCACATCATTAAAAATTGTCAGAACATGAAATAAGACCAATGATGAGGAATGTAAGGAGAAACGTTGGGATTCAAGGGTTTAGATGTCATGGTTTGAGTAGCTATGGACACTGGCGAAGCTTGACGTTTTCGCCGGGGTGTCGAAAACGTATATACTCAAAAAATTCTATAGAACCGAAGGGTCGAAAACGTATATACCTAGGGCTGTAAATGAACCGAACGTTCAACGAACAGTTCGTGAACCGTTCGGCGGGAAGTTCGTTTATGTTCGTTCGTTTAATAAATGAACGAACACGAACAAGAAATTTCGTTCGATTAGTTAAATGAACGAACATGAACTGAGGTCTCGTTCGTTCGATTGTGTTCGTGAATGTTCGGTAAGGTGTTCGTGAACGTGTTCGTGAACATTCGTTGATTTGCATTCGTTTATATTCGTATGTTTGTGTTTTAATTGAAGATCTTTGTACTTTCTTATATTTTATTTGTACTTTTTATATTATTAAACTTTAATTTATTTTATTACCCTAAAAATTAAACTAGGAAACCAATTTTCACCTTGTTTATGCATCATTTCCCTTTCATTTCTCATTATTTACATCGGCGAATACGATCGACCTCCATTCCACAATAAGGGATTCTAGTTCGAGTGCTACTCTCTGGGCCATCTATTTTTATCCTTCATTGCGTTCGCTAAATTTATTTGTGTTCGTTTATGTTCGTGAACAGTTCGCGAACACGCTCATTTCCTTAACGAACGAACACGAACATAAAATCTCGTTCGGTAAGTGTTCATGAACCGTTCGTAAACACATTTATTTCCTTAACGAACGAACACGAACAAGGCCTTGTTCGTGTTCGTTCGGTTCGTTTACAGCCCTATATATACCCAAAAATTTCTATACGAAAACTACATATATAACACTACTGAACGAAAAGTTCGTGGGGTCGGGCGCCCCCCGGCCCCTTCAAAGTTGCGCCAATGGCTATGGAAACTAAACCGGTACTCATCCCTAGTCGAAATTTCTATACATATATATGGATAAAACTATACCGATACTCATCCCAGTCGAAATTTCACTTAGCAAATAAGCGAACAAAAATAAAGAATGGAAACGAATCCATGTGCTTGACAAACATATACAAATAAAAAAATGTATACAAATAAGAAAATATGTTTGTTTTGTTTTTACTTTTATACTTACATCACATCTCAATTTCATTTTTGATTAAAGTTAAAAGTAAGGTTTTATTTTATTTTATTTTTTTAATGGCAAACGAATCCTCTAAATGGACTACTGGCGAAATTCACCATATCAGGATACACTCGCATTCCGAATCGGAAAAAATCCCTCACCTAGAACCAAAGCCAGTGAACACTCGCCCAAAGACACAACAGTACGGCGAGGTAAAACCCGCTCAGTTCAATGATCGAACTAGCGATCGCCGCCTAGTCTCTCATCATCACCAGGTGTCGCAGAAACTAAATGTTGGGGGCATGAATTAAACCTGAGTCACTTAAAAACCAGATCTCCCTCTTACCACTCCACCGCTTATCAAAGTAAGTTAAACGATCTAAATTTTTATGTTTTGTATTCATTCAGGCCCCCATGGATTTTTACAGCTAGTAATTGATCAATGTAGACTGAGGACAGTGAGTCAGATTGATCGCAATCAAAAAGGTGAAAATAGTCAGACATTTTTACAGTTTATATCAAAATAAATGGACCACGTACAAAACACACCAAAATTTACCCACTCTCTTTTGTCTCCAAATACTTTAATGTTTCTTTTTAATTTTATTTAATAAATAGATTATATTACAAAACAAAACAAAATATAACTAGCATTCAAGGTGTTAGTATGATGAGGTGGCGACTGGTGAGTCTCTGCATATTTCTTAGACTGAGTGTAGTGAGGCATCCTTTTGAGGGGCGACTTGTGCCATGTGTCACCACGTCATCATGAAGTTGCTTGGGTAAAAAAATGGGGGTGGTGTTCATGGCAACTCAAGATGCCTAAGAACAAGTTATGATTGGTTGTTATTAAATTAAGTTTTTTTGATTGGTGGATGAAAAAGGAAGCGCCCAACCTCTGCAAGACGGGCAAATGAAGGTTGTTATGGAAGTTGGGCAAGGGGGGCGGTGTAGGGGGCAACTTGGGGTGGGAGTCGCCCCACTACACTCAGTCTTAGTAATTTATGTAATACATGTTACTTTGTTTGTATTTCTTTTATTTGTATATATTTTTATATTAATATAAATTAAATTTTCTCGCCCGTAAAGTTCACGGGTTATAAAAGGCCTGGTCTATTCGCACACGGCCTTTGTCTTTTTGCACACTCAAAGCGCCCCGCTTTGGCCATAGCGGGGCGCTTTGAGTGTGCAAAAAGACAAAAAGTGTTGGCTGGAATTTGTGTTGTTTTTTTTTTGAAATAGGTGGGATGTGGGTTAGTTTGGTAGTGTTTTTTGGAGAAAAAAATTGTATTTGAGTTTTATAATACGTTGTTTTATAATTACGTTTTTTTACGTCATTATTTTTATAGAACGTATATAATATAAGTGCGTCTTTATAAACTGTTAACCTAGTTTATTTTGTTAAATTAAATGAACACGTTAAATAAATTGTACAGAAAGCCATAAGAATTAAACGTAAACAATCCAAAACCAACGTGATGTAAATATATATCAGTTTGTACATACAAAACAAAAAGGTACAACTGACTACATAATACATAACAAAACACTATACAAACAAACTAAGGTACTAATCCTCGTGCGGTGGGGACGGTGGGAGGGGAAGTGGAGGCAACCCAGCGAGCTCTCGTAGAGAAACGAGCGTCTCGATGATCCAGTTCTGGCGTGCGGCCTGGCGTCTGAGGCGCCGGTCGAAGTCCCGAGCCACCTCACGCGCTATCGGAGGCAGGTCAGCGTAAACGTGCTGCGGGTACTGTGGCGGCTCCGGAGCTGGCTGAACTGGTGGTACCGGGATCTCCTCGATATGCTCCTCCTGAGCCGGATCCTCTAATACAGGCTGAGCCTGAGCCTGAGGCTGAGCCTGAGCCTGAGCCTGAGCCTGAGCCTCATCCTGAGGCTGGCCCGGGAACTGATCGAGTCCCAGAGCCTGTAGCTGAGCCTGCCGAGCGGCCGCCTGAACATCAGGAGGGGCTAACACTCCAGGCCTCACCTCAATAACAACCGGGATGACCTCCGGCACCACCTCCGGATGCCAAATCAGCCCGTCATGTCCCCTAAACCTCAGACCAACATCAAATCTACGGGTGATCTGCATAGAAGATACTGACGCGCGGCCCAACCTGGTAGACGGGACCGGATCGGACAGCACCGGATCATTCTCGGGCACGAGCCCGAGCGAGCGTGCGATGGCGGTGATGTATGAGCCAGTGTGCACCCACCCGCGGAGCTGCCGGTGGTATGCTGTGGCAAAGTAATCTGCCAGGCTGGCTGCTAGATCGCAGGGCTGTCGTCGCAGTAGGCAGTATAGAAAGAAAAGGTCACTGAGGTTGACCTTCTCCCTGCTGGCACCCCGCGGCACGATAGTTGCCGCGATAACATGGTGCAGGTATCGGAACAAGGGGTCTTTAATGGTGGTGGCCTTTTGCCAGGATCTCCCAAAGGGAACCCTGGAAATGGCCCTCCAGAAACTGATAAGCGTCTGCATGTCCATCATCGTAACCGCCTGCGTATATAAATCAGTATCAAGCTCGGCCTCTGTGTACAAACCTGTATAAACAAATAATATTAAATAAACAAATAATAATAATAAACAAATAATATTAAATAAACAAATAACATTAAATAAACAAATAATAATAATAAACAAATAATATTAAATAAACAAATGATATTAAATATAAAATAATAAATAATATTATTTAAACAAACCTGTATGGACAGCAAACTGCCGCACACTCATCTGAAACTCCTGACCGGCGAGACGGAATGTAACCTCGTGGACTGGAAAATCCGGGTCCTCCACGTAATCCGCCGGATACGGCGCGTATGTAAACGTGGAAAGAAACTCCCACGTAAGCTCAAGGTACGAGTCCTCCATCGCTAACTCAAATAGGCGCGACCAAGGAGTATCTAGTCCAACTATCTCACGCGCCCGCGCGGCCTCTTCCACTGTCTCCAGCAGGCCCCAGTCTATCCCTACATGCTCCCCAATGGGGATGGTGCGCAACCTCGCGCATCTCCCCCTCGCCCGTGACGCCGGCGGAAACTGCAGGTACGGACATGCCGGCTCTCCCTCCTCTCCCACATCTCCCTCAGCCTCCATATGCTCAATCTCGTCATCGGAAGAATCCATCCCTGCACGTTGAAATAAACAAATAATATTAAATATAAATAATAAACAAATAATATTAAATATAAAATAATAAACAAATAAAATTATTTATAAAATTTTAAATAATAAACAAATAATATTAAATATAAAATAATAAACAAATAATATTATTTATAAAATATAAATAATAAACAAATAATCTTAAATATAAAATAATAAACAAATAATATTAAACAAAT
The DNA here is from genome assembly GCA_030545235.1 of Helianthus tuberosus. NCBI lineage: Eukaryota > Viridiplantae > Streptophyta > Magnoliopsida > Asterales > Asteraceae > Helianthus > Helianthus tuberosus. The sequence continues at coordinate 38,876,903 of CM060442.1, forward strand.
AATATTTAAAAAAAAAAATAAACATGAACCAAGGCGCCGCGCTTTGGCCTCGGCGCGGCGCTTTGGTTCTTCGTGATGAAGAACAGCCCACCAGATCGATCCCCACGCCCAAATCAAACAAATATCAAACAAACTGAAACACATAACTTGAACCAAAACAAGAAATGAAGTTCGATCGTACCTTTTAGCGGTTGAAAGCGTGAAAACGTTGATGATCCGGCTCAAGTGTGTGTAAATCGCACCTTGTGTGTGTGTTTGTGTGTTGGGTTTGAAATGGGGGAGAAGGCCGCTCCGCTTCAGCTATAGCGAGGGATCGAAGCGCCCCGCTATGGCCATAGCGCGGCGCTTTGAGGTCAAAGCGGCTCGCTTAGGTCAAAGCGGGGCGTTTAAGGCCTTTTTTTATTTTTTTAAAATTGTTTTTAATTCACAAACGCGTCGATAATAGTCTAAATTTTACGTTTTTTCCATTATACATCATTTTTTATTATATATGGACTATACTGCAAGTTCCGGATCAAATCGGTTACGTGTGATGTCTTATTCCGTTATATCGTATCATTTTGGTTTGAAAGCACAAGTACTCCTGTGAGAGGTGTTATGTGTATCAGCCGCCTACCGTACATGAACATGACGTATTTTTTCATTAATTGTAGTATTATGATGTATATTGTCATTTTGGGTCGTGTCGGTGACATTCGGTTTTTAACGTGATGTAACGCATATATTGAACAAACACAAACGTGATTATTATTAAACACATTTAACCTACATCGTGAACATATGGGGTTATATTAAGGTCAGGGGCACGATACGTAAGCATTTCGTACGTGTTGATCTGATCCCTGTATAATGTATGCCAGGCTGCTGCGCGCTCTGTTCTGTGTGCTGTCCAGAGTGGGTTTGGGGGTGGCATTGGATAACAACCTCCAAGCTCTACATGTATGAAATGCCCATGGTCGACGAACACAACCGCAACCACCAGGTGAGGTTCCTCAGCTTCGTTTGGCCCGCCCAGCAGAGGGAAAATTATACAGCTCCCACGCATGTCGAAGGTGTGAACAATCACACCGTATCGTTGGGCAATAAGAAACCCCGTCTCAGGCATCGTCATGTAATTTTCGATATCTGCTCGTCCCACCCCCTTGAAATCGATCCGTCTAAGCAGCGCATCATAATGTCCTATGTTTTCCGGATCGAAAAACTGCCTCCAAAGCGATTCGTTCGTACGTAACTCCTTTATAAGTTGTTTCCGGATCATCAAATATGAATTTTGTTTCACTCCTAACCCAACAGCCACCGATCGAAACCCACAATGACCATCTGGTTTCACGTCCTTTATTCTAACGATGTATGGATGGATCACTTCGGGAATCTGAGGTGCGTAGTTGCGGATCGCTATATCCGTCTTAGGACCGAGCTTGATCATCGGGAAATCAGGGTGTAGGTTGATCGTCTGAGGCTGTGACGGTGATATGTACGAGCTGTGACGGGGAAGATCGTCTGAGGGGGTGTTGGATCGATCTTTTGTTTCAGTTTTTCAAATTCCGCGTCTACATCGATATCCTCTATGTTTTTCTTTGCAGGCTTGAAGTTAAGCTTCTTCCAGAACACGTCTATGTGTGTGATCCGGAGTTGCTGACCTGTGGATGAAAACAAATTAGGTGGCAGAATCATAACGAGAAATGTCAAAGATATTAATTACCTTTATTTTCCAACTTTTCCAAACGACAGGCACATGTCAAACCACAGCTGGTAAAAAGTTGGCAACCACAGCTTGCACCGTAGGCTCTCAACCCGTCTTCCTTACGTTTTAGTTCCCTACTCAAAAGCTCAATCGCATATATTGAAACCTTTCTGAGAATATATGCAAGCATGGGCTGCTTCTTGTGGTGCGTCATCACTTTTCGGAGGCTTGTTTCAAAGCTACTACTAATCTCGGTGTATTGTCTATCAACAACATGATCAACATACAGTACAAGTTTATCCAGTGTGTTGCGATGACTTGGAAAGTGACTTTTTAGTGTTGCATGCATGCCCTTAACCCTGTTGGTCGTAGTTTGGTGAAAGTTGATAGTTTTGTTAATCCAGCATGATACAAACTTTTCACGGTACGGATCCAACCAGGATTTCTTCATATAATCAAAAACCTCTAAAATTAAAAAAAACGTAAATAGTCAGTTTTTGTTATTATATAAAATTTGAACATAATTATGTAAGAAATACCTACGTTCACGGTCATCTTCTTTCAGTTGTGCTTCAAGGTTTTCCAAGTTATACCTGTATATTTCCTCGGTCGTAGACTCGCACAATAACCAAAAACTACGTACGAATTCTTTCCAATCCTTGTCAGAGAATTTCTTCTTGCTGTTCTTATTAATATTTTGTTGAATATGGAACCGACAAAGATACTTATGCGCTTTTGGAAAAACTTGTTCACACGCGTTCATTAGCGCAAAATCCCTGTCTGTTAAAATCACGCGCGGTTCCATACATCCTACCAGCATAGACTTGATCCTCTGCAACACCCATAGGTAGTTCTCTGACTTCTCAGCGGAAATTACCGCACAAGCAGCCGTAAACGATTTGTTTGTCGACGTCATGCCTACGACCTGAACAAATGGAAGGTTGTACATGTTCGTTTTGTAGATGGCGTCAATCATTAGCACATGCGGGAAGGCACACCACATATTGAATGATCTTTCGTGAACAAAGAAGACATCTTCAACTTCGTTTGATATCTCATTCGTGCGCATGTAATAAGTGTAATTTTTTCGAGAAGAATGCTTTCAAGTTTTTGCATCGGAGACTTACCGACATTTTTTTCGGCGTTGATCTTCTGAACAGCGTTAGCTTTCTAGCCGGATTGTTTTTTGTCAGCGTTCGCCAGATACTTTGGTTGGGAATGTCTTGCTCTGCCAGCTCCTTAACCAGTTTTGTATCCTCCGAAGAAAGCCTTCTCGCATACGCGTGACCCTCTAAGTTTTCAATAGGAGTGTGGTTATGCTTCGCCTTCGTCACCTCGATCCTCCAAACACTTCCGGATGATTCCGAAAACCCGATCATCTCGAACGGGCAGCCTATTTTCTTGCTACCCGTTTTCCTCTGTGTAGCTATACTCTTATGCTCCCCACCAAAAGTACATTGAAACCAAATCTTGTAATTCTCTCCTCTTTTATTCGACCTCTTAGTCACAATGAGGTAACCGTTGTCTTTTGCCGTGTCTTGTACCCAACGCACCAACTCTTTACGTGACGAAAAGGTCTGCGTCGTATCAAACGAAAACGTAACCGGGTAACAGCCTTCCTCGTCAACAGACACATCCCCCGGCTCACCATCGTCACCGAGGTCCGAATATACTTGATGTTCAAAGTTGTGCTCGCCACCGTAACAGAAATTCGAATAACCTTGTAAGCTCTGTTGACAACCGTAACTGTCGTTTGGACCACACTCCTGCTGTACAAAGCTGTACTCGCCACCGTAACCGAAATTCGAATAACCTTGTTGTGCGTAAGGGTCCTCCACAGGGGTATTCAAATCCAGCGTCACCGTGTTATCACGATAACGAATGCCAGATACAACCTCTGCCTCCCTCAAGTTGGACGAGACCGGTTTCTCATACGAGTCAGAAATAGCGGTCCCCTCGTAAGAATCAGGAACAACTGTCTCGTCAGAATATTGACCGAAAATATAGTTGTTTAACCACGACATCGTTTTTTGTAAACAACAAACAACAAAACACTCGAATACCCACGTATGTTTGTAAACAACGTGAAGAAGAAGAAGACCGAGCTGCTGAAGAAGAACCTCAATCAGTAGTTTGCTTTTAAAAGTGAAAAGTTGGATCGAAGCGCCGCGCTATGGCCAAAGCGCGGCGCTATGGCCAAAGCGCGGCGCTTAGGGTTAACGACAAAACATGTCAATCAGCTTTATGTCTGTCAAACAGTAGGGAATGTCTCAAACGTCAATCGAAGCACTTTTGTCGATCATAGCGCCGCGCTATGGCCAAAGCGCGGCGCTTTGAGGTGTGAAAATAATTTTGTCCGTGTGTTAATAGCATGACCCTTATAAAACCATGAAAAGAAAACAACCTTTACACGTCAGGTTTTACCAATAGCTTCTTTTAAATGATAATCCACCAACTAAGATTTATAACTCTTCTTTTAGCGAAGACATTAATATGTCAATCTTTTTGTATGGTTTTAAGTATGTATTAAGCATAAGTAATAGTTAATAAAAATAACTTGCTCGAGTCCGGGAAACAATCTCGGGTAATAACCTAGAACCACCAGTAAAACATGTTATTGGTTTAGCAAGAACAACATGTTATTGGTTTAGCATGCCACTTCCCTTTCATTAAAATCCATTTTAATTCAACCTTAAAAAATTATAATCGTTCATTGTTTAATAAAATGTGGTATGGATGGTTTTTTAAAAACAACCCGTGTTTACACACGGGTTTTACATCTAGTAAATAGATTATATTACAAAACAAATTAAAATATAACTAGCATTTAGGTCTTGTGCGTTGCGGCGGGATCATAAAACCAAAAAAAGTAGACGTAAAAACATTAAGACGTATTAGTGTGAAAAAATTATACCGAATTGTAAACAAACAAAAAAAAATAACTAAGTCGACCCAGGACCCGTGCGTTGCGACAGTGCCAATAAACGGGGAAAAATTAGACATAAAAATGTTTAACCATACATGTACCTTGAAGCATGTTAACTCGCAAAATTTAGACCGAAACATATAATGAAAATTTTGTAAAAGATAAAAAGTACAGAGGCCAAACGTTGAAATTAAAGTGAAAAGTATTGAAGTTAAAAATAAAAATGCTTCGTGACAAATTTAGAAAGATAAAAAGTAAAATTGGATTTTATTAATCCCACGTTTTTTTGTTGGCGAAAATAATATCAGGTCAAGTAAATAGAATTCCCGAAAGTAGAGGAGGCATCGACGAAGTTGACATTAGGGGTGTGCACGGTTCGGTTCGGTTATTAGCATTATCCGTAACCGTAACCGAAGTCATCGGTTAATCGGTTCGGTTAATTCGGTTAATTTGTCGGTTTTCGGTCCGGTTCGGTTAATAACCAATTCAAACAAGGGCTAATTTTTTTGCTTAGAAATACATGTAATGGATGTATAAATACATGAAATATATGTATAAATACATGAAATAGATGTATAAATAAATGAAATGGAGGTATAAATGCATGAATAGATGTTTAAATACATAAAATGGAGGTATAAATAAATGAAATGAATGTATACATAAATGAAATGAAGCCATAAATAAATGAAAAATAGGTATTATTACATGAAATGAAAGTATAAAACATGAAATACATGAAATAGAGGTATAAAAGCTAGAAATATTTAAAAAAATAAATGATTCGGTTCGGTTAATTTCGGTTAACCGACGGTAAAAAAAATATCCGTTAACCGACTTTCGGTTAATTCGGTTTCGGTTAATTTCGGTTCGGTTTTGTCGGTTTTCGGTTCGATTTTGGTTAACGGTTCGGTTATTGCACACCCCTAGTTGACATACTGAAAAACAATTATTCACAAGTGTACGCTTGAGATCTAATTGGCTGGAAAATTGATGTTTTTGCCTAGTTTTTCTCTCCAAACGAGGATGAAGATGAATCTGCTATTTGATTTTGCAACTTTGAATCAAAACTACATAGATTGTTGAAATGTTGTGATGAAGCATTTGAGTTTATGATGCTTTTGTTTACAAGTTTTAATTATGGATCTGTAATTGATGAAATTTGTGGAATGGAGATGAAATGTTTGTTAATTTGTGTCTTTTTTTTTCAGTATTTGAACCATTATGTTTATTTTGAGCCCTAGGTTTCAAGAAGTTGAAGTTTGTGGTGTGAATTTGGATCTATCCTTCTCAATGAGTAGTGTTTGTGACTTTGCATCTGCTTATGATTGTATAACAAATTACAGGAAGTAGGCCGGCAAACGAACCCAACATTCATGAATTATTCGCAAACTTGTTCGACGGGAAGTTCATTTATGTTCGTTTATTTAATAAACGAACGAATAAAAACAATTTTTTTTTCATTTAATTAAATGAACGAATATGAAAACACATTTTATGTTCATGAATGCTCATTTATTTACATTTATTTATGTTCGTTCATTTATGTTTTTTTCGTTTATGTTCATTTCAATTTAAATCTAATCTAAAACTAATAAAGGATTCAAGTTAATGTCACATGACATTCTCTCCTTGAATATATCTTAATGCCATGTGACATTTTCTTCTTTAATTTAGTATTATTATTATTATTATATCATATTAATATACAATTTATTCTAATCTATACACATCAACCAATAAATACGTATTGTTATTATATCATATTAATATATCCAATTTATAAATCTATACATAACTATAGTCTATAGATAAATACGTAATATATAAAAATATTTATTTCATATTATTTTAGTATTTTTTTATATATATTTTTTCATATGTGACATAACGTTTTTATTTTTTAATCCGAGTAAACCAAAATAGGTTATATACTTGAAAACCTAGATTGTCTAATCTAACCTAATAATTTGTTGGCGAATGACTACACAAAGGTATCTCTTAATTTAGCAATATTATTATTTTATTGATAATATATTAGATTAATATTTTATTCATAATATATTAGATTAATATCCAATTTTTATTATTAATATATAACATATGTGACGTCCGATACAAAAAATAATTTATTTCGAGTACATCTTTATATTCAACTAATTTTATACCACCACGTCAATAAACCTATAAAAACGTATGATATATAAGTTAATTTTTAAATTGTATTTTATATAATTTAGATTTTATTTTAATTTTGTAATATAATATCAACAATGATTAAGTTAAATCTCATTATCGTAGAAAATATTTACATAACTCCTTAAGATCACATTTGACCAGTGATATAATTTAATGGGGTGACTTTTTTTTGGATTTAAAAAATTATAATTTAAATAAGTAAAAAGTCAAAAATGTCCATTTAACTTACTTTTTGATGAAGTTAATGGGTTAGATGAACATGAAAAAATAAGTAAAAGGTCAATTAAGTTCATTCGTGTTGTTTATTGTTCATTAAATTATGTTTCTTTAAGTTTGTTTGTTTATTTTTGTTTATGTTCGTTCACGTTCGTGAACTATTCGTTTAGGTTTTAAATGAACGAACATAAACAAATACGAACATGCTCGTTTTCTTACTAAGCGATCATGAACAAAAAAATGTGTTGGATTATATGTTCGTTCGGTTCATTTATAGGCCTAAATGTAAGTGATGTGGTTTAAAAAGATATAATATTTCACGTCGTTGCCCAATCAGCGTCAACAAACAACATTATTTTTTTAACGGAGCTGTAGTGAGAAAAAAAAATAATCTTAAATGTGAGATTATTGACGAAGATATTCTCAGGTTGGATTATTATTGAGCAAAAAAAAAATTAAGACTAAAAAATAAAAAATATATTAACCCGCCAGTTAGACCATGTGTAGTGGTTTAGCTCAATAATGCCCCCACCATGGGGCGTTTTGCGACACGTGACAGTCCAGTCAGCATGGGGCATTATTGGGGGTTATTGCAAAAGTGTCGTAGTGAGAATAATGCTCAATAACACCCCTTCCAATCATTAAACAATTATTTTTTTAATTAAAAACTTTAAATACTTCATTAAATTAAAAAAAAACAATACTAGAAATAAAAAAAAAATCCGACTAAATTAAAAAAAAAACACTAGTTTTCGTCTTCGCTTTCTTCACCCTCGCCAACTTCGTCTTCCTCGTCCTCCGTTTCTTCCTCACCCTCAGGTGGTACATACCGAACCGACCATGCGTGTTGTACCAAATCAACCATTAACTCGGAATGGTACAGTTCGTAACGCAACTCTCGCGCATTATTCACTCTTTCTTCCATTGACGCCTGTTGATGCTCCTCTTCAACGACTTATGGCACATAATTCTGGCATATCGCATTTCCTTCGTCTTCCAAAATCATGTTGTGCATGATTATACAAGCGTACATAGCATCTCTTATTTTTTGCTTGCTCCATGCACGACAAGGATTTTTCAAATATTGCCAGCGTTGTTTAAGAACACCAAAGCATCTCTCAATGTCTTTTCGTGAAGACTCTTGAACATTTTTAAAGTATGTTCTTTTTTCATCAATAGGATCACTAAACGTCTTCACGAAAATCGAATACCTAGGATAAATTTCGTCGCTCAAATAATATCCATGAGGGTAGTAGTTTCCATTTGCGTAAAACGACGCTTTTGGAGCTTTGCTAGAAATCCACTCCTCTAACAACGGAGATTGTTCAAAAACATTTATATCATTGAATGACCCGACCACGCCAAAGTAAGCTGACAAAACCCAAAGGTCCTGTGAAGCAACCGCCTGAAGAATAACAGTGGGTCCTTTTTGGTCACCCCGTGTGTGTTGGCCTCGCCATACGGTCGGGCAGTTATCCCAACCCCAATGCATGCAATCTATGCTCCTGATCATACCAGGCAAACCATGCTCCGCCGAATGTACCTCGTAGATCTTTTGAAGGTCGTCCCATGTGGGCGTTCTAAGATAACGCGCACCATACACATCAATAATACCTTTATAAAAAAACATACACAAACATAAGTTTCAAAAAAAAATTGTAAACATTACAGTAAAGTATAGGAACTGTACCGCGACAAAAATGCTCCAAGGTGTCTCACATTGTTTTCTCGCCCATTTTTAGATACTCGTCGTTGATGTCGGTTGTGTTTCCATAAGCAAGGATTCGTAACGCCGACGTACACTTTTGGATACCGGTAAATCCAAGTGCCCCTCTCGCATCCGCTTTTTGTTTAAAATAATCGTAGTTGGCTTCCAAGTTGTCGACTATGCGTAGAAACAACCGCTTACTCATTCGGAAACGACCCCTAAACATTTGGTTCGAAAATGTCGGTGCCTCATCAAAATAATCTTTCATCAAACGATCGTGTGCCGCGCGTCGGTCTCGTTCAATATAACCTCTTTTATTTTTTTCTGGTTGGGGGCGACGACAATGCTTCACATATCTCACCGCTAGTTGACAAGCACTCGTAACCGCCTCTTGTTCGACCTCCTCATCGGTGGAATCATCGCCATCCGCAAAAAAACTCTTTGTAGTAAAAATTTACCATGAATGAAGAACTAGGGGAATCCATCAAGTTTTTTTTATAAAATGGTAGTGTTTTTGAGAGAGTTTTGGTTAATTTTGAATGAGTTTATATATATAGGGAGAAGATCATGCGAGAACCACCTCTTATTGCGAGAACTGCGAGAACCAATGTGAACACAACAAAAAATGCCTAAAAATAGCTAAAAATCACACAAATTTTTTTTTGATTTTTTAATATTTTTATGTTAAAATCGCTACTTTTCGAAGCAAAAAAAAATTTAAAAATTAAAAAAAAAATTTATTCAAAAAGTAGCGATTTTAACATAAAAAATATTAAAAAAATAAAAAAAAAATTTAGATTTTTTTAGATTTTTTTAGGTTTTTTGGGGGTTTAGTTTTTAACATTTTAGCTTGGGGGGGGGGGGGGTTAGGTTTTTTTTTTTTGGGGGGGGGGGGGGGTAGGTTTTTTTTAGGTTTTTTGGGGGGTTTTAGTTTTTAGCATTTAGCTTGAGGGGGGGGGGGGGGGGGGTTAGGTTTTTTTTAGCTATTTTAGGTTGTGTTCACATTGGTTCTCACAATAAATGGAGTTCTCGCATGAGCCCCTCCCTATATATATATATATATATATATAGGTAAAGGGCCATGATCATTTCAGAACCATAAATATTTACAGAACTCGCAGAACTTCTAATAAACAATCTTTTTATTTATATATTTATATGTTTATGATAATTTTATCATTTATTATGTGTATTTTTATGATTACATACATGTTAAGAGTAATTTTATCATTTTTTTATGTAATTTTATAATTACACATATGTAAACTAGTTTTTTTTACATATATGTAATTAGTTATGACACATATATATAATTTTGGCAATTAAACATATGTAAACTACTTTTAACATATATGTAATCAAAGAAATACATATAATAGGTGATAAAAAGATCCTAAATACAAAAACTTATATATAAAATGATTGTTTATTAGGAGTTCTGAAAGTTCTGTATTTATTTAGAGTTTTGAAATGAAATCAACCCTATAGGTAAAAGGTTAAAAAAAGAAATAGCCGTTAAAGAACTAGCCGTTGCTAGTTCATGATTGGCCGGTCAAAATGTTCAAAGCGTGGTTTAAAAAATGCTGAATCAATTTTTTTTCAAAAAAAAAACGCTAAAAACGCCCTATGTAATGGGTTCTGGACGTTTTTGGGCGTTATTTTTGAAATCTAAAAAAAAAAACGCCCCACTACGAGGGTCTTAGGAAAGAGAACTTAACTATGACACATTTATGATTTATAAAATCATACATCTATATTATTTTGATAGTCTTAAACGTAAGCGTAATGACATGGCAATTCACTTAACACGAGTAGTTAAATATGTTATTTATGTCATAAGCACGTTAGACATTTTAGCCATACATTTTTTTAGCGGTTAACAGAATCAATCTCGAACATTTTTAGACACCCACTGAACCAAACGAAGTACTCTGAGAGTAACCCAAGTCCATCCATATTATTAATATACCGAACCTCTTTCATCTTAAACCCTACCCCATTTAACTTCATCTCAAATCATGACGTATTAACAAGACCTAGTAATAAATTACCGACTCTAATTGGACCCTTATAGTTTTTATAAAGAAGAATATTGTGTTTTTTTAAGTATATTTATTAATGGTGGATATGAATCGAAGTTAGTAGATCACCAATCATATGCATCAACCTTTTTCATGCTTTTTTTGTTTATTTTTTCTTTTACTTTCGAATATTTATCTTTTTTTTATAGATTAGAAACAAGGAAAGAAACCCCATATACCTTTGCTAAAGAAGTCATGAAAGGATTTATTTATTTATTTATTTGTATTTATTTTATATAAAGTTGAGTTGAAAATACCGATAAAGTATAGTGAGATATTCCATTATCCTTATAACAAAAAGAAAATTTATCATTGTGATCACCCAAAGTGACGGTGAGATTGGGCACTTTTATTTAACCGTATCGTACTATTAGATCTAAAATCAACTACATTATCAATCTAAGGGAGATTTCTGGGTTGTTTTTGTTGAACCCGCGAACCAAATCGATGTTGGATCGTTTTTTTTTTATTTATTCTCATTTAAAATCTGATTTATATTTCGTTCTCTATACTTTGTTCATTTTGGTATTCATATTTTGCTAACAATAAAAATCTAAATAAAAGCAAATAATAATTTCATATTTTGTTTTATATTAGCTATATATGCATGTGTGTAATGGTATCCGATTTCTTAAAACTAATCCGACCAATAAGACCATTATAAAACTAATCCGACCAGTAAGACCAGTAACGTTTCAGCGATCAGTTTGTTTATATAAACATTCATATGCAATTTAGGAAGTTCACCACACTTTGCTAATGCATGCTTAGAGTTATGATTTTCCCTATGCAGATTTAGACTCAATTGGTATAACGGGTTGGTTCATACAACCACTAGGTTATAACCCCGTGTATTACACGGGTTGAATAAATAAATTTTATATACTAAATAATAAAACATTATATTTTAAAAGTCTCCTTTATTGCACAGGTTGAAGAAATATAATTTTATATGTTAAAAAATAAAAAAAGTTATATCTATAACAACCATATGTATTGTACGGGTTGAATAAATGTAATATTGTTTACCAAATAATAAAAAAAATATATTTTTAAAAAACCCCCGTGTAGTACATGGGTTGAATAAATATGATTTTATATACCTAATAATAAAAAAATATATTTAAAAAACTAACGGATTTTTTTTATATTTAAAGTAGGATAAGAATGAATATTAATATTTATTTATTTAGCTAATATAAGATTGAAAAATCATATGATTGAATAGGTGAGAGGTTGTATGATGATAAATCGGTTAACTATATTATAATGTTATATGTTTTTAGTTATATATTTTTTGAATTATTTAAAAAAAAAATAAGACTTTGTTATTGTTAGTAAAATCAATGATTTTATATTTGTAATTTTGTTTGGTATTATTTCATTAAAAAAGTGCATAGTATACATATAATTATATTATGTCTTAAGTTATTGATATCATTCAAAATGTTTTTTGATTCTGTCTAGCATTATATATGCTATGGTAAACGTTTAAAGTTTATTAGAAATAACTACATCATCGAAAAGAATAAGAGTAACTTTGTAAGTTACAAATAAAAAGTAGGTGTTTGTGAAAAAGAAGTAATAATTTGGGTAAAAGGAAACTAAAAAATGTAGTTGTATATATATATATATATAGGGTGAGGTTCCTGTAAAAATAACATTTTTCGTGAGAAGTGTGAAAAGACATAGAAATAGACATGTAAGCATCATGTTTTGGACTTAGGCATGATGATTTGGGTTGTTTTGACAACAACACTAAACATAACAATAATGTGATTCAGGCGTATTGGTTTATTTTTTAACTGAACGTAAAACAACGGAAACGTTGATAAAATTAAATAAAAAACGTCAAATTCATACTCATATATTTAAATAATAATACAAACGTATTTGAAGAATAAACTAAATCCAACATATATACTTTGAGAATATTTAATTGTATAAAAGTTCTTCTAATATAGTTTGCACTTCATATAAATAACATTTTAAGTATTTATGTTTTTTCTTAAGGTTGGAATTCAAATATTTAATTCTTTATCGTAAGTATTTATGTTTTTCTTAAGGTTTCTTAAGGTTTTTCTTTATGTTTTTTCTCACATATCCCATTATAACTTTACAATTAAAAGAAAACGAAGGAAGAAAACAAAATATATATCTTTATCGTATGAATTCTTATTAGATTTGATTAAATATTATTAATAAAAAGAATTTGTATTAGATTAGATTTTAGATTTTATTAAATATTATTAATAATAAGAATTTGTATTAGATTAGATTAAATATTATTATTATTAGTATATTATTAATAATTTTAATCAATTAAATGAGAGAATGACAAGAGTCCTCCAAATGGTTTAAGACCAGTAACGTTTCAGCGATCAGTTTGTTTATATAAACATTCATGTGCAATTTAGGAAGTTCACTACACTTTGCTAATGCATGCTTAGAGTTATGATTTTCCCTATGCAGATTTAGACTCAATTGGTATAACGGGTTGGTTCATACAACCATACGGGTTTATAAGGTTCTTGCTATGAGAGATGGTGGAAACAAAACGCGTTGGTTCATACGAGTTTATGTATTCATGAGGTTCTTGTTAGAAAAGTTAGGACATGGAGGTCCGCCAAGATTAGAGATGCCATAAGGTATATTGACATGTATTTATCTTTTAAAAAAATTGTTACATACATGAAATTATTTTCACATTATATTTATTACATGAAGTTTATTAGTCAACGCTAGAAAAACAATTGCTTTTTGGTACCTATTATTTCGGAGATAAAGTCCAATAAAACTAAAATTTACCATTTGACAATTTATATATTTTTAATTTTAACAAGAAAATGAGGATATTTATCCTTTATCGATACATTAGTTACTAATGTTCTATGAGTAAACACATGTAACTTTTGTAACCGCAGCACAACACATCTACTTCTATAATCTACTTATTACTATTACGCCAAGCAGTGGTGAACTTTGAGATTTCCGACAGGAGGTCGAAAACGTATATACCTAAAAATTTCTACACAACTAGGGGATCAAAAACGTATATACCTAAAAATTTCTATACGAAAATCACATATATTACACTACTGAGCGAAAAAATCGGGGAGTCAACCCCCTTCTAACGTGCGCCAATGACGCCAAGAGTTCATCGTAACGGCGAGCACAACACATCTACTTATTACCATTACGCCAAGGGTTCATCGAGAATAAACAAATACATTTATTTATATTTTAAAATAAAAGCACATTAGAAATAAATAGGGTCCTATTAAATCCACATGGTATCATCTTATTCTTACATGGTTGATACAGACCGTATAAGGTTATACGACCCGTATAGAATAAAGTGAACCGACAAAGGCTGTGCCAGCAGCCTTTGTCGGTACAGCCTTTGTCGGTTCACTTTATTTTATACGGGCCGTATAACCTTATACGGCCCGTATCAACCATGTGAGAATAAGATGATACTGTGGTCGTATATATATTATACGACGATGATATACGGCTCGTATATATGTATACGACCCGTATACAATGATTTTCGTTTTTTATTATTTTATTACTATTTGACGCGACGTATTATTACTCGATTCACGTGTGATTAGACGTAAGATTCTCTGATTCGATGTTATATTCCTCGAATCTCGTGCGAGTTATGTGATTAGACGTTAGATTCCTCGATTCGCGTGTTAATCATTTGAAACGATGTAATATTCCGTAAAATTCTCTATATAAACGACACTAATTTCATTCATTTTCATTCAACTTCTATTCGTTTTCTTCTATTTTTCTCTGTATTCAAATTATTTACGTTATAATGTCGGGTTGGGGTGACATTTTTAATGTGTTTGGTAACGAGGCAAATCAGGGGAATGAAGATAACAAAGCGGGCATGTTTGATCTGAATGCTCCGTTCGATCCCATTTTTGCGTCTGGTTCAGGTCAGGATACTTGGGGTTTGGATGCCATTCAGCCTAATTATGCTGGTTATTATCCATCGCAACACCCGGTTAATTTTGAAGCCCCTCCTGTTAGTGTTGGACCGCCGACTGATAGTTCTCATTCTTCTCCCATAAGTTGTGGACCGCCCGAGGGTCCAAATGCTGAAGAGGAACGTACTGAGTTTCAAAACAAGGAGGTATAACATTTAATTATACGTTTATTTGTTGTATGTTAACTATTTTAGTGTTTTTACGTTTGATGTTGTTTTTATTAAAATCTTAGATTAGGGTTGCTCAACGGGTCGTGTTCGCGGGTTGTTGGGTTCAACCCAACCTGAACCTGAAAATTTTACACAAACCCGAACTCGAAAATCGTATCATATATAAGAACCCGAACATGACCCGAAGTTTCATGGGTTGACCCGAACACGACCCATTAAAGCCGAATTTTTTTATTTTTTTTTTCTAAAATTAATATATTAAAGTTAAAATTTACTTAAAAAACACAAATATATATAGGGTAAGGTTCATGCGAGAACCACCCTTATTGCGAGAACCGCGAGAACCAATGTGAACACAAAATAAAATCTAAAAAAAATCAAAAAAGCACTCAAAATTTTTTTTTTTTAATATTTTTTAATAAAAAATCGCTATATTTCGTTACCATAAAAAAAAAAAAAACTTTTTTTTTTCGAGTAACAGTTATCCATGCACATGTGCATATGTATCATTACTTCAACAAATTCGGTAATACGTTATCAGGAATAGACAATTGCACTTTAATTTACAATACCATTAGTAATACACTACTTTTTACATTACCAATATTCAAAATGCACATGTGCATAATTAGGTATAACCATGATATAACGTATTTTGGTACAAAAAGTTTGTGATTTTGAATGCAGAAGTAGACCCATATACATGTTTTTTGGTTAGTTATATCTAGTGGTTGATGGTTTGGTTATAGTTGTCAATTTTTTATGTAATATGTTGATTGGATGGTATAAATGGTGTTTACATACATGTAATAAAGTGAAAATATTGTTAATGGTATTGTATTATGGATGGTAGGAGGTAATGGTATTGTATTATGGATGGTATGAGGTAATGGTAGTGTATTATGGATGGTATGATAGATGAAAAAGGAAAGTGTATTCAAAGTGGTGTACCAAAACACCTTATTTAATGTTGATACATATAAATGCACATGTGCATTTCTAATATTGGTAATGTAAAAGGTAGTGTATTACATATGGTAGTGTAAATAAAGTGCAATTGTCTAATATGTGTAATGAATTACGGAATTTGTCAAAGAAATGACAAAAATGCACATGTGCATGCTTGTGTATTATGGATGGAATGATAGATGAAAGAGAAAGTAGTGTACCAAAACACCTTATTTCCTGTTAATACATATAAATGCACATGTGCATTTCTAACATTGTTAACGTAAAAAGTAGTGTATTACACGTGGTAGTGTAAATGAAAGTGCAATTGACTATTATTTGTAATGAATTACGGAATTTGACAAAGAAACGATACATATGCACATGTGCATGGATAACTGTTACTCGAATTTTTTTTTTTTTTTTGAAATTTTTTTTTATTTTTTTTATTAACAAAATATTGCGATTTTTTCAAAAAAATAGTAAAAAAATAAAAAAAAAATTTTGGGTGTTTTTTAGATTTTTTTAGGAATTACTGTTTGTGTTCACACTGGTTCTCGCGGTTCTCGCAATAAGGGGTGGTTCCTAACGGATCTTTGTCCTATATATATATATATCTATATATAGGTAGATGATCCTGTAAAAAAGACTAAAAGTGTGAGAAGGATAAGAAAGAATACACACCATTAGATCTTTGATCTAATGGTTTAGATTAATAGGGACCAAAATGTAAAATTTGTTTTATTTTTTGGACTGAATTGAAAATTATAGGGGTAATAAAGTCTTTTACATCCATTCAAAAGAGGTAACTGTAATTAAAATCCCCTACAATCTCTCTCTCTCTCTCCAATCGAACTACCAGACAATCTCTCTCTCTCTCTCTCCAATCGAACTACCAGAGAGCTCTCTCTCTCTCCAATCGCAGAAATCGTTGATAACATGAAAACGAAAATCGGATTTCAGCAGTTGATCTTGTGAATCGGATTTATGTAGGTCATCGATTGGAGTTTTTTTTGTGGTTTTGATCCGATTGATGAAGATCGCATGTTTATTGATTCGGATGACGGATGCGAGCGGCAGCGGCGGTGGTGGTGGTTCGAGTGGCGGCGGTGGTGATGGTGCTGGATCGGCAGTGTTGGTGCCGGAAGTGGCAGTGGTGGTGGTGCCGGAAGTGAAGAAGATGATACAGAGGCGGTGGTGGTGGTGCTGGATCGGCAGTGGTGGTGCCGGAAGTGGCAGTGGTGGTGGTGCCGGAAGTGAAGAAGATGATACAGAGGTGTTATATTTATTTACTGAATGGTGTTTATTTTATTTTCTGAATGGTGTTATTTTTTTCTGAATGGTGTTATTTTGTTTATTGAATGGTGTTATTTTTGTACTGAATGGTGTTATATTCTTTGTACTGAATGATGTTTTTTTTATTTACTGCTGAATGGTGTTATTTTTGTACTGAATGGTGTTTTTTTGTTGACTGAATGGTGTTATTTTGTTTGCTGTATGGTGTTATTTTTGTACTGAATGGTGTTATATTCTTTGAACTGAATGATGTTTTTTTTTATTTACTGTTGAATGGTGTTATTTTTGTACTGAATGGTGTTATTTTTTTGCTGAATGGTGTTATATTTTCTGAATGGTGTTATATTTAAAACACCATGTATGAACATGATCTGAATGGTGTTATATTTTATGGACGGTTATAAGTCCTAAAATCCAGGTTTTTCTCTCTCCAAATCCTTAAATCAAGGATTACCATATTTGAATTTGTTAATGCATATACAATCTTACCCTTTTCAATTAATTTAGATCTAATGGTTGAGATTCTTTCTTACCTTTCTCACACTTTTGGTCTTTTTTACAATAACTCCACCCTATATATATATATATATATAGGGCAAGGATAAATCGAAAACCCGGTTGAGTTGACTAAACCCTGAAAACCCATTAACCACCATTGATTAAGCTTGATGGATGGCTGAGATTCATCTTGGGCCATTAATGGATTTTGAATCCCTTTGTGTCTATTTTTTAATATAATTTATGTACGTAAAGGGCAATATGGGAATGTAATCTCTTAGTAGAGACAAAACTCTGCATGGGTGTAAGAAACTTTACATCAACTATCAACTGCATCATTACTCCTAATCCTAAAACCCTACACCAGTCTACAAAATTTCAAAAACCACACAAATCACCAGAGATTCACACCTCATAGTCTTCAAAAATTCCTAAAACTCTCTCATAGTCTTCAACAACCCCTCTCAAATTAACCCCAAAATCACCGGAGAGGCACTCTCTCTCATTATCTTCATCAAACAGATAACATCAACAACCACCGAAACACTCTCTCTCGTAATCTTCATCGGCTGATCCTGATTCAACAATCACCACACTCTCACTCTCTCATAATCTTCATCAAAATCCCCTCAATATGCAGACAAAAAGCATAAATCGAGTGAAAAAGCTGTTAAGATATTGAACAATCGACGCAGATATTCAACAATCACCGGAGAATTTCAACGGTCACCGCCGGAAAAAAAACAGGCTAAAAACGAGAGGGTTTCAGGTGCGTCGCTAGTTTGTTGACTAAAATCATCAACTTTGTTTTAGCTATTCAGAATTAGGGAGTTTTATAATAGAGATTTTAGGGTTTTTTAAGACTTTTCAAAATGCTGGATTGCTTTATACCCATTTGGGTTTTCTTAATGACAGGTACCGTTAGGGTTTTTTGTTTGTTTTAAATAATCTCACTTGTTAAAAAGAAAGTTGAAAAATTTAGCTAGTTATGAATTTTCTTTTAGAGATACAGATTTGGGATGTGTGAAAATAAATACTATAAACTTTTAAAGAGTTTTCAAAATGCTCGGTTTCTTCATACATCTGGTTTTTTGTTAATGACAGGGTAGCTAGTTATGAAAATTCTTTTAGAGATACAGATTTGGGATGAACACATGATCAATTGGGGGTGGGGGGTCTGATTTGTGGGTTAATTTAGATTGAGAAAAAAAATTACACTGATAGTGTGAATTTGTTAATGACAGGGTAGCTAGTTATGAATTTTCAAAGTGCTCGGTTTCTTCATACATCTGGCTTTTTGTTTATGACAGGGTAGCTATTTGTGAAATTTCTTTTAGAGATACAGATTTGGGATGAACACATGATCATTTGGGGTGGGGGGGGGGGTCTGATTTGTGGGTTAATTTAGATTGTGAAAAAAATTACACTGATAGTGTGTACTTGTTTAACTATACACAATGAGAAATGGTAAAAAATTGAAAAGTTTGGGGATAATAAAAAATAGAATCATAAAAATGCGGGAAGAATGTTCATTTCTGATAGTTGCATTGTTTTTTTCTACTGGTGATTGGGGTCCTATATTTGTTATCTACTGGTCATTTGTGTCTGTTATAAAAAGTCATGTGGACCATATATTGACTGCCTCTTTATCTCATACTTTGCAGTAATCCGTTGTAACAGCTAAGGATAGCAAAAACAAATCCAACCAAAAAAAAATGACCACAGGTGCTTATAAATTACAAAACCTGTGATCAACTATGCTTACAGATTAAAATCCATTTTGTCTTTATTGATGTTGATTACAAATAAAAAATGCAGCTAAAAAGGTTCGTGATACCCCGGTGCTTGAGAAGCGCAAAAACAGGCAACAAATATGTACGTAACTACTTTGAATTCATTACATGTTTGTTGTCATGTTATTGTCTAATTTCCATAAGCTTTCTAAAAACAGTAACACCGGATACTAATACATGCGGACCAGCAATGGGGACAAGGGGAGCTAAAAAAGGTTTAAATTTAGACTTTTTTTTGTTAAGAAATATTTTGTAAAATTTGTTAGTAGTTCGTGATCTATATAAAACTTGTACAAATGTAGTTAAGGAAGCACATTGTGACGAGAAGGTACACAGAAGAAAGCTAATAAGTACGTAAAAAGCATTTTTTTTCTTTTGATTGTCTTATAGTTATGTTTTATATAAATAATAAAACAAATATGGTGCCTCAGTTTTACCAGATAGTGACTTGGACACCCCCATGGAAAACATTGAGAAAAGAAAAAAAGGTACATTTTTTAATGTATGGAACTTTTGGTTACATCTTTCTTGAATCTAATATTTGTGTACATGACTTTGTAAAACATTTGTAAGGCGACGGCGATCAGGACGGGCCGGCAACACGTACGAGAGGAGGTACAAAAACTGTACTAGACATGATCTTTGGGAATCTAAATAAATATATATTTCGATACTTAGCTTCGGTACTTGTACTTCAATGCTAATTGTTTACAAAAATGTATATTTACAGCTCAGCGATGGCGTGAGGATATCAAACCAAAAAAAAAATGTCAAAAGGAAACTAATAAGTACGTACACACACCCCACTACTACTTTCCTTCTTTAGAAAATATGAAAATCGTAACCAAAAGTTGTTATCTTGGTTTCAGCAGATGGTGACTCACAGATGACTGCAGATACAGGTCTGCCAATACAGGATGCAATTGGTGTAAAAAAAACAAAAAAAGTTAAACATGATCGGGTGAAACCCCGAAGTGGCAAACACGCAACAACGACGCATAAGTGGACTAAATTAAAAACACGTTCGTCGCCTATGCAGTTGTTCAAATGCATCAAGTCTCTAACGAGGAACCAACAAGAAGACGTTAAGAGGATGGGTTTTGGAAAAATGTTGTCATTCAACATCAGTGGGATACCTCTGAAACTTGCACACTATGTTGTGGACCACTTTAACCCAGAAGAAATGGCTATTGAAATGCCATGTGGGTCAATAGATGTTGATGTTGAGTATGTCCATGACATTCTAGGGATTCCTAAGAAGGGCGTAGACATGCAAACTGTACGAGCATATTCAAAGCTTGATGTTGCTGTTGAAGCATGGAGAAAACGATATCGTAAACGATTTGTGTCATCGACGAACCTGGCACAATCTATACTCACAAGTGATGAAGCCAACATTTTTCATTTCCGACTGGACTTCCTGGTGTTATTCTTAACCATCATGGTTGAGTGTAACAAAAATGGGCGAATGAAAGAGTGGATTTTGAAAACTTTTACTGGAGATACAGATTTCAGTAAAATCAATTGGTGTGCCTATCTGATCCAACAAATTAAATCATGTAAAGATGGATGGAAGAGTTGTGATCCTGAATCTCCATTTTCCGGACCACTCACACTTTTGGCTGTAAGTGTTTGGTGTAACAAAACTTACTAACAATATAGGCATACAACATTTGTTTTGTTATCTTACCACTTGTTGTTTTTTTTGTTTTTGTTTTTTTTATGCCGTTACACAGCTGCTATATGTCGACAAAGTTAAATGCACAGGATTTCCAGTTGACCGGACAATATACCCAATCCTATTCTGGAACAAAAACGAACTGAAAAAAAGAGAACAACTAGAGATAAAAAGAGGTGGCTTTGGTGGAGAGGATTTGCATGAAGTTGGTGTGGTTCGACGGGATCCAAGAAAAACTGAGTTACATGCTAATGATGAAGTTCTGAGTGTAAGATTAATAATTATAACCAGTTACAAAATAATTATGTTCTTTCAAAAATTAGTTAAAAAACGTATCTTATAACTTTGTTTATAGAATGAGATTGCATCCATAGAAAAACATTTGGATGTGATGGAAGCGAAAAGAGTTACGGTGGACAAAAAATTGGATGTGGTGTTCAATGCTCATCCACACAACGAGCAAGTTAAAAAATTGATACAACGATTTGAGAAAATTGTACACTAAAAAAAACAAGGATATGGCTGTCGCCTGATTCGCCAAGGAAAAAAATTGCCGGGGTCCTCATGTCTCTTAACAAGACAGTCCAAAACCCAGATAATGATTACACAGAAGGTACAACGGATAACGGATAAATCACTACATTGAATATGTATTAAGTTTTTCTACAAACTGTAACTAATTTGAATTTTTTTTTTGTAAATGCAGACCCTGAAGATGATGTGGCAAACGCGGCTGAAGTGGCAGACATCAATGGTATGACCTTTTTTACAAACATATTTAGCTTTTTTTTGTTTCCAATAATCGTTTACACGAAAAAAGTATTCATATGTATTTGTAGCTCAAAATATAGAGTGCGAGATAACTTTTTTGGTAAGACTTACTGGAACAAGAATGTCCTTATCGTACTTCGTTCAGATTCGTTGAGCCATAAACTGTTTTTTACGTTCTTCATATTCAAATCAATTTACTCCTACGCGTTAACATTTAATTTAAAAGATGGATTAACAGGCTCCATTTTGATTACATTTCCCCGAAAAATAACAATACCATTAAAAAGGCCTATGTATAGTAGTTCAAAACCTTAGTGTACATTTAATAGATCATGATCATGTACTGACTCTTTAAAACCAATCATTTTCTAACACAAAATAATGATAATTGACATATTCGAATAAACACAATCATGGCAAAGGGCGAAATAAAAAACGCAGTGCGGCGACTGATAATTTACTGAAAAAAGGTAAGGTGCAAAAAAATATCATACACGCACGTGTGATAATAAGCTGTATAAAAAGCTCATTTGGGTTGATTGGCACATCTAAATCTTTTTAATACTATTTCTTTTAAACGTATATAGCATCTGGCAATGATCGGGGGGATGGCGATGGCAAGCGAAGGAAGAAAGATGGGTCAGCAAAAGGTAACTTTTGTGATGGCAATCCTAACAAAAACGTTATGTGAGGAAAAGCTAACTTTAATTTCTTTATTTGAAATAGAAACTCCACTACAGAAACATACACAACAACATACACGTGCACTAATTGTAGATACAAAAAAAAATAATAAAAAAAAATAATGACATCAATCTTACATTTCTCTAGAGATAAAAAAAATGTAAAATGTTTAACTAACAATAAAGTAAACCACCTTATGTATGTCCTAAATTGCAAACTAAACGTAACTTGTGTGTATGTGACCACATTTAAATAAATAGATGGGGGTAAGGCTGACAAAACACAAGAGATGATACATGGAGAAAGATGCGGAAATGCCACTACAGAAAAAAGTGCTACATGTGGAGTCATAGGCGATGAAAAAAATGAGGCAAAACATCAAGAGACGATAACTACAACAACAAGTAAGTTTTACATCTTACATATAACCCGTCGTCACATGTGTACAAAAATCAAGAAAACCCGATCATACACAAACAAACTAATAGGTATGTGTGTGTACATGTGAATGAATATAAATAGACAAGAACAACGAAACACAAAACATGCAAGGATTGTTTGATGCGCCTACCTTTCACCTGCTCACACAAGACACCGAATTAGGTAACTCGTGATTCACAAAAAAAAATGCACATGTCTTATTTATGTACACAACAGATAATCCGACTTATCAAAACCAAAAAAAATATTGCAGGTGATGATGTCGATGATACGCATAATACGGAAGCTTCCGTACCAACTATGATACAAAAAAGTGATGACAAAAATCAAGAAGGCAAGTTCTACATGTTTTTTACATCGTTCAAAAATTATAATAAACTTGGCATTTTTTTATTAAATACTAACGAACAAAAACTAAAATTGAGCAGGGAAAGGAACGGCTAAAAATGATATCACACGTAATGCTTGGGTAAAGGAACTTGAATCAAGGCGAAGAAAACCAGTTGGTAGGTTCGCCCGCTCATGTGATGACGATGAACACGAAATGGAAATCGACATTACAACGGAAGAACAGCGTATTTGGGATTTTATATTCGATGTGAAGTACTCAATGTAAGCTTCAGTTTAAAATATTAAAAATACTAGTTATTACATTATGCAAAGCTTTGGTCATCTGATAGATTAGGGAATGTTTTGCTCAAAATAGTATGTTTTAAAAAAAAATAGTTTATTATGTTTTAAATGTATAACAGCATATGATGATTTTTCACAAAACAGGACACGGGAAATGGTCATCTCCTTGTCTAGCGTGGTAACAAAAAAATCTGGTCAATCTGCTGGGTAAGTTCAGCTATAAAATATATACGTAAAACATAATGGTCCTAGTTTCTTGATATCCAGAATCTAATTTACATATCTAACATTGTCTTACGCAGAGATGTTATCTTCGAGAGTGTATACGGCTTGGAACTCACAAAAACGCTGATGCGCACATTGAGGGAGGAAGTGAAGGTCTGCTCTAATGTGGTTGATGCTTGGGTAGATGTGATGAATTTTGAAGAACTTGATAGAACCGACGGCTGCCCGACGCGAATTTATTTTAGCACAACTGTGATAGTAAGTATTCATACTATATTACTTGATCTTTGTCTGTGATTTTGGATTTATTAAGTCTTTTGGAACGTTGTAAGCTTGCACTACCTTATTGACACATCTTATTTGAAAAAAAAAACAGGATAACTGGTTATTGACGGATTCTACTTGTGATGATGAACGTATGAAAACGTTCGGCGAAAGGATGGTCGTAGGCGGCGCATATGAATTACTTGGGATGAAAATGGTTTTCTTTCCAATCCTGGAGAATGATGAATATTACATGATTGTTTTCGATCTGGAAAACGGCGAAATAATCGTCATAGACCACAAGCCTGATCGCACACCCTTAGCTGGCATTAGGGATAATCAAGACTACTACAAAAAAGATACACCATACAAAGTGGTTAGACATTTTCTTTTCTCATAAAACATTACGATGAAAAACAACAACTCATACAAAAACTGATTAGTTTATCGTTTTTTAACAGAAGCATATGCTGGACGCTTATTTGGAGCATTCCGAACATCCGTCAAAGGATAAAATTGCGCAAGCCAAGATTAAGAGGTGTGATATCCATTGGGCGACAACTGCACATCCAATGGATAGTGCAGTATTCCTTATGCACCACATGCAGAATTTTCACGGCATTACTAAACACTTTGAATGTGGATTTAGTAGCAACTGGAAGAACAAGCAAAAACAGATTCTTACCCTCCGAAAAAAATTCGCTACACGCATACTACTCTCTGCTGTGAATGTAATGAATGGAAAGGTTCGCGATGTTGCATTATCGGTGTAAGTTGCTGCTCCGTATGGTAATGTTATGTTTTTTGTGGATGGGCCTTTTGTGGACAATTTAAACACGTACTTTGTCAGTTGCCTGTATGTATCTAACTATTAATGTCTGTCGTTGATCTGGACAACTTAAACAATTTATGTGTACGTTTAGTGTTACATTTTGGTGAACCAAAAGTAAACTACTGGGAAGTTTGAGTAAGATAAATATTTTCTTTTGACAAGCATACAATAAGATGATGTAAAAAAAGGTGTTACAAAGCAATATTTCCGTTTGATAACTTTTTAAATAATTAGCGTTAGTCAAGCGGCCATAACTATCATTACAAACTACTTTGTTACAAAAAAAAAAAAAACTTTCTTGGTACACTAAACAGTACCAAAAAAAAATGTAACAACATATATTAAATTGAGTTACCTCCTATGCAAAGCTAACTACTCCTAGTTATAATATATTTTCAAAAAGAAAAACGACTACAGTCTTACAAAAAATAATGCTGCCAGCTTTGAATTGTCTAATCTACAAAAAAAGTACACACATGTACCCACACCATATCCAAGAAAATATATCATAGTACACATTATTATAATAATATACATAAAGTACAATGTCATATAAATGCCAGATTATGGGGAATCTAAGATGGACAAAAAGGAATGATAGTTCTCAATTGTACTTGTATCTTAACTCAATTGTAATACTCTGGCTCGTAATACTCTTACTTATAGTATTTCTATAAAGAAAAAAAAAGTGAAGTCTTACAAATTAATTGTGCCAACTTGGAAGTGTCTAATCTGGATAAGAAGTACATACATATCTAACACCATATTCAAGAAATATATAAAAGTACATTCTCATAAAATGCCCCATTATGGGGAAAAAGTAAAAAAAAATACTTAACTTCTATCTTGGTTAGTGTATTACATTTAATGTTGATGTAAAACTGATGTAAACAATCTAATTAATTTATCCACCTAACATCATTAAGGTGAAATGTGAAACATTAGTTTCATCAGTTCTATGTTGGTTTGTCTATAAATTAAGGTGAAATGTAAAACATTAGTTTCATCACTTGTTCACCATAAAGAAGTAAAAAAAAAAACCTTATTATGTCTAGTCCAACCTCACCAGCTAACTCAAAACGGGTTAGCAAACGATTGCGGAGAACTCTTTCATTCGAACTCCAAACTCCAAAATCGGATTGCAACCCAGAGTGTTCTCAAATCACAAACACCCGTTCTATTCCGTCAACGCCGGAAACTGTTGAAGAAAATCTGGATATGGATGCTAAGCTTATAAGTGACCTCCTTAGTAACACTAAACCTGAAGTAACAACACATGATGAGATGTCGCTAGATGAGGCACTTTTTGATGTTGACTGGGGATCTTTTTACTTCACTACACAAGTTACCCCTGTCAAAAACTCTTCATCTGTGGTGCTCGCAGACGAAGCAAAACCAGTCAGCGCCACAAAGGAGACCTCCCCGGCAGTTGATCCAAAGACTATCGATGATCCTGAAGATGATCCTATAGATGATGATTACTCTTGTTACTCTCCAAACACCCTTATCTCGTGGGCCAACCACAACCCGTGGGAGAGTGAGCTTAGCGCAGAACCACTTAGCGCTGAAATTGAGTATGGCACTATAAGATCGTTTCTTGACTAAATAGTGGTGTTTATGTGAACTTACTAGTATGTGTGTGAAAAAGAAAGTACCCCCATTTTCCCTCTCATATATAAGGGCTACTTTCCTTAGGGCACTTTCCTTATCCTATGTTATCCTATGTACTTTACCATATCTAGTGTTAAAGTTATTATGTACTCAACTAGGGCTACTGAACTATTATGTTAAATCTATGTTTTCAATCTTTGTTATTAAAAAAATCGTGTCATTATTATATGATTTCAACAAATACTGACTTTTAAACATAAAAAAAAAAAACTTACATAAGTTACACCCTTTAGGAAAAAAATAATAAATGAAAAAGAGTAACTTGATCAAATCTAAAAAAGAGATTCAAGCAACCATCAACAAAAGCACATAACCAAAAACACACATGATCACACACACATACATCAAAAATGTACAAAAATCTCAGAGAAAAAAAATGTAACACGGTATGTAATCACATGATCACACACACGTACAGCAAAAATGTACAAAAAACTCAGAGAAAAAGAAAATGTAACATGGTCAAAACATAACCAAATTATTTGTCAGATTCAACACAGGAAAAATCTACAAAAATCTAAGAGAAAAAAACAATGTAACATGGTAAACCCAAAACCAACAAATCCATAACGTATAAAATTCTCATGTTCAACCAAACATCAATAAGTACATACTACCCAGGATAATCCAACTAAGTACCACATATTTCTTAGTCTCAACAAACAATGGCGAAACCCTCAACAAACAATGCTAACAAAAAAGCTCCCAAACACTAACGCTAAGATCAGTAACCATATAACCCTCTTCTTCTTCCGGATTTCTTGCTCACGGGCAAAAAGTTCATCTTGTAGGTTATTGATGTTCCTCAAAAGACCTGGTATGATCCTGGTTGACCTTAGGCACATCGGTGGGTCGACCCAACCAATGAAAGGGCAGTTACTAGGCTACATTAAAAATAATGGGCATAAAACCCGATTAGAACATACATTTACTTATTAAAAACAGGGTTCGAATTTTTTACCTTAAACAGACATGAATAGAACCTTCTTCCTGGGTTTTCATCTGTCCATGATGTCCGGATGGTAGCAATCCTCCCACATGAACACCTTTTCATGTTTTTTTGAGGGGTAGATGAGGCTCTTCAGATAGATGAATTGTAAGAGAAAATAGAGATATAAGAAAATATATTTGAAAATAGTTGGAGTAATTGTATATGGAGATAGTTGGAAGCCAGTTGGAATGATGATCTATGACATCCATCTATAACAAAAGATATCTACCAAGGGTTTGTGGGCCCCAATATAAACATATTCTTTTGTCATTACCCACATCACACACTTCTTTCTTTTTCTACTTTTTATTACTTTTTTCTTTTGTTAGCATGGGGCCTACCCATAGAAAGAGTTTTGCTACCACATTTGAACTTGTATAACGAAACAGAAAAAAATTCATCCCAATCAAGAAGTAACAACACACAAACTAGAGAGTTTTTTTAATTATATATTACAACACAAAAAATTACAAAATCATTAGAAAACATAAATTACTCCTTAGTTAATGTTCATAACCTGATACTTCACCTAATTTCTAATTAACCTAAAAACATACATCTTCAAAAACAAACATAATTAGAAAAACACAACAACTTATTTCTACTTGAGCTCCTTCATGTGAACCACTTTTTGCACTTGCATGGGTTTGGTGGCACGGGGGAAACTGATATGTTTATTGGGAAATATGAATCCCACTCAATTTCACTCATCCACGAGACATCATCAACCCAATCGCTGTTCATGGAATCATCAACATGTCTCTTTGTTGGGTATATTGTAGGCTCATCGTTAGGCATCACATCAACGGTAGTGTGTGTATCAAAACCAAAGGGTTCACCCTTGGGCACTACATTTGGCTCCAACTTAACTGTAGGGTTAACACTACACATGTTTTTCGGTATTGCTCGCGCCATAGGTTTCACATCGGGTTCCACCTTGGGGGTCGAACAAAAGCTACTCCTCTTTCCGCGGGGGTGCCCATCAATGGTAAAAATCTTCCTAAGCGTGTCTGTGGGCATAGGGGCTAAAGGGGTTGCATGCATATCGCCAACACTCACTGGAGTCGATGCATACTTTCGAAGTCTCTTCCCGACATTAATGAACTCATTTTTTCCAAGATTGAGATCGATCACTTCAGCATCCGGGACTTTGGATCCCG
The DNA here is from genome assembly GCA_030545235.1 of Helianthus tuberosus. Taxonomy (NCBI): domain Eukaryota; kingdom Viridiplantae; phylum Streptophyta; class Magnoliopsida; order Asterales; family Asteraceae; genus Helianthus; species Helianthus tuberosus. Next base: position 38,905,776 of record CM060442.1, read on the forward strand.
CGGATAGCCTCTTGTGCATTGTTATGCTTTTGGTGTGATTATTAGTTAACAATGGTTTGTGGATGTACATATTATGTATGCTGAAACTATTTATAATGAAATAGTAAACTTTTGGGGGTGGATGGTGGTGATTAGATATGAAAATAAATGACAAATTAAATGCATCACCAGAAAAAAGGAGAAAGTAACAAAAAGATACATCTTGTTGGGGCAACCCATCTTGTTGTATGTATTTTATATAAAATATGTATCTACAACTTGACCATATAAAAAGTTGTTACTTTATGTATAATATATAAAATTTGTTACAATAACAAGTAATATTCATTCAGCCTTCATCCAGATATGTTATCTCTTTAAGAAAAAAAGGCTTGTGTTTTATAAAATAAAAAATACAAAAACAAAAAAAAAAAAAAAACTACAAAATACTATATGTGTTTAAATTTTTTTATTTGATTACTATTTTTTGTAACGAAATGGGTCATTTTCTGACTAATAATATACATAACTTGGAATAAAAACAAAACCAGAAAATCCATAAGATAGAAAAATCTCAGATTCAACACAACAAAAATCTACAAAAAATATCAGGGAAAAAAAATGTAACATGGTGAAAACAAAACCAAAAAAACCATAACATAGGAAATTCTCAGCTTCAACCAAACATCAACAAGTACATACTAACATTCTGCATATCATTTCGTAATGCAACTGATCAATTAAACCATAGTCATTAAACTGAAAAAACATCCTACATACCGAAACCCACATACATCCTAACATGCAAACAGATGCATGTGCATCCATTTTCCGATAATCTACACATGCAAACATGTGCATCTACAAAAGGGAGCCCAAAAAAAACAAAAGGGATGATCAAAGTTTAGTTCCGCTCCACTAAAATGGAGACCAAATAGCTGGCGTCATACAAGTTTTCAAAACACGCACAACACACACATCATAATAAATACCAAATCAAGTGGACTCCTGAGTCGCAGAGCTTGAGTCCTCGTCCTCGTTACCCGATTTATTCTTCTTCTTTTTCTTGCAATTTCTTGAATCACGCCCAGTCACGTACTTCATACATGTTCGGCAAAGTCTTGGTGTTTTGGGAGGTTTGACAACAGAGTTGCTTGTTCCATCCTGCGATACTCTAGACAATCGTCGACGTTTGCCGCATCCTTTGTTCCTGATCCCGTCTGGATTGTTGAGAGTTACGTCCCCATCTAAAGAAACACCAAGCAATTCTTCAACAGCAGCATAGTTATCATTCTTGGCTTCGTCATCAACTGGTCCTCCATTTAGTAACTTGCATTTCAGTTCCTTTATCTGCTCAGCGAAAGTAGAAAGTCCTCCAACATCACTTCTTAATGCGTCTACACATTCGGTTACAATCTCAAGAATCTGACTTCTCGCAGCAGCTTGTGGACGGGTGTCAACACCGTATCGACGCTCAATAGAAAATATACTTTTGGGAAGCACGTCCCTAGTCCAACGCTTAACAACAAACTGGGCAGGGATTTTTTCAATATTGTTTACCCGGTAAACACAAAAGATGTGCCTACACAGATATCCAATACAGATGAAGTTGTTGCATGAACAAGAGACCGACTGATTTCTCAACTCAAGTTTAACCTACAAAAACAGCAAAACACATTATTAAGCTTCTGTGAAAAAAAGCATAATGAAAGCTTTAACAAAAGATGTCATCATAAGGATACAACACAATTACCGTGAATGTGTTGGTTGCATTGTTTCGCTTGTCCAACTGATTCACATTGTAAACACGAACATCATCACAATCCTCCGTGTTTATAATGTAACAAAACAACTTCCCCTTGTATATCTCTTTTCTTACCTCTGTGAAAATTGCATGTGTGTACAGCTCAAAAGCGTGCTTCTCGATAGCTAAATCAGTAGTGTCCATGAATACACTAGAGGAGGTTTTAAACTCTGCAACACGTTGCCTGTAACGCTGATTGTCTATCCTAGTTTCATAACATAGCATGAACTGAACTAGTGTGTTAGCACTAGTAGAGTTGACCTTGAAGCTTGAGTTAGAGCTTTCACATCTTGATGTAGTCTTCATCAGACAGCACATTGGGATATCACGGAAGTAGGCAGGTACCCATTGGTCCCTAATTGAGTACATATCATTCAACCAGTCGTGATCTTGTAACCCATATTCCTCCATCAAAAGTTGCCAACGCGTCTCAAATGTAGATGGTTTCATGTGAATACTCCACACCAAACGATGCATCAATGCCCTTAACTTAGAGTTTTGTAATAGGTCTCCAGCAATCTATAAATAACAGGACCCCAAACTGTTAAAAGAGGTAACAAAATAAAAACTTCTCAAACAAGATTGATAAATTAAAAAAACCTTGGTTGGGAGTTTTTTCATAATATGCCACATGCAAAGGCGGTGCCGAGCGTCTGTGAAAACCTATGAAATGGCAGCTTTCATTGAAGGGTCCTGGTCCGTCAGAACTAACTTTGGTTGCTTCTTGTGTGCCTTCAGAAATGATTCAAGTAACCACTTGTAAGACTCGGTGGTTTCATTGAATAGCAAGCCAGCACCAAATGTCACACATTGTTTATGATTATCAACACCATTGAAAGGAACAAAAATCATGTTGTACCTGCGTGACAAAGAAAAAAAACAAAAGGTAATAATATGTTAAATGGGAAAAAAAGTGCCAGTTTGCAAAACCTTACTTGTTAGTGTGATAAGTCGCATCAAAAGCTAACACATCACCAAACACCTCATAGTTTATCTTGGAAATTTCGTCTGCCCAAAAAATCGACCTCAATTGCCCTTTCTCAACCACAAACTCATAGTAAAAGTCTGGTAAGCTCTCCGATCTTTCTTTCAAACGATCTATAACAAGTTCCGCATCACGGTCACCAATATAAAGCCTAACCGACTGGCTCCAATTCTTAAAATCAGTTGGCGTCCCACGTACATTGTGATGACCACCCATCAGGGACACTAAAATTCTGTGAGAAACAATTGGACCAATTCTGTTCAAACTCATGTTATGGATAAACTGTTTGGATGTAAAGGGTAGTTTCCTTGAAATCCTACTTAGGTCACGATTAAAACGCTCAACAAAGGGATGATTATGGTGCTCATGGGAACCCTACCACTGTGCACATAGAGCTGCCCTCAGAAAACTTAACCAGTATACTAGCCTTGCAATCTGTCACTGTGAAATTACTTTGCCTAATAGTCAAGGTTGACTGCTCCAAAGTATCAGTTTTACGCCTAATCTGTGGTTTTGAATATTTAGTACACCTTATATACTGGTGAGTGACAAAACCCTTCCATCTCTTGGTTTGCCCGTTACGAATAGAAAATCCAGAATACACAGCATAGTCCTTGTACATACTGAAGACGTCGTTCCACGTTTCATGTACAGAACCAACAACAGGCTTTAAAACAATAGGAACATTAGGACACCACATTCTAGTGCCATTGGGTGTGTGGTGAACATAAAACTCCTCGTTCGCATGAATACCTACAAAAAAAGATCACGAGTCTTAGAAAACATTGTATTGTTTAATAAATTTTAACACGTATAGGTTAATTTTTTTTTACATGTAACATTGTATTCTCAAAAACAAGTTTACACACGTTTCACTAAAAATGCAAAAAAAAACATGGTAGTACATTTTTTTTATGTCACCAAAAAGTGTAGATGCTGGTGGGATTTTTTTTGTAACCAAAAAATGTAATCTCGACTGTTTTCCCAAGCCTGTTTTCCCCTTCCAAAAAAATATAAAAACTTAATACAAGTCCAACCACACATGTTTTTACCTCCTAAAAAATATATAAGCTTGTTTCATAAAAAACTTAATACAAGTGTATCCACACATTTTTCACCTTCTACAAAAAATATAAAAGCTTGTTTCATAAAAAATAAAAATACAACTCTAACCACACATTTCCTCCTCTACAAACATAAGAAATAAAATAAATAATAATAATGATAATAATAATAACAAACTACGAAGCATAAAACTAACGGTATGTTACAATAACCCTATAGAAAAAAAAATCATGGTTTCACATAAACAAAAAAGACCTGTTGATAGCAACTGTGTAAAAGTACAATCCTGAACACCATCTTCATCGTCATTTGTGGCAATTTGATTCAGAACTGATGCTACACGTACAAAATAAAAAACAAAGAAAATGAATCAAGAACAATCCAATGAAAAACTAAACAAGAAATCCTTAATTACAAAAGTACTCGTATGCATTTAAAGCTGTACATTAATAAAACAGAAAAAAAAACTCACCTGGAAACTCTGAAGAAATAGGATCAGGTTCTTCAACAACCCTACTCTCAAACAATGCATCTTCATCTTCATTAAATGCAAAAACAGGTGATAGATTATGAGGAACAACATTTAAGGGTGAACTAGGATGATCAATGAGTGTCTCCGTACCACCGGCAACGGTCCGATGGTGTTGGTTGTTCGAATCAGCCATGTTAAATGCAAATAGCCTTCAATGTTGAGTATGGTATCTTTCTCTCACTGCACTCTCTGGTTGGAAATAAATGAGATGTGAGATTATGGGTGAGATTATTATATCCATGAATATGTAAAAAGAACAAAAAGAGAAGATATTAGTCAACTTATTTTAATATACAAAAGTACAATATGTAATTAATGAAACCCTTGACAAGAACAAGCAAAATGATGAAAAGGGCTGAAAGGTCTGTGTGTGCAGACTTACACAATCAAGGGGTCACACAAATCTCAAAAGGAAAAGAGGGAAAAAGACGGTTATGCCCTTGCCTACTCTCAATGTAAAATCATACGTGGATCAATCCTAGCCACATGTATGAGTTTTCAGGGTTTAGTCAACTGGAGTGGGTTTTCTCCTTATAATTAGCCTATATATATATAAGGGACCGCTAGAATGAGAACCACCCCGAGTTATGAGAACCGCGAGAACCACACCATCTGGGCCGCGGTTGACCAAATTTTTTTTACAACTAGATGTGTGTATTATAAACACATTCGTAAAAAAAATTTTTAAAAAAGGCCGAGGGGGTAGTTTTTTACACCACAAGTTTGGTGTAAAAAAAACAAAAAAATAAAAATAAAAACACCAACCCGTTAATTTATATATATTGTAAAAAATATATAATATAGTATAAATGTGTAACGGGTCAACCCGCCATCCCGACCAATGTTGACCCGAACCCGACCCGTTAATCCAAACGGGTTCGCAGGTTCAAGTTGAAACTGACCCGAACCCGTTTATACTAAAACTAAACCTGGGTTAATCATTTGAGTTAATCATTAATTGACACATATACGTGTTTCCGTTAGAAATTCGCTAGCATGGATGAATTGATAGACTGGTGTAGAGACGTCGGACGCGTAAATGGCTACGCCCTCGTCACCAAACGCACCATCTACGATAAACCCCATAGTTGTCAGCCGGTAAAAATTTGGCTTACGTGCGATTGTGCCGGCAATTACAAATCTACAGCGACGGTCAGACGCAGCGGGACTAGGAAAACCGGTTGCAAGTTCCAACTGGTCGGGACATACAGAAAGAGGTTAGGTTACTGGGATCTAAGGGTTGAGGAAGGTAAACATAACCACGAACCATTTCTGTATCCAGAGGGTCATCCGTCCCTAATGAGGCTGACTCCATCGGAAGAGAGGACGGTGGAGCAAATGACGCATCAGAACATCAAACCACGAGACATTCTTGCTGCCATTAAAGAACAGAACCCCCATAATGTCTCAACAAGAAACACCATATACAACGCTCGAGCCAAATTGGGTCGAATGGAACAAGTCGGCGAGACTCCAATGCAGATACTTTTTGACCGGTTGGAGAAGGTTGGGTTTGTTTTTTACCATAGAACATCTCAAAACGGCGAACGGGTCGAGGATGTTTTCTTCATCCACCCGGAGTCGAACATGTTGTGGCTCGCTTTCCCGCATGTGTTGCTTATAGACGCCACCTACAAGACGAATCGGTACAAAATGCCTCTAGTCCAGATTATCGGTGTTACATCAACGTTGATGTCGTTTTGCATTGCTCATGCGTCCGTAAGCCACGAGAAACAGGAAAACTTCACATGGGTTCTACAGAGGTTGAAACACTCATTAGACAGTGTTATGGAACCCCGTGTAGTAGTAAAGGATAGAGATCGCGCCCTAATGAACGCATGTGCAACCGTGTTTCCCAGGGCTAGACATTCATTGTGTAGGTGGCACATACATCAAAACATCTTCAAACATTGCAGGAAAAGCTTTAAAACAGAGGATAAATGGGATAGGTTTCTTTTCAAGTGGAGCGAGCTAATTAAATCAACGACCGATCATGACTACAACTACTGGTACGAGCGAATACGATCAAACTTGCCACGCAAAAAAACCGACGGTAAGTTTTATATAATTTTTGTTTAATAATCGTATTTATTTGACTTGTCTTAACTGCACTTGACTTTGATTACAGAGATTATGAACTATTTGGATTCAATCTGGTTACAACCATATAGAGACCGGTTTGTTTCGTTCTGGAGCGACCAACATTTTAACTTCGGTCAACGTACAACGAACAGGGCAGAGGGTCAACATGCCCTTTTGAAGCAGTACCTAGGCGACTCTAATTACACCCTGGAGAAAGTGGTACCACTTATCGATAAGCTCATAAGAAACCAGGTGACAGAAATCAAAGGCAGCATTGAAACAAGCAGGAGCCGAACATTGGGTCATCATAACAAACCAATATTTAATCTCCTACTAAAGAAGGTTTCACATGCCTTCCTAGAGGTGATATCAGACGAAGTAAATGAAATAGAAAAATTAAAGTTATATAACCGTACATGCGCGTGTCGTTTGTATACAAGCAGTGGGTTGCCGTGCGCGTGTCGGTTGGAAGCGTATATAACGAATGGTAATACATTATTCGACCAACCACATTTTATAATCATACCCTTTCATCACGCAAAATCTTATTGACGTTTTATGTTGTTTGTTGATATGTTCCTTAGGTCAAATGATCCCGTTGGAGATGATAGACCCTTTTTGGAGAAAGTTAAATTTGGACTCCATAGTGGAACCGAGCAAGGTGGACTCTTTCGACTTAGACGGCGAATTTGCGCTTCTCAAACAACATTTAAGTGCTCAGCCGAGAGAACTCAGGAAAAACTTTATTCAAAAGATGAAGGAGTTGGTACAACTCAATAAGACAAAGCTTAAACAACCAGTTGTGCAAAAAAACACACGGGGTCGTCCAACTTTAAAAGCTCAGCAACAAAGGAAGGATGATTCGTTTACGGAGCCTTCAAGACACAGCTTTTTAACAACGCAGGACCAGTATAGTGATTCAAAAGATGGGTTTCACACACAAGATGAGTTTGGCACACAAGAGTCAAATATCGAACCTACCAGGCACAGCTCGTTTGTCGAGTCACAAAGTTATTGTACTGAAACACCTATGTTCTTCGTCGAGATTGCGAAAGGCGCTAAGAATTCGAAAACAAAAAAGAAGGTCGCAAAATCAAAGGAAGAGCCACCAGACTTACCTTTGCTGCCTGTCGGACAAGTTAATATGTTCACGCACTTCAAAAAGTTCATTCCACCGTGCTTCTATCCACACCTCAGTCACATACAAAATGTGCAGGGTGATGGTAATTGTGGGTTTCGATCTATAGCGGTCGGCTTATCGCTTAAAAAGTATTAGTGGCCGTTCATACGGGAGCAGCTTCATGATGAGTGCAACCGGTTCCACGAATTATGGAAAAATATAAATGGACCTCAGTATCAAGAAGTTCTGGAGTCATTAGTTTGGTCAAAAGACCATATAGACGGAGCACCTCAACATAAGTGGCTACAAATGCCATTCATGGGGCTTCTGATAGCAAACCGGTGGAATGTCATTTGTCTCTTATTAAGTGACCTTGGTTGTGCTTCATTTTTTCCCATGTTCAGAACAGCCGAAGAAAGTATTCCACATCGAACAGTCGCGCTTGTACATGTACACAGGAACCATTTTATTCACGTCAGATTAGAAGGGGAATATCCAATGCCAACCCCATCAGGATACTGGCGACAACCGACACGGAATACGCCAGTAGAAAGTTGGTATCACTATTACAAGGAACGTATTGACCAATATAATACGATCGTTGATGAATATAGGACCAGGGATTACATAGATTTAGGTGCCCTATGAATATAAAATGTTATTTGCATGTTTTGACAATTTGTAATGATCAACATACACGTTATATAAATGTTTTGGCAACTTTTTGAGATTGAACTTGAAAAAATGTTTAAACGAATCAATTTGCATGTTTTGACAATTTGTAATGATAAACATACACGTTATATAAATGTTTTGGCAACTTGTTGAAATTGAATTTGAAAAAACGTTTAAACGAATCAACGTTAACGCATAACGACCGTATTTTCGTCAGTTCCGCATATAGTAATTGAAAAAAAAAATGAAAAAAACTGAATTGTATACGGGCCGTATAAAAATATACGCCTCGTATACTGTGATCGTATATTAAGTATACGACAAAATTAAAATAAATTAAATCACTGTATACGGGTCGTATACTTTTATACGACCCGTATACAAAAAAAAGGTCGTATAAGTTTTATACGACCTCATTTCCACCATACGGCCTCAACTTTCCACCAAAAATTCTCTCGGATCGTTCTTGGATAGCGTTGTTCGGCGTTTTTGGCGTTTTCTTCTCGTTCTTCCTATACGGTACGTTTTCATATAGTGAACTTTTAAATTACGTAACATGTTAGATTATGGTCTTGTATAGTAAAGCGTAGATAGGCGTAACGATTACGATTGTATAATTCAATTTGAAAAAAAAAATTGAAACAGGAAATTGTAAATGATTATTATGTGTATACGGTCGTATAAATTGTATACGAGCGTATAATGTTTGAATATTCAAAAAATATACGATCGTATAAAATTTATACGACCGTATACACTTGAATAATCAAATGTTATACGATCGTATACATTATATACGCTCGTATAATGTTTGAATATTCAAACATTATACGCTCGTATATTTATATACGGTCGTATAACGTTTGAATATTCAAACATTATACGCTCGTATATAATGTATACGGTCGTATCCTTGTTGAATCTTCAAACATTGTACGAGCGTATATCATATGTACAGTACGTTCGTATACAAGAACAATATTCGTATAATACGTTAACGATAATCGTATAGTGATTGCTAAGTTGTAATTGTTATTTGTTACAGACGATATGGTTGAGTCATCAGCAGCTGCTGCGGCCCGTAGAGGTCGAGGTCAGGGTCGGGACCGTGGACGCGGACGGGGACGTGGACAGGAGGAGGAGATTGTGCCCGATTTTACTGAGACGGGGCAGTTTGTTAGAGATATCCCCCGAGGTACGGTTGCCTATAGGGTTTTGGGCAAATTACGGGAGATGGTGCTGGATGCGCCTCGGACCATAGATTTTCAGTTTTTGACAGATATTGGAGCGATTGGTCGGGTCCGGGAGCTCATGCCAGCTAACTCCCCGTGGGACCGCTTATTTGATGCCGCCGCAGAGCGGGCCCACATGGAGATTACTTTAGAGTTTTTATCTACCTTTACATTTACGGACACCCGGGGTGGGGGTTTTCAGCATTTTTTGACGACAGACGCCGTAACTTTTACTATTTGCGGCAAGCCTCAGAGGATGACACTTCCTCAGTTCGCTGTTTGTTAGGCCCTGAAGTGTGAGACTGACGCATCAAATTAACACAACGGGTTATGGTTATGAACTGGGCCGTACAGGGTTAGTTTATATTAGGTTTTGGACCTTTAGAGGTCACTTGGGCCAAGCTTTAGGCCATGTGGGCCAAGCAGGCCCAAGGGGAGCCCATGTAGGGAAGTGGGCTTGAGTTAGTATAAAAACAAGTTTCTAACTTGTTTTTAGTTTTGAACCTTTTTGGAACTTCATAGTTACAATTTCTCTAGAGAGAGAGACGATCAATTGGTGGTGAACTTGTACCAGACGATTTTGCTTGTCAAAGTAAAAGAATCGTGTGCAAGTTTAAAAGTGATTCGGTGTGTTCTTCGTATTCGATTCGTATTTTCATATTTTTCGATTTGTTCTTGAATCACATCAAGTTTGGATTCCGCACAAACTTGGTGTTGTTTGATATCATTGAAAGATCCGTTTCACGGGACTTACAAGTGGTATCAGAGCCATTAGAACCTGTTTCTAGGCTCGGTTTGATATCAAAATATTCAAGATATTCGTTGTTTTTGGTTTGGTGTTCATCGCGTTCTTCGTGTTCTTGGTAGTGTTCTTCGAATATTTGTCAAAAATCATTATATTTTGGTGTGTCAATTTTTGTTTGAAACTGTTAAAAGATATTGAATGATTTTGGCATCACAAAACAAATATTTTTTTTTGTTATTGAACGATTTCCATTTCCTATTTTTTGGGAAATTTAGTTGACAATTTTCGGAACAATATCTCTTGGAATACTCAAATTTCATTACTTTCCATATAAGTGGTTTCGAGTCCTTTCTTTTAAGGAAACAACGGTTTCGACTCCTAAAAACTCCTCACCAGTCGCAACTACCCATCCACTCGCAACCATCGTCGCAACCAACACATCATTCCGACTCGCAACCGGCTTCACAGTTTCGACTCATCACATCTTGAGTCGCAACCATCTTCATCATCATCCGTTTCTGTCATCACCCTTCATCTCCGTCGAGTTTTCGGTTTCGTGTTTGATCATTATCATTATCTCCGGGCTCGAGCTCATCATCTCCGTTAAACTCCGATCTCCGTTCCACTCAACATCCATCTTCTCCGGTTCAAGTTCGAGTTTTCGAGTTCGGATTCCGGCACATAAAAGTTTCGAGTTGAGGTTGCGAGTGCCAGTTTCGATTCACCGTTCCAACTCCACCGTTCCGACTCCACCATCTCTGACTCGCAACCACTTGCAACTGCCATTAACAACCTGCAACTGCCATTAACGACCGTCTTCACCACCTTCGTTCAAACTCCGACCACCGCCGTACATTTGATACAACATATCATTCACGGTTTCGAGTCATAACAGTTTCTTTGGTCTCGAGTCTTCATCTTCTTCCTCGGTCTCGACTCACAACACAATTTCAATTGTCTCGACTCACAACCTTCACCATTGTTCCGACTCGTCCCACTCGCAACCATTCCATCATCTTCACGATCACCACTCGCAACCTTCACCATTGTTCCGAGTTCTCCGAGTTCTCCGGAGTCGCAACCATTCCACTCGCAACCATTCCACTCGCAACCTTTCTTCTTGAGTTGCAACCGTCTACGATCTCGGCTCGTCTTGTTTTGGTTACGACTCGCAACCGTCTACGATCTCGGCTCGTCTCGTTTTGGTTACGACTCGCAACCGTCTACGGTTTCGACTTACAAGATCTCGACTTGTATGTTTTTGAGTCGCAACCTTCATCTCGACTTTACAACATCACATAACCACCCTCCGTTCACTGTTAACTCTCCGGTCACCGAGTCACAACATTCACCGAACCTGCAACTCCTTCTCCGGTCACTATCACCACCGTTGTCATATCCATAACCACCACGTCTATCGTTCATCATCATAAACCGCATCTCCGACAGACACCTTCGCCGGTCACCACCTTCATCATCGTATCTTCATCATCGCTTACCATCATCGCCACCACCTCCGTTCACCATCGCATCACCACGTTCTTTGATGACCTTCAACCTCACCGTTTACCGGTCATCCTCTCAGTCGCACTCACATCTCTCCGTTCATCACCATCTCCGGTTGTTGTCGTTGAGAGTAAAACGAAGAAGAAGATATACAGTTATTTTCTTTAGTAATATATTATATATTAGGGTATTAATAATTATAATAATCATAAGTCAATCATTTAGTAATAATTACCTAATCATTGATTTTTATAATAATATTAATAATAATAATAACTATTAGTATAGTTTTCTAATTAAATAAAAAAAAGGGTTTATTTTATATATAAATAAAAAAAAATTAAAAAAAAAAAAAAGGATTGTTTGTTTGGTTTGTGACAATTTTTTAAAGGTTTTGAGGTACGGTTCAGAAAGCGGGTTCATTCGCGTGCAAAGGGTTTGAGTTAGCGATTACACGGGTTCTCATTTGGTTTGTGTTTTGAGGAGAAGAACAAAAGTATTAACCACCCGTTGAAATTATGGCATTTGTGTTTCACAAACCTGCGGCTCAAGAAATTACTCGTGAAGAGATACTTTCTGTCTTTTGCACTCCTGAATGTAGAGAAAGGGTTGAGGCATATCATTTACACAACGCTGAGCTAATACAAGATTATCAAGACATAAAAAATAAAAATTTTACTTTATCAAAGAATGAAAAGCTTTATAAAGATAAAATTGAAGCTCAGCGAAAAGACATCATCAAACTTAAGGATGATGTAAGTGTAAAAACAGCCCATTTCTTAGAGGCACAGGAGAAGGTATGCATTTTAACTAAGGAACTGGAAGATATTAGAGACAGATATCAAATTAATGAACTTAATATCAAGAAATTTGATTCTTCCAGCAAACTAGTTAAAAACCTGTGCGATCAACAGCTTGCGTACAAAGAAAATAAAGGGCGTGGTTTGGGTTTTAATAAGGCTCCTCCTCCTTATAATGACAATTATACATATTTACCTATGACTGAGGAGGAGCTGATGAATGAAAGTAAAATGACTTATGGTCCTAAAACTGACAAGTCATCAATCAACAGCAGACCTGTTGATAAACGAGCGACTCCTCCAATAAATTTTGTCGCTAAGGGTACAATTGATCCTAATGCTTCGTCTACATGTGCAGATGAAGTAGTTGAAGTAATGGTTGAAAAAGTAGTTGGGGATGAACAAGCATCAGAGTCTCATTCTTCTGAAAATTTAATAAATGAACTTAATTCAGACTCTATTTCGATGTGTGATATTTTTAACTCGGTTTTTCGCTCTGTGATTAATTTCAGGCCTGACGGTTTGGGCGAAAACGTTGATGCTTGTGAAACAAAGACTGAAACGACAAATGAAACGAATGAGCCAGTTGAACCATCTGATTCCAAATGTGAATCATCTGAAGCAACTGATTCTAAGAAATTGGAATCAGTTGATTCTAGTGGATTCAGCTCAAAGGCGTCATGTGCAGAACCGTCTTGTGCTGAAAATTTGTCAAAAGTTTCAGATGAAGTTCCTGCTAAAGTTTCTGGTGTTTCATCTAACAAACCAGAACTCTCTGATTCTGTCAAAGCTGATGACATGAAGGATGAAGAGAAGATAGACGTGAAAAAGGCTCCAAGTATGCAAGCTGAACAATCTGAACCTTCTGTAAGTAATGAAAAGGTTCAGATCAAGCAACAAGAGCCGAAACGAGCAGGTAAAGGACACGGAAAGAAGAGGCCTAAACATCAAAGACAAGCAGGCTCTCCACAGTCCTCAACGGGCAGCAATAGTCCTCAAAAGGCCCGTGATGTGAAAAATGCTTTTGTTAAGCCAGTCTGTAATGGCAAATGTGAGAAATATGCATTTGACTGTGCTAACAAAGCTTTCGGAAAGACTGGTGAGATTTCAGAACAAGACTTGCAGTCTAAACAAATCAAGAAGAATCAAAAGAAATCTCCACCACAGAAGGCCCCGGCAAACGACAAGTATAGGCATCCAAATTCATCTTCGTCTGCTGGAAATGTGCAACAAAAACAAGCACAGAAAGGACCGGTTCATCCTTCAGGGCCTGGAAGAGCAAATCCAACTGATCAGAATGCTTTCTACATGAAGAGACAGACATGCTTCAATTGCGGCATTGCTGGTCACATTGCTCGGAACTGCACAAACCGTCCCTATGTACCCTACTATATGCAAAATCAGAGGGTTACACCAAAGGACAATTACCATTCTAAGCCAATGAAGGTATCTTCACCTAAGGCAATGAAGAATGTGAATCCCAAGGTTAAACCTTCTGATGGGGATTGGAATGCTGCTAAAGCAAAAAGAAAACAAGCTTTGAAACCTACACAAATTTCGAAAAATAACAAGGTTGATAAGCCAACTGTTTTGCCAAAGGCATCTAAGAAACTAGAAAAGCCTAAACAAATTTGGAGAGCAAAACAAAAAGCAGCTTCATCTCCAATTCTTGAAACCAAAGGGGACCTATGTTTAAAAGAAGTGTCTTATTTTGATGCTTCAGGAAATCCCAGGACCACGATGGCCTGGGTACCCATGTCTTACTAATCTCCTTACTTTTCAGGAACAACTAAGGAGGAGCTGTTGACAATCTCTGGAATGTTGATAGCGGTTGTTCCAGAGATAAAAACGGGTAACATTTCACTGTTGCAAAAAGTTCAAATTTTTTTTACAGATGATATGTTTCCTTTGGAGGAGATATGGGAAGTAAGATAGATCAGCAAAAGGTACCGTTTAAATTCAGTACTTTGATTTGAATTTGATTAGTCTTCAATCTGATGACAGAACGGTTAAGCAAAAATATTTTTCTCTCTTTTTCTTAGTTTATACTTTGTATATAAATTGTCCTTTCTCTAGTAAATGGTAAATTTGCGCAAAAATACAAGATTTATGCACAAATTTAGGGGGGGAGAGGAACATATAGATCGATATAGAGTTTAGGGGGAGAAAACTCAGAAAATACAAAAAGAGTTTGCTGTAAATATGTATTGTTTTGGGGGAGAAAATGAGAAAAATACAAAAACATTTGAAAAATGAAAAAGCCAAAAAGAAAAATTGCATGATATGGGAAGTGAAATAAATGTTCGTGTTAAAGGGTTTGACTAACACATGTAAGGTGCCATAGCTGAAAAGACTAGGATCTACTGCGATATGTCAATCAAGAACAGGGGTTGATGAAGACTAAGATGCTGTTAGTTGCTGAAGACGCCTGAAGCAGCTGAACAACAAGATGTACCTGAGTCAGAAGAATCGGATACACAACGCCGTCTGACAGTGAAAGTACATTTGAAGAAGTACCATGAACCTGTTTGAAAGACAAAGATTGAAGAAGAAAAGAGCTGCTGAGAATCCTCCTCTCATATTCTTTTTAACAAAGACTTTCAAGAAGATGCTGATCGAGATCCTGATATGAAGCTAACCACAAAAGCTGAAGAAAAGAGACCCAGTGCTGAGAGTTCAGAAGTCAAGAACTTCCACAACATCTGCAGTATAGAGACAACCATAGACTTCGTTGAAGATGTTGCTGAATTCATATTATGAAGACAATTTGA
Organism: Helianthus tuberosus; assembly: GCA_030545235.1. NCBI lineage: Eukaryota > Viridiplantae > Streptophyta > Magnoliopsida > Asterales > Asteraceae > Helianthus > Helianthus tuberosus. Next base: position 38,921,072 of record CM060442.1, read on the forward strand.
TGGCATCAGTCTAGGGGGAGATTGTTAGGCCGTGAAGTGTGAGACTGACGCATCAAATTAACACAACGGGTTATGGTTATGAACTGGGCCGTACAGGGTTAGTTTATATTAGGTTTTGGACCTTTAGAGGTCACTTGGGCCAAGCTTTAGGCCATGTGGGCCAAGCAGGCCCAAGGGGAGCCCATGTAGGGAAGTGGGCTTGAGTTAGTATAAAAACAAGTTTCTAACTTGTTTTTAGTTTTGAACCTTTTTGGAACTTCATAGTTACAATTTCTCTAGAGAGAGAGACGATCAATTGGTGGTGAACTTGTACCAGACGATTTTGCTTGTCAAAGTAAAAGAATCGTGTGCAAGTTTAAAAGTGATTCGGTGTGTTCTTCGTATTCGATTCGTATTTTCATATTTTTCGATTTGTTCTTGAATCACATCAAGTTTGGATTCCGCACAAACTTGGTGTTGTTTGATATCATTGAAAGATCCGTTTCACGGGACTTACACTGTTGCCTTGGGTCTGTACTCACAGGATGACTCAAGGTCACGCGCATTTTTTGATGCGCCAGTCAGCACGTCCACTGACGTGTTGTGGCCGTATTGGAAGAGTATTGGGTTCGGGTAGTTCGCGAAACCGAATCAACGATCCCCGAAGGCACGGGCGACTGATCTTTACGACCCGTTACACCGATACCTACATCGGTGTATCGCCGTGACGATTGCCGGTCGTCATGATAGCAGGGAATGGGTCACCCAAAGTGACCTATTCTTCTTGCACGACTTACTTACCGGCGGGAGGGCCAACTTGGCGTACAAGTTGGCCGCATATCTCGTCGAGTACGCTTTTAAGCGAACCTCTTCCCACATCAGCTGTGGGGCCTTCGTCACCCGTCTGGCGAAGGGTTACTTGCGCCTCCTGACCCCGCAGGTGGCAAGGGATATGACGCAGACACGCCAGCTTGACAGGGTTGGGAGGGACACAGCCCTATCGATCGGTTTGGCTCGCGAGGTCGAGGGAGGGCAGCTGGTTTGGGCTTATGGTGTGGGTGAGGGACCTCGTGGAGAGGGTGGTCATGAGGAGGGAGACGAGGGAGAGGGAGACGAGGGCGAGGGCGTGGGAGAGGGAGGCGACGGAGAGGGAGGCGACGGAGAGGGGGTCGCTCATACTGCCGATCGATCACAGGTAGTTGAGGAGGAGTTACGGGGTGATCGCTCGTACGTTCGACGCAGCGTGAGACAGCGTGTGATGCCTCCACCGGGGGTGGAGGAGAGACTCGTTCAGGTCGAGTCGGCTGTAGCTGCAGTCAGAGGGGATTTAGCTGAAGTGAGAGAGGATGTACAATGGATGGTCGAGGCGATTATGGCTATGCATTCTGCCGCGCCCCTACCTCCACGAGCTGGCGCTGCACCACCACCACCACCACCGCCGTAGCTGCTTATTGTATTATTATTATTTTTTTGTTATTTTACGTTTGAAACATTGTAAAAGTTTATCTTTTTTTTAGATGTAAAACATTATAAATATTAATCTTTTGTTTAGATGTTATGTTGTTTGTTTAATAATTGTTGTCATAGTTTATCATAATCATATCACATATTTATCGTTTTACATAGTGGAAACTTACTAAACATTATAAATACGTTTAACTAGAAACTCGTAACATAATCTGATATATACAATACTATTTTAAAATTTATAAAACTTATTAAATGGTTTCCCGATTGCAACAAAAATTAACTTTTCTATACATATTTATCGTTTTACAAAGAGAAAACTTATTAAACATAATAAATACGTTTAACTACAAACTCGTAACATAATCCGATATATACAATACTATTTTAAAATTTATAAAACTTATTAAACGGTTTCCCGATTGCAACAAAAAATTAACTTTTCTATACATATTTATCGTTTTACAAAGAGGAAACTTATTAAACATAATAAATACGTTTAACTACAAACTCGTAACATAATCCGATATATACAACACTATTTTAAATACAAAAATTTATTAAACGGTTTCCTGATTGCAACAAAAAAGTTAACTTTTCTATACGAGCTATACGGGCCGTATAACATTATACGGCCCGTATACATATTCCAAAACTAAAAACCCTTGGCAAACCTTCGAAACAAAATTATGCAAATATGTATACGGCCAGTATATAACTATATGTCCCGTATACATATAAAAACAAAAAAAACATTCCACCGCATAAAATTCTGTGCATAAATATTCTATACGGCCCGTATCATTTTATACGGCCTGTATAAATATAGGGATGTGAAAATAAGATTACAGAGGATGTGGAAATAAAACAACCCAATAAATAAATATACCAAAAGAATGCAGATATGTGATACCTAGTGAATAAAAGCTCACACCTCTGTCCACCACTGCTCACTAGTCTTTCTAGTCTTCTCCCTCCCTCCCTCCAACCAAACCTCTAGAAAGATGGGGTTCATCTCCATCTCCATCTTCATAATCAAACTCAACCCCTAAATCCTATCCTATTCAACAACAAGATGATGACCCATCTAAACTTACTTCACTGTAACGAAGAAGACACCCATCAATGGTATATTGATGAAGAAGAAGAACCAACTGATACCTACACTGTTGATATCAACATTCACCAGGAACTATCCTCGTTACTCTCCAAAGAATCTCACCAGCGGTTACACCACAACAACAATGGCCGCTGTTCCCACCACCGTCGTGACGCCGTGCAGTGGATTCTGGGAGTTGCTTCGCATTATTCGTTTGCAGCTCTAACGGCCGTCCTGGCCGTTAACTATTTTGATAGGTTTTTTGACAGATTTGATGAAATGGAGACTGGGAAGAAGAAGCCATGGATGACCCAACTTGCTGCTGTTGCTTGTCTCTCCATTGCTGCTAAAGTTGAAGAAACTCATGTCCCTCTTCTTTTAGATCTTCAAGTGAGTCTTCGTTTGATGGTGATATTGTGATCTTTCTTGTTCATGAAAATTGAAATATGAGTAAACTGTCAAAATGGTCCATGAGGTTTGGTATTTTTGACACTCTAGTCCAAAACTCAAATCTTTTGAATCTGGGTACCTGTTGTTTCAATTTTACTGTCATTTTCATCCAAAAGCAAAATCTGATAAGATTTTCGGTTAACGTTCATTTTTTTTTGTTTGTCTTTTTTCCTCCCTTTTAACGAAGGGCAAAATGGTCAGATTTTTTTAATTTATTATGATAAAACGTTAAAATACCGTTTTGCCCTTTATTAGAAGGTAGGAAAAAGACAAAAAAAACTGGATCTTATCATATTCAAAAGGTTTGAGTTTTGGACTAAAGTGATCAAACCTCATGGACCATTTTGGCAGTTTAATTAGTGTTGAAATACTTTTAAGTAGTTCTTGTTGGCGATAATCTTTGTTGTTGTTTATGAAAATTGAAAATGTTAACTTTTGTTGGTTTTCAAGATTGATGGAAGCAAATACGTTTTCGAAGCGAAAACAGTTCAAAAAATGGAGATTTTAATACTATCAACTCTAGAATGGAGGATGAACCCAGTGACTCCACTCTCATTTATCGGTTACGTCACAAGAAGACTCGGATTGAAACCTTATCTTTCTGTTGAGTTCATAAACAGATGCGAGTGTGTTTTACTATGCTTCCTTCTTGGTAACTAATTACTGAAACACATCTTGATTAATATTCTGTAAAGATTGCATGTTAATTAAGTGAGTGAGTGAGTTTATGCAGATGAGAGGTTCAGGTGTCATCTTCCATCAGTGGTAGCAACAGCAACAATGGTGCATGTGATCAATAGTGTTGAACAGTGTATCGGAACTGAATTCCAATCTCAACTACTGGCCATTCTTGGTATCAATAAGGTCAACATTTTGACATTTGTTTAGTGACTCTCTGATTTGTAAAAGAAAAGTTGAACAAGTCAAAAGTTAATCATTTGACTTTAATAAAAGAGTTTTAGGCCCTCTGGTAACAACCATTTTTGTCAGTTTAGTCCAACTGTTTCATTTTTTCTCCTGTGGGTCTAAAAAGGTTTCACCATTGCCATTTTAGTTCACTGGTTTAACTTCATCCATTTTTTCTGTTAACCAGAAGGGCAATTCAGTCATTTTATATATAATTCTGTTAACTAGAAAGACAATACGGTCATATAAAATGACCGAATCGCCCTTCTTGTTAACAGAAATAATGGATAAACTTAACCCAGTGGACTAAAATGGCAACAGTGAAACCTTTTTGGACCCACAGGTGAAAAATGAAACATTTGGACCAAACTGACAAAATGGCTCAAACTACAGGGACTAAAATGACATTTAACTCTTAATAAAATGTTAAAGTAAATGTCAAAATGGTCTCGGAGTTTAGGTTACTTTTGTCTATTTAGTCCAAAGATAAACTTTTGTATCTATGTCTTTAAGGTTTCATTTTTGTTACCATTTTCATCAAATTAGCAAACTGGATTAAAAATTTCTGTTAATTTCTTCCATTTTTGCCGGTCTTCTTCATTTAAATGAAGGGTATTACCATCATTTTATGCCATAATATATTTTAATTAAATGAGAAGATTGAAAAAAATAAGAGAAGTTAATAGAAAATTCTAACCTACTTTGCTAATTATATGAAAATAACAACAAAAATGAAACCTAAGGGACCTAGATAAAAAAAAAATTATTTTTAGACTGAATTGTTCTAAACTAAGGACCATTTTGATATTTTACTCAAAATATATTTTTAATACGATCCTTGTAAACACAAATTCGATCATACATGACCTATAATACGATGGAAAATGGTTATACTAACATGTGACTATTTTGCATGTCATGTCATTCGGCATGTATAAGTTATATTGTTTCTTATAATATCTCACTGGTGTCCGGATAACGTGTGTCAAAGGTGTTTATTTAGTAGTATCTTTTAGTTTGCGTAAATTACAATTTTCTTCCTTTAGGCATATAGCAAATTTCATTTTATGTCTTTATTTAACGAAATGATAAAAATTGTTTTTTTATGTTTACATGTTATAATAATTTACATCATTTCCTTGGATGTTAATTTTGTTTGTAAGTCATGTGTCTTTTATTTTATTTGAGGGCAATTTAGTCGTTTTAATTTCTTTTAACAAAATATTATAAAATATGTAAATTCTTTTATTTAATTTTGTTTTGTTTGTAGATATCGAATATATATGTATTGATTTTCCTCCCGCGCGTTGCGCAGGGACCCAATGACTACAAAAGACATGTTAACAACGGCAAGTAGATATCGAATATCAATACATAAATAAAAATGACGTGGTAAGGATTGTCACTCCGTCTTAAAAAATCGATTTTAAATAACCTAATATATAATAATAGGACCCATACGTTGGAATTTCAGTTGTTTTCAGTTCAGTTATTACGGTGCTAACACGTTAAAATATGGATAAGCTCGGTACCGGTAACGCTACCGAAAGGACCGATCTGGAAAATAATCGAAATTAGGTACCGGCAGCGAAAATGCTCGGTACAATACGGTATTGTTTTTGAAGGTAAAAATCAATAAATACAAGTATGGTGTCGAACCGAAAGTAACGATTCTGAAAACGCCAAAAGGTGGGTACCAAATTGGTACCGAAAATGATTTGGTCTAGTAAATTTGGTACCGATACGATATCAGTTTGATTACAGGATTTGATACGATTTGCTCAACAATATTCTAAATATCCAAGTTAATTTTGCATGCTACAATCCATTCATTACAGAAAAAGACAAAAAAGAAAGCAAAATAAGTTGTGTATATAAAACCTTATTTAAACGAAATACAGTTTACTTACTGTGTATGAAAAGTAATGTAAACAGTGCAATTACTTGCATTACTGCGTTGCTACAGGATTTGATGAGCTCGGTACCAACCGGTACCGAAATCCCCAAAAGTGGGTACCGGTACCGAATATACCTGGTACGGTACGGTTCGATACCGGTTGGTATTGGTACGACACCGGTATTTAAGGGTAAAAACCGGTGAATACCGGTACCGAAAATACACCAGTTTGATAAATTTGATACAGATACAACTACCAATACCATTTGCTCATCTGTTAGTTTCCATTTCTAATTTTAATATATATGTGACTCTTCATTCCATTGTAAATTTAATATATAGATAATGTTTTATTTTCGCATTTGCAAGATGTGAAACATAAAATAAAATAAAGCACTAAATATTTTATAAAACAAGCTTAAAAAAAGTTCAAAACGTATAGATTAATTATCTAGAGTAAAGTTCCTGTACAAATAACTTTAACGTACGAATAGCATGAAAAAGACAAAAACACGCGGTGACATTTTTTGTAATCATCTGCTTGTAGGGTAATTATCAAAATTATTATACAAATGATACTGTAGAGTAATTTTGTAAAATGTTCTTGTAGAGTAATTTTGATAAAAAACTATACAGGATCATTTTACAAGAACATTTTACAAAATTACTATAAAAGATCAAAATTACTCTAAATGATCATTTTACAAAATTACTCTACAAGATCAAAATTACTTTACAGGATCAATTGTAGAATAATTTTGAATTATATGTTGTTTGATAAACTTGCAGAGTAATTTTGATTCACTTGTAAGTAACTTTGATGCAGAGTAATTTTGATACACTTGTAGAGTAATTTTGATAATTACCCTACAAGATCAAAATTACTTGCAAGAACATTTTACAAAATTACTCTACAAATATCAAAATTACTCTACAGGATCATTTGTAGAGTAATTTTGATAATTACAAAAATACCACCACGTTTTTTTAGCAAAAGCTTCAGTTCGTATGTTTTGTGCGTTAAATTTATTTGTATTTGATCTTTTGTATAATTATCTATCCAAATAAAGCAAGCAAAAGTCAAAAGAGCTTAACTAAACATATATGATGTTTTCTAAAGATATATGTTAGTGGATTAATAAACTATATTTTAACATCACCGTCGTATAAGAACTTGAGTAGTAACTAAGGGGCTGTTTGGTAGTCTCTTAATGACCATTCAGATGCTACCTCATAATGGTTTAAAACCTTTGAATGAATAAGAGGTAACCTCAAGTCTGAATGGTTAAGAGGTAACCTCTGAATGGTAAATCATCATATGTCACATACTTCTACCTTCTCATTGGTAAAATTCTTAATAGTTCCATTAAGAGGTAGCCTCTTAATGACCATTCAGAGGCTACCAAACAGCCCCTAAATATTAATTGACAGTGTGTTGTAAATTAATTAAATTTAAAAAAAAAATACAAAACAAAACAAAAGAATGTTATTATTTTAGATTGGGGTGGGCCCCATTATCATCCCCACCACCTTCTCATTAACGAGGCCGACCGATTAAGTAATTAACTAAGGCTTCATCAACTAAACCATTGACCCCGGGGGGGGGGGGGGGGGGTGTTTTGAGCCTGTTAATGGGTGATGTGACATCTCTCCATTAATTCACAACGCATAGTCTAAGATGGTAGATAATACCATTACATACTAAAGGTGAAAATTTATGAGAGGTCATGCCTACGTGACAATGATGTAATGGTCACTTTTTGACGTGATAGTGAAAATTTGGCAAGTCATTGAAATTTCGATTGTTATTCAGTTTAGTTAGTTTTTAAATATTGCAAGATTAGGAAATTAAAGATACGGTCAGATCGGATTGGTCAATTACTTTTTGAGAGCAAATTAAATTAAACTAGTGTTAAGGCCTCCGCGTTGCGGTGGGGGCGTAAACCCGTGACAAATAACACTAATACCATACCATCGCCAACAACCACCAACATTAAAGTTGGGGTGTGTTATTGCGAAGAAATTCGACCGAAACGTAAAATATAGAAAATAATAACTAAGTCAATTTAGGACTTGAGTCTTGTGGCGAACCTGTCAAATGGGAAAAAAATAGACGACGTAAAAATGTTGAACCACACACGCACGTTGCGTCATTTTAATTTGCAAAATTTAGAACGAAGTGTAAAACGAAATGTAAAAACGTTGAACCACGCACGCATATTACGCCATGTTAACTCGCAAAATCTAGAAAGAAGTGTAAAACGAAACGTAAAAACGTTGAACTACACACGCACGTTGCACCATGTTAACTTGCAAAATCTTGAACAAAACGTAAAACGAAAAATTTGCCACATATGAAAAGTGTAGGGGACCAAAGTTGAAAGTAAAATGTTTTGAGGTTAAATTGAAAAGATGAAAACTTTTAGGCCAAAAATAAAAAATTCAAATAGTTGTGGATTAAAAATGTAATATCAACTTTTTTTTTGAAAAAACCCCTAAGCAAGAGGTACAACACCTCCATATACCAACATGTTACTTATATGATGTAAATGTAAATTAAGAGAAGTTGATTTGTTAAGAATGGGGAGGGGGAGGGGGAAGAAGAAGGGGGTACTACCTCATCTTTTGTATAATTGTATTGTTTACAATCACAGCTTTACAGTGAACCACATTATTCATACAAATAGTACTAAGGTACCTGGATCTATGCAGATGAATTGAAAGGGGCAAGACAAAATTCATATTAAAAACGGAATACAAGGTAAATGATGGTCTTAACTAAACTTTAAGACTGTGCGGTATGGGGCGGGGGTTTGGGTGTGGGTTGGCTGAAAACGTCCAAGCCACCACCCCGGGTGGTCTTAGGTTTGGGCGTGACCCCTTTGGCGTGGGATTCAGCCTGGGCGTGGGGCGGGGCTACGAGACTGACTTGGCGGGCAGTGGCGAAGTATAGAAGGGGCGGGGAGGGGCGCCCGACCCCCCGAACTTTTCGCTCAGTAGTGTTATGTATGTAGTTTTCGTATAGAAATTGTTTGGTATATACGTTTCCGACCCCCCAAACTTTTCGCTCATTAGTGTTATATATGTAGTTTTCGTATAGAAATTTTTTGGTATATACGTTTTCGACCCCCCATCCTTCGGGTCAAGCTTCGCCACTGGTGGCGGGATGTGATTGGCCAAGAGCACTAGCCATGGCGGAACCTCATTATATGTGGCTTGGCCACGCCACGCCACCCCAGCCATGTCCCACCATACCCCTTTGAAATTGGGGTTTAGTCATGGGTGCCTCATACTCCACGTGTCGTACCATGCCCCAAATCCAAACCCACGCCCACCATACCCCACGGTCTTATCTTACCTCTTAGTTAACGATAAATTCTCTAAAACATGATGGTTGCCTGTTTTAAATATGAATAATGAATTTTAATAATCTCAGTTATTAGTCGTTGGTCGATAACAATTCCAACTTAAAAAATAATAGGTGGTGGTTCCGCATTTTTACATATTGTAAACCAATAGACATTTACTAATAGAACCTTATTTTTGTCTCCTTTTTCTTTTCTGATAGTAAAGGTCTATTGGTTTAAAATATGTGAAATGGTGGAACCACTACTAGTTAGTTTGAAATTTGGGACCGTTGTTGACTAACGACTAATAATTGAGATTATTAAAATCCATTATTTTTTTATATATATACACACTACTCTAGAGTTTTTTTTTTCAAGTAACTGTAAGTGGAAAATGTCACACCCCAACCGATGGCGGAATCATCGGGGCGCGGCACTAGGCGAATCAGATTGCTCAAGAGATTCCATAACAACTATAGCGACAATATTGATTACATTTGTTATCCCATACTAACAAACAATACAATCACATAAGTTATCACAGATTTCTTGTCCTCTCGAACAATACAAATCCGACAACCTAGATTTTAGGTGAGTTTCTAGACTTCCTAGCTTGATTTAATGTGGGCTGCGACTAAACCTGCAACATACGTTAAAATAATGTCAATACAAAAGTATTGGTGAGTATACAGGTTTGATATGTAATAGTGTAATAGATAAAAGTTGCGAATTCCCACATACATAAACGTCATACACGACATATATACTCACAAAAATGATACTACCAGCTAAGTCCTCGAGCTTCGATCGCGATTGCTAAACTAGACCCCGTCGGGCGCAATAGTACTATACTAGTCATGGTGGGACGTCACGAGTATAAGTCCTAACACATATGTAACTAGCATCACGTATAACTATGCACATTGGTCATTCGCAAGTGATAAATAGTTTAAGCATTGATGTGATTTGATTTGATAGGAACGTATGTTACACCCAAAAGTGCAAAAGCAAAAAGGGTTCAAGTATACTCACAGTGCGTATTTAGCAAGAATACAACTTGATTGGATTGATTTAGAGTGCGCCTGAGTTAGCATAAACATGGAATGGTAGCGTAAGCGGGTCGCGGTGTGATAAACGGTGAAAAGTTGGATAATAGAGCTAGTGGTAATCCGATCGGATGGCTATCCGGTCGGATGGATTGGTTCGGTTAGACAGTTCGTTCGGACAGCAGTCCGGTCGAACAGCGATACTTTGATGCTTGTCCGGTCGGATGGCATGTTGCCCGGTCGGAGGACATGTTGTCCGGTCGGATGGCATGTTGTCCGGTCGGTTGACATGTTGTCCGGTCAGATGGCATGTTGTCCGGTCGGATGACATGTTGTCCGGTCGGATGGCATGTTGTCCGGTCGGTTGGTTGGAGTTGATTTGCTGTCCGATAGGACAGCAGTCCGATTGGACGGCAATCCATTCCAACTCTCTGATTAAGTCACACTTGGTGGTTTTTAGTAAGAATACAGATGATTTGACCGAGACGTTGTGACATTGTGCTAAACAACTGAAATTCCATCAAATCCGACCATTTCTAACGGCCGGGAACCACCCCGTTCCATCAGATCTGGCCGTTCTTGACGGTTTTTCCATGTTTAACCCGGAATCGCACACTCTTTGATTATATAACTTAGATTTAGATGGGATTGTTTGTAAAAACATGTGGAAATCACTCAGATCTGAGCTGTTTATTGGTGAAAACGAGGTCACACCCTGGAGTTCATATGAACTCCTGATGACATCATCTTAGAACACCTCAAATCAGTGGATTTCACGGTTAAAAGTTGATTTTCAAAAGGTAGAAAGGTGTAGAATTGAGTGTAGATCATAGAAGTACAAGTTTTAGGTTGAAAACTTACAAGAATTGCGAGAAACGAGCGAAAATGGCGAGACAGCGTCTGGTCGAACGAGAGCATTCACATCAACTGTTGTTGATGTGACAAGTGGGGTATTTATAGTCAAAGGAGGAGGAAGAAGGGGGGGGGGGGGTTGGGCCATCTGTTAGGACAGGTCCATCCGTTCGGACAGGTCCATCCGTTCGGACAGGGCCATCTGTTCGGACAGGTCTATCCGTTCGGATAGGTACTCCGTTCGGGTGTAGAGTTTTATCGTTCTGATTTGTGTAATGAGCGTTGCGATGATTTTGTTACACAGTTTCGTATAGATATGTATGTATTTATTATAATTAATCACAAAAGGTCGTATATACGTATCCATACCTTCAAATATTCGGTGCGGTAATCGAGTTGCGCGTGATCGCGGGTGCGCTTTCGAGTTTGCGATGCGTTGTGCCACAATGACCATCGGGGTACTACTCGCTCGTATTGTCATCATCGTCACGATAACCGATGGGGGTAGTACTCACGTGATAAGTCATCGTTAGCGTTAATGTTTGCGTTGCGACACATCACGGCCATCGAGGAGGGTAGAATCGGTCCTCACTCATTGTCATCGTGAGTGTTAGTATGTGCGATATGATGTGTTATAGTGATAAAGTATGCGAAATATTCGAATATACTGCGATATAGCGATGTATGCGATATAGTTACATTATGATCAGAATCTCTGGTGCTAGGCGTAACGAGTGTAGCGAGTAGTAACAACGCACGAACGTGCGGGTTGTTACATTCTCCCCTGCTTTAGGAAATTTCGTCCCGAAATTAATCCAACAGGTAGACTTTTGAGAGTGAGTTAATTGACTGAGAGTTAACAAGCGAGTGTGTCTCGAGTAAGAGAAATCGATTGCGGTAGCGAGAAGGCGACGTAATGACGAAAGTAGCATCCCACGAGTTGGCGTTTCAAAAGTATCACGAATCTCGAAGAATTAGTAAGGTCGATGCGATTGAAATTTAAAGAAGAACTTGAAAGGTTTCTCATAACGTAGGGTTAAGCTGCGTATGCCAACCATAGTTGTAAGAAAGCTTAGATTTAAACATTTTAAAAGAATTCGGAAATGAAAACTGGAGTTAAGAAAACTCTCCTATGACATGGGTTCAAGCTGATTTCGATGTCGAACCAACGTCTTGGGAAAGGTCTCCCTTGGGCATGGAGTTAAGCTGATTCGATGTTACCTCCATGTCGTGAGGAAATTTCACTTGTCCAACGGTTTTAATAAAATTTTTATAAAAATCAGTTTTAACAGTTCGAAAAGATAATTAACATCGAGCCCCACTTGGCACTTTCCCACGAAAGTTTGTTAATATGATTAAAACACTTATATATAGGAAGTACCAGCGGCGTATCCACCATGTTTTGCCCATATTACTTCCGTTTCATGAGGCGGTGTCATGTGTGCCGATAAGACACAGATAGAATTGCGTTCCCTCGGTCCAATCAATAGGAGGTTAGGCCGAGCTGAAGGTAGAATCGAATGGGTTAAACAACGAGGTTTATTGCGAACATAGCGATGGCAGCGTGTGTGAGTAGCTTGATGACACGAAACATTGACGTGGCGTGTCTGGATAGGCGACGAGCGATAAGCGATAAGCAATTAGTGCGATTTCGATTAGATTCCACATTAAATCCCACATGGCATGTTTCCACGAGAGTTTGCTAATATGGCAAAAACACTTATATATAGGAAGTACCAGCGGCGTATCCACCATGTTTTGACCATACCAGTTTTTTCCCGTGAAGCGATGTCATGTATACTAATACAACACAATTACGATTGAGTACCAAGCGAGGAGCGATGATCGATAGACATGCAATAAGCGATACACGAATAAGCGATAAACGTTACGCGATGCATGAGAAGCTACGTGCGATAGCGATTAGCGAGTAATTTGATTCGATTAGTCTCCATAGTTTCACAAATTAACCAACATGAAGCCCCATATGGCATTTTTCCACAAAAGTTTGCTAGTATGGCTAAAACACCATGTTTTAACCATACTAGATCCGTTTCGTGAATCGATGTCATGTGTGCCACATAACCCAGATAGCGTTAAGCGTTAGAAGCGATGAGCGATGCGAGTATCAAAGCAATGCGAAAATCAATTTTTGCTTCGAATATGCGTTGCGATGCATCATGACTATCGAGGAGGGTAGAATAGGTCCTCACTCAACGGCATCGTGAGCGTTAGTGTGCGTGATGCGATTAATTGCGATAGACTTACTACCAGTCTTGCGTTGATGCGATCGCCCTGCGGGGTAGACTCACCAAGGTCTATCGATGAGGCAATTGCATTGCGTTTGCAGACTTACGAAAAGTCTCGTGGTGATGCAATTTGGATGTTACGCCTTGCGGATTAGTTTAGCGTGTCGAAAATAACCATAACAGTATAGGTCTAAATAACGTTCAACTGCACATGGCACTTTCTTCACGAAACATCGGTAGTATGATAAAGCACACCTTGCTTTACCCCTACTACTTGTGTCTCACGAATAGATGTCACACTTGGTCGACATGGTCAAGACGCTTATATATAGGAAGTACCAGCGGCGTATCCACCACGCTTGACCATGCTTTTAACGTTATGGAACCATTAGAATTTACTACGATCTCCGTGCACTGACCCAAATAATCCCGTGTGCACCCGTGATTAGTCGTCCCTTGCACGTTTATCGTACCTTATTCTAAGGGTGTAGTGAGGTTAAAACACATTATATCGTGATATAGTATATAGTTCGTGTGTGAAGCTAGTCAAAGTGCGACGACTAGAGAATGAAAGCGAAAACAAAAGCGAGTGTTAACGTTACTCATAGTGGCAACATCGAGTAATAGAGTAGGTTCAATACTTAGACATTTACGTCGAAAATCGTATCATTACAACATTATCCTACGCTTGCTAGATGCTTGGTGTTGAAGACTTTTGCTGGAGCTGTTGTTGTTGTACTCAAGTTCGCAGTTTGGTGCGGCAGTTGCGGGTGAAGTGACCGTAACAGTCGCAATTGTTGCAATAGCGACAATCAGCTTCAACTGGATGATGATAGGTGCACGTGTAACACTGAGGATGAGTTTCAGTGTAGGCACGTTTTGGAAGTAGTGGAACTGATTGAAGAGGTTCTGGTTGTAGCAATTCGGTTATTGATGAGTTCGAGCTTGAGATCTTTCGTTTGCGGCTGGGTTTGTCGATGTCTTGTGATGAGATGTCTTCTTTGGAGGATTCGTTTAAGGACTCACTTGCAGAATCGTCGGAAGAATCGTCAGCAGAATCGTCAGAAGAATCGTCGGTAGAATCGTCAGAAGAATCGATGAGGATTGCTTGATGAGCTTGTTTGACAGGATTCTTGGAAAAGAACCCGTCCAGACTCTTTTGTCGTTGATTTATGCGGATAAGCGGTAGGTCTCTTCGATGGTAGTAGGCCTTGCAGCTTCGACAAAATCGCCCACACATTCAGGCAAGCCGCGAATGTACTTCGTTATGGCTTTTTCTGAAGTGTTGACTTGACTTGGGCAGATTGTGCTAAGCTGTTTGAACCTTGCGGTGTAGACAATATTGTCACCTTTGACTTGTTTGATTTCCCAAAATTCGTTTTCCAACTTCTGGACTTCGTGGGGAGGGCAGTACTCTTCCTTCATGAGCTCTTTCAACTCATTCCAGGAGAGATCATAGGCTGCGTGAATCCCACGTTTGTTGCGTTCGGCGGTCCACCAGTCGAGTGCTCGCGATTGAAATACTCCGGTAGCGCAAGTGGTTTGAAAATGCTCGGGGCACCCACTCTGACGAAGGGTCACCTCGACAGAATCGAACCACTGGAGTAGCTGAGAGACACCCCCTCACCCGTGAAGACCATCGGGTCACATGCTTTGAAGTGTTTGTATAGGAAAGTAGATTGCGGCGCTGCTGTCTTAACGTCTTCTGAAGTTCGAGAGTTGCTAAGAGAGTGCACTTGAGTGGCAATCTGAGGAATGACTTTGCCATTTCCCTGACCATAAGTGAAGCAATCCTCTTTTCGTCCCTTCATTTGGCTCGTCTCCTGGCTGACATTCTCGAAGCAGAGTGGTTGGAAGGCATCTAGACAGAGAGACTTGGAATGAGAATCGATCATAATGATTTTAAGTTTTGCGATGAAATGCGATTAAGCGTGACCAAAACTTGTTGCAAGTAGTATAGTATTATGTATACACATAGGAGCCACATAGGAGACACGGGATTCCTAAGTTCTCACACAAGTGTTTCGTTTGTATATATATATATATATATCGTTGTGACATTTACTCGGGTGTGTATAGATAATGCGAGGGCGCGATGAAATGAGAGGGCGAATTGTTAGACTTTCGTTTTGTTGCGTACATTCGGTTTTCGTTTTATATTGCGATGGCTGTGCGAGTTGTGCGTTCACAAAGCGGGGAACGAAAATCGATAAATCGATAAATCGTTAAAGCATAAAAATTCAAATCGTAAACACGTAAGCGTAGATAAGTTTAACAGGCGCAAAACCGGCGAATTGTAGGCTAAAAATTCGATAGAATGCCATGGGTGTTTAGGCGTCGACTACCCAAAGTTACCCAGCCATACTTTACGAATTCATGCACGCGCGTTGACCTAGTAGACTATGCTTCCACTGGGGTGCAGCTCATGGCATTCGTCCTTCTATTCATCACGCGGCCCGAGTCATTTGGTATAGTCGAGTCTTTGGTGAGAGCTTTTCGAAAACCATTTAGGGAGTGAAATGGGTTATTAAGGTATGGGTCTCACCCCTGTCTTAACAACTTCGTTCCCGACTGTGGTTGTGCTCATCGGAATAAATCCGAGAGTTTCACTAGATTGAAAGGAGAATTCCGTCAAGATATGGATGTCACTCCTAGCTCAACAGAAGGTTCTCGTGCTAGAATAATGCGCTGAGTGAGCGATCTCATCGAGAGTTCTTGGTTTTCACACCTGGTCTCGACTGGATCACTCGGTTTCGTTATGCGAGTATTTTCAAAAAAGTGTGCATTGTGTCAGCCTTAGGAAAGGCTAAGTAGTATTTCAGCCTTAGGAAAGGCTTGTTCGTGTTAAGCTGTAGTACGCGGTGTTCACACAAAGTTGTTGTTTTTAGCAATTTCGATCGAGAGTATTAAGTAGGCCCATACAAACCCTACTGGGTTCGTACGAGTCGGCCTGTTGGCATTAGACTATAGACTAGGTCGTTTCTAAGACATCGACCCGGACTAGGTCGAGTCTGGCCTAATTCCCTATAGTTATGGCTCTGATACCAATCTGTCACACCCCAACCGATGGCGGAATCATCGGGGCGCGACACTAGGCGAATTAGATTGCTCAAGAGATTCCATAACAACTATAGCGACAATATTGATTACATTTGTTATCCCATACTAACAAACAATACAATCACATAAGTTATGACAGATTTCTTGTCCTCTCGAACAATACAAATCCGACAACCTAGATTTTAGGTGAGTTTCTAGACTTCCTAGCTTGATTTGATGTGGACTGCGACTAAACCTGCAACATACGTTAAAATAATGTCAATACAAAAGTATTGGCGAGTATACAGGTTTGATATGTAATAGTGTAATAGATAAAAGTTGCGAATTCCCACATACATAAACGTAATACACGACATATATACTCACAAAAATGATACTACCAGCTAAGTCCTCGAGCTTCGATCACGATTGCTAAACTAGACCCCGTCGGGCGCAATAGTACTATACTAGTCATGGTGGGACGTCACGAGTATAAGTCCTAGCACATATGTAACTAGCATCACGTATAACTATGCACATTGGTCATTCGCAAGTGATAAATAGTTTAAGCATTGATGTGATTTGATTTGATAGCAACGTATGTTACACCCAAAAGTGCAAAAGCAAAAAGGGTTCAAGTATACTCACAGTGCGTATTTAGCAAGAATACAACTTGATTGGATTGATTTAAAGTGCGCCTGAGTTAGAATAAACATGGAATGGTAGCGTAAGCGGGTCGCGGTGTGATAAACGGTGAAAAGTTGGATAATAGAGCAAGTGGTAATCCGATCGGATGGCTATCCGGTCGGATGGATTGGTTCGGTTAGACAGTTCGTTCGGACAGCAATCCGGTCGAACAACGATACTTTGATGCTTGTCCGGTCGGATGGCATGTTGCCCGGTCGGAGGACATGTTGTCCGGTCGGATGACATGTTTTCCGGTCGGATGGCATGTTGTCCGGTCTGTTGGTTGGAGTTGATTTGATGTCCGACAGTCTGATTGGACGGCAATCCATTCCAACTCTCTGATTAAGTCACACTTGGTGGTTTTTAGTAAGAATACAGATGATTTGACCGAGACGTTGTGACATTGTGCTAAACAACTGAAATTCATCAAATCCGACCCGTTCTAACGGCCAGGAACCACCCCGTTCCATCAGATCTGGCCGTTCTTGACGGTTTTTCCATGTTTAACCCGGAATCGCACACTCTTTGATTATATAACTTAGATTTAGATGGGATTGTTTGTAAAAGCATGTGGAAATCACTCAGATCTGAGCTGTTTATTGGTGAGAACGAGGTCACACCCTGGAGTTCATATGAACTCTTGATGACATCATCTTAAAGCACCTCAAATCAGTGGATTTCACGGTTAAAAGTTGATTTTCAAAAGGTAGAAAGGTGTAGAATTGAGTGTAGATCATAGAAGTACAAGTTTTAGGTTGAAAACTTACAATAATTGCGAGAAATGAGCGGAAGAAGGGGGGGGGGGGGGTTGGGCCATCCGTTCGGACAGGTCCATCCATTCGGACAGGGCCATCCGTTCGGACAGGTCCATCCGTTCGGACAGGGCCATCCGTTCGGACAGGTCTATCCGTTCGGATAGGTACTCCGTTTGGGTGTAGAGTTTTATCGTTCCGATTTGTGTAATGAGCGTTGCGATGATTTTGTTACACAGTTTCGTATAGATATGTATGTATTGATTATAATTAATCACAAAAGGTCGTATATACGTATCTGTTGTGGGATAATTTCTGAGCTCATATCCTGAGAAATATCTTGGCTTATATCTTGATTAAATAATGTCTGTTCATATCCGGGGTGCAGATTCAGGGTATTGGTAACATCCTGAATGGTATCCTCAGGATCACTAACGGATTATGTGCAGGTACGTGGGCTGGAAGCTAACAACGTTCACAAAGACTTATTCTGCGGAAGACTCGGTCCAAACCGTTCAAAGAAAGACGTTGAAGCCTTATTACTCGGTCTACAACGTTCGTGATGGAATATTCGGAGCATCCCATATTTATAGGGATATTTGTTTGTATTTCGTTACTATAAATAGGAGGAACACCAGATCGAATAGGACACAACAATTTCACTGCAATCACACTCACTACACACTAACACTTGTTCTTTCGCAATTTGTACTCTCACACGAATTCATTGTAACACTTAGCGATCTGGTTGATATCCTGCACTGTATCCTGAAGTTTAAAGCAATAAGAAGAACAAGGCAGCTGCGATTGTCAGCTCCCGAGGTTTTATGCCGGCGATCTAGATTGATCAAGGGCTTTCCTCGTACATCTCGTGTCATTTCCTTTACTTTTTGATTACTATTTGCTCACTGTTTGATCGCAGATACAACTCAATATCCTGAGCCGTATCCTGAATACTGATTTTCTAAATAACTCACCAAGCATATTTTCTATAAATTTTCTAGCACACTACCTCACATTACTAATTTGATCACTAAATTGCTTCGGTAATTTTTGACCAAAACAGTATCCATACCTTCAAATATTCGGTGCGGTAATCGAGTTGCGCGTGATCGCGGGTGCGCTTTCGAGTTTGCGATGCGTTGTGCCACAATGACCATCGGGGTACTACTCGCTCGTATTGTCATCATCGTCACGATAACCGATGGGGTAGTACTCACGCGATAAGTCATCGTTAGCGTTAATGTTTGCGTTGCGACACATCACGGCCATCGAGGAGGGTAGAATCGGTCCTCACTCATTGTCATCGTGAGTGTTAGTATGTGCGATATGATGTGTTATAGTGATAAAGTATGCGAAATATTCGAATATACTGCGATATAGCGATGTATGCGATATAGTTACATTATGATCAGAATATCTGGTGCTAGGCGTAACGAGTGTAGCGAGTAGTAACAACGCATGAACGTGCGGGTTGTTACAGAAAACTTATTTACCAAAATGGGTGATTTGAAATTTATTAAAATGATGTTTTTTTAAAAGAATTACCTTTTCTCACTCTTAATTCTATTTGATAAAAAAAACTTTTTATAAATATGTTTACTTAATAAGTGTTAAAGAAAAAAATTATAGTAAAATTTAAAAAAGTGGATCTTAGATTTTTATATGAAGTTTTTTCCAATGTTTTTCAAATTCTTTTATTAACATTTTCTTATAAGTTCTTTTCATTAATTGTTGTTTAACAGAAACATTTTTACAGGTATTGTTTTAGTTTCCTTCAAAATATTTTATTTATAAAGAATCTTTTCAAGTTACACGTATCTTTAACCTAATTTTTTTTTTTAATTTTTAGAACTTCACATAATAATAAAATAAAATCCATCAACATTAGTTGAAAAAACATATATATAATATCCATTGTGGAAAGCTAATATATTTGAAAAACCCTCATATATTTAGTTTAACACAATGATTATTGATTATTTAATAATGTATTAAGCATAAAAAGTTATATAATTACAAAGTTAGAAAATCATATAATTGTCTTATGTCATAAAAATAAAAATAAATAGATAACCATTTTATTAAATTAATAAAAAATATATTTTCCCCAAATCTTTTATATATACCTAAAGATATTACTTTTATATTTTATTATAAGGTTAATAGAATGCTGTTTGATTTATAAAATGATTTTTTTAGAAAATGAAGTTTTCAAATAGAATTAAAAGTTGGAATTAAAATATTATTTTTCAAAATAATTAAAAGTTGGAATTAAAATATTGCGAAAGTGGAATTTGGAAAAAATATCAATAAAAATGAATTAAGTTAACAGGAAATGGAATGGCATCCATAACAATTATGACAAATTATAAATTTAGCGTTGAAATGAATAAAATAAGAACAATAAACAATAAAAAACATAGAAAATAATTTACGGCTTTACCATTAAATAATTATATACAATATTTTTATAACTCCTTATGTAATTATGGTTTAACCAAGGAAAATATGAGTGAGAAATCCTAATTGTCTTATCCAATAAAATTAGCAGTGAGAAAATATAACCTTTTTTAAAGTATTCATTTCGATAAATACTTTTTAAATCACTCATTTTGTTAATTAAGTTTTTCACCAATATTCTATCTTAGGGATGAGCATATTGGTACTTGGTACCGGAACCGTATTTTCCGCACTGATTTTTTTCGGTATCGCACCGATGCCCTCCTTTTTCCATTTTCAGTACTGATACTTTCGGTTTGATACCAGTATTTTACTGAATTTTATTTTCAAATACCTTTAACTTACCAGTACTGTCCTGATACCGTACCGTACGAAACATTTTCGGTACCGGTAATTTTTGATACGGATACCGAGATCATCGCTACTCGAAGTACATCCACCCATAACATATCGTCTTAGTAAAAATAACTGACACTTTGAGGTTAAAACCGTGAGAACTTTTCACCGGGAAATTAAGAAAACATGATAAATGCCATAAAACACGTGACATTCATTTGGTTGTTTATATCCATGGCCGCGTAAGTTTTGTCATGGAGTGTAAAAAAGTGTGACTAGTGTCATGAAAATGTGGTATCATTTAGTTGTTTATGTCCTTAACCATGTAATTCACCCAAAAATGTAAAAAAAAAAACATAACAAGAGCCAATTACACTATAATAAGTGCGATCAGTGTATCATAAAAATATAAAATCATTAATTTCTTAGACGCATGACATCATTTGGCTAGTTTCGTCCTTAACCGAATAATTGCACCCGGAAATCCTACAAAAGGGTGACAAGTGCAACAACCGCATGAATTCCATTGGCTTTGTAAAATTCACCGGAAGTGACAGAAACGCAATTTTCACATAGAAGTCCCTAAAGTATGTAATTTTTTTTTATCTATTTGGACAACTCAGGATAAGTCTCAAACTTCCGACCAGATAAACATTTTTTTTAACGGTAAATTTGGATCAATGACGGACCACTGGAGTATCACCTGCCACCAGATCACATCCATCTTTATTAGGCATAATGCCTATATACCAATTCAAGAGAAAACCTAATTTAATACAGGAAAAACCTTCATTGTGGGAATCGAACCCAGTGCAAAGCCTTATCCCACCCCAAAAAAATGCCGCTAGACTATAAAGCCTTGCGCACCAGATAAACATTTATATTAAGTCTTTTATCAAAGGTCAACTTATTAAATTATATTAAAATTTAGTTAACAGTCAATTTATTAGTCGGTAGAAAATCCGTTCGCTCTGACCGTCTGTTTGTGGATGGAATGCCGTGCTTAAATCTAACTGAGATCCAAAGGCTTCCTGAAAGGATTGCCAAATTCTTGAGACAAAGCCATGGTATAACAGAAGGACTAGGGTGGGGATGGGGGCAAATAAGAGCAAAAACATGGATTTGGTGTTTGGTGTTTTGTTTGATTTCTTGGCTGCATGTATTCATCAGGTTGCCCCAAAGACGACAAATGACTATAAAGGAGTATCAAACAACGTTGGACTTTACCTATAATTCAGTTATTGGAATTTTACAAACCGTGATTAAAGATATTGTAGCAGGCAGAGTTTTGGTTTCACTCGATCATTGTCAACATCATTTATTAAAGGGTAAATTACATTTTTCGTCCTTTATGTTTGTAACAGGTTGCAACGGATAACCTTTAACTTCAATAATTACAACCATAATCCTTTATTTGCAAAAACCATTACAACTTTAACACAAACCAGGTTGAAATTTTAAGTTAAGTATGGTGATATGACTTGCACATGAGGGTAGATCAGTAATTTTACTTATTTTTAAAAGTAAAAAAATTATATATGGTTCACATAAATCCACTAGTCATCTTCTTCCTCTCAACTATCCCCCGCCCCATCCCTTTCTCTCTTCAATCAACCTAAACCACCCATAACCGTATCCCAGTCACCACCACTGAATCGAGCTCCACCACCAGCGGAACCAGCCACCACAAACCCACCACCACCGAATCCAACCGACGTATACCATCACCACCACCAGATCCGCCACACCACACCATCATCTTAGGCTTCAGCATCTCAACCTTATCGATGTTTTACGCAACAAGAACTTGTCTAAAGCGCTCCACATCTGGGAAATCACCTGCTGGCAAATGAAACCCCCTTTGAACCTGTGTTTTACAAGAGAAATGAATATGATGATGATTGGTGAAATAAATCGTAATACTTTAATTAATTTGTTTTGGATTATTTGAAAAAAAAAACCCAACCTTGGCAAAAACATCTTCAAGATTCTTCATTAGCTTCTGTTGAGCTTTAGATTTACCCATCATTGCAGGTATCTTTCAACTGGCTGATTATGTAGGCATGTAACTTTGCAGCTCGAGCACGTTTAACAAATTCATTCATCTGCAAACGTCTTCGTTGATCATGATACCCATCTCTTCGTCAAAATCTGTTGAAATTATGGTACAACGTAAGCATACCTGGCGATCACAAGCCTTCTTTGGAATGTCCATCAAGTCAACAAGGAGATTGTCCTGTTCTTTTTCAAAAAGCTCCTTGCCCATAGATGTCGCAACCCCCGGCCCCTATCTCCTGGGATCGGGCGGACGCGAACTCAGATTAAGTGGTATCATTGCTTTATCATTGTTAGAACCCCGTGTATTATACGGATTGATTAAATATATTTTTGTATAATAAAAAATTACATCTTTAATTACCCGTGTATAACATGAGTTGAATAAGCACGTGTACTACACAGCTTGAATAAATATAATGTAATCAGTTAACACACACAGTCGTCAAAATACGTTTTTGGTAAAAAGAACTTTGATATACTATTTACATATTAGAATATTTTACTTTGTTTTTTTTTTATTTTTCTATTATTAGGTTATAAACTTGTGTATTACAAAAATAACATTCTACTTTGTTGTTTTTTAATTTATTAACAGGTTAAAAACGTCTCTATTACATGTGGTCGAATCAATAAAATATTAAATAGTTATTATTATTAAGTGTAAAAAATAAAAAATAAAAAGCCTTAGGCCCTCAGCCACGGCCATTAGAGACTTTTGAGTATGAAATAAATCTATTCATAATTTAAAGAAACGCAAATTTTGCACCAAAATATACATTTAGTCCATTAAATCCACTTATTTATTCTTTCCCCATTCATGACTCATTGTTTTGTACCTAAATATTAGTTTTTATTCTTCCCTATTTAATACATGTAATCTCAATCAAGTAATCAAAACTAAAGAGGAAAACAATTACAAAAAATGATATGCGCTTTTCAATTTGAAATCACATACAGAACTAACGTGAGGCTATCAACCTGCAGATATGGCTTGTTTGGCATTTAGTCAGCGAAAGGCGGGCTAGATCTCTCCTCCGAGTGGATGTTGAAAGCTCGGAATCAAAAGGGGCTTGCTCCATGTGAATGGCCCCATAAATTTAAGAGATCCAATTGTGTTTGGACTACATCTTCGGTGAAAACAGAGGCAATTTTGCTTGGGTTTCAGGAAATTTTGCGTTTGCACCACATCCCGTTCCTTTTTGCGAGTCAATTGATGTCGGTCATCAAACGATAGTGGGACCCTACATGTTAGGCATGTGAGGGAAATAAACTGAGATAATTAACTTGGTTAGTCATAAAGGATTAAACCAGCAACAAAAATAAACTTAAAGGATATTTTTAGCAAGTTTTAAATATTAAGGTTGGAACCTAGAGGTTTGAGAAAACATAAAGGACCTTTTGTGCAATTTACTCGCAAAATAATAAAATAAAAATAAGTATAAAGATTATATTAGAAAATAGGTATAAATATAGAGATATAGTTATAGATAAACGTCGACTTAAAATATGAGATAACTTGATAAATTATTTTAAAACTTGTAATTTTTAAGATAAAAATAAACATAGATATATGGTGGGAAATCTAAAAAATAGATGTCTCTCATATCGACACGTGTCCATCAATTGGTTTATTTTATTATATGTATAGATTGGCAGCGGAAATTTCATCAGGACCGTAGTTAGGAAAAAAATTTTCAGAGTAAAATACCATATTTTTATATTAATAAACACATGGGTAAAACCCGACTTTCTATTACAACATGTTTATAGGGATAAACCCTAATTTATTGAATTTAAAACATCGTTTTTATTAGGTAACTTTTATAGCCACATTTTCCAAGCCTTCAGTGCTCTCCAACTGGCTTCTAATTGGCTTTCACATTTTGTTACCTGAAACGCGTTTTAAAAACATTTGTCAGTGGGAAACACTGGTGAGTGAATCCCAGTTTAATCAAGAAGCATTTATCCTTTAACAATATTGAGAGCAATTACAATGTTTATATCTACACAATTTGTAACACCTGTGCCTTCACGGCCATCAAACAAATACCGAACCAATGAAATATTATATTTCATACTTGGGATTGGTAAAAATATGTGTATCTTTTGCACATATCAACTCTTGTTCGATTTCAAACTCTAAATCGCTTGCTGGAAGGTTATACGCGCACTAATACGTAAATATAACCAGTTTAATGCAACAAACACTCCGGAATAGTGAAATAGGTTTAACATACCTTAAATAACCTTTACATAACTTAGATATAAGTTTTGGAAGGTTTGGTGTGGTGAAATCAAAGTTATATCGCTTACAAGGACTAAATATGACAAACTGCAAAAGTATGCCAATTTGAACTGTAACAGACATTCCGGAACATGACCATAAGTTAAAAATACCATAAATATCCTTTACATAGCTTAGAAATAGGCTTTGAGGGGTTCGGTGTGCTAAAATAAACTTTTGTGTCATTCAGGGACTAAAAGTGTCAAAAAGTGCACAAGTTTGCATTTTCGCGCATAACTTACGTTCTGAATACCTCTGGACATCCAAAAATTTATGTAAGCATGACTACATTATATTTTAGTGTTCGCCTTAAGAAAAATCCATGCGTCGCGTCATTTGGATCGTTTTTCGCGCTTATGCACATTCCGCCGTAATTAAGCGAACATCGCGTTCGTACGGCCAAACGAACCAACCTACGGCATATTTTTGAGCATGTTTTGAGTTCCCTATACTTTAACTTCATTTTAGAGCCTTGAAATGAGGTTAACGGGGTTCAAACGCATCGAAAAAGGCCTTAAACACGTGCAGGGACCATTTCTGCAAATTTTGAAAGTTTGCTGAAACATGGGGGCCGTGGCGTAGCGCGAGCCCTAAGGGCATATGCAGTCGCGCTACGCGACTGCCTATTCTGGGCAGAAACATGCAGAAAACTCATTTTTCGCATTTTCGGGACCGGATTCGATGTTTCGACAGCTGTTTACAGTTGTTATCCACTCCCTTATCCCTTGCCAAGTGTTGATTCCCTATGGTTAGTGGCAATTTAGTCACCATAACCTTCCGACACTTGTACGGACATGATTAAGGCACGATTTTCGACAAACGATCTTAACGGTTCGGGTATTCCTATAAATACCCCATCACCCCAACCTCATTTCTTACAAGAATTCTGATTTTGAGAGCTCTAAGTTGAAACCATTGTTTCATACCTGAGTTCTTGGATCGGGATTAGCATTCGGGGACCCTTCGTAAGTATTCTTTCGTTCTTTTCCTTATTTTACTGCTTTTCGAGTCAGAAAGTCAAACTTTGTTTGACTTTCAGCGTTGACCAGTAATGGTCAATGCGAAGTTCGTTTGAACTTTGCAACGTGAGTGTAATCACGTTGGTCAAAGTCCCTTGGGACTATGCCCACTGATTACCACGTTGTCTAGGGTCGTAGGGTAGGCGATGTTAGTGTAGTATGTCTATTGCCTCCGTCAACTCAAGACCGTAGCTGAATTAGTTTAAAACATAGCCTTATATTGTAATATTTAGGAAAATGGCAAGGTGGCATTTCTGTAATAATGAGGAATCTTATTAAAGCCCCTTGGCCTATAAATAGAAGATTAGAGGCTTAGGTTTAGAACTTTTAGAACTTTTTCCATTTTCACATCTTGGAGAGCTAGAGGCTAGAGAGAGAAAGCTAAAGAGAGAAAGTTTATTGTTTGTGATTCAGGTGCTGTACGTTATCAGATTTGTTAATAGAATCACGTTTAGATTACGTCATGTGTGTTTAGGTCGCGTTCGTGTACGGATTCCGCACGTTTCACGTTCGTTTCGCAATCGTTTCGGAGTCAAAACCGGTCCTACAAGTGGTATCAGAGCAGGAGCTCGATTGCACTGATCCAACACACATTTTCGATCGTGATTTCATCAGATTCAGATCTGAATTTCATCTACTTCTTCATATTTTTCATATTTTTCACGTTCTCTACTGTTTTTCGTCAAATTGAACGGGATTTTACGGTCCGAATCGTCTGATTTTTGAATATGTTGTGCGCCTATACCTGATCTAAAACCCTACCAAGTTTCAGATCGAAATTCCAAGCCGTTTAGGAGATATTCGAGTTTTTCAGTCCGCAGTTTGTATGAATCAGCGTCTGGCCGTTTGAAACAGCACTAGTCCGTTTGAAAAGTGTTCTATCGTTTGAAATCAGATTCATCGTTTGAAATCTGGTCTGTCGTTTGAAAATATAACTCTATCGTTTGAAAATGGGTTTCATCGTTTGAAACTGATCGTTTGAACATCTGTCGTTTGAACATCTGTCGTTTGAACTATCGTTTGAATCTGTGACAGTTTGAAATCAAGAATCTGAATGTTTGAAATCCTGTCCATTTGAAAGTGGTTATAATGTTCATATGATTGTAAGAGAGTTGTTAGTCATTGTTATATTCACGAGATTAAGTGTTTGACAGTTCATTCAAAGTAAATCATATCAACCCATGTGAAGTCTTTAATCAGCGGACCAATGAGACTTTAGAGGTTAAAAGTTGTCGGCACTAGTTTTCATCAGCTCATGAGAAATTGTCGGTTTAGTGGATATTACATGTGATCATTTTTAGTGGTATTTTTGGCCTTATCATATTTTTACAACCAAAGTTTTGGTCCAATCATATTGGGTTGTCTATTAATATTGTCGACTACATGAAACAAAAGTCAGTTCAATCAGTTTTGGGGTTAGTGGGTGCGACCTTATCAATTTCAATCACAATCAGAATTAGATATACTTTTATGTGATGGCTCAATGAGAATAAAGTGAACATTAAAGGTTGTCGACAAGGTGATAAATTGGTTTGATAAAATTGAACGGTCCAATCAAGTGATAGTGTGGACAGCCCATGTGACTTCAAACATTTGGCCAAATAATTTGTGTTGGGTATTAATTGTGGCGCAAGTGCAAGTTTAGGCCCAATCACAGTTTGTCGGTTCATTAAGATAGTTTGGTTAAAATCAGATTCAATTAATATTTGGGGTCCAATAATATTCAGTTGAGTATTAAATTTGTCGGCACTTGTATAAAAGGTTTGGTTGTGTTGGTTAAAGCCCAATTACGGCCCAAGTTCAAAGCATAATTTCGGAATTTGAAACTGGTTTTAAAGTCTTCTACATCAGCACTTGTGAAGATTGTTGGATTATTTTTGTTGTCAGAAATTGTTTGGTCAAAGTCTACAGGTCACACAGTTTGGAGTTCAGTCAGTTGGTCATTCGATCCGTACAGTTGGTTATTTAGTTTGCACAGTTGATCGTTCAGTCCACATACAAAATCATTAGTTCGAGTACCAGTTTGTTTCAGATAATTGATAAAAGTTTAAAACTGATTGTGCGTTTGTTTGTTGTGATTCAGGTTTACATCATGGCTGAAGAATTTTTCAATACGTTTTACAACGCGTTCGCAACCGAATCGTCTGAGGCTACAAATGTTACACCAAAAACCATCACGAAGGTGCTCAATGAAAACATCAAGCATGATAACTTCTACGGAACTCATTCAAAGCCACCAGCTCTTGATAGCATTGAGGATTATACCTGGTGGAAAGAACGCTTTATCAACTGGGCAAAGGCGTATGCTCATGAAAGTTGGTTTTGCTTGGAGTATGGGTATGAAAAACCAAAAGACGATAAAGGCGAAGATCTTGTATTCAAGAAGTTTACTAAAGAAGATAAAGCTGAATTTGGAGCTGAACAGAGAATGATAGCATTGATCCAGTCAGCAATCAGAAATGACATCTTTGCACTGCTAAATCATAATGGGACATCTAAGTCTGTCTGGGAAGCTTTACGACTTAAAGCTGAGGGGGGAAAACAGATTAGAAAAAACAAAATAGCTTTATTAAAGAAAGAATTTGATCTGTTTGATAACATAAAAGGAGAGTCAGTGAGGCAAATGATTGAGAGATTCTGTCATCTTAAAATCGAACTTGAACGTTTTAAAATTGAGAAAACAAAAGAGGAACTTATTGATAAAGTGATTGAAGCGTTACCACGAGCTGATCAGTGGCAAACGTTTGTTTTTATCTTAAAAAATGATGCTTCATATGATGAAATTACTCTTGATGTTTTGTTTGAAAAGATTGAAAGTCATGATCTGGAGCTACAAAAGCAAAACAAGATGACTGAATCTTCACATCAACAGAATGTTGGCTTGTACTACAAAAGCAGTGTGCTTTCTGATAAAGGCGTTGGTTCACCAAAAACAACTTTTAGTGGTGAAAAGATGAAAGAACCACCAACAATGTCAACAAGTCATCATTCTGGATATCATTCATCTTCAAAGACAAATTCTGATGATTCTGAAGAAATTCTGTGCAACATTGCTCTTAAACTGAAGAATTCTCCTGCAATGAGCATCAATGCAGCAAAGCAGCAAATGAGTTTCCTTGCATCTGTTCTGGAGTCATATGAAGGTCTTGTAGCTGGAAAAATTGGAAATTCCGAATTGACCAAAGAAGACTATGACCAGATTGATCCGGAAGAGATGGAGCTCATTGACATCCGTTGGTGTTTAGCTAGTTGTATTCGAAGAGCTCAGAGGTACATGGAGATTACCGGGAAACAATCTCTTGGAGGTGCGTCAACAAAGCTTGGATTCGACAAATCTAAAGTGACCTGCTTAAAATGCAAGCATAAAGGTCATTTCAAGAGAGAATGCACTAATTCTGCAGTTGGTGGAAATGAACATCCGTTCAACGATGACTATTATCGAAAGGCGATCTACCATAGAAGCAGAGAAGAGCCAAAGTTGATTGAAGATAAACCGAAAGAAAAATCAAGAGCTTATGCTGTAATTTACGAGGATGAAGGATATGATTGGAGTGAGGTTCTTCCAATAGATGACATTGTTGATGAACGGTTCAAAGCTGAAGCCAAACAGGAAGAATTAAATAAACATTATGCTCTTGTTACTGAGATTCAAGATGAAAACAAAGATAAAGACACTTCTGAAATCCATGAAGAGAATGTTGAGATCAAAGAGAAAACTCGAGAAGAAATCTTGAGTGAGAAGACTTACAGAGAAAGAAATGTGGTCTACAACAGAATGGATGATATGCAGGAGGAGTATGAGATGGCTGTCGGTAGCAAAAGATGGGATAAAAAGAGAGAATGCTACTATAACAGAGAAGGAGAACCGGTTGTTCCCAAGAAAGACATAATCTTCGATGATGTTCTTCTTGCAGTCCCGTTAAGAGCTGAATACTATAGAAGAGTATTGAAAGATGACACATACGCTAAGAGATATGAAAAGGATATCAGATATGCCATGTTATCATGTCTAAGAAAAAGGGACGAAGAGAGAATGAAGAAGAATGTTGAAGAAATGGTGAACAATTTGAAGAAAGATGCTGAAGAGGTTAAAGAGGAAGCTGTTACTGTAGAACAGCAGATTGAAGAAGAGGTGAAGAAAGAAGAAATAGAAGAAAAGAATGAGAATTTGAAAGTTGGTGATGCTGGTGATGAAGTTAGTGTTGAAAAGAAGCAAGATGATGCTGATCTGAAGCAGACAGAAGTTGCTGAAAACACCGAAGTGCCAATCACTGAGGTAATTTCTGATTCTGAAAACTTGAAAATAATTGATAAGTGCAAGAAATGCATGGAACCGTGCAGAGCTTGTACTGAAAAAGATGAGCAATTTAGAACAAGAGATCTTGAGTTCACAAAAATTGAAAAGATTTTTAAAGAAAAATGCAAAGAAATGCTAGAAAAAGAAAAAGTTTTTAAAGAAAATGATGAAAAACTTTCAGAAAAATGTAACAAATTAGAGAAAGAAAATGAAGTTTTGAAAGAAAATGTTTTGAAAATGACAAATGAATGTGAACAAAAGGAAATTGCTTGTCAAGAAATGAAAAAGGAATATGACTCAATGAAATTAGCATATGATATTATGAAAGAGACATACGACAAAGTGAAAGATGAAATGAAATATGCTCAATCTAGAATGAATTATATGTCTGAAACAACTAAAGAGCTTAAACGAATGTATGCTATAAAACAAGATGTTGTTAATTCCTATATTGAGGATGTTGCTAAGTTGAAGCGACAGATTGCTGATTTAGAACAGGATAACAACAAGTTAAAGAGTTACCATGTGTCGTCATATGTGCTTGAACGAATTTTCAATATAAAACCGGGTGATGGTGAGTCTGAGCAGAATAAGAAAGGCATTGGCTCAGAGTTTCATCAAGTTCCACCACCGGGAAAATTTGCATTTTATGATGAGGAAAAGGTCGAAAAAGCTTTCAACATGGTAGACCAATTGCCAGACAACATTGACATAACCTATTCCAAATCTGATGATTCTCATGATTCAGAGGTGGTAGGTAAAGTCGTTGAAAGTGTGTTGAAAGAAGAGTCGATTGATACAGGTAAATCTGAATCACAGGATGAAGATGAAGGAAATCTTCATGATGGATATCTGAAAAACATAAAATCCGAGGAAAATTTGAATGATGATTCAAAAGGATTGGTTTATACCATGATTGGATCGGACAAATTGTTCTTAGATGTTGTATTCCCGATTCAGAATGTGATTTCAGAAAAAGTTGATAAAGTTTTCAAAATGGTTGAGATTGAGAAGTCTGAAATTTCAAAGTTTCTCGGTAAGAGTCATAGAGGTTCGTATACTAAACCTGGTTTCAAAAAGAAGAACATGAAGGCTGGGTTGGGTTTTAAGAAGAAACAGAATCGAAACAAAAATGAGATGCCGAATTTTCAAACAAAAATGAGTTTTGTTCAAGGAGGCAGTTTAGAAAAAGAAAAAGAACTCAAAATGGGACAATCTAATGATGAGTTCTTTGCTAAAAAGAAAAAGCAACAACCACAAGTCAAAGATGTGTCCATGAGAACATGTTTCAAATGTGATCAAAAAGGACATCTTGCACGCAAGTGTCCTAATCCAAAACCTGTGGATGTTGACAAAAAGAAGATTGATGCTGAGAAACAAAAATCTGAGAATGTGAGACAAAGGTCAACCAAATTTGATTCGAAACAAACTTGGAGGTACAATACAAACAGGTTTGCTTCAAATCAAAATTGGAAGTCAAACCAGAACAGGTTCGATTCAAGACAGACCTGGAATTCTCACACACCCAGATTTAGAACAACACAAAGTTGGAAAACAACTGTTGATATGACAAAACCTCAAGAGTTTTGGAAACCAAGAGTTGTTGTTCAAAATCAAAATGTTCAAAAAGTTTCTAATTTTTACAAACGAGGAACACCAAAAGATCAAATATGGAGTGTTAAGAAACATGTTGATTTGGTAAAAGATGAGAAAGTTGAAGTTAAAATTGAGAAAGTTTTTGTGAAAAATGACAAAGAATTTCCAGCATTGAATGAAAATTATTGTGTTGAAATGCCTAAGGTTCAACAGACCTGGGCTAAATTGTTCAAGTAATCAAGTAGTCTGAATGTGCAGGTGCTCAACAAATCTGAAGATTGTAAGAATGGAACTTGGAGCAGCCTGGCACAACGAGGATAGGAGGCTGCTGGATCCTGTGTTGGTTGAAACAGGAAGTTTATATGTTTTCTGTAAATAAATAAACAATATTTCAAAAATCCTAAAAATTGGAAAACTTGAAAAACCAAAAATATGTTTGTTTTTTAATTTTTGTCAAATATTCAAAAATACAAAAATATGTGTTGATTGAATATGCTGAAACCCTCACGGCTGAACAAACATGATTACTTTCATCAGATTGAAAAACGGTTTTCAAACTGTTAAGATCAATGGGTTGTAAATCATGGGGGTACTTTACGTTAGTTTTTCTGCAAATCAGTACACTTGAAGCAGAAAATGGATGGCGAGACAAAGCTATCAGTATTGGTTGTCAAATTTTCTTTATATGATTTTGCATTTTAGGGGGAGAAATATATTGTTAGAAAATACAAAAACATTTGAAAATTAAAAAAAAAATAAAAAACATGATAAAATTCAAAAAATTGAGTTTTTGCGTAGAAAGAGGAAATGATAGTACATCAGTAGACAGTTACAGTATGCTAAAGAATTGGAAAGTTTAAATGTGTTAAACGATCTCACCGTGGATGTGTCGGTAGATTTTTATACATTTAGTAAACTTTTTCGGGATATAAACCTAAATTCAAACTTGCTTATTTTGTGGGGAACACTACTTGGATATATAGGTAACCCCTGAAATCTCGTTTGAAAGGTCTCTTAATCTGATATACTAGGTCTTTATACTCAATGATGTCTGGGGTATTATTCCGGGACTTCTGCTGAACGGTAGTTCTGACCTAGTCCTTGGCTAATACTTGCTGCAATGCTTGAAACACAGCATTAAACCCTCAGCATGCTGAAACAATAAAATTGATAAATGCTGCGGTTGTAAGCAAAAAGATCCTCTAAAGGGGACACACCGAAAAGTCGAAGCTGATATCTCTCTGCGTATACGGAAGTATCGATCTGAGATCCCTCGGCCCTCGCATACCTAATTTATATACAGATATCATTGTAGTATACTCACCTGTAAGACTGATTATTGGGATTCTGGATACGGGAGTATATTCAAGAGGTGGGACACATGAATAGGGTTAAGTTTTTAAAACACCTAATTCGTATCCTGAATCAGTTGAAGTTTGTATGAAAATTTAAGTGGATCAGTATATCGACAATCTAAGTGAATTGTTTAATGCATAAAGTGTTATTAAGCTCCACGGTACTTGTGACTTGTCGGAAACTGATATGATCCTCTAACGCATACTCAAACAAAAATATTGTCTGTAAATATGTTTGTACATATTTCTTTATTGCTTTATATTTTCAGAAAATACAAAAAGATTTTTGATTCTGCTTTATTTTCGACAACTGATGTCTGAGTGCTGAGTTTCAAAATTTAAGTAAGCTGATTGTGTTTCTGAAAATAAAACAAGTTCATTAATTTGAAACTTGATTTAAAATAAAAAAAAAATTCAAAACAGTTTGTGATATCTCCAAGGTCATTAAGTTGGACTTGGATGATTAACTGTGGGGGATTTGGATGCTTATATTGTTATAGTGCTAGTTTCCGATTCGATTCGATGAAACTGCCAAAGTCATGGAAATTGTTTGTTTAGAATGTTGAGTAAGCCAGGTTACAATTCCTGGATAGCTGAAATTTGAAATGCTGTTACTTATGAATGTTTGAGTGATTGCAGATGAGATTCCAGATTACGATCCCGGAAGCTGAGTCTAAGGGGGAGTCTGAAGACGAGCTCAAAGCAAGGGGGAGCTTGTATACGGAAAGCAAGGTGTAGATCCCAAAGCACGGAAGCTTGACGAAAGGGGGAGCCTGATGAAGAAAAAAGGAAAAGCTGAAGCTGAAGACAGATCCACCGGGATTCTGTTCGAGAAGATTCAAAGAGAGAAAGAGAAAGAAAAGTCGCTACGAGCTTGACTACAGATTGACTGCGGCAATATCCAAGGGGGAGTCTGTTAGTGCAGTATGTCTATTGCCTCCGTCATCTCAAGACCGTAGCTGAATTAGTTTAAAACATAGCCTTATATTGTAATATTTAGGAAAATGGCAAGGTGGCATTTCTGTAATAATGAGGAATCTTATTAAAGCCCCTTGGCCTATAAATAGAAGATTAGAGGCTTAGGTTTAGAACTTTTAGAACTTTTGCCATTTTCACATCTTGGAGAGCTAGAGGCTAGAGAGAGAAAGCTAAAGAGAGAAAGTTTATTGTTTGTGATTCAGGTGCTGTACGTTATCAGATTTGTTAATAGAATCACGTTTAGATTACGTCATGTGTGTTTAGGTCGCGTTCGTGTACGGATTCCGCACGTTTCACGTTCGTTTCGCAATCGTTTCGGAGTCAAAACCGGTCCTACAGGCGATCTAATAAATCGCCTATACCTTCGAACCCGACCCAGTTTGGTCGATCATTAGGATCCGACCAAATACATTAGGTGACCATAGTGTAGGGAATAACCTTCCGAGGTTATACCTTATGGTCACATCGTTTAAGTAGTTGTATGATAGGTAGTTTATATGCCTTAGGTAAATTACCAGAATACCCTTTTCATGTATAATTGGTAATTAAGCATATGTAACCTAAACTTTTGTCACATAACTGATTATGTAACATGTTTAGGCATATAACACTTGTCATAGGACTAGTTAGACGGTCCGAACGCGTTTCACGCGCACGACGCGTTAAAGTAGCATAAGTTACCTTAATGGGTCGCGATGGGTCGATAATACTTAGGTTAGTCTCATTGTAGTATGTAGGCCTTGTTAAACCATATCATATGAGTTCCAATACTCATTTGGTTTACCAAGCCTCATTCTATCCGATCTCCCGATTTAAGTCCGGTTTATTTATATAGTTTTAGATTGCCGACTGATTCCGTGCTCCCTCAAGCTTTGTTTGGTTGTTGTTCAAGACCTCTAAGCATTCTCAGGCGAGTACATTATTCCCCTCTTTTACTGTTTTCAACTGTTTTGGGGTGACTCATATGTGCTAAATGTTTTATCAATGGTTTCAAGAACAATTACAATATGGTTTCAAGAACAATTACAATGTGGTTTCAAGAACAATAGCAATTATTTCAAGAACGCTAACAATGATTTCAAGAACGAATACAATGATTTCAAGAACGAATACAATGATTTCAAGAACGAATACAATGATTTCAAAAACTAATAACAATTTCAACAAAGTGAACGAACTTGTTGGTTGTAGTTTACATGACCGATGACATTCATTAGCAATGATCAAGCCGACCAGTATTAGGTTATGGTACCATAGGATCTGACAAATCCCGTTATTTACTGCACCCATTGTTATGTGTGGGGGTTGTGGGTAGCGACTGAATCTGTAATTATTAACTTACCCTTTGGTAAGGGTTTGTTAAGAACGAGAACGAGAGCGAGTTGGAACGAGGAACGCGTCAAGAAGGTTTGAATGTTATTAGAGAATCGACCATAAAGTAGTTTCACAATTAAAATATTAACTTACCCTTTGGTAAGGGTTTGTTAAAACAAGAACGATTTGAACGATTAAAACAAGATGGTTTAACGATTGGGTAAACATTTGTACATGATTGGCATTTGATCATGTATTTCCCACAAAACATAACTTTGATTTAAACCAAGTTTTACTTCAATACTTTGTTTTTGTGCATATGGTTTAGTTGAGACATTTCACTTGCCATACATGGATATTTGACATAGACATTTGACATGGATATTTGACATAGACATGTGACATGGACATTTTGACATAGACATTTGACATGGATATTTGACATAGACATTTTGACATGATTTACATCTTGACATGAATACTTTGACATATTATTCAATACATTTGACAATTGATTTAAACATAGACATTTTACATTGTTTGGTTTGGTTTGGTTAAGTGATTAAGTAACGATGCGTGTGTAATATGATACAAACATGGTGGATACGCCGCTGGTACTTCCTATATATAAGTGTTTGTATGGTATTACATATCATAGCGTTATTTGAATCATTTCAGTTTGAGACATAGAACATTTTATACAAATAACATACTTTTCACAAGACATTGATTAATAAACAACTTATCTTATGCAAACTCATTTACATGGTTATTCATTTAATCATGCATTATTCTCTTATTTATACTTATCATCCGAACTTATTATTTTTCAAATGATTTACAAAGACAAAGCAAATTACAAGGTTCATGACTAAACATTTTCTTAAAACAGAAGTCATGAATCTTATTTTCACAAAACCTATGTATCTCGCCAGCATTTCTTTGCTGACCTCGTTTTCACATATGTTTCAGGTATTGTTGGATGATATCGATTGATAAGATGCATGCTCACATAGGACTGGACAAGGCCTTAGTGACTCAATAACAATGATAGACTATGTTTAAATAGTGTATTTAGATTTCAAGACGATGTAATTATTCAATGTTTAATAAAACGAAACACTTTTGATATCCATGGTTATGAAACATTAATTCTGTTACAACACGCCCCGATGCTTCCGCCGCGATTTGTTGTTTTACGCGGTCGGGGTGTGACACAATTACTCATTCAATATTGTCAATCCTGACTGGTGGGTCATATTACACATTGGCTATCTTGTTGTCCAATGGTAACGTGTTCCACATTTTGTATACAAAACCCCAACATACCGACAGTAATTGAAGAACTACAACGACTCAATCACTGTTAATCACATTGTAAACTATTTAAGGTTTTGTAAAAATAGTTTGTAAAAGGTTAACAAAAAGGAGATTTCTCACATTGCTACTTTAGACTTTTCTAGGTGGATTCCTGGTTATAATCTATTAATTAAACAATGCACGCATGTTAGTATAATAACCCACTATTTACATTAGTAATACCCTCCCCGAGACAGAACTCCAACGACTACATTGGGCAAAGCCTCGACAGCCGTTACGGAGCACTAGATCAATCGGGCAGCGTATCTAATATGTAAACAGGGGTTATAATACTTACATCGGGGCAAAGCTTCACTACTTTAGTGGGTATAATACCCGAATATTATGCCTATATTTCAGAAATTTCGTTTGTGAGCGTCGGAAAAGTGAAGGCCGAATGTCTCAATTTATAGGGCCTGATTTGGTCTTTCTCGCGCCCCGCGTAAGCCGAAGGCTTAGCCTTCGCGCCTCGAGAGCTAGGGTATGTTGGCCCTAGGCTTGCTGAATCGGACAACTAGCCTCGACACAACACCTGACACGTGGCAGCAGGGGGGTGCGCCTTGTTCTTGAGCTGTCGCGACCCGCGTAAGACGAAGAAATGGTCTTCGCGGCCCGCCAGAAAGTATTAAAAATTGTTTTTATTTTAATTAAATAAAATTAAAGGTATTTAAGGCCAATTTGCGTATACGGGATGTATTTTAAGACATATTGGGGTGTCGGAAATATTTTAGGAGGGTTGTTATAATAGAATCAAGTGATTCTTAACAAGGTCCGAAAACATATGATGTTGTGGCAAGAGAGGTGACAAACGTCTCTCTCGTCGGAGCCTCTTTCAATTTTCCGAGCATATTACCCCTATTTGAGTGTAGTCAACGGTGATGATTTTGTTGGTCTGCTCCAACATTTTAATGGTGGTGATTTTGGATAAACCCTAATTAGGGATTTGGGGGAGAAAGGGGGTATTTATATGCTGGGGTAGTTGGTAGGTGAATGATATTAAATGCCCTCAGGTGTGAAGCCTGTGATCAGAACTAACTTAATTTTCTAACTGGGTTTGCGGTAAAGGATGAAACGTGCAACATTTTTTAAAATAAATGATTGTGACTGTAATTATTGAAGTTAAAGGTTATCCACTGCAACCCACTACAAACATAAAGGACGAAAAACGTAATTTACCCTTTATTAAATAATAGCTTTTGAGAATTTAGAGTAAACTGCCAAAATGGTCTCTAAGGTTTGGTTACTTTTGCCACTTTAGTCTAAAACTCAAACCTTTTAAATCTGGGTCCATGTGGTTTCAATTTTGTTGCCACTTTCATCCAAAATCAAAACCTGGTCAGATTTTTCAGTTAACATCCAGTTTTTTTTGTCTTTTTCCTCCCTTTTAATAAAGGGCAAAATATTTTAAACGTTTTATTATAACAAATTAAGAAAATCTGACCATTTTGCCCTTCACTAAAATGGAGGAAAAAGACAAAAAAAAAAGAGAGTAAACTGCCATTTTGGTCCATGTGGTTTGGTCACTTTTTTCATTTTAGTCCAAATTTCAAACTTTTTAAATCTGGGTCCCTGTGGTTTCACTTTTATTGTCATTTTAGTCCAAAATCCAAAAACTCCATATTTTGACTGTTGAAAGCTGGTTGTTTTGTCTTTTTGTGCAGGGGCATTTTTGTCCATCTCAGGTTTATTATAACATATCAATAATTATATATATATATATATAAATGACACTAAGCTTCTTCATTCTGATGTTCAAGGTTCTTCAACATCACTACCAGAACCTTCTTCATCTTCCCCCAAATCCCAAACCCTAGTTCTCCTGCTCAGCCGCCAGACACCACGTTAAGTAACCCGACATCACCACCACCATCACCTACCGACCAATTTTGACCCTATACACTCTCCTCTCTCCACATGCTCCATAACCAGACACCACCATCATCCGGCATCACCACCACCATCACCTACCGACCACCGCTATCCACCACCTGCTGACACCACAAAAAATTGGGCAAAATCAGCCTATCAGCACAATCACCATCCCCATATCAGAAACCCTTTAAGTAGATCTAATTCATCTTGCCACCACCACTCATACCTAAACCCTAGCCGTTCTCATTAGGCCACTCAGATCTGAGCTCAAAACATAAACCCTAGTCGCCGCCCCTTTTTCTTCGAATACTAAACCCCCATCGTCACCACGCGATTTGCCAGTGGTGGTTTGATTTGTAGGTGGTTCGATTTTAGGTGGTGGTTTAGTTTGCAGGTTTGGCAGTGATAGTGGTGGCGGTATCCCTTTGCTTTGCTAAGTTTTGTGGTGGTGGTGACATTTGGCGTCAAGCGGTGGTAGCTACTACAGGTGGCGGTGGCAAGTGGTGATTGTAGCAAAAGATGGTGGAACATGTGTACTCTGCATAACCAAATGTTGTGAACATCTGCATTCAATAGCAAAAGATGGTGCTAGTTTTTATTTGTTATTGTCGATGAAGATTAGTGGTCCGGCAATGTTCAGATGGGTGATTATGGTGGCCATTGGTGGAGTTGTGAGGGTTTTGGTGGTGGAGGTGGCTGATTAGGGTTTGGAATGGTGGGGTTTTTGAACAGATGAGTGCTTTTAAATAGATTTTTGGGTTTTATTATTTTTAATCAATATTGAGTTATAATAAATCTATAATGACTAAAATACTCCTGAGGATAAAGACAAAATATCAGGATTTTAGTTGGGGAATATGGCCAAATTTTACTTTTGGACTAAAATGGCAATAAAAGTGAAACCACAGGGACCCGGATTTAAAAAGTTTGAGATTTGGACTAAAATGGCAAAAGTGCCCAAACCATAGGAACCAAAATGGCAGTTTACTCAAAAAAAAAAAAAAAAAAAAAAACTGGATGTAAGCTGAAAAATCTGACTAGATTTTTCTTTTGGATGAAAATGGCAACAAAATTGAAAACCCAGGGACCCAGATTTAAAAGATTTGAGTTTTTTACTAAAGTGGCAAAAGTGACCAAACCTTAAGGATCATTTTGTCAGTTTACTCGATAATTTATATTGTGACATTCATAAATGAGAAAAATCTAAAAGAATAAACTTCTCACTCATTGTATATTGGAAACTTTATATGTATATTCTCCTCGCGAATGAAGTGATACATACATTGGTATGTATAGATGAGATGATCTAGCTTGGATTGACCATAAACTCATAAAGCTTCTAACGAACCTTTTCAATCTCTCTCTCTCTCTCTCTTCCATTTATGTATACCTTTCATTCCGGTACTTTGATTTATAAAGAGAAGTAATCAGCGATCATTCAAGTCCCAATCAATACTTATAGATGTTCAGAATTTGATGTTTTGTAAGGGTATGCTATTTAAAAAAAACATATATAATGTGTGTGTATATATATATATGGTCAGGATTTAGGGAAAATGCTGAAAAGTGTGAGAACAATGAGAACGCTTATGGATCGTCCAATCAAAACAATCTATGGACTAGATTGGCGCGGTGGCGTTTTCGTAAATAACATCAATTTTATTAAGTGGACGCGCTTCTTTAAGGGTAAAAAGGTCTTTTACTGCTCAAATTCAAAACGCCAACTAAAATGAGAACACGCCATTCAGAAACAAAGAAAACGCCATTAATACAAAACGCCAAAGCTTAGTGATAAAACGTGTTGCAGATTACAGGTAGAAGAAACAAACAGAAACTGAAATTCAATTATTAACATTTATTAGAAGAAATTCTCTCATAAATTACGTGTAAAAAACATCATTATATAAACGACGTTAACATCACTTCCATCCATCATTTTAAAAAACATCCTTTACCAAAACACCAAGTTTAACCAAAACTCCAAAAATGGCAACCATCGTTTCATGGAGATACACCCTGAGAATCAGAAGATTCGTCATACGTTTTGACAACAGAAGAAGGGTGTTTGTTAAGACAATAAAATCAATTTTGAAAATGGAAGAAGAGAAATAGAGGGGTATCCTATCGCTTGCCATCCCTCCTGATAACGAATGTCATGAAACACATAAGCTTATGATAAGATTAACAAGGAAATTTGGACCAAACAAAGCAGATGGAAAAATGGACTCAATCATCAGATCATTGCGTTTTGATGAAGAAACAGACATAGTGACCGTTATATGTGACAACGGAGAGCAGGAAGACTACATGCTTGAAGACATCATGACCAAGCAGGGGGTTGGGTTCATGGAAGAGTTACACAGCGCCACATCTTTGAACACAGACATGGATATAAAAATGGCGTTGATGCATGACATGTTCAAATGGAGGCTTCAAAATCATCAACAACAAGAAGCCAATGAAAGTGAAAGTGATGACTTGGATGAAAGACTAGAAGAAAACTCCGAAGAAGAAGACGAAGGAAGTGATGGATACTTCTCAGAGAAAGTACCTTCTGACGAGGAGTTTTAATTTTTTTTTGTGTAATTTTTTTCAGATAATAAAATACTATATTTCTCTTCGTAGTTTCAAAACGCCAAAAATACTACAAAAAGTCATTGCATACAAAACGCCAAAATAATAAAAACTATTTTTCCTGGATAATTTTTTCTTTGTTAGTGTATTTTCTTATCTTGGTCTACAAAACACCATTAATTATAAAAACGCCAAACTTGGAAGATGGGACGTTTATCACCCTAAACTGATAAAGCTGAACAACACAGTAAATACACACAGTAACTGAAAGGATGGTTACTTTATTACTAGCATTTATTATAATAAAATCTTGCATAAACTATGCGCCAAAAACATCCTATAAGAGAGACGTCTCTGCACAATCAATTTATCACGCCCAAAAACAACGCCATGTTTCCTAGAAACCACTCACTTTAAAACGCCAAAAAAATAGTTAAAAAAAAACACAGATGGCAAACCTCGTTTCTTCTATATTGAGTATTGTTCTGAATGAAGTTTCACTGAATGAATTCTTCTCTGAGATGGGTATCTCTATAAGCTTTTGCTGAATGAGATGGACAAATATTCAAGAAAAAGAGACTGATGACAGTGATATATCATTATGTGAGCTTTGTTCTTGATGGATATATTGATGGCATGAGGGTTCGATACCAGTGTAAATCCTATTTGGGACTCCATGATCATAATAGCATCTAAGGAGGAGTTGATCTTCAATGACATATCACCAAACAACAATATATCACACCAAAATTATCACACCCCGAAATTATCAGAGCTGGCGTGACTGGACCGGTATCTTCATTGCACAGCGGAAGCAAATAAGCTAAGTCTTCTAGAAATTCGAACGCCCACTAAGTACTCGAATCTCCAATGTTTCTCCTATTCCAACCGTGCCATAATTTCTGAAATGCCACCTGAGAAAGAAACATGCGAAAAATCAACATAAAGTTGAGCGAGTTCATAGCTTGTTTGTAAAAGATTTGAAATAAATC
Source organism: Helianthus tuberosus (assembly GCA_030545235.1). Classification (NCBI taxonomy): domain Eukaryota; kingdom Viridiplantae; phylum Streptophyta; class Magnoliopsida; order Asterales; family Asteraceae; genus Helianthus; species Helianthus tuberosus. Next base: position 38,963,339 of record CM060442.1, read on the forward strand.
TTTTTGAATAACCGGTTTTTGAAGTATTGTTGAGAAAACGAATTTAAAATCATTTTCTTGTCATGTTATACGGAAACTTTGTATGCTTCGCAAAAAGTGCATGTCTTTCCACCCCGAAAACATTTAGAAAAATGTAAAACCGTAAAATGTGGGGTTATGAACCCACCTGAATATTCCTGTGCAAAGCTAGCTAAATACGACTTCGTGATGTCGTTTCTAAGATGAGACTTGCTAGCGTGCATTCAACAATATTCCTAACACGGAATATCTTATAAGTTTCTAATTAATGCGGTAACTAATCTACGTGTTACCAAGCTCTACCGAATCGTTGACCGAATGATTTGACGGAAAATTATTAACTCAATAAAAAAGATTAAGTTATACTTGTTAAGTTTTGTCTATTGAAGGTGATAACTAATAACTCTTGAAAAGACTTAATTCTCGAGAGATTTAAAATAATATAAATATTTATATAGAAATACATAAATATTTTGTTAAAAGCGCTCTAGTCGTCTCGAGATGTCGTACGTGTGTGTATCGAGTAACCTTATGAAAATAAAATATAACTAACTCGTATTATCTGTTGTGTCTCGTATGATAAGTATCAAAATACATGTATATGCCGTTTAGGCGCTTGAAATAAATATAAAAACTTCTATTTATTTAATAGAGTTTTTGTGTTGAGGTCGTTTAAAATAAATATGACAATTATATTTATTTTATAAAAGAATACTAGTTGTTATGTTCGAAAATAAATATACAACTATATTTATTTTTATAAAATGATTCGAGTTTAACGTTTGAAATATAAATGTAATAAATTATATTTATTTTGTAAAATAGTTTACGTCATCGTCATTCTTGTAAGTTGTAATGTGTTATCGAAGATATTAAACACTTGTATTTAATTCTATAAAAGTAGTTCGTTTTATAATAAAACACGTTTCATTTTACGGATTTTCTAGAAAAAACGGGCAGAGTTTCCTCTGTTTTTGGACGGCCCCGACAACTAAAGTGTCGTTATTTTGTCAAAATTCATCAATATTTCAATCGATTCAATCAATATATAATAGATGTTCGACAAATAAAACATAGATAAACACTAGAGGTATCGGTCGAGTTCGGTTTCATGTAATAGTAAAAAATGAGCGTAAATGATAATTGTCATAAATCCTTTACCGAGCCTTCGCGCGTCGAAACATCGAACCGTTTGACTGAGTTGACCGGGTTGACCGAGTTGACTCGGTTAAACCGCTTCATGATTTGACCCGAGCCAAGCTGACCTGAACTGCTCTGTTGACCGAAGTTGACCGCACCCGAGACCGAGCCGTTGACTACGTTTGACCCGCCTTGACCATGTTTGACCAGTCAACCCAATGTGTTGACTGGGTTTCACTGAGATGAATCTGCTGGACCTTAACCGAATCTGACCCGAGATTACCTCAACTGTCCTGAATCCAAAACTAAACCAATGAAATCTGGTTGTTTGTACTGTTGTAACCCGAGCCAAAATCAAAACAACTGAGACACGGAACTAGACTTGAATTTTTGGGGCCCTGTACCTGATCTTGAGTCGCGAACCACCACCCCTGCCCCCATCTTGGCAGCGACGCAGCCGGCGTCGTCACCACCATCCACCATCATCAACAGCATTTCAGCACCAATCAACTTCATCAATGACAAAAACGAAAGGAGTAGAAATGAATAGGAGTTAGGGGAGTGTCTTACCGTAAAATTCAACGGACCGAAACACCGCCGCCACTGCCGCCGCCGTGAGCGGCGGCGCCGCTCCTTCTCCTTGTGGTTGCCGGATCGATATCGAGAGGGGGAGGGGAACATATTATGTATGGGTGTGATTTAGGGGGGTGTTGTGTGTTGTTTGAAAACATAACCGAGAGGGTGTTTGGTTTGGATTTTGTGTGTGTGACTGTACATGTAATCGAGTGAGAGAGGAGGAGATGATAAGGTGGGTGTTGACTGTTTATTCTTTGTGGCTCTGTATGTGTTTCTTCACAAAAGGAAATGAATTTTATACTCATTCATGTGGGTATTAACTAATGTGATTTACTTTTGTTCGGTGAGTAAAGATCTAAAGAGATCTCATGAAGATTTAGATAGAGATCTTGTGAAGATGTTGGTAGAATTTGTAAAGATTTTGTAGTGATTTTATAAGATTTTGTAGAGATTTTACAAGATTTAATATATTATGGGCAGGTTTAGGCTTGTGTGTTTTGGGCTTGGGCCCAGGGCCCACAAGCCCATCTTATGTGTAAGTGGCCCGTAATTCTTACGAGACCCGATATCACAACCCAAAATCCATAAGCATAAAATATTCGTGTAACATCCATATTTGTCGGTGTTGTCAGTATTTCGTACGGTATCAGTCCGTTGTCGTTTGATGTTTCGCCGATTCCACGCAAATCTTCATACGCGTACTGTAGAGTCGGATAAGCGCTCCTAGGCACTCCAAAGGCCTAATTAAGTTAATTTGCGTCGTAAACACTATTTAATGTCGCGTAAATCGCCTGTTAATCACGTAATTAAGGGCGTAAATTACCGGTTGTCACATTCTCCCCCTGTTAATAAAATTTCGTCCTCAAAATTTAAACTACGTCAACTCCTTAGAGTTACGTTATATGTAAGTAAATACGAATAATGTCATAGGAAACGGCATACTAGTGTGACCAAGTTAACAGGGGTCCAATAAAAGAGGAATTTCGACCAACGGAATTCCAAATAAATGTTTACAATATGCAAATGAATGTTAGAAACAATAACATCCACTAAATGGTACTTAGAATCAACAAGTTCAATGAAATAGTTTTGCTTGAAACGCTCGATCATGATCAGCGCAAGCTGCAAGTTCTACCGACGCCACAAGGTGTCGTAGTGAATGAAACAATTTAAATATAACGGTGATCGAACAAGTATCACCTGTGTTTTGCATAAATTGCTCAATCATGATTAGCCCAAGCTACAAGTTTATACTGACACCACAAGGTGTCGGAATCAACAAACAATTTTATGGAGTCGAATGCCAAATAAGTTTACTACGACTCGAAACAAATGAAGTGCTTGTTAAAAATCGATTTGAATATGATACTCCCAAGACATCATATGATGCTTTGAATTGAATGTGTGTAATGAACAAGTTCAAACAATTGAACTTGGTTTTGGCGCAAGCCGACAATAACTACATGTATCGACAAGAAAACTTTCCGCATGGTCATAATGAAAAACCATGTATGCAACTTGAAAAGAAAAGAAATTTCAAGAAAATGTGTTGACTTGATAACAAAGAAGCCAACAATTACAATAATGCGAGTCATTCGAATCACGAATCAATAATTAGGTTTAGCGAAATAATATTTGAATTTTGATGAAACGCTTATTCGAAACGAAACCACATGCGTAACAAACGATGCATGCGTAACATATAGAAATGAACCAAATGAGTGTTCGTTATAATGAAAGAAATGATCGGGATTCAATGACCATTAAGAGGAGTAGAGATGTGAAAATCTACTCACTAGGTGTAAAAGTCGGAATTTCAATAAAAGAAATTTAAGGACTTTACCTGGGGTTGCATGTGATAACCAGTTGTTAGGTGACATTACCATGGAATGGCGAACATAGTGTATTCGTCGTTAATGCGATAGGGGGAATGCGGAGACATACGTCTTCTCCTTGGAGTGATTCGTGTCATTGCAGGACCGCGTGCCAAACCGCAACTTCCTGATCGATAGTTTTCGTACTGACAGAATTTGTATCGGCGCTGAAATGCTCCATCTTTTCTTCTCAAATACCGTGCCTCGTAAGTCGTATGTAACATACTTCAACCTCCGTTGATGTATAGTTGCGTTTCGTGAAGTTTGCACGCCCGTGCTTTGTTTTGCGTAGGTTACCTGCTCGGTTAACTAAAATAGCAAAGACGACATAATAATGGCGTTTGTCCGAGTTAATAAACGAGGTTCCTACGTGATGACCTTTAATGAACTTCAACATGAGTTTTCGAAGGTCTTAAATGCATGTTTCCTAAACTCTCAGAGTTTTATGTACTGTGTGTAATTGTTTTATGTACCGTGTGTAAAACACCACTTTAGTGTATGTTTGAAAACAAAATCTTGACTGTTTGTTTTTCGGCAACGGTTGGCGACCATATTCGAGTCTTAGGCGTTCTGTATGTATTCACGTGTTAATAATCTAAGTCCCCAGAGGAAAGTGAGGTTAGAGCCTAGGTATCTCTACAGAAACCTAATTCGCTGTAACCTATAGCTCTGATACCAATCTATCACACCCCTTTCTAAGGCGGAAGCACGAGGTGTGATCATGAAAGGTTTTCATTGCATACGATTGGTAAACATACTACATGCTCATAAAATAACTTCAAATGCAAAACATTACATAACTGAATTCGTAGTTTAAGTGTTTACAACACGAGACGTCATATTGTCTTAATAGTTACAACTTTATTCAACGATAAACATAACGACATCCGAGAGCATAAGTAAGACAGAGCGCACATCCACTTTAGTTACCTGAAATACGTGTGAGTTTTGGAAAAACGTCAACATAATGTTGGTGTGAATTCATGCAGTTTTTGTATTTTACGTTGGTATACTTTATATGAAAACATAGTTTGTATCTTGTATAAATCAAGTATCCTTGTATAAATCCAGTATTCATGTATAAATCAAGTATTCTTGTGTACACCACGTACTCATGTATAAATCAAGTATTCTTGTGTAAATCAAATATTCATGTATAAATCAAGTATTCTTGTGTACACCACGTACTCATGTATAAATCAAGTATTCTTGTGTAAATCAAATATTCATGTATAAATCAAGTATCCTTGTGTACACCACGTACTCATGTATGACTCAAGTATTCTTGTGTAAATCAAATATTCATGTATAAATCAAGTATTCTTGTGGTATGAATCTTGTATAAATAAGGTGTTCTTGTATGTATTAGGGTTGTTAATGGGTTGCAAGGCCATTAACATGTGACACGACATAGGAAGTCACCAAACCATAGGCATTTATCAAGTTTTTCAGAGACACAAAAGCACTACTTGGTACTCGTTCTCACCAAGAGTGTGGCTGCCCGAAACCCGTTAGATCTAACCTTTTGTTCTGCGGTCTAGGTATATTGTTGATTAATGGTGCTTATGGTATTCGTGACACGATTTCTCGTATCATTTCTTGTATCATTCCTTAAAACGCATCATACTTGGTACTCATTCTCACCAAGAGTGCTTCTTGTATTCTCGCATCATACTTGGTACTAGTTTTCACCAAGAGTGCTTCTTGTTATCATACCATTTGTAAGCATTGTAATATTTGTAACATGTATTTCACCCCCGAAGTTATAAAACTGAAAATAGTTAAAAGAAAAGGGGGAGCATGAACTCACAACTTTGCGTTCCTGTGTCGTAAACTTCACCGGATTTGCTTATCTAGTGTTGTGACCTAAACGTGTTTTATTAACGTTAGTCACTAGACTTGTATCGCACAAGTACAAGTCACTATCTTTTGTGTATGTATTCTTGTGTTAAAAATATTTTATATTTTTAACTACGTGTCTTACTTATATTATTTTCTCAAAAATAGATATAAGTATCTTGTATTTGTGTAAGTATGTTGTATGTGTATTTTTGGTACCTTCACTCCTTAGGAGTATTTAGTGTATTTTCAAGTCCTAATACACTATTACATGTAATACATACTACATACACTAAGCACAAAATTTGGTGATAACTAAATATATATATTTTTTCTCAAAAATATACATACTTAATATCAATTTTAATCTCGAAGAAATCATTATTTCTTAACACAAAAATTTTGATCTCCTTAATCTCCAAAGATCACACTTGATCTTGCTTGATTGAGTGGAAGATCATGTTAGTACTTTTAGGGACATAGGGACCTTTGGACAAAACTCTTAATGGTTATAAGATCACTTGGCATCCTTCCATCTTCATTACACCACTCAAAACTTCTCCTCCCCCCCTCTACAAGCTTCGGCCGAACCCCCATCTATACACCACCATCTTCATCATTCAAGCTTCACCCAATCTTCATACTCACAAAGGTGTTCAAGGGTGATTAAGGAGGCTTGGAACTCTTGGATCTTGAAAGACCAATCACACTTGCTTTTATCCACCACATCTTCAACATTGTTCTTCCCTAGCTTTAAGCTAGTTGTAAGATCCTTTTAAACCTTTGTTTAATTCACATTTTAGTGGTTAAAAGTTGTGGTTTGATGTTTAACACAAAAACACTAAAGAACACACACTTGAATCTTGAACATAAGTCTTACACATAATGAAATAGTGATGAAACTATGAGTTTAGTGTATGAATAATGCTTGTTAGTTGAAATGATGATGTTGATCATCACATGAAGCTTGCTAGATTGTGATTAAACACATGATCTAGCAAGTGGGAGGATGATTATGTAACAACCTAGAATAATCATCTCCTTGTTAAGTCATGAACTTGATGAATGAATGATTTCTTGGAAAAATATTAAACAAAGCAAGCTAGTAATCTTGTGAATCTAAGATTCATGAGTAGCTTTTCTAAAAAGAACCAAATTTAAAATATGATTTTAGAAAATCTTGGTTTTTACCTAAACCTACACTATTTTTATTAGAAAAAAAAATAAGTGTATGAACACTTATGAAACAATAAAATACAAAAGGAATATTTTTAGAAAAAAACATATGACAAGTTCTAAATGTCTAAATCTTTCAAGAGAGTGATTTACAAACAAATAACCATGTTTTTAGGGGTAACTAAACCTACTAAATAACATGGTAAGTGTTTTGGTCAAAAATCACACAAGGATAATGCAACCAAATATGATTTTATGAGGTATGATGCTTGGTTAATTGTATAAACGACAAGTATATGAAATCAACGATGAACACCGAGATTTATACGAGGAAAAAGCCCTTGATCTTTAGAAGATCTCCGGCATAAAAAACCTCGGGTGATGGAAACTACCGATCACCAACTATATTGCAAAAACAATAGTGATCCTTGTACAACTTCGGAAGAAAACAAGCTCGATACAATGAATTTCTAGTGAAAGTGTGTGTTTTTTGCTAAGTGTTTGCAGAGAATTCGTGTATTGTGTGTATTTTCTGTGGTGTGCACGACTTATATCTTTTTTGAGCTTGTTTCCCCTTAAAAAGATAAGAAAAAACAACTAACTAACTTCCCGAAAAAGGTGGAAGTCACCCATGACCACCACTAACGGTTATCTCCTCAATATGCACGTGCCTAAAAGCATATTCCACGAGATTCCAGCAAAGAAGTGGTCCACTACGTCCATTACCTACATTTACACATTAAAAACGTGCAAAACATAAGTTCTGTTAAGGATCCTGGATCCTCAGACTCGTGATCCTCAGACTCGTGATCCTCAGACTCTGGATCCTCAGACTCTCTGCATCAGCCATTAAGCATCCGTGATCCATGCCTAGTCTCAGGATAGATGATCCTTAGCATAAAATTCATGCCCTAACAGTAAGTTACTACGAGTTGTTAAAAAACTTCAAGTTCATGATGTAATGAAATTACTTGGTTTTGGCACTTGTTAAGTGTAGAATAAGTTGTTGATGTTTGATGATGATTTAAAAGAAAATAAACATATGTTTTGAAAACATGGGAAACCTCCATTTTTAGGAGAAACTCTGTCAAAATTTTTATAAATTTTGACACTTAGAAAAAATATAAGTTTTGAGAAACTTAGAAAAAATATCAGAGCTGGCGTGACTGGATGATGCGTAGTTGAGTGTTATATATATTAGGTGTATATTTTAAGCCCCTTTAACACTTATTTTAGCCAAGTTTTAAATTTATAAAACACGGTATTTCACTAACACTAAACACACATATGGGCAAGTGCACCCATCGTGAGCGTAGTATAGTGTTGGTAAGATACCGAGGTCGTCCAAGGACACAAGAGCTTTTAGTACCGATTTATCCTCAACGTCTAATCAAAATAAAAAGTTTAGAAAAAGGTTTTTAACTAAGAAAAATAAAAACTAACTAAAATGCTGAAAATAAAAATAAAAGAAAAACAAATAGACAAGATGAATCACTTGGTTCCGACTCGTATCTAGTGTAACCTTTGATTATTTCCGCACTTTTGCACATAATTAAGAGATTATCTTAGTTATTGTAGTAGGCCCCTCTTTTGAAGGTGACGTTACCCTCACCCCAGTAGTTTGAGTCAGCAAGGATACAATCCTAAAAGGGTGGATTATTGGAAGATAATGAATTAAGTTATTAATGCAATATTATGGTAGGCCCCGCTTTTGGCGGTGACGTTACCCTCGGCTAAGTAGTCTGAGTCAGCAGGGATACAGTCCTAAATAGCCGGGTTATAGTATTAATAGTAGTTAACTTATGAGGAGGTTAAAGAGTTTGGACCCCCGCCATCCAATACCGTGAAGTATTGAAGGAGGTCCTACTAAATTTGACCCAGGTCCATTGCATGACCTCTAAACGCTGAACAATGGCAAGACCTTTACCAAACCGTTCCCTTAATCCCCGACCAGGTAGCCAACATACCTCCATATAGACCGTGGAGATATGAATGGTGAAAATCTTTTATTTTATATAGACAGTAAAATAATTTCAAGACACCACGGACAAACGATAAAGAAAGATCACCTTCAACATAAGCAACTAGTTATTAAAGTCATTAATACAAAACCAAATAAAAAGTGCAAAAGATTAGAAATAAAAAGTATTACACTAGACACTTTGTCTTCACCAAGTGATGTAAGAGACTTAGGCAAACATGGCCTTGATTGTCAAGAACTCTTACGATCAATCTTGGATCCCGAGATGACTCACACACTCTACGATGGACAATGGATGATGGTGGTGGATGATGGTGTTATGGTGGTGGTGGGTGGTGGGTGAAGTGTGAGAGAGGTGGTGTGCCAAGGGATGGTTTGAGCTTGAGCCAAGCACTCCTATTTATAGGCTGAACAGAAGCTCGGGCACGGCCCCGTGTCCACATCCTCTCTTTCTTCATTAAATGCAGCTTTGTCTTATTAGTTGACCACGCCCCCGTGTCCGCTGAGCACGACCCCGTGTGCAGAAGAATCTTTGTACTATGAAGATTTTCCTGGATTGTGCGAATCTTATAGTTGACCACGGCCCCGTGTCCGCTGAGCACGGCCCCGTGGTGGGCAATAGAAGCTTCTACCACTTTGTCTTTTCTGCTGACACTTGGGCACGCCCCCGTGCTGGCTGAGCACGGGGCGTGTTCAGTCTTCTGTCTTCTTGTTTTGCTTGGGAAGATGCTGTCGTGGGGTCGGGCATGTCACATCTTGTTCCTTTTCTTGTATTTATGTCAGATTTTGATGTCTTTTTGCTTCTTTTGTTAATTTGAGCTCATTTAATCCTGAAAATACAAAAGGAAGACAAAAGCACACTTTTTCCAATATTAGTACTAAAAAGGGGTTAGTTTTATGCCTCATTTGATGAAATTTATATGTTAATATTTGAACACATCAAATACTCCCACACTTGAATCTTTGCTTGTCCTCAAGCAAAACTCTTTAATTTGTGGCTATTACACACCCAAATGGAATGGGTAGAGAAGAAGGTTTTTGGGCTTGTCGTAGAGTGTCGGGATTTCCAAGATTCTTTATTTAATTTTATTTTTATTTATTTACAATCCTATTCGTCATGATTTATTTAAAACTTTTCATAAGATAAATTACTTATTAGGGCATAACATGCCTTTGTAAAATTCTATTTATATACAAGTTCACATACCTCATGGGGATCACTCAACACTCGGCCGAAAATGTATTTTTGTGGATCACTCGAGAGCGGCATGGAACTTACTCCTACCATAGGCTTGCCAAGCAATCAATCCTCCTCCATTTTAACTTATATACCTTTGTAAATATCAAGAGGACTTTGTGGGTTAAGGGTTAGGCTTGGGTTAAAGGTAGGTGGTTGGGTTGTTGGTTAGTGGTTAGTAAAAAGGGCGAAAAGCGTAACAAGTGTCGGTTTTCATATGACTTCCTATTTTTGTAACTTTTATTTTGATGAAGCCATTTATTCAAAAAAAGTTATTTTTGATGAACTTGTTTGTTTATTTTCTTTTGCTTCATCATCAACAACAAAGGTTTTTTTTTTTTTTTTTTTTTTGAAGTCATTTAAAGAACCGAACTTGTTACTAAAACAAAGGGGTAAAAATGAAAAAGGTTTTGGTGGGTAAAAAGGGTGTTTGGTTTGGGTTATGAGATGAAAAGGTTTAGGCTCAAAGGGGCTAACTAGGGGGATTTTGGGTAGATGGTAAAAAAAAATAATGGTGTAGAAATAAAAAAAGGGTTAGTCCTAATGCCTCCATCATTTACTTACTCGGGTTTAAGTTGGTAAGGACCGGGAATGTATCGTCATGGCAAATTCTAGAGTCGTAAGAACCAAGCGGCTATTCACACAAGAAACGAAAATGAGCATTTAGTCAAATGATATGTAAGTGTTTGCTCAATAAAGGCTCAAAACTCACTTTTGTGGGAATGGGTTTTTATGTGATCAAGTATATATAATTAAATTTTAACTAAGTTTGTCATGCATTTTCATAATTTTCTTATGTTGGTTCTTTTTCTCACGACGCTATCGGTTGTAAATTCGTCAAGGTCTGCAGAATTTAAACAAACAGCAGGTTCAGGAGAATGGGCACGGGGGCGTGTCGGCTGGACACGACCCCGTGTGGACAGTCTGCAAAGTTGAAAAACAGGTTTCTTTCATCGGTTTTCCTATCCCGGATTTAGTAGTACTAATGCTTAGTACTTTAAGCCTCGTATGTACCTGCTTAATCAATAAACACTCCACCAAAACATAGCAAACATCCTACTTTTACCAAAGTTAACATCCATGTCAAAGTTAAAAGAAAAAAAAATGCAGAAAATAAAAGGAGTTAGGTAAAGTTAGAATATAACATACCAGAGAATCCAAGTTAGGATTCTATATCCTTGTAAATTATTGCTAAATAAGCAAACTATGAAAAGTAAAGCTTCTAGGATCAAGCATCCTTATCGTCAGAACTTGTATAACTTTAGACAGTAGTTTCTAGGGTGAAGGATCAGGGATCCTTGAACAATAGGCAGGATAATGGGTGGTGGATGGATCCTCTGTTTGGGGGATGAAGCCACTCGTTATCCTTCCGTCTTTTATTTTCTGCACTACAAAGACCCGTAAACAATGGACACCCTTTGCCAACCCATGTGGACGGGCCACGTTTTGCTGGTAGAAACATGAGTTGGCAATTTTGACAACCGTAAATGGTTTAACCTTTTGTGAATAAAATAACTTGAACTTTTTGGCTTATTTTGTGTTGATATCCTTGTTAATATCTTACTTTCCAACTGTTGTAATGTTCATTCTGTTTATACTTATCAAGCCTTGAAAAATTAAAAAAGATATCCAAAAAGTTTAGGATATGATCAAGGATCACATATCCCATAACCGATAAGTTCTAAAAAGTGATATAGTTTAAGAATCACAAGTTCAGTTGTCAAGTATAAGGGTTATTCAAATTAATAATGAATAAAATCAAAATAGTTAAGGATCATACCTGAGAATCCAAGTTAGGATCCTAACCTTTATCATTATAAATAGGATAACCATAAGACAAACCTTAATGGAAGGTAAGGATCAAGGATCCTTGGTCGTTTGTCTCCAAAAACCTGAAATAGGATCCACCTTGGGACTAAGCCAATATAAGATAAGAGTTAGTAACTGGGGACAAGCCCAACAAACTGGGGACAAGCCCAAATAAACGGATGTAAACTGGGGTCAAGCCCATATAAACGGATGTAAACTGGGGTCAAGCCCATATAAACGGATGTAAACTGGGGTCAAGCCCATATAAACGAATGTAAACTGGGGTATGGCCCTCACTGGCGACTATCCAAACTTGAGCGACATGAAAATGCCGAAACCTTAGCTAACGTGAAAACGTTAGAAACCTTAGGAACGGATGTATGGTACGTCTACCATTATACGTAGGATCCTGGGCACAGCCAGCACAATGAAATTGTCAGCCCCTAAAACGAGTACTGGTCGCACTGCCTTGAACTGCACCAGGATCATCGTGCGCTACTGGCGAAACTGGGGACAGCCCCAAACTGGGGACAAGCCCAAAACTTTGGAGAGTTGGCCAACCACTTTGATCTTCTGTAAAATGATAACAACTCTACAAAAGCTTAAACTTTGTGAAAATAGATGTTAACTGATTAACATCTTTAACTTGTGATAAGTAATAAGTATAAAATGAATGAAAATGAAAATGAAAGCAATGTGTTACCAAATGTAGAATCATATATCCTTTGAGGATCCTGGATCCTTAATCAGAATACCGGTATCGCTGAAGATCCCTGATCCTTCTTACTTAAAGTATTTTTTGAGATGAACAGCATTCCAAGCTCTTGGTAAGAGATCATCATCCATTGTTAACAAGTGATATGCCCCCTTTCCTGATTCAGCTTCAATTAGATAGGGGTCTTCCCACTTTGGTGCTAGCTTGCCATCAGAAGGATTTGTAGTGTTCTGGAATGCTTTTCTTAGCACAAAATCACCAACTTGAAATCTTCTAATCCTGACATTCTTGTTGTATGCTCCAACCATTCTTTGTTGATAACTGGCCATTTCCTTTTTTCTGACTTTGAGCAAAAGCTTCTTCTTAGGATGCAGATGTTATGTTGGTTGGTGTAGAATAGTATTGTGTCTTTGACAAGCATCACACTTCTTTGCATAATCCACAACATCCTTCTTCGTGGTAGGCCTATAGTATGTTGTTCTAAGAATCCTTGAGAATAGTGCTCTGCTCCCAGTGTGGTTTCCACAGTCTCCTTGACTTTGAAAGCTTTAAGATTTTGTCCTATAGGGATCTCTCCATGTTGTATATATCTTAGGATTGGAAGGATCCAGGATCCTGAATTCGACTGTGCAGGATCACCATGTATGATTGCAGAATCCTCCACTATCTCCATGGCTACGTGATCCTCAATTGCAGGAGTTAAAACATGGGTGATGAGTATTTTTCACATCTTCTTGCATCTTTAGGAATGATCCAAGGTTAGTTAAAGCGTCAGCTTCTGCATTTTCTTCCCTGGGTACCTGTGGTAGACTGAAAAAAGCAAAAGAATCTGCCAGTTTCCTGACTATTTCTAAGTACTTGATTAGCTTTTCACATTTGACAGTGTAAGAACTGTTGTAATGATTAGTAATTGATAGAGAATCTACATATACTTGAAGATACCTGATCCTCATATTATTAGCTAATTGCAAACCTGCTATCAAGGCCTCATACTCAACCTCATGATTAGTGGTTTGGAATTCACATGCAATGGATTGGGGTATAATGTCCCCCTGTGGCGATTTTAGTAGTGTGCTTTGTCTAGTTCCTTTAACATCTGAAGCTCCATCCGTGAAGAGTGTCTAAGGATCCTTGGTCTTCTCAAGTTGTTGAACTTCTAGTTCAGCTTCCCTTTGTAGATCACTACTGGAATCAGCCACAAAGTCAGCTAAAGCTTGGGACTTGATGGCAGTCCTGGGTTCATACTTAATGTCATATGCAATAAGCTTGACTATCCACTTTGCTATTCTACCTGACACTTGAAGTTTCCTGAGAACATTCTTGATAGGAATGTTAGTTTTCACAATAATGGTGTGAGTTTCGAAATAATGTCTATGTTTAGCAGAAGCCATAATTAAATCAAGAATTAATTTCTCTAAATGAGAATACCTGGCCTCAGCATCAAGTAGAATTTTACTTACATAGTATACCGGATGTTGAGAGCCTTCATGATCCTTAACTAGGATCACACTTACTGCTTTAGCTGAAATAGCTAAGTATAAGGATAACGATTCTCCATTTTCGGGTTTCATCAGGGCTGGTGCTGAGGATAGATAATCCTTAAGAACCTTAAGTGCAGCTTCATGCTTATCAGTCCACTCAAACTTGCCTTGAGCAATTTGTCTACCTCTTCTTGGATAATGGCATTCCTTTCAAGTGCAAACTTTCTCCTGTCATATCTTCATGTTTCCAAGCGAAGGTAGATTTTCTTCTTTCCAAGAAGGATACTAAATCCTGCTCAATACTGTCTAGGATCCCGGATCCTATAAAAATTTTGGATTCAGGATCCTCTGGGTTCAACATAATATCCTTGACGTCTTGCTCTCTTGCCTCCATGATGTCTTGCTCCTTGGAGGCTGGCTTCATTGAAGAAGTGTAACAGTTCTTTGCCTCCTGCTGATCACTTTCTATCTTTACCATATCTCATAGAGTTGGGACCTTGACACATTGATGATATGTTGAGGGGGACTGCCTTCATATCGTGTATCCATGGCACCGTCGTGATGAGGATCCTGAATGTCCGCACAGTTATCCTCATCATATGATATCACTTTCTGCTGGGTAAGGATGGAGGTCCGAACAGGTTTGCCCCCATTCTCCATCTTTGTTTCCTTTGCACGTCTCTTAGCTGCTGAGAACCTCCGGAGATGAAATGGATGATTTGAGCATCGGATGGCGGAGGAGGAGCTTTTTCAGGAACTTTCTCAGGATACTTGATCCTTGACTTTTTCCTTCCGAGCAATTCCTTCAAGTATCCTTTGCTCAAAAGATAACCTATCTCCTTCCTTAATGCTATGCACTCATCTGTGAGATGACCAGAATCCCCATGGTAAGCACACCATTTCGATTCGTCTTTGGTGGTAGGCGGTTTGTCATTCTTCCTTGGCCACCTAATCTTGTCACCTAAACTCTGCATAGAAAGGATTAGTTCATTATTATCAGCAGAAAAACAATATTTAGAAATAGGAGGATAATCCTGATCATCTTTCTCTTGTTCCACAACATGCACACTTTGGTTGTCACGCTTGGAGTATTGCTTAGATCAGTTATCCTTGAGATAGGATCCTTATGTGTCTTGCTTTGAGGATCCTGACAATCTCTCGTGGATCCTTTTGTCATCCTCTAAACGGATGAACCTAAGGGCCCTGTTTCTTTCCTCATCTAAGTTCCTGCAAGGGGTCATGACAAGATCATCATAGAACATTGAATCCCTAAGTAAACCCATTTTAAAGGCTTCTACAGCCGTAGCTATATCCAAATTAGGGATATCTAAGGATTCTTTACTAAACTTAGTGATGTAATCTCTAAGTGATTCATTTTGACATTGTGTTACCCTATATAGATCACTAGTTAATCGTTCAAATTTTCTACTACATGAAAATTGGCTATTAAACAAATTAACTAGATTAGCAAATGAAGTAATAGAGTAAGGAGGAAGACTTAGCAGCCATTTTAATGTTGATCCGGTAAGTGTGGATCCAAAGCCCTTGCACAAGCAACCAGATTTGGTGTCTGAAACCTCTTCGGTATCTCTCCTGAATGATTCAAGTTTGGAATTCCAGATGTGAATCCATGTTGGTGGGATTCTGGCATAACCGAGGGACCAGAGGAAGCAATGGTCTGCATTGGTATGAAGTCTCCTAGATAAACATCTGAACTTCTGGGTTGCACACTCCTTAAGTATCCTTGATCCTGGAAGATGTTGGATCATTGAAGTGTTGTGATTGTAGGTCTTGGAGGATAATCCATGGATCCGGAAACCTGAGATGAAGATCCTAGAACCTGGAAGGAGGAACCTTGAACCTGAGAGGATCCTTGAACCTGGGAGGAGGATCCCTGAACCTGGGAGGAGGATCCTTGAACCTGGGAGGAGGATCCCTGAACCTGGGAGGAGGATCCCTGAACCTGAGAGGGGCCTTGAATCCGAGAGGATCCTTGAACCTGTGAGGATCCTTGAACCTGAGAGGATCCTTGAACCTGCGAGGATCCTTGAA
The DNA here is from genome assembly GCA_030545235.1 of Helianthus tuberosus. NCBI lineage: Eukaryota > Viridiplantae > Streptophyta > Magnoliopsida > Asterales > Asteraceae > Helianthus > Helianthus tuberosus. The sequence continues at coordinate 38,979,237 of CM060442.1, forward strand.
CCCGAGAGGATCCTTGAACCTGCGAGGATCCTTGAACCTTAGAGGATCCTTGAACCTGAGAGGATCCTTGAACCTGAGAGGATCCTTGAACCTGAGAGAATCCTTGAACCTGAGAGGATCCTTGAACCTGAGAGGATCCTTGACCCTGCGAGGATCCTTGAACCTGAGAGGATCCTTGAACCTGAGAGGATCCATGAACCTGTGAGGATCCTTGAACCTTCGAGGATCCTTGAACCTGAGAGGATCCTTGAACCTGCGAGGATCCTTGAACCTGAGAGGATCCTTGAGCCTGCGAGGATCCTTGAATCTGAGAGGTTGCTGATGATCCAGAACGTATTCCTGTTGATCCACCCTGGTATTGGACATGTGGAGCTGCAAAGTGCTGGGAAGTTATGACCGGAGTGTCGAAATTAGCGACCTCGACATCAAAGGGTTGTGATCCTCTGCTGATTTTATCAATTTCGCAAAGGATCCTGCCATTAGTTTTGACCTGCTGTATGTGATCCTTCATCTACACAATCAAAGCATAAAAATCACTGTTAGTAAGTGTAGAGGAAGAAACAACAGTTGGTTTTGTGAAAACGGGGGTTGTCTTTTTCGGAGAATTTTCAGCATTCTTCTGGAATGCAAGGGGGAGATGATGCAAAGGCGAAATGCCCTGTGAAAAAGTGACCGCCGACATAGAACTTGGAGAAGTTTTACCTGAGAAGCCATGTGGTTGAAGTTAATGAACCGAAATGAATGAAATGAAAAAAATTTCTCAGAATTGAAGCACCAATTGCCCCACGGTGGGCGCCAAACTGTTTTGGTCAAAAATCACACAAGGATAATGCAACCAAATATGATTTTATGAGGTATGATGCTTGGTTAATTGTATAAACGACAAGTATATGAAATCAACGATGAACACCGAGATTTATACGAGGAAAAAGCCCTTGATCTTTAGAAGATCTCCGGCATAAAAAACCTCGGGTGATGGAAACTACCGATCACCAACTATATTGCAAAAACAATAGTGATCCTTGTACAACTTCGGAAGAAAACAAGCTCGATACAATGAATTTCTAGTGAAAGTGTGTGTTTTTTGCTAAGTGTTTGCAGAGAATTCGTGTATTGTGTGTATTTTCTGTGGTGTGCACGACTTATATCTTTTTTGAGCTTGTTTCCCCTTAAAAAGATAAGAAAAAACAACTAACTAACTTCCCGAAAAAGGTGGAAGTCACCCATGACCACCACTAACGGTTATCTCCTCAATATGCACGTGCCTAAAAGCATATTCCACGAGATTCCAGCAAAGAAGTGGTCCACTACGTCCATTACCTACATTTACACATTAAAAACGTGCAAAACATAAGTTCTGTTAAGGATCCTGGATCCTCAGACTCGTGATCCTCAGACTCGTGATCCTCAGACTCTGGATCCTCAGACTCTCTGCATCAGCCATTAAGCATCCGTGATCCATGCCTAGTCTCAGGATAGATGATCCTTAGCATAAAATTCATGCCCTAACAGTAAGTTACTACGAGTTGTTAAAAAACTTCAAGTTCATGATGTAATGAAATTACTTGGTTTTGGCACTTGTTAAGTGTAGAATAAGTTGTTGATGTTTGATGATGATTTAAAAGAAAATAAACATATGTTTTGAAAACATGGGAAACCTCCATTTTTAGGAGAAACTCTGTCAAAATTTTTATAAATTTTGACACTTAGAAAAAATATAAGTTTTGAGAAACTTAGAAAAAATATCAGAGCTGGCGTGACTGGATGATGCGTAGTTGAGTGTTATATATATTAGGTGTATATTTTAAGCCCCTTTAACACTTATTTTAGCCAAGTTTTAAATTTATAAAACACGGTATTTCACTAACACTAAACACACATATGGGCAAGTGCACCCATCGTGAGCGTAGTATAGTGTTGGTAAGATACCGAGGTCGTCCAAGGACACAAGAGCTTTTAGTACCGATTTATCCTCAACGTCTAATCAAAATAAAAAGTTTAGAAAAAGGTTTTTAACTAAGAAAAATAAAAACTAACTAAAATGCTGAAAATAAAAATAAAAGAAAAACAAATAGACAAGATGAATCACTTGGTTCCGACTCGTATCTAGTGTAACCTTTGATTATTTCCGCACTTTTGCACATAATTAAGAGATTATCTTAGTTATTGTAGTAGGCCCCTCTTTTGAAGGTGACGTTACCCTCACCCCAGTAGTTTGAGTCAGCAAGGATACAATCCTAAAAGGGTGGATTATTGGAAGATAATGAATTAAGTTATTAATGCAATATTATGGTAGGCCCCGCTTTTGGCGGTGACGTTACCCTCGGCTAAGTAGTCTGAGTCAGCAGGGATACAGTCCTAAATAGCCGGGTTATAGTATTAATAGTAGTTAACTTATGAGGAGGTTAAAGAGTTTGGACCCCCGCCATCCAATACCGTGAAGTATTGAAGGAGGTCCTACTAAATTTGACCCAGGTCCATTGCATGACCTCTAAACGCTGAACAATGGCAAGACCTTTACCAAACCGTTCCCTTAATCCCCGACCAGGTAGCCAACATACCTCCATATAGACCGTGGAGATATGAATGGTGAAAATCTTTTATTTTATATAGACAGTAAAATAATTTCAAGACACCACGGACAAACGATAAAGAAAGATCACCTTCAACATAAGCAACTAGTTATTAAAGTCATTAATACAAAACCAAATAAAAAGTGCAAAAGATTAGAAATAAAAAGTATTACACTAGACACTTTGTCTTCACCAAGTGATGTAAGAGACTTAGGCAAACATGGCCTTGATTGTCAAGAACTCTTACGATCAATCTTGGATCCCGAGATGACTCACACACTCTACGATGGACAATGGATGATGGTGGTGGATGATGGTGTTATGGTGGTGGTGGGTGGTGGGTGAAGTGTGAGAGAGGTGGTGTGCCAAGGGATGGTTTGAGCTTGAGCCAAGCACTCCTATTTATAGGCTGAACAGAAGCTCGGGCACGGCCCCGTGTCCACATCCTCTCTTTCTTCATTAAATGCAGCTTTGTCTTATTAGTTGACCACACCCCCGTGTCCGCTGAGCACGACCCCGTGTGCAGAAGAATCTTTGTACTATGAAGATTTTCCTGGATTGTGCGAATCTTATAGTTGACCACGGCCCCGTGTCCGCTGAGCACGGCCCCGTGGTGGGCAATAGAAGCTTCTACCACTTTGTCTTTTCTGCTGACACTTGGGCACGCCCCCGTGCTGGCTGAGCACGGGGCGTGTTCAGTCTTCTGTCTTCTTGTTTTGCTTGGGAAGATGCTGTCGTGGGGTCGGGCATGTCACATCTTGTTCCTTTTCTTGTATTTATGTCAGATTTTGATGTCTTTTTGCTTCTTTTGTTAATTTGAGCTCATTTAATCCTGAAAATACAAAAGGAAGACAAAAGCACACTTTTTCCAATATTAGTACTAAAAAGGGGTTAGTTTTATGCCTCATTTGATGAAATTTATATGTTAATATTTGAACACATCAAATACTCCCACACTTGAATCTTTGCTTGTCCTCAAGCAAAACTCTTTAATTTGTGGCTATTACACACCCAAATGGAATGGGTAGAGAAGAAGGTTTTTGGGCTTGTCGTAGAGTGTCGGGATTTCCAAGATTCTTTATTTAATTTTATTTTTATTTATTTACAATCCTATTCGTCATGATTTATTTAAAACTTTTCATAAGATAAATTACTTATTAGGGCATAACATGCCTTTGTAAAATTCTATTTATATACAAGTTCACATACCTCATGGGGATCACTCAACACTCGGCCGAAAATGTATTTTTGTGGATCACTCGAGAGCGGCATGGAACTTACTCCTACCATAGGCTTGCCAAGCAATCAATCCTCCTCCATTTTAACTTATATACCTTTGTAAATATCAAGAGGACTTTGTGGGTTAAGGGTTAGGCTTGGGTTAAAGGTAGGTGGTTGGGTTGTTGGTTAGTGGTTAGTAAAAAGGGCGAAAAGCGTAACAAGTGTCGGTTTTCATATGACTTCCTATTTTTGTAACTTTTATTTTGATGAAGCCATTTATTCAAAAAAAGTTATTTTTGATGAACTTGTTTGTTTATTTTCTTTTGCTTCATCATCAACAACAAAGGTTTTTTTTTTTTTTTTTTTTTGAAGTCATTTAAAGAACCGAACTTGTTACTAAAACAAAGGGGTAAAAATGAAAAAGGTTTTGGTGGGTAAAAAGGGTGTTTGGTTTGGGTTATGAGATGAAAAGGTTTAGGCTCAAAGGGGCTAACTAGGGGGATTTTGGGTAGATGGTAAAAAAAAATAATGGTGTAGAAATAAAAAAGGGTTAGTCCTAATGCCTCCATCATTTACTTACTCGGGTTTAAGTTGGTAAGGACCGGGAATGTATCGTCATGGCAAATTCTAGAGTCGTAAGAACCAAGCGGCTATTCACACAAGAAACGAAAATGAGCATTTAGTCAAATGATATGTAAGTGTTTGCTCAATAAAGGCTCAAAACTCACTTTTGTGGGAATGGGTTTTTATGTGATCAAGTATATATAATTAAATTTTAACTAAGTTTGTCATGCATTTTCATAATTTTCTTATGTTGGTTCTTTTTCTCACGACGCTATCGGTTGTAAATTCGTCAAGGTCTGCAGAATTTAAACAAACAGCAGGTTCAGGAGAATGGGCACGGGGGCGTGTCGGCTGGACACGACCCCGTGTGGACAGTCTGCAAAGTTGAAAAACAGGTTTCTTTCATCGGTTTTCCTATCCCGGATTTAGTAGTACTAATGCTTAGTACTTTAAGCCTCGTATGTACCTGCTTAATCAATAAACACTCCACCAAAACATAGCAAACATCCTACTTTTACCAAAGTTAACATCCATGTCAAAGTTAAAAGAAAAAAAAATGCAGAAAATAAAAGGAGTTAGGTAAAGTAAATTGTTCAACACTTGGCACGCAGGCCATCAATTGTTCAAGATTAAAAAGGGTTAACCTGGGGAGACATCAACCAACCGCTTCCTCCTCTGCTCCTCTCGCCTACTCCATAGCATCGTCATCATCATCATCGTCATCATCCCCTCCATGGCGTGCAATGTGGTCTCGTATGTATCCAACATCGTCTTGGATCTCGGATAGGTTTCTCTCGATAGCTCCGACCCGGTGGTAGGTGTTGCTCGCCATGTTATAGGTGTTCCTAGTGCACATAAGGTTTTCCTGCAACAAATCATGCAAACTTTGAAAGTTAGGAAAACCGCCTCCCGAGGAGGATGATTGGCCCGGATCACCGTGGGGTTGGTATTGGTACTGATGATGTTGCGGAGCTTGGAGGACAAGCGCTTCTTGCGGGTTCCATGCATGACCTTGCATCCTTTGAAAGGTTACCGTCCCGTCTTCTGCCTCATAAATCAGGTTCATGGATTGGCATATGTGAATATCCACCGTACCCGACCATGGGCTCCTTTCAAATGACCTAGGTATGTGGGCGAAGTGCTTGAAGAGACGGTACACCCATCCCCCAAAGAAAATAGGAGTCGGTGCACTAGCAAGGCGGTTGTGATGCATGTTTCGGAGCATGAGGAACGAAACATCGAGCGGCCTGCGGTTGTGGATGCAGTGGAGGACAACCAAATCTCTTAACCCAACGACGCCACTACTGTCATGCCTTTGGCTAAGAGAGTAGCCGAGGAGCGTATGAATGTATCTGTATAGCGGATCCCTCAGCTTTGTACTCTTAGTGCTGCTCGGATTGTAGAACCCCTCTCCAATCTGAGCCCACATGGCTTGGCGTTCGTTGTCACCTATCTCTCTCATTCCCCCAGTATTTTCTTCGTTTCCCGCATCCTCTTCCGCATACAACCCGATAATCGACCCAAATTGCGCCATAGAGATCGAATACTTCGTTCCGCCACATCGGAAAGCTACCCCGTCATTGTCGAACGGGTCGCACCTCGAGTTGAATGTGAAAGTGCTATAGAATTCCAATGTACATTCGTGGACGTAACGGAGCCGAGTTGTTAGGGCGACTCTGAGTGGTCCCGTGACAATGTTGTTGAAACGGTCAATTTGATTCACCATGGTTAGCAATTCTGTGCAAGCTTGCCTCAGGTATTCCTCTGGCCTTGTTTGAAGAATCTCTATCGAGCTCTTGCATCGAGCTCATTGGCGTTAAATCTTGTGAACTTCCTGGCCATCTGCAAGAATACACCAAAAGTTAGCACGAAACAGAAATATTTTCGGACAAAACTGTAAACAGTGGGCTGGGCACGACCCCGTGTTCAGCGGACACGGCCCCGTGTCCAGGCGTCTGTTACTCAAAAATTTCATTTTTCGACCCGGTTTCGAAAACTTGAAAATTTTAGGTCCAATAGGCGCGGTTTCCCCCGAAAATGAAACCCTAAGCATCGTTTTCCCCAAAATATCCCGTTTACCCTATCAATTTTATGTTTTTCGGTTCAAGAACAAGGGTTTGGGGTTTTTGTGCGAAATTGGATGAATCTATGAACAATGCAAGTGTATCTACTTCCCTTAACACTAATCTAACTAAATGCAAACAGATCTAAACAAAAAATTGAGGTTCGATCCGGATGAACTTCAAGAACCCTAGATTTTCCCCCAAATTTTTGGTGTTTTAACTACATGCAAGTAACTAATCTAACTACTAAAAGTGATAGAATTATACCTTGATGTTGTTAGAGCGATAGGAGACGTTGAAATTCTGCGAAAAATCGCCTGAAACCAGAGCTTTTTCGGGGAAACGGGGCGTGTGGAATGAAGTAACTGTTTTGAAAAAGGGGATTTATCCCGACTACAGCGCGGACACGGCCCCGTGTTGAGTGAACACGACCCCGTGTTCAGGTGCCAGTAACGAAAACTTACAGAAGGTGAACACGGGGGCGTGTTGAGTGGACACGACCCCGTGTCTGTCAAGGTCTGCAGAATTTAAACAAACAGCAGGTTCAGGAGAATGGGCACGGGGGCGTGTCGGCTGGACACGACCCCGTGTGGACAGTCTGCAAAGTTGAAAAACAGGTTTCTTTCATCGGTTTTCCTGTCCCGGCTTTAGTAGTACTAATGCTTAGTACTTTAAGCCTCGTATGTACCTGCTTAATCAATAAACACTCCACCAAAACATAGCAAACATCCTACTTTTACCAAAGTTAACATCCATGTCAAAGTTAAAAGAAAAAAAAATGCAGAAAATAAAAGGAGTTAGGGAAAGTAAATTGTTCAACACTTGGCACGCAGGCCATCAATTGTTCAAGATTAAAAAGGGTTAACCTGGGGAGACATCAACCAACCGCTTCCTCCTCTGCTCCTCTCGCCTACTCCATAGCATCGTCATCATCATCATCGTCATCATCCCCTCCATGGCGTGCAATGTGGTCTCGTATGTATCCAACATCGTCTTGGATCTCGGATAGGTTTCTCTCGATAGCTCCGACCCGGTGGTAGGTGTTGCTCGCCATGTTATAGGTGTTCCTAGTGCACATAAGGTTTTCCTGCAACAAATCATGCAAACTTTGAAAGTTAGGAAAACCGCCTCCCGAGGAGGATGATTGGCCCGGATCACCGTGGGGTTGGTATTGGTACTGATGATGTTGCGGAGCTTGGAGGACAAGCGCTTCTTGCGGGTTCCATGCATGACCTTGCATCCTTTGAAAGGTTACCGTCCCGTCTTCTGCCTCATAAATCAGGTTTATGGATTGGCATATGTGAATATCCACCGTACCCGACCATGGGCTCCTTTCAAATGACCTAGGTATGTGGGCGAAGTGCTTGAAGAGACGGTACACCCATCCCCCAAAGAAAATAGGAGTCGGTGCACTAGCAAGGCGGTTGTGATGCATGTTTCGGAGCATGAGGAACGAAACATCGAGCGGCCTGCGGTTGTGGATGCAGTGGAGGACAACCAAATCTCTTAACCCAACGACGCCGCTACTGTCATGCCTTTGGCTAAGAGAGTAGCCGAGGAGCGTATGAATGTATCTGTATAGCGGATCCCTCAGCTTTGTACTCTTAGTGCTGCTCGGATTGTAGAACCCCTCTCCAATCTGAGCCCACATGGCTTGGCGTTCGTTGTCACCTATCTCTCTCATTCCCCCAGTATTTTCTTCGTTTCCCGCATCCTCTTCCGCATACAACCCGATAATCGACCCAAATTGCGCCATAGAGATCGAATACTTCGTTCCGCCACATCGGAAAGCTACCCCGTCATTGTCGAACGGGTCGCACATCGAGTTGAATGTGAAAGTGCTATAGAATTCCAATGTACATTCGTGGACGGAACGGAGCCGAGTTGTTAGGGTGACTCTGAGTGGTCCCGTGACAATGTTGTTGAAACGGTCAATTTGATTCACCATGGTTAGCAATTCTGTGCAAGCTTGCCTCAGGTATTCCTCTGGCCTTGTTTGAAGAATCTCTATCGAGCTCTTGCATCGAGCTCATTGGCGTTAAATCTTGTGAACTTCCTGGCCATCTGCAAGAATACACCAAAAGTTAGCACGAAACAGAAATATTTTCGGACAAAACTGTAAACAGTGGGCTGGGCACGACCCCGTGTTCAGCGGACACGGCCCCGTGTCCAGGCGTCTGTTACTCAAAAATTTCATTTTTCGACCCGGTTTCGAAAACTTGAAAATTTTAGGTCCAATAGGCGCGGTTTCCCCCGAAAATGAAACCCTAAGCATCGTTTTCCCCAAAATATCCCGTTTACCCTATCAATTTTATCTTTTTCGGTTCAAGAACAAGGGTTTGGGGTTTTTGTGCGAAATTGGATGAATCTATGAACAATGCAAGTGTATCTACTTCCCTTAACACTAATCTAACTAAATGCAAACAGATCTAAACAAAAAATTGAGGTTCGATCCGGATGAACTTCAAGAACCCTAGATTTTCCCCCAAATTTTTGGTGTTTTAACTACATGCAAGTAACTAATCTAACTACTAAAAGTGATAGAATCATACCTTGATGTTGTTAGAGCGATAGGAGACGTTGAAATTCTGCGAAAAATCGCCTGAAACCAGAGCTTTTTCGGGGAAACGGGGCGTGTGGAATGAAGTAACTGTTTTGAAAAAGGGGATTTATCCCGACTACAGCGCGGACACGGCCCCGTGTTGAGTGAACACGACCCCGTGTTCAGGTGCCAGTAACGAAAACTTACATAAGGTGAACACGGGGGCGTGTTGAGTGGACACGACTCCGTGTCTGTCAAGGTCTGCAGAATTTAAACAAACAGCAGGTTCAGGAGAATGGGCACGGGGGCGTGTCGGCTGGACACGACCCCGTGTGGACAGTCTGCAAAGTTGAAAAACAGGTTTCTTTCATCGGTTTTCCTGTCCCGGCTTTAGTAGTACTAATGCTTAGTACTTTAAGCCTCGTATGTACCTGCTTAATCAATAAACACTCCACCAAAACATAGCAAACATCCTACTTTTACCAAAGTTAACATCCATGTCAAAGTTAAAAGAAAAAAAATGCAGAAAATAAAAGGAGTTAGGGAAAGTAAATTGTTCAACACTTGGCACGCAGGCCATCAATTGTTCAAGATTAAAAAGGGTTAACCTGGGGAGACATCAACCAACCGCTTCCTCCTCTGCTCCTCTCGCCTACTCCATAGCATCGTCATCATCCCCTCCATGGCGTGCAATGTGGTCTCGTATGTATCCAACATCGTCTTGGATCTCGGATAGGTTTCTCTCGATAGCTCCGACCCGGTGGTAGGTGTTGCTTGCCATGTTATAGGTGTTCCTAGTGCACATAAGGTTTTCCTGCAACAAATCATGCAAACTTTGAAAGTTAGGAAAACTAGAGGGCATGGGAGGATGGTCCTAGTCATAGTCCTCCACCACTTTTATGTTTTTTTTTTAATCTTCAACTTTTTTTTAACATTTAACAAATAAGGTAACAAAATATTTTCATTAATATTAAAAAACATTGCATAAACTTTAAAAAAAATTAAACTTAAAAAAAATAAATTTTAAAAAAACATAAACTTAAAAAAAATAAACTTAAAAATATCCTAATATATTAAAATAAGCTACTAGTCTTCGTCTTCCATGTCGTGGTCGGGTTCGTTTTGAGCGTTGTTCCAAATGTACTCCATCAAGTCCGCTTGTAGGTTATGATGTGTGTACTCGTTACGTAGAGCGAACATGTTCAAATCTTGTTGTTCCGCACTAACTGGAACATAATTTCCAGTAGACTCGTCTTCGTCGTACTCGCATATCGCTCTACCTTCATCTTCAATGACCATGTTATGAAGGATGATACAAGCGTACATAATGTGTCGTAACCTCTTTGGTGTTTGCGAAGGTGCTGGATGTTCAATGATGTGCCATTTTGTTTGTAGAACACCAAAAGCCCGTTCAATATATTTTCTCGCACCCTCTTGAAACTTCGCAAACTTTTTTCTTTTGTCGTCTGTCGGGTGCGGAATAGTTTTAACGATTGTCGAGTACTTTGGGTATATCCCATCGGCTAGGTAGTAACCTCGCCTGTATTCCACTCCCGAAACTGTAAAGCTTGTGTCTGGACCTGTACCCGCCACTACATCCTCAAATATCTGTGACTGGTATATGATGTTAAGGTCATTGAGCGAACCAGGTATACAAAAAAAGCATGTCAGATCCAGAGATCCTGTGACGCAACCGCCTCTAGAATAATAGTCGGATGTCCATGATCTCCCCTAGTATACTGACCTTGCCAGGAAACTGGGCAATTCTGCCACGGCCAGCGCATGCAATCAATGCTCCCGAGCATTCCTGGGAAACCATGTCTCTGTTCGTGCGCTTGATATAATTTTTGAACGTCGTTTGCGTTCGGTTTCCGCCGGTATCGCTTGCTATACAATTTGACAACCCATTCGCAAAACTTGTGCAAACATCGACGTGCGGTTCTTTCAGACATCCTAATATACTCGTCTAATGTATCGGGTGTGTAATCGTACACAAGTTGGCGAATGGCCGACGTACATTTTTGTAAATTACTGAAACAACTTTGCCCCCTAGCGTCGTTTCGCAATGTAAAAAACGGATCAGACTGGGCCATGTCGCCTGCAAGACGTAAAAACAGTGGACGACTCATGCGGAACCGACTTCGAAAAATCTCGGCTGGGTATACGGGTTCGTCGGCAAAATAATCGGCTAGTAGTTTATCGTGGCCGGATATAAATTTAAAACGAAACATAAATGAAATTAATTATAAAATAAATTTTCAAATCTATATAAAACATAAGGAAAAAAAAGTAAAATACCTTTTTGGTCTCGGTTATATTTTGCTCGTCTAGTTAGCTGTTGGGACGACCCTTCATCAGCCGCCATGAAGACCTGAGCCGCGTTCATAATCATGTTGTGCATAATACCATCCTCTTCCGAAGATGATGAATACCACGCAGACGAAGACAATGAAGACATAGAAGAAATTGAAGAAATGGGAGAAGGTGAAGACATGATAATTTTTGAGCGAGAGATGGGGTGGTAGCGGGTAAAAATGGTATAAAATATGATGAGTTTTTATAAAAAGGGAAGAGTGGTTATAAAATGTGAGAGAGATGGCGTGGTAGTGGGTGAAAAGTTGTGAAAAAATGGTTAAAGAGGTGAGTATTTATAAAAAGGATAAATTACAAGTTTTGTCCTTTATCTTTAGGGTACTTTACAGGCGGTGTCCTTTTTTTCAAATGTTGACAGGCGGTGTCCTTTATTAGGTATTTTGTTACAAGTTTTGTCCTTTCCACCCAACCTGGTTAAAAAACCCAGTTAATTGTTGACAGGCGGTGTCCTTTACTAGGTATTTTGTTGCAATTTTAGTCCTTTACCTATGTATTTTGTTGCAAGTTTAGTCCTTTACACCTAACAATTAACATGGTTTTTTAACCAGGTTGGGTGGAAAGGACAAAACTTATAACAAAATACCTAATAAAGGACACCGCCTGTCAACATTTGAAAAAAAGGACACCGCCTGTAAAGTACCCTAAAGATAAAGGACAAATGGAAGTGAATTGGGAGATTTTTTGAATTATTACCGTTTGAAAATTTAATTTTAATTAGAAATTAATTTTTTTTTCAACGGTTACTTTTGGTTGGGCCCCACCTTTATGGACCGTCGCAAACGACAAGAAGTGGACGAGGACGACGGGACGGGGGGGGGTGGGGGGCACGGTGTTCACCCCGTCGCCGAACCAAGACGGACCGGAGACGAACCCCATACCGAGTAGCCTAACATTTTGGTTCATTCGATCTTGTCAGTTGTAGATACTGACAGCCTCCAAGTCATGCACCATAAGACAAAACTGACACCCACACAATATTCCATACACATAGTTTTTAGAATCACGCGCCACCTAGACACCGAAGGTACAAAAGGCGTCTCTAACACAAATTTACCACAACATAACTAAAGGGTGAGGCATCCTAAAAATTCTCTCAATACTTGTTTTCTCTAATATTACCATGTTACTTACTCTTAGTTTTTCACGTTATAAAAGGTGAATACTTCTTCACTCAAACTAACCCCACAATATATGTCAAAATTTAAAAACTGAAAAGCAACCTCATTCAAATAAACCTATTAAAATTCGCTAGTGTATACAATCTTTATCTAACTAATTTGGTAATTTATAATTGTTTCTTGTTTTCTATATCACATGGTTAGTATGCATAAACATTTTTTAATTATTAACCAAGAGCAATTATTTATATCACATGTTTAGTGTTTCTCACTATTTATGATTTGGTAATTTATAATTGTTTCTAGTTTTTTATATCACATGTTTAGTGTTTCTCACTATTGCAGCGCAACTAGTTGTATAAACAATTTTTAATTATTAACCAAGTGCAACTAGTTTAGCTACCAAACCTCTAGGTTTTCAATAAATTGCCACCACTACAACCAATATTCCACACATAAACTGTAACTTCACTTGAAAATGGTTAACATACAAGAGTTGAGAAACACACAGCGAGCAGAAGGTCCTGCCACAATTATGGCCATTGGGATCGCAACACCCCCTAATTGTGTGCTCCAAAGCACATATCCGGAAGACTACTTCCGTGTAACAAAAAGCGAGCATATGATAGATCTTAAAGAAAAATTCAAACGTATATGTAAGTTAAATAGACACACATGCTTTTCCACGTTTCCTTATAGTTTTCTTGGTAGTCGAGTTAATTTATTATCTATTATGTTAATTTTTATTCGACTTGATATATGTCTTTAACTCATTATCATTAGATTGTTAGTTTCATTCTAATTTCTTTATATAAAACATCTGGTTTTCTTTTATTCAATAAACATCAAATATTATTAACCTGTTTTGTTACTTGTTTCAATTCTTTCGCTCATCTCGTTAAATTTTATAATCAAATCTTTTGTTGAATTGTAGGCAAGAAATCTATGGTCAAAAAACGATACATGCACTTGACAGAAGAGATCCTGAAAGAGAAACCAAACATGTGTTCATACATGGCACCATCTGATAGGCGACCCACCGGCTATTCAAATCCGCTAGCCGTAGGTACAATCTAACCAAAACCCGCGTTCCAATAGTTGATCAAAATGGGCGAGTCTGGTTATGATGGATGCACACAAAGCATGTTGAAGACCCATGCAAACACCCACGTTCACATGTTAGATTATCCTAATTTAATTTTCTAGTATTTTATTTATTTTCAATGTATCTTATTTACGTCAGTTATTATTTTTATTTGAAAGTGTTTAGTTAGTAGCTTTAATATAGGAACATGGGGTTGTTAGTTATTTTTATCTTTCCTATATGTAATCGTATGTTCAAAAAGAAAAAGCAGTTTGATGAGTTTGAAATTTGTGTGTGTTAATTTTCTCAATGGATTTTGAGAGTAATTAATTCGTCCATGCTATTTCAAGTGTGGCGACTTGAATGGTGTTCTTGGAGCCTAGATTAGAATCAAGTGGTGTATCTGTATCTTGATTCTCGTTTAGTTTGCCCTAATCGATTTCTTGTGTGGTGTGTCTGTATCACAAGAGACCGTTAGTTCTATCCGTTTTATTTAGAGTTTTAATTTTATAGTCGTTATCGAACCGATTGCTATCATTTGGTATCAGAGCCGAACGATTCATCGTCGACTCTATTTCCGGTTTACCTTCTTTCAAACGCACAAAAAAAAAAAAAAAACCTTCAAAAAAAAAATCTCTACTTTTGAATCCTTATCCTTTCTACAAATCAGTTTGTATGGACGCAAGGAAAGGGAAGGAACATGACTTGCTGGCTAGAGTTGAGGCCATAGTACAACAAAATCAAGAATGGAAACAACAACTGCAGTATATGGAATATCAGATAAAGGAACTCAGACATCATATTCTTGGGGATGAACGCTCTAAATTCAGAACCGAAAAGCCGAGAAGAAAGCTTCCCAAATATGTATTTACTTATCTTGCCATGTTAAAGAAAAGAACAACACCCACGCACAAAGCTATAGGAACATGGGGTTGTTAGTTATTTTTAACACACATTTGCCCACCAAATGATAGCAATCGGTTCGATAACGACTATAAAATTAAAACTCTAAATAAAACGGATAGAACTAACGGTCTCTTGTGATACAGACACACCACACAAGAAATCGATTAGGGCAAACTAAACGAGAATCAAGATACAGATACACCACTTGATTCTAATCTAGGCTCCAAGAACACCATTCAAGTCGCCACACTTGAAATAGCATGGACGAATTAATTACTCTCAAAATCCATTGAGAAAATTAACACACACAAATTTCAAACTCATCAAACTGCTTTTTCTTTTTGAACATACGATTACATATAGGAAAGATAAAAATAACTAACAACCCCATGTTCCTATATTAAAGCTACTAACTAAACACTTTCAAATAAAAATAATAACTGACGTAAATAAGATACATTGAAAATAAATAAAATACTAGAAAATTAAATTAGGATAATCTAACATGTGAACGTGGGTGTTTGCATGGGTCTTCAACATGCTTTGTGTGCATCCATCATAACCAGACTCGCCCATTTTGATCAACTATTGGAACGCGGGTTTTGGTTAGATTGTACCTACGGCTAGCGGGTTTTGGTTAGATTGTACCTACTCCATATTTTGGGCTGTGCACCCGGGTGGCCCGGCAATATTAAACCAAGTGGAGGAAAAATTAGCTCTGAGGCCCGATAAACTTCGGGCCTCGAGATGTGTGCTCAACGAGTATGGAAATATGTGGATGCTACCGTCTTGTTTGTCCTAAACGAAATGCGACTCTCTTCGGCTACATTTCGTCTCGAAACGACAGGAGAGGGTTTAGAGTGGGGAGTGCTGTTTGGGATCGGGCCCAGGCTCACTGTTGAGACGGTGGTCCATCGAAGTGTGTCCTTGTAATTTGGTATCATGTTGTGCACTATTTCATCATGCATTGGCACTTAAAAAATTAAATAAATAAGGCCAATAAAAAATGTAGAGAAAATTACCAATCTAGCAAAGACTTTAATCAAATTACCAATCTAGCCACCTCATGCCTCCTTGGAAGGCCACTCACATGTATGGGATGAGTCTTTCAAACATGAGATTAGTCCTTGGGGAGAAACCCAATAAAAAATAGACACGTGGCCACAGACGCATGGGATGAGTCTGCGGACGCATGGCCGCAGACGCATGGGATGAGTCTTTCAAACATGGGATGAGTCCGCTGACGCATGGGATGAGTCTTTCATGTGTGAGATGGGATGAGTCTTTCCACGTGTCAGTTGGGGATTGGCGGACGCAATACTTGGCCATGCAGACGCATCAGAAGACTTGGGATCTGTGAGTGACCTTCCAAGGACGCATGAGGTGGCTAGATTGATAATTTGACTTTTTTCTTGGCTAATTTTGTAATTTTCTAAAAAATGTATACTTTTTGGGTTCATGTAATACGTTTCTATTACATAATCTCTTCCTACACATGAAAAAGTATTAGTATACGTTTGAGATGTTTCTAACACTTCAAATAATTCATTTTGTTTATTTCATTTCAATATAAACTTTCGAAAATGCTATGAAATAATAGTTAAAGGTGTCACATATTGTTTTAATTCAACTATTCAAAAAAAAAAATTTATTATCGATCAACTGGGAAAGTAATATATGTCTTAAAACCATTGTTTTGCTTTTTTTTCCGGCAAAAACAATATATGATGATTGAAAGATTCCACAAAATGCTACGTTATACTTATTAGGGTGTCTGGGGCATTTAGCGGGGAGGCGTGCGGTGAGCCAAGTCCCCGAGCGGGAACACCGCCGCCATCAAATCGGGCAAGCTAATCGGTGAATGGGATCGGTGTGTATTCACCGATGAGGGGATCAATTTTAAACCGCTATATAGCCGTTATATGTTTAAAAATTTTTTTTCCTAACCCCTATAAATATTACCACTTCAATCTTTTTATTTTTCAAACCCAAAACAACTCTCACCCATTCAACTCATCTAATTTTTTTAACCAATCTTTAAAAAAATGGATTCCAAGTTCCCGTTTTTTCTCCCCTGCCCGACTTTCCCGACGATGAAGATTCATCGTCAAGCGATGGTAGTTTAATTTTCTTCCAAAATCTCATCCAATTTCCGGAGTTTTTTGTTATCTGGCCATTCTTCTCTTCTTTGAATCTGCGCGGTAATCACGCTTGCCACCTTTTATCAGATGAGTGAGCTTTCCGTCTCTTAAGGCCCTTTCGATCTCTTGCTTAAGGCTGAAGCAGTCGTCGGTTAAGTGGCCTGTGTCTTTATGAAAGTCGCAGAAAAGATTTGGGTCTTGGCCCCTCTTGTTTCGCATTTGTAGCGGTGGCTTGAACTGGTGGTTCTCAGTTGACAAGACTTCTGAGGGCGTTTTCGTTAGGGGTGTCCACTGTTTTTCTCTGTTTTCTCTTTTCACTTCTTTTCGATGGGCTATCTGATTGATTGTATGACGCGCGTCCTCTTTTGTGGGCTTCTTTCTCTGTGACCGGATGCTTTCCATGGTTGGCCTCTGCCCTTCTTGTTATGCCGGTCGTTATGGTTATATCCGCGTTGACGGTTGTCATAACCGGTCAACTGTTTGTCAGTTTGCGCAATGGTTTTTGCTGCCTCAATGAAGGTTTCCCAATCTTTGGGGCCCCCATCTCTTCCCTTCACTCGCTTGATCAAGTCGTCGCACTTTACTGCCCTCATAAAATGCGCGTGCATCATCTTTTCGCCCATATCGCCAATCTCCAAACATTCTTTATTATACCTCGTAATGAAATCTTCCACGCTTTCATGGTCATTTCTCCATATATTTAGACAGTCTGCCGGATCTCTAGTATGTCTGCGCTGTTGAGAGAAGTGCGCAAGGAACTTGTCTCGAAAATTGATCCATGACTTGATTCTTCCTGCTGGTAGGCTGTCAAACCAAACGCGCGCTGCGCCGACGAAGGTTTGAGCGAAGAGGTGACACCAAGTTGGTAAATTCCATCCGCCTGTTGCTCCAGCACCGTTAAAAAGTTGGAGGTGATCATCCGGGTCTGTCAAGCCGTTGTATTTGCCCACGTTGTGTGGCAGCTTCGTTTTGTCGATAGCGACTGTGGTAATCTCTTTGATGAATTTTGAATTTTCAGCCATGTCGTCTGGACGATAGCTCAAGGTGTAATCATGCTCTGCTTTTGGGTTATAACCTGCGCGCTTGTGAGGTTTGTATGCTTCATGTTCTGGTGGCAATCTGCTGAACACTGTGCTCTCTCCTTGTATGTCTCGTCATCTTCCTCTTTGTAGTTATCAAGCACGTCGTTTATGTTGCGTGGACCTAAACGACTTTGTATTGGCTTCCTTGGTGGGTGAGAATACTGTACGTAATTGCTTTCCGTTTCGCCGTAAGTGTCGCGCGTGTCCTGCGCACTTGGCTTTCTGATGTTTGGCACATGTCTTTTTTCTGGACGCAAGTTCCATGCATTGGTCTGCTGAGTTGTGTGCATACTCAGAGACCTTTGCGGTGGGGTAACAAATGCGGACTGGTTGGCTTGTGCTTGGAGCAAAGCTTGTTGCGCGGTGAGTTGTGTATAAACAAGATTTATAGACGCCATTTGTTCGGCATACCAGGAAGCCAGAGTTTTTCCTTCGGGTAGCCCTAAAAGTGCAGAGAAGTTCAGTTGTGCTTGTTTCGATGGAGCTGAGGGGCCAGCTCCATGGCTTGGTGTTTGCACTAGTGGGGGTGTTTGTTGGACTACCCCCGATGGAGGTTGGAAAGTGGCTCCATTTGTAGTTTGGGTGATGATCCTAGGTGGGGGTTGGAAGGTGGCTCCAGTTGTGTTTTGGCTAACAACCCTGGATGCACTCCCAAAGATACTAGGAAAATCGTTGTTCATTTGCCCTTCCTGGATGATTTCGTTCCTTTGGCCCCTTTGGACGTGCGCGGTGTCCGAAATGAGCTCAAAAGAAGAAACTTCTCCGTCCACTTGGGGGGAAGGGTTTGTGTCAGCCATTTGAAGAGTTTTTTTTTTTTTGAACGAAAAGGAGATGAAAGAGGTTTGCAAAAACTGCGGTGGGCGCCAATGATGAAACACTGGTTAGCACCTAAGGTGAAACTAGCTTGTTCGTCTCTTTTATGGGGTTCAATCTCCTTCGTTACTAGCCAAACGACGGGTCCTGCAAAACAGCAACACCGTTAGCTCGTTAAGAGGGGAATATGGGGGTTTCCCTCTTAACCGGGCTCTAGGGGTGTTCATGAACCGATCCGATCCGATCGAGGGCTTGCTCATGCTCGGATTGAATTACAACCGATACGATCCGATCGGATCGAATTTGCAAAACCGATCACAAAAGTGATGCTCATGCTCGGATTGAATTTGAATCGATCGGATCGTTTTCGCTCGGTTTTTATCAAATCCTAACTAAAATCGAGCGGATCGTTTTCGCTCGGTTTCGCTCGATTGAATTATAAGGCTGCGTTCAACAAAAACAAATTCTAACTTAATTAAAACATGTCCAACACTTTACTAACAAAAGCAATACATAACTAAAATCATGATTCTAAAAATGTTGTTAACAATATCAAGAAGCACAAAATAAAGTGCGAAATACAAATTGTCATTTAGTTCAAAAGCCATAAACTTCTGGTGTTAGATTTTGGTGTGTGGCAAGGCAACTGGCAGCGGCGATATGCAGATCTTCGAAGTTTGAACAATCAGTTCATGAGTATTGTTTTAAGAATTAGGGATTTAGGGTTAGATTTTGATATTAACTATTAAGTTGGGCAAGTATATATTTTGGGCTTTTAATTTTTTTGGGCTAGTATATTTTTTGGGTTTTTAATCTTTAAAATCTATTATATATATATATATATATATATATATAGAGGCCGGTTATCATACAAATGCCCTTATCGTACATTACGTACGCTACAATCTCAGCCGTCAGATCATCTTCCGCATTTTAAAATCGCATGTTGTTTTTTTTATAACAATTTCGCATGTGATAACTTTTTATGAATTCGCATGTTGTTTTTTTGTACCAATTTCGCATGTGATAATTTTGATGAAATAGCATGTTGTTTTTTTTATAACAATTTCGCATGTGATAATTTTTGATGAATTCGCATGTTGTTTTTTGTACCAATTTCGCATGTGTTAATTTTGATGAAATAGCATGTGTTTTTTTGTAACAATTTTGCATGTGGTACAAAAAACAACATGCGAATTCAATGCGGGAAGATGATCGGGCGGCTGAGATTGTAGCGTACGTAATGTACGATAAGGAGATTTGTACAGTACTCTTTACCTATATATATATATATATATATATATAAATCATTAATAAAAATAATTCGAGCGAAACCGAGCGATCGACGAGCGAGCGGACCTTTGCTCATGCTTGGATTGAATTTGAATCGAACCGATCCGAGCGGCTCATTTACAAACTGACGCGAGAATTGAACGAGCATTTTTCGAGCATTGTTCGAGCGATCGTCGAGCAGTTTGGACAGCCCTACCGGGCTCCGGCATGAGAATAAGTTTTGTTCTGTTCTGAGGAGAATAAAACAGTGTGTGTTAAGAGTGAGAGAGTGGAGAATAGAATAGTGTCAACCTGGATGATGAAGGGTCCTATTTATAGCCGTAGGGTGAGAGAGGGAGGAGCATCCTCGTCAGCTGGTATATGGCGCCAGCTGTCCGACCAAGGGGAATATCCTCTTGGTCTCCTCTGTTGTGGTCAGTGTAGTGGTACACGTGGCGCGCCTATATTCGTCTATGCTGGAGACGTCGTACTAGTACTGTCGGACTGCTCCTTGATTTGCTGCAGGTCTACATGGCGCTCGATGGGTGGTGACACGTATTGTCCGTTATGTCGGAGGGAGCATCTTTGGTGCAACCATGGCGTATTCCAGAAGCTTCTATTCGCTTGCTGATGCAGACGCCATGTAGGATTAACAAGTGGTGTGGTCCTTGCCATGTAGGCAAGGAATTGAGACCATACCTCTTCAGACGCTCTTCGGCTACATTTCGTCTCGAAACGACAGGAGAGGGTTTAGAGTGGGGAGTGCTGTTTGGGATCGGACCCGGGCTCTGTTGAGACGGTGGTCCTTCGAAGTGTGTCCTTGTAATTTGGTATCATGTTGTGCACTATTTCATCATGCATTGGCACTTAAAAAATTAAATAAATAAGGCCAATAAAAAAATGTATACTTTTTGGGTTCATGTAATACGTTTCTATTACATAATCTCTTTCTACACATGAAAAAGTATTAGTATACGTTTGAGATGTTTCTAACACTTCAAATAATTCATTTTGTTTATTTCATTTCAATATAAACTTTTCGAAAATGCTATGAAATAATAGTTAAAGGTGTCACATATTGTTTTAATTCAACTATTCAAGAAAAATAAATTTATTATCGATCAACTGGGAAAGTAATATATGTCTTAAAACCATTGTTTTGCTTCTTTTTTTTTTCCGGCAAAAACAATATATGATGATTGAAAGATTCCACAAAATGCTACGTTATACTTATTAGGGTGTCCAGGGCACTTAGCGGGGAGGCGTGCGGTGAGCCAAGTCCCCGAGCGAGAACACCGCCGCCATCAAATCGGGGAAGCTAATCGGTGAATGGGATCGGTGTGTATTCACCGATGAGGGGATCAATTTTAAACGGCTATATAGCCGTTATATGTTAATTTTTTTTCCTAACCCCTATAAATACTACCACTTCAATCTTTTTATTTTTCAAACCCAAAACAACTCTCACCCATTCAACTCATCTAATTCTTTTAACCAATCTTTAAAAAAAATGGATTCCAAGTTCCCGTTTTTTTCTCCCCTGCCCGACTTTCCCGACGATGAAGATTCATCATCAAGCGATGGTAGTTTAATTTTCTTCCAAAATCTCATCCAACAAGCGGAGCTACTAGACACGGCATCGTCTAGTAAAAAAAAATTGTCCGTCGAGATCGTGTGGGAGGCCACGAAACACTCATGGCCGATTATTTTGTCGATAATCCAAAATTTAATGCCGATATTTTTCGTCAGAGGTTTCGTATGTCCAAGTCTTTGTTCCTAAAAATTGTTAGTGACGTGGAAGCGAATAACGAGTGGTTTCAAGAGGGCTTGGACGGGAGAATGAAGAAAAGTTTCACGGCGTTGCAAAAGGTTACTTCTGCGATTAAACAACTTGCAACCGGTAACCCACCAGACGAAAACGACAAGTATTTAAATATGGCTGAAAGGACCTCTCGTGAGTGCCTTAATTATTTCTGCGAGACGGTCTGTAGAATGTATGCCGGTGAATTCTTACGTAGACCAACGAGCCACGACGTTGCGCTATTGTATCAGGCTCATGAGGAGAGACATCACCTACCTGGTATGTTGGGTAGTCTGGATTGTACACACTTCGTCCGGAGAATGTGCCCCACAGAATTGCGTGGACAATATATGAGAGGCGATCATCAATACCCGACAGTTATGTTAGAGGCGGTGGCGTCTCAAGATTTGTGGGTTTGGCATGCTTTTTGTGGCTCGGCGGGTTCACAAAACGACATCAACGTGCTCCAACAATCTCCGTTATTTCTTACTCAACGAAACGGAACGACGCCAAATTGTTCATTTCAGGTGAATGGCCACTTATACAAACGCGGGTATTATCTTACTGATGGGATCTACCCTAGCTGGTCCGTGTTTGTGAAGTCTTTTCCATATCCTCACATCCCGAATGAAAAAAAGTTCAAGAGGCAACACGAGGCCGCAAGAAAAGATGTGGAACGGGCGTTTGGTGTGTTAAAGGCGAAGTGGGGAATACTAAATCGTCCAATGCGTTCCAAAACGGTGAAAAAGATAAGGTCCATCGTGTATACGTGCATTATTTTACATAACATGATTATAAAAGACGACGGAAGGGCGATAGCACCGGTACACATTCAAGATCCTCCAGTCGAACCCGTCTTCGATGATACAGCTTTTAGGGAGCTCATTGACGAAGAAACGCATTGGAGACTAAAACACGATCTCGTTGAGCATCTCGGACGTTTAGATCTACCTCACCTTGAAGTGAATTCCGACGACGAGTAGTTTGTTTTTTTTATTTTTCTAGTTTGAATGTAATTTTTATTTTTAATTTAATGAAATGTCTTTTATTAAATTTTATTTAATTTTTATTAATATTTGTTTAATTTATAAACATGCATAATTACAACAAATAAAAAAAAACAAGTCCCCCAAGAGAGGAGTGCCGCCATCAAATTGAGGGTGTGGGGAGAGTTAAGGAGGGAGTTGACGTGACGCATACTGATTGGGTGTGTGTAAGAGAGGTCACTCCCCTAAGAGAGGAGTGCCCCTCTCACCCTTATCTTTGTGGGATGGGTGGTGAATTCAAAGGTTATCAATGAATATTATAATGTTGGTGGTTTGGGTTCAGTTTAAGTTGGAAAAGATGGGTTTGTGTGATATTGGGCAAAAATTAAAGGTTAAGTGGAGCTTAGAAGGAGATGCAAAATTAAAGTTACTGTGTTGTTTACCGAAAAGGAAAAAAACCATCAATTTGCTATTTGATGGTGCGCGGGGAGGACCTCCACACAAGGCCCGTGAAGAGATATTAAGATACGATGCCCAAAGAGATTATGGATTTTGTTCTTGAATTTTTCTTTTTATAATGTACTGATTCCTAATGATTACAATTCTGCCTTCGTTACTTTGATCCCTAAAGTTAACAACCCTCTACTTGTTCAAGACTTTCGGCCAATTAGTTTAATTAATCTGCAATACAAAATTATTGCAAAGTTATTACTATTATCTATTCTGTTAGCTAGCTGAAGTTAATGGTTTTATTATAAGACCATGTGTAGTGGTTTAGCTCAATAATGCCTCCACCATGGGGCGTTTTGCGATACGTGGCAGTCCAGTCAGCATGGGACATTATTGGGCGTTTTTACAAAAAGGGCGTAGGGGGATAATGCCCAATAATGCCCCGTCAATCATTACACAATTATTAATTTTTTTAATTAAAACTAATTAAATTTCATTTAAATAAAAAACATTACATTCTTAAAAAAAATTCAAAAGTTATCTCCATCTTTAAAACCATATCTAAACTACAGGGACCAAAGTTATCAAAACCAAACCTTTTAAACTGCGTTCCATCTTCTTCTTCGTTTATTTGCAGGTTTTCTGGCACAATTTCCGGCTAACCACAAAGCCATTCCGACTCGATTTCGTCTCATTCCGGTACAATTTCCAGCTGTCTCCATCTGATTGGCTGGTCAAACATCTCGCGGCGTGCTTAAAACAACGCGGAAACAATTTTTTTTTCAAAAAAACGCCAAACAACGCCCTATGTAATGGGGGAGGGGGGCGTTTTTTTTGAATTTTTTTTTAAAAACCGCCCCACTACGAGTGGTCTTACTAGGGAGTAGCTGGCTCTTTTCAAAGGCCACCAAATGTCCCTTTATTGTGAACAAAGTCGTGGATTGGTTCAAGGAAAGCACAAAGAAAATTATGATGATCTTTAAAATCAATTTTGACAAAGCGTAGGATTTTCTATGTTTGGATTATTTGTTGTTTTATGGAGTTTATGGGGTTTCTGGGGCAAATGGATTCCAGATGAATTGTGAAAATGATATATGACACAATTAATATATAAGTTATTATGATAGGATTAAGTGTGTTGAATAAAAAACTTCTGTGAATATGATTGGTTATTTGAATGGTTATGCAAGCGATTGGTTATTTGATTATAAGCAACTTCTATGAATAATTAGTTATATAAATAAATAATTATTTGTTTAGGTTAATCAGAAAAAAAATTAATTAAATTAAAAATTAATTATTTAAAAAAACTTAAATAGAATATATTATCTAAGATAATTAGATAAAAAAATTAAGTAAATAATAGTTAAGTTTTATAAAGTTATTCATTAAAACGAGTTTGGTAAATAAATGTTACGATGTATAAAAATTAGTTAGTTAAAAAATAATTTTTATAAATTTGATTTTTATTTTTCTGGTTTAATTAAATTAAATTAAATTAAACAGAATTTAGTGTCAACTATTGTTTCCAAAAATTAATATCAGTTTTATAAATAATTATTTAAAGTTTTATGAAATTTATTTCTTCGAAATAATAATTTTTATAAAACTGAAATATGCATTCTGTTTTATTTTTTATATATAAAAAATTAAACAGATTATTTTTTAAGGATTTATTATATATAAGTTTAAGAAAAATAAGTTATCTTAAAATAGGTTTAATACTTATATTTGAACTAATTAAATTGATTAGGTGAAATATTTTTATAAAAAATCAGATTTAATGATTCTGATTAGTTTTATAATATAAAACAATTTATGTATTTATATGATTTGTTTTATAATTATTTTGGAAAAGAAACATGTTTAAAAAACATAAAAAATGGGTGTAGCCCGACTCGAACCCGGGGATACCCCATCTCAAAGAACCAACGACACAAAGGTTAAACGATAGTTAATGTTGATTGTCGACACAAAGGTTAAACGACATTGATTATTTAAACAACAACCGCGTCATTTTGATAGACCGTGTCGTCCCGATTAGTCAAAACCCTAATTAACCTAGTAGCTAGGGTAAGTCAAGTATCGTATCCACGAAGAGCATGTGGTCAGCATCACACTAGTTGTTCGATTGTCTAAGCTATTTACAAACAAGTGTACAAAATAATTATGAAGCTTGCTAATTTTCCTTGTTTGTTTGATTGATTTAAAAAGAAGTCGGAGTGAACCGAAAAATTGCTATTAACTAAGACAATGGTTTATTAACTAGGATTGCAAAACTTAACTAAGTGAATTAAAAAAAATACTATAATTTGGAACAAGGCTCACACCCGATTCAATAATTGCAAGCCCTAGGATTTCTACATGTTTTAGGCTTAATTTAGACGCACTTGGTGATTAACGGGTTTAGTGTCACATGGTGTAGGTGCCGAGAGCTATCAACATCATAGACAAGAGACCGCAATGCACTTCGTTACCAAAAACATGTAAACCCTATCCTATAGCAAGGCATAATTGCACATATTCATTCCATGAAGTCAAATTTCATAACTCACTCGACAATTCATGAATCTAATACAAATGAAAGACAATTACTAAAAGCTTCAAACATTCAAGCATAACTTGTCACAAACTAAATCATAAACAAAATATTGAAACCTTAGAAATCTTACAAAAACCTACACCAGGGTGAAACCCAGGATGATTAGCCGTTGATGGTGTAAGAGACTCAAACACCGGATAATGAACGTGAGACACGAACCATGAACCTTAAAACCTCCAACGTGACCGGATGATTGTTGAAGTTATTAGAGTTTGGGTGATGGTGGTAGTTGAGGATGGAGTGGTGATGGTGAGATGATGATAATGGTGGATTGGTGGTGAAAGGTGAGGAGAGAGGTTGGTGATGGAGAGCTCCCGAGAATGTGTTTTTTTAACCACAAGTATCTTCGTTTTAAAACGCATAACTACCCTAAAAACCATCATGTTTTCGGCCAAAGAAGTCCCAAAACGAAATCAGCATCGAAGGGTTTTAGAGGTTGCGTTGGCGACTCGGTACCCCGGTGTCGGCGACTCAACCTCGGTCACAATGTTTTAAGTTTCTGCCTACGTGATTGTGTGCCGACGCGAACAATCCAGGTTGTGTCACCGACGCTGTTTTAGCTCGTCGGCGACGTGATGTCTAGCATTGGTTCCCGATTTCTTGGTTTCTCGTGTCTCGTTGATCCTGGTTCCATCCCGATGCTTCGTAAAGTCTCCGAACTGCTCCTTAAACTTCGTTAGACATGCAAAACACAAATCATATCAAAGTAGGCAATTAGAAACTCAAATTCATGTAAAACACACACTTTAAATACGATTAAACACCGGTTTTCAACCATGCATCAGAAAAATTCGATTTTTTTTTCAAAAATGTCCTTTAACCGATTCATAAAACATGATTAGCAAAGTCAACAAAGGATTGCATGAACCATTTGGTCTTTTGTCATGACCAAGTTCCAAAAATTTGCATGATGGGTATTCTATGAGTTTTTGTAAGAAAATTCCGGGTGGTTATTTGGGAATGTCATGAAACACATAAGCTTATGAGAAAATTAACAAGGAAATTTGGACCAAACAAAGCAAATGGAAAAATGGACCCAATCATCACATCATTGCGTTTTGATGAAGAAACAGACATGGTGACCGTTATATGTGACAACGGAGAGCAGGAAGACTACATGCTTGAAGACATCCTGACCAAGCAGAGGGTTGGGTTCATGGAAGAGTTACACAGCGCTACATGTTTGAACACCGACATGGATATAAAAATGGCGTTGATGCATGACATGTTCAAATGGATGCTTCAAAATCTTCAACAACAAGAAGCCAATGAAAGTGAAAGTGAAAGTGATGACTTGGATGAAAGACTAGAAGAAGACTTCGAAGAAGAAGACGAAGGAAGTGATGGATACTTCTCAGAGAAAGTGCCTTCTGATGAGGAGTTTTAATTTTTTTTTTGTTTTCTTTTGTGTATTTTTTTTCAGATAATAAAATACTATACTTCTCTTCTTAGTTTCAAAACGCCAAAAATACTACAAAAAGTCATTGCATACAAAACGCCAAAATAATAAAAACTATTTTTCCTGGATAATTTTTTCTCTGTTAGTGTATTTTCTTATCTTGGTCTACAAAACACCATTAATTATAAAAAACGCCAAACTTGGAAGATGGGACGTCTATCACCCTAAACTGATAAAGCTGAACAAAACAGTAAATACACACAGTAACTGAAAGGACGGTTACTTTATTACTAGCATTTATTATAATAAAATCTCGCCTAAACTACGCGCCAAAAACATCCTATAAGAGAGACGTCTCTGCATAATCAGAGGGACGTTTCGTCCTAAAGTTCTCTGACAAGAGAAGGGTGAAATTCAAAACAAACAAGGCCATACTTAGTATGGATGAAACCGTCCAGAGGGATATTCTTGCCCTTGGGATTCCAGTGGCCTACGATTGTGAAAGGAATCAAACGGTAATAAGAAGATTAAAGAGAAAATTTCCAGAAGATGATGATGGCGATGATGTTGACGATACTGATCTACAAAAAGCTACCAGTTGGATTCTGGATGAATAATCAAGAACGGTGAAGGTGAGCTATCAACACGGGGTGGATTATTCATGGACAATGGACGAAGTGCTGAACACAGATAGACTACATCTTCTTGAACAACTCTGTGATTTAGCACATTCGAACGATGCTAGATCCAGCGTTGTGAGTACATTCAAGTATAGGATGCTACAAAGAAGATACGAGATTATGGCGTTATACGCCAATGAACAAGATGATGATGATGAGTCTGATGAGAGTGATGAACAAAGCAAAGTGATCTCTTTCATTAACCAATAATGAATATATATACAGGATTACAATGACATAAATAAGGAAAGATATAATTACAAGGATCCTATCTCTATTTACAAATATAATCTATTAGGTTACATCTCTGATGTAATACCATCCACTGAAGACTATTAGTTTTTGTTTGATTTCATCTTCAGTACTCTTTTAAATTACTAATGAATTTAAAAACCCCATGAACGCCAATAAATTTACCTTGACAACATATATGAACTGTTGAAATCTACAAAAACGCATGATGAATTTGGGAAACGCCATGGAGGAAAAGAATTTATAATTACTAATTGATTTTATTGAATTTGGGGACGCCATAAACGCCAAAATGTTTAGTATGCACGTGATCTAAAAAAACAATAAAAACGCCATGTATTTGTTGAATCTAACTAAACGCCAAAAAAATGAAGCGGTGTTGTGAGACGCATTAAAAAAGAATATAAAAGGACAAAAAGCCCCCCCGCCCTTCACTATATCGTGTGTCACGTGTTGGGCCAGGATCCGTTCTCACCGTTCTCACACTTTAGGGCGTTTTCTCCTGATCCCGTACATATATATATATATAGAGGAAAGATAAAATGAAAACCTTTGTGAGTTAAGAAAATCACGGAAACCTTATCTCCACCATCCATCCATTTGATATATGGTGTAGATTAAATCACATACAAAAAGTTATTTTTTCTGAAAAGTGCAAAGACTTCAAAAACTATTTTTCAGAATTTGTTATAGTCTGACACAAAAGTGTGTTTGTCTATAAGTGTTACATGGAAAAAACTTACTAAAAATGTAACATATTGTTACGTGCACTACAAACTAAAACCTTTGTAAATTTTGAAAATACTAAAAATTGTAGCACACGAGGTTCAAAATTTTTGAAAAAAACTACTATTAAGATGTGTAACAGGTGAAGTTAAATAATGTAGCGTTGAAAAAATGTAACTTATTAACACATTCTCTCTCCTCTCTCTTCTAACAAAATAATTTACACAAATTCTGATAAACTTGCCTGTCAAAAAGTGTAGCACGTGGTATTTTTGTGTCCACACAAATGTGTTCTTAAGTTTCTTTAACTAGAGCGAGATTTCTCAATATAATTCACACACACATATATATATATCATAATTTTTTTATAAAAAAATGTGCCCTTGGAAAACACGAGCCCTTGGTGGTCCTCCTTGCCCACCTCCAGGGCCGCCCCTGATGGAATATTAAATTTAATATAGATATACATTTCGGGTATTATCCGCGGCCGGGTATCAGGCGGGCATCACCAAATCCTATACTCGCACCCGATTTTTTTTTATATTTTTAATCTCATACCCGGCTGAGCCATACTCGTCGGGCTTTGGGTATACCCGACCCGTATGTTTTGGATTTCGGGTATACTCATCGGACTCGGGCTTTTTTTGCCATAGCTACCTGTGCGGCAGAGGTTATCTTAAGACCATTGGGTATGGGGCGGGGGTTTGGGTGTGGGTTGGGGGAAAACGCCCAAGCCACCACCCCGGGTGGGCTTGGGTTGGGGCGTGGCCCTTGGGGCTTGGGTTTCAAGCCGGGCGTGGGGCGGGGGAAGCGAGCTGACATGGCGGGCTGTGTATGGCCAAAACAAAATAGCCGTTGGGCTAGCCTTTTACCAACGGCTATGTTAAAAAAAATTAATTTTTCATTATAAAACTCACATTTTTCTTCCATTTCTTACCACATTCAACCACATCTTCTATAAAATTATCTTCAATTCTCCTTCTACAAAACGAAAAAATGCATCCTCATAACCGTCCTTTTGACCCGAACAACCCGTATGCATTCCAAGAAAATAATCCTAGCCCACCACCCAATCGTCTAATGCCTCGTCCATTTTTCATACACTCTTCTTTGCCCCATGAAGCGAGTTACGCATCGCTTCTTGGGAATCGTTTTTTACTAACTTCATACACTCCGATGATTCGATACCTACCCCGTTTACACAATCGCCCATCAACCTTTCACCTACCTCCATCGACCTTTCACAAAACGAAACCGTTCCCGAAACTCAACCACCCAATGATGGTCCTTCCGCATCGAAACCCATCAAAAAGAGAAGTCATAAAAAAAACCGAGGCGGATAAAGTTGTTGAAACCGTCAAACGAAAACAACAAAAATGAGTCATTGCTGAAGAAGTTGCATTGGCGAGGGCTTGGTGTCAACAATCTCAACATTCAACTTTAGGTATTCTTAACCTTTGTTTTTATTAATGGTTATTTTTTATATAACTTTGTAATATATTAAATTTTGGTTTTATTAAAATAGGAAATTCGCAACATCGAACCGCCCTGTGGGAATCGGTTAGTAGACTATTCCATGAAGAAATGGGAAGGGAGGCTTATCGTGAAAGCTTATCCTCAAAGTGGAGCGAGATAAGCACCCAACTTACAAAATATGTGGTTTTTTAAATAAAGCAAAGCAAAACCCAAAAAGTGGTGAAACCGAAGCCGACATTTTGACAAATGCAGTGTGCACATTCAAATCAAATGTGGGGACCGACTTCTGTTTCATGCATTGTTGGGAGATTTGTAAGTTTCATCCAAAGTGGGCGAATATCCCCATTGGTAGCGAAACTAACTCGTCTTCCAAAAGGTCAAGGGCCTCATCCCAAGCCCAATCTGATGCACGAGATCAAGAGTTTGAGGACCTTTTGGATGATTCGCCAAGCTGATGTGCGGTAAAGTGTTACTTATTTTAGGTGTATATTTAAGCCCTTTTTAACACTTATTTTAGCCAAGTTTTAAATTTATAAAACACGATATTTCACTAACACTAAACACACATATGGGCAAGTGCACCCATCGTTGAGTGTAGTATAGCGTTGGTAAGATACCGAGGTCGTCCAAGGACACAAGAGCTTTTAGTACCGGTTTATCCTCAACTTCTAACCAAAATAAAAGTTTAGAAAAATGTTTTAAACTAAGAAAATTAAAAACTAACTAAAATGCTGAAAATAAAAATAAAAGAAAAAACAGATAGACAAGATGAATCACTTGGTTCCGACTCGTATCTAGTATAACCTTTGATTATTTCCGCACTTTTGCACATAATTAAGAGATTATCTTAGTTATTGTAGTAGGCCCCTCTTTTGAAGGTGACGTTACCCTCACCCCAGTAGTTTGAGTCAGCAGGGATACAATCCTAAAAGGGTAGATTATTGGAAGATAATGAATTAAGTTATTAATGCAGTATTGTGGTAGGCCCCGCTTTTGGCGGTGACGTTACCCTCGGCTAAGTAGTCCGAGTCAGCAGGGATACAGTCCTAAATAGCCGGGTTATAGTATTAATAGTAGTTAACTTATGAGGGGATCAAAGAGTTTGGACCCCCGCCATCCAATACCGTGAAGTATTGAAGGAGGTCCTACTAAATTTGACCCAGGTCCATTGCAGGACCTCTAAACGCTGAACAATGGCACGACCTTTACCAAACCGTTCCCTTAACCCCCTACCAGGTAGCCAACATATCTCCATATAGACCGTGGAGATATGAATGGTGAAAATCCTTTATTTTATATAGACAGTAAAATAATGCCAAGATACCACGGACAAACGATAAGGAAAGATCACCTTCAACATAAGTAACTAGTTATTAAAGTCATTAATACAAAACCAAATAAAAAGTGCAAAAGATTAGAAATAAAAAGTATTATACTAGACACTTTGTCTTCACCAAGTGATGTAAGAGACTTAGGCAAACATGGCCTTGATTGTCAAGAACTCTTACGATCAATGGATGATGGTGGTGGATGATGGTGTTGTGATGGTGGTGGGTGGTGGATGAAGTGTGAGAGAGGTGGTGTGCCAAGGGATGAGATGAAATGAATCCAAGCCCTCCTATTTATAGGCTGAACAGAGAGATGGACACGGCCCCGTGTCCGCTGGGCACGGCCCCGTGTCTGTCTGACAATCTCTCTCCTCATTAATTGTAATTCGCAATTACAATAAATGCGCCTGCTGTACTTTCGACACGCCCCCGTGTCCGCTGAGCATGGCCCGTGGTGGGCAATAGAAGCTTCTATAGGTTTGTCTTTTCTGCTGCTTCTTGGGCACGGCCCCGTGCTGGCTGAGCACGGGGCGTGTTCAGTCTTCTGATTTCTCTATTTTGCTTTGGAAGGTGTCGTTGAGGGGTCGGGCAGTCCACTAATATTCCTTTTCTTGTATTTATGTTGGATTTAGCTGTCTTTTTGCTTCTTTTGCGTTTTTGAGCTTATTTAATCCTGAAAATACAAAAGGAAGACAAAAACACTCTTTTTCCAATATTAGTACTTAAAAAGGGTTAGTTTTATGCCTCATTTGATGTAATTTATATGTTGCATTTTACATACATCAAATACCCCCACACTTGAACTTTTGCTTGTCCTCAAGCAAAACTCTTTAATATGTGGCTTACACTCCCAAATGGAATAGGTAGAAGAGAAGGTTTTGGGCTTGTCGTAGAGTGTCGGGATATCCAAGATCTTTTTGGGTTGTATTTTTATTTATTTACAATTCTATTCGTATTTATTTATTTAGAACTTTTCATAGGAGAAATTACTTATTTGGGCATAACATGCCTTTTTAAAACTCCATTTATATACAAGTTCACATACCTCACGGGAGAAGTCACTCACACTCGGCCGAAGGTGTATTTTTAGTGAATCACTCGAGAGCGGCATGGAACTTATTCCTACCATAGGCTTGCCAAGCAATCAATCCTCCTCCTTTTTAACTTTTACACCTTTGTAAATATCAAGAGGACTTTGTGGGTTAAGGGTTAGGCTTGGGTTAAAGGTAGGTGGTTGGGATAGTGGTTAGTGGTTAGTAGAAAAGGGCGAAAAGCGTAACAAGTGTCGGTTTTCGTAAGACTTTCTATTTTTATTTTGATGAAGCATTTATTCAAACAAAGTTATTTTTTTTTGAACTTGTTTGTTTATTTTCTTTTTGCTTCATCTTCAAAAAATATATAATATATATATATATATATATATATATATATATTTTATCATACGAAAAACCGAACTTGTTACTAAAACAAAGGGTAAAAAAAATGAAAAACGTTTTTGGTGGGTAAAAAGGGTTTTGAAATGAAAAGGTTTAGGCTCAAAGGGGTTAACTTGGGGGGTGGTAAAAGAAAAAGAAAAATAATGGTGTAGAAATGAAAAGGGTTAGTCCTAATGCCTCCATCATTTACTTACTCGGGTTTAAGTTGATAAGGACCGGGAATGTATCGTCATGGCAAGTTCTAGAGTCGTAAGAACCAAGCGGCTATTCACACAAGAAACGAAAAATGAGCATTTAGTCTAATGATATGTAATTGTGTGCTCAATAAAGGCTCAAAACTCACTTTTGTGGGAATGGGTTTTTATGTGATCAAGTATATAAAATCAAATTTTAAATAAGTTTGTCATGCCTTTTCATAATTTTCTTATGTTGGTTCTTTTTATCACTACGCTATCGGTTGTAAATTTGTGAAAATATAACCTTTTTGAGAACTTGAATTTCCCGAGTTAAACCTAGACAAGTAAAAAAAATGAAATTTTTGAAAAAAAAATTGGGGTGATTAGCGGTTCCAATAGAGTTTTGTGTAAGGCTTGTATTTAGGACTTGCAAAGTTCAAGGTTTTAGCATCCCCCCCCCCCCCACACTTAAATTACACATTGTCCTCAATGTGTCCCAAAAATAAATTTTTAGGTTGATTAGATGTGTAAAATAGTGTTTAAAAAGCAAAAATTTGTGTTACTGGGCACTGAACACGGCCCCGTGTTGTCCGGGCACGGCCCCGTGTTCAAGTGCCAGTAACAGAATTAAAACAAGAGAAACAGAAGCCTGGACACGGGGGCGTGTTGGGTGAACACGGCCCGTGTCCAGTTACCTGAACTGGGCGTTTTCTGCAGGGTGCTCAGCACGGGGCCGTGTTGGTTGGGCACGGCCCGTGTTGAACCTTCTGAAATGGAGAGAATTGTCGGGTTGTCTTGTTCTTGTGCATGGGTTCATTTCTCTCGTTCCCCTTTTCATCCTTTACCACCATGAGTGTGTTTTATTCATGAAAGTTAAAACTAACTAGAAAACATAAAAATTAATCTAAATTAAACTAAGGATAGTTCCGTGGAATGCCTCCATGGTGCGCCACGTTTTAAGGGTCCTTGGCTAGACCCAAAGCCTGGTCATATGTTACTCAAGTGGGATGTGTTGCATCCCATGTTACACCGTCGGAGAGCGTCATCCAAGCTTGAGTCTATGACCTTCATGTAGTTGACCGGATCTTCTTCCTCTACTCGCTTTCCACATTCAAATTTCACTTCCTCATCCCCAAACTTCAATGTAAGAGTTCCGTCATTCATATCCACCAACGCTTGGGCGGTGGCTAGAAATGGCCTCCCGAGGATGAGAGGGACATCGGTGTCTTCCTCCATGTCTAGGATGACAAAGTCGGTTGGAAAGACGAATTTGTCAACCTTAACTAGCAGATTTTCGGCGACACCTTGTGGGAATTTGACGGACCTGTCGGCGAGTTGTATGCTCATCTTTATAGGGCTTGTTGTTCCTAGGCCGAGTCGCTTGAACATTGATGTGGGCATGAGGTTGATGCTAGCCCCAAGATCGGCTAAAGCATTTCGGACGGGGGACTTTCCAATCGAACAAGGGATTGTGAAGCTCCCGGGGTCGATTTTCTTTTGTGGAAGTTTGTTGAGTACTAGAGCTGAGCATTCTTCGCCTAAGTTAACTAATTGCAATGATTCAATTTTCCTTTTGTGAGTGAGGAAATCCCTCATGAATTTTGCATATTTAGGCATTTGGGTTAGGACCTCAATAAAAGGAATATTAACATGCAATTGTTTTAGTAAGCTTTCGAACTTCGCGAATTGCTCATCAGTCTTTTGACGATTTAACTTACCGGGGTATGGAATTTGAGGAGTCTTGGTGGCCTCCTGATTTGGTGTAGAAGCCTTTTCTGGCGCAGGAGGAGTTATAGGCTGGCTAGAATGGCTTCTTTCATTTGGCGGTAATGGAGCATCCTCGGGTCCCACGGTTCGATTTCTTAATGTGATGAGATGTACTTGTGCCTTCGGGTTCGTTTCGGTATTACTAGGTAACGCGCCTTGTGGTCTCTCGGAGAAATTTTGAGCTAGTTGATTTAATTGTTTTTCAACGTTTTGAATGCTAGCTTGTTGATTTCTGAAATTCGATTCCAATTGTTGAAATCGATTCGAGTTTTTCTTTTCAGTGTCAGAGATGAGGCGAGATACAGTATCTTCAAGCCTTTCTCTTCCACCTTGTTGTTGAGAAAAATTTTGCGGTTGTTGAAAATTAGTTCGTTGGTTTTGTTGGTTACTACTATTGTCGGGATCTCTCCAACCAAGATTTGGGTGGTTACGCCATCCTTGGTTGTAGGTACCCGTTGGAGGACCCGACGGCCTAGGTCTATTATCCATGTAGTTTACCGTTTCAGTTTGTTCATCTAATTCTTTCATACAACTCCAATTTTCATGTGACCCACCACACCCTTCACAAGACATAACCGAGGCCGTTTTTGTCATTTCTAGCTTTTTGATTTTTGAAGAGAGGGTCTCGATTTGGGCTTGTAAAGAGGTGCTTTCATCAACCTTATGGGCGCCTGGGGCAATGGATTTATTACCTCGGGGAGTGTGCCATTGAAAATTGGTTTGAGCAATTTCCTCAATTTGGTTATATATTTCATTTGGACGACGATTAACTAAAAGTCCCCCGGAGCTTGAATCAAGTGTTTGTCTTGTGTGTGGCAACAATCCATTGTAGAAATTGGATACTTGTTGCCATACCGCTAGACCGTGGTGAGGACACTTTCTTAGAAGCTCCTTGAACCTTTCCCAAGTTTCATATAAGGATTCCCCATCCTCTTGTGAGTATGTATTAATTTCAGTTATTAATTTAGCCGTTTTAGCAGGAGGGAAATACTTATACAAAAACTTTTGGGCGAGTTCATCCCAGGTGTTTACCGATCCAACTGGGAGGGTGTTAAGCTAAGCCTTAGCTCGGTCTTTTAGTGAAAAAGGAAACATTCGAAGGCGGATGGCGTCATTTGATGCTCCATTGATCCGAAAGGTATCACATATTTCTAAGAAGTTAGTAATATGTAGATGGGGATCCTCGTCCGCAAGCCCGTGGAAGGTTGCGGAGTTTTGGAGCATTTGTATCAAATGCGGCCGAAGTTCGAAGTTGTTGGCCTCGACATTTGGTGCATTGATAGCGGCACCGAGATTGCCTACGGTAGGCCGTAGGTAATCCATGAGGGTACGTTGGTCCGCCATTGGAATTGGGTCCCCCGAAGCTTTTTCTTGATTTTTAGCTTTAAGTCTTTTTCTGAGAAAGCGTTCGGGTTCTTCCAAGGGTTCTTTTATGTCTCTACTAGAACTGGAGCTCATGCACTACGTAGGAGGGTCAAATGTGGCACCTGGGTTCCAAGTCCTGCAATAAAAACAGAAAAGAACGTTGGTCAGAAAGTTCACCACGGCCCCGTGCTCAGTGAACACGGCCCGTGGTCAGAGATACAGTAATTGTTTTCTGGATTCCCAGTTACTGGGAGTTGGACACGAACCCGTGTTGCACCGACACGGCCCCGTGTTCAGGTCTCTGTAACTCAGAAAATAAAAATTGCCAGTGATGATGCTGGGCACAGCCCGTGTCTGACCGGGCACGGCCCGTGCTGAGCTCTGCAGAAGCTGAAAAACTAAGAAAAATCCTAAAAAAATTAAAAAGAAAAATAAAAAATGATTAGGCCGTTGATTCCTAACTTTCTTAAAATCCTTGTGTCCCCGGCAACGGCGCCAAAAACTTGATGTGCGGTAAAGTGTTACTTATTTTAGGTGTATATTTTAAGCCCTTTTTAACACTTATTTTAGCCAAGTTTTAAATTTATAAAACACGATATTTCACTAACACTAAACACACATATGGGCAAGTGCACCCATCGTTGAGTGTAGTATAGCGTTGGTAAGATACCGAGGTCGTCCAAGGACACAAGAGCTTTTAGTACCGGTTTATCCTCAACGTCTAACCAAAATAAAAGTTTAGAAAAATGTTTTAAACTAAGAAAATTAAAAACTAACTAAAATGCTGAAAATAAAAATAAAAGAAAAAACAGATAGACAAGATGAATCACTTGGTTCCGACTCGTATCTAGTATAACCTTTGATTATTTCCGCACTTTTGCACATAATTAAGAGATTATCTTAGTTATTGTAGTAGGCCCCTCTTTTGAAGGTGACGTTACCCTCACCCCAGTAGTTTGAGTCAGCAGGGATACAATCCTAAAAGGGTGGATTATTGGAAGATAATGAATTAAGTTATTAATGCAGTATTGTGGTAGGCCCCGCTTTTGGCGGTGACGTTACCCTCAGCTAAGTAGTCTGAGTCAGCAGGGATACAGTCCTAAATAGCCGGGTTATAGTATTAATAGTAGTTAACTTATGAGGGGATCAAAGAGTTTGGACCCCCGCCATCCAATACCGTGAAGTATTGAAGGAGGTCCTACTAAATTTGACCCAGGTCCATTGCAGGACCTCTAAACGCTGAACAATGGCAAGACCTTTACCAAACCGTTCCCTTAACCCCCGACCAGGTAGCCAACATATCTCCATATAGACCGTGGAGATATGAATGGTGAAAATCCTTTATTTTATATAGACAGTAAAATAATGCCAAGACACCACGGACAAACGATAAGGAAAGATCACCTTCAACATAAGTAACTAGTTATTAAAGTCATTAATACAAAACCAAATAAAAAGTGCAAAATATTAGAAATAAAAAGTATTATACTAGACACTTTGTCTTCACCAAGTGATGTAAGAGACTTAGGCAAACATGGCCTTGATTGTCAAGAACTCTTACGATCAATCTTGGATCCCGAGACGACTCACACACTCTACGATGGACAATGGATGATGGTGGTGGATGATGGTGTTGTGATGGTGGTGGGTGGTGGATGAAGTGTGAGAGAGGTGGTGTGCCAAGGGATGAGATGAAATGAATCCAAGCCCTCCTATTTATAGGCTGAACAGAGAGCTGGACACGGCCCCGTGTCTGTCTGACAATCTCTCTCCTCATTAATTGTAATTCGCAATTACAATAAATGCGCCTGCTGTACTTTCGACACGCCCCCGTGTCCGCTGAGCACGGCCGTGGTGGGCAATAGAAGCTTCTATAGGTTTGTCTTTTCTGCTGCTTCTTGGGCACAGCCCCGTGCTGGCTGAGCACGGGGCGTGTTCAGTCTTCTGATTTCTCTATTTTGCTTTGGAAGGTGCCGTTGAGGGGTCGGGCAGTCCACTAATATTCCTTTTCTTGTATTTATGTTGGATTTAGCTGTCTTTTTGCTTCTTTTGCGTTTTTGAGCTTATTTAATCCTGAAAATACAAAAGGAAGACAAAAACACTCTTTTTCCAATATTAGTACTTAAAAAGGGTTAGTTTTATGCCTCATTTGATGTAATTTATATGTTGCATTTTACATACATCACAAGCCCAAACCTGCCTGAGTATGGAAGAAATGCCTCAAGAAGGCGTGCTCAAAAATCAAGATCTGGTACGGCATCGCCTTCAGCTGGGAGTTCGGGCTCCCGTAGGGGAATATACAGCGAGCAGCTGGATAACATTTCATGCAAGTTGGATACATTCAACGTATTCCAACAACAAAGGGCCGAAATACGAAGGAGCAAAGAAGCTAGAGATGCCGCTAGAGATGCCCAGAAACAAAAACGGGATGATTTGAAATTTCTATCCCAGCCCATTGATCACCTAGAGGGTGAAGAGTTACAACTAATCTTGGCGATGAGAGAAGAGATAAAAAACAAATATAAAAGTTAGGAATTTTTTTTTTTGTAATTTTCTTTAGGGTAAATTACTTTTTGAGTCCCTGTTGTTGGTGCACTAAATGTCTGCTGATTACGTCATAATCAAGTCTTATGTCTAGATAGGTTAAATGAACACACATTAGGGTTTTACGTGTTAGCTTGAGGATTTAGCTTGAAATGGTTCAAGGGAAATCAGATTTACCTTGAAATGGTTCAAGGGAAATCAGATTTAGCTTGAACAGGTTCAAGGGAAATCAGATTTAGCTTGAACAGGTTCAAGCGAAATCTGATTTAGCTTGAACAGTTTCAAGCGAAATCTCAATCTTATATATAGGTGTGTGGTTCATTTGTAAAAAAACAGAGGTCATTGTATGTGAGACGAAGTGCTGACGGATTTGTATCAGAAAATGTTGTACAAGCACTCAAATCAATCAGAAAAGAAAGATTAAAAGGATTAGAGCTGTTATGACTTTATGTGCATTGATTCCGCCTTTACACATGAAGATGAACATCCTTGACTGACATTTTAGGGTCATAGAACGGTCCAACAAGTGGTATCAGAGCTCAGGACGAGGAGTTCATACCATAGCAGCGGATTTTCTTCTTTCTACTCATTTCTTTTTACATTTTTCTGATCTGAACAAGTTCCAACGGTCGAAATGGTCTGATTTTCGAGTATAACGTGTAAAACGTAGTTATAACAAAGCCTACAAAGATTCGGACTAAAATTCAGATTAAAACATGATAAAAATGACCTAAAACTGAATTTCGCTTGAAAGTATTCGAAAATAATAGATTGATTTCGCTTCAAATTAGACTTATTGGATTATTTCGCTTGAAAACTGCTGAAGCGAAATAGACTTGACTGGATTTCGCTTGAAACTTGAAGAGAAATTGGGATTGCTGGATTTCGCTTGAAATCAGCTGAAGCAAAATTGCTGGGTTGAATTTCGCTTGAATCGGAATTGTTGTTTTCGCTTGGAACTTGAAGCGAAATTGTTTGCTGTTGTTTTCGCTTGAACAGATTTGGATTTCGATTGCATTGTTGAAGCGAAATAGTGGTTTTCGCTTGAAGCAGAATTGGTATTTGATTTTCGCTTGAAACACTTTGTAACATAATTTCGCTTGAAATTAATAATCAGGTTTTCGCTTGAAGTTGAAGCGAAATAGTGCATATCAGATTTCGCTTGAACAGTTTTATCAAGCTGATTTCGCTTGAAGCTGATTATATTTCAAGTATTTCGCTTGAAGTTGCTGAGTGTTCAAAACTTAAAATTTTACAAAGTGTTTGCTTGTTTGTTTTGTTTGCAGGTAATTTCGAGGTTATTCAAGGACATAAAATCATGGGGAAAAACGACGAACCTATTCCGTGGAAAGATGATCGTACTGAGGAACAGAAGTATCAATACCGGAAGATGATTGCTGAAAACAAGATTATCAGACTTTCTGGTATTTTTATGGAAGCTAGGAGAGCAAATAGATGGGATCCAAAAAGAGAGTGTTATCTTGATGAATATGGAAATATTGCGATTGATGACAAAACGCTTGATATTGAAGTCATAATCCAGCAGTACAAAGAAGAGGATGATTATTGGCAAAAGAAATGGTGGGGAGATGAAGAAGAGAAAAAGAAAAAGAAAGAGTTACTAGATGAAATTGAAAGAAACTCAGAAAATATGAGTTTGGATGAGTTTAGTGAATTAATCAATAAGATTAGAGAAGGAATGACAAAGAATGAAGAATCAAAGATGGATGAAACTTCGAAAAGTGAAGTTGTATGCTCAAAATGCGAAAAATCCGAAGCAGAAAATTTCAATCTCTTGAAAGATGTAGAGAATTTGACAGTGGAAATCAAAAATTTGAAGGATGAGAAAGAATCTGATAATAAACAGATTCTTGAAATGAGAGAAAATTGTGAGAAATTGACTTCTGAAAATGAAAAACTGTTGAGTAGTTTGGACAGTTTGACATTGAAAATTAACGACTTGAAAGAAAAAGAAAAAGATTTTGGAAAAATCAAAATTGAAAATGAAAACGTTTTTTGGATAAAATTGGAAAATGAAACGTTAAAAGAAAAAGAAAAAGATTTTCAAAATCAAATCAAGATTTTAGAAGATGAGAGGGATATTTTTGGTAAAGATAATCTTGAAAAACAAACTGAAATCAATTCTCAGCTTGCTAAAATCATTCAGCTTGAAAAAGAAGCTGAAAAAGCTCGGATGAAAATCAAAGAGCTTGAGGTGAAATTGAAAAGTTTTGAGAATCTTACATCACATGTTTCTTCAAAACTGATCAATTCTGTTCCAATAAGTGAAAATGTCACAAACTTTGACAATGTCAAAGTTGAAGATTGTGATGAGAAAACTGATGATGATCAGAAAAAGAAAACATTTTTGAAATTAAAAGAAATGTTTAAAGAAACTGTTCTACATTTTACTGAGAAAGGTGAATGCTCAAAGCAAAAACCTGTAAAGAAGAATGTGGAACAAAAACAAAAGGATAAAAAACAGGAAAATGTTCAAAAAGAAAATAAAAGCTCATCAGTTCAATCATCCAATCGTGATAAAAAACCACAAAAATTTAAAATTGAAAACTCACAAAATGTTGGTAATAAGTGGTGCAGGTTTGACCACAGTGCTTCAAAGACAAATCCATTTTTCAAGAAGAGTGATGATTACCACAAAGCCAGACAATGCTATGATCTAAGTATATGGTGTGAAAGTGATGAATGGTATGATAACAGAGTGTGTTACACTTGTGGTGTGAGAGGACACATTGTTGTTAACTGCCAGAATTGGAGTTATGAGACAAGAAGATGCTATAATTGCCAAATCAGAGGGCATATTGCTAGAGATTGCCCAAGAAGATCAATGGGAAGATCGAGGGTTGAATCTCAAAGAATGGCAAAGAAGTCAGTCAACGTCAAGCCCCATGAACAGAAGGTTCTAAAACCTAAAGTTCAGGATCAGAAAATTCAAGAAAAGAAAGTTAAACTTTCACAGGGGCAGAAAGACAGACTGAGAAAGAAAAGGAAGAAGGCGAGAGAGTATCTGGAGAAGATTTTGTCTTCGGGTTCACCGGACAGATTGAATAAAAGTTCTGATAAATCAACTCACTCGACTGCAAAGTCAAGTAACTTGAATTTTTCAGATGCAAATCTGAGGACAAAAGAAGAAACGAAGAAGAAGAAGAAACTGGTCGGCGATGAATCTGATGTGTCAAAGTCAGACAAGCCACCATCAGGCAATGAATCTGATGTGTCAAAGTCAGACAAGCCACCTTCAGGCAATGATTCTGGTTCGTCAAAGCCAGAAGAGCCTAGTGTTGAGGTAAAATCTGAGAATTCAGGTTTAACAATGGATTATGCAAATTTTCCACCATTGTTGAACAAGAATTCAAAATCACCCAAGACTGGTCAGGCTTGGGTGAAACTTTTCAAATAGAAAAATCTGACTTGCCGGAGCTTCCAGGTTGGTAAGCGTGAAGCATGTATCGGCATCATACTTGAGAAATTCACAGGATGGTAACTGTGATATTTCGATTTACAAGTGGTAAATCAGGGACATTAAGTTGTACTTGATTTTCTACTGGTGTTTGTTGTTGATAAGGGTCTTAATTGTTAATTCTTTAAAATGGTTGAAAAAGAACAATGTGATGAAACCCCTAGTTTGTGAAATGACACATAAAACTAATTTTCTGGAAAAACCATTTGATTAAAACAAACTTAAGTGTTTTGAAATCATAATGGGAAAATAGTTTGTTGTCAGGGGGAGTTCTGATTGTTTATGCCAAGTGAAT
The DNA here is from genome assembly GCA_030545235.1 of Helianthus tuberosus. NCBI lineage: Eukaryota > Viridiplantae > Streptophyta > Magnoliopsida > Asterales > Asteraceae > Helianthus > Helianthus tuberosus. The sequence continues at coordinate 39,021,750 of CM060442.1, forward strand.
GGCGAATTGAAGCGATTTGATATCAGTTTGTCACGTTTCTTGTATAGTTTGTTTTCAAATTTTCCAGAAAATCAAAATTGAAACATATTTTGATTTTAGGGGGAGAAAAATTTTAAAAAAATTAGAAAATTTGAAAATGTCAAAAACATTGAAAAATGAAAATGAGTTTTGTGTTAAACAAGAGGAAATGATAGAAAATCAGTGAACTATCACAGCATGCTAAAGAATTGTAATGTCAAATGTGATAAGCGGTCTCACTAATGATGTGACGATAGGCTCAGCTAGACTAGTAGATTTGCGATATCGATACAAACATAAATGAAAAAAGCCTAGTTCTAGTGGGAAACATGGTCAAAAGCATAGTACTTGGTTTTGTCCTTCTTGACTGTGTACCTACTCAGTAATCGCTGATTGTCGAAAGACATAAAACTGGGAAAGTTTGTGAACTTTCACAACTTTGCTGAAAAGTTGCTGTGATTGTGCATTTTATTTTGCAAAGATTTAAACTTGTTTTATTTCTTTATTTTGTTTAAGCATCGGACATCCTCTGCGTATACGTGAGTATCGACCTGGATGTTGTTGCCTAAACATTCTGCTTTATTTTCTTTGGTGTTTCGTTTAAGCTTTGGATCACCTCTGCGTATACGGGAGTATCGACCTGGTGGTTAAAGCCTAAACAACTTCAACTTGTTTTATTTTTCTTATTTTGTTTAAACATTGGACTTTCTCTGCGTATACGGAAGTATCGACCTGATTGTTAATGTTTAAACATTCTGCTTTGTTTTTGCACATATCACAGTTGATGAAAGTTTAAAGGCATTACTTGAGTTAGTGTATTGCATGATGAGGGGATATGCTGAGATCGTGGGGTCCATAAGAATTTTAGTGCTGTCTTAATATACTTTAATGTATCGGTAAGCATGTTGAAAGTTTTTAGATTGAGCTTAAGAGGACAAACATATCGTCAATCTAGGTGAATCGTTTAGAGCTTAAAATGTCAAAAGCTTAACGGTGCTAGTGATATGTTTCATAAACTGATATGATCTTCTTACACAAACTCACAAAAATATTGCTTGTATATATTTCTTTACTGCATTTCTTTAAGCTCAAAATCCAAAAAGATTTTAGTGTGTTTTAGCATAAAGTTTTAAAGATCCAAAAAGATTTTCGACAACTGATGTTGAAGAGTTGATATTCAAAATTCCAAGTGCTAAACATGATGAATTGGATTGGGAGAGTTTGTTGAAAACTTTGAATGACATATACAAATGTTTTGAAAGATTGTGGGGTTAGTTAATCAAGGTCATTCGTTTGAACTTGATGTAACTAGTATGTTTGTTGAATGAATGTTGTCTAACAGTAAGTTTTTAAATCTAAATGTAATAAATTTCTGAAACTTATGTTGTGGTAGATAATATGCAGGTTTTAGGAATTCCCACGGAAGCTAAATGACAAAGCTTGAACCAGACATCTCAGATTTTAGCATATTGAGAGGGGGAGTATATGAAAGGGGGAGTCTGGATCAATGATTAAAGGGAAGAATGGAGTTTAAAGTTTGAAGATTGAAGATAAAGATTGAGGAAAGTTTTTACAATGTTTGAAGATTGTTAAAGACAAAGACTTGAAGCCAAAGACTTCATCAACATCCAAGGGGGAGTCTGTTGGTGCACTAAATGTCTGCTGATTACGTCATAATCAAGTCTTATGTCTAGATAGGTTAAATGAACACACATTAGGGTTTTACGTGTTAGCTTGATTATTTAGCTTGAAATGGTTCAAGGGAAATCAGATTTACCTTGAAATGGTTCAAGGGAAATCAGATTTAGCTTGAACAGGTTCAAGGGAAATCAGATTTAGCTTGAACAGGTTCAAGCAAAATCTGATTTAGCTTGAACAGTTTCAAGCGAAATCTCAATCTTATATATAGGTGTGTGGTTCATTTGTAAAAAAACAGAGGTCATTGTATGTGAGACGAAGTGCTGGCGGATTTGTATCAGAAAACGTTGTACAAGCACTCAAATCAATCAGAAAAGAAAGATTAAAAGGATTAGAGCTGTTATGACTTTATGTGCATTGATTCCGCCTTTACACATGAAGATGAACATCCTTGACTGACATTTTAGGGTCATAGAACGGTCCAACACCTGTGTTATATGTGTTTTAACTAGTTGAGTCCAAAATCAAAAAGTTTAACGACCTGAGTCCCTATAAGCAATTTCTTTAACCATTTGAGTCCAAATTTCAACCTCAGTTAGATAATCTCAGTTAACTTTTTTTAAAATGACCAAAACACCCTTTTATATTAAAAAAACCATTTTATTATTAAATATATATATATATATATATATATATAGGTAAAGAGTACTGTACAAATGCCCTTATCGTACATTACGTACGCGCCAATCTCAGCCGTCAGATCATCTTCCCGCAATGAAAATCGCATGTTGTTTTTTTTTTTTGTAATAATTTCGCATGTGATAATTTTGATGAAATAGCAGGTGTTTTTTTGTAACAATTTCGCATGTGGTAATTCAATTTCGCATGTGATAATTTTGATGAAATAGAAGGTTGTTTTTTTGTAACAATTTCGCATGTGGTAATTCAATTTCGCATGTGATAATTTTGATGAATTAGCAGGTTGTTTTTTTTTGTAACAATTTCGCATGTGGTAATTCAATTTCGCATGTGATAATGTTGGTAACAATTTCGCATGTGGTAATTCAATTTCACATGCGATTTTCAATGCGGGAATATGATCTGACGGCTGAGATTGTAGCGTACGTAATGTACGATAAGCGCATTTGTACGTTAACCGGCCTCTATATATATATATATATATATATATATATATATATATATATATATATATATATATATATATATATATATATATATATGTCCAGATCATAAACAATCTTCATCTTCACCATTACCTCCAGAACTTTCTCTCTCTCTCTACCAAAACCACCTCCAACCCACCACCACACCTCCACCAGCAACACCACCGTCGCCACACCATCAATACCACCGTCACCACCACCACTACACCGTCACCACCACAACACCCACCACCGATCTTCACCATCAAAGCCCCACCTTCGACACCATCATCACCATCAAAACCCTCATGTCCAAGCTCCATCTCCGGCTGCGAAATACTCCTCTGGAGCTACGATTCCCAGCAGTTAGGGTATCCACAAGCAATCGAGAGCAGAGAAAGAAAGAAGCCCCCTCTCTAATTTGAGCATCAACACAGCAATTCCAGATGTGGCGAACCCTAACTCTGTGGAGAAGACAATTTCTGGTGATTCAGAGGTCTCACAAGAAAGAAAGAAGCCCCCCTCCAACGTTCAGGTGGTGGTGCACTGATGGTGCGGTGGTGTTAATGGTGGTCTAGATGAGAAAGAGAGAGAGGAGGGATGGGTGTGAACTGAAATGGGTGTGTGTGCAGTGTATCACCACTACACCGTCACCACCACAACACCCACCACCGTTGTATCTCCACCGTCACCACCATTCAGCGATGGAGAATTGGATAAAGTGGAGAAGACGGTACGCCTGATTGCTGCCATTTACATTTAGTCATCCACCGATGTAAATTAGTGTTTATGTTTTAGGGGTTTTGGATACAAAGTTGATTCTCTTGCCGGGTCGGATCCATTTCAGGTGTTGGGTTAGGCTGGTAATGGTACGGTTCGAACCGGGTATTATTCTGCAGGACTTTCCTTGTTCTAAGTCTGCTATTAGACCGGATCTTCTTAGCTGTGATTCATGTGGAGAACACCTATGTCTTGTGGCTCAGGTTAATGTTAAAATGTTACTAGAATGGTGTTGAGATTTTGAGTGTTGGATCTTTGTTTGATATTAGAGTGGGTAGAACTGTGTTTTGTTTATTGTCACGCTTATTTTATTGCGTTATTTTCAGATTTATTCCCCTATTTCCAGCAAGATGTTAACGGTAGAAGAGCGTGTAATTTATATATTTGCTTGTGTAGACCGGTTTGTGAGGCGTTGAGGTAGGCAATTCTTATATATTCTATTGTTTTTGGCAGCAATCAGGCGTACCGTCTTCTCTGCTTTTCGAAATCTCATTCAGCGATGTCTGTTAGCGATGGTTCAGTGGTGGGAATGGTGGTGGGGCGGTGGCGGGGATGGTGGTGGTGCGGTGATGGAGGGTGGTGGTGGTGGTTGGATCTCCAGAGAGAGAGAGAGAATGTGTAGAATAATATATAATATTTTACTCATGTGCATTAAAGACTTGTTCATTATACTCTTATGCATATTAGAGTTGTACTTTGTGTGTAAATGACTAAATTGCCCTTGTAGTTAACAGACTTGATGGATGGAGTTAGAATTTTGGACTCAAATGGTTAAAGAAATTGCTTATAGGGACTCAGGTCGTTAAACTTTTTGCTTTTGGACTCAACTAGTTAAAACACATATAACACAGGGACTCAAAAAGTAATTTACCCTTTTCTTTATTTAAAAATATAAATTAAATTTTTTGTTTTAAATAATATTCAAATAGCCCAGCGGGTCAGGCCAGCGAAGCCCGCCAAACCCACGCCCCAAACCCCCCGCCCCACCATACCGTGTTGAATGTGGGTTTAGCCCATGTCTGCCCCCAAGCCACGTGTCAACTAATGCCCCAATCCAAGCCTAACTCCCGCCCCACCATACTCCACGGCCTAAAGGAATTGTGTCAAACATGAGTTCTTAGCTACGCTCTAACATTTTGGTTCATTCGATCTTGTCAGTTGTAGATACTAGCAGCCTCTAAGTCATGCACCATAAGACAAAACTTACACCCACACAATATTCCATACACATAGTTTTTAGGATCACGCGCCACCTAGACACCGAAGGTCCAAAAGGCGTCTCTAACACAAATTTACCACAACATAACTAGAGTAAAGGGTTAGGCATCCTAAAAATTCTCTCTCAATACTTGTTTTCTCTAATATTACCATGTTACTTACTCTTAGTTTTTCACGTTAACGGGTTTGGTAATCAAACCACGTTTAGTCATTTACGGGCAAACCCCGAAAACATAAATAAACTGTAACACCCCGAAAACGGGTTTGGTAATCAAACCACGTTTATACTAAAAGACGGGTAATTTACCTTTAGTGGTAAAAGAAACCCGGTGAATATTAGGATTCTTAAATAAACAAGAATTTGCTAACTAGGGATTTTAACCTAGTTAGCTAATAGTTTAGAAATAACTTATAATAGGGTTAAAATTAACCAAAGTTATTATAGAAACTAATGTGGAGGGACCTAAGTTGTAAAACTTGAAACTAGAATTTAATAAAACAAATAAAAATAAACCAAACACCCTAATTAGAGGTGTCTGGTCGATCAAAGAAGAGAGCAGGTCGATCCCCACTCTTCAAAACCCTAGAACTTCACTAAACTTGCAAATTGAAGGTCCAATTCAGTCCAAAATCGAAATTAAAGCATGGATTATTGATCCTCATCACAAGAGGATTAAAAGGTATGTAAAATTTAATGAAAATTCTTAGCTTGAAAATCTCATGAAATTGGGAAATCTGAAAATTTATGATGCATGTTTGTTAATTGCATGGAATAGGAACAATATAGTGTCTAGGAGTAAGCCCTAGACAAGTATATATTGAAATCATGCTTAGCTCAAGTTTTTGTTGATACTAAATTCATGTATGAGATGTTTTTAGGGTTTTGATTGCAAAAAAAATAGTGTTATGATGTCAAGAACAAGCTTAAATTGAAAGCTGAATTCAAACGATTCTTGATCAGAATTTAGAGCCGATTTGTATTGGCTGTAACCTGAACAAAAAGTGATAAAATAATGTGTTTCTTGAGTCTAGAATGTAATTCCAGGAAATATCTTTAAAACCCCACTGGAATCGCATTTTTTCGACGAAAATCGAGCGTTTTATGAATTTTTCCGTATCAAAGGTTCAAGCTGCGTTTTCTGGCAGAAATTGCAGCCCATCACGAATGTCATAACTCAATTTAGGAATTGAGTTATGATCTCAAATTCTTACTATAGAAAGTTTTAAGCGATTAAAACAATCGCCAATTGGAATTTCGTCAATCGGATAAACGAGAAATTTTTAATGAATTTTTCCGTAAGCTGCAGTCAGAAGTGAGGAATCTGATTGCAGCTTAGTAAATGAATTTTCACGAATTTTTGGTAAAGTGTTAGATCTTGAAATTTTAACTCAAGGGCTAACCCTCCGAGAGGTACGTCACATAAAAAATCATAATTTTTGAACACTTGTAAACAGGTTAAACAAGTCACAAAAAACAGCCAATTTTCATTGATATGAAATGCCTAAATGAAATCGCGGCTTACTAGTTAGTATGTAAAAATTTGATTTTTGTTTAGAGTTCGGATGAAATATGCCTAAGTGAGTTCAATGAACCAAATGTACATATGAATATGTTGGTAAGTCAATTGACTTTTAAAAGTCAAACTAACCAATGATAAATTCAAATAGTAGTTTCGACATAGAAAATACGTGAGGTGGAATAGTCGTGAATTGAAATGACTAATTTAACCACCTTGTGAATGATGATAGTTTGTCGCCTAACGAGCTAGGTGGAGGCTTGGGAAAGAAGCGGTCAAACGAATCAAGCACGAGAAGAAAAGCATATTCGGATGCGAGGTAAGTATAGCTTACACTAGTCACATAGTTTAGAATGTCCTTTTGTTGTTTTGATTTCGAACACGACAAATGGAAAGTTGAGATATGGTGTTTCCGGTGTGTAGTCGTACGGAACAAGATAACCAATAAGGGTAAAATTGAAATTTGGACACTTGTTGACAATAATTATTGGTTTTGAAAGATATATATTTCGTAAGCCTTATTAGGCCAAAAAGCGTTAAGAGGTGAATTATAGTTAAAACGACCGTGCGGTGTAAATCGGAACGAGTCGTGTAGACGAGATGGCAATAAGCTTTATCTCGCCAATATTATCGGTCATTTAGACCAACGGGTCAAAAGGTGAAAATATCACTTTTTGACAATATCGACTAATGGTTTGATGAGTTGTTTGATTTCAGAAATAAATATCGAGTGGATATTTACATCGCTATTACTTAGTAGATATTGAGGCAAGGTACTTAAATGGGTCAATGTAATGATCCGAGCCAGGTACGCATAATAAGATAACTCTCATTTAAATGTAAGGCTAATGAGAGTTAAACGAAGTCTAAAATAAGTTTTTGGTTACCTTAATAGGTAAACCAAATGTTACGGACGATGGTCATTATATTTGTTATAGGTTTCTAACCATTACCAAGAGTTTAATAAGGGTTTTAGCCATGGAAGTGGGTTGCATTTGATGGTTTAGTTCGAATTTAAAATGACCCTAAACATGATTTCCGCAGCTTTTTATACGGATTTCGACTAATCTTAAAAAAATCATATAAAATCAACCGTTTATCCGATTTGGGTGTTCTATACCTTTTCGGAAAGCTTATGAAGTAAATTTTTACTGTTTTCAATCATAAGAAACAAATGTGGTTGTTAATTAGGCCAAAAGAATGAATTAAACAGCTGTTCAAAACCTTGAAAGCTGTTTGAAAAATGAAAATATAGTTGCTGTGCTGATTTTATAAAAATCATATAAAATCATAGAAAATTCGTTAGAAGTTGTACCTTATATGCTTGCGAAGGTATTGAAGTTTTCTACGATCCATCTTTGAACTTGTTAATCTAGTTCGGAATTTGAATGGGTCATAATGGTCAATTACAGTAGCTGTATAGAAAATCGCTGCACATTAATAATGTCATTATTAATCCAGAAAAAGACATATGATTGCGTATACTTGATTTAGTCATGCCACCGTAAGTTACGGTGGAGCTGATATGATTACGATGGTTACATACTGAGTTACGGTGGAAGGATAGACTTTCAGGGGCTACCGTAACTTACGGTGTCACCGTAAGTTACGGTGGACCCAGAAACAAAGTATATTTTATTTAGTTTAAATTCCCGGATTCGTTTAGACACGTTTTAAACCCCGTATGACTAAAGTATTTCATGTTTATGGAATATAGGTACTTTTGGATGCCGGAAGACGATCAAGCTCAGCGAAGAACCGAACACGATAAAGATACACGCTTCCGCACTTTGCCACGTTGTAAATTTTAAACAACGAAATTGATCACGTTATGTAGAATAACTTATGATTTGTAAAAGTTTATAAACCCGTATTTCCAAAGTTTATGTAATCTTAATTACATGATTGTTCCTACAAAAATATACGTTAAACCTTGAATAATAAGAACGGGTGTTACATAAACTAACTTATAGAAAAGATATATCGTCTCTATGGGGAAACATAATTTTGTTTTGTTTTTTAGTTTTGGTTAATAAATAATTAAAAATACAAAAACTATTATTCGCATATAGAGACGACATGTCGTCTCTATAAACCCAATTAAGTTTATTAATTTATTATTGTTTTTAACTAAAAATATATATTTAAACCTATAAAGACGACATGTCATCTCTAAAACGTTTGAAATAAAAAAATTTAAAATTAAATAAACTAACCTATAGAAAGGACATATCATCTCTAAAATGTTTGAAATAAAAAATTAAAAAAATAAATAAACTAACCTATAGAAATGACATATCGTCTCTAAAATGTTTGAAAGGTAAAAAAAAATTCATTTAGGAGGCAAAATTTCCCACCAATTCATGAAAATTTGAAAAAAAATTAACTAACCTATAGAAAGAACATGTCATCCCTATAAGTAAAAATAATTAAATTTTAAAAAAATATTCACCTATAGTCGTTCCTATAAGCCAAGTTCACTATTTCTTATTTTATTCATGATTTTTACAAAAAAAAAATATAATAATAATATTCAATTATATAATTATCATTTTATTAAGTAATAAACAATTAGATTCTATAATAAAATTAATTTTATTTGGTTTATTAGATGTATTTGAACTTTTATATATATATATATATATATATATAGGGAGAAGATCATGCGAGATTCTATAATAAAATTAATTTTATTTGGTTTATTAGATGTATTTGAACTTTATTTGGTTTATTAGATGTATTTGAAATTTTTGTGTGATTTTTAGCTATTTTTAGGCATTTTTGGTGTGTTCACATTGGTTCTCGCGGTTCTCACAATAAGGGTGGTTCTCGCATGAGCCCCTCCCTATATATATATATATATTTATGAATACTACATAAATATAATTTGAAATAAAATACATAAACTTAAAAAGACCTACATACTAAAATATAAAAAACACGTAATATCAAACATAATAAGATATTTAATTCCATCAAACGAGCAATCTGAATTCGATGAACACTCGTCTTCCTATTGATATGTGTATATGTTATGTGTTCGTATATATGTGTATGTGTGTGTTAGTGTGTGTATGTGTTTGTATGTATGTGTGTGCATTATGTGGGTGTGTATGTGTAGTATGTGTGTATATATGTGTACGTGTGTATGTAAGTACGTACATGTGTGTGTATGTATGTACGTGTGTGTATCTATGTATGTTTTTGTGTGTGTGTGTTTGTGCTAGGGGTACAAACGAGTCGTGCGACTCGCGAGCTGCACGAGATCTGCTCGAGATAAAGCTCGAAACGAGTTGAGTCTTGTCGACCCTGTGCCGAGCCTGAGCATAAAATAAAGCTCGTTTATTTATCGAGCCTGACAGGTGAAGCTCGTCAGGCAGCCTGTTCTTGAGCCTTAGTGTAGCGAGGCGACCAAGTGTCGCTATTTGCACTACAAGAAAAAACCCTTATAGGGACGACACCTTTAGAGATGACATAAGAATCGGAAATATAAAAGAACATAAACATAAATATTTATTAGAATGAGCTTTGGTTCGAATTTGCAGTTTAGGAACGAGTGGTAGCGAGAACAAAGGTTCGTTTTTTTGATGCAGTTTCGCATGTTCACTTTATGTGCACATAATTTTTTAACAAGGTTGATCCGGTTATGCAATTTCATCTTTAAATTGCTTGGATATTAGTTATGTTGGTTGGACTTTCTCTGTCATCTGCTAATTTGGGTCGTATGTTTACTGTTTTTGTGAGGGGAAGTTGTTTGTTTATATTTATTCAAATTAAAAGTTTACAATACTTGTTGTAGATGCCATTGATCCCGTCTTGAATCTCTGAGACTTTGGAGCTTGAGACACATACTAAGGTACGTATTCTTTTCGTTAACCCGCTGGATTTAACCGAATGCGACCCGTTGACCTGGAAGTTTTTTATTTTTTCCCCTAATATTATTTTAATTTAGCATAATGTAGCTAACCAATTTAATTTATTACATAATACGTATTGAAAAAATAAAATAAAAAACAAACGGGCTAAATTAACCAATGTAATAATATACCTATTAAAATATACTCGCCGGGTTTGACTCGAACACGGTCCGTTAACTTAAACGGGTTCACGGATGATGTAAATGGCTTGCTAATATACCTTTTAGAATATACGGGTTTGATATTTGGGTTTATCGTTCTGTTTAACATGTTTAAGCGGTTTGAATCTATTTGATTGTTGGGATTTTTTTGGCTTAAAAACCTGGAAAAACAATTTTTTTTTTAAATTTTATAGGACCTATAGAGACGACATGTTGTCTCTATAGGTGAAAATGTTTTTTTTTTAATTTTTAAAAGTAAACCTATAGAGACGACATGTTGTCTATATAGGTGAAAATGTTTTTTAAAAGGAAATCCTATAGAGACGACAGAGTTTAAATGTTTTTTTTTTATTTTTTTTAAAAAAGCTTATAGAGACGACATGTTGTCTCTATAGGTGAAAATGTTTTTTTTTTAATTTTTGAAAGTAAACCTATAGAGACGTATAGGTGAAAATATTTTTAAAAAGAAAATTCTATAGAGACGACATGTCGTTTCTATAGGGTTTAAATGTTTTTTTTTTTCAAAAAAGCTTATAGAGACGACATGACGACATGTCGTCTCTAAAGGGCTTAAAAATATTTGAAGAAAATGTTTTTTTTATTTGGTAAATATTAATTTAATTTTTTTTTTATTTTTTAGCAAATACTTATAGAGACGACATGTCGCCTCTATAAACTCATCTATAGCAAGGACACTTATAGAGACGACTTGGGTGACCTATAGGGACGGAGCTGTAGAAACAATATGTTGTAGAGATGACATGTCCTCTCTACAGGTTAAAAAGCATGTCCTCCCTACAGGCAAAAAAAATCGTCCCAATAAGATCTTTTTTTCTTGTAGTGCGTTAAAAAAAAGTATGCATAAACATTTTTTAATTATTAACCAAGAGCAATTATTTATATCACATGTTTAGTGTTTCTCACTATTTATGATTTGGTAATTTATAATTGTTTCTAGTTTTTTATATCACGTGTTTAGTGTTTCTCACTATTGCAACGCAACTAGTTGTATAAACAATTTTTAATTATTAACCAAGTGCAACTAGTTTAGCTACCAAACCTCTAGGTTTTCAATAAATTGCCACCACTACAACCAATATTCCACACATAAACTGTAACTTCACTTGAAAATGGTTAACATACAAGAGTTGAGAAACACACAGCGAGCAGAAGGTCCTGCCACAATTATGGCCATTGGGATCGCAACACCCCCTAATTGTGTGCTCCAAAGCACATATCCGGATGACTACTTCCGTGTAACAAAAAGCGAGCATATGATAGATCTTAAAGAAAAATTCAAACGTATATGTAAGTTAAATAGACACACATGCTTTTCCACGTTTCCTTATAGTTTTCTTGGTAGTCGAGTTAATTTATTATCTATTATGTTAATTTTTATTTGACTTGATATTTGTCTTTAACTTTGTTTGTTATAATTCTATCTCTAGTTGACGAGGCATGCTAATCTACCCCCCCCCCCCCCCCCCCCCCAACTCTCAAACACATCAAATATTATTAACCTGTTTTGTTACTCGTTTCAATTCTTTTGCTCATCTCGTTAAATCCCGTTTACCAACTATCTCGATGTAAATTATTATATAATTCAAACGAGTTAAAAATCAAATCTTTTGTTGAATTGTAGGCGAGAAATCTATGGTCAAAAAACGATACATGCACTTGACAGAAGAGATCCTGAAAGAGAAACCAAACATGTGTTCATACATGGCACCATCCTTAAACGATCGACAAGATATTGCTATCGCGGAAGTACCAAAGCTCGGTGAACAAGCCGCGACACAGGCGATCATGGAATGGGGACAACCCAAGTCGAAAGTAACCCACTTGGTTTTCGCCACATCATGTGGTGTCGACATGCCAGCAGCCGATTACCAGCTCACAAAACTCTTGGGCCTTCGTCCTTCAATCAAACGCTTTGTGATGTACCAACATGGTTGTTATGGTGGTGGCTCGGTCCTTCGTATGGCGAAAGACTTAGCTGAGAACAACAAGGGGGCCCGAGTCTTGGTTGTGTGCTCGGAGTTGAGTAGTGTGGTAAGTTTTCATGGGCCGGATGAAACCAATATTGATAACCTTGTAGCCCGGGCTTTGTTTAGTGATGGTGCAGCCGCGATGATAGTTGGATCAGACCCATTGCTTGATGTCGAAAAACCACTATTTGAGATCGTTTCGGCTTCACAAACTATTGTCCCTGAGAGCGAAGGTGTACTTGATGGACACCTCAGAGAGGCTGGGCTTATATTTCATATCAATGATAAAATTCCAAAACTTGTCTCTAAGAACATTGGAACAATATTAAAAGAGGCCTTTCAACCATTTGAAATCATGGATTGGAACTCCATATTTTGGGCTGTGCACCCGGGTGGCCCGGCAATATTAAACCAAGTGGAGGAAAAATTAGCTCTGAGGCCCGATAAACTTCGGGCCTCGAGACGTGTGCTCAACGAGTATGGAAATATGTGGGGTGCTACCGTCTTGTTTATCCTAAACGAAATGCGACGCTCTTCGGCTACATTTCGTCTCGAAACCACTGGAGAGGGTTTAGAGTGGGGAGTGCTGTTTGGGATTGGACCCGGGCTCACTGTTGAGACGGTGGTCCTTCGAAGTGTGTCCTTGTGACTTGGTATCTTAGTGTGCACTATTTCATCATGCATTGACACGTACAATACGTGTTTGTATTAATAAATAAGGCCAATAAAAATGTTTACTCTTTGACGTTTCTATTATATTTGAGATGTTTCCAACACTTCAAATAAATCTGTATCTTTATTTCATTTCAATATAAACTTCTCCTGCTCTTCGAACGAACCACAACTTGTGGTTGTTCATGGTGGCGTCAGGCGTGTAGGGTTTTTTTTAGTGTTGAAATGTCACTATTTCAGTTTAATAATTTGTGATTTATATAATGATTATTGATAAGTGTTTCTGTTGATTTTTATATTTCATATGACGGAGAGGAACTGGGCTGCTGCTATTAAAAGGAAAGGAACTAGGCTGCTGCTGCTGCTATTAAAAGAAAAGGAACTGGGCTGCTGCTATTGGGCTTTGGGCTGCTGGTGATATTGGGCTTCAGAAAGTCGGTCAAGTGAAGTTATAACAATCAGATTTGTCATAACTAATTGGATTTCTTTGGGCGTATAAAGCTATTAGTCTGGAGTCTTCTTCGAGAATTTGTACAGATATTTTTTACATAGTCTCTTTTGTTTCTCTCTCTAAATACCTAGGGTTTCAGTTGATTAAACGCTGATTCATCTTGAATCAGTGGTTTAGATCGAGATTTGGTGTTCTTGTGAGTGATTATCTTGTTGATAATCCTGTTAGTTGAGAGTTTTTTTGTAAGATTGTGTTCTCTGTTCTTCATAGTCGGTGTAATCGCTGAAATATTCAGGGTAATAAACATCAATGGGTTGGGTTTATTGTTTCGATTACTTCAGTTTTTTGATACCAATTGTGACATGGTATCAGAGCTTTAATAGCTCTTGGGGTTTTGTATTTGCTTCCGTTGGTCATCGTTCTGATTTGTCATCATCTATTGTAGTTCCGATCGGTTGTTCCGCTGTTTGTTTCTGGTGGATTTGGGTTGGTTCTTGTTGCCTTGGTATTTGTGTCGTTCGAGATACAGAAACCCTATGCCTAGGGTTTGTGTTGCGATCTGAGTCCTGGTGAACTTCGTTGTTTGCCGACACCAGAGATGTGTACTTGGAGTGCTTTGGAAGGATTATTGGAAGCTGCCGCTCTGATTAGGGTTCAATCCTCGAAGATTGTAAAACCTTAATCAGATTTGGAGGAACCCTGACTTAGGTTCATTTTCTTGGTGAGATCTTTCCTTATTTTAATTCCTTTTCTTTTTTCTGCATTTAGGCATTATTGTTGCTGGGGTAGTGTGGACCGGTTTGATTGATTGGGACACAGGAAGGGTACATCCTGTTGCATTCTGTTTGCTGTTGTTTAATTCTTGTTTGTGTTATGCTATTATATTCTGTGCTACTTGCAGAGGCACCTTCGAGTGATGAACCTCTGATCTTGTCCATGTCAAGGTTTCGCCCTAGTTGCTTATAGTTTTATTGTTGTGATAGATTTGTGTTTTTGTTGATACTTCCTGTTTAGTTGTTTCTTGTTTGCTACCTGGTTTGTGTTTACAATGGTTGATGGTCCTGTTGTCACAAGCGGTGGACCTGGTCCTAGTGATCCACCACCTGAGACACTTGTGAGTAAACTTGATGCAAGTGATCCTTTATACTTGCATCCGTCTGATTCTAGTAATTTGACTATTGTTTCCATTAAACTGGAAGGGTCTCAGAATTACACGGTTTGGTCTAATGCTATGCAACTTGCTTTACAAGTAAAAAATAAATGGGGATTTATTGATAAAAGTTGTGTTAAATCTGAAAACAATGAGGTTCTTGCTAGGCAATGGGATGGATGTAACTCTATAGTATTAACTTGGATCTTGAATTCAATTAGTGAGGAGTTGTACATGGGTCAAGTTTTTTTCTAAACTTGCTAGTGATGTGTGGACGGATTTAAAAGAGACTTACGATAAAATAGATGGGTCAGTTGTGTTTGATCTTTATCAGAAAATAAATAGTTTTTCTCAAAATGGTTTAACAATCTCAGACTATTATCATAAATTGAATGTTATGTGGAGGCAATTAGATCAAATTTTGCAACTGCCTGCTTGTACTTGCGATGCTGCAAAAGATTTTAAAAGTTTTAATCATATGATTAAACTAATGTAGTTTTTAATGGGTCTTGATGGGGTATATCAAAGTGTCAGAACAAATTTGTTAATAAAAGAAACTTTACCTACAGTTAAGGAAGCATTTGCTGTTGTTTCTAGGGAAGACTCCCATAGAAATTCCAGCAGTGGTGGTAAAAAAGGACAGACCATGGCTTTTGTGTCTAAAGTTAATCAACCAAATGAGTTTAGGAAAAACAATAAAGTTTCGAATCAAAATTTAAAATGTTATCACTGTAATAAAGTTGGTTATTCTGTGGATAAATGTTTTGAAATCATTGGGTATCTATCTTTGATAAAACCACCAAGAAACAATCAAGGCAAGAAGGTAGATGCAAATAATAATAGTTCTATTGAATCTTCTGATAATTCTTGTAATTAGTTGACTAGTGATCAAATTGTAAGGCTTCTTAGTTTGTTAGGAGATTAGCCCAGTAGGTCTCCGCAGAGTTGTAATGTCACACCCCCAAAATACCACATGCGGAATCCCCCGCGAGGCGTGTAACGTACCAGGATCTAGCCACCAATCACGTTGAACTCATAACACTATTTCAAATAAAACTTTCATTTATTAGGATAAGCGTTACAAAACATTGTTTACATTTCAGTGGAAGCATACTACAGTAATTAAGAGTTTCATAACCCAAGTGTGTAAAAGCCATTATACGTGTCCCATGATTCCATGTATCTCGACCCATGACCACTCCAGCTTCCCAGACAGCAAGTTCCATGTTCCACCTATCCATAACCTGTGAGCATGCACACAAATGTATCAGACAACGCCGGTGAGTTCACAGTTTTATGAAAACGTTTGGTTACCAAGTGTTTATTCCAGTTTAATAACAATTCTGAAAGTAATGTTGATAACAACTCGATACCGTACAAGATGGTTCCAGATTATTTTGCCCTTTCCCCCTATCAAAGCATTGGGCATGACTGGGTCATTAGTTCACACCCGTCCTCTCAGGTACGGGGTGAGGGTGCCAAACCTAGATAGCGCTACCAACTAATACCCCGTTACCTCTCAGGTAACAAATAAGATGGGACTTAATGGTCATAGGAGTGAGTGTATTATCCAACATTCCAGTTTTTACCCAAAAGACTTATTCCTCTCAGGAATACCCACTGATTGTCCCACCCACCGGGACGCATGCTCCAGAGAAGTGAACTCACCTTAGATTGCTCGGATTGTTAAGTTACTTTACCCGTTCCAAGTTGGTCAACCAAAACCTACCGTGGTTACCAAAGATGATCAGTTTCGTAAACACATATCTAGATCACGTACTCAACAAGTCACATGTAATACCATTGTCACGTATCACATAGAAAACGTTTAGATTTCATACACGTTTATAACACCAGTTTATGTTTCCAACAGTAGTTACCAATAACATCAATTTCATAATAATTGAATCACAACACCGATTGCATTCACCACAAAGATCACCGTATAACACATAGCAAGTATTCAGTTCCCATACAAGTTCATCAAATATAGTTTTATAACATAACATTCATCATTGAATACATCACAAATTAATCGAAGCCTCATGTTATATAGTCACATTTACTGTTTTAAACCGTTCTGTTTGCTTGTTCACTTGCAGCATTCTCCACGAAGAACAAGTTCTTCGTGGGTTGTTCTCACGGCGAAAGATCCTATCGACGAAGAACAGTACTTCGTCTAAAAGTGTGGCGACGAAGAACCTAGGTTGTTTTTTACCCAAAAAAAAGAACCTAGGTTGTTCGTCAATGGCCAGCCGACGAAGGATCAAGTCTTTCGTCAGCTTGGGTTCTTCGAGAGGGGCAGTCTTTCGCTGCTGTCCTCAACAGACAGTTACAAATCCTATTTTTAACCACTAACCCGTAATTTCAGTAAACACTCCCCATACTCCCAAAACGGATCATACATCATAATTTAACCAGTTACTGCCCACGATCACATAAACCCTAACCAACACTCTAACAGTTTAACAGTTCCAATAATTTAACCAGATTAAACAACGCAATTGCATCAACCGTAGACAATATGTTATGTGAACTCAACGAGCCCTAATCATCAAAACTATTATTATGCCAATACTAGTTCATTGACTAACATCATGAGTGACTTCGGATTCTAAACAACATAATAATCCATAACCAACCAATTACGCTATCACTGTTCATTCATACAAATGATTCGACACACACCAATCAATCAATCTTATTCACATATTCCATGAATAAAAGTCTAATCGTGTTTAACCCCTATACCCAACACATAATCAAGAATTCAATTTATTGATGAACTATACTAACCAAGAATGTTTAGGCTTCGAGGGGGAAGAGCTTGACCGAGAGAGATGGCACCTCGAAGGTATCACTGTCGTTCCTTGTTTGGGAGAGGTCTAGGGTTTGCATTGAAGTGATTTCTCTAGAAAATGAAACCCTATGCACGTAAATGGTCGAATAAATGAGCCGGAACCTCTTGGGCTTCGAATAGAATTGGGCCGAGAGCCCCTTTTCCGGCGAAGAACTCCCTTGGCGAAGGACCTTCTTCGCCATAACATGATTGTGGCGAAGAGCCTTAGTTCTTCGTCAAAAGGACAGTCAACAGAGGATGGGTTCTTCATCGACTTGTGTGTGATGTGACGAACAGTCCAATATAAACACAACTCCTAGATTGTCATAAAACACCCAAACATAACAATACAACATCATTCAAACATCATGCACACGATACAATGTAAAGAGAATTGTGAAAACAGGATTGTGAAACAAGTGATGCGTAGAGGGAAGACCTGAGATCTCGGGTTGTCACATCATCCCCAACTTGAAAGAATTTTCGTCCTGAAATTTGATGAGTAATCCAAGGCAAGTAATCCAAGGAAGCATGGTGATATATCACGATGACTCTAGATCAGGATGACTGTGGATTTTCCTCGGGTGCCACATCATCCCCAACTTTAAAGGGAATTTCGTCCCGAAATTCGCCAATGTCATCAGGAGTTGCTTCAACCGTTTGAACAATCGAGGATACTAGAGCTTCATCTGATCTTTGCGTTCCCACGTGAACTCCGGTCCACGTCTTGAGTTCCAACAAACTTTCACGATTGGAATCCGACTGTGTTAACGAATCTCGACTTCCTGGTCCATGCTTTCAATAGATACCTTGACAACTGCAACTTGTTGTTAACCTTAGGCGCTAGTAAGGGCATCACAAGTGTTTCATCGAACAACACTTCTTTAGATTCGAGATATAAATGATATTGTGAACATTACTCAATTCGTCAGGTAACTCGTGTTTGTAGGCCACTTTACCGATTCTTTCCTGAGTTTAGAATGGCCCAACGTAACATAAATTAAGCTTGCCTCACTTCCCTAAAGCGTACCATACCCTCCCAGGGTGAGACTTTCAACATGAAACGATCGCCTATAGCTAACTCCTAGTGTTTCCTAAGCTTATCAGCTTTCCTGACGGTCACGGGTTGCCGCCAAATGATTCCCGATCCAAAGAATCTTCTCAGAGATTTCAGTACAAGTCCTGAACCTGTGATTAGGTTGCCACCCACCTTAGTCTGACAAGGAGATCGACATTATCGTCCATGCAATGCCTCAAACAGAGCTGTCTGAATACTAGAGTGGTAACTGCTGTTGTAGAACTCAACCAAAGGTAAGTGTCCTTCCAATTTACTAAAGTCTATCACACACATGCTCGCAGCATGTCTTCGAGTGTCAGGATGGTTCGTTTACTCTGACCGTTTGTCCTACGGTGATAAGTAGCGCTCACGTCTAGACGTGAGCCACAGGATTTGTGTGTTGCCTGCCAAGAATCGGGTATGAACGCAGATCTCAATCAGAGGTAATAGGAGTTGGCACCTCGTTCCTAGAAGCCGCCTCTCTTAAAGGAATATTCACAAGCTTTGTAGGCTCGTTAGTTTCTTGATTGCAAGAAAGTGTGCGGGTTACATGAGACAATCGAGGATCACTCAGGTGACAAAGTCCGTTTCGAGTTTTAAGTAGACCAGTGACAATTCCATGGCGACGTGTTCTCATTTCCATAAGGGTGTTTCTGGTTGCTGACCCAAACCAGAAGGTTTCTGATGTTCCACCTTGACTTTCGCACAAGTCAAACGTCGTTCACATGCTTCGCTGTGTAGGCCTTCAAGCCAAGTCGCCAGTACAATATCCTTAGATCCTAATATATTCCATCAAAATCCAGACGACTAGAATATCAAGGCTGGTGTGCTTCGCTTAACACAAGTTCCCTTGGATTACTGTATAGTGGGATCCATATTCGTTCCATGAAGTAGCGAATATCATCCAACTTGCCAAAAATTGCTCCTCCATGCCCCGCATGGACCCAACTTGAAAATTCTCTTCCTTCAGTGCTTCGGTTTGAACAGGGTAAATCTGATCAGGTAGGTTAGAGTCGATGGTGTGCTGCGAGGCTCATATACGTCTAGGTTTCACAGTCGAAATCATTCAAAGGTTCCATCCAGCGATGCCATCACATGTTTAGCTCCTTCGAAACAAGGGTACGCAGGAGGCTCTTGTGATCGGTCTAAGTAGTGCATTTGGTACCGTCCAAGTAATGCCTCCAACTTAAATCCCCAAAGACCATGCCTCCCACCGCAAGTTGTGACTCGTGCAATTCTTCTTGTAAATCCACTATGTAAGCCATCACCTTCTCGTGTTGCGTTGGCGTGTAACTCGGACTCTGATTTGAACCATTATGGTACCACTAGATCACCCGTACCTTCGGATAAAGACGATGCTTAGTGCATTGCAGAGTTGGGGTTCAAAAGCTGAAAAGACGTCCTCCTGTTTTGTCTCCTATGAATACACAGCACCCTGCTGTATTAAAGAGATTAAAGCTGCGCGATCTTCGAAAATCTCGCGATGAATCTGTGATAGTATCTAGCGAGGCCAAGAAATTGCTGTATCCCGAAGGACTCTTTGGTGCCGATCAATTTCTAATAAAATGGATCCCAATGAGATCCATGTGTATCCCCACTTCGTTGACTACGTGACCAAGAAAGTGTACTTCTCGAATCTTGAAGTCACTCTTAGGTAGACTTTGCATGGAGTTGCTCCTCCCCTAGGAACTCTAAGATGAAATACAAGTGCCGTTCATGGTGTTCCTTTCTCCTGGAAGTGATTCAAAACTTCATAGATAAACACGGGTGACGAATCTGGCGAGATGTGGTTCACACATACTACTCATGTGATCCCTAGGGCTGCTGGTGTGTTAGATAACTTAAACAACCTGAACAAAAAATCGTAGTGGCCGTACTGTATCTGTAACACCGTGTTAGGAATCATCCTCCCCTGAGTCTTCCATCAAGTGACAATCTGATCTTAAGTCGGTTTCCAAATAGAAGCTTGATCATTACAGCTGGTCAAGTATGTCATCAATGCGAGATAGATGGTGACGGTCTATGATTGCCACCTTGTGGTAGTCTGTACACGTACGAAAGGACTCGTCCTTCATTTCCACAATAGAGTTCGGGCTCCCCCAGGACAAGGAGCTAGATCGCTAAAACTCCTACCCGATAGTTCCTGAAGTTGATTAGACAGTTCTTGCAACCCTCCTGGTGCAAGATGCTAAGGAGTACGAGTAATCAAGGCTGCCTCTGGCGTGAGATCAAACTGAGATTCTACCTAATCAGTTGTGGAAGTAAACCTGAAAGTTCCTCGAGTAGCACACTAGGAGGAATCACGAACAATTAGTGGGTCCTCGATCCTCTCTTCCTTAGCCTTAACATTAGTAACGGTTGCCAATATAGCGGGGTAATCCCTCCGTAGACACTTCTGGGCTTTCATTGCTGAAATGATGCTAACCTTTTCACCACTCTGATACTTTAGGACAGACGACGATTCTCCACTATGGAGAGGGATACACATAATTTTCTTCTCTCAGGGTATATCTGCGCGATATCTGGAAAGCCAATCCACACTAACTACTACATCAAAACTATCAAGGGTAGCAGAAGGAAGGTCGATGTCGAACACTTGTCCCATGATGTGCACAAAATGCAACATATAAATTACATCAATTGTGGCATAAAACTAACCCTTTTTTAGTACTAATGTTGGAAAAAGTGTGTTTTTGTCTTCCTTTTGTATTTTCAGGATTAAATGAGCTCAAATTAACAAAAGAAGCAAAAAGGCAGCTAAATCTAACATAAATACAAGAAAAGGAACAAACGTGGCATGCCCGACCTCCCCGAAAGCATCTTCCCAAGCAAAACAAGAGAACAGAAGGCTGAACACGCCCCGTGCTCAGTGAACACGGGGGCATGCCCAAGTGTCAGCATAAAAGACAAAGCTGTAGAAGCTTCTATTACCCATCACGGGGCCGTGCTCAGTCGACACGGGGCCGTGGTCAACTATAAGATTCGCAGAATCCAAGCAAATCTTGATAGTACAGATACGCTTCTGCACACGGGGTCGTGCCCAGCGGACACGGGGCCGTGGTCAACTAATGCAGACAAGAGAAATTAATGAAGACAGAGAAGGAGGATGGACACGGGGCCGTGCCCACTGGACACGGGGACGTGCACGAGCTGCTGTTCAGGCTATAAATAGGGGTGCTTGGCTCATTTGCAAACCATCCCTTGGCACACCACCTCTCTCACACTTCACCCACCACCCACCACCATCACAACACCATCATCCACCACCATCATCCATTGTCCATCATAGAGTGTGTGAGTCGTCTCGGGATCCAAGATTCATCGTAAGAGTTCTTGACAATCAAGGCCATGTTTGCCTAAGTCTCTTACATCACTTGGTGAAGACAAAGTGTCTAGTGTAATACTTTTTATTTTCAATCTTTTCGCACTTTTTACTTGTTTATGTATTAATGACTTTAATAACTAGTTTCTTATGTTGAAGGTGATTCTTCTTTATCGTTTGTCCGTGGTGTCTTGGCATTATTTTACTGTCTATATAAAATAAAAGATTTTCACCATTCATATCTCCACGGTCTATATGGAGGTATGTTGGCTACCTGGTCGGGGGGTTAAGGGAACGGTTTGGTAAGAGTCTTGCCTTGTTCAGTGTATAGATCCTGCAAGGACCTGGGTCAAATTTAGTAGGACCTCCTTCAATACCCACCGGTATTGGATGGCGGGGGTCCAAACTCTTTGATCCCCTCATATGTAAGCTAGTATTAATACTTTAACCCGGCTACTTAGGACTGTATCCCTGCTGACTCGGACTACTTAGCCGAGGGTAACGTCACCTTCAAAAGAGGGGCCTACCATAATATGCATTAATAACTTAATTAATTATCTTTCAATAATCCGACCCTTTAGGATTGTAGCTGACTCAAACTACTGGATTGAGGGTAACGTCACCTTCAAAAGAGGGGCCTACTACAATAACTAAGATAATCTCTTAAAAAGTGCAAAAGTGCGGAAATAATCAAAGGTTACACTAAACACGAGTCGGAGCCAACTGATTCATCTTGTCTATCTGTTTTTCTTTTATTTTTATTTTTCAGCATTTTAGTTAGTTTTTATTTTTCTTGTTTAAAACCTTTTTCTAAACTTTTGATTTGATTAGACGTTGAGGATAAACAATTACTAAAAGCTCTTGTGTCCTTGGACGACCTCGGTATCTTGCCAACACTATACTAGGCTCACGATGGGTGCACTTGCACATATGTGTGTTTAGTGTTAGTAAATATCGTGTTTTATAAATTTAAAACTTGGCTAAAAAGTGTAAAAGGGCTTAAAATATACTTAAACTCATATACACACTTCACACGCGTCAAGTTTTTGGCTCCGCTGCCAGGGACACAAGGATTTTAAGAAAGTTAAGAATCAACGGCCTAATCGTTTTTTATAATTTTTTTTGGATTTTTCTTAATTTTTCAGCTTCTGCAGAACTCAGCACGGGCCGTGCCCGCTGAACACGCCCCGTGCCCAATCATTGGAACTGGCAATCCTGTTTTAAGTCAGACAGTAAGCTGAACACGGGGCTGTGCCCACTCAACACGCCCCGTGCCCAAGATTCAGTTACTAAAAACAGAACCGTAAGATCCCGATGGTTGGTAATTTCTGACACAAACATGAGTGATACTGATATTTTTTACTTTCGGCACTCTTATGGTACGTGGTGTCAAATATGTGGTGGCTCCCATAAAGAATTAGAATGTTATTTTCTAAATTATAAGCCCCATTATATAGACCCACCATTTTCCCGTATCCTTAAGAGGGGCGAAAGTAAAAATAATCCCTATCTCTCCCTCGAATGCTCTCAACCGGATCTTCTAGGAGAAATGCTTCTTGATGAACTATTTCAAATGGAAGATCTAATTCTTAATTGGTTAAAAGAACTTAGGAAAGACTTCAATAATTTATCTCAAGACAATAACCAAGAAGAATTATTGGGATCGCATTCAAATAAAAACAACTTCGTTGTTCCCGATGTTACCTCTAACTCTAGTGAGGACTTGAGAGATAGTCGTCCCTGTGTCGATTGTGCCGTGAAGGACTCCCCATCGACTTCGTTCGATGCATACATAGACCTGAGCGATTCGACCTACACCTTCTTTAACGAGAGCCCGGGAAAGGGTTGGACTTGTCCACCTACTTATAGCATAGGAATCACCCTCACCGACAACCTCTTGCGTTCTCGTCTTAATCTAGAACAATTAAGGTATCTTAGGCACTTTGGGGTTGTTCCATCCAGTAAGGAACCGCCCGATCCAGAAAAGTTCCTTAAAAATAGACAAATTTCATAAACAGCCTTTCGACACGGGGCCGTGCCCAGGTCAACACGCCCCCGTGTCTACCAAAAGATTCCTTTCTGACTTTTGTCCGAATACGGACAAAACGTGTCAGGATCTTGCCTGCACACGGGGCCGTGTCCAGCCGACCCGGGGCCGTGTTCAGCATGCTGTCGTTTTCTATAAATGCAGCCAAGAATCTTGCACATTTGGACCATCCAGGGACAGAGATTTGAAAGGATCTTCTCACCTACCATCCTAGGTATTTTCTAAAAGAAGGTTCTAACAAACATCTTGTCCATTCCTCTTTTATCCATTGCCTTCTTCATCTTTCTTGCTTCAACACCTCCATTAAAGCTTGAGATCACCATGATTCCAAGCTTTATTGGAGTGTTTATTAGGTTTTTGTTCAAGGAATCTTGTTAAAAATAAGTTGTACAACATTGTTTTAAGTTATTTCTGCTCAAAAATGTTTCATAAGCTAGAAAAATAATTTGAAACTCCAAGATTCCTTGTTCCAAAAATCTGCAGAAAGTTGAACACGGGGTCGTGCTCATTAAGCACGGGGCCGTGTCCGGTGTACTGTTTCATTAAAATAAACTATTTTTGGTTTGTTTTCGTAGAATGTCTAGTCAAAATAGTGGAACCTCTTCTGCGCACTCCAGAAACAGTCGAAGGGAACGAAGGTCATCGATTGAAGCAACTCTCGTACGTTACGTAATGGCATTACGTGAAGCTCTTGACGAGATGACTTCTGTAGAGGAGGTCCTAATAGACCGTATAAACTATCTTACGGCGGGGCTGGAAAACAGTTTTCAAGAAATTAACCTCTTGCACCAGAGGTTAAACATTCTTGTAACACCTCCCATGGATCCAATCCTCCCTCAAGAGGATTGGAACCTAGCACTTGGAATCAACAATCCTACTGGTTGGGACGACATTCCAGCGGAACCTCCTTTTGAAAATTTACAAGAAGTCCCGATGGAGGTTGTATCTCCTCAAACAGATGCCAATGAGCCCGCCTTTCTTCTCCCTAGGGAGATAGAAGAATGGCTCGCCGACGTGTGAGGAACCCATGCCCGGAGAAAGAAGTTTTTCAAGCCGCATCTAACCGAGGGATTTATCTTTTCGGAAATTTTGCTAATAGAACAAGTAGTAGGCTAAAGCTTCTTGGTTTAGATTTCTTGTGTTTCTTTGACCTAATTATCTAGAACTTTAACTATTAGGATTATTATGTAATTCTCTCTATGACTTAATGAATGATGGTTTTAGCTAATTTGGTGTTTGGATGATGTTGTAATGAATAAAACACACTCGGGATGGTGGAGGATAACAAGGGAACCTTGGACCAGCACCCCATGCACGAAAACAGGGCCATCCGACAAAATTTTCTTCATTACAGCAAGTTCAGCACGGGCCGTGGCCACCCAACACGGCCCCGTGCTGCACAATCTGCATGAAATGCCCAGTTCAGGTAAACTGGACACGGGCCGTGTTCACCCAACACGCCCACGTGTCCAGGCTTCTGTTTCTTTTTACAATTTTTTGTTACTGGCGACTGAACACGGGGCCGTGTCCAGACGTCCAGTAACACAAAATTTTTCTTTTTCACACCTTTTTACACATTCAATCAACCTAAAAACTTATTTTTGGGACACATTGAGGATAATGTGTAATTTAAGTGTGGGGGGGGGGGGGGGTTGCTAAAGCTTTGAATCTTGCAAGTCCTAATCACAAGCCTTACACAAAACTCGATTGGAACCGCTAATCACCCCAAAAATTTTTCAAAAAAAAAATTTCATTTTTTTTACTTGTCTTGGTTTAACTTGGGAAATTCAAGTTCTAAAAAGGTTATATTTTTACAAATTTACAACCGATGGCGTCGTGATAAAAAGAACCAACATAAGAGAATTATGAAAAGGCATGACAAGCTTAGTTGAAATTTGATTATATATACTTGATCACATAAAAACCCATTCCCACAAAAGTGAGTTTTGAGCCTTTATTGAGCATACAAATACATATCTTTAAACTAAACGCTCATTTTTCGTTTCTTATGTGAATAGCCGCTTGGTTCTTACAACTCTAGAACTTGCCACGACGATACATTCTCGGTCCTTACCAACTTAAACCCAAGTAAGTAAATGATGGAGACATTAGGACTAACCCTTTTTATTTCTACACCATTATTTTTTTTACCACCTACCCAAAATCCCCCTAGTTAACCCCTTTGAGCCTAAACCTTTTCATTTCTTAACCCAAACCAAACACCCTTTCACCCACCAAAACCCTTTTTATTTTTAACCCTTTGTTTTAGTAACAAGCTAGGTTTTTCTTATGACTTTTTCAAAAAAAAAAAAATTGTTGATGATGAAGCAAAAGAAATAAACAAGCAAGTTCATCAAAAATAACTTTGTTTGAACAATAGCTTCATCAAAATAAAAAGTGCAAAAATATAAAGTCTTACGAAAAATCGATGTTTTTTACGTTTTTCGCCCTTTTCTACTAACCACTAACCCAACCGCCTACCTTTAACCCAAGCCTAACCCTTCACCCAAAATTCATCTTGATATTTACAAAGGTTTATAGTTAAAAAGGAGGAGGATTGATTGCTTGACAAGCCTATGGTAGGAGTAAGTTCCATGCCGCTCTCGAGTGATTCACTAAAATACATCTTCGGCGGAGTGTTGAGTGATCCCTGTGAGGTATGTGAACTTGTATATAAATAGAATTTTAAAGAGACATGTTATGCCCTAATAAATAATTTATCTTATGAAAAGTTTTAAATAAATCATGACGAATAGGATTGTAAATAAAAAAATGAAACTTAATAAAGAATCTTGGAAATCCCGACACTCTATGACAAGCCCAAAAAACTTCTCTTCTACCCATTCCATTTGGGAGTGTAAAGCCACATTATAAAGAGTTTTGCTTGAGGACAAGCAAATATTTAAGTGTGGGGGTATTTGATGTGCACAAAATGCAACATATAAATTACATCAATTGTGGCATAAAACTAACCATTTTTTAGTACTAATGTTGGAAAAAGTGTGCTTTTGTCTTCCTTTTGTATTTTCAGGATTAAATGAGCTCAAATCAACAAAAGAAGCAAAAAGACAGCTAAATCTAACATAAATACAAGAAAAGGAACAAACGTGGCATGTCCGACCTCCCCGAAAGCATCTTCCCAAGCAAAACAAGAGAACAGAAGGCTGAACACGCCCCGTGTTCAGTGAACATGGGGGCGTGTGTAACATTCCTATTTTTATCATATAAGAATTATAAAGTTTAACCACCAGTAACTCGTTACTAGTTTATTTTTAATATAAATATATTCAACCCAAATAGTTTTAAACACTATTTTATATAGTTGGTCAAAATATTATATTAATTGGCTTGTATATGAGTGCCCTTTCTAATAAAATAAAAGTCTATAAAAATTTATACTATTAGACAGGTAACTTACGGATAGGTTGACCGTAAGAAATATGAAGTTCTTTGATGGGCCTAGGAACTGTATAATAAATTAAATTATAAAATACATTGTATTTTGAACCTACTCTATTTTTATTAAAACTTAGACCCAAATGTAGACAAAAAATATACTCGTTCTAATAACATATTTATTATTTTCTAGAACGCCATATTTTAGAAGTTATACGCTCCAAATAAGTAAAGCAGATAAATCAATTATAATATATAATAATAAAATAATAATATTAGTTGAATTATTATGGATGTGTGCGTGAAGAAGAAAATAATATATTAAAATAATTAAATTTAAAACTAAACACTTGAAAAGAATCATAGCTTCAATTGAATGCAAGTGTACAGTATGTGTCAAGAGAATGAGAAAAGAATATAAACAAAATATAAAATAAAATATATATATATCAGAACTTGTTACGTGTCCCACCTAAAAATCGAAATATATGCATACACTCTACGTGTCTATTTTTGATAAATCATCAAAGTAATTAAATTAAAATAAGAGGGTATGTGTGATGAATACAGTGCACGTGTCCCACAAAGAATTAAACTTTGCCTTCATGCAAAAGTTTTGTCATATATATATATATATATATATATATATGAAGATATGAAGAAGTGGTGCTCACCATTTTTCTACAACTTTCTCTCGCCATCCTCTATTTTTTTAGTTATTTATTTTATTTTATTTTTCACCCTATAATAATAATAAAGTCCTGCCCCATTTTCAGTATTTTAACTCCCGATCACTGCTACCCTTTCCGATTGATCTGAGCCTTATAACATATGTCAGGGCTCTGCCCGACTAAGTTTATTGGGGTTCTGTCTCGGGACATCGGGACAAGGTTGAATTAGGGGTACTATATTTAACACGAGTGCATTATATATATTTTTTTTATAGTCCAAAAGTTATACCCAAAATTTATACCAGAAGGCTTTCTAGTTAAAACCTAAAGTTACAAAGTGGGTCCATTATATTTTCTCACTATTTTATTTTCTTTTATCCCAAACCATAACAACTCTCATCAAAACTATTATTTTCTTATTATATATTATATTTTGTACAAATAAGAAACCCTAGTTAAGACACTCAAGTAATTCTACACAATCCCTAAAATTTTCAGAACAATCAGAATCAGGATCAGAGCCCCTAAAACTCACGGGGGGATATTCCCTACTTAACGATTATCCTTATAATTCGTTGTAAAATACGAGATTCTTCGATCTGTCGACTCAGCTAACCTACAAACACACGTGGCAACCATATGATAAAAAGTAACCCGTCGCGCCACGCGACAGGCGCATATGCTCCTGTCGCGACACGCGGGGGAACCATTTTTCAAGTATAAATAGAGGGGTGTGGGACTTGATTTCCTGCGTTCGTTCGACATTAAAATTCGATTCAGGCACTGAGATATCGTCCAAATACTACCAAACACACACTAGCACGAAACGCTGCTACGATACAGGGTATTAACTTGATCGCTGCTACGATTCAATGTCCGATCGATTGAAACTAACCGGCCGGATGTTTAAGTGCTATCCTTTGTTATTCGTCGTGATTCCGACAGGATGTTTGAGTACCACCCGAATTCGGGGAATACTCTGTCATTTGTTGTGAATCCGATGGATGTTTAAGTGATTGCACTTTGTCATTCGTTGTGAGGGTTTTAATCTCGTGAGTTATGGTAAATGCTGTATTAAGTTCCCTACCTAGTTCGTGTACACTAGGTTACAAGGCTAATCAATAGGCTAAGCTCTGCCTGTATAAATCTGCAATCTATCAAGGCTTATCTGTAGACTAAACTTTGCCCGTATGAATCTGCATGCTTATAATGTGAGTCATTCTCTTTTTATCAAATTTGTTTACAAAATCATGTTTATTTTCAAAGGTTATAATTACAGTGATTAAGTTTATGTAATCACCAAGTTACAGCCGGTATGTGGGGTTTTGTATACATTACTTGATAATCTTCACCATTGGGGCAGCCAAGGGGTGATATGACCATAGTCACAGACACCATTGGACGAATGGGCCAATGGGTCGAGTGACAAAATACTGTGGGTAGTTGGTTGATATCAGAAACATTGTAATCTCTCTTAATACTATAAATTATAACAAACGTGTCGTTTTAGCAAAATGAATGAACTCACAAGTATTTCCTGCTGACAAAACCTTTTTAAAACGCGTTTCAGGTAATTACAGTAGATTGAAGTAAGAGATGGATACGGCACTGAAAGGCTTCAAGAAGTGGCTTATTTTATTAATTAAATCAAATTAAGAAATATTGTTTTATGTAAATTGGGTTTATCCCTTATTAAAGCTACCATTGTAAAACATGGGTTTATCCCATCTATTAAATAAATAAAATCCGGTGTTTTCTAAACTCTGATATTTTTCCTAACTCACGGTCCTGATGAAATTTTCGCTACGATATTTTTCAAAATAATCACCGGTACCACTGGGCTGCTCGCGGCTCTCGATTTCCGTCCAGGGGGGGGGGGTCGGGGGCCGTGACAGAAGGTGGTATCAGAGCCACTGCTTTAAGCCAATAGGTGTTGTGATAATAATACCTAAATTTATATAAAAAGAGTTAGGAGATTGCTAATAACTGGTAGCACACATGATAGCATTTAGACTTGAACTTAAGAAAAGATGCTTTAGTATAAGCTTCGAGATAAGCTAAGTACTTGTGTAAATAAAGTATGATGAATTTTGGTATGCCGTAAGAATGACGATTAGAACATTGCAGGCAATAGCACTTAATTGCTATTAATTCTTGCTTATTGATATTATTTAGTCTAGAATAATATATGTTACGGGAATACAAATTTCCCTAATTCTGGATAAAAGCCTAATAAAAGAGACACTTTTAAAAATACTATTTATGGGAAATTTTCTCCGGCAAGACTGGGTATGGTGTAGCAGACTCTCCAGTTTGTCCGGATATACTGAGGTTACCTCTCCGGCGCGAACCGGATAAGACAGGGTATGTAATATGTCAAACGAGTGACAAGATTTCCCTAAATAGTATTATTACCAGATATTTGACTGGTTTTTAGAAATATGAATCTGTTAAATACATTGACCTGATAGATGGTATGTTTATTTTCAGCATGTGAAATATATGATTATATAGATATATATATCTATAAGGAATTCCAAAAGCCAAATAGGAATAAAGCACAAGCATATGTATCTAGAGTAGGCATGGGCAAATACCGATCCCGGTACCATATCGTCCCGATACCGACAAATCCCGATCCCGATTTTTGTGAAAAATGGGTACCGATACCGATACCGAAATACGTCGGTTTGGTACGGTATCGGTATCGGTACGGTATCGGTATTTTGAGGGTAAAATGCGGTATTATACCGATACCATACCGTACCGATACCGACAAATACCTAAAAGTGGATACCGATACCGGTACCGAAACCCCTTCGGTATGGTATTCTCGGGATCGGGATGGGATCGGTATTGGATACCACTTGCTCATCCCTAATCTAGAGTTCTTTATTAGGAATCTCTTTTCCAATATCAAACATTATTTCGTTTGATTATCTGCCTAGTAACTCGAGCGACAATAATAACAATAGAAACCCATTAAGTTGGGATACCATCAAAAGTATAAGAATTTCTAAATGTGTTACCATAAACTATTAACGCAAGTAAGAAACATGTAAAGTTGTGCTAGTGCACAAGAAAACATATGAAATTTAAATTATACGTCCACAAATGTTGAAGTATATCACACACGACATTCAAGGCAAGATCCTTGGAAAATATAAATTAGGCACGATAACACCAAGGCGAATTCCACTTTGCCACGTAATCCTACAAGCGACATAAATATTGCTGAGGTACGTTGTAACAAGATTTCACAACCATTGGTGCATAGTCTAATCAAAGTCATAATTATTATCATTGCAAAAGGAGTCACATACCTTTGCAAAATTCCCTATTTCATTTTATTCACATTCCCATGTAATGTCACTTAACAACAGTTATCACACGAAATTCCAGATAGAAGTTCTTATATTTCTTTCATTAAAATTTTGACTTCTGCATATAATAAGTTGACTTTCGTGTTTCTACTTCCTTTATTGATCATCATACCATGAGAATTTCTATCATAATAGCAAATAGTGATCTATTTCATTTCTTGGTAAATCCACACGTTACACATGCACTATTTGTTGCGCATGTGGTTCATTTGATTATGAAGACCACTGGAGGACTTCATTCCGATTTGTTATTTTATTCAAACTCAAATATCATTCCGCTCTTTGCACTATAAACCGCATTATTGCAAAACGATAACTCTTTGATATCGAGTCAATAAATTTTGTTAAACCATTGAGGTGAAGAATTTATATTTTTATTTGAGGTATACTCTCATTTAAGTTTATGTTAAGTTATTTATTATTGGTAATTTATATTAATTTTATTATCAGTAGTGTTAGTATTATTTTTAACACTAGGGTTATTGTCAAGGGCATGTATTGAATAGCCTAGCCTTAGTTAGGCATGGACTGGCCACATATGCTTAAACAAGGCAGCACTAACCAATATCCAACCATGATAATGACTAGTTAATATATATAAATTAAGTCATCATACTTATTTAATAAATTTTAATTATATATAAAAATATTTTTATAAAAATATATATACTTTGTACTGTAAGGAAAAGATATATTTTCATAAAACAATACAAGAATTAGAGGGACGAATAAAATTAAATAATTTTCTATCACATATTTTGTGGTAACTATGTACCGTAACGCTCTGGCAAGAAAATGACCATATAAGAATAATATGGTAGTCATCAACTACGTTGGGTTAGGGGAACATTGTAATATATAAGAATAGTCTCCGTTTTCACTTATTTACAACATTTGTAAATACATTCACAACATTATATGGTTCAAAATAAAAATAAGTAATCACATAGAATCGACTCATTAAGCGATATATATTTACAAATATTTTTGTACAATAAATATTTTTACACCTTTATTTACAACTTTCATTTAACGTTTTCTTTTACAAAATAATAATACTAAAATATTTTGTAATAACTTCATTGGGTATTTTGTAATATATATATTACATAGTAAAAATAAGTTATTTTACATAGTATAGTAAAATACTAAAATAATATTTATTTAAAAGTGGTGACCATTTACATATAGTAAAAATACGTAACAAATAATATATATTACATAATATATATATTTGATATGTAAGATACGGTTCAGACAGGAACACAAATAATATATATTACAATTGCTTTACAAAAATAATATAATGGTTGGTCATGCCAAAACAACTTGTTCTTATTATATTTCGATCTCTAGGACATAATATTAAAAAAAATGGTCAAAATATAGTCACTAATAGTGTACTATCACATTGTTTCACAATTAAAACAATTTGGAACTATAAACAATGATACACTAACTCTATTGTCTTTTGGTGTATTTTTTTGCAATTCACTCATCTCAACACTTTGATTTTCTCATATCATAAATATTTGACAAATCATTTTTCATACTTTTATTTTGAACCTGTCAATTCTAAGTCTTCCTCGGTTTCCAATCCAAGTAAGTTTACTTTTGACAAAGAAATTTTATTTCTAAAAAGTCATTCACATTCAAATATCTATTGATCATATATCTTTTAACTTGAACCTAGTCACTTAGGAAATTATATCATTTCATCTCATTTGTTTGTCATCGTTTTCTTAAACTAATTCAATTGAACCATTGAATCCTACTTATTGTACAACTCGTATTTACACAATTTGATATTTTAATTCTGTGTCATCTACCTTAAAAATTGTTTTTATTGACTAAAATATAACATAAGTCTAAAAGAAATATCATAACCCAAATCTGGAGGACGGCATTTAAAACAAGGTGGGGAGAATGTAACATTCCTATTTTTATCATATAAGAATTATAAAGTTTAACCACTAGTAACTCGTAACTAGTTTATTTTTAATATAAATATATTCAACCCAAATAGTTTTAAACACTATTTTATATAGTTGGTCAAAATATTATATTAATTGGCTTGTATATGAGTGCCATTTCTAATAAAATAAAAGTCTATAAAAATTTATACTATTAGACAGGTAACTTACGGATAGGTTGACCGTAAGAAATATGAAGTTCTTAGATGGGCCTAGGAACTGTATAATAAATTAAATTATAAAATAAATTGTATTTTGAACCTACTCTATTTTTAATAAAACTTAGACCCAAATGTAGACAAAAAATAAACTCATTCTAATAACATATTTATTATTTTCTAGAACGCCATATTTTAGAAGTTATACGCTCCAAATAAGTAAAGCAGATAAATCAATTATAATATATAATAATAAAATAATAATATTAGTTGAATTATTATGGATGTGTGCGTTAAGAAGAAAATAATATATTAAAATAATTAAATTTAAAACTAAACACTTGAAAAGAATCATAGCTTCAATTGAATGCAAGTGTACAGTATGTGTCAAGAGAATGAGAAAAGAATATAAACAAAATATAAAATAATATATATATATATATATATATGGGAGCCGCTAGAATGAGAACCACCACGAGTTATGAGAACCACGAGAACCGCACCCCGCGGGTGGCCGTCGGCGACGAAATTTTTTTTACACATAGATCCGTATATTTTAGTGGGGGGTTTAAATTTTCGGTTCAAACGGCGCGCCCGAGGGGGTAGTTTTTTACGCCCAAAGTTTGGTAAAAAAAAAAAGAAAAATTAAAAAAATTAAAAAACTACCCCCTCGGGCGCGCCGTTTGAACCGAAAATTTAAACCCCCCACTAAAATATACGGATCTAGGTGTAAAAAAAATTTCGTCGCCGACGGCCACCCGCGGGGCGCGGTTCTCGTGGTTCTCATAACTCGTGGTGGTTCTCATTCTAGCGATCCCCTATATATATATATATATATATATATATATCAGAACTTGTTACGTGTCCCACCTAAAAATCGAAATATATGCATACACTCTACGTGTCTATTTTTGATAAATCACCAAAGTAATTAAATTAAAATAAGTGGGTATGTGTGATGAATACAGTGCACGTGTCCCACAAAGAATTAAACTTTGCCTTCATGCAAAAGTTTTGTCATATATATATATATATATATATGAAGATATGAAGAAGTGGTGCTCACCATTTTTCTACAACTTTCTCTCGCCATCCTCTATTTTTTTAGTTATTTATTTTATTTTATTTTTCACCCTATAATAATAATAAAGCACTGCCCCGTTTTCAGTATTTTAACTCCCGATCACTGCTACCCTTTCCGATTGATCTGAGCCTTATAACATATGTCAGGGCTCTGCCCGACTAAGTTTATTGGGGTTCTGTCTCGGGACATCGGGACAAGGTTGAATTAGGGGTACTATATTTAACACGAGTGCATTATATTTTTTTTTATAGTCCAAAAGTTATACCCAAAATTTATACTAGAAGACTTTCTAGTTAAAACCTAAAGTTACAAAGTGGGTCCATTATATTTTCTCACTATTTTATTTTCTTTTATCTCAAACCATAACAACTCTTATCAAAACTATTATTTTCTTATTATATATTATATTTTCTACAAATAAGAAACCCTAGTTAAGACACTCAAGTAATTCTACACAATCCCTAAAATTTTCAGAACAATCAGAATCAGGATCAGGGCCCCTAAAACTCAGGGGGGGATATTCCCTACTTAACGATTATCCTTATAACTCGTTGTAAAATACGAGATTCTTCGATACGTCAACTCAGCTAACCTACAAACACACGTGGCAACCATATGATAAAAAGTAACTCGTCGCGCCACGCGACAGGCGCATATGTTCCTGTCGCGACACGCGGGGGAACCATTTTTCAAGTATAAATAGAGGGGTGTGGGACTTGATTTCCTGCGTTCGTTCGAAGTTAAAATTCGATTCAGGCACTGAGATATCGTCCAAATACTACCAAACACACACTAGCACGAAACGCTGCTACGATACAGGGTATTAACTTGATCGCTGCTACGATTCAATTTCCGATCGATTGAAACTATCCGATCGGATGTTTAAGCGCTATCCTTTGTCATTCGTCGTGATTCCGACAGGATGTTTGAGTACCACTCGAATTCGGGGAATACTCTGTCATTCGTTGTGAATCCGATGGATGTTTAAGTGATTG
This sequence comes from Helianthus tuberosus, assembly GCA_030545235.1. Classification (NCBI taxonomy): domain Eukaryota; kingdom Viridiplantae; phylum Streptophyta; class Magnoliopsida; order Asterales; family Asteraceae; genus Helianthus; species Helianthus tuberosus. The sequence goes on from CM060442.1 coordinate 39,057,348, forward strand.
CACTTTGTCATTCGTTGTGAGGGTTTAAATCTCGTGAGTTATGGTAAATGCTGTATTAAGTTCCCTACCTAGTTCGTGTATACTAGGTTACAAGGCTAATCAATCGGCTAAGCTCTGCCTGTATAAATCTGCAATCTATCAAGGCTTATCTGTTGACTAAACTTTGCCCGTATGAATCTGCATGCTTATAATGTGAGTCATTCTCTTTTTATCAAATTTGTTTACAAAATCATGTTTATTTTCAAAGGTTATAATTACAGTGATTAAGTTTATGTAATCACCAAGTTATAGCCGGTATGTGGGGTTTTTTATACATTACTTGATAATCTTCACCATTGGGGCAGCCAAGGGGTGATATGACCATAGTCACAGACACCATTGGACGAATGGGCGAATGGGTCGAGTGACAAAATACTGTGGGTAGTTGGTTGATATCAGAAACATTGTAATCTCTCTTAATACTGTAAATTATAACAAACGTGTCGTTTTAGCAAAATGAATGAACTCACTAGTATTTCCTGCTGACAAAACCTTTTTAAAACGCGTTTCAGGTAATTACAGTAGATTGAAGTAAGAGATGGATACGACACTGAAAGGCTTCAAGAAGTGGCTTATTTTATTAATTAAATCAAATTAAGAAATATTGTTTTATGTAAATTGGGTTTATCCCTTATTTCCTGCTGACAAAACCTTTTTAAAACGCGTTTCAGGTAATTACAGTAGATTGAAGTAAGAGATGGATACGGCAATGAAAGACTTCAAGAAGTGGCTTATTTTATTAATTAAATCAAAATTAAGAAATATTGTTTTATGTAAATTGGGTTTTATCCCTTATTAAAGCTACCATTGTAAAACATGGGTTTATCCCATCTATTAAATAAATAAAATCCGGTGTTTTCTAAACTCTGATATTTTTCCTAACTCACGGTCCTGATGAAATTTCCGCTACTATATTTTTCAAAATAATCACCGGTACCACTGGGCTGCTCGCGGCTCTCGATTTCCGTCCAGGGGGGTCGGGGGCCGTGACAGCGTGCCCAAGTGTCAGCATAAAAGACAAAGTTGTAGAAGCTTCTATTGCCCACCACGGGGCCGTGCTCAACGGACACGGGGCCGTGGTCAACTATAAGATTCTCATAATCCAAGCAAATCTTGATAGTACAGATACGCTTCTGCACACGGGGTCGCGCCCAGCGGACACGGGGCCGTGGACAACTAATGCAGACAAGAGCAATTAATGAAGACAGAGAAGGAGGATGGACACGGGGCCGTGCCCGAGCTGCTGTTCAGGCTATAAATAGGGGTGCTTGGCTCATTTGCAAACCATCCCTTGGCACACCACCTCTCTCACACTTCACCCACCACCCACCACCATCACAACTCCATCATCCACCACCATCATCCATTGTCCATCATAGAGTGTGTGAGTCATCTCGGGATCCAAGATTGATCGTAAGAGTTCTTGACAATCAAGGACATGTTTGCCTAAGTCTCTTACATCACTTGGTGAAGACAAAGTGTCTAGTGTAATACTTTTATTTTTAATCTTTTCGCACTTTTTACTTGGTTATGTATTAATGACTTTAATAACTAGTTTCTTATGTTGAAGGTGATTCTTCCTTATCGTTTGTCCGTGGTGTCTTGGCATTATTTTACTGTCTATATAAAATAAAAGATTTTCACCATTCATATCTCCACGGTCTATATGGAGGTATGTTGGCTACCTGGTCGGGGGTTAAGGGAACGGTTTGGTAAGAGTCTTGCCCTGTTCAGTGTATAGATCCTGCAAGGACCTGGGTCAAATTTAGTAACACCTCCTTCAATACCCACCGGTATTGGATGGCGGGGGTCCAAACTCTTTGATCCCCTCATATGTAAGCTACTATTAATACTTTAACCCGGCTACTTAGGACTGTATCCCTGCTGACTCAGACTACTTAGCCGAGGGTAACGTCACCTTCAAAAGAGGGGCCTACCATAATATGCATTAATAACTTAATTAATTATCTTTCAATAATCCGACCCTTTAGGATTGTATCCTTGCTGACTCAAACTACTGGGTTGAGGGTAACGTCACCTTCAAAAGAGGGGCCTACTACAATAACTAAGATAATCTCTTAAAAAGTGCAAAAGTGCGGAAATAATCAAAGGTTACACTAAACACGAGTCGGAGCCAACTGATTCATCTTGTCTATCTGTTTTTCTTTTATTTTTATTTTTCAGCATTTTAGTTAGTTTTTATTTTTCTTGTTTAAAACCTTTTTCTAAACTTTTGATTTGATTAGACGTTGAGGATAAACCGATACTAAAAGCTCTTGTGTCCTTGGACGACCTCGGTATCTTGCCAACACTATACTACGCTCACGATGGGTGCACTTGCCCATATGTGTGTTTAGTGTTAGTAAATATCGTGTTTTATAAATTTAAAACTTGGCTAAAAAGTGTAAAAGGGCTTAAAATATACTTAAACTGATATACACACTTCACACGCATCATCCCACAAGGTCGAGTTTGCATCCCAACGAACATATGAGGTTTCCATTGTCTTGCCATATGTCGATTCCACAGCAGGTTCGGGTTCAAGAAGCATCAGGGTTAAACAAAACAGAGACGAAGTGATTAGCTACCCATACAAGCTACCATGTTGCTATTATGCCTGCCGTCGCCTTCGCCAATCCTAAATGTCCTTCCACGAGCACCACTACCAGTGTTGTTGTTACGGTCATGAGGATTCCCAATACTGTCATTGTTCCCTTGGTTGTTGACATTTTGACTTAACAATAGTCAATCCTTGTCTAAGTCACCTTCGTTTCCATACTGTAGGCTACGATTATTAGTACATTTATGTCGCCGTGACTGTTGCCTCTAATGTCGTTGCTTGTAACGGAGTCCTGCGACCTTTCACCAACAGGGTCCATCTTTTTACATTCCGTGTCACGTCCTAAGGCACTACTCACTGTGCGGGCAGTTACACATTCCACTCTATAGTCAATTGTCATCGTTTATGTCCCGATTGATTCGTAAGATTTGGCTCTCAGGCATTGCTTACTAGGGTTAGGGACTCGATTGAAGTCAATCTACTGATGTTCGTTGTCAGAGAGCAGGGTCACCCTAACACTAGGGTTGGTAATGCATCACGTTAATCTTCTTGTCCATTGATCTTGCGGGTCGATTGAATAGCGCACGGTAAATCGTCAGAGTATCACAGAGGTGTCCATACTTCTGAATTTGAGGCGTCAATTCGTTGCGTCAAAGTAAACGAAAAAAAGTGATAAATGGTAGACCAACATTTAACGTTTCGACAACTGTATCAAAGACATTCGCACTATCACCTAACGTTTCTACACGGCTCGCTAGACGTTCAATTACGTATTCAAGTATCACTCAATATCATCGAGACTCGTAGGGGTTCAGAGGGAAGTGAAAGGACCATGTTCTAACGGGAGACAGTCATTGCTATGATCCCTATGGATCGTTGTGTTTCACATTTGGTCGAATAAGGAAATGGAACCCTTTTCACACTTGCTAGGCCTCGTTGGGACTCACATGCACCCCACATTATTATTATGTGTGCACCCACAATAATAACATGATTTGCATGCTCATCTTAGCTCCTCCTAACTCGTGTTAAATAGTTCCTCAGACTCGAGTAGCAAACAAAGAACATCACAAAACATGGGTCACGAATGTTTACTAATTATGTTGTGCAATCACTTAACACATGCAAGTAATACATGAATTCATATGGCTGTGCTAAACGTGCAATCACATGCAATATCATATGTAAGTGTTTACTAGTTATGTTGTGCAATGAGTAAACGAGAGACGAACCTTGCAGTTTGGAGCTGAGTGTCATGGTCGTATTCAGAACTTGTTCGGTTATAGTCTGGTTTTATAAAAACGTTTTAAAACCAAGTTCACTATAACCGGTGGCTCTGATACCAAACTGTCACACCCCCAAAATACCACATGCGGAATCCCCCGCGAGGCGTGTGACATACCAGGATCTAGCCACTAATCACATTGAACTCATAACACTATTTCAAATAAAACATTCATTTATTAGGATAAGCGTTACAAAACATTGTTTACATTTCAGCGGAAGCATACTACAATAATTAAGAGTTTCATAACCCAAGTGTGTAAAAGCCATTATACGTGTCCCATGATTCCATGTATCTCGACCCATGACCACTCCAGCTTCCCAGACAGTAAGTTCCACGTTCCACCAATCCATAACCTGCGAGCATGCACACAAATGTATCAGACAACGCTGGTGAGTTCATAGTTTTATGAAAACGTTTGGTTACCAAGTGTTTATTCCAGTTTAATAACAATTCTGAAAGTAATGTTGATAACAACTCGATACCGTACAAGATGGCTCCAGATTATTTTGACCTGTCCCCAATGCCCCTATCAAAGCATTGGGCATGACTGGGTCATTAGTTCACACCCGTCCTCTCAGGTACGGGGTGAGGGTGCCAAACCTAGATAGCGCTACCAACTAATACCCCGTTACCTCTCAGGTAACAAACAAGATGGGACTTAATGGTGATAGGAGTGAGTGTATTATCCAACATTCAAGTTTTTACCCAAAAGACTTATTCCTCTCAGGAATACCCACTGATTGTCCCACCCACGGGACGCATGCTCCAGAGAAGTGAACTCACCTTAGATTGCTCGGATTGTTAAGTTACTTTACCCGTTCCAAGTTGGTCAACCAAACCCTACCGTGGTTACCCAAGATGATCAGTTTCGTAAACACATATCTAGATCACGTACTCAACAAGTCACATGTAATACCATTGTCACGTATCACACAACAAACGTTTAGATTTCATACACGTTTATAACACCAGTTTATCTTTCCAACAGTAGTTACCAATAACATCAATTTCATAATAATTGAATCACAACACCAATTGCATTCACCACAAAGATCACCGTATAACACATAGCAAGTATTCAGTTCCTATACTAGTTCATCAAATATTACATAACATTCATCATTGAATACATCACCAATTAATCGAAGCCTCGTGTTATATAGTCACATTTACTGTTTTAAACCGTTCTGTTTGCTTGTTCACTTGCAGCATTCTCCACGAAGAACAAGTTCTTCGTGGGTTGTTCTCACGACGAAAGACCCTATCGACGAAGAACAGTACTTCATCTAAAAGTGTGGCGGCAAAGAACCTAGGTTGTTCGTCAATGGCCAGCCGACGAAGGATTAAGTCTTTCGTCAGCTTGGGTTCTTCGAGAGGGGCAGTCTTTCGCTGCTGTCCTCAACAGACAGTTACAGATCCTATTTTTAACCACTAACCCGTAATTTTAGTAAACACTCCCCATACTCCCAAAACGGATCATACATCATAATTTAATTAGTTACTGCCCACGATCACATAAACCCTAATCAACACTCTAACAGTTTAACAGTTCCAATAATTTAACCAGATTAAACAACACAATTGCATCAACCGTAGATAATATGTTACATGAACTCATCGAGCCCTAATCATCAAAACTATTATTATGCCAATACTAGTTCATCGACTAACATCATGAGTGACTTCGGATTCTAAACAGCATAATAATCCATAACCAACCAATTACGCTATCACTGTTCATACATACAAATGATTCGACACACACCAATCAATCAATCTTATTCACATAATCCATGAATAAAAGTCTAATCGTGTTTAACCCCTATACCCAACACATAATCAAGAATTCAATTTATTGATGAACTATACTAACCAAGAATGTTTAGGCTTCGAGGGAGAAAAGCTTGATCGAGAGAGATGGCACCTCGAAGGTATCACTGCCGTTCCTTGTTTGGGAGAGGTCTAGGGTTTGCATTGAAGTGATTTCTCTAGAAAATGAAACCTTATGCACGTAAATGGTCGAATAAATGAGCCGGAACCTCTTGGGCTTCGAATAGAATTGGGCTGAGAGCCCCTTTTCCGGCGAAGAACTCCCTTCGCGAAGGACCTTCTTCGCCATAACATGATTGTGGCGTAGAACCTTAGTTCTTCGTCAAAAGGACAGTCAACAGAGGATGGGTTCTTCACCGACTTGGGTGTGATGTGATGAACAGTCCAGTCTAAACACAACTCCTAGATTGTCATAGAACACCCAAACATAACAATACAACATCATTCAAACATCATGCACACGATACAATGTAAAGCGAATTGTGAAAACAGGATTGTGAAACAAGTGATGCGTAGAGGGAAAGACCTGAGATCTCGGGTTGTCACATGTAATGTTTTAGGTAGTCCATTTTATGCTAGTTTGATTTCCTAACCTGTTTTTTGTTTTAGTAGTGAGTCTACTTGTGAACAGAATGTTGGTTGGATTGTTGATTCAGGCGCGAATCAACATATGATCAAAGATGAGACTTGTTTACTTGACTTTATAGATGTTTCTGAATTTAAAATAACAGTTAAACATCCCAATGGTACAAATGCGTTGGTAACCAAGATTGGTTCTGTAAGATTGGTTAATAATGTGATTTTAAAAGATGTCCTTGTTGTTCCTGAGTACAACATAAACCTCATTTATGTTCAAAAATTGGCCAGAGATAACAAATTGTTGGTTGTTTTTTTTATGAAAGCAAATGTTATGTTCAGGACTTGTCAACCAAGAGAGTCCTGGTGACTGGTAATGAATTGGATGGTTTATATTTCTGTGGCAGTTCTTACATGTCTGATAAGGTGTGTTGTAGTTCTAGTAGTTACACTAGTCTTTGGCATGCTAGGATGGGGCATCCCTCTGATCATGCTATTAAAGTTTGGAAAGATAAATTGAACTTAGGAATTTCTGATCCTACTCTTCCTTGTGAAGTTTGTCAACGTGCCAAACAACATAGGGAACCATTTCCGTTGAGTAATCATACATCTAGTAACTTAGGTGATCTTGTACACTTAGATGTATAGGGTCCCTATAGGGTTGCTAGTAGGGAAGGACATAGTTTTTTTTAACTATTGTAGATGATTACTCAAGGGCAGTGTGGGTGTGTTTAATGAAAACTAAACATGAGGTTTTTGAAAATGTGGTTGATTTTGTAAATATAGTCAAAACTCAGTTTAAAAGAGACGTAACATGTTTTCGAAGTGATAATGGAACTGAGTTTGTTAACAACCAAATGAACAGTTTTTATTAAACAAAAAGGGATTATTCATCAAAGTACTTGTACATACACGCCCCAACAAAATAGGATAGTGGAAAGAAAGCATAGGCATTTGCTGAATGTTGCTAGGGCTTTGTTGTTTCAAAGTTGCTTACCTGTTAGATTCTGGTCAGAATGTATATTAACTGCTGCTTATCTAATTAATAGGACTTCCTCTTCGGTGCTAGGTGGTAGAACTCCCTATGAGTTGGTGTATGGGTTTGAACCTTTCTTAAATCACTTGAAGTTGTTTAGGTGTTTGTGTTTTTATACTGTGTTAAATGAATCTGACAAACTCAGTAGTCATGCTGAGAAATGTGTATTTATTGGATATTCCAACGAGAAAAAAAGGTTATAAAGTGTACAGTTTAGATAATAAAACAATATTTTTTTTTCTAGAAATGTTAAATTCTTTGAAACAGTGGTTCCTTTTAAGGATAAAAATGTTTTACCACAAGCTAATGATAATGTTTTTAGTGAAATAAATAATCTGAATTTTTTTGATACATATGAAACACACAGAAACCCAACAATTTAAAATTCCCAATGATGAAGGAAAGGAACTAAAAGAAATAGGGACACAGGTGTCTTCCGGTTTAGATGATAAGGATACTGATGCTGTTGACAAGGCTTCTAGTGAGCAGTCCACTATGAGGGAGCATGTCACTAACATGGATGAGTTTGTGATACCTATGTCTGAAGAACAAACCGTTTCTCAGAGAAATATTAGTGAGGAAATAGGTAACCAAAGCCAACTCAGAAGGTCAACTAGGAGTTCTACCTTACCTAAGAATCTTAGTGATTTTATAGTTGAGGGTAAAGTCAAGTATGGATTAGAAAGAGTGGTAAACTACTCCAACTTGTCATCAGAATATAAATGTTTTACATCTGTATTAGATAAGTCTGTAGAACCTAAAAATTTTAGTGAGGTCTCTAATGATCCTAATTGGATTTCTACGATGAATGAGGAAATTGAAGCGTTACATAGAAATCATACGTGGGATCTAGTTGATTTACCACCTGGTAGGAGTGTTATAGGTTGTAAGTGGATATATAAAATAAAATATAAGTCCATTGGTGAGATTGAAATGTTTAAAGCTAGGCTTGTTGCCAAAGGCTTTAGTCAAAAACAAGGAATTGATTTTGACGAAACCTTTTCTCCAGTTGTTAAACTTGTTAAACTAGTAACTGTTAGATGTATAATTTCTTTGGTTGTTGAACATAACTGGAAATTATATCAACTTGATGTGAATAATGCTTTTTTATATGGTAGTCTTAATGAAGACTTTTACATGTCTCTACCTGATGGTTATTTCTCAAAAAAATGAAAAACGAGTGTGTAAACTAAAAAAGTCATTATATGGCCTAAAGCAGGCACCTAGGATGTGGAATGAAAAATTGGTTCATGTCTTGGTTGATTTGGGATTTAGTCAAAGCAAGTGCGACTACTCTTTGTTCTATAAAGTGACTGAAACTGTAATTATTTATCTACTTGTTTATGTAGATGATATAGTTATCACTAGGAATAATTTGAATGAAATAGAATTGATTAAAAGAAGTCTTAGGTCCAGGTTTTTAATAAAAGATTTGGGAGATTTAAAATACTTTCTTGGCATAGAAGTTTTAAATGTAAAAGAAGGGATATGTCTTTCACAAAGGAAATATTGCTTAGAGTTATTAACTAAGTATGGCATGACTGCATGCAAACCAGTTAATAACCCGATTGAGCAAAATCATGTTTTGGTAAATATGTGTAAAGAAAATAGTGGTGTTCTTGATAGTATTACAAGTTATCAAAAGTTAGTTGGCAAGTTAATTTATCTTGCACATATTAGACCGGACATCTCTTACATTGTGCATTACTTAAGTTAATACATGCATTCTCCGACACGTGGTCATCTAAAATTTGCGTTTAGGTTATTGCGATATCTAAAACATTCACCTGGAAAAGGCGTTTTATTTAGTAAAGGGTCAGCGTTTAACTTGAGTGCATATGCAGATTCGGATTGGGCAAAGTGTCTTGAGACACAGAGTATCGCTCCTCAGCTGAAGCTGAGTATCGCTCTATGTGTGCTGCTACTTGTGAATTGGTTTGGCTAAAAAATATGCTATTAGAATTGGGTATTAAGGTTCAGTTGCCTATTAATGTGTATTGCGACAATACAACAGCTTTGTCTATAGCTGCAAATCCTGTCTTCCATGACAGGACTAAACATTTTGAACTTGATTTGTTCTTCTTAAGAGAGTTAATAGCTAAAAATGTTTTAAAGCCGTTGGGTATTTGTTCAAAAAGGCAATTGGCAGACTTATTCACTAAAGGGTTATTAATACAACAGCATAATCATATGTGTGAAGGTATTAAAATGTACAATCCGTTTGGATATTAAACTAGGGGGGGGGGGGGTGTTGAAATATCTCTATTTCAGTTTAATATTTTGTGATTTATATAATGATTATTGATAAGTGTTTGTGTTGATTTTTATATTTCATATTTCATATGATGGAGAGGAACTGGGCTGCTGCTGCTATTAAAAGGAAAGGAACTGGGTTGCTGCTACTATTAAAAGAAAAGGAACTGGGCTGCTGGTATTGGGCTTTGGGCTGCTGGTGATATTAGGCTTCAGAAAGTCGGCCAAGTGAAGTAAGTCGGTCAAGTGAAGTTATAACAATCGGATTTGTTTGATTGGATTTCTTTGGGCGTATAAAGCTATTAGTCTGGAGTCTTCTTCGAGAATTAGTATAGATATTTTTTTACACAGTCTCTTTTGTTTCTCTCTCTAAATACCTAGGGTTTCATTTGATTAAACGATGATTCATCTTGAATCAGTGGTTTAGATCGAGATTCGGTGTTCTTGTGAGTGATTATCTTGTTGATAATCCTGTTAGTTGAGAGTTGAGAGTTTTTTTGTAAGATTGTGTTCTCTGTTCTTCATAGTTGGTGTAATCGCTGAAATATTCAGGGTAATAAACATCATTGGGTTGGGTTTATTGTTTCAATTACTTCAGTTTTTTGATACCAATTGTGATATTTAGTATTTGTGTAGGGATTTTTTATTCGAGTATGGAAAATGACAAAGATACACATCACATTAGTGGCACATGGGTTAGACTTAACAAAGGAGATGGATGTTGTTAAAGGTTTGAATAAAAATGGAACATCTAATAAAACTTTTGGAGATAAATCGACGTTTTAAATCTTTTGGAGGAAATTGGATATACATGTCAAAACATAGGGAGCAAAGTTGAATTTAACTCTAAAGGTTAAGATAAAGATAAAGATAAAGATAAAGATAAAGAGTAGGAACAAAGTAATAAAGAGAAAAATTACAAGGCTGGTTCGAATCTTCGTCAAAAAATTGCTCGATATGCTGAGGATATCGATAAAGAGATTCGATTTATCCAGGTGCCAAAGGATAGAATGTTGGTGGTTTCGGGTCAATTTAAGTTGGAAAAAATGGGTTTGTGTGATATTGGGTAGAACTTAAAGGTTAAGTGGAGCTTAGAAGGAGATGCAAAATTGAAGTTATTAGCTATTCTGTTAGCTAGCTAGATGCACTACTAGAAAATACACATAACTTGACACGCGAACAACGACACACGCTCATTTTATGACATTCGAAAGCTTGTGTCATGAAAAAAATGTCATGGTTTACAAAATTCAATAAGTTTATGCCACTCTTTTTTGTGTCATAAAGAAAAACAATATCTATCTTGACACGCAAACGATGACACACACTCATTTTATGACATTCGAAAGCGTGTGTCAAGAAAAAAATGTTATGATTTTACAAAAATCAATAAATTTATGACACTCTTTTTTGTGTGTAATCTTTTTAGCGTCATAAAAAAATATTATCACACTCTTTTTTAGTCATCTTTAAAGCAATGTCATGTTATATTTTCTACGTTAAATACCTCAATTAATTTAATTGATAAAGATAAATCTGATTAAATTCCACAAATTTCTAAATTTATATCATAATGTCGAGGAAAAAAATATAATGTATGCCCATATTTTTTAGAGTTAGCAAACGCAATTTATTAAAAGAAAAATTACATACATTAAATGGGCTAAAGACGTGAATTATATATACTATAACAAAAAAGACAATTAAGTTCTTATTAATGCACGACCTTCGAAGATTAATGAACACATGTTGGTACTGCTACCGAAGTTGTTCGAATGATATAGGCTTAGGTTGTGAGGTATAAATTTAAATTATTAATAATATTTGACCAATTCTATTTTGAATAAAACTTTTGTAAAAATGTATATAGTAAATTTTGAACAAAACTTTTGTAAAAATGTATATAGTGATAAAGTGTCACAACTATATATTCAAAATTTTATAAAGGAACAATGATTATATGAAAGGGCTTGCGTTTGGTAATTATGTATATTAAGGCCCCATATGATCCATTATATCATTTAACAGATTCATAAAGAGTCAACATCATTATTAAGACCCACTATGATTCATTAAGATATACATGATTCGACGTTGCCTCACTCTATCAAACACGACTTACTACAACGCCTTATAACCCTTAAGAATCAACATGAGACACTAAAACCAATTATGGCCTATTAAAAGTCTCATAACCATTAGGCCCAAAATGGTGAGTTAAGACGTGTATTAGTGTCCATTATAGTATAGTATGGCTCACTACAATCCAACATAAGACTTTAAGATCCAATATGTCTTAATAAAGCCCATACTATTAAGGCCCGATATGATCCCTTAAGGCATATACACTCTTTTATTGCTCATTATGATATACTACGACTCAATACAAACCAAACATGCATGCTATAATATTTCCCATCACGTTGTAATACAACCGAATCTAACTTATCAAGACGTAACATGCCAATATTAAGCCCATAGTGACAGTTAAGGCCCGTTATGATCTATTAAGACATATACCTATTGTGCCCATTATCATATATTGTAATTGACTACAACCCAGTATTACTATCTAAAATACTATTTTACCCATCTATGCCCATTAACATGATTATTAAGACCCATTATATTCCATTAAAATATGTATTAACTAATATTGATCACTATGTATATCCACGACTTACTACAACCCAATATAATCATTTAAAATCTAATGTGACCCAATAAACTCCATCATGTTTGTTAAGAGCTATATGATTACTATCAAGGCTTATATGACACATTAAAACTTATCATATTCATGGTCTAATACTCTACTTTTGGTTAATCTTTAATCTTAAGCATGATCAAACAAAAGGTTAGTCGAAGTTGGTCAATCATAGTTGGTTTGGTTAAAATATGCAAATCAAAATAACGTATATAAACGAACTTATGAGTAAACTAAAGAATCAATATTTTTTTTATTATTTACAGATAATATTATTTTTATTATAGATAAATAATTATTTATAGCTAATATTATTTGTATTATAGATAAATAATTAACATTAATTGAAACGTGTTCTACCTATAACTAACTCATATAAATCTAGGATTTAAAAATCACATTTTATACAGTTTCCTTAGACCATGTGTAATGGTTAATGCCCCCTAAGGGGTATTTTTCGCCACATCAACATTATAACGCCCTTGCAAAAAATATGTAACGGTTAATTCCCATTTCATTCAATACTTACTATTTTTTTCCTCCTCCTTGGGCATTATTCTAGAAATGTCCCTCCCTTTTCATGCCCCTATAATGCCCAAAGGGATGGTGCTAGGGGCTTTATCAAACTCTTTCATGCCCCTATAATGCCCATTACGCATGTTCTTACGTATGTTTTTTTTAATCAATCTATTATCTATTTTTTTAACGGCATTATCTATTATCTCATACATAATGTATATAAGAAAGAGAAAGTTGAAAATTAAGGGATCCAAGTTATAACGCATAAGTTACAACACTTTAAAGCAATAACCTATAGAAATGCAACTTTTGAAAACACAAATACACAACCTATAGGAATGAAGCACAAGGATTGTGATCCACACCATCTATTCAAATCCCCATACACACTTGAAATACAATCCTGACCCTCAAATTTTAAAACCTTGGTTCTTTTTTGCCCTAAAAACTTGAAACAAAACACACTCCTCTCTCCTTTGGTCATTTCCTTGTTGCACAAAAATGGAATCTGACGACTAAGAACACAGATGAAATCGAAAGGAGCGGTGGAGGTTTTAGGTTTGCTGAAGCAGTCCGTCTCAAATCAAGAACATGAACATGGATTCATACCTGTTTGGTTAATTGAAGATCGAAGGTTTTTTTTTTGACATTCGGTTCTTGAAGTTACGCACTATAATATCATTTTTATTTTTATTTAGAATGTCCTTCAATTTTATGATATGTGATACTTGGAATTTGGATTTTTGATCCTTAAATGTTTTAAAACTTCTGTTATAATATGTTCTTGTGTCTTTTTGATACCTGAAATCTGGATTTTTGATACTTAGATATGTGAATTGTGATACTTGTAATATAGTTCTTTGATATTTGACTTTACTTTATGTTTCGGGAATCTCAATTGATCGTATCCTCCGCTCAATTCCCATCGCCATCTTCCAGGTTCCACCCGCGATGGTCATCTCCTCTAATCGATGCCCGCTACAGCGCCACTGATGATTCGCGGTTGAGTTATGGAAGAACCACCAGACAACCATCATCACTGTTGGAATCCTTGTCGGTCGACTCCTCTTCGCTTCAATCCTTATGTCAACTATGGACAGGTATCGTTTTTTTTCTCCTCCATCCACCTTGCTTCAGTTTCATTTAGGGCTTTGATTAAAATATTCAATTTAGTTGTTAATTATAGGGTAGATGTGTGTTCGAAGTGGTATTTCATGTTAGGGTTCGATCCCTTTGTTATTAGATTTATTCAATTATATGAATTATGATATTGATTTTATTGAAACTTGAGACTGATGTTATTATGGTTGTAGTACATGTTTTGAGTTTTAATTTAGTGAAACAAACTGATTGCAAAAAGAAATAAGCAATTCTAATAAGCAAATCAAACACCTTTAATGGTGTCATTATGTACAACAAGCAAATCAAACACCTTTAGTGGTGTCATTATGTACGGCCTTCGAATTGGCCTGGTGAGGTGTTATCTACCTACTCAACAATTTCGTAAAGATTTTTTTGGTGTTTTGTTTGTTTGGTGATAAATTACATAATAATAATTATCTTTTCGATAATCAGGCGTTTCAAAGTGCAGCACTTTTTGATTCTTTAACGGTTCAGGAGAATGTTGGATTTCTTATGTAAGTTCCTTGTACTAATAAAACTCCTTTGAGTTGTTCCTCGTTTCTCATTTGTAATTTCTTCTTTGAGTTTAATAGGTATGAGCATTCAAGAATGCCTGAGGATAAAAATAAAGAACTTGTTGCAGAAACATTGGCTGCAGTTGGATTAAAGGTGAGTCAAAGGAAACATCATTAAAAAAACTTGGAATTTTAACATTTTTTGTGTTATTTTTAGAAATTTATGTAGCGGTGACTGGCATTCTTTTGAAATGAGACATTTTAATCTAGAAAAATAATAGAATTGTCCTTTTTTTGCTACTTTCTGATGAAGTTGTGGAGAACAACTAGCGCAGAAAAACGCGCTAAATATAAGGTTTTTTTTTTGTTTATAGGATCACCAGAATGCTTATCTTGTGTGTTAGATTCTTGAATTGACAACTAGTCTACTATGATTTGATTAATTAATTGACAACTGTCACTATTGGCTATTCTCTAGTTTCTTCTAAAGTTAATTGACCTTTTTTGGCAGGAACTTGAGGATCAGATGCCATCTGAGTTGTCTGGAGGAATGAAAAAAGAGTCGTTTTAGCACGATCTATAATTTATGATACAACAAATAATACAATTGAACCAGAGGTATATATAATAGTGCTCTTTTATATAACTATTTAGTATAATGTTACCTTCCTTTTTGTCCCTTAATATTCTTGATGTGTTGGGTGTAATTGTTATGTTGTGCCGCAATCATGAACATGTGCTTTTGTATGATGAACCAACTGCAGGACTTGATCCAATTGCTTCTACCATAGTTGAAGATTTGATCCGGTCCATTCATTGCAAAGGTGAAGATGCACTCGGGAATCCCGGAAAGATTGCATCTTATGTTGTTGTGACTAACCAACACAGTACCATTAGAAGAGCTGTTGACAGGTTGCCATTTGTTTGTATAATTGTTGTCTCAGGTTGTATGAAGAGTAGAGGAATACTCGGCTTTGGATATGGATGGCTTTTGCGAAGAATAGTCAAGTTAGGAAACAACTTTTGTTTTTAAGTGACCAACTGTATTTTAGGTGTCGGCGAATGTATTGTCAAACAATATTTTTGTTAATGTAAAAATATTTGTAGTATAATTGCAAATGATTATATAATGGGTTTTTTGGTATATATATGTGTGTGTATTTTATTAGAAAAATAAATCTTTTGATTTGTTTATTATTTATTTATGAGTCAAGGGTAAATTAGTAATTCTAAAGTTTTTTTTAAACAATTGAAAGCATGACATGCATAATGAACGTCATAAACACGTGTTATAAATGTGTCATGAATGCGTGTAAAAAAAGTGTCATAAACACGTGTCATAAAATGAGTGTCATGAATGTGTGTTATTAAATGTGTGTCATAAACGTGTGTCATAAATTTGTCAAAAAAAACATGACATACAAATGCATGTCATGTTAATTTTATGACTCCTCAATCAACAACACGCTTTTGCGTGTCATAATTACCGTTCTATGACGCACAATGTGCGTCAAGAAATGTGTATTTTCTAGTAGTGTTTGGATCAAAGCTTGAATACGAAGATGAAGATCCACCACTCTGTGTCATATTACTACTCTTTGTTCCAGACGAACTGTTAGCACTAAAACCAGTTTGGATCTTTGGGCTAGGTCTGGGGGTAGCCTCAAACTTGTTCCCTCTGTAATACAAACTGACATCTTGTTTAGCATTTGGATTTGTCATGATAGCAATTTTCTGAATATCTAATTCATGCTCCTCAATTTTCTGAATGAACTGTGCCAAATTCATATTCTCAGACTTTCTCATGTGTTTCACAATCATCAGATATGTTCCCCATTTTTGTTGTGGTAATGCATCAGCAAGTTTATCAACCCATTCCTCATCATCCTTTTCAATGTCCATTCTTCCCATTTCCAGTACCAAGTGACAGTATCTATCAATAGTCTCCTTTGTTGTTTCATGGTCGAAAGTTGTAAACATATCAAATGATTTCTTCAATAAAGCCTTTTTATTTTTAATCATATCTGCACTTCCTTTGAACTTCTGAATCAATGCATTCCAAATTGATCTAGCAGTACCCTCATGTTGGAGCAAAACAAATATATCTTCTTTAATCGCTTGTTGAAGAAAATTAATCATCATTTTCTCACTCGTGAATTTCAATTTGTCACCCTCTGAGTAGTCACAAATAGCTTTTACAATCCCACGCTCGTTTTTTTTGTTTTCATAATCTTTGTGTAAAGCACACCATTCGTCAAACTTATACGCTTGCACCCAAGTTTCAAAACGAACCTGCCAACCTTTGAAATCTTCAATGTACATCAGTTTTGGTGGTTTCTGATGAGTTCCAGTTTCATTCTCACTGTATAAAGTTTCAGCAGCAGTAACTGGTGCAACCAGTGAAGCAAATGCATTATAGAATTCCTCAGCCATTTTTCAGAAATCTAGAGATACTTCGGGAAACACCTCGAATCACTGTTTACAAACAAACAAACGATTAGTTTAAACGAACTGAATACGTAAAAGTGTGTGACGATGGAATCAATCTAGGACTCGTGTTAAAGATTCACGGACACGTTCAATGTAGTTCGGGTGAAATCACTGAATGAATGGGCCAATCAAAACGAAATGGATTCAATTGGGCCTTCACTGATCGGGCCGATGATATTATATTTTATATTGGGCTGAGAACTTTAATTCACTTGGACGCTAATTGGACCTCAAATTTTATACCAACTGATTTTACTTGACTCATAGGATTTTTTATTACAAACATCACATGCACACTGACTTGCAGTTAATGAATCACACGATACTTCACATGCAATGTTTCAGTCAAGAGCCGACAAACACAATTACCAACTGAAATTCTGTTGGACCGAAACTTTGATCAGATCAAATCAAGTATATCACGTGTAATGATGGGCCGACAAACTTTATTTAAATCTTTTGATTGGGCCGATTGTTTTAATGAACTACAATATCACATGTAAGGACCGATGATTGATATCATTAAAGATGGTCAACAATTTTTAAACATGCAAATTCTTGATCTTTACAAATGGTGTCCTGACAAACTTTAATTCATTTTCACATGTATTTTGATACAAATCACAAGCTATTCTGTCAAACAATTTCTTGGGCCGATGATCACATGCACTTAACTCATGACATTTTATGACATCCACCTATGAGATCTCATGCAATTTGAAAATGGCCGACAACAATCTTTCACTACAAAATCCTATTGGGCCGATAATACTGATCAAGTGATGACAGTTCAAATCTCAAATGAAATCAAATAGTTTCACGTTCAAACGAAATCACAATAGCATGCACTCTCAAACGAGATTAAGTCCTCATTTTCAAACGAAATCAGGTAAATATGTTTTTTCAAACGAGATTACCCAGAAACTTCAAACGAAATCAGATAAATGTGCTTTTTCAAACGAGATTATCAGGTTATTTCAAACGAGATCAGTATGACATCAGCATATTCGCAAAGCTTTTCAAACGAAATTATAGGTTTTTATCAGTTTTAAGTCGAATTTTAGTCCAAAACTTTCAAGGATTCGTTAACACTATGTTTCGCTTGATATTTGAGAGTTTTAAGCCATTTCAACCATGAAAACTTGTTTGAATCAGAAAAGAAAGAGTAGAAGTGAGAGAATCCGGTAACATCAAGCTGAATTTGGTATGAACTCCTCGTCCTGAGCTCTGATACCACTTGTAGGATCGTGTAGCGACCCAAACGAGTCGTTCAGAAGAGTTCCTATCTATACGAAAGGCGGAAACAAACGTATATACTATGAAACAGCTTGAATATCACTTTAAACGTCTTGTATATTGATTTGACAACGATTACATGCAGTAGACAGACCGACAGCACTTCGGTACACAAATCAGATTTCGTTACAAATGAAAAGACAACAAGCCTATTTATAGCCTTCCTTATTCCGTTTGAAACATGACATAATAGTTCAAACGAAATTACCTAAAGTAATTTCAAACGAAATTAGGTAAGAATCATTTCAAACGGAATTATGTAAAATACATTTTCATGCAAAAATAGATTCTGTTTCATGTATGTTCGTGTGATGTGGCAATGATGATGTCATATTGTGATGTCATCTTTATGATGTCATCATGAAGAATGATGATATCATTCTTGTTCAGATCCGCAATAAATCCAAGACTCGATATAAGACGAAGTCGACAGATGAATGCACCAATATCCTTCGTCACGTTTCATTGGTTCGTTCACTAGCACTTGTTCGTTGAACCTCGGTGTCTCGACCGGTTAGTCATTAACCGAGGTATATTTTTCTCATCGGTAGTTATATATATTTTACTGTGCTCGTACTTGTTTGTAACCGGATTCTCTCGGGTTTCGTTTTGTTGATCATGAGTTTTATATTTCCGCTGAGTTTTATTAATTAACTCGTTTAATTAATTAACTATTATTTATTGAACCGGGTTTTTGATAAATAAAATTTTGACCGATCACCACGGAAACATAACTCACCACCACCATCGCCGCCGCTCTAGGGTTGTTCCCTTTCTTGCCAGATCGGGACCATCCCTAGCCGTCGTTTTTTTACCGTCGTCTACATCGGGTTTTGTCAGCCGTTTCCGTCTACATCTGATTTGAGATAGTTCGTTGATGGTTGTGGTCTGACCGGTAACTGTCATACGCCAACAATCGAGGCAACTTGGTCTCCGATCGGGTCGTTCCAAAATGTTGTTCATTTCTGTTGTAAATTTTGCGATTAAAACAAATTCACTTCAAGGGCCTTTTTGGTTTGATTTAATTGTTGGTGCAGACACCATAATCAACAAGGCTGGTTGTTTTTTTGTTAGGGTTTATCGAAGAGCTATAAAAAAAATTGAGCAGACATCATAATCAACAACTCTGGTTGTTTTTTGTTGGGGTTTTTGAATCAAGGAACTATAAAAAAATTGATATATATTAATTAATAATAATAAAAGAAAGAAATGGATTTAAGGAATACTTTATATTCCTTTAATAAAAAGGAATTAATAATAAATAATTAATTTCTTATATATAAAATTATCAAATTACCCTTCTAGTTAACGAACATATTAGATGGAGTTAAGGGCGGGGAGCAGATTAGAGTAAAAGTACAAACAACAAGGAGCAAAATGGATATTTTTAAACTATTGGGGCAAAAGCATTAAAATGGTTAAACCATAGGGATCAAAAACGAAGTTAACTCTTAATTATAAGTGTACAAAGCTTATTGTTTTCGACGCTTTTAACCTAATGAGTATAATTCATTCATGAAAATTGATACTAGTACAAAACCATATTTTTGGTGGTGTCAAATTCAATTTTTGGTGGTGTTTTAGAATACAAAACACCAGATTACCACACTAATAAAAAAACACCACCAAAAAAATAGATTACAAAGCACCATTAATGCTTAGAAGTTACCATTAAATTGCTTTTTTTGAGGGTGAAGTTATTAATAGCACCATTAAATTGATTTTTTGAGGGTGAAGTTGTTAATACAACAACAAAGTGAACCAATCAAAACATTTTGTTAGGCATCATATGGATCATAATCCTACGGTTTTCAATTGCTCTCATCCTATTCAATCAATGGAGCAAATCAAGCCTCTAAAAACACAACCTTTATACCCACATATATATATACAGACACAATGTTAAAACAAAATCTTTTTTACAGGGAGAAAAATGTTAAGGAGGAGCAAAGCATCACCGGAAAGTTTTCCGGAACGGCTTACACAGTATCAAGAAACCGGTGATGTGGCGTAAAGCGTATCAATGGCCTTATCTACGAAGAGACACGAGATTTTTAAAGATCTTTCTTGATCATTTTATAAGTGTTGCCATCAAATACACCGAAGATATTCGCCGAAAACCTATTACGGCGATGGACGTCATTTATAGTTTGAAGTGCCAAGGATGTACAATTATACACTCTGCTGATTTGGTTTGATTGTATGTGTTTAAATTGTTATTTTAAAAAATGACTTTATAGAAATCATGTTATTATCTCATTCTTTGTAGCTTCCCATGAACATGTAATTTTATTTCATTATGCTTGTAGATTTTATACATTTTTTGTTTGTGTAGTTTTTTGTTTTATTTGCCTTTGTATTAGATCTTGGATGTTTTATAAATAAAATAAAACTAAAAAACATTTGTTAAGAAAATCCATCACCAATAAACTTTTATATTTTATTTTTAAAAAAATATAAAGATAACCCAAGTGAACCAATCAAAACAGTGTCAACATTTTTTGATATTCTAGTAGTGGATTGAATGGTGGTAAATGACTAAATGCATATTGACACGTGTTAGAGACTTATGGTTTCTTATAATGACTTTGTGGTGGTGTATTTAGATATTTAATGGTGGACTAATTTGGTTTCTATAATTAATTTTTTAGTGATGTTTAGAGATTTAATGATGGACTAATTTGGTTTCTATCATTGAAAAGATAGACACTAAAATTAACAAATATTATCTACCGTATGGTGCCAAAAACTGAAATGAGGATTTTGATGATCAGGCAGCACATGATAAGAATGTGTTGCTAAACGTCAAAGAAAATGACATAAACCTTGGCCAAGATCCTCAACAACCAACCAAACTGGGACGATAGCAATAATTATAACTTTCATCCTCATGCATAAAATCCTTCTATAAATAGAGACCAGGAAGGCACTAGTTTCCTCATCTTATATTTGTCTTTCAAAGTGAAAATGGCTTCTAAGACATTTCTTCTTCTTGCCCTTGTTTTTGCTGTCGTTCTTCTAATTACCTCAGAAGTAGCCGCTAGAGACTTAGCCTCCAACCATGACGGTAAGAACAGTTTTCGCGTTAGTTTTGTCATTACAACAAATAACTTAATCCCAAATAACTTATAATATTTACGTTAAAAGGTGCCATCTCAATGTTTTTAAGCTACATAATTAACATCTATATTGTTACTTTATGTGCATCTATCTTTCATAATGTTATATATTCATATGTGGATCTTCTGTTAACTTGTACTTTTATTACCCTTTATTCGTTGTGGTGTGTTATCATTATTAGAAGCATAAAAACCATGCAAAATATGAATAACTACATGGAATGATGCAGGTGAGGTTGATGGCCGTAACAACGCCGGCGGACATGGAGGATACAACAACGGAGGCGGACAATACAACATTGATGGACGTGGAGGATACAACAGAGGCCGCGGACGTGGAGGGCATGGCAAAGGTCGTGGTGGCCGTGGAGGACATGGAGGATACAACGGTGGTGGTGGTGAAGAGGCAACTGCTTATAAAGAAACTCAAAACTGACGATAAGCATATTCGAGCTGGATGAATCATATATAATTTCACGAGTCGAGTATTATAAGAATGTTTTATCTTGCATCATCAGTACGTACTCCAAATATATGTAATAAATGGCATGACTCCTTGTATGTGTAAAATAAGTTAATAAGAGTGTACTTTTGAATCCAACTTTATATCATATCCTTATAACAAATGCCTTCGCCATTTTTTAACAATGGGATTTTATAGAATTGACTATCAAGTAAAGATAGAGCCAAAGAAAACAAACAATTACATGTTCCTGAGTGGGTTTTTTAACCAATCCACCCAATACAAATTATATTCACAAACTACAAATTGAATAATTAACAATAGAATCAAAAATTGTTTCCTTCCTTTGCTTCTTGATCTGAAAAATGGTTGCATCACGAAATATGTTCATATCACCTATCAAGTCAACTTCTTAATGCCTTGTCACAATTAACTTGATATGGTATTTTCATGAATAAATAACCAACTAAAATACACTTATATGGATACCCATGAATCATTCAGTTATGTGAACAAAACGATTAACTCCAACAATTACACACTTAATTGTATTTTGGTTTCGATACGAGTCGGCTTTTATCTTTTTTGGTATTTTTTACCACCCGCAATGAAACATTGTAACTCGGAACCTTTTGTTTTTAACTAATTTTTATTAGGTTGATTACAAAGCAATGGCAGGTAGTCGGGCAACAAGTTGCGCCGCCACCCCCTTTTGAATAGAAAAACCAATTCTACTAAATACAAAATTTGAAACCTTTAGCACGAAGAATTACTATTAACGACTTTTTGGACCCGACTACCTGCCATTGCTTTGTAATTGCCCTTTTTCGTGTAGAATGATATTGGCTATTAAAAAAAATATATACCCAACCGTTTAAGATTAATATTACTTGGAGATTGAGTAAGATGAACTTACCTCATTTATATACTTATTCTTCTCAAGACTTTTGTAGTTCATCACCTCTGAGGTCAAATCCTCATTAACAACTTAGAATGCAAATACTAACAATCCACAATAACATTCAATCATTTTAGACTAAGTCAACATAAGATCGTGTAAGATAAACTTACCTTTGCTCGTAGGAACTTGATTCCCTCGTCACCCACTTTGACACGTTGATTTCCAAGCTTCAACATTCCTAGCTTGTGGACAAACAAACATGCAATAATTATGAACATAAGATACAATCCTTCAACGCTCAATTATTAGTTTCGTCATACAATAATTCGACATTCAAGGTTTAACCATTCACAATCCAACCCATTTTGATTTGTTCGTGCAAATACTTGCATTACTCTATTTAAAGTACTTTAGACACTTCAAACGCACCCTAACACTACAAAAAAGAACGGCATTTGGGATTGAGTCTTTGATACATCCAAATCAGTAGCTAATGGTTATCAGAGACTGATTTCGCCAGTCACCACCAGTGACGGATACCTAGTCCTAGATAATGGTTTTAGTAATTAAAAATCAGTCCCCATTGCATAGCAGAACAAGAACTAGGGGTCAGTCTCCATACTCTCCATACTAAACAAGCTTTTTCCAAGCTAAATCTGAGCGAGTTTCGAGCAAGCGCCGAGCCATGATCTTTTCGGACAACAATATCTATGATTATCCTATATGTTTTTGCTTATTATTTGAAATATTGTTAAATTTCATTTGTCAATTGTGTGCATTAATCAAATCAATTGGTGGTAAGAAACTCGCTACTAACATCTTTGATCTTAGTCGGACGTTAACGACCTTAATTAACCATCAATGACGCAAATTTTGCATAATTGACCAATAACGACCGTAATTGGCCATTAATAACTCCAATTACTCTAATCAAAATCAAATTTCTTCAGATAATAAATATTCAAAACTAGTACATTAGTCACTAGTGTTGTGTAACAACTAGCCTATTACCAATACAGAGATAAGAAAGAGAGAATGTGAAATAGATATCTTATTGATATGTAAGTATAAAATACATAGCCTCTATTTATAGGTTTGTAGATTAACATAAGAGTAAATACAAAAGAGGAGTTAAGGATGTGGAGAGTCACTCTTAATGATGTATTCATAACACTCCCCCTTTACTATCCACATGATGAAATAGTATAGTATTCTTGTAATACGCTTGGTGATGCTGCCTCATTAAAAACCTTGCTAGGAAAACCCAGTGGGACAAAACCTCAGCTAAGGGAAAAAGAGTGCAGTGCGTATTTTCTCCTCCTGATACTTTTGGATCAGGTTTGTTGCCTCATTAAAAACCTTACTAAGAAAACCCAATGGGACAAAACTTAGTCAAGGGAAAAGAGTGCAACTTGAATAAGTCTCCCCCTCATTTTAACATGTATCCCTTAGTGACGTGTGTCCATCTTCCTTGAAAGTCGAATAAAGCATTTGTAGCGAATGATTTGTCGCTTGATCCCTTAATGTACAATCCTTTATGTTGAGCAATGTTGTATAATCTTCTAACGAGACTTTAGGTGCCTCCTTCCAAAAATTATCATATGTCCACGACTGTGTTTCGTTACATTCCTGCATCTACAATACTAACCAAACTTGTTTTGATGGGTTAGTAAAATATAATCAAATATCGTTTATACCTGAAATATTTCTTTGAACTCATTCCAATGTCTCTTTGCTTGAAAAATGTTATATCATGACAATAAGCTCAAGTGAAAGATATTATAACCATACATAGCTAGCAAAACATATTAATACACTTATGCATTTAACGATGGTACTTCTAGAATGAGAATCTCTACTTTGGTTGGAGATGATAATAGGCATTTCTCATAACAAATGACTTAACAACGTTTAACATACTTTAATGTTCAACTATGTCCATACTAAAATATCCAAACATCATTTACTAGATGTACTTGAAGGATTAGTAAAATATTCGAGTAATAATTAGACCGTGCCAAGGTCATTAAAAATTCTCCCTCTAAAAGCTCGACAATTTCTCTCGATGATGCCTAGACATCAATACTGTAAATTGCGATTATAGTTAACTTTTAAAAGTAGAATGTTCATAGAACATGGCTAATTTAATCAAACTTATATCCCTCTTTATGCGAATATCTCGAGTTGTACAACACTCGACCCAACTATTCTAGCCCTTACATATTTTGTCAACTTCATATAGTACGTTCTTGAGGTTTTTATATCAATGCTTCTGGCATTATCAATCCATGAGTGAATTCTGTCCATCTTATCCAAATATACATGCGCATTCACTCTTCATGAGTTTTTCTACATAAACGTATCCATATAACACATATATATCTATATCATATGCAAAAATGTCATGAACACTTGATTTTATCTTCAAAATCCATATTGTACCATGCGTGTACACTATTTATTGAGATATTACAATCACTGGCTACAAGTTTCTATGTATGTTTATTGGTGCACAAGAATTACATGTTTTGATTTACCTTTAGGGAACTCAATTGCTTTAGAAAACTCATCAGGAGTTCAATCGTAAACAAAAATGAATCTATATACAACGATCATATTGTTCTCGAGAACTTAACTTACATGATTTTGATCATTCAAATCCTTTAGGGACCTTCATGTACACTTTTAGCATCAAGTGATACATAACATTCATAGACGCACATCAATTCTCTATCTATATTACCAGACTAATAAAATATTGTAAAGTCAATGCATCCGACACTGGAGAATAAGTTTCCTCATAATCAATCATAGGTCTTTGTGAAAATTCTTGTGCCACCAATTTTGACTTATATCACTTAATTTGATTCTCACATGATTTGCGTAAAAGACACATTTGTATCCAACATATTTTACAACTTCAGTTGTATGGACTATTGGTCCAGAAACTTTCCATTTCATTAGAGAACTGAACTCTGCCTTATTTGTGTCATTCTATTTTTGGCCAATCATTTTTTTAATATTCATTCATAGGCAGATCTTAAATCTTGATCCTCATCATTTAATCAATTTAAGCGCTACATTATATACAAAAGTATAACGACGCCGATTTTTATTTCGATTCCATACATATCTTAGACATGATACAACTTATCGAGATCTCTTTATTTTCAGGTACCTGAGGTTCTTCTTGAACCATCATGTCTATTGTCTCTTCAGAAGATTTTATTACTATTGTCTCGACTTGACCATCTTAATTACTTGCTCCAATTTTCGAGGAATTTTATTATTGGAATCAACTAGTCTACCACACTTTAGGCGTGCAATAGACTCATTACAAAAATATGTGGTTGTCCTCTTAGGACACAAATATAACTGGAGCATAAGCAGTTGATTATGTGACTTACTTAGTCACTCTATTTAGGTAAGTGAACTTGTCTGGTAATTTGTTCTTTAATATTGGTAGATGAATTATACTTTAAACTTCTAGTTATAGTTTATAATCTGAGGATAAATATGACATGATAATTCATTTCACTTTTCACTTTCCAACTGCTTGTTATCTCCCCCTAATGTTAGGAACATTCATTCACTAAAGTGAAAACCAATGAGCCATAAACAAATTTCTCAGTAATGGCTTTAAGTATTCAATCATAGACGATTATTTATACCCAACATATTCTTAAACTTTTTAGAAGTCCCATCTTTGTGCGGTGTGGTGGATGAGTTTCAATATATGTCGCACAACCAAAATCTTTGATGAGACATCTTTGGTTCCTGACCAAAAACCAACTATATGGGGAGAACTATAACTTATTGGCTTGATGTGAATTGATGGTACTATATATAAAATTACATGTACCTAAATGAACTTTTGCTCCTCTCATGATCATTGGCTTTGTAACCAATAGTAGACGTTTAGTGATCATCTCAACAATAACACTTATTACAATGATCGTTAATAACTTGGGAATCAAATTCACTATTATCAAATAAATATACTAATCTGGATAAATATGTTTGCTATCACATTAGCTAAGCCACAATCACACAAGCTTCAGGTTGTGGATTTGATAACCATTTAGACGATGCATCAATTTTTAAAACACTAAATGGTATCATGTTTGTATATTTATTTCCATTATCATTTCCAGAATATTTAGGGATTCACATCCTACTTTTATTGATCAATACTTAACTTCACTTGAGAGCAAACATGACATGTATAATTCTTAAGACTTCTGTTTCTTCAATACTTTTCACATCATCATTAATGACCCGGTGTGGTCTAACCGGTCAAGCCAACTAACTAAATAATTATGATCCATAAACTTTTGGATTATGATCGCATATGTATTACTTGCATGTATGTAATACATAATATAAGATACGAGAGAATGTATTATAACTTCAAAGTTTAAACCATCATGTTATATGGTCATTCCTTAGTTTTCCACTTTTGGTGGTCGATCTCAATATTAAAATGGTTGTCAACATGAGGATTATTACAATTTCCTCAGTTACCATGATCATGACCTTTATAACGATCATTGTATAGTCATTGCACTATTAACATGGTTGATCTTATCACATGATCATCATAACAATTTCCTCAATTACCATCATCATGAACTTTACACCAATTATTATATCATCACATTCTATTCAAGGAATAGATTATTTCCATACAACATTCATGGTGGCATCATTACAATTTTCTTAGTTATGTATATGATCATAACCTTTGAATTGATCATTATATCATCACATTCATATCAGGGAATGGATTAGAACCACAGAACTTTCATGCTTGTTGTTTCAAACTTTATATATATTCTCTAACAATTAATGATATTTGACGATGGAAATTGTTTTGCTCAAAGGATTATGATATATATTTTTCTCATCACAATCTTTTCAAGGAATGGAATAGAGTCACACAACTTTCATGGTGACTGTTTCAAACCTTATATATCAAGAGCGCATTTGAGGTTTGACAAGTGAAAATTGTTTTATTCCACATGTATAACTAATCTTTTCACCACATAACATCAATTATATGACCAAATCATTAAGATTTATCAGTCCAAAATCTTACAAGCATCAATAAATTTACAATAAGCTTTAGTGGGTTTGAAACTTCGAATGTCATATTATAAATAAATCTTGATCACTGTTCAATCATGTTTATAACGTGTGATCATATACACAACTTTAATTTAGCTGCTTCATTGAATACTGTCTATATACATAAACAATGACATATTAATGTACAAAGTCAAATTGTACAATATATAATTGATATAAGATGCCTTCTCATCAAATACAATATAATAAAATACATATAATTAATTTGCCTTACTGTCATGATTGAATATTATAATATATCATGAACACTATTAAAAAGGTTTATGGTAATATGTAAATGTGATGATTATACAATGCATCACTTTATATTATGTCAATATAAGAAATGACTTATGACATAACCTTATGAAATAAGATTTTTTCATCACTTGTAAGAAATATATAATTTTTTTTATTTAACATATCATCTAAATAAATTAAAGCATATAAAAGACACAATAAATTGCAATAGTGATAAGCCTATTATTATAGGTTATGCTCTAATTTATCGACATCGTGTGCGCGTTTGCTTTCAAATTAGTGGTGTTCCATAAAGGACAAAGTTGATATATGATGAAAGCCACAATAAAATCATACATCTTGATTAATAGTAAGATAACATTTATAAAGAAAGATGAGTAAATCAATATATGATTTTTTTACTACTAAAATATAGCTATAATTTGTCATCAAACATATTAAAAATTATATGATAACATGTCATGTAATGTCATATAATGTAGGATCGTTTTACCGACCAATTGAGTCAATCAAAGGCAATACACACTGTTTGAGAGGCGGAATCAAACAAACAGTTTAGAATCAGGACAAAATTGAGTAGAAAACAGAGAATATCACTTTAACACACGTTTCTCATTAATATTTCACTAGAAAATCCGGCAGCACTTCGTTACACAACTTCTGATTCCGTGCCAAATGAGAAACTAACATCACCTATATATAGGCTTGAGATTTCGCTTGAAATGACACATGTCATTTTGAGCGGAATCACAACATCTGATTTCGCTTGAAATGACAAAGTGTCATTTCAAGCGGAATTACATGAAATACCATAAAATTACACTTTTGACCCCTGTAAACCCTATACAAACATGACCTAGACTTAAGACATAGGCTATAGACATTATGCACCAACAAACTCCCCCTTGGATATTGCCGGAGTCTTTAGTCTGGTCTTCAGGTCTTCACAGCGATTTGAATTTTTCTTCTCTCTGCTTAGGCTTTTTCAGTAACAGCTTCCTAAGCTTTTCATTTTCTACAGCAGCTTTCTTTCTTTCTTCAGCTTGTTCTCTCATGAATTTTCCACGCAGCTTTCTATCTCTTTCCTCACGTTTCTTCTTTTCTTTCTCAGCTTTAAGAGCTTCCTCTTTTTCAATCTCTCTCCATTTTGTTGACCATTTGCTTTCAACATTTATACCCTTCTGAAAGCATATAGACACAACTTTCTGAAATTGCATAGCTTGTTCTCTATCTTCCGCTTTGAACCAGATTTTGTTCACAAACAAGCATTCTATGTCTTTAGCAAAGCAGTTCACCAGCCATAGAGGATCATACACAAAGATTTCTCTAACTTCATTTTCAGTCCTGTAGGTAATTACAGCTTCTGTTGACAAACAACTGTATACCCAACACACAAAACCTTTATGAAAATCCTGCTCCATTTTTGGCACAGGAATATTCTTCAACACTTTAGGCTTTTTCACATGCAAGATCTTCTCTTCATTCCCAGTCTCTGGATTTACCCTCTTCACTTTCTTCGGGAAATGAGGCTTCCAGTGCTTGAATCCATTTAAGGCTTCAAATTTAATCAGACCCCACATTGGTACGTCAAGTTTTCTAACAGGATAATCCAGCGTTCTAACTTTCGACAATTCTTCTACATCCCACCATGGTAGGGACATGATATCATAAAGACGTTCAAAATACTGTACACCGTATTCTCTTCTGATAGCATAAGCATTAACTTGCGGTAGAAAGCCCCAACTGATAATATCTCCCAGTGACACTCCCCTGTCTCTGCTATAAAACTTCAGTGGCCTCTTGAATTTTCTTTCATTTGTCTGTCTAAACCACTTCTTTCTTTCTTCCATCTGTGCGTCTTTCACAGTACCATCGAAATTCTTATCTTTCAAAATTTATTCTACTTTCCTTCTCAGCTCATCTCTATTCTCTTGAGTGAAAAAATCGACAAGTGCAGGAAAATCAGACGTATCTACATTCACATCCTCTTCATCACTGTAATCTTCAACTTCAACTCTATCATAGTTATCTGCTTCATCAACATACTTGTACTCATACTCAGGCTGTTGATTGACATCAAATGCATTCAACTCCTCTTCAAAATCAAACTTGAAATCTGGATCAGCAATACGCGTCATTTCTTTAATATCAGCCATTGTATACGTATGCCTGAACTCACCTTCCTCTACTTCAGGCTCTAGACGCAGAATTAACTTTTCTACTTTGTCAACATTTTGATCATCAGTGTGCTCCCCCTCACCTTCAGCACTCTCATGTTCTTCATTCGCATCATCATGCATATAATCATCAACTTTTTGTTCATTCGATTTCTCAGAAACTTTAACACCAGAAGCACCCTGATCGTCATCATCATCATTATCATCATCACTAGAACTGCTTGCAGAATATACATCATCAGGATCATCTGCCTTATCCTCCTCATCATCCTCTTCATCATCATCATCTTCATCAACATCTTCATCATCATTAACAACATCTAATAATACATCCTCTTCAAAAATAGCAGAAACTGCAGAGAGAGGAACATGATTCTCTATAGGAACAATTGATAACACAATTGCTCTCTCTTCAGAAACACCTTCAATTCCTTTACCCTTATCTTTCATTTTAGCATCAATCTCTGCTTATTTTTGAGCTCTTATTTCTTCAATCTTTATCTCATCAAATTGTTGCTCAACAGATTTACCAAGCATCTTTTCTATCACTTTGTTTATCATAAAAATCTCATGCTCTTTCACTGCTTTGGCTGCTTCTAACTCTTTGATCTTCAATTCAAAATACTTGTTCTGCTCGTCTCTTCGAGCTTTCTCTTCAAGTAATCCAGCAATCTGAACTTTCATAACATCAATTTCAGATTTATCAGCTTCAATCTTTTTCAGCAAAGAAGAATTTCAGCTGCCATAGACTTAACACGTTTAACCAACTTCTTGTTCTCAGCTAAAACTTCTTCAACTTTCTTTTCCAAAAACTTAACTTGCTCATCAATCGCAAAATTGAAATCACCAATATCTTCAAGAGGAATATTCTCTGGAATATTTGGAAAAGTTTTATAACCCGAAGAACCAGGTGTAGTTTGAACAGGTGGTTGTGTGAGTGGTGGTGTTTGAAAGATTTGCTGTGAAGTAAGAATAGGTTGTTCATGTTGTGGTGTATGGTGTGGTGGAGATGAATGTGGTGGTGAGAGATGTAATGGTGAAACATGTGGTGGAGGTGATGGTGGTGGTGTGGATTGTTTTGGTGGTGATTTATGTGGAGATTGTGGTGGTGATGGTTCAGGTGGTGGTGATGGTGGTTTACTTGTTTTTGTTTTCGGTGTGCGTTTAGGCAATCTTAGAATCAACTTTTCCACCTTTGGAGTAACAACTTTCTTTGCAGTTGCTTTCTTTTTGCTTCTAGAAGTAGGTGGAGTTTGAGGTTCAATATCTTGCTCTGGAGATGGCTCGTACACATCATCATCATCTTTACCACTCCTTTTTCTCTTTTTCTGTTTCTCTTTCTCCACAACAGACATGACTTTCTTGTAACGCTCAGTGTCATCAATCTCATATTCAGAAGAACTTGTTGTGCTTTTATCAACATCATCACTCTCTACATCACCAGCAGCTTTCTCTGGTTCAGCATTGAATTCAGTAAGAGATTTCAACAACTGTGTAGAATCAGGAGATAAACGAACATCTCCTTCAACATTTATTTCAGTTTCAGCTTCAGCTTCAGCTTCAACTTCTTCATCAGACTCATCAACAAGCAAAGTCTTAGGAGTTTTCTTTTGACGTTTCTTGGGTTGTGATGAAGAACCCTCCTCCACTTGAACTTTTGGAGTAGCTTTCCTGCCCCTCTTTTTCTGTTCTTTTACGAACCAATCATTTCGAGTTCTTTTGAATTCTTCAAGTATTTTTAGTTCATCTGCATAGCTCTTTTCTTTCATTTCTTCTTCATTTCTACAGTTCTGATGATTAACAGGATCTGGATCAACGTAATTCTTATCCTTGATGAAGCCACAAAATTCAGCTTTAGTCTTTGGCTCTGGATGATTCGGATGATATCTGGCCAACTGTTTCAAAGAATCATTACTCATGTGAGATAGCACCAACATATCATTGTTTTCATCTCTTTCAAGGTCAGGATATGCATGATCTATCATCATTTGAACAAATCTTGGATACATCCAAGTCTTACTCTTTGACGTAATGTTCTCCACCATATAATGAAACACAATCTTCGAAAAGTTATACTTTTTGTTCAATACAAGAGCTGTCACCATGTTAGCATCATAACCTCCCTTACAGTGACTTAGAGCTTGCAGCACCGAGTGAATAAGAAACTTGTATGGCTTTGTAAACTTTGATTTCAAATAATTTGCATTGTTTAGTGCACCATCATAACCCATCCGAAGCATACAGCCTTTGACCATTCTCCCAGGAAATTTCGTCGGTGAGTCTTCATCATCAGGAAAATGCAAAACCTCACGTACATATGCCTCCGAGATAATAATTGGTTTCTTTTCACCATTTAGCTTAACAAACGAATTGATCACTTTGTTTTCTTCATCATATGTTGCGTTCTTCCAAAAACGTTTGATATGAGATTTGAACACTAGATGTTGATTTGTCAACGCTTTCTGAATTGGCAACC
Organism: Helianthus tuberosus; assembly: GCA_030545235.1. Taxonomy (NCBI): domain Eukaryota; kingdom Viridiplantae; phylum Streptophyta; class Magnoliopsida; order Asterales; family Asteraceae; genus Helianthus; species Helianthus tuberosus. The sequence continues at coordinate 39,090,103 of CM060442.1, forward strand.
TTCGCATAAATTCTAGAATACTTTTGAAATCAGTCAATTTTGGAATCTTCACCTCATCAAATTCACAACAACTGTTGTGCAATGGATCAAAAATCACATTCGAAGCCTGAATCACTTAAATCAATTTGAAGCGAAATACAAATAAGTCAAACACTTTGAAAATTTCTCCTCAAACATCATTCATGAGAAATCACTCATTTACATGGAAAAACATTTTAAAGCGAAATCACTTAAATCAATTTGAAGCGAAATAGCATGTTTTACAAGAAATGTTCATTTCAAGCGGAATATCATTTGAAGCTGAATTCCATTTGAAGCTAAATCAACTGATTTCAAAGAGAATATGTTTCAAGCGGAATCAACTGATTTCAAAGAAAATCAGTTTCAAGCGGAATCATGAACAAAATTGTTCAAAACATTTCTGATGATGAAATTAATCATCTGGGTTTGTTCATTAGTGAATTCCAAGCAAAAGGGTGTGATTTTTATCCATTTTAACCATCAAAATCAACCTAGATCTAAGTTCTAAAACCCTGTTCTTCGATGTTCATACAAAATCATCAGATCTGGTTCAATTCAAATCCTAGAACAATTCTACAACACATTACGGCCCCATATATATGTTTGTTTTTCATTTTAGTTAACAAACACACCCTAGATCTATGTTACGAGATCTGTTCATCGCCGACAAGCAAAAATCAAACAGATCTGGGTCAAATCGACCATAAATCTCACCTTTCCCATGATAATAGTTGTACCAACTAACCAACTAAAATCAAAAGATCTAACAACAAACAGACAGTATAACGACTGTAAATCGAAGGTTTTGAGGTTTCGCTCGAAATCGCTTTGATGTGTGTCTGAAGCAGAATACTCACGAATGAGCTGTTCAAGCGGAATCAGCTGGCTATTTATAGACCACCTGATTTCGCTTGAAATGGACATTGAGACAATTCAAGCGAAATCACCTTTTAAGTGATATCATGTTTTCAAGCGGAATATGCATTTTCGAGCGAAATTACATTTTAAAAATTTCAAATTTTTAACTTTTTCAGTTTTTACCGACACACCCAGTTAACCAAGTCCAAGTTAATGACCTTGGTCAACTGTTCAGCCTACCAAGTCCAAGTTAATGACCCTGGTTGACCAGTTTATGAAGTTTCTGATTTTTTGAAATGAATTAAGTTCAAGTTAATGAACTTTTGAACTTTTAAGCAATTACCAAACATTTTTTCACAATCTTCTGCTTACCCAACCCTCAAGATCCAGACTTGTTCAGCACACAAGACTTTGATCATCTGATCCCCAACGTCTGTTGTCGAAAATAAGATGAAAAACAAAATCTTTTTGGATTTTGAATATGATAAGCAATAAACTGTACACACAATATTTTTGTGAGCGTGTTAGAGGATCATATCAGCTGCCGACAAGATACAAGTACCGTTAAGCTTAGATTACATTTTCAGCATTAAACAGTTTGCAATGATTGTCGATATAGTGGTCCACTTTAAATTTTCACACAATTTTCAATCTGTTCAGGATACAGATTTAATGTTTTAAGGCTTAACTTTTATGTGTGTACCACCTTAGAATATACTCCCGTATCTAGATCCAAATATTCAGTCTTACAGGTGAGTATACCTAGATGATATCTGTAGGGGGATAAATTGCGAGACCATGAGAGCTCAGGTCAGAACTTCCGTTCAGTAGAGAGATGACGGTTTGACTTTTGGTGGGTCCCCTTTAGAGGATCTTTTTTACAATAGCATTGATTAGCAATTTATTGTCTCATCATTTTATGCTGAGGGCGGCGCTATATTTCAAGCAAGCAGTAAAGTATTCTCCGGGGACTAGGCCATTGCTTCTGCATTACCAGAAGTCCCGGGATAATACCCCAGATATCACTGAGTATAAAGACCTAGTATCTCAGAAAGAGGGACCTTTCAAACAGGATTTCGGGGGTTACCCATATATCCGAGAGATGTTCCCCACATAAAAGCAAGAAATTTTATGTTTATATCCTGAACAAACATACTAAATGTGTAAAAACCTATCGGCATATCATCTGCAAGACTGCTTAACACATTTTTACTTTACATTTCTTTAGCGTACTACACTGTCTAGCTGATGTACTATCATTTCCCCTTTTTGCACAAACTCATTTTTTACTTTTTCAAATGTTTTTGGATTTTGAAATTTTATCATGTTTTTGTATTTTTCTACAAACTTTCTCCCCCTAAAAACAAAAACATATTTTTGTGTTTTTGGTTTTTATCAAAAGCAGAAAATAAACTATACAAAAACTTGACAACTTTGATGTGGATCACATCAGATCGCCGTCCTCCTCGGCTTCACACTCTATTACCCTCCCAGAAAACAGATTTTTCATCCCATTCAATTTCAAAAGATAATTAAATCTTTTTCTATCAAAAGGTTTAGTATAGAAATCAGCCTTCTGTTCATCGGTGTGTATATGTTCTATTAGGATTAACTTCTTTTCATAGCAATCATGGATGAAGTGATGCCGAATTTCAATATGTTTAGTTTTCGAGTGGTGAACCGGGTTTTTCGTTTTGTTAATAGCCGCTTCATTGTCCACATAAATCAGAGTATTCGAGAACTGCAAACCAAAGTCTCGCATCTACTGTTGGATCCAAAGGATCCGAGAGCAACAGCTCGAGGCCGAAACGTATTCTGCCTCGCACGTAGAGAGCGCTACTGAGGTTTGTTTCTTGCACTGCCAGGTGACCAGTCGAGTTCCAAAGAACTGACACCCAGCAGTGGTGGACTTAGCATTCTGCTTGCAACTACCAAAATCTGAATCAGCAAAACCTGAGAGAGAGAAATCGCCAGACTTAGGATACCACAAGCCGATGCTTGGGCAGCCTTTCAAATACCGTAGGATGCGTTTCACTATTGTCAAGTGTGACTGGCGTGGGCTAGACTGATATCGTGCACATAAACAAGTCGGATGCATGATATCCCGGCGGGAAGCAGTAAGATACATCAAGGATCCAATCATTGACCGATACAACGTCTCTTCCACTTTTTCTCCACTCTCGTCTGGACAAATCCCTTGATTCTGAGCTAGGGGGGTTGATGTTGGACTGGATTGAGCCATGTTGAACTTTTCCAGAACATCGTTCACGTATTTAGTTTGATGAATGAAGATTCCTTCTGGCATTTGCTCCACGTGTAGCCCGAGGAAGAACTTCATCATACCAATTGTAGGATCGTTTTACCGACCAATTGAGTCAATCAAAGGCAATACACACTGTTTGAGAGGCGGAATCAAACAAACAGTTTAGAATCAGTACATAATTGAGTAGAAAACAGAGAATATCACTTTAACACACGTTTCTCATTAATATTTCACCAGAAAATCCGGCAGCACTTCGTTACACAACTTCTGATTCCGTGCTGAATGAGAAACTAACATCACCTATATATAGGCTTGAGATTTCGCTTGAAATGACACATGTCATTTCGAGCGGAATCACAACAACTGATTTCGCAGTGGAATTACATGAAATACCATAAAATTACACTTTTGACCCCTGTAAACCCTATACAAACATGACCTAGACTTAAGACATAGGCTATAGACATTATGCACCAACATATAAAACTTCAAATTTCTTATTCTTATATATCAAATAAGAACAATATAAACATACACTTATCGTATTGTATTTCTAGTTAAATTGTTACGAACAATCACATTAAAATTTATATGTCAAATACAAGTATTACACATCAGAAGTGAATGTACATGAACATATTAAATACTAAACAGACTTTTTTCATAGTATAATAATCTGTCAACTATTGTATACTACAATTATCTCCATCAAACGTTATTATGAAATAACATATTATCTAAACAATATAAACTATAAAGCCAATAAGTAAATCATCATCTCTTAAATTAAATTGTAAATCACCTAATTTTCTATAAAAAAATAGTATTATTGTGACTATCCATGTTCCTAACTCCATACATTTAGTGTTATGAATATTGTGACTATTCATGTTCATAACTCCATATCATTTAAGATTGTAATTAAATAGATATTAAAGATCATTTAAATTAATAAGAATTAATCAAATTTCTAACGTAAGAATGAATTAAAATTAATAAAGAATAATTAAACTACATGTTGGGAAAAATGATATTTAATGATTTTAATTTCTAAGCATTAACCAACATGATGGAAAAATGATATTTAATGATTTTAATTTGTAAGCATTAACCAACATCATATACATTAATAACAATAAAAGGCTATTTAGTTACTAACCATAAAATATAATAAATACAATTTATCCCACAAGCAATAAGTCGATTACAATTCAAAACCCAAAACTGATATACACCTTAATTTATTAGTTTTTACAAAGATGTATAACATGGATCCACTACGGCATATCATGGCATACCACATTCCCAATCTAAATAATTTCATATTTAATACATACCACACATAACTACATCTTCCAAGAGTTAGTTCACATACAAGTAGAATTATATTATTAAAATCTTTAGAGTAGTTTCAAAATGACCAATTGTGGAGATTTAAATATATATTGCATATTTGGGACAACTAAATTAAAGCATAAATTCACTAGATACTACAACTTTTCAAACCGTTAATGAAACATACCTATTCAGTTTAGTGTACCAAAACTTCTCTTGAAGTCCAATAAAATATTCAATGATAAAAGAGAGATAACCAAGAGGGGTAAGAAATTAGTTACAATATTGTAAATAATCAATTAGAGAAACTAGAAAGATTTTTTTTTTCTTGATCGAAAACCATTGTGTTTCTAGTTTACTTTTGCTATCTTTTCTTCACATCTCAATGTTTTTCGTAGGTGTTTGTTTGTAAAAGAAAACTATTCAGATACGTTAACACATAGGAAAGTAAACAAAGTAGTAAAAACATTATGATCCTGGTTAAATAAGGATGATGTCAATGTTGTTCATAATGATTTTAATCTTAAATCATAACCAATAAGTGTATGTTAATTTTCAAGTTTTATCATACCAACAATCGATGAGAAAAGAGGAAATAAAATTAAAACAATTAAAGGTTTGCATACCAGATCAACAATTTTGTCTTTTATCTGTTTCGCCAACGTTGATACGACATGGTGTCTTGTGTTTATACAATCCAACTTCAAAAGTAATACGTGCTGATAACATGTTGTGTAACAACTAGCCTATTACCAATATAGAGATAAGAAAGAGAGAATGTGAAATAGATATCTTATTGATATGTAAGTATAAAATACAAAGCCTCCATTTATAGGTTTGTAAATTAACATAAGAGTAAATACAAAAGAGGAGTTAAGGATGTAGAGAGTCACTCTTAATGATGTATTCATAACAACTAGTACTTTAATCGCTAAAAATTTATCCGGCATTGACGTATAAGAGAATGATAATCAATCTCTAATCATTTCCTATACAAAAAGCAATAGACTAACAACCAGTCCCTCATACGGTCTCTTACAAGAACGGTTAGGATTGAACTTCATTCTCTAACATAAATCATCCAAATAGTAGAATACATGTCGTGTATTGGATACTGGATATTAGTCTCTAATTATTTCATCTACGAAACTCTTAGGAAAATGATATTTATAATAAAGTCATGTATAAAAGTTTGAGATTAATTTTCACTCTCCAAAATTACGCATAAAATTGTAGAAATTGTGGCAATCAATCGGATACTAAAAATCAATCTGTATGGTTGTAAACGAACACGAACATAAAATTTATTTGTGTTCGTGAACCGTTCGTGAACACGTTCATTTCCTTAATGAACGAACACGAACATAAAATCCCGTTCGGTAAGTGTTCATGAACCGTTCGTGAACGCGTTTATTTCCTTAACGAACAAACACGAACAAGGGCTTGTTCGTGTTCGTTCGGTTCGTTTACAGCCCTACAACATGAGTTAGGGGATTCCACAGTTTACATTAATAAAGATGAATTGCCTACTTATTGGCAAAATGTCTTCTTGAATGATAGTATTTACGTGAGTGAAAAAAACATATATTAGCTTTAGTTTGATACGACTCTTAGAGCATTCACATCCATTCCACTAAATTGTGTGAGTGGAGTTTTTATAATATAAAGAGTATAAAAAGTGGTAGTGAGTAGAGAAGAGAGAAAAATGTTACTGTTCATCTGTATATTTGAGGGAGCACTGTTCACCCCTTATAATTTTTTAATATATTTTGAAAGTGGTAGCGAGTGGAAGAGAGAAAAAAGATAATAATAAAGTTATAAAAATTATTATTTAACTGAAAAGAAGAGAGAATATAATGTTTTTAGTGTAATTTAGGGTAAGTAAATTGTGAAATGGATGTGAATGCTCTTAAGAACTCAAATTTATATAATATTATATTATTTAAAGATAGAAAACTATTTTTAAAATGAAAAATATCATAATTAATTACAACTAAATTACTGTTGCGTAATATTTCTCTTCTTTTATGGAAAAAATTGTCGAAACTATTATAATAGTAGATCGTATGTTTACACAGTAATTAAATCAAACTATTACCTCAAAGCATTGCCGAAACTATTATAATAGTTGATATGAGATTTTGGGTTTTTGCTTTTGAATTTTTAGCTTGTAGATTTTAGAATTTTTGTTCAGACCATTGTATCCATTTTTATTTAGCATTGTGATTGTTCTTTATTTGCGTTATTGTGTCTTTTTTGCGACTCATTTTTTTTTCTCTAAACATTATGTTATATTTCTCAGCATTATGTTATATTTTACGATTTATTGTGTCTTTATACCCTTTTTAGTTTTGAAAGACTTTTTAAGATAATTTTACGTCCATAACGTCTCAAAGAGAAGAATTTGAACAGAAAAAAAGTAAAAGAAAGGTATACTAGTAAACATTAATTAATCAATTCACTATTCCAAGTATGGTTGTTAGTATGAAAAAGTTTTCCAACATAAAGCTAGTAAAAGTTTGTTTCAAATTATAACGTCCCAAAGATATACTAAAACTAGAAAAAGGCGTAAAAAATAAAATTATGTAGAGTAAAGTCCTATTTGAGTCCATGTGGTTTGTGTAGTTTAACCATTTGAATCCAAAAACAAAACTGTCTTGAGTTGAGTCCCTGTGGTCTCTAATTTTAACAATTTGAATCCAAAAACCAAATGTTTCTGATTTGGATGTTGTTTACTTTTGGATTCAAATGGTTAAAATTAGAAACCACAGGGACTCAAATCAAGACAGTTTTGATTTTTGGATTCAAATGGTTAAACTGTACAAACCACAAGGACTCAAATAGGACTTTACTCAATTATGTAATTGAAAACTGCGTTTGAACGAAAAGAGTAAAAATATGCGACTCTTGTGGAGTGATGTGAAGGAGAGATATAAAACAAATATGTGAGGATGAATGGAAATACCTCTTATTAATTATAGAGTAAACTTCCGTTTTGCTTCCTGTGGTTTGGTCACTTTAATGGTTTTGCCCTAAACCTTAAAAAATAGCCAGTTTACTCTCTGGTCTATTTAACTTATCTTCATTTTACTCCCCGCCTCTCACTCTGTCTAAAATGTTTGTTAAATGTAAGGGTATTATGGTAATTCTACATATATGTATTTAATTAATTTCTAAAATCCATTTATTAATTATTAATATATATTTATGTATATGAGAAAAACACCCCTATTTCGGGGGTGTTTGGGATTCCTTTTCAACTTCTCCTTCTCAAAAAGTCCTTCTCAACATCAATAAGTAAGAAATTCTGACTTCTCAAAATCTCCTTTTTGAAGACATAATCAACTCTAAAAGTCCTTTTTTTCATGGTGGTTGGGATTTCTTGTGACTTCAAAACACTACTAAAAAACACGCCTAGTTCCGACCAAGTTTTTTGTCAGAATTCGGTCGAAAACCGGCGTTTCCCACTAATTGCTGACAAAAGGGTCTAGTCGGAAAAAGTCAGGTCGGTAAAAGTTTCCGACAAGATTCCGATGATGTTTTCGACAAACTTCCGACTAATTTCTGACTACATTTTCCGACAAAATTCTGATTAATTTGTAACTACAATTTCCGACATAATTCCGATGATTTTTAACGATCAATTTCCGACCATTTTCCGATTCAAAATAGTAATAGTTTTCCTACTATTTTCCGACCAAACTATTTTAATTTTAAAAAAATAATAAAATCCTGCTTAAAAAGTTATAAATTCCTATTTACAACATAAATATGATATCATATTCATCTCACATATTTCAACAACAAAATTCAACACCGTTATCAAGTTACAAGATTATCCACAAAAATACGACACCGTTATCAAGTTACAAGATTATCCACAAAAATACGACACCGTTGTCAAATTACAAGTTGCCCAAAAAATATGATACGGTTGTCAAATTGGAAGTTCAACCACAAAAGACAATAAACTTAACCTAGACTAGGATGGAGAATTGCCTTGATTACCAAATTGTTTCAATAGCTCGACAATTTGTCGTTACATTTCTTCTCTCATTTTTTCTCTCACTTGTTGTTGTGCCTCTTCAACTCGGCTATGCAACATATCCACTTGAGATTGCAAGTTTTGCACCTTCAAAGTTGTTTAAAATACATAATATTAGTAAAAAATAGAGACAGAAACCAAGCACAGGTAACTAATTTTGGATCTTAATTTTGGTCAATTTTATGCCATGTTGAGTAGGGCTGCCCGATCAACCTCAATGCAATAACCAAACCCCACCTAAAATAATCCAAAACTGCCCGTTTTGCAGCCCAATATAACCTGTTCTGGCATGAACTTAGTCTCAAACAAACCCGTCCTAACCCGAACCAAAAATAAACATTTTTTTCTAAATTGGTCGAATCCGACTCGAACCCACCCTGACCCGGCAGCCCGCCTGACTCGAAGTGAACCAAAGTGAAATGACAAAACAGTAATGTATTAACTCACTTACCATGCACAACTCATCCCATACATCAAGGTGCACAAAGCGAGGAGGAAATTTACGCATTACTTCAAAATCAAGCCTATCATCTGGGAAATCATGCCCAACTACCCTAGCCTTCTTTGCTGATTCCTTTCGGTAATCCGACATTATGTCTGCGAAACGACGCTTTAGCACATTCTCGAATCCTTCTCTAACGGCTTCATCATTTGCTTGATCCCAATTAAAACGTGTCTTAAAAATGTATAAGTTATTAATATAAACTTAAAACAAAATAGGATAATATATAAAAATCACTAACTGATGTAGTACCCTAAATCGATCAGGAGAATGTTGGATTTCTTATGTAAGTTCCTTGTACTAATAAAACTCCTTTGAGTTGTTCCTCGTTTCTCATTTGTAATTTCTTCTTTGAGTTTAATAGGTATGAGCATTCAAGAATGCCTGAGGATAAAAATAAAGAACTTGTTGCAGAAACATTGGCTGCAGTTGGATTAAAGGTGAGTCAAAGGAAACATCATTAAAAAAACCGTGGAATTTTAACATTTTTTGTGTTATTTTTAGAAATTTATGTAGCGGTGACTGGCATTCTTTTGAAATGAGACATTTTAATCTAGAAAAATAATAGAATTGTCTTTTTTTTGCTACTTTCTGATGAAGTTGTGGAGAACAACTAGCGCAGAAAAACGCGCTAAATATAAGGTTTTTTTTTGTTTATAGGATCACCAGAATGCTTATCTTGTGTGTTAGATTCTTGAATTGACAACTAGTCTACTATGATTTGATTAATTAATTAACAACTGTCACTATTGGCTATTCTCTAGTTTCTTCTAAAGTTAATTGACCTTTTTTGGCAGGAACTTGAGGATCAGATGCCATCTGAGTTGTCTGGAGGAATGAAAAAAAGAATCGTTTTAGCACGATCTATAATATATGATACAACAAATAATACAATTGAACCAGAGGTATATATAATAGTGCTCTTTTATATAACTATTTAGTATAATGTTACCTTCCTTTTTGTCCCTTAATATTCTTGATGTGTTGGGTGTAATTGTTATGTTGTGCCGCAATCATGAACATGTGCTTTTGTATGATGAACCAACTGCAGGACTTGATCCAATTGCTTCTACCATAGTTGAAGATTTGATCCGGTCCATTCATTGCAAAGGTGAAGATGCACTCGGGAATCCCGGAAAGATTGCATCTTATGTTGTTGTGACTAACCAACACAGTACCATTAGAAGAGCTGTTGACAGGTTGCCATTTGTTTGTATAATTGTTGTCTCAGGTTGTATGAAGAGTAGAGGAATACTCGGCTTTGGATATGGATGGCATTTGCGAAGAATAGTCAAGTTAGGAAACAACTTTTGTTTTTAAGTGACCAACTGTATTTTAGGTGTCGGCGAATGTATTGTCAAACAATATTTTTGTTAATGTAAAAATATTTGTAGTATAATTGCAAATGATTATGCAATGGGTTTTTTGGTATATATATGTGTGTGTATTTTATTAGAAAAATAAATCTTTTGATTTGTTTATTATTTATTTATGAGTCAAGGGTAAATTAGTAATTCTAAAGTTTTTTTTAAACAATTGAAAGCATGACATGCATAATGAACGTCATAAACACGTGTCATAAATGTGTGTCATGAATGCGTGTAAAAAAAGTGTCATAAACACGTGTCATAAAATGAGTGTCATGAATGTGTGTTATTAAATGTGTGTCATAAACGTGTGTCATAAATTTGTCAAAAAAAAACATGACATACAAATGCATGTCATGTTAATTTTATGACTCCTCAATCAACAACACGCTTTTGCGTGTCATAATTACCGTTCTATGACGCACAATGTGCGTCAAGAAATGTGTATTTTCTAGTAGTGTTTGGATCAAAGCTTGAATACGAAGATGAAGATCCACCACTCTGTGTCATATTACTACTCTTTGTTCCAGACGAACTGTCAGCACTAAAACCAGTTTGGATCTTTGGGCTAGGTCTGGGGGTAGCCTCAAACTTGTTCCCTCTGTAATACAAACTGACATCTTGTTTAGCATTTGGATTTGTCATGATAGCAGTTTTCTGAATATCTAATTCATGTTCCTCAATTTTCTGAATGAACTGTGCCAAATTCATATTCTCAGACTTTCTCATGTGTTTCACAATCATCAGATAAGTTCCCCATTTTTGTTGTGGTAATGCATCAGCAAGTTTATCAACCCATTCCTCATCATCCTTTTCAATGTCCATTCTTCCCATTTCCAGTACCAAGTGACAGTATCTATCAATAGTCTCCTTTGTTGTTTCATGGTCGAAAGCTGTAAACATATCAAATGATTTCTTCAATAAAGCCTTTTTATTTTTAATCATATCTGCACTTCCTTTGAACTTCTGAATCAATGCATTCCAAATTGATCTAGCAGTACCCTCATGTTGGAGCAAAACAAATATATCTTCTTTAATCGCTTGTTGAAGAAAATTAATCATCATTTTCTCACTCGTGAATTTCAATTTGTCACCCTCTGAGTAGTCACAAATAGCTTTTACAATCCCACGCTCGTTTTTTTTGTTTTCATAATCTTTGTGTAAAGCACACCATTCGTCAAACTTATACGCTTGCACCCAAGTTTCAAAACGATCCTGCCAACCTTTGAAATCTTCAATGTACATCAGTTTTGGTGGTTTCTGATGAGTTCCAGTTTCATTCTCACTGTATAAAGTTTCAGCAGCAGTAACTGGTGCAACCGGTGAAGCAAATGCATTGTAGAATTCCTCAGCCATTTTTCGGAAATCTAGAGATACTTCGGGAAACACCTCGAATCACTGTTTACAAACAAACAAACGATCAGTTTAAACGAACTGAATACGTAAAAGTGTGTGACGATGGAATCAATCTAGGACTCGTGTTAAAGATTCACGGACACGTTCAATGTAGTTCGGGTGAAATCACTGAATGAATGGGCCAATCAAAACGAAATGGATTCAATTGGGCCTTCACTGATCGGGCCGATGATATTATATTTAATATTGGGCTGAGAACTTTAATTCACTTGGACGCTAATTGGACCTCAAATTTTATACCAACTGATTTTACTTGACTCATAGGATTTTTTATTACAAACATCACATGCACACTGACTTGCAGTTAATGAATCACACGATACTTCACATGCAATGTTTCAGTCAAGAGCCGACAAACACAATTACCAACTAAAATTCTATTGGACCGAAACTTTGATCAGATCAAATCAAGTATATCACGTGTAATGATGGGCCGACAAACTTTATTTAAATCTTTTGATTGGGCCGATTGTTTTAATGAACTACAATATCACATGTAAGGACCGGTGATTGATATCATTAAAGATGGTCAACAATTTTTAAACATGCAAATTCTTGATCTTTACAAATGGTGGCCTGACAAACTTTAATTCATTTTCACATGTATTCTGATACAAATCACAAGCTATTCTGTCAAACAATTTCTTGGGCCGATGATCACATGCACTTAACTCATGACATTTTATGACATCCACCATTGAGATCTCATGCAATTTGAAAATGGCCGACAACAATCTTTCACTACAAAATCCTATTGGGCCGATAATACTGATCAAGTGATGACAGTTCAAATCTCAAATGAAATCAAATAGTTTCATGTTCAAACGAAATCACAATAGCATGCACTCTCAAACGAGATTAAGTCCTCATTTTCAAACGAAATCAGGTAAATATGTTTTTTCAAACGATATTACCCAGAAACTTCAAACGAAATCAGATAAATGTGCTTTTTCAAACGAGATTATCAGGTTATTTCAAACGAGATCAGTATGACATCAGCATATTCGCAAAGCTTTTCAAACGAAATTATAGGTTTTTATCAGTTTTAAGTCGAATTTTAGTCCAAAACTTTCAAGGATTCGTTAACACTATGTTTCGCTTGATATGTGAGAGTTTTAAGCCATTTCAACCGTGAAAACTTGTTTGAATCAGAAAAGAAAGAGTAGAAGTGAGAGAATCCGGTAAAATCAAGCTGAATTTGGTATGAACTCCTCGTCCTGAGCTCTGATACCACTTGTAGGATCGTGTAGCGACCCAAACGAGTCGTTCAGAAGAGTTCCTATCTATACGAAAGGCGGAAACAAACGTATATACTATGAAACAGCTTGAATATCACTTTAAACGTCTTGTATATTGATTTGACAACGATTACATGCAGTAGACAGACCGACAGCACTTCGGTACACAAATCAGATTTCGTTACAAATGAAAAGACAACAAGCCTATTTATAGCCTTCCTTATTCCGTTTGAAACATGACATAATAGTTCAAACGAAATTACCTAAAGTAATTTCAAACGAAATTAGGTAAGAATCATTTCAAACGGAATTATGTAAAATACATTTTCATGCAAAAATAGATTCTGTTTCATGTATGTTCGTGTGATGTGGCAATGATGATGTCATATTGTGATGTCATCTTTATGATGTCATCATGAAGAATGATGATATCATTCTTGTTCAGATCCGCAATAAATCCAAGACTCGATATAAGACGAAGTCGACAGATGAATGCACCAATATCCTTCGTCACGTTTCATTGGTTCGTTCACTAGCATTTGTTCGTTGAACCTCGGTGTCTCGACCGGTTAGTCATTAACCGAGGTATATTTTTCTCATCGGTAGTTATATATATTTTACTGTGCTCGTACTTGTTTGTAACCGGATTCTCTCGGGTTTCGTTTTGTTGATCATGAGTTTTATATTTCCGCTGAGTTTTATTAATTAACTCGTTTAATTAATTAACTATTATTTATTGAACCGGGTTTTTGATAAATAAAATTTTGACCGATCACCACGGAAACATAACTCACCACCACCATCGCCGCCGCTCTAGGGTTGTTCCCTTTCTTGCCAGATCGGGACCATCCCTAGCCGTCGTTTTTTTACCGTCGTCTACATTGGGTTTTGTCAGCCGTTTCCGTCTACATCTGATTTGAGATAGTTCGTTGATGGTTGTGGTCTGACCGGTAACTGTCATACGCCAACAATCGAGGCAACTTTGTCTCCGATCGGGTCGTTCCAAAATGTTGTTCATTTCTGTTGTAAATTTTGCGATTAAAACAAATTCACTTCAAGGGCCTTTTTGGTTTGATTTAATTGTTGGTGCAGACACCATAATCAACAAGGCTGGTTGTTTTTTTGTTAGGGTTTATCGAAGAGCTATAAAAAAAATTGAGCAGACATCATAATCAACAACTCTGGTTGTTTTTTGTTGGGGTTTTTGAATCAAGGAACTATAAAAAAAATTGATATATATTAATTAATAATAATAAAAGAAAGAAATGGATTTAAGGAATACTTTATATTCCTTTAATAAAAAGGAATTAATAATAAATAATTAACTTCTTATATATAAAATTATCAAATTACCCTTCTAGTTAACGAACATATTAGATGGAGTTAAGGGCGGGGAGCAGATTAGAGTAAAAGTACAAACAACAAGGAGCAAAATGGATATTTTTAAACTATTGGGGCAAAAGCATTAAAATGGTTAAACCATAGGGATCAAAAACGAAGTTAACTCTTAATTATAAGTGTACAAAGCTTATTGTTTTCGACGCTTTTAACCTAATGAGTATAATTCATTCATGAAAATTGATACTAGTACAAAACCATATTTTTGGTTGTGTCAAATTCAATTTTTGGTGGTGTTTTAGAATACAAAACACCAAATTACCACACTAATAAAAAAACACCACCAAAAAAATAGATTACAAAGCACCATTAATGCTTAGAAGTTACCATTAAATTGCTTTTTTTGAGGGTGAAGTTGTTAATAGCACCATTAAATTGATTTTTTGAGGGTGAAGTTGTTAATACAACAACAAAGTGAACCAATCAAAACATTTTGTTAGGCATCATATGGATCATAATCCTACGGTTTTCAATTGCTCTCATCCTATTTAATCAATGGAGCAAATCAAGCCTCTAAAAACACAACCTTTATACCCACATATATATATACAGACACAATGTTAAAACACAATCTTTTTTACAGGGAGAAAAATGTTAAGGAGGAGCAAAGCATCACCGGAAAGTTTTCCGGAACGGCTTACACAGTATCAAGAAACCGGTGATGTGGCGTAAAGCGTATCAATGGCCTTATCTACGAAGAGACACGAGATTTTTAAAGATCTTTCTTGATCATTTTATAAGTGATGCCATCAAATACACCGAAGATATTCGCCGAAAACCTATTACGGCGATGGACGTCATTTATAGTTTGAAGTGCCAAGGATGTACAATTATACACTCTGCTGATTTGGTTTGATTGTATGTGTTTAAATTGTTATTTTAAAAAATGACTTTATAGAAATCATGTTATTATCTCATTCTTTGTAGCTTCCCATGAACATGTAATTTTATTTCATTATGCTTGTAGATTTTATACATTTTTTGTTTGTGTAGTTTTTTGTTTTATTTGCCTTTGTATTAGATCTTGGATGTTTTATAAATAAAATAAAACTAAAAACATTTGTTAAGAAAATCCATCACCAATAAACTTTTATATTTTATTTTTAAAAAAATATAAAGATAACCCAAGTGAACCAATCAAAACAGTGTCAACATTTTTTGATATTCTAGTAGTGGATTGAATGGTGGTAAATGACTAAATGCATATTGACACGTGTTAGAGACTTATGGTTTCTTATATTGACTTTGTGGTGGTGTATTTAGATATTTAATGGTGGACTAATTTGGTTTCTATAATTAATTTTTTAGTGATGTTTAGAGATTTAATGATGGACTAATTTGGTTTCTATCATTGAAAAGATAGACACTAAAATTAACAAATATTATCTACCGTATGGTGCCAAAAACTGAAATGAGGATTTTGATGATCAGGCAGCACATGATAAGAATGTGTTGCTAAACGTCAAAGAAAATGACATAAACCTTGGCCAAGATCCTCAACAACCAACCAAACTGGGACGATAGCAATAATTATAACTTTCATCCTCATGCATAAAATCCTTCTATAAATAGAGACCAGGAAGGCACTAGTTTCCTCATCTTATATTTGTCTTTCAAAGTGAAAATGGCTTCTAAGACATTTCTTCTTCTTGCCCTTGTTTTTGCTGTCGTTCTTCTAATTACCTCAGAAGTAGCCGCTAGAGACTTAGCCTCCAACCATGACGGTAAGAACAGTTTTCGCGTTAGTTTTGTCATTACAACAAATAACTTAATCCCAAATAACTTATAATATTTACGTTAAAAGGTGCCATCTCAATGTTTTTAAGCTACATAATTAACATCTATATTGTTACTTTATGTGCATCTATCTTTCATAATGTTATATATTCATATGTGGATCTTCTGTTAACTTGTACTTTTATTACCCTTTATTCGTTGTGGTGTGTTATCATTATTAGAAGCATAAAAACCATGCAAAATATGAATAACTACATGGAATGATGCAGGTGAGGTTGATGGCCGTAACAACGCCGGCGGACATGGAGGATACAACAACGGAGGCGGACAATACAACGTTGATGGACGTGGAGGATACAACAGAGGCCGCGGACGTGGAGGGCATGGCAAAGGTCGTGGTGGCCGTGGAGGACATGGAGGATACAACGGTGGTGGTGGTGAAGAGGCAACTGCTTATAAAGAAACTCAAAACTGACGATAAGCATATTCGAGCTGGATGAATCATATATAATTTCACGAGTCGAGTATTATAAGAATGTTTTATCTTGCATCATCAGTACGTACTCCAAATATATGTAATAAATGGCATGACTCCTTGTATGTGTAAAATAAGTTAATAAGAGTGTACTTTTGAATCCAACTTTATATCATATCCTTATAACAAATGCCTTCGCCATTTTTTAACAATGGGATTTTATAGAATTGACTATCAAGTAAAGATAGAGCCAAAGAAAACAAACAATTACATGTTCCTGAGTGGGTTTTTTAACCAATCCACCCAATACAAATTATATTCACAAACTACAAATTGAATAATTAACAATAGAATCAAAAATTGTTTCCTTCCTTTGCTTCTTGATCTGAAAAATGGTTGCATCACGAAATATGTTCATATCACCTATCAAGTCAACTTCTTAATGCCTTGTCACAATTAACTTGATATGGTATTTTCATGAATAAATAACCAACTAAAATACACTTATATGGATACCCATGAATCATTCAGTTATGTGAACAAAACGATTAACTCCAACAATTACACACTTAATTGTATTTTGGTTTCGATACGAGTCGGCTTTTATCTTTTTTGGTATTTTTTACCACCCGCAATGAAACATTGTAACTCGGAACCTTTTGTTTTTAACTAATTTTTATTAGGTTGATTACAAAGCAATGGCAGGTAGTCGGGCAACAAGTTGCGCCGCCACCCCCTTTTGAATAGAAAAACCAATTCTACTAAATACAAAATTTGAAACCTTTAGCACGAAGAATTACTATTAACGACTTTTTGGACCCGACTACCTGCCATTGCTTTGTAATTGCCCTTTTTCGTGTAGAATGATATTGGCTATTAAAAAAAATATATACCCAACCGTTTAAGATTAATATTACTTGGAGATTGAGTAAGATGAACTTACCTCATTTATATACTTATTCTTCTCAAGACTTTTGTAGTTCATCACCTCTGAGGTCAAATCCTCATTAACAACTTAGAATGCAAATACTAACAATCCACAATAACATTCAATCATTTTAGACTAAGTCAACATAAGATCGTGTAAGATAAACTTACCTTTGCTCGTAGGAACTTGATTCCCTCGTCACCCACTTTGACACGTTGATTTCCAAGCTTCAACATTCCTAGCCTGTGGACAAACAAACATGCAATAATTATGAACATAAGATACAATCCTTCAACGCTCAATTATTAGTTTCGTCATACAATAATTCGACATTCAAGGTTTAACCATTCACAATCCAACCCATTTTGATTTGTTCGTGCAAATACTTGCATTACTCTATTTAAAGTACTTTAGACACTTCAAACGCACCCTAACACTACAAAAAAGAACGGCATTTGGGATTGAGTCTTTGATACATCCAAATCAGTAGCTAATGGTTATCAGAGACTGATTTCGCCAGTCACCACCAGTGACGGATACCTAGTCCTAGATAATGGTTTTAGTAATTAAAAATCAGTCCCCATTGCATAGCAGAACAAGAACTAGGGGTCAGTCTCCATACTCTCCATACTAAACAAGCTTTTTCCAAGCTAAATCTGAGCGAGTTTCGAGCAAGCGCCGAGCCATGATCTTTTCGGACAACAATATCTATGATTATCCTATATGTTTTTGCTTATTATTTGAAATATTGTTAAATTTCATTTGTCAATTGTGTGCATTAATCAAATCAATTGGTGGTAAGAAACTCGCTACTAACATCTTTGATCTTAGTCGGACGTTAACGACCTTAATTAACCATCAATGACGCAAATTTTGCATAATTGACCAATAACGACCGTAATTGGCCATTAATAACTCCAATTACTCTAATCAAAATCAAATTTCTTCAGATAATAAATATTCAAAACTAGTACATTAGTCACTAGTGTTGTGTAACAACTAGCCTATTACCAATACAGAGATAAGAAAGAGAGAATGTGAAATAGATATCTTATTGATATGTAAGTATAAAATACATAGCCTCTATTTATAGGTTTGTAGATTAACATAAGAGTAAATACAAAAGAGGAGTTAAGGATGTGGAGAGTCACTCTTAATGATGTATTCATAACACTCCCCCTTTACTATCCACATGATGAAATAGTATAGTATTCTTGTAATACGCTTGGTGATGCTGCCTCATTAAAAACCTTGCTAGGAAAACCCAGTGGGACAAAACCTCAGCTAAGGGAAAAAGAGTGCAGTGCGTATTTTCTCCTCCTGATACTTTTGGATCAGGTTTGTTGCCTCATTAAAAACCTTACTAAGAAAACCCAATGGGACAAAACTTAGTCAAGGGAAAAGAGTGCAACTTGAATAAGTCTCCCCCTCATTTTAACATGTATCCCTTAGTGACGTGTGTCCATCTTCCTTGAAAGTCGAATAAAGCATTTGTAGCGAATGATTTGTCGCTTGATCCCTTAATGTACAATCCTTTATGTTGAGCAATGTTGTATAATCTTCTAACGAGACTTTAGGTGCCTCCTTCCAAAAATTATCATATGTCCACGACTGTGTTTCGTTACATTCCTGCATCTACAATACTAACCAAACTTGTTTTGATGGGTTAGTAAAATATAATCAAATATCGTTTATACCTGAAATATTTCTTTGAACTCATTCCAATGTCTCTTTGCTTGAAAAATGTTATATCATGACAATAAGCTCAAGTGAAAGATATTATAACCATACATAGCTAGCAAAACATATTAATACACTTATGCATTTAACGATGGTACTTCTAGAATGAGAATCTCTACTTTGGTTGGAGATGATAATAGGCATTTCTCATAACAAATGACTTAACAACGTTTAACATACTTTAATGTTCAACTATGTCCATACTAAAATATCCAAACATCATTTACTAGATGTACTTGAAGGATTAGTAAAATATTCGAGTAATAATTAGACCGTGCCAAGGTCATTAAAAATTCTCCCTCTAAAAGCTCGACAATTTCTCTCGATGATGCCTAGACATCAATACTGTAAATTGCGATTATAGTTAACTTTTAAAAGTAGAATGTTCATAGAACATGGCTAATTTAATCAAACTTATATCCCTCTTTATGCGAATATCTCGAGTTGTACAACACTCGACCCAACTATTCTAGCCCTTACATATTTTGTCAACTTCATATAGTACGTTCTTGAGGTTTTTATATCAATGCTTCTGGCATTATCAATCCATGAGTGAATTCTGTCCATCTTATCCAAATATACATGCGCATTCACTCTTCATGAGTTTTTCTACATAAACGTATCCATATAACACATATATATCTATATCATATGCAAAAATGTCATGAACACTTGATTTTATCTTCAAAATCCATATTGTACCATGCGTGTACACTATTTATTGAGATATTACAATCACTGGCTACAAGTTTCTATGTATGTTTATTGGTGCACAAGAATTACATGTTTTGATTTACCTTTAGGGAACTCAATTGCTTTAGAAAACTCATCAGGAGTTCAATCGTAAACAAAAATGAATCTATATACAACGATCATATTGTTCTCGAGAACTTAACTTACATGATTTTGATCATTCAAATCCTTTAGGGACCTTCATGTACACTTTTAGCATCAAGTGATACATAACATTCATAGACGCACATCAATTCTCTATCTATATTACCAGACTAATAAAATATTGTAAAGTCAATGCATCCGACACTGGAGAATAAGTTTCCTCATAATCAATCATAGGTCTTTGTGAAAATTCTTGTGCCACCAATTTTGACTTATATCACTTAATTTGATTCTCACATGATTTGCGTAAAAGACACATTTGTATCCAACATATTTTACAACTTCAGTTGTATGGACTATTGGTCCAGAAACTTTCCATTTCATTAGAGAACTGAACTCTGCCTTATTTGTGTCATTCTATTTTTGGCCAATCATTTTTTTAATATTCATTCATAGGCAGATCTTAAATCTTGATCCTCATCATTTAATCAATTTAAGCGCTACATTATATACAAAAGTATAACGACGCCGATTTTTATTTCGATTCCATACATATCTTAGACATGATACAACTTATCGAGATCTCTTTATTTTCAGGTACCTGAGGTTCTTCTTGAACCATCATGTCTATTGTCTCTTCAGAAGATTTTATTACTATTGTCTCGACTTGACCATCTTAATTACTTGCTCCAATTTTCGAGGAATTTTATTATTGGAATCAACTAGTCTACCACACTTTAGGCGTGCAATAGACTCATTACAAAAATATGTGGTTGTCCTCTTAGGACACAAATATAACTGGAGCATAAGCAGTTGATTATGTGACTTACTTAGTCACTCTATTTAGGTAAGTGAACTTGTCTGGTAATTTGTTCTTTAATATTGGTAGATGAATTATACTTTAAACTTCTAGTTATAGTTTATAATCTGAGGATAAATATGACATGATAATTCATTTCACTTTTCACTTTCCAACTGCTTGTTATCTCCCCCTAATGTTAGGAACATTCATTCACTAAAGTGAAAACCAATGAGCCATAAACAAATTTCTCAGTAATGGCTTTAAGTATTCAATCATAGACGATTATTTATACCCAACATATTCTCAAACTTTTTAGAAGTCCCATCTTTGTGCGGTGTGGTGGATGAGTTTCAATATATGTCGCACAACCAAAATCTTTGATGAGACATCTTTGGTTCCTGACCAAAAACCAACTATATGGGGAGAACTATAACTTATTGGCTTGATGTGAATTGATGGTACTATATATAAAATTACATGTACCTAAATGAACTTTTGCTCCTCTCATGATCATTGGCTTTGTAACCAATAGTAGACGTTTAGTGATCATCTCAACAATAACACTTATTACAATGATCGTTAATAACTTGGGAATCAAATTCACTATTATCAAATAAATATACTAATCTGGATAAATATGTTTGCTATCACATTAGCTAAGCCACAATCACACAAGCTTCAGGTTGTGGATTTGATAACCATTTAGACGATGCATCAATTTTTAAAACACTAAATGGTATCATGTTTGTATATTTATTTCCATTATCATTTCCAGAATATTTAGGGATTCACATCCTACTTTTATTGATCAATACTTAACTTCACTTGAGAGCAAACATGACATGTATAATTCTTAAGACTTCTGTTTCTTCAATACTTTTCACATCATCATTAATGACCCGGTGTGGTCTAACCGGTCAAGCCAACTAACTAAATAATTATGATCCATAAACTTTTGGATTATGATCGCATATGTATTACTTGCATGTATGTAATACATAATATAAGATACGAGAGAATGTATTATAACTTCAAAGTTTAAACCATCATGTTATATGGTCATTCCTTAGTTTTCCACTTTTGGTGGTCGATCTCAATATTAAAATGGTTGTCAACATGAGGATTATTACAATTTCCTCAGTTACCATGATCATGACCTTTATAACGATCATTGTATAGTCATTGCACTATTAACATGGTTGATCTTATCACATGATCATCATAACAATTTCCTCAATTACCATCATCATGAACTTTACACCAATTATTATATCATCACATTCTATTCAAGGAATAGATTATTTCCATACAACATTCATGGTGGCATCATTACAATTTTCTTAGTTATGTATATGATCATAACCTTTGAATTGATCATTATATCATCACATTCATATCAGGGAATGGATTAGAACCACAGAACTTTCATGCTTGTTGTTTCAAACTTTATATATATTCTCTAACAATTAATGATATTTGACGATGGAAATTGTTTTGCTCAAAGGATTATGATATATATTTTTCTCATCACAATCTTTTCAAGGAATGGAATAGAGTCACACAACTTTCATGGTGACTGTTTCAAACCTTATATATCAAGAGCGCATTTGAGGTTTGACAAGTGAAAATTGTTTTATTCCACATGTATAACTAATCTTTTCACCACATAACATCAATTATATGACCAAATCATTAAGATTTATCAGTCCAAAATCTTACAAGCATCAATAAATTTACAATAAGCTTTAGTGGGTTTGAAACTTCGAATGTCATATTATAAATAAATCTTGATCACTGTTCAATCATGTTTATAACGTGTGATCATATACACAACTTTAATTTAGCTGCTTCATTGAATACTGTCTATATACATAAACAATGACATATTAATGTACAAAGTCAAATTGTACAATATATAATTGATATAAGATGCATTCTCATCAAATACAATATAATAAAATACATATAATTAATTTGCCTTACTGTCATGATTGAATATTATAATATATCATGAACACTATTAAAAAGGTTTATGGTAATATGTAAATGTGATGATTATACAATGCATCACTTTATATTATGTCAATATAAGAAATGACTTATGACATAACCTTATGAAATAAGATTTTTTCATCACTTGTAAGAAATATATAATTTTTTTTATTTAACATATCATCTAAATAAATTAAAGCATATAAAAGACACAATAAATTGCAATAGTGATAAGCCTATTATTATAGGTTATGCTCTAATTTATCGACATCGTGTGCGCGTTTGCTTTCAAATTAGTGGTGTTCCATAAAGGACAAAGTTGATATATGATGAAAGCCACAATAAAATCATACATCTTGATTAATAGTAAGATAACATTTATAAAGAAAGATGAGTAAATCAATATATGATTTTTTTACTACTAAAATATAGCTATAATTTGTCATCAAACATATTAAAAATTATATGATAACATGTCATGTAATGTCATATAATGTAGGATCGTTTTACCGACCAATTGAGTCAATAAAAGGCAATACACACTGTTTGAGAGGCGGAATCAAACAAACAGTTTAGAATCAGGACAAAATTGAGTAGAAAACAGAGAATATCACTTTAACACACGTTTCTCATTAATATTTCACTAGAAAATCCGGCAGCACTTCGTTACACAACTTCTGATTCCGTGCCAAATGAGAAACTAACATCACCTATATATAGGCTTGAGATTTCGCTTGAAATGACACATGTCATTTTGAGCGGAATCACAACATCTGATTTCGCTTGAAATGACAAAGTGTCATTTCAAGCGGAATTACATGAAATACCATAAAATTACACTTTTGACCCCTGTAAACCCTATACAAACATGACCTAGACTTAAGACATAGGCTATAGACATTATGCACCAACAAACTCCCCCTTGGATATTGCCGGAGTCTTTAGTCTGGTCTTCAGGTCTTCACAGCAATTTGAATTTTTCTTCTCTCTGCTTAGGCTTTTTCAGTAACAGCTTCCTAAGCTTTTCATTTTCTGCAGCAGCTTTCTTTCTTTCTTCAGCTTGTTCTCTCATGAATTTTCCACGTAGCTTTCTATCTCTTTCCTCACGTTTCTTCTTTTCATTTTAAGAGCTTCCTCTTTTTCAATCTCTCTCCATTTTGTTGACCATTTGCTTTCAACATTTATACCCTTCTGAAAGCATATAGACACAACTTTCTGAAATTGCATAGCTTGTTCTCTATCTTCCGCTTTGAACCAGATTTTGTTCACAAACAAGCATTCTATGTCTTTAGCAAAGCAGTTCACCAGCCATAGAGGATCATACACAAAGATTTCTCTAACTTCATTTTCAGTCCTGTAGGTAATTACAGCTTCTGTTGACAAATAGCTGTATACCCAACACACAAAACCTTTATGAAAATCCTGCTCCATTTTTGGCACAGGAATATTCTTAAACACTTTAGGCTTTTTCACATGCAAGATCTTCTCTTCATTCCCAGTCTCTGGATTTACCCTCTTCACTTTCTTCGGGAAATGAGGCTTCCAGTGCTTGAATCCATTTAAGGCTTCAAATTTAATCAGACCCCACATTGGTACGTCAAGTTTTCTAACAGGATAATCCAGCGTTCTAACTTTCGACAATTCTTCTACATCCCACCATGGTAGGGACATGATATCATAAAGACGTTCAAAATACTGTACACCGTATTCTCTTCTGATAGCATAAGCATTAACTTGCGGTAGAAAGCCCCAACTGATAATATCTCCCAGTGACACTCCCCTGTCTCTGCTATAAAACTTCAGTGGCCTCTTGAATTTTCTTTCATTTGTCTGTCTAAACCACTTCTTTCTTTCTTCCATCTGTGTGTCTTTCACAGTACCATCGAAATTCTTATCTTTCAAAATTTATTCTACTTTCCTTCTCAGCTCATCTCTATTCTCTTGAGTGAAAAAATCGACAAGTGCAGGAAAATCAGACGTATCTACATTCACATCCTCTTCATCACTGCAATCTTCAACTTCAACTCTATCATAGTTATCTGCTTCATCAACATACTTGTACTCATACTCAGGCTGTTGATTGACATCAAATGCATTCAACTCCTCTTCAAAATCAAACTTGAAATCTGGATCAGCAATACGCGTCATTTCTTTAATATCAGCCATTGTATACGTATGCCTGAACTCACCTTCCTCTACTTCAGGCTCTAGACGCAGAATTAACTTTTCTACTTTGTCAACATTTTGATCATCAGTGTGCTCCCCCTCACCTTCAGCACTCTCATGTTCTTCATTCGCATCATCATGCATATAATCATCAACTTTTTGTTCATTCGATTTCTCAGAAACTTTAACACCAGAAGCACCCTGATCGTCATCATCATCATTATCATCATCACTAGAACTGCTTGCAGAATATACATCATCAGGATCATCTGCCTTATCCTCCTCATCATCCTCTTCATCATCATCATCATCATCATCATCAACATCTTCATCATCATTAACAACATCTAATAATACATCCTCTTCAAAAATAGCAGAAACTGCAGAGAGAGGAACATGATTCTCTATAGGAACAATTGATAACACAATTGCTCTCTCTTCAGAAACACCTTCAATTCCTTTACCCTTATCTTTCATTTTAGCATCAATCTCTGCTTGTTTTTGAGCTCTAATTTCTTCAATCTTTATCTCATCAAATTGTTGCTCAACAGATTTACCAAGCATCTTTTCTATCACTTTGTTTATCATAAAAATCTCATGCTCTTTCACTGCTTTGGCTGCTTCTAACTCTTTGATCTTCAATTCAAAATACTTGTTCTGCTCGTCTCTTCGAGCTTTCTCTTCAAGTAATCCAGCAATCTGAACTTTCATAACATCAATTTCAGATTTATCAGCTTCAATCTTTTTTAGCAAAGAAGAATTTTCAGCTTCCATAGACTTAACACGTTTAACCAACTTCTTGTTCTCAGCTAAAACTTCTTCAACTTTCTTTTCCAAAAACTTAACTTGCTCATCAATCGCAAAATTGAAATCACCAATATCTTCAAGAGGAATATTCTCTGGAATATTTGGAAAAGTTTTATAACCCGAAGAACCAGGTGTAGTTTGAACAGGTGGTTGTGTGAGTGGTGGTGTTTGAAAGATTTGCTGTGAAGTAAGAATAGGTTGTTCATGTTGTGGTGTATGGTGTGGTGGAGATGAATGTGGTGGTGAGAGATGTAATGGTGAAACATGTGGTGGAGGTGATGGTGGTGGTGTGGATTGTTTTGGTGGTGATTTATGTGGAGATTGTGGTGGTGATGGTTCAGGTGGTGGTGATGGTGGTTTACTTGTTTTTGTTTTCGGTGTGCGTTTAGGCAATCTTAGAATCAACTTTTTCACCTTTGGAGTAACAACTTTCTTTGCAGTTGCTTTCTTTTTGCTTCTAGAAGTAGGTGGCGTTTGAGATTCAATATCTTGCTCTGGAGATGGCTCGTACACATCATCATCATCTTTACCACTCCTTTTTCTCTTTTTCTGTTTCTCTTTCTCCACAACAGACATGACTTTCTTGTAACGCTCAGTCTCGTCAATCTCATATTCAGAAGAACTTGTTGTGCTTTTATCAACATCATCACTCTCTACATCACCAGCCGCTTTCTCTGGTTCAGCATTGAATTCAGTAAGAGATTTCAACAACTGTGTAGAATCAGGAGACAAACGAACATCTCCTTCAACATTTATTTCAGTTTCAGCTTCAGCTTCAGCTTCAACTTCTTCATCAGACTCATCAACAAGCAAAGTCTTAGGAGTTTTCTTTTGACGTTTCTTGGGTTGTGATGAAGAACCCTCCTCCACTTGAACTTTTGGAGTAGCTTTCCTGCCCCTCTTTTTCTGTTCTTTTACGAACCAATCATTTCGAGTTCTTTTGAATTCTTCAAGTATTTTTAGTTCATCTGCATAGCTCTTTTCTTTCATTTCTTCTTCATTTCTACAGTTCTGATGATTAACAGGATCTGGATCAACGTAATTCTTATCCTTGATGAAGCCACAAAATTCAGCTTTAGTCTTTGGCTCTGGATGATTCGGATGATATCTTGCCAACTGTTTCAAAGAATCATTACTCATGTGAGATAGCACCAACAGATCATTGTTTTCATCTCTTTCAAGGTCAGGATATGCATGATCTATCATCATTTGAACAAATCTTGGATACATCCAAGTCTTACTCTTTGACGTAATGTTCTCCACCATATAATGAAACACAATCTTCGAAAAGTTATACTTTTTGTTCAATACAAGAGCTGTCACCATGTTCATCTGATAGTCTCTCATAGCATCATAACCTCCCTTACAGTGACTTAGAGCTTGCAGCACCGAGTGAATAAGAAACTTGTATGGCTTTGTAAACTTTGATTTCAAATAATTTGCATTGTTTAGTGCACCATCATAACCCATCCGAAGCATACAGCCTTTGACCATTCTCCCAGGAAATTTCGTCGGTGAGTCTTCATCATCAGGAAAATGCAAAACTTCACGTACATATGCCTCCGAGATAATAATTGGTTTCTTTTCACCATTTAGCTTAACAAACGAATTGATCACTTTGTTTTCTTCATCATATGTTGCGTTCTTCCAAAAACGTTTGATATGAGATTTGAACACTAGATGTTGATTTGTCAACGCTTTCTGAATTGGCAACCTTCGCATAAATTCTAGAATACTTTTGAAATCAGACAATTTTGGAATCTTCACCTCATCAAAATCACAACAACTGTTGTGCAATGGATCAAAAATCACATTCGAAGCCTGAATCACTTAAATCAATTTGAAGCGAAATACAAATAAGTCAAACACTTTGAAAATTTCTCCTCAAACATCATTCATGAGAAATCACTCATTTACATGGAAAAACATTTTAAAGCGAAATCACTTAAATCAATTTGAAGCGAAATAGCATGTTTTAGAAGAAATGTTCATTTCAAGCGGAATATCATTTGAAGCTGAATTCCATTTGAAGCTAAATCAACTGATTTCAAAGAGAATCTGTTTCAAGCGGAATCAACTGATTTCAAAGAAAATCAGTTTCAAGCGGAATCATGAACAAAATTGTTCAAAACATTTCTGATGATGAAATTAATCATCTGGGTTTGTTCATTAGTGAATTCCGAGCAAAAGGGTGTGATTTTTATCCATTTTAACCATCAAAATCAACCTAGATCTAAGTTCTAAAACCCTGTTCTTCGATGTTCATACAAAATCATCAGATCTGGTTCAATTCAAATCCTAGAACAATTCTACAACACATTATGGCCCCATATATATGTTTGTTTTTCATTTTAGTTAACAAACACACCCTAGATCTATGTTACGAGATCTGTTCATCGCCGACAAGCAAAAATCAAACAGATCTGGGTCAAATCGACCATAAATCTCACCTTTCCCATGATAATAGTTGTACCAACCAACCAACTAAAATCAAAAGATCTAACAACAAACAGACAGTATAACGACTGCAAATCGAAGGTTTTGAGGTTTCGCTCGAAATCGCTTTGATGTGTGTCTGAAGCAGAATACTCACGAATGAGCTGTTCAAGCGGAATCAGCTGGCTATTTATAGACCACCTGATTTCGCTTGAAATGGACATTGAGACAATTCAAGCGAAATCACCTTTTAAGTGATATCATGTTTTCAAGCGGAATATGCATTTTCGAGCGAAATTACATTTTAAAAATTTCAAATTTTTAACTTTTTCAGTTTTTACCGACACACCCAGTTAACCAAGTCCAAGTTAATGACCTTGGTCAACTGTTCAGCCTACCAAGTCCAAGTTAATGACCCTGGTTGACCAGTTTATGAAGTTTCTGATTTTTTGAAACCAATTAAGTTCAAGTTAATGAACTTTTGAACTTTTAAGCAATTACCAAACATTTTTTCACAATCTTCTGCTTACCCAACCCTCAAGATCCAGACTTGTTCAGCACACAAGACTTTGATCATCTGATCCCCAACGTCTGTTGTCGAAAATAAGATGAAAAACAAAATCTTTTTGGATTTTGAATATGATAAGCAATAAACTGTACACACAATATTTTTGTGAGCGTGTTAGAGGATCATATCAGCTGCCGACAAGATACAAGTACCGTTAAGCTTAGATTACATTTTCAGCATTAAACAGTTTGCAATGATTGTCGATATAGTGGTCCACTTTAAATTTTCACACAATTTTCAATCTGTTCAGGATACAGATTTAATGTTTTAAGGCTTAACTTTTATGTGTGTACCACCTTAGAATATACTCCCGTATCTAGATCCAAATATTCAGTCTTACAGGTGAGTATACCTAGATGATATCTGTAGGGGGATAAATTGCGAGACCATGAGAGCTCAGGTCAGAACTTCCGTTCAGTAGAGAGATGACGGTTTGACTTTTGGTGGGTCCCCTTTAGAGGATCTTTTTTACAACAGCATTGATTAGCAATTTATTGTCTCATCATTTTATGCTGAGGGCGGCGCTATATTTCAAGCAAGCAGTAAAGTATTCTCCGAGGACTAGGCCATTGCTTCTGCATTACCAGAAGTCCCGGGATAATACCCCAGATATCACTGAGTATAAAGACCTAGTATCTCAGAAAGAGGGACCTTTCAAACAGGATTTCGGGGGTTACCCATATATCCGAGAGATGTTCCCCACATAAAAGCAAGAAATTTTATGTTTATATCCTGAACAAACATACTAAATGTGTAAAAACCTATCGGCATATCATCTGCAAGACTGCTTAACACATTTTTACTTTACATTTCTTTAGCGTACTACACTGTCTAGCTGATGTACTATCATTTCCCCTTTTTGCACAAACTCATTTTTTACTTTTTCAAATGTTTTTGGATTTTGAAATTTTATCATGTTTTTGTATTTTTCTACAAACTTTCTCCCCCTAAAAACAAAAACATATTTTTGTGTTTTTGGTTTTTATCAAAAGCAGAAAATAAACTATACAAAAACTTGACAACTTTGATGTGGATCACATCAGATCGCCGTCCTCCTCGGCTTCACACTCTATTACCCCCCCAGAAAACAGATTTTTCATCCCATTCAATTTCAAAAGATAATTAAATCTTTTTCTATCAAAAGGTTTAGTATAGAAATCAGCCTTCTGTTCATCGGTGTGTATATGTTCTATTAGGATTAACTTCTTTTCATAGCAATCATGGATGAAGTGATGCCGAATTTCAATATGTTTAGTTTTCGAGTGGTGAACCGGGTTTTTCGTTATGTTAATAGCCGCTTCATTGTCCACATAAATCGGAGTATTCAAGAACTGCAACCAAAGTCTCGCATCTACTGTTGGATCCAAAGGATCTGAGAGCAACAGCTCGAGGCCGAAACGTATTCTGCCTCGCACGTAGAGAGCGCTACTGAGGTTTGTTTCTTGCACTGCCAGGTGACCAGTCGAGTTCCAAAGAACTGACACCCAGCAGTGGTGGACTTAGCATTCTGCTTGCAACTACCAAAATCTGAATCAGCAAAACCTGAGAGAGAGAAATCGCCAGACTTAGGATACCACAAGCCGATGCTTGGGCAGCCTTTCAAATACCGTAGGATGCGTTTCACTATTGTCAAGTGTGACTGGCGTGGGCTAGACTGATATCGTGCACATAAACAAGTCGGATGCATGATATCCGGGCGGGAAGCAGTAAGATACATCAAGGATCCAATCATTGACCGATACAGCGTCTCTTCCACTTTTTCTCCACTCTCGTCTGGACAAATCCCTTGATTCTGAGCTAGGGGGGTTGATGCTGGACTGGATTGAGCCATGTTGAACTTTTCCAGAACATCGTTCACGTATTTAGTTTGATGAATGAAGATTCCTTCGGGCATTTGCTCCACGTGTAGCCCGAGGAAGAACTTCGTCATACCAATTGTAGGATCGTTTTACCGACCAATTGAGTCAATCAAAGGCAATACACACTGTTTGAGAGGCAGAATCAAACAAACAGTTTAGAATCAGTACAGAATTGAGTAGAAAACAGAGAATATCACTTTAACACACGTTTCTCATTAATATTTCACTAGAAAATCCGGCAGCACTTCGTTACACAACTTCTGATTCCGTGCTGAATGAGAAACTAACATCACCTATATATAGGCTTGAGATTTCGCTTGAAATGACACATGTCATTTCGAGCGGAATCACAACAACTGATTTCGCAGCGGAATTACATGAAATACCATAAAATTACACTTTTGACCCCTGTAAACCCTATACAAACATGACCTAGAATTAAGACATAGGCTATAGACATTATGCACCAACATATAAAACTTCAAATTTCTTATTCTTATATATCAAATAAGAACAATATAAACATACACTTATCGTATTGTATTTCTAGTTAAATTGTTACGAACAATCACATTAAAATTTATATGTCAAATACAAGTATTACACATCAGAAGTGAATGTACATGAACATATTAAATACTAAACAGACTTTTTTCATAGTATAATAATCTGTCAACTATTGTATACTACAATTATCTCCATCAAACGTTATTATGAAATAACATATTATCTAAACAATATAAACTATAAAGCCAATAAGTAAATCATCATCTCTTAAATTAAATTGTAAATCACCTAATTTTCTATAAAAAAATAGTATTATTGTGACTATCCATGTTCCTAACTCCATACATTTAGTGTTATGAATATTGTGACTATTCATGTTCATAACTCCATATCATTTAAGATTGTAATTAAATAGATATTAAAGATCATTTAAATTAATAAGAATTAATCAAATTTCTAACGTAAGAATGAATTAAAATTAATAAAGAATAATTAAACTACATGATGGGAAAAATGATATTTAATGATTTTAATTTCTAAGCATTAACCAACATGATGGAAAAATGATATTTAATGATTTTAATTTGTAAGCATTAACCAACATCATATACATTAATAACAATAAAAGGCTATTTAGTTACTAACCATAAAATATAATAAAAACAAGAGTAAACTGCCATTTTGGTCCCTGTGGTTTGGCCAGTTTTGCCACTTTAGTCCAAATCTCAAACTTATTACATCCAGGGCCCTTTGGTTTGCATTTTGTTGTCATTTTAGTCCAAAATCCAAAAAACCCCCTTTTTGACTGTTGAGAGCTGCCTATTTTGTCCTTTAGTGCAGGGGTATTTTGGTCATTTTACCCACCCCACCCCTACCCCTTTTCTTCTTTCCCTCCTTCTGCCGCCGATGATTTCTCTCTCTCTAAACACACACAGAACTCTTCTTTGTATCGATTTTGTCTCACATAGAATTCTTTGTATCGATTTTGTCTGTTCATCTACTTCCACCACCACCATCTCCCACCTCCCATCACCACCACCACCATTCTAATCGAATCTAAGCTCCAATCAACAACACTTTTATCAATTTCACCTAATTCAAACTCAATAAAATCCAAAATCAAACTGATCTTACACTCTAGATTTACATAACACGCTTAAAAAGTCAAAATCAGATTCAACGAAGATCATGAACTCAACAGTTACCTCTAATCCATCATCTTCTCCAACCCTCTTCAACCAACATCTCCCTGCAACCAATCCACCACCGCAACCACAATCCCTTTACAGCCACTACCCCTTGCAACCCATCCACCACCGCAACCAACAACCCCCTGCAATCATCGCCCCTTTCAACCATCGCCCCCTGCAACCCAAAACCCACCAAGAATCTCCGCCAATGGAAACTCCAAACAAACACCCCTGCAACCACTGCCCCTTTCAACCACCGCCCCCGCCCCCTGCCACTGACGTTGACGTCACCGATGATCGGAAGAGAGAGAGAGTAATCGGAATAGAGAGAGAGTGTGACATTGTTGTTTTGTGACGGTGACTATACGAATTTAGGGTTTTGATTTTGGGTGGATTTGGTTGATAGAGGGTTGTGGATTTGGGTGGATTTGCCTGTGGTGAAAAGGAGGTGGTGGTGGCGGCTGTGTGTGTGGGGGGGGGGGGAGGTGGCGGTGGTGGAGTTGGAGACTAGAGGTGGATGTCCGGTGAGAGAGATGTAACCAAACTGATCTGCAATCATCTTTATATAATATAGTTACAAAATACCCAAAATACCCCTGAGGATAAGGATAAAACAGGGGGGTCAAAAGTGGGAAATCTGGTCAAATTTGAGTTTTGGACTAAAATGGCAACAAAATGCAAACCACAGGGCCCTGGATGTAATAAGTTTCAAATTTGGACTATAGTGGCAAAACTGGCCAAACCACAGGGACCAAAATGGCAGTTTACTCTAAAAACAATTTTTCCCACAAGCAATAAGTCGATTACAATTCAAAACCCAAAACTGATATACACCTTAATTTATTAGTTTTTACAAAGATGTATAACATGGATCCACTACGGCATATCATGACATACCACATTCCCAATCTAAATAATTTCATATTTAATACATACCACACATAACTACATCTTCCAAGAGTTAGTTCACATACAAGTAGAATTATATTATTAAAATCTTTAGAGTAGTTTCAAAATGACCAATTGTGGAGATTTAAATATATATTGCATATTTGGGACAACTAAATTAAAGCATAAATTCACTAGATACTACAACTTTTCAAACCGTTAATGAAACATACCTATTCAGTTTAGTGTACCAAAACTTCTCTTGAAGTCCAATAAAATATTCAATGATAAAAGAGAGATAACCAAGAGGGGTAAGAAATTAGTTACAATATTGTAAATAATCAATTAGAGAAACTAGAAAGATTTTTTTTTCTTGATCGAAAACCATTGTGTTTCTAGTTTACTTTTGCTATCTTTTCTTCACATCTCAATGTTTTTCGTAGGTGTTTGTTTGTAAAAGAAAACTATTCAGATACGGTAACACATAGGAAAGTAAACAAAGTAGTAAAAACATTATGATCCTGGTTAAATAAGGATGATGTCAATGTTGTTCATAATGATTTTAATCTTAAATCATAACCAATAAGTGTATGTTAATTTTCAAGTTTTATCATACCAACAATCGATGAGAAAAGAGGAAATAAAATTAAAACAATTAAAGGTTTGCATACCAGATCAACAATTTTGTCTTTTATCTGTTTCGCCAACGTTGATACGACATGGTGTCTTGTGTTTATACAATCCAACTTCAAAAGTAATACGTGCTGATAACGTGTTGTGTAACAACTAGCCTATTACCAATATAGAGATAAGAAAGAGAGAATGTGAAATAGATATCTTATTGATATGTAAGTATAAAATACAAAGCCTCCATTTATAGGTTTGTAAATTAACATAAGAGTAAATACAAAAGAGGAGTTAAGGATGTAGAGAGTCACTCTTAATGCTGTATTCATAACAACTAGTACTTTAATCGCTAAAAATTTATCCAGCATTGACGCATAAGAGAATGATAATCAATCTCTAATCATTTCCTATACAAAAAGCAATAGACTAACAACCAGTCCCTCATACGGTCTCTTACAAGAACGGTTAGGATTGAACTTCATTCTCTAACATAAATCATCCAAATAGTAGAATACATGTCGTGTATTGGATACTGGATATTAGTCTCTAATTATTTCATCTACGAAACTCTTAGGAAAATGATATTTATAATAAAGTCATGTATAAAAGTTTGAGATTAATTTTGTGACAACCGGTAATTTACGGCCCTTAATTACGCGATTAACAGGAGATTAACGCGACAATAAATAGTGTTTACAACATGAATAAACTTAATTAGGCCTTTGGGGTGCCTAGGAACGCTTATCCGACTCTACAGTACGCGTATGAAGATGCGAGTGGAATCTGCGGAACAACAAATGACAACGGACTGATACCGTATGAAATACTGACAACACCGACAAATATGGATGTTACACGGATATTTTATGCTCATGGAGTTGGGTCGCGATATCGGGTCTCGTAGAAATTACGGACCACTTACACATGAGACGGGCTTATAGGCCCTGGGCCCAAGCCCGAAACCCACAAGCCTAAACCTACACACAATAGGCAAAATCCCAACAAAATCTTTGCAAAATACTCAAAATCTATACCAAAGATTCTAATCCTAAAAATAAAGCAAATGACCTGAATGTCATTTGTTTGCTCAATGGTCATAGGAGACACTTTGTTCTATAAATAGAGACCCCTCCATCTCTCCTCACACCCACAAGAATCAAAACACAGACAACATAACTATCCCCTCTCCTCTCTTTCGATTACATATACAAACCCAGATAATTCAACTTCTTAAATACATACACATTTGGGAAATTAGAGATTTCACCATCTAATACTCACTGTCATCTCTCTCTATCTCAACACACAGAACCCTTCATCTACCCCCCCATCTCTCAAGAACACACAGTCAACAACATCCTCTGCTCTCTCGTTCACACCCACACCGGTAAACTCTCACACCCACCCCCCTTCTTGTTGCGATTCTGAAACAAGACCACCACCACCACTAACCGGTGGTGGTGCGGCGGCGACCAGCAGAGAAGAAAGAGAGAGACCGAGATAGAGAGAGAGAGAGAGACCGAGGAAGAGGGAAAGAACCGGCGGACCGGTGGTCGGCTCCATTATCCGGCGGTCGATGATTTTAACCGGCGGTCCCTGTCCCGATTCAGGCGGTACTTGACATTATCCGGTGAGTTCACGGTAAGTCCCGATCTTTTTCGTATCCTGTCGGTTTTGATGTTAAAGGATGGTGATTGCTGCCGATTTTACGATGATGATGATGTTGCTGTTGCTAATGATGATAATGAACGGGTGTTCGGGTTTGACTCGGTTCAGGTTTTCGGTTCGAGTCAACTCAGTCAACAAATCGGTTCGGATTCGGTTAAACTCAGTCAATCAGCAGCTTCGTGACGGGTTCGGGTCTCGACTCAGTCCAACTCGGTCCGACTCAGCTTGACTCGGTCCAACTCGGCTCGACCCGGTTCATCTCGCCTCAACTCAGTCAACAAGAGCTGACTCGGTCAACTCAGTTGACCGGTCAACTCAGTCAGGCGGTTCAACGACTCGACGCGAAAGACTCGGTAAAAGTTTAGAACGAATATTATTTGCACTAATTTTAAGATTTTTATTAGTGTCGTGAACGAGCTCGAACTGATTCGTATTGATTATGGTTTACATTTTATACATAAGATAAATATTAACATATTGATATTGATATCGAGTATATTGTTGGTTGAATCTTGATAAAATTACGACAACTTGGTCGTCCGGGGCGTCCAAAAACAGAGGAAACTCTGCCCGTTTTTCGAGAAAAACCGTAAAACAAAACACGTTTTATTATCAAACAAACCATCGGTTTCAAATGAACTTTTATAGGAACAAATACAAACGTATAAATTTCTTCGACATACAAGAAATAACGATGACACAGAATTCTTTTTAGAAAAATAAATATAGTTATATATATTTATTTCTGATAACCAACGAAAACGACAACTCTTTTATAAAATAAATATATTTTATATATTTATTTCAAGCGTCAAACAACACGATCTTGTTTTATAAAATAAATATAGATGTATATTTATTTCAAACACACGAATTCTTTTACAAAATAGATACAGTTTATCTATTCAACGACTCGATGAAGTT
The DNA here is from genome assembly GCA_030545235.1 of Helianthus tuberosus. Classification (NCBI taxonomy): domain Eukaryota; kingdom Viridiplantae; phylum Streptophyta; class Magnoliopsida; order Asterales; family Asteraceae; genus Helianthus; species Helianthus tuberosus. The sequence goes on from CM060442.1 coordinate 39,126,697, forward strand.
CTTATAAATATAATATTTTATATTTATTACAAACGCCGAAACGGCATATACGTATATTTTTGGCAAATATACACAAGACGAAATATATATAATACGAATTTATTATATATTACATTCATACGAATATTCCTTTACATCAACATACGACTTCTTAAAACGAGCTAACAAGTACAACTTCTTCGCTTCTTTTAAGTTGACAATTTACCGTCATATCGTTCGATTAACGATTCGGTAGAGCTCGATTACACGTAGTTAGTTACCGCGTTATTCAGAAACTTATTAGATATTCCGTGTTAGGAATATTGTAGAATGCACGATAGCGAGTCACGTCTTGGAAACGACACCGCAAGGTCGTAATTAGCTAGCTTTGCACAGGAATATTCAGGTGAGTTCATAACCCCACCTTTTATGGTTTTACATTTTTATAAATGTTTTCGGGGTGGAAAGACATGCACTTTTTGCAAAGCATACGAGAATTACATATTTATAAACCATTGATCTAGACAAGATTTATCTGACACAAATGGTTTACGAAAAGCTTATGTTTTACCGGTTTTCAAACAAGCTTTTACACACGAATTTTAGTTTTCCAAACTACGGGAAAATACAAATACAAGAGTTTACAAAATACAAATGTTAAAACGTATACAAATGGTATGATAAAAACACGAGAAGCACACTGGGTGAGAACGAGAACCAAGTGTGACGAGATATAAGGATATGAGAAGCGCATTTGGTGAGACGAGAACCAAGTATAAGGCGCTATGAGAAATGATAACAAGAAACGCGCTTGGTGAGAACGAGAACCAAGTAGGAGGCGTTATGAGAAATAGTGTCACGAATAGGGTTCAGAAGCACCATTAATCAACGTATACATTCAGACCGCAGAACAAAAGGTTAGATCTAACAGGTGCCTGGCAGCCTCACACTCGGTCGGGGCGAGAATCGAGTGGTGCTTTTGTGTCTCAGAATATACCAATTAAATGCCTTAGGTTTGGTGGCTTCCTATGACGTGTCACATGTTAATGGCTTTGCAACCCATTAACAATCCTGATATTTACAGGAATATTTTAATTACATGAAATTCATACCATACTAAAAATTGATGAGTACTTGAGTACGTGGGGTACTCAAGAAGAGATTGAATTATACTTAAAGTACGTGGGGTACTCAAGAAAAACTTGAATTATACATGAGTACGTGGGGTACACATGAAAACGTGATTTATATATGAAAATGATTTTAAATCCGTTTTCACAACAATACTTCAAAAACCGGTTATTCAAAAAGATTTATTTCAAATCTTTTACAAACAAACTATGAACTCGCTCAACTTTATGTTGATTTTTCGCATGTTTCTTTCTCAGGTTATATCTAAGACAAGGCACGGTTGGAATAGGAGAACCATGAAGAGTCGAGTACTTAGTGGGCGTTCACATACTAAAAGTCTTAGATTACTTGCTTCCGCTGTGCAATGAAGATACCAGTCCAGTCACGCCAATGCTCTGATATTTCGGGGTGTGACAGATTGGTATCAGAGCTATAGGTTACAGCGAATAGGGTTCTCTGTAGAGATACCTAGGCTCTAACCTCATATTTCTCTGGGGACTTAGACTATTAAAACGTCGAATACATACAGAACGCATAGTACTCGAACATGGTCTCCAACCGTTGCCGAAAATCAAACAGTCGAAATTTCGATTTCAAACATACGGTATAGTGGTGTTTTACACACGATACACAAAACAGTCGCATACAGTACACAAAACCCTGAGAGTTTAGGAAACATGCATATAAGACCTTCGGAAAGTTATTTTGAAGTTCATTAAAGGTCATCACGTAGGTACTGCAAATATTAATTCGGGCACACACAATTATACATATTGTCTATGATGTTTTAACTTCCGAGCAGGCAGCCTACGCATAACGAAACGCTAGTGCGCGAGAAAGCATAGAACTCAAATTTTACGTCAACAGATGTCGGAGTACATCACATTCTACACAAAACGAAACGCTAGCGCACAGGCATACGTGAGACTTAAGCCATACATCAACTGAGGTTGAAGTACGTCACATGCGACTATCGATCAGGAAGCGACAGTTGGCACGCGGTCCTGCAAACGGCACAAGTCATGCTAAGGAAAAGACGCAAGTCACCGTATTCCCCTATTTCAGCTAACGACGAGTACGCTATATTCGACATTCTATGGTAATGTCACCTAACAACCAGTTATCACATGCAACCCCAGGTAAAGTCCTCAAATTTCTTTTATTGAAATTTCGACTTTCACACTTACTTAGTAGATTTTCGTATTTCTACTCCTCTTGATGGTCATTGTGTCACGACCATTTCTTTTAGTAAAGCGAATATTCATTTGCTTCATTTCTTGAAAATTCATATGTTACGCATGCATCGTTTGTTACGCATGTGGTTCGTTTCGAATAAGCGTTTAATCAAAGTTCAAATATTGTCTCGCTAAATCTAATTATTGATTTGTGATTCGAATGACTCGCATTATCGAAATTGTTGACTTCCTTGTTATCAAGTCAACACACTTCCTTGAAATTTCTTTTCTTTCCAAGTTACATACATGGTTTTTTCGTTGTGACCATGCCGAAAGTTTTCTTGTCGATACATGTAATTATTGTCGGCTTGCGCCGAAGTCAAATTCAATTGTTTGAACTTGTTCATTTCACATATTCAATTCAAGACACCATATGAGTATTGAAAACATCATATTCGAATTCGTTTTAACAAGCGTATCATTGTTCTGAGTCGTAGTAGATTTGTTTGGTCTACGACTCCCTTAAGTCGTTTGTTGATTTCGACACCTTGTGGTGTCAGTATAAACTTGTAGCTTGGGCTAATCATGATTGAGCGTTTTATGCAAAACATAGGTGATACTTGTTCGAACACCGCTATATTTGAATTATTTCATTCACTACGACACCTTGTGGCGTCGGTAGAACTTGCAGCTTGGGCTGATCATGATCGAGCGTTTCATGCAAACTAGTACATTTGAGCTTGTTGAAATCTAAGTTCAATTATTGGATGCAATCATTTCTAGAATTCATTTGCATATTGTGATACGTCCTTGAATTCACATCATTCGAATAAGTCCTGATTCGACTTCATGATCGTTCACTTTGGTACTATTCGTATTTTCTACATATAACGTAACTCTGAGGAGTTAACGTAGTCTAAATTTCGAGGACGAAATTTTATTAACAGGGGGAGAATGTGACAACCGGTAATTTACGGCCCTTAATTACGCGATTAACAGGAGATTAACGCGACAATAAATAGTGTTTACAACATGAATAAACTTAATTAGGCCTTTGGGGTGCCTAGGAACGCGACAATAAATAGTGTTTACAACATGAATAAACTTATTTGTGTTCGTGAACCGTTCGTGAACACGTTCATTTCCTTAATGAACGAACACGAACATAAAATCCCGTTCGGTAAGTGTTCATGAACCGTTCGTGAACGCGTTTATTTCCTTAACGAACAAACACGAACAAGGGCTTGTTCGTGTTCGTTTGGTTCGTTTACAGCCCTACAACATGAGTTAGGGGATTCCACAGTTTACATTAATAAAGATGAATTGCCTACTTATTGGCAAAATGTCTTCTTGAATGATAGTATTTACGTGAGTGAAAAAAACATATATTAGCTTTAGTTTGATACGACTCTTAGAGCATTCACATCCATTCCACTAAATTGTGTGAGTGGAGTTTTTATAATATAAAGAGTATAAAAAGTGGTAGTGAGTAGAGAAGAGAGAAAAATGTTACTGTTCATCTGTATATTTGAGGGGGCACTGTTCACCCCTTATAATTTTTTAATATATTTTGAAAGTGGTAGCGAGTGGAAGAGAGAAAAAAGATAATAATAAAGTTATAAAAATTATTATTTAACTGAAAAGAAGAGAGAATATAATGTTTTTTAGTGTAATTTAGGGTAAGTAAATTGTGAAATGGATGTGAATGCTCTTAAGAACTCAAATTTATATAATATTATATTATTTAAAGATAGAAAACTATTTTTAAATTGAAAAATATCATAATTAATTACAACTAAATTACTGTTGCGTAATATTTCTCTTCTTTTATGGAAAAAATTGTCGAAACTATTATAATAGTAGATCGTATGTTTACACAGTAATTAAATCAAACTATTACCTCAAAGCATTGCCGAAACTATTATAATAGTAGATATGAGATTTTGGGTTTTTGCTTTTGAATTTTTAGCTTGTAGATTTTAGAATTTTTGTTCAGACCATTGTATCCATTTTTATTTAGCATTCTGATTGTTCTTTATTTGCGTTATTGTGTCTTTTTTGCGACTCATTTTTTTTTCTCTAAACATTATGTTATATTTCTCAGCATTATGTTATATTTTACGATTTATTGTGTCTTTGTACCCTTTTTAGTTTTGAAAGACTTTTTAAGATAATTTTACGTCCATAACGTCTCAAAGAGAAGAATTTGAACAGAAAAAAGTAAAAGAAAGGTATACTAGTAAACATTAATTAATCAGTTCACTATTCCAAGTATGGTTGTTAGTATGAAAAGGTTTTCCAACATAAAGCTAGTAAAAGTTTGTTTCAAATTATAACGTCCCAAAGATATACTAAAACTAGAAAAAGGCGTAAAAAGTAAAATTATGTAGAGTAAAGTCCTATTTGAGTCCATGTGGTTTGTGTAGTTTAACCATTTGAATCCAAAAACAAAACTGTCTTGAGTTGAGTCCCTGTGGTCTCTAATTTTAACAATTTGAATCCAAAAACCAAATGTTTCTGATTTGGATGTTGTTTACTTTTGGATTCAAATGGTTAAAATTAGAAACCACATGGACTCAAATCAAGACAGTTTTGATTTTTGGATTCAAATGGTTAAACTGTACAAACCACAAGGACTCAAATAGGACTTTACTCAATTATGTAATTGAAAACTGCGTTTGAACGAAAAGAGTAAAAATATGCGACTCTTGTGGAGTGATGTGAAGGAGAGATATAAAACAAATATGTGAGGATGAATGGAAATACCTCTTATTAATTATAGAGTAAACTTCCGTTTTGCTTCCTGTGGTTTGGTCACTTTAATGGTTTTGCCCTAAACCTTAAAAAATAGCCAGTTTACTCCTTGGTCTATTTAACTTATCTTCATTTTACTCCCCGCCTCTCACTCTGTCTAAAATGTTTGTTAAATGTAAGGGTATTATGGTAATTCTACATATATGTATTTAATTAATTTCTAAAATCCATTTATTAATTATTAATATACATTTATGTATATGAGAAAAAACACCCCTATTTCGGGGGTGTTTGGGATTCCTTTTCAACTTCTCCTTCTCAAAAAGTCCTTCTCAACATCAATAAGTAAGAAATTCTGACTTCTCAAAATCTCCTTTTTGAAGACATAATCAACTCTAAAAGTCCTTTTTTTCATGGTGGTTGGGATTTCTTGTGACTTCAAAACACTACTAAAAAACACGCCTAGTTCCGACCAAGTTTTTTGTCAGAATTCGGTCGAAAAACGGCGTTTCCCACTAATTGCTGACAAAAGGGTCTAGTCGGAAAAAGTCAGGTCGGTAAAAGTTTCCGACAAGATTCCGATGATGTTTTCGACAAACTTCCGACTAATTTCTGACTACATTTTCCGACAAAATTCTGATTAATTTGTAACTACAATTTCCGACATAATTCCGATGATTTTTAACGATCAATTTCCGACCATTTTCCGATTCAAAATAGTAATAGTTTTCCTACTATTTTCCGACCAAACTATTTTAATTTTAAAAAAATAATAAAATCCTGCTTAAAAAGTTATAAATTCCTATTTACAACATAAATATGATATCATATTCATCTCACATATTTCAACAACAAAATTCAACACCGTTATCAAGTTACAAGATTATCCACAAAAATACGACACCGTTATCAAGTTACAAGATTATCCACAAAAATACGACACCGTTGTCAAATTACAAGTTGCCCACAAAATATGATACGGTTGTCAAATTGGAAGTTCAACCACAAAAGACAATAAACTTAACCTAGACTAGGATGGAGAATTGCCTTGATTACCAAATTGTTTCAATAGCTCGACAATTTGTCGTTACATTTCTTCTCTCATTTTTTCTCTCACTTGTTGTTGTGCCTCTTCAACTCGGCTATGCAACATATCCACTTGAGATTGCAAGTTTTGCACCTTCAAAGTTGTTTAAAATACATAATATTAGTAAAAAATAGAGACAGAAACCAAGCACAGGTAACTAATTTTGGATCTTAATTTTGGTCAATTTTATGCCATGTTGAGTAGGGCTGCCCGATCAACCTCAATGCAATAACCAAACCCCACCTAAAATAATCCAAAACTGCCCGTTTTGCAGCCCAATATAACCTGTTCTGGCATGAACTTAGTCTCAAACAAACCCGTCCTAACCCGAACCAAAAATAAACATTTTTTCTAAATTGGTCTATTCCGACTCGAACCCACCCTGACCCGGCAGCCCGCCTGACTCGAAGTGAACCAAAGTGAAATGACAAAACAGTAATGTATTAACTCACTTACCATTCACAACTCATCCCATACATCAAGGTGCACAAAGCGAGGAGGAAATTTACGCATTGCTTCAAAATCAAGCCTATCATCTGGGAAATCATGCCCAACTACCCTAGCCTTCTTTGTTGATTCCTTTCGGTAATCCGACATTATGTCTGCGAAACAACGCTTTAGCACATTCTCGAATCCTTCTCTAACGACTTCATCATTTGCTTGATCCCAATTAAAACGTGTCTTAAAAAATGTATAAGTTATTAATATAAACTTAAAACAAAATAGGATAATATATAAAAATCACTAACTGATGTAGTACCCTAAATCGATCAGGAGAATGTTGGATTTCTTATGTAAGTTCCTTGTACTAATAAAACTCCTTTGAGTTGTTCCTCGTTTCTCATTTGTAATTTCTTCTTTGAGTTTAATAGGTATGAGCATTCAATAATGCCTGAGGATAAAAATAAAGAACTTGTTGCAGAAACATTGGCTGCAGTTGGATTAAAGGTGAGTCAAAGGAAACATCATTAAAAAAACCGTGGAATTTTAACATTTTTTGTGTTATTTTTAGAAATTTATGTAGCGGTGACTGACATTCTTTTGAAATGAGACATTTTAATCTAGAAAAATAATAGAATTGTCTTTTTTTTGCTACTTTCAATGAAGTTGTGGAGAACAACTAGCGCAGAAAAACGCGCTAAATATAAGGTTTTTTTTTGTTTATAGGATCACCAGAATGCTTATCTTGTGTGTTAGATTCTTGAATTGACAACTAGTCTACTATGATTTGATTAATTAATTGACAACTGTCACTATTGGCTATTCTCTAGTTTCTTCTAAAGTTAATTGACCTTTTTTGGCAGGAACTTGAGGATCAGATGCCATCTGAGTTGTCTGGAGGAATGAAAAAAGAGTCGTTTTAGCACGATCTATAATATATGATACAACAAATAATACAATTGAACCAGAGGTATATATAATAGTGCTCTTTTATATAACTATTTAGTATAATGTTACCTTCCTTTTTGTCCCTTAATATTCTTGATGTGTTGGGTGTAATTGTTATGTTGTGCCGCAATCATGAACATGTGCTTTTGTATGATGAACCAACTGCAGGACTTGATCCAATTGCTTCTACCATAGTTGAAGATTTGATCCGGTCCATTCATTGCAAAGGTGAAGATGCACTCGGGAATCCCGGAAAGATTGCATCTTATGTTGTTGTGACTAACCAACACAGTACCATTAGAAGAGCTGTTGACAGGTTGCCATTTGTTTGTATAATTGTTGTCTCAGGTTGTATGAAGAGTAGAGGAATACTCGGCTTTGGATATGGATGGCATTTGCGAAGAATAGTCAAGTTAGGAAACAACTTTTGTTTTTAAGTGACCAACTGTATTTTAGGTGTCGGCGAATGTATTGTCAAACAATATTTTTGTTAATGTAAAAATATTTGTAGTATAATTGCAAATGATTATGCAATGGGTTTTTTGGTATATATATGTGTGTGTATTTTATTAGAAAAATAAATCTTTTGATTTGTTTATTATTTATTTATGAGTCAAGGGTAAATTAGTAATTCTAAAGTTTTTTTTTAAACAATTGAAAGCATGACATGCATAATGAACGTCATAAACACGTGTCATAAATGTGTGTCATGAATGCGTGTAAAAAAAGTGTCATAAACACGTGTCATAAAATGAGTGTCATGAAAGTGTGTTATTAAATGTGTCATAAACGTGTGTCATAAATTTGTCAAAAAAAAACATGACATACAAATGCATGTCATGTTAATTTTATGACTCCTCAATCAACAACACGCTTTTGCGTGTCATAATTACCGTTCTATGACGCACAATGTGCGTCAAGAAATGTGTATTTTCTAGTAGTGTTTGGATCAAAGCTTGAATACGAAGATGAAGATCCACCACTCTGTGTCATATTACTACTCTTTGTTCCAGACGAACTGTCAGCACTAAAACCAGTTTGGATCTTTGGGCTAGGTCTGGGGGTAGCCTCATACTTGTTCCCTCTGTAATACAAACTGACATCTTGTTTTGCATTTGGATTTGTCATGATAGCAGTTTTCTGAATATCTAATTCATGCTCCTCAATTTTCTGAATGAACTGTGCCAAATTCATATTCTCAGACTTTCTCATGTGTTTCACAATCATCAGATAAGTTCCCTATTTTTGTTGTGGTAATGCATCAGCAAGTTTATCAACCCATTCCTCATCATCCTTTTCAATGTCCATTCTTCCCATTTCCAGTACCAAGTGACAGTATCTATCAATAGTCTCCTTTGTTGTTTCATGGTCGAAAGCTGTAAACATATCAAATGATTTCTTCAATAAAGCCTTTTTATTTTTAATCATATCTGCACTTCCTTTGAACTTCTGAATCAATGCATTCCAAATTGATCTAGCAGTACCCTCATGTTGGAGCAAAACAAATATATCTTCTTTAATCGCTTGTTGAAGAAAATTAATCATCATTTTCTCACTCGTGAATTTCAATTTGTCACCCTCTGAGTAGTCACAAATAGCTTTTACAATCCCACGCTCGTTTTTTTTGTTTTCATAATCTTTGTGTAAAGCACACCATTCGTCAAACTTATACGCTTGCACCCAAGTTTCAAAACGATCCTGCCAACCTTTGAAATCTTCAATGTACATCAGTTTTGGTGGTTTCTGATGAGTTCCAGTTACATTCTCACTGTATAAAGTTTCAGCAGCAGTAACTGGTGCAACCGGTGAAGCAAATGCATTGTAGAATTCCTCAGCCATTTTTCGGAAATCTAGAGATACTTCGGGAAACACCTCGAATCACTGTTTACAAACAAACAAACGATCAGTTTAAACGAACTAAATACGTAAAAGTGTGTGACGATGGAATCAATCTAGGACTCGTGTTAAAGATTCACGGACACGTTCAATGTAGTTCGGGTGAAATCACTGAATGAATGGGCCAATCAAAACGAAATGGATTCAATTGGGCCTTCACTGATCGGGCCGATGATATTATATTTAATATTAGGCTGAGAACTTTAATTCACTTGGACGCTAATTGGACCTCAAATTTTATACCAACTGATTTTACTTGACTCATAGAATTTTTTATTACAAACATCACATGCACACTGACTTGCAGTTAATGAATCACACGATACTTCACATGCAATGTTTCAGTCAAGAGCCGACAAACACAATTACCAACTAAAATTCTATTGGACCGAAACTTTGATCAGATCAAATCAAGTATATCACGTGTAATGATGGGCCGACAAACTTTATTTAAATCTTTTGATTGGGCCGATTGTTTTAATGAACTACAATATCACATGTAAGGACCGGTGATTGATATCATTAAAGATGGTCAACAATTTTTAACCATGCAAATTCTTGATCTTTACAAATGGTGGCCTGACAAACTTTAATTCATTTTCACATGTATTCTGATACAAATCACAAGCTATTCTGTCAAACAATTTCTTGGGCCGATGATCACATGCACTTAACTCATGACATTTTATGACATCCACCTATGAGATCTCATGCAATTTGAAAATGGCCGACAACAATCTTTCACTACAAAATCCTATTGGGCCGATAATACTGATCAAGTGATGACAGTTCAAATCTCAAATGAAATCAAATAGTTTCACGTTCAAACGAAATCACAATAGCATGCACTCTCAAACGAGATTAAGTCCTCATTTTCAAACGAAATCAGGTAAATATGTTTTTTCAAACGAGATTACCCAGAAACTTCAAACGAAATCAGATAAATGTGCTTTTTCAAACGAGATTATCAGGTTATTTCAAACGAGATCAGTATGACATCAGCATATTCGCAAAGCTTTTCAAACGAAATTATAGGTTTTTATCAGTTTTAAGTCGAATTTTAGTCCAAAACTTTCAAGGATTCCTTAACACTATGTTTCGCTTGATATGTGAGAGTTTTAAGCCAGTTCAACCGTGAAAACTTGTTTGAATCAGAAAAGAAAGAGTAGAAGTGAGAGAATCCGGTAAAATCAAGCTGAATTTGGTATGAACTCCTCGTCCTGAGCTCTGATACCACTTGTAGGATCGTGTAGCGACCCAAACGAGTCGTTCAGAAGAGTTCCTATCTATACGAAAGGCGGAAACAAACGTATATACTATGAAACAGCTTGAATATCACTTTAAACGTCTTGTATATTGATTTGACAACGATTACATGCAGTAGACAGACCGGCAGCACTTCGGTACACAAATCAGATTTCGTTACAAATGAAAAGACAACAAGCCTATTTATAGCCTTCCTTATTCCGTTTGAAACATGACATAATAGTTCAAACGAAATTACCTAAAGTAATTTCAAACGAAATTAGGTAAGAATCATTTCAAACGGAATTATGTAAAATACATTTTCATGAAAAAATAGATTCTGTTTCATGTATGTTCGTGTGATGTGGCAATGATGATGTCATATTGTGATGTCATCTTTATGATGTCATCATGAAGAATGATGATATCATTCTTGTTCAGATCCGCAATAAATCCAAGACTCGATATAAGACGAAGTCGACAGATGAATGCACCAATATCCTTCGTCACGTTTCATTGGTTCGTTCACTAGCACTTGTTCGTTGAACCTCGGTGTCTCGACCGGTTAGTCATTAACCGAGGTATATTTTTATCATCGGTAGTTATATATATTTTACTGTGCTCGTACTTGTTTGTAACCGGATTCTCTCGGGTTTCGTTTTGTTGATCATGAGTTTTATATTTCCGCTGAGTTTTATTAATTAACTCGTTTAATTAATTAACTATTATTTATTGAACCGGGTTTTTGATAAATTAAATTTTGACCGTTCACCACGGAAACATAACTCACCACCACCATCGCCGCCGCTCTAGGGTTGTTCCCTTTCTTGCCAGATCGGGACCATCCCTAGCCGTCGTTTTTTTTACCGTCGTCTACATCGGGTTTTGTCAGCCGTTTCCGTCTACATCTGATTTGAGATAGTTCGTTGATGGTTGTGGTCTGACCGGTAACTGTCATACGCCAACAATCGAGGCAACTTGGTCTCCGATCGGGTCGTTCCAAAATGTTGTTCATTTCTGTTGTAAATTTTGCGATTAAAACAAATTCACTTCAAGGGCCTTTTTGGTTTGATTTAATTGTTGGTGCAGACACCATAATCAACAAGGCTCGTTGTTTTTTTGTTAGGGTTTATCGAAGAGCTATAAAAAAAATTGAGCAGACATCATAATCAACAACTCTGGTTGTTTTTTGTTGGGGTTTTTGAATCAAGGAACTATAAAAAATTTGATATATATTAATTAATAATAATAAAAGAAAGAAATGGATTTAAGGAATACTTTATATTCCTTTAATAAAAAGGAATTAATAATAAATAATTAACTTCTTATATATAAAATTATCAAATTACCCTTCTAGTTAACGAACATATTAGATGGAGTTAAGGGCGGGGAGCAGATTAGAGTAAAAGTACAAACAACAAGGAGCAAAATGGATATTTTTAAACTATTGGGGCAAAAGCATTAAAATGGTTAAACCATAGGGATCAAAAACGAAGTTAACTCTTAATTATAAGTGTACAAAGCTTATTGTTTTCGACGCTTTTAACCTAATGAGTATAATTCATTCATGAAAATTGATACTAGTACAAAACCATATTTTTGGTGGTGTCAAATTCAATTTTTGGTGGTGTTTTAGAATACAAAACACCAGATTACCACACTAATAAAAAAACACCACCAAAAAAATAGATTACAAAGCACCATTAATGCTTAGAAGTTACCATTAAATTGCTTTTTTTGAGGGTGAAGTTGTTAATAGCACCATTAAATTGATTTTTTGAGGGTGAAGTTGTTAATACAACAACAAAGTGAACCAATCAAAACATTTTGTTAGGCATCATATGGATCATAATCCTACGGTTTTCAATTGCTCTCATCCTATTCAATCAATGGAGCAAATCAAGCCTCTAAAAACACAACCTTTATACCCACATATATATATACAGACACAATGTTAAAACAAAATCTTTTTTACAGGGAGAAAAATGTTAAGGAGGAGCAAAGCATCACCGGAAAGTTTTCCGGAACGGCTTACACAGTATCAAGAAACCGGTGATGTGGCGTAAAGCGTATCAATGGCCTTATCTACGAAGAGACACGAGATTTTTAAAGATCTTTCTTGATCATTTTATAAGTGATGCCATCAAATACACCGAAGATATTCGCCGAAAACCTATTACGGCGATGGACGTCATTTATAGTTTGAAGTGCCAAGGATGTACAATTATACACTCTGCTGATTTGGTTTGATTGTATGTGTTTAAATTGTTATTTTAAAAAATGACTTTATAGAAATCATGTTATTATCTCATTCTTTGTAGCTTCCCATGAACATGTAATTTTATTTCATTATGCTTGTAGATTTTATACATTTTTTGTTTGTGTAGTTTTTTGTTTTATTTGCCTTTGTATTAGATCTTGGATGTTTTATAAATAAAATAAAACTAAAAACATTTGTTAAGAAAATCCATCACCAATAAACTTTTATATTTTATTTTTAAAAAAATATAAAGATAACCCAAGTGAACCAATCAAAACAGTGTCAACATTTTTTGATATTCTAGTAGTGGATTGAATGGTGGTAAATGACTAAATGCATATTGACACGTGTTAGAGACTTATGGTTTCTTATATTGACTTTGTGGTGGTGTATTTAGATATTTAATGGTGGACTAATTTGGTTTCTATAATTAATTTTTTAGTGATGTTTAGAGATTTAATGATGGACTAATTTGGTTTCTATCATTGAAAAGATAGACACTAAAATTAACAAATATTATCTACCGTATGGTGCCAAAAACTGAAATGAGGATTTTGATGATCAGGCAGCACATGATAAGAATGTGTTGCTAAACGTCAAAGAAAATGACATAAACCTTGGCCAAGATCCTCAACAACCAACCAAACTGGGACGATAGCAATAATTATAACTTTCATCCTCATGCATAAAATCCTTCTATAAATAGAGACCAGGAAGGCACTAGTTTCCTCATCTTATATTTGTCTTTCAAAGTGAAAATGGCTTCTAAGACATTTCTTCTTCTTGCCCTTGTTTTTGCTGTCGTTCTTCTAATTACCTCAGAAGTAGCCGCTAGAGACTTAGCCTCCAACCATGACGGTAAGAACAGTTTTCGCGTTAGTTTTGTCATTACAACAAATAACTTAATCCCAAATAACTTATAATATTTACGTTAAAAGGTGCCATCTCAATGTTTTTAAGCTACATAATTAACATCTATATTGTTACTTTATGTGCATCTATCTTTCATAATGTTATATATTCATATGTGGATCTTCTGTTAACTTGTACTTTTATTACCCTTTATTCGTTGTGGTGTGTTATCATTATTAGAAGCATAAAAACCATGCAAAATATGAATAACTACATGGAATGATGCAGGTGAGGTTGATGGCCGTAACAACGCCGGCGGACATGGAGGATACAACAACGGAGGCGGACAATACAACGTTGATGGACGTGGAGGATACAACAGAGGCCGCGGACGTGGAGGGCATGGCAAAGGTCGTGGTGGCCGTGGAGGACATGGAGGATACAACGGTGGTGGTGGTGAAGAGGCAACTGCTTATAAAGAAACTCAAAACTGACGATAAGCATATTCGAGCTGGATGAATCATATATAATTTCACGAGTCGAGTATTATAAGAATGTTTTATCTTGCATCATCAGTACGTACTCCTAATATATGTAATAAATGGCATGACTCCTTGTATGTGTAAAATAAGTTAATAAGAGTGTACTTTTGAATCCAACTTTATATCATATCCTTATAACAAATGCCTTCGCCATTTTTTAACAATGGGATTTTATAGAATTGACTATCAAGTAAAGATAGAGCCAAAGAAAACAAACAATTACATGTTCCTGAGTGGGTTTTTTAACCAATCCACCCAATACAAATTATATTCACAAACTACAAATTGAATAATTAACAATAGAATCAAAAATTGTTTCCTTCCTTTGCTTCTTGATCTGAAAAATGGTTGCATCACGAAATATGTTCATATCACCTATCAAGTCAACTTCTTAATGCCTTGTCACAATTAACTTGATATGGTATTTTCATGAATAAATAACCAACTAAAATACACTTATATGGATACCCATGAATCATTTAGTTATGTGAACAAAACGATTAACTCCAACAATTACACACTTAATTGTATTTTGGTTTCGATACGAGTCGGCTTTTATCTTTTTTGGTATTTTTTACCACCCGCAATGAAACATTGTAACTCGGAACCTTTTGTTTTTAACTAATTTTTATTAGGTTGATTACAAAGCAATGGCAGGTAGTCGGGCAACAAGTTGCGCCGCCACCCCCTTTTGAATAGAAAAACCAATTCTACTAAATACAAAATTTGAAACCTTTAGCACGAAGAATTACTATTAACGACTTTTTGGACCCGACTACCTGCCATTGCTTTGTAATTGCCCTTTTTCGTATAGAATGATATTGGCTATTAAAAAAAAATATATACCCAACCGTTTAAGATTAATATTACTTGGAGATTGAGTAAGATGAACTTACCTCATTTATATACTTATTCTTCTCAAGACTTTTGTAGTTCATCACCGAGGTCAAATCCTCATTAACAACTTAGAATGCAAATACTAACAATCCACAATAACATTCAATCATTTTAGACTAAGTCAACATAAGATCGTGTAAGATAAACTTACCTTTGCTCGTAGGAACTTGATTCCCTCGTCACCCACTTTGACACGTTGATTTCCAAGCTTCAACATTCCTAGCTTGTGGACAAACAAACATGCAATAATTATGAACATAAGATACAATCCTTCAACGCTCAATTATTAGTTTCGTCATACAATAATTCGACATTCAAGGTTTAACCATTCACAATCCAACCCATTTTGATTTGTTCGTGCAAATACTTGCATTACTCTATTTAAAGTACTTTAGACACTTCAAACGCACCCTAACACTACATAAAAGACCGGCATTTGGGATTGAGTCTTTGATACATCCAAATCAGTAGCTAATGGTTATCAGAGACTGATTTCGCCAGTCACCACCAGTGACGGATACCTAGTCCTAGATAATGGTTTTAGTAATTAAAAATCAGTCCCCATTGCATAGCAGAACAAGAACTAGGGGTCAGTCTCCATACTCTCCATACTAAACAAGCTTTTTCCAAGCTAAATCTGAGCGAGTTTCGAGCAAGCGCCGAGCCATGATCTTTTCGGACAACAATATCTATGATTATCCTATATGTTTTTGCTTATTATTTGAAATATTGTTAAATTTCATTTGTCAATTGTGTGCATTAATCAAATCAATTGGTGGTAAGAAACTCGCTACTAACATCTTTGATCTTAGTCGGACGTTAACGACCTTAATTAACCATCAATGACGCAAATTTTGCATAATTGACCAATAACGACCGTAATTGGCCATTAATAACTCCAATTACTCTAATCAAAATCAAATTTCTTCAGATAATAAATATTCAAAACTAGTACATTAGTCACTAGTGTTGTGTAACAACTAGCCTATTACCAATACAGAGATAAGAAAGAGAGAATGTGAAATAGATATCTTATTGATATGTAAGTATAAAATACATAGCCTCTATTTATAGGTTTGTAGATTAACATAAGAGTAAATACAAAAGAGGAGTTAAGGATGTGGAGAGTCACTCTTAATGATGTATTCATAACACTCCCCCTTTACTATCCACATGATGAAATAGTATAGTATTCTTGTAATACGCTTGGTGATGCTGCCTCATTAAAAACCTTGCTAGGAAAACCCAGTGGGACAAAACCTCAGCTAAGGGAAAAAGAGTGCAGTGCGTATTTTCTCCTCCTGATACTTTTGGATCAGGTTTGTTGCCTCATTAAAAACCTTACTAAGAAAACCCAATGGGACAAAACTTAGTCAAGGGAAAAGAGTGCAACTTGAATAAGTCTCCCCCTCATTTTAACATGTATCCCTTAGTGACGTGTGTCCATCTTCCTTGAAAGTCGAATAAAGCATTTGTAGCGAATGATTTGTCGCTTGATCCCTTAATGTACAATCCTTTATGTTGATCAATGTTGTATAATCTTCTAACGAGACTTTAGGTGCCTCCTTCCAAAAATTATCATATGTCCACGACTGTGTTTCGTTACATTCATGCATCTACAATACTAACCAAACTTGTTTTGATGGGTTAGTAAAATATAATCAAATATCGTTTATACCTGAAATATTTCTTTGAACTCATTCCAATGTCTCTTCGCTTGAAAAATGTTATATCATGACAATAAGCTCAAGTGAAAGATATTATAACCATACATAGCTAGCAAAACATATTAATACACTTATGCATTTAACGATGGTACTTCTAGAATGAGAATCTCTACTTTGGTTGGAGATGATAATAGGCATTTCTCATAACAAATGACTTAACAACGTTTAACATACTTTAATGTTCAACTATGTCCATACTAAAATACCCAAACATCATTTACTAGATGTACTTGAAGGATTAGTAAAATATTCGAGTAATAATTAGACCGTGCCAAGGTCATTAAAAATTCTCCCTCTAAAAGCTCGACAATTTCTCTCGATGATGCCTAGACATCAATACTGTAAATTGCGATTATAGTTAACTTTTAAAAGTAGAATGTTCATAGAACATGGCTAATTTAATCAAACTTATATCCCTCTTTATGCGAATATCTCGAGTTGTACAACACTCGACCCAACTATTCTAGCCCTTACATATTTTGTCAACTTCATATAGTACGTTCTTGAGGTTTTTATATCAATGCTTCTGGCATTATCAATCCATGAGTGAATTCTGTCCATCTTATCCAAATATACATGCGCATTCACTCTTCATGAGTTTTTCTACATAAACGTATCCATATAACACATATATATCTATATCATATGCAAAAATGTCATGAACACTTGATTTTATCTTCAAAATCCATATTGTACCATGCGTGTACACTATTTATTGAGATATTACAATCACTGGCTACAAGTTTCTATGTATGTTTATTGGTGCACAAGAATTACATGTTTTGATTTACCTTTAGGGAACTCAATTGCTTTAGAAAACTCATCAGGAGTTCAATCGTAAACAAAAATGAATCTATATACAACGATCATATTGTTCTCGAGAACTTAACTTACATGATTTTGATCATTCAAATCCTTTAGGGACCTTCATGTACACTTTTAGCATCAAGTGATACATAACATTCATAGACGCACATCAATTCTCTATCTATATTACCAGACTAATAAAATATTGTAAAGTCAATGCATCCGACACTGGAGAATAAGTTTCCTCATAATCAATCATAGGTCTTTGTGAAAATTCTTGTGCCACCAATTTTGACTTATATCACTTAATTTGATTCTCACATGATTTGCGTAAAAGACACATTTGTATCCAACATATTTTACAACTTCAGTTGTATGGACTATTGGTCCAGAAACTTTCCATTTCATTAGAGAACTGAACTCTGCCTTATTTGTGTCATTCTATTTTTGGCCAATCATTTTTTTAATATTCATTCATAGGCAGATCTTAAATCTTGATCCACATCATTTAATCAATTTAAGCGCTACATTATATACAAAAGTATAACGACGCCGATTTTTATTTCGATTCCATACATATCTTAGACATGATACAACTTATCGAGATCTCTTTATTTTCAGGTACCTGAGGTTCTTCTTGAACCATCATGTCTATTGTCTCTTCAGAAGATTTTATTACTATTGTCTCGACTTGACCATCTTAATTACTTGCTCCAATTTTCGAGGAATTTTATTATTGGAATCAACTAGTCTACCACACTTTAGGCGTGCAATAGACTCATTACAAAAATATGTGGTTGTCCTCTTAGGACACAAATATAACTGGAGCATAAGCAGTTGATTATGTGACTTACTTAGTCACTCTATTTAGGTAAGTGAACTTGTCTGGTAATTTGTTCTTTAATATTGGTAGATGAATTATACTTTAAACTTCTAGTTATAGTTTATAATCTGAGGATAAATATGACATGATAATTCATTTCACTTTTCACTTTCCAACTGCTTGTTATCTCCCCCTAATGTTAGGAACATTCATTCACTAAAGTGAAAACCAATGAGCCATAAACAAATTTCTCAGTAATGGCTTTAAGTATTCAATCATAGACGATTATTTATACCCAACATATTCTCAAACTTTTTAGAAGTCCCATCTTTGTGCGGTGTGGTTGATGAGTTTCAATATATGTCGCACAACCAAAATCTTTGATGAGACATCTTTGGTTCCTGACCAAAAACCAACTATATGGGGAGAACTATAACTTATTGGCTTGATGTGAATTGATGGTACTATATATAAAATTACATGTACCTAAATGAACTTTTGCTCCTCTCATGATCATTGGCTTTGTAACCAATAGTAGACGTTTAGTGATCATCTCAACAATAACACTTATTACAATGATCGTTAATAACTTGGGAATCAAATTCACTATTATCAAATAAATATACTAATCTGGATAAATATGTTTGCTATCACATTAGCTAAGCCACAATCACACAAGCTTCAGGTTGTGGATTTGATAACCATTTAGACGATGCATCAATTTTTAAAACACTAAATGGTATCATGTTTGTATATTTATTTCCATTATCATTTCCAGAATATTTAGGGATTCACATCCTACTTTTATTGATCAATACTTAACTTCACTTGAGAGCAAACATGACATGTATAATTCTTAAGACTTCTGTTTCTTCAATACTTTTCACATCATCATTAATGACCCGGTGTGGTCTAACCGGTCAAGCCAACTAACTAAATAATTATGATCCATAAACTTTTGGATTATGATCGCATATGTATTACTTGCATGTATGTAATACATAATATAAGATACGAGAGAATGTATTATAACTTCAAAGTTTAAACCATCATGTTATATGGTCATTCCTTAGTTTTCCACTTTTGGTGGTCGATCTCAATATTAAAATGGTTGTCAACATGAGGATTATTACAATTTCCTCAGTTACCATGATCATGACCTTTATAACGATCATTGTATAGTCATTGCACTATTAACATGGTTGATCTTATCACATGATCATCATAACAATTTCCTCAATTACCATCATCATGAACTTTACACCAATTATTATATCATCACATTCTATTCAAGGAATAGATTATTTCCATACAACATTCATGGTGGCATCATTACAATTTTCTTAGTTATGTATATGATCATAACCTTTGAATTGATCATTATATCATCACATTCATATCAGGGAATGGATTAGAACCACAGAACTTTCATGCTTGTTGTTTCAAACTTTATATATATTCTCTAACAATTAATGATATTTGACGATGGAAATTGTTTTGCTCAAAGGATTATGATATATATTTTTCTCATCACAATCTTTTCAAGGAATGGAATAGAGTCACACAACTTTCATGGTGACTGTTTCAAACCTTATATATCAAGAGCGCATTTGAGGTTTGACAAGTGAAAATTGTTTTATTCCACATGTATAACTAATCTTTTCACCACATAACATCAATTATATGACCAAATCATTAAGATTTATCAGTCCAAAATCTTACAAGCATCAATAAATTTACAATAAGCTTTAGTGGGTTTGAAACTTCGAATGTCATATTATAAATAAATCTTGATCACTGTTCAATCATGTTTATAACGTGTGATCATATACACAACTTTAATTTAGCTGCTTCATTGAATACTGTCTATATACATAAACAATGACATATTAATGTACAAAGTCAAATTGTACAATATATAATTGATATAAGATGCCTTCTCATCAAATACAATATAATAAAATACATATAATTAATTTGCCTTACTGTCATGATTGAATATTATAATATATCATGAACACTATTAAAAAGGTTTATGGTAATATGTAAATGTGATGATTATACAATGCATCACTTTATATTATGTCAATATAAGAAATGACTTATGACATAACCTTATGAAATAAGATTTTTTCATCACTTGTAAGAAATATATAATTTTTTTTATTTAACATATCATCTAAATAAATTAAAGCATATAAAAGACACAATAAATTGCAATAGTGATAAGCCTATTATTATAGGTTATGCTCTAATTTATCGACATCGTGTGCGCGTTTGCTTTCAAATTAGTGGTGTTCCATAAAGGACAAAGTTGATATATGATGAAAGCCACAATAAAATCATACATCTTGATTAATAGTAAGATAACATTTATAAAGAAAGATGAGTAAATCAATATATGATTTTTTTACTACTAAAATATAGCTATAATTTGTCATCAAACATATTAAAAATTATATGATAACATGTCATGTAATGTCATATAATGTAGGATCGTTTTACCGACCAATTGAGTCAATCAAAGGCAATACACACTGTTTGAGAGGCGGAATCAAACAAACAGTTTAGAATCAGGACAAAATTGAGTAGAAAACAGAGAATATCACTTTAACACACGTTTCTCATTAATATTTCACTAGAAAATCCGGCAGCACTTCGTTACACAACTTCTGATTCCGTGCCAAATGAGAAACTAACATCACCTATATATAGGCTTGAGATTTCGCTTGAAATGACACATGTCATTTTGAGCGGAATCACAACATCTGATTTCGCTTGAAATGACAAAGTGTCATTTCAAGCGGAATTACATGAAATACCATAAAATTACACTTTTGACCCCTGTAAACCCTATACAAACATGACCTAGACTTAAGACATAGGCTATAGACATTATGCACCAACAAACTCCCCCTTGGATATTGCCGGAGTCTTTAGTCTGGTCTTCAGGTCTTCACAGCGATTTGAATTTTTCTTCTCTCTGCTTAGGCTTTTTCAGTAACAGCTTCCTAAGCTTTTCATTTTCTACAACAGCTTTCTTTCTTTCTTCAGCTTGTTCTCTCATGAATTTTCCACGCAGCTTTCTATCTCTTTCCTCACGTTTCTTCTTTTCTTTCTCAGCTTTAAGAGCTTCCTCTTTTTCAATCTCTCTCCATTTTGTTGACCATTTGCTTTCAACATTTATACCCTTCTGAAAGCATATAGACACAACTTTCTGAAATTGCATAGCTTGTTCTCTATCTTCCGCTTTGAACCAGATTTTGTTCACAAACAAGCATTCTATGTCTTTAGCAAAGCAGTTCACCAGCCATAGAGGATCATACACAAAGATTTCTCTAACTTCATTTTCAGTCCTGTAGGTAATTACAGCTTCTGTTGACAAACAACTGTATACCCAACACACAAAACCTTTATGAAAATCCTGCTCCATTTTTGGCACAGGAATATTCTTCAACACTTTAGGCTTTTTCACATGCAAGATCTTCTCTTCATTCCCAGTCTCTGGATTTACCCTCTTCACTTTCTTCGGGAAATGAGGCTTCCAGTGCTTGAATCCATTTAAGGCTTCAAATTTAATCAGACCCCACATTGGTACGTCAAGTTTTCTAACAGGATAATCCAGCGTTCTAACTTTCGACAATTCTTCTACATCCCACCATGGTAGGGACATGATATCATAAAGACGTTCAAAATACTGTACACCGTATTCTCTTCTGATAGCATAAGCATTAACTTGCGGTAGAAAGCCCCAACTGATAATATCTCCCAGTGACACTCCCCTGTCTCTGCTATAAAACTTCAGTGGCCTCTTGAATTTTCTTTCATTTGTCTGTCTAAACCACTTCTTTCTTTCTTCCATCTGTGCGTCTTTCACAGTACCATCGAAATTCTTATCTTTCAAAATTTATTCTACTTTCCTTCTCAGCTCATCTCTATTCTCTTGAGTGAAAAAATCGACAAGTGCAGGAAAATCAGACGTATCTACATTCACATCCTCTTCATCACTGCAATCTTCAACTTCAACTCTATCATAGTTATCTGCTTCATCAACATACTTGTACTCATACTCAGGCTGTTGATTGACATCAAATGCATTCAACTCCTCTTCAAAATCAAACTTGAAATCTGGATCAGCAATACGCGTCATTTCTTTAATATCAGCCATTGTATACGTATGCCTGAACTCACCTTCCTCTACTTCAGGCTCTAGACGCAGAATTAACTTTTCTACTTTGTCAACATTTTGATCATCAGTGTGCTCCCCCTCACCTTCAGCACTCTCATGTTCTTCATTCGCATCATCATGCATATAATCATCAACTTTTTGTTCATTCGATTTCTCAGAAACTTTAACACCAGAAGCACCCTGATCGTCATCATCATCATTATCATCATCACTAGAACTGCTTGCAGAATATACATCATCAGGATCATCTGCCTTATCCTCCTCATCATCCTCTTCATCATCATCATCATCATCATCAACATCTTCATCATCATTAACAACATCTAATAATACATCCTCTTCAAAAATAGCAGAAACTGCAGAGAGAGGAACATGATTCTCTATAGGAACAATTGATAACACAATTGCTCTCTCTTCAGAAACACCTTCAATTCCTTTACCCTTATCTTTCATTTTAGCATCAATCTCTGCTTGTTTTTGAGCTCTTATTTCTTCAATCTTTATCTCATCAAATTGTTGCTCAACAGATTTACCAAGCATCTTTTCTATCACTTTGTTTATCATAAAAATCTCATGCTCTTTCACTGCTTTGGCTGCTTCTAACTCTTTGATCTTCAATTCAAAATACTTGTTCTGCTCCTCTCTTCGAGCTTTCTCTTCAAGTAATCCAGCAATCTGAACTTTCATAACATCAATTTCAGATTTATCAGCTTCAATCTTTTTCAGCAAAGAAGAATTTTCAGCTGCCATAGACTTAACACGTTTAACCAACTTCTTGTTCTCAGCTAAAACTTCTTCAACTTTCTTTTCCAAAAACTTAACTTGCTCATCAATCGCAAAATTGAAATCACCAATATCTTCAAGAGGAATATTCTCTGGAATATTTGGAAAAGTTTTATAACCCGAAGAACCAGGTGTAGTTTGAACATGTGGTTGTGTGAGTGGTGGTGTTTGAAAGATTTGCTGTGAAGTAAGAATAGGTTGTTCATGTTGTGGTGTATGGTGTGGTGGAGATGAATGTGGTGGTGAGAGATGTAATGGTGAAACATGTGGTGGAGGTGATGGTGGTGGTGTGGATTGTTTTGGTGGTGATTTATGTGGAGATTGTGGTGGTGATGGTTCAGGTGGTGGTGATGGTGGTTTACTTGTTTTTGTTTTCGGTGTGCGTTTAGGCAATCTTAGAATCAACTTTTTCACCTTTGGAGTAACAACTTTCTTTGCAGTTGCTTTCTTTTTGCTTCTAGAAGTAGGTGGCGTTTGAGATTCAATATCTTGCTCTGGAGATGGCTCGTACACATCATCATCATCTTTACCACTCCTTTTTCTCTTTTTCTGTTTCTCTTTCTCCACAACAGACATGACTTTCTTGTAACACTCAGTCTCATCAATCTCATATTCAGAAGAACTTGTTGTGCTTTTATCAACATCATCACTCTCTACATCACCAGCAGCTTTCTCTGGTTCAGCATTGAATTCAGTAAGAGATTTCAACAACTGTGTAGAATCAGGAGACAAACGAACATCTCCTTCAACATTTATTTCTGTTTCAGCTTCAGCTTCAGCTTCAGCTTCAACTTCTTCATCAGACTCATCAACAAGCAAAGTCTTAGGAGTTTTCTTTTGACGTTTCTTGGGTTGTGATGAAGAACCCTCCTCCACTTGAACTTTTGGAGTAGCTTTCCTGCCCCTCTTTTTCTGTTCTTTTACGAACCAATCATTTCGAGTTCTTTTGAATTCTTCAAGTATTTTTAGTTCATCTGCATAGCTCTTTTCTTTCATTTCTTCTTCATTTCTACAGTTCTGATGATTAACAGGATCTGGATCAACGTAATTCTTATCCTTGATGAAGCCACAAAATTCAGCTTTAGTCTTTGGCTCTGGATGATTCGGATGATATCTTGCCAACTGTTTCAAAGAATCATTACTCATGTGAGATAGCACCAACAGATCATTGTTTTCATCTCTTTCAAGGTCAGGATATGCATGATCTATCATCATTTGAACAAATCTTGGATACATCCAAGTCTTACTCTTTGACGTAATGTTCTCCACCATATAATGAAACACAATCTTCGAAAAGTTATACTTTTTGTTCAATACAAGAGCTGTCACCATGTTCATCTGATAGTCTCTCATAGCATCATAACCTCCCTTACAGTGACTTAGAGCTTGCAGCACCGAGTGAATAAGAAACTTGTATGGCTTTGTAAACTTTGATTTCAAATAATTTGCATTGTTTAGTGCACCATCATAACTCATCCGAAGCATACAGCCTTTGACCATTCTCCCAGGAAATTTCGTCGGTGAGTCTTCATCATCAGGAAAATGCAAAACTTCACGTACATATGCCTCCGAGATAATAATTGGTTTCTTTTCACCATTTAGCTTAACAAACGAATTGATCACTTTGTTTTCTTCATCATATGTTGCGTTCTTCCAAAAACGTTTGATATGAGATTTGAACACTAGATGTTGATTTGTCAACGCTTTCTGAATTGGCAACCTTCGCATAAATTCTAGAATACTTTTGAAATCAGACAATTTTGGAATCTTCACCTCATCAAAATCACAACAACTGTTGTGCAATGGATCAAAAATCACATTCGAAGCCTGAATCACTTAAATCAATTTGAAGCGAAATACAAATAAGTCAAACACTTTGAAAATTTCTCCTCAAACATCATTCATGAGAAATCACTCATTTACATGGAAAAACATTTTAAAGCGAAATCACTTAAATCAATTTGAATCGAAATAGCATGTTTTACAAGAAATGTTCATTTCAAGCGGAATATCATTTGAAGCTGAATTCCATTTGAAGGTAAATCAACTGATTTCAAAGAGAATCTGTTTCAAGCGGAATCAACTGATTTCAAAGAAAATCAGTTTCAAGCGGAATCATGAACAAAATTGTTCAAAACATTTCTGATGATGAAATTAATCATCTGGGTTTGTTCATTAGTGAATTCCGAGCAAAAGGGTGTGATTTTTATCCATTTTAACCATCAAAATCAACCTAGATCTAAGTTCTAAAACCATGTTCTTCGATGTTCATACAAAATCATCAGATCTGGTTCAATTCAAATCCTAGAACAATTCTACAACACATTACAGCCCCATATATATGTTTGTTTTTCATTTTAGTTAACAAACACACCCTAGATCTATGTTACGAGATCTGTTCATCGCCGACAAGCAAAAATCAAACAGATCTTGGTCAAATCGACCATAAATCTCACCTTTCCCATGATAATAGTTGTACCAACCAACCAACTAAAATCAAAAGATCTAACAACAAACAGACAGTATAACGACTGTAAATCGAAGGTTTTGAGGTTTCGCTCGAAATCGCTTTGATGTGTGTCTGAAGCAGAATAATCACGAATGAGCTGTTCAAGCGGAATCAGCTGGCTATTTATAGACCACCTGATTTCGCTTGAAATGGACATTGAGACAATTCAAGCGAAATCACCTTTTAAGTGATATCATGTTTTCAAGAGGAATATGCATTTTCGAGCGAAATTACATTTTAAAAATTTCAAATTTTTAACTTTTTCAGTTTTTACCGACACACCTAGTTAACCAAGTCCAAGTTAATGACCTTGGTCAACTGTTCAGCCTACCAAGTCCAAGTTAATGACCCTGGTTGACCAGTTTATGAAGTTTCTGATTTTTTGAAACGAATTAAGTTCAAGTTAATGAACTTTTGAACTTTTAAGCAATTACCAAACATTTTTTCACAATCTTCTGCTTACCCAACCCTCAAGATCCAGACTTGTTCAGCACACAAGACTTTGATCATCTGATCCCCAACGTCTGTTGTCGAAAATAAGATGAAAAACAAAATCTTTTTGGATTTTGAATATGATAAGCAATAAACTGTACACACAATATTTTTGTGAGCGTGTTAGAGGATCATATCAGCTGCCGACAAGATACAAGTACCGTTAAGCTTAGATTACATTTTCAGCATTAAATAGTTTGCAATGATTGTCGATATAGTGGTCCACTTTAAATTTTCACACAATTTTCAATCTGTTCAGGATACAGATTTAATGTTTTAAGGCTTAACTTTTATGTGTGTACCACCTTAGAATATACTCCCGTATCTAGATCCAAATATTCAGTCTTACAGGTGAGTATACCTAGATGATATCTGTAGGGGGATAAATTACGAGACCATGAGAGCTCAGGTCAGAACTTCCGTTCAGTAGAGAGATGACGGTTTGACTTTTGGTGGGTCCCCTTTAGAGGATCTTTTTTACAACAGCATTGATTAGCAATTTATTGTCTCATCATTTTATGCTGAGGGCGGCGCTATATTTCAAGCAAGCAGTAAAGTATTCTCCGGGGACTAGGCCATTGCTTCTGCATTACCAGAAGTCCCGGGATAATACCCCAGATATCACTGAGTATAAAGACCTAGTATCTCAGAAAGAGGGACCTTTCAAACAGGATTTCGGGGGTTACCCATATATCCAAGAGATGTTCCCCACATAAAAGCAAGAAATTTTATGTTTATATCCTGAACAAACATACTAAATGTGTAAAAACCTATCGGCATATCATCTGCAAGACTGCTTAACACATTTTTACTTTACATTTCTTTAGCGTACTACACTGTCTAGCTGATGTACTATCATTTCCCCTTTTTGCACAAACTCATTTTTTACTTTTTCAAATGTTTTTGGATTTTGAAATTTTATCATGTTTTTGTATTTTTCTACAAACTTTCTCCCCCTAAAAACAAAAACATATTTTTGTGTTTTTGGTTTTTATCAAAAGCAGAAAATAAACTATACAAAAACTTGACAACTTTGATGTGGATCACATCAGATCGCCGTCCTCCTCGGCTTCACACTCTATTACCCTCCCAGAAAACAGATTTTTCATCCCATTCAATTTCAAAAGATAATTAAATCTTTTTCTATCAAAAGGTTTAGTATAGAAATCAGCCTTCTGTTCATCGGTGTGTATATGTTCTATTAGGATTAACTTCTTTTCATAGCAATCATGGATGAAGTGATGCCGAATTTCAATATGTTTAGTTTTCGAGTGGTGAACCGGGTTTTTCGTTATGTTAATAGCCGCTTCATTGTCCACATAAATCGGAGTATTCAAGAACTGCAAACCAAAGTCTCGCATCTACTGTTGGATCCAAAGGATCTGAGAGCAACAGCTCGAGGCCGAAACGTATTCTGCCTCGCACGTAGAGAGCGCTACTGAGGTTTGTTTCTTGCACTGCCAGGTGACCAGTCGAGTTCCAAAGAACTGACACCCAGCAGTGGTGGACTTAGCATTCTGCTTGCAACTACCAAAATCTGAATCAGCAAAACCTGAGAGAGAGAAATCGCCAGACTTAGGATACCACAAGCCGATGCTTGGGCAGCCTTTCAAATACCGTAGGATGCGTTTCACTATTGTCAAGTGTGACTGGCGTGGGCTAGACTGATATCGTGCACATAAACAAGTCGGATGCATGATATCCGGGCGGGAAGCAGTAAGATACATCAAGGATCCAATCATTGACCGATACAGCGTCTCTTCCACTTTTTCTCCACTCTCGTCTGGACAAATCCCTTGATTCTGAGCTAGGGGGGTTGATGCTGGACTGGATTGAGCCATGTTGAACTTTTCCAGAACATCGTTCACGTATTTAGTTTGATGAATGAAGATTCCTTCGGGCATTTGCTCCACGTGTAGCCCGAGGAAGAACTTCATCATACCAATTGTAGGATCGTTTTACCGACCAATTGAGTCAATCAAAGGCAATACACACTGTTTGAGAGGCAGAATCAAACAAACAGTTTAGAATCAGTACAGAATTGAGTAGAAAACAGAGAATATCACTTTAACACACGTTTCTCATTAATATTTCACTAGAAAATCCGGCAGCACTTCGTTACACAACTTCTGATTCCGTGCTGAATGAGAAACTAACATCACCTATATATAGGCTTGAGATTTCGCTTGAAATGACACATGTCATTTCGAGCGGAATCACAACAACTGATTTCGCAGCGGAATTACATGAAATACCATAAAATTACACTTTTGACCCCTGTAAACCCTATACAAACATGACCTAGACTTAAGACATAGGCTATAGACATTATGCACCAACATATAAAACTTCAAATTTCTTATTCTTATATATCAAATAAGAACAATATAAACATACACTTATCGTATTGTATTTCTAGTTAAATTGTTACGAACAATCACATTAAAATTTATATGTCAAATACAAGTATTACACATCAGAAGTGAATGTACATGAACATATTAAATACTAAACAGACTTTTTTCATAGTATAATAATCTGTCAACTATTGTATACTACAATTATCTCCATCAAACGTTATTATGAAATAACATATTATCTAAACAATATAAACTATAAAGCCAATAAGTAAATCATCATCTCTTAAATTAAATTGTAAATCACCTAATTTTCTATAAAAAAATAGTATTATTGTGACTATCCATGTTCCTAACTCCATACATTTAGTGTTATGAATATTGTGACTATTCATGTTCATAACTCCATATCATTTAAGATTGTAATTAAATAGATATTAAAGATCATTTAAATTAATAAGAATTAATCAAATTTCTAACGTAAGAATGAATTAAAATTAATAAAGAATAATTAAACTACATGATGGGAAAAATGATATTTAATGATTTTAATTTCTAAGCATTAACCAACATGATGGAAAAATGATATTTAATGATTTTAATTTGTAAGCATTAACCAACATCATATACATTAATAACAATAAAAGGCTATTTAGTTACTAACCATAAAATATAATAAAAACAATTTATCCCACAAGCAATAAGTCGATTACAATTCAAAACCCAAAACTGATATACACCTTAATTTATTAGTTTTTACAAAGATGTATAACATGGATCCACTACGGCATATCATGGCATACCACATTCCCAATCTAAATAATTTCATATTTAATACATACCACACATAACTACATCTTCCAAGAGTTAGTTTACATACAAGTAGAATTATATTATTAAAATCTTTAGAGTAGTTTCAAAATGACCAATTGTGGAGATTTAAATATATATTGCATATTTGGGACAACTAAATTAAAGCATAAATTCACTAGATACTACAACTTTTCAAACCGTTAATGAAACATACCTATTCAGTTTAGTGTACCAAAACTTCTCTTGAAGTCCAATAAAATATTCAATGATAAAAGAGAGATAACCAAGAGGGGTAAGAAATTAGTTACAATATTGTAAATAATCAATTAGAGAAACTAGAAAGATTTTTTTTTCTTGATCGAAAACCATTGTGTTTCTAGTTTACTTTTGCTATCTTTTCTTCACATCTCAATGTTTTTCGTAGGTGTTTGTTTGTAAAAGAAAACTATTCAGATACGTTAACACATAGGAAAGTAAACAAAGTAGTAAAAACATTATGATCCTGGTTAAATAAGGATGATGTCAATCTTGTTCATAATGATTTTAATCTTAAATCATAACCAATAAGTGTATGTTAATTTTCAAGTTTTATCATACCAACAATCGATGAGAAAAGAGGAAATAAAATTAAAACAATTAAAGGTTTGCATACCAGATCAACAATTTTGTCTTTTATCTGTTTCGCCAACGTTGATACGACATGGTGTCTTGTGTTTATACAATCCAACTTCAAAAGTAATACGTGCTGATAACGTGTTGTGTAACAACTAGCCTATTACCAATATAGAGATAAGAAAGAGAGAATGTGAAATAGATATCTTATTGATATGTAAGTATAAAATACAAAGCCTCCATTTATAGGTTTGTAAATTAACATAAGAGTAAATACAAAAGAGGAGTTAAGGATGTAGAGAGTCACTCTTAATGATGTATTCATAACAACTAGTACTTTAATCGCTAAAAATTTATCCGGCATTGGCGTATAAGAGAATGATAATCAATCTCTAATCATTTCCTATACAAAAAGCAATAGACTAACAACCAGTCCCTCATACGGTCTCTTACAAGAACGGTTAGGATTGAACTTCATTCTCTAACATAAATCATCCAAATAGTAGAATACATGTCGTGTATTGGATACTGGATATTAGTCTCTAATTATTTCATCTACGAAACTCTTAGGAAAATGATATTTATAATAAAGTCATGTATAAAAGTTTGAGATTAATTTTCACTCTCCAAAATTACGCATAAAATTGTAGAAATTGTGGCAATCAATCGGATACTAAAAATCAATCTGTATGGTTGTAAACGAACACGAACATAAAATTTATTTGTGTTCGTGAACCGTTCGTGAACACGTTCATTTCCTTAATGAACGAACACGAACATAAAATCCCGTTCGGTAAGTGTTCATGAACCGTTCGTGAACGCGTTTATTTCCTTAACGAACAAACACGAACAAGGGCTTGTTCGTGTTCGTTCGGTTCGTTTACAGCCCTACAACATGAGTTAGGGGATTCCACAGTTTACATTAATAAAGATGAATTGCCTACTTATTGGCAAAATGTCTTCTTGAATGATAGTATTTACGTGAGTGAAAAAAACATATATTAGCTTTAGTTTGATACGACTCTTAGAGCATTCACATCCATTCCACTAAATTGTGTGAGTGGAGTTTTTATAATATAAAGAGTATAAAAAGTGGTAGTGAGTAGAGAAGAGAGAAAAATGTTACTGTTCATCTGTATATTTGAGGGGGCACTGATCACCCCTTATAATTTTTTAATATATTTTGAAAGTGGTAGCGAGTGGAAGAGAGAAAAAAGATAATAATAAAGTTATAAAAATTATTATTTAACTGAAAAGAAGAGAGAATATAATGTTTTTTAGTGTAATTTAGGGTAAGTAAATTGTGAAATGGATGTGAATGCTCTTAAGAACTCAAATTTATATAATATTATATTATTTAAAGATAGAAAACTATTTTTAAAATGAAAAATATCATAATTAATTACAACTAAATTACTGTTGCGTAATATTTCTCTTCTTTTATGGAAAAAATTGTCGAAACTATTATAATAGTAGATCGTATGTTTACACAGTAATTAAATCAAACTATTACCTCAAAGCATTGCCGAAACTATTATAATAGTAGATATGAGATTTTGGGTTTTTGCTTTTGAATTTTTAGCTTGTAGATTTTAGAATTTTTGTTCAGACCATTGTATCCATTTTTATTTAGCATTCTGATTGTTCTTTATTTGCGTTATTGTGTCTTTTTTGCGACTCATTTTTTTTCTCTAAACATTATGTTATATTTCTCAGCATTATGTTATATTTTACGATTTATTGTGTCTTTGTACCCTTTTTAGTTTTGAAAGACTTTTTAAGATAATTTTACGTCCATAACGTCTCAAAGAGAAGAATTTGAACAGAAAAAAAGTAAAAGAAAGGTATACTAGTAAACATTAATTAATCAGTTCACTATTCCAAGTATGGTTGTTAGTATGAAAAAGTTTTCCAACATAAAGCTAGTAAAAGTTTGTTTCAAATTATAACGTCCCAAAGATATACTAAAACTAGAAAACGGCGTAAAAAATAAAATTATGTAGAGTAAAGTCCTATTTGAGTCCATGTGGTTTGTGTAGTTTAACCATTTGAATTCAAAAACAAAACTGTCTTGAGTTGAGTCCCTGTGGTCTCTAATTTTAACAATTTGAATCCAAAAACCAAATGTTTCTGATTTGGATGTTGTTTACTTTTGGATTCAAATGGTTAAAATTAGAAACCACAGGGACTCAAATCAAGACAGTTTTGATTTTTGGATTCAAATGGTTAAACTGTACAAACCACAAGGACTCAAATAGGACTTTACTCAATTATGTAATTGAAAACTGCGTTTGAACGAAAAGAGTAAAAATATGCGACTCTTGTGGAGTGATGTGAAGGAGAGATATAAAACAAATATGTGAGGATGAATGGAAATACCTCTTATTAATTATAGAGTAAACTTCCGTTTTGCTTCCTGTGGTTTGGTCACTTTAATGGTTTTGCCCTAAACCTTAAAAAATAGCCAGTTTACTCCCTGGTCTATTTAACTTATCTTCATTTTACTCCCCGCCTCTCACTCTGTCTAAAATGTTTGTTAAATGTAAGGGTATTATGGTAATTCTACATATATGTATTTAATTAATTTCTAAAATCCATTTATTAATTATTAATATATATTTATGTATATGAGAAAAAACACCCCTATTTCGGGGGTGTTTGGGATTCCTTTTCAACTTCTCCTTCTCAAAAAGTCCTTCTCAACATCAATAAGTAAGAAATTCTGACTTCTCAAAATCTCTTTTTTGAAGACATAATCAACTCTAAAAGTCCTTTTTTTCATGGTGGTTGGGATTTCTTGTGACTTCAAAACACTACTAAAAAACACGCCTAGTTCCGACCAAGTTTTTTGTCAGAATTCGGTCGAAAAACGGCGTTTCCCACTAATTGCTGACAAAAGGGTCTAGTCGGAAAAAGTCAGGTCGGTAAAAGTTTCCGACAAGATTCCGATGATGTTTTCGACAAACTTCCGACTAATTTCTGACTACATTTTCCGACAAAATTCTGATTAATTTGTAACTACAATTTCCGACATAATTCCGATGATTTTTAACGATCAATTTCCGACCATTTTCCGATTCAAAATAGTAATAGTTTTCCTACTATTTTCCGACCAAACTATTTTAATTTTAAAAAAATAATAAAATCCTGCTTAAAAAGTTATAAATTCCTATTTACAACATAAATATGATATCATATTCATCTCACATATTTCAACAACAAAATTCAACACCGTTATCAAGTTACAAGATTATCCACAAAAATACGACACCGTTATCAAGTTACAAGATTATCCACAAAAATACGACACCGTTGTCAAATTACAAGTTGCCCACAAAATATGATACGGTTGTCAAATTGGAAGTTCAACCACAAAAGACAATAAACTTAACCTAGACTAGGATGGAGAATTGCCTTGATTACCAAATTGTTTCAATAGCTCGACAATTTGTCGTTACATTTCTTCTCTCATTTTTTCTCTCACTTGTTGTTGTGCCTCTTCAACTCGGCTATGCAACATATCCACTTGAGATTGCAAGTTTTGCACCTTCAAAGTTGTTTAAAATACATAATATTAGTAAAAAATAGAGACAGAAACCAAGCACAGGTAACTAATTTTGGATCTTAATTTTGGTCAATTTTATGCCATGTTGAGTAGGGCTGCCCGATCAACCTCAATGCAATAACCAAACCCCACCTAAAATAATCCAAAACTGCCCGTTTTGCAGCCCAATATAACCTGTTCTGGCATGAACTTAGTCTCAAACAAACCCGTCCTAACCCGAACCAAAAATAAACATTTTTTTCTAAATTAGTCTATTCCGACTCGAACCCACCCTGACCCGGCAGCCCGCCTGACTCGAAGTGAACCAAAGTGAAATGACAAAACAGTAATGTATTAACTCACTTACCATGCACAACTCATCCCATACATCAAGGTGCACAAAGCGAGGAGGAAATTTACGCATTGCTTCAAAATCAAGCCTATCATCTGGGAAATCATGCCCAACTACCCTAGCCTTCTTTGCTGATTCCTTTCGGTAATCCGACATTATGTCTGCGAAACGACGCTTTAGCACATTCTCGAATCCTTCTCTAACGGCTTCATCATTTGCTTGATCCCAATTAAAACGTGTCTTAAAAAATGTATAAGTTATTAATATAAACTTAAAACAAAATAGGATAATATATAAAAATCACTAACTGATGTAGTACCCTAAATCGATCAGGAGAATGTTGGATTTCTTATGTAAGTTCCTTGTACTAATAAAACTCCTTTGAGTTGTTCCTCGTTTCTCATTTGTAATTTCTTCTTTGAGTTTAATAGGTACGAGCATTCAAGAATGCCTGAGGATAAAAATAAAGAACTTGTTGCAGAAACATTGGCTGCAGTTGGATTAAAGGTGAGTCAAAGGAAACATCATTGAAAAAACCGTGGAATTTTAACATTTTTTGTGTTATTTTTAGAAATTTATGTAGCGGTGACTGGCATTCTTTTGAAATGAGACATTTTAATCTAGAAAAATAATAGAATTGTCTTTTTTTTGCTACTTTCTGATGAAGTTGTGGAGAACAACTAGCGCATAAAAACGCGCTAAATATAAGGTTTTTTTTTGTTTATAGGATCACCAGAATGCTTATCTTGTGTGTTAGATTCTTGAATTGACAACTAGTCTACTATGATTTGATTAATTAATTAACAACTGTCACTATTGGCTATTCTCTAGTTTCTTCTAAAGTTAATTGACCTTTTTTGGCAGGAACTTGAGGATCAGATGCCATCTGAGTTGTCTGGAGGAATGAAAAAAAGAATCGTTTTAGCACGATCTATAATATATGATACAACAAATAATACAATTGAACCAGAGGTATATATAATAGTGCTCTTTTATATAACTATTTAGTATAATGTTACCTTCCTTTTTGTCCCTTAATATTCTTGATGTGTTGGGTGTAATTGTTATGTTGTGCCGCAATCATGAACATGTGCTTTTGTATGATGAACCAACTGCAGGACTTGATCCAATTGCTTCTACCATAGTTGAAGATTTGATCCGGTCCATTCATTGCAAAGGTGAAGATGCACTCGGGAATCCCGGAAAGATTGCATCTTATGTTGTTGTGACTAACCAACACAGTACCATTAGAAGAGCTGTTGACAGGTTGCCATTTGTTTGTATAATTGTTGTCTCAGGTTGTATGAAGAGTAGAGGAATACTCGGCTTTGGATATGGATGGCATTTGCGAAGAATAGTCAAGTTAGGAAACAACTTTTGTTTTTAAGTGACCAACTGTATTTTAGGTGTCGGCGAATGTATTGTCAAACAATATTTTTGTTAATGTAAAAATATTTGTAGTATAATTGCAAATGATTATGCAATGGGTTTTTTGGTATATATATGTGTGTGTATTTTATTAGAAAAATAAATCTTTTGATTTGTTTATTATTTATTTATGAGTCAAGGGTAAATTAGTAATTCTAAAGTTTTTTTTAAACAATTGAAAGCATGACATGCATAATGAACGTCATAAACACGTGTCATAAATGTGTGTCATGAATGCGTGTAAAAAAAGTGTGATAAACACGTGTCATAAAATGAGTGTCATGAATGTGTGTTATTAAATGTGTGTCATAAACGTGTGTCATAAATTTGTCAAAAAAAAACATGACATACAAATGCATGTCATGTTAATTTTATGACTCCTCAATCAACAACACGCTTTTGCGTGTCATAATTACCGTTCTATGACGCACAATGTGCGTCAAGAAATGTGTATTTTCTAGTAGTGTTTGGATCAAAGCTTGAATACGAAGATGAAGATCCACCACTCTGTGTCATATTACTACTCTTTGTTCCAGACGAACTGTCAGCACTAAAACCAGTTTGGATCTTTGGGCTAGGTCTGGGGGTAGCCTCAAACTTGTTCCCTCTGTAATACAAACTGACATCTTGTTTAGCATTTGGATTTGTCATGATAGCAGTTTTCTGAATATCTAATTCATGCTCCTCAATTTTCTGAATGAACTGTGCCAAATTCATATTCTCAGACTTTCTCATGTGTTTCACAATCATCAGATAAG
Source organism: Helianthus tuberosus (assembly GCA_030545235.1). Lineage (NCBI taxonomy): Eukaryota > Viridiplantae > Streptophyta > Magnoliopsida > Asterales > Asteraceae > Helianthus > Helianthus tuberosus. The sequence continues at coordinate 39,163,098 of CM060442.1, forward strand.
TTCCCCATTTTTGTTGTGGTAATGCATCAGCAAGTTTATCAACCCATTCCTCATCATCCTTTTCAATGTCCATTCTTCCTATTTCCAGTACCAAGTGACAGTATCTATCAATAGTCTCCTTTGTTGTTTCATGGTCGAAAGCTGTAAACATATCAAATGATTTCTTCAATAAAGCCTTTTTATTTTTAATCATATCTGCACTTCCTTTGAACTTCTGAATCAATGCATTCCAAATTGATCTAGCAGTACCCTCATGTTGGAGCAAAACAAATATATCTTCTTTAATCGCTTGTTGAAGAAAATTAATCATCATTTTCTCACTCGTGAATTTCAATTTGTCACCCTCTGAGTAGTCACAAATAGCTTTTACAATCCCACGCTCGTTTTTTTTGTTTTCATAATCTTTGTGTAAAGCACACCATTCGTCAAACTTATACGCTTGCACCCAAGTTTCAAAACGATCCTGCCAACCTTTGAAATCTTCAATGTACATCAGTTTTGGTGGTTTCTGATGAGTTCCAGTTTCATTCTCACTGTATAAAGTTTCAGCAGCAGTAACTGGTGCAACCGGTGAAGCAAATGCATTGTAGAATTCCTCAGCCATTTTTCGGAAATCTAGAGATACTTCGGGAAACACCTCGAATCACTGTTTACAAACAAACAAACGATCAGTTTAAACGAACTGAATACGTAAAAGTGTGTGACGATGGAATCAATCTAGGAGTCGTGTTAAAGATTCACAGACACGTTCAATGTAGTTCGGGTGAAATCACTGAATGATTGGGCCAATCAAAACGAAATGGATTCAATTGGGCCTTCACTGATCGGGCCGATGATATTATATTTAATATTGGGCTGAGAACTTTAATTCACTTGGACGCTAATTGGACCTCAAATTTTATACCAACTGATTTTACTTGACTCATAGGATTTTTTATTACAAACATCACATGCACACTGACTTGCAGTTAATGAATCACACGATACTTCACATGCAATGTTTCAGTCAAGAGCCGACAAACACAATTACCAACTAAAATTCTATTGGACCGAAACTTTGATCAGATCAAATCAAGTATATCACGTGTAATGATGGGCCGACAAACTTTATTTAAATCTTTTGATTGGGCCGATTGTTTTAATGAACTACAATATCACATGTAAGGACCGGTGATTGATATCATTAAAGATGGTCAACAATTTTTAAACATGCAAATTCTTGATCTTTACAAATGGTGGCCTGACAAACTTTAATTCATTTTCACATGTATTCTGATACAAATCACAAGCTATTCTGTCAAACAATTTCTTGGGCCGATGATCACATGCACTTAACTCATGACATTCTATGACATCCACCTATGAGATCTCATGCAATTTGAAAATGGCCGACAACAATCTTTCACTACAAAATCCTATTGGGCCGATAATACTGATCAAGTGATGACAGTTCAAATCTCAAATGAAATCAAATAGTTTCACGTTCAAACGAAATCACAATAGCATGCACTCTCAAACGAGATTAAGTCCTCATTTTCAAACGAAATCAGGTAAATATGTTTTTTCAAACGAGATTACCCAGAAACTTCAAACGAAATCAGATAAATGTGCTTTTTCAAACGAGATTATCAGGTTATTTCAAACGAGATCAGTATGACATCAGCATATTCGCAAAACTTTTCAAACGAAATTATAGGTTTTTATCAGTTTTAAGTCGAATTTTAGTCCAAAACTTTCAAGGATTCGTTAACACTATGTTTCGCTTGATATGTGAGAGTTTTAAGCCATTTCAACCGTGAAAACTTGTTTGAATCAGAAAAGAAAGAGTAGAAGTGAGAGAATCCGGTAACATCAAGCTGAATTTGGTATGAACTCCTCGTCCTGAGCTCTGATACCACTTGTAGGATTGTGTAGCGACCCAAACGAGTCGTTCAGAAGAGTTCCTATCTATACGAAAGGCGGAAACAAACGTATATACTATGAAACAGCTTGAATATCACTTTAAACGTCTTGTATATTGATTTGACAACGATTACATGCAGTAGACAGACCGACAGCACTTCGGTACACAAATCAGATTTCGTTACAAATGAAAAGACAACAAGCCTATTTATAGCCTTCCTTATTCCGTTTGAAACATGACATAATAGTTCAAACGAAATTACCTAAAGTAATTTCAAACGAAATTAGGTAAGAATCATTTCAAACGGAATTATGTAAAATACATTTTCATGCAAAAATAGATTCTGTTTCATGTATGTTCGTGTGATGTGGCAATGATGATGTCATATTGTGATGTCATCTTTATGATGTCATCATGAAGAATGATGATATCATTCTTGTTCAGATCCGCAATAAATCCAATACTCGATATAAGACGAAGTCGACAGATGAATGCACCAATATCCTTCGTCACGTTTCATTGGTTCGTTCACTAGCACTTGTTCGTTGAACCTCGGTGTCTCGACCGGTTAGTCATTAACCGAGGTATATTTTTCTCATCGGTAGTTATATATATTTTACTGTGCTCGTACTTGTTTGTAACCGGATTCTCTCGGGTTTCGTTTTGTTGATCATGAGTTTTATATTTCCGCTGAGTTTTATTAATTAACTTGTTTAATTAATTAACTATTATTTATTGAACCGGGTTTTTGATAAATAAAATTTTGACCGATCACCACGGAAACATAACTCACCACCACCATCGCCGCCGCTCTAGGGTTGTTCCCTTTCTTGCCAGATCGGGACCATCCCTAGCCGTCGTTTTTTTTACCGTCGTCTACATCGGGTTTTGTCAGCCGTTTCCGTCTACATCTGATTTGAGATAGTTCGTTGATGGTTGTGGTCTGACCGGTAACTGTCATACGCCAACAATCGAGGCAACTTGGTCTCCGATCGGGTCGTTCCAAAATGTTGTTCATTTCTGTTGTAAATTTTGCGATTAAAACAAATTCACTTCAAGGGCCTTTTTGGTTTGATTTAATTGTTGGTGCAGACACCATAATCAACAAGGCTGGTTGTTTTTTTGTTAGGGTTTATCGAAGAGCTATAAAAAAAATTGAGCAGACATCATAATCAACAACTCTGGTTGTTTTTTGTTGGGGTTTTTGAATCAAGGAACTATAAAAAAATTGATATATATTAATTAATAATAATAAAAGAAAGAAATGGATTTAAGGAATACTTTATATTCCTTTAATAAAAAGGAATTAATAATAAATAATTAACTTCTTATATATAAAATTATCAAATTACCCTTCTAGTTAACGAACATATTAGATGGAGTTAAGGGCGTGGAGCAGATTAGAGTAAAAGTACAAACAACAAGGAGCAAAATGGATATTTTTAAACTATTGGGGCAAAAGCATTAAAATGGTTAAACCATAGGGATCAAAAACGAAGTTAACTCTTAATTATAAGTGTACAAAGCTTATTGTTTTCGACGCTTTTAACCTAATGAGTATAATTCATTCATGAAAATTGATACTAGTACAAAACCATATTTTTGGTGGTGTCAAATTCAATTTTTGGTGGTGTTTTAGAATACAAAACACCAGATTACCACACTAATAAAAAAACACCACAAAAAAATAGATTACAAAGCACCATTAATGCTTAGAAGTTACCATTAAATTGCTTTTTTTGAGGGTGAAGTTGTTAATAGCACCATTAAATTGATTTTTTGAGGGTGAAGTTGTTAATACAACAACAAAGTGAACCAATCAAAACATTTTGTTAGGCATCATATGGATCATAATCCTACGGTTTTCAATTGCTCTCATCCTATTCAATCAATGGAGCAAATCAAGCCTCTAAAAACACAACCTTTATACCCACATATATATATACAGACACAATGTTAAAACAAAATCTTTTTTACAGGGAGAAAAATGTTAAGGAGGAGCAAAGCATCACCGGAAAGTTTTCCGGAACGGCTTACACAGTATCAAGAAACCGGTGATGTGGCGTAAAGCGTATCAATGGCCTTATCTACGAAGAGACACGGGATTTTTAAAGATCTTTCTTGATCATTTTATAAGTGATGCCATCAAATACACCGAAGATATTCGCCGAAAACCTATTACGGCGATGGACGTCATTTATAGTTTGAAGTGCCAAGGATGTACAATTATACACTCTACTGATTTGGTTTGATTGTATGTGTTTAAATTGTTATTTTAAAAAATGACTTTATAGAAATCATGTTATTATCTCATTCTTTGTAGCTTCCCATGAACATGTAATTTTATTTCATTATGCTTGTAGATTTTATACATTTTTTGTTTGTGTAGTTTTTTTTGTTTTATTTGCCTTTGTATTAGATCTTGGATGTTTTATAAATAAAATAAAACTAAAAAACATTTGTTAAGAAAATCCATCACCAATAAACTTTTATATTTTATTTTTAAAAAAATATAAAGATAACCCAAGTGAACCAATCAAAACAGTGTCAACATTTTTTGATATTCTAGTAGTGGATTGAATGGTGGTAAATGACTAAATGCATATTGACACGTGTTAGAGACTTATGGTTTCTTATATTGACTTTGTGGTGGTGTATTTAGATATTTAATAGTGGACTAATTTGGTTTCTATAATTAATTTTTTAGTGATGTTTAGAGATTTAATGATGGACTAATTTGGTTTCTATCATTGAAAAGATAGACACTAAAATTAACAAATATTATCTACCGTATGGTGCCAAAAACTGAAATGAGGATTTTGATGATCAGGCAGCACATGATAAGAATGTGTTGCTAAACGTCAAAGAAAATGACATAAACCTTGGCCAAGATCCTCAACAACCAACCAAACTGGGACGATAGCAATAATTATAACTTTCATCCTCATGCATAAAATCCTTCTATAAATAGAGACCAGGAAGGCACTAGTTTCCTCATCTTATATTTGTCTTTCAAAGTGAAAATGGCTTCTAAGACATTTCTTCTTCTTGCCCTTGTTTTTGCTGTCGTTCTTCTAATTACCTCAGAAGTAGCCGCTAGAGACTTAGCCTCCAACCATGACGGTAAGAACAGTTTTCGCGTTAGTTTTGTCATTACAACAAATAACTTAATCCCAAATAACTTATAATATTTACGTTAAAAGGTGCCATCTCAATGTTTTTAAGCTACATAATTAACATCTATATTGTTACTTTATGTGCATCTATCTTTCATAATGTTATATATTCATATGTGGATCTTCTGTTAACTTGTACTTTTATTACCCTTTATTCGTTGTGGTGTGTTATCATTATTAGAAGCATAAAAACCATGCAAAATATGAATAACTACATGGAATGATGCAGGTGAGGTTGATGGCCGTAACAACGCCGGCGGACATGGAGGATACAACAACGGAGGCGGACAATACAACGTTGATGGACGTGGAGGATACAACAGAGGCCGCGGACGTGGAGGGCATGGCAAAGGTCGTGGTGGCCGTGGAGGACATGGAGGATACAACGGTGGTGGTGGTGAAGAGGCAACTGCTTATAAAGAAACTCAAAACTGACGATAAGCATATTCGAGCTGGATGAATCATATATAATTTCACGAGTCGAGTATTATAAGAATGTTTTATCTTGCATCATCAGTACGTACTCCTAATATATGTAATAAATGGCATGACTCCTTGTATGTGTAAAATAAGTTAATAAGAGTGTACTTTTGAATCCAACTTTATATCATATCCTTATAACAAATGCCTTCGCCATTTTTTAACAATGGGATTTTATAGAATTGACTATCAAGTAAAGATAGAGCCAAAGAAAACAAACAATTACATGTTCCTGAGTGGGTTTTTTAACCAATCCACCCAATACAAATTATATTCACAAACTACAAATTGAATAATTAACAATAGAATCAAAAATTGTTTCCTTCCTTTGCTTCTTGATCTGAAAAATGGTTGCATCACGAAATATGTTCATATCACCTATCAAGTCAACTTCTTAATGCCTTGTCACAATTAACTTGATATGGTATTTTCATGAATAAATAACCAACTAAAATACACTTATATGGATACCCATGAATCATTCAGTTATGTGAACAAAACGATTAACTCCAACAATTACACACTTAATTGTATTTTGGTTTCGATACGAGTCGGCTTTTATCTTTTTTGGTATTTTTTACCACCCGCAATGAAACATTGTAACTCGGAACCTTTTGTTTTTAACTAATTTTTATTAGGTTGATTACAAAGCAATGGCAGGTAGTCGGGCAACAAGTTGCGCCGCCACCCCCTTTTGAATAGAAAAACCAATTCTACTAAATACAAAGTTTGAAACCTTTAGCACGAAGAATTACTATTAACGAATTTTTGGACCCGACTACCTGCCATTGCTTTGTAATTGCCCTTTTTCGTGTAGAATGATATTGGCTATTAAAAAAAAATATATACCCAACCGTTTAAGATTAATATTACTTGGAGATTGAGTAAGATGAACTTACCTCATTTATATACTTATTCTTCTCAAGACTTTTGTAGTTCATCACCTCTGAGGTCAAATCCTCATTAACAACTTAGAATGCAAATACTAACAATCCACAATAACATTCAATCATTTTAGACTAAGTCAACATAAGATCGTGTAAGATAAACTTACCTTTGCTCGTAGGAACTTGATTCCCTCGTCACCCACTTTGACACGTTGATTTCCAAGCTTCAACATTCCTAGCTTGTGGACAAACAAACATGCAATAATTATGAACATAAGATACAATCCTTCAACGCTCAATTATTAGTTTCGTCATACAATAATTCGACATTCAAGGTTTAACCATTCACAATCCAACCCATTTTGATTTGTTCGTGCAAATACTTGCATTACTCTATTTAAAGTACTTTAGACACTTCAAACGCACCCTAACACTACAAAAAAGAACGGCATTTGGGATTGAGTCTTTGATACATCCAAATCAGTAGCTAATGGTTATCAGAGACTGATTTCGCCAGTCACCACCAGTTTCGAGCCGTACCGTTTCGAACCAAACCGTGCCGTTTCGAACCGAACCCTTTCGAGCTGAACCGTTTCGAACCGACCCGTACCGTTTCGAAGCCGAACCGTTTCGAGCTGAACCGTTTCGAACCGAACCGTTTCGACCCGTACCGTTTCGAAGCCGTACCGTTTCAAGCCGTACCGTTTCGAACCGAACCCTTTGGACCCGAACTGTTTCGACCCGAACCGTTTCGAAGCCGAACCGGTACGGTTCGATACGGCACGGTTCGATACGGCACGGTTCGGTTCGAAACGGTTCAGCTCGAAAGGGTTCGGTTCGAAACGGTACGGCTTGAAACGGTACGGCTTCGAAACGGTATGGGTCGAAACGGTTCGCGTCGAAACGGTTCAGCTCGAAACGGTTCAGCTCGAAACGGTACGGACGGTTCAGCTCGAAACGGTTCGGGTCGAAACAGTTCGTGCCAAAACGGATTTTTTGGATTTTTTAGAATTTTTATGATTTTTTAGATTTTTTTTATTTTTTAGAATTTTTTGGAATTTGTTTGGTTTTTTGGATTATTTTTTGATTTTTTGGAATTTACTATTTTTTTGTTTTATTGTTTTAGAGTTTACACTTAAGTCCCTGTGTTTCTAAAACTGACGCAAACCGTCCCTGAATTAGTTAGTTAACTCAAAGTTAACAAAATAAATGGATGGAGTTAAGTTAGTGGACTGAAATGGTTACGAAAATGAAACTAATGGACTGAAATGGCAATTTTTAAACTAATGGACTGAAACCGTTATTTTTGACAAACCTCAGGGACGAAAACAGTAATTAACTCTTTTGCTTATTATTTTAAATATTGTTAAATTTCATTTGTCAATTGTGTGCATTAATCAAATCAATTGGTGGTAAGAAACTCGCTACTAACATCTTTGATCTTAGTCGGACGTTAACGACCTTAATTAACCATCAATGACGCAAATTTTGCATAATTGACCAATAACGACCGTAATTGGCCATTAATAACTCCAATTACTCTAATCAAAATCAAATTTCTTCAGATAATAAATATTCAAAACTAGTACATTAGTCACTAGTGTTGTGTAACAACTAGCCTATTACCAATACAGAGATAAGAAAGAGAGAATGTGAAATAGATATCTTATTGATATGTAAGTATAAAATACATAGCCTCTATTTATAGGTTTGTAGATTAACATAAGAGTAAATACAAAAGAGGAGTTAAGGATGTGGAGAGTCACTCTTAATGATGTATTCATAACACTCCCCCTTTACTATCCACATGATGAAATAGTATAGTATTCTTGTAATACGCTTGGTGATGCTGCCTCATTAAAAACCTTGCTAGGAAAACCCAGTGGGACAAAACCTCAGCTAAGGGAAAAAGAGTGCAGTGCGTATTTTCTCCTCCTGATACTTTTGGATCAGGTTTGTTGCCTCATTAAAAACCTTACTAAGAAAACCCAATGGGACAAAACTTAGTCAAGGGAAAAGAGTGCAACTTGAATAAGTCTCCCCCTCATTTTAACATGTATCCCTTAGTGACGTGTGTCCATCTTCCTTGAAAGTCGAATAAAGCATTTGTAGCGAATGATTTGTCGCTTGATCCCTTAATGTACAATCCTTTATGTTGAGCAATGTTGTATAATCTTCTAACGAGACTTTAGGTGCCTCCTTCCAAAAATTATCATATGTCCACGACTGTGTTTCGTTACATTCCTGCATCTACAATACTAACCAAACTTGTTTTGATGGGTTAGTAAAATATAATCAAATATCGTTTATACCTGAAATATTTCTTTGAACTCATTCCAATGTCTCTTCGCTTGAAAAATGTTATATCATGACAATAAGCTCAAGTGAAAGATATTATAACCATACATAGCTAGCAAAACATATTAATACACTTATGCATTTAACGATGGTACTTCTAGAATGAGAATCTCTACTTTGGTTGGAGATGATAATAGGCATTTCTCATAACAAATGACTTAACAACGTTTAACATACTTTAATGTTCAACTATGTCCATACTAAAATATCCAAACATCATTTACTAGATGTACTTGAAGGATTAGTAAAATATTCGAGTAATAATTAGACCGTGCCAAGGTCATTAAAAATTTTCCCTCTAAAAGCTCGACAATTTCTCTCGATGATGCCTAGACATCAATACTGTAAATTGCGATTATAGTTAACTTTTAAAAGTAGAATGTTCATAGAACATGGCTAATTTAATCAAACTTATATCCCTCTTTATGCGAATATCTCGAGTTGTACAACACTCGACCCAACTATTCTAGCCCTTACATATTTTGTCAACTTCATATAGTACGTTCTTGAGGTTTTTATATCAATGCTTCTGGCATTATCAATCCATGAGTGAATTCTGTCCATCTTATCCAAATATACATGCGCATTCACTCTTCATGAGTTTTTCTACATAAACGTATCCATATAACACATATATATCTATATCATATGCAAAAATGTCATGAACACTTGATTTTATCTTCAAAATCCATATTGTACCATGCGTGTACACTATTTATTGAGATATTACAATCACTGGCTACAAGTTTCTATGTATGTTTATTGGTGCACAAGAATTACATGTTTTGATTTACCTTTAGGGAACTCAATTGCTTTAGAAAACTCATCAGGAGTTCAATCGTAAACAAAAATGAATCTATATACAACGATCATATTGTTCTCGAGAACTTAACTTACATGATTTTGATCATTCAAATCCTTTAGGGACCTTCATGTACACTTTTAGCATCAAGTGATACATAACATTCATAGACGCACATCAATTCTCTATCTATATTACCAGACTAATAAAATATTGTAAAGTCAATGCATCCGACACTGGAGAATAAGTTTCCTCATAATCAATCATAGGTCTTTGTGAAAATTCTTGTGCCACCAATTTTGACTTATATCACTTAATTTGATTCTCACATGATGTAACACCCTGAAAATTTACGTCCTATAAGGTGTTGACACGTGTCATAGGATTGAACGTGTGAAGGAATGTTCTTGAAGGACTAAGGTTGACAAACAGTGAAACTGTGTAATTATAAGGGTTCAAAGTGTCAACAATGAATAAATAGACTTTGCAATAACCCCACATGATGTTTATAACCTTAAACGAATAGATCATGGATTATACGAAGCGAATTGTGAAAGAAAGTGAGAGATTACAAACAACAGGGGTTAAATGTGCCAACATGTTTAAGTTATACCTCTGAGTGACCTTTTGACAAACCCGAAGCTTTGTAACGATTAATTATGCTCACTAGAATGTACCACAAAAATTTCATGAAGTTTCGATGTCGTATGAGCAAGATGTGACAAAATTCGTGTACGAGGGTTATAAGTGTCAACGTTTAAATTTAGGGCTTTTCGGGTGATCACGAAGTTACCCGAGGACTTAACAAAGTGGGTATAAGTCTTAAAGCCCCATATGTTAAATAACAAAGCTTCATATGCAAGATTGGAATGTGAAAGCGATGTTACGGGGGACCAGGGACTAAATTGCAAATTAAAGATGGCTGATTGTAGGCTTGCGCATCGTAGGCTGGATGTTGCTGCGCATCGTATTATGCTCTGCGCATCGTAGGGCTTAAACCCCTACGATGCGTATGGGGGTGCCCAGTTGCGAAAAACCAACAGACAGCTGCCTGTTGCTGTGTAACCGACTTATATGTTAGTTTTTCGAAACCTTGGGCTGCCTAGGATGGTTTCTAGCCTATAAAACACTTGTGGATGATAATGTAACATCCCTAGACTTAGTTGTTGATCATCCATGAGGTTTGAAGTTATTATAAGATGTCACATTTTCCACATACATGCACATATCATCTTCTGGACATTTTCAAGAGCTCAAGACCTGATCCAAGCTTTCCAAAACATCCATAAGACTTGTGTAAGTACCCTTGATCTTCTCTAGTTCATTCCTACTTAGTTTATGGCCGAGAAATCAAACCGTCGTAACTACGGTTTGACTTTTCGATAATAAATAATCAGTCCAGAGTTTAGTCGAATCAAAGGTTGTTATAAGTTGGTATTTATATGGTTGATAAACCCCTAAAAGGGCACTCACTAATTCGGATCCTAACTAGGTCGTTTATCGAGTCAAACCTCTTCCGAAAAAGTCAACAGAATTGTTATGTTTGGTTTAATGCATGATTAGCGATGTAAATGGCGTATAGACTATTTTATTATTCTTACCAACTGAAAATAAGTATAAAAACTTGTATACGCTTGTTTGATTCGACAACTTTATGTTTAGAACCGATTCGGAACCGAGATACGCAAAAGTTTGACTTTTGCTTTGACCTCAGTTCTGACCCGATTCTTATAGGTTTAGACATGCCTTAAAGTTCCATTAGGACCTAGTTACATGTTAGTATAATCCTCTGCGTTTATACTAACCGAATCCGTAACTATCCGACGTTTCCGTTAAATGCCTAATAATGACCATAATGCCCTTATGACCGTAGAACGAGATTTTAGAAAATGTAAAAGTGCAAAAGTCTTTAATACTGATTATTGAACATGTCTACAAAATTTCACGTCAATCGGAAGTCTAGATTAGGAGTTATGCTTAAAGGCGTATTTATAAACAAGTTTATTAATTAAACGACGCCATTAGCGTAAAGCCTATCTAAACTCAGTTTTGACACCAAATCTTTTAACCACTGATGTTAAATAATATTTTAGGATTTTTAAAGATTTTTAATTATTTTTAAACTGATCCTAAGCTAGGATTAGCGCCTTAATTCGTTTAATACCGAAAATGCCTTTTTCGGCCATAAAATGAGTTTTACACGTCCGAATGGCACCAATCCAATTGCTACTGATTTTAAATAATAATTATAGTATTTTGAGCCTATTAAGCTGACCTGGAAACTCAGAATTCTATTTTAAACTGTACGTCACTGAAAACGGCGTTATACGCGTATTATACGCGTAGTTTATGTTTAAAACGTTTTGACACATAAGACTTATTACCAAATGTTATAACCTGTTAAAATAGGCCATTTTACTGATGTAACCAGACCCGGTTCACAGAAACCTAACTAAATCATTTTATAATCTTTAAAATGACCAAAATACCCCTACGGGGCTTATTATGAGATTAAACTCGTTTGGGGCGTCACGGGTGATATCCTACTGATATCACAACTTATTTAAGGCATGTTAACTTAGGAAACCTGTTTAGGACTCTTACGGATACCCGTTAAGCTTCATGCGCGTTCGGTTCGGTTTATGTAACTAGTTTACATAAATTAGCCGAAACGGGTCAAACCTTATCGGTTTTGTCTCAAAATCCAGAATGTGTATCATATACCCATATTAAGCAAGTCTTCAAACTTGTCGGGTCTAAATCACATTCTATCCGGTCTTCGTTTAATCGTGCGTACGAACCGTATCTTTAAAACTAATTGGTCTAAGCGTAAGCTTAACTAAAGACCCGTTAGGATTCTAATAGGTTGTTATAAACCTTCGTTCCAGAATAGGAGAACCAGTAAAAGATACTTGCACTCGCTGATTTTGAACTATACTTACTCAGGTAAATACTTTTAACTTATTTTCCCTATACGGGCTTGGGGTACGGTATATAAAATACCGCTTGGTCCAGCATTGAATCTTTAATCGAATAGAGGTTAAATCATTGATATGCTCTGTTTTGAAATGTTTTGTTTGCTTAAAGCCTTTGGGGGGTTAATGACCATGTCCCGGATATCCCTGGCATCATTTTACGAAATGGCCACGACCTCAGCACTCAGGTGTAGGCGTACACCTGTCAGTGTCTCATTATATAAAGTGGTGTGTCCATTGATCTTTAACCCGGTCTACGGATCGGGCTACTGAACGCATAAGAAACATGTAATTCGTTTACAAGTATTATATATTTACATAATTATCCCAAGTTATAAAATATTATTTGTGCCTTGTGCCTTAAATGCATCTTCTTAAACTCTTTTCAAAACGAGTCGGTTGATTGTATTTACCAGTGTAAACTGACGTATTTTTCTTAAAAAGGTTAAGTGCAGGTACTACGCGAAATAGGCTGGCCTGTCTCCTAGCATCCACATTAAGTCTCGCCAGCTTGGATGTCATAAACTGTTGAACATTTGTTTTCCTTTTATTTGGATCTACCGGTGGATTTATATTCGACTATTTGTGATACTTAATATTACAATATGGTTTGGTTGAATTAAATCTATACTTTGCTTCCGCTGTGCATTTAATATTGTGTTGTTTGACTATTATGTTGCCAACCACGTCACGATACTCCCCTACCGGGCCCACCGGTAACACGTGGAAATTCGGGGTGTGACAGGTTGGTATCAGAGCCAACACTGAGTGAATTAAACACTAACCTTTTGTGTTTAATCTCAGTTACACAATTGCACATTCCTAAATCTTCGAGTCTAGACAAAGAACTTAGGAATAATCCAAATTGTTCAAATTTTTATTTAATTAAATTGTTGTCCTTTATTTTTCCTTGTTATTATCTTGTGTATTTTAACAGGTACAATAATGCCGCCAAGAATTAGACGAGGTAGTCGAGGAAAGGAGCCAGCTAGTGCCCCTAACGACCATGAGGCAGGGCCTTCATATCGACGAACTTCTTCTACAAGGAATGACGAAACGAGGGAGCTATGGAGGACCTATGAAGACGATGCCAGACGATCTTTTTCGCACGCCTCAACGCCTCCATATCATGACTCCTATGGGCCTCAGTCAGAGAACGAACCCCACAACCCGCAACATTTCTTCGGCGACCCTACGCCTGTATTTCAGGGTCAGTTTAACCCAGCAGAGTACCTACCCGAAAACGTGGGCTTTAACCCACTAGGGCCGGAGGATCATTTTTCTGGTGATCAAGATATGGACGAGGACACAGATCCCGTCGAGGCTTCAACTGGATCCCGGAACCATCCTTTTTCAATCTCTGATGGTTCATCTTACCACGGACCACCCTACGAAGGTCCGGATAGTCACATGGCACGGTTCGAACGGTGTGAGTGGTATTATACCCCATCTGAACACTCATCGTCTCACCATACACCATCTCACCATACACCGTCTCACCATACACCGTCTCATTCAGCATCTCATCAACAACAGCAGCAACAAGATCCCTCTGGGGATCCCCATTTCGAGGCAGTCACGCCACCGCCTCCACCGCCGCCAGTTTATGTAGAGCCTCCAGAACCGCCGAGGCGTAGGAGGACTGGCCCGCGGATGTCAGTACGACCAGTGGGAGTTCATATCACCACTCCTCAACACTCTAGCGGTAGCCATTATCCGACTACTCATGGAGTCCCACAGATGGGGGGGCCTTCTGTCCCAGTTTCGGAGGTGAATTCAGCACCTATTGTACCGCCATCACCGGGTTTTGGCCACCCAATACCTGCTTATACTGCTCCGGCAGCTTACAACCCATATGGACCACCAGCATACCATAATTATAACTATGCCGAGGCCGACCCCTACCTAGTGGCTGCAAACTACTATACCCAAAACCCTGAGGGACCATATGGAACCCCTTGGGGAATGGGACATCCAGCACATGGGTATCAAGTACCTACTCAGCCACCATTTCAGCATCAGCCGCCACGGGTTCCTCCTCCTGAGCAGGTTGAGCTCCGTCATAGGTTGGATCGGGTTGAGCGAGACCTCCAGAGAGAGCGTAAGAAGAACCAAGGATTCATGAGTGGTTTAGCAGATTTGCTGAAGGGGAAGAAGAAAAGGGATCGTTAAATCCCCATATATATATATTGTTGTAGTTCCTTGTTTAAATCAAGTCCCTACGTGGACATTTATTTATGTGTGTATGTAGTCCCTGCGCGGACATCTATCTTGTACTTAGTCCCTACGTGGACTTGTCTCTAGTAGTCCCTGCGTGGACATTTACTTTTGTAGACCGTCCCTGTGAGGACATGTATTATATGTATAGCTCCTGCGTGGGCATCTGTTTCTGTGAAAAGTCCCGTTTAGGGCAAAATGTACTACTTTTAGTTTAATGGAATGTAAGTTTATAAATTTCATATTTTCCATGTTATGCATAATTAAAAGATATATGAAATAAATAAATCAAAATCATTCCTTTTAAAAGTCAATCTGCCTATGTTATTTTAAGGATCTTAAAAGTATAACCTAGCCTGCATGTCATTTTAAAGACCTGGCCCAGATGGTAAAACTAGTTAAAAAGATTCAAATCCTTGTTAACATCTGAAAACATGTTAACATTCCTGGCAGACACGATTCGTGTTATTATTATATATGAATCTTTTCAGAGATTCTAAACCCAAATAAATGATCTCTGAATCATGGGTTAAATCATTAATAAATATGATCAGTTCTTTTTACCATCCATTGGTAATGGAATGCCTACGGGCCCTTCTCATTTTCACATGAGACAAAAGACAGTATTAGTCTGTGACTCTGTCTGATAAAGGTAATGAACTTTGTTCAAACCTTCATGCTGTGATTCTCTGAAGTCATAGCTTATAATCTATATTGTCCCTGTGACTAGGCCTTATGCGCTAATAAAACTGTTACTGTTTTATACTTAGGATAAATTATATTAGAAATCCTAAATTTATGTGAGTAATAAATTAACCATATTTGGTCTACGTTTACCACGGTTAACAAATTGCCATAAAAGACAATTTTATAATAAACTCACCAATAAATTGTTGTCGATATGTGACAGTTCTAGATACATGGCAGACTCAAATGAGGTCAACAGTCACCCAGGGATAGTGAATGAAAATGCCCAAGTTAACGTAGCAGGTCCAGAGTTGCAAGCTATGATAAATAATGCGGTTAATATAGCTATGGGTAGACAGCACCATGGATCAAGTGGTACCCATACGAGGACCCATTCTGCATCACACACTAGAACACCCTCCAGGACCCACACTGCCCACAACAGTAATTCTCACCACTCCTCGAATCAAAGGAGTAATCCATCCCAAAGAGCAGTACAAAACCAGGAACCTCGTAATAGGGGTTGCACCTATAAATACTTCGTGTCATGCAAACCCAGAGACTTCAATGGGGAAAAAGGAGCTGTTGATTGCATGACGTGGATGGATGAAATGGATACTGTGGTGGATATTAGTGGTTGTCATAACAGAGACATTGTGAAGTTTGTCTCGCAGTCTTTCAAAGGAGAAGCCTTAGCCTGGTGGAGATCTTTGATCCAGGCCACAGGGAAAGTCCCGTTATACAACATGACATGGGAAGAGTTCATGGCACTAATCAAAGAAAATTTCTGCCCTCAACACGAGGTTGAGAGAATTGAATCTGATTTCATAGCACTGGTCATGAAGAACCTGGACTGTCAGGCCTACCTTACCACTTTCAATACTTTATCAAGGTTGGTCCCTTATTTGGTGACTCCGGAGCCTAAACGTATAGCTCGTTTTATCGGGGGTTTGGAACCGGAGATTAAAGCTAGTGTAAAGGCCTCCAGACCAACCACTTTTCGGTCAGTAACGGATATATCGTTATCTCTGACCTCAGATGCTGTCAGACTGAGGTCGTTGAGGAAAACTGATACGGAGAAAAGAAAGCGTGAGGATGACAACTCACGACGCTCAGATAAGAAGCAGAAGGGAAACAATGACTCTAAGAAAGGGTCAGGATTCAAGAAAGATGGTCAGCAGTCGGGTGAAAAACCCAGATGTAAAATTTGCAGAAAGTACCATTTTGGAAAGTGCAGACTTGACTCAAAATCCCAATACCAGCCAAGGCCTTGTGGGATTTGCAAGTCTACGGAACATAAGGCCCTGGAGTGCAAGAAAATAAAGGATGCAACGTGTTATAGTTGCAATGAAAAGGGGCATATCAAGTCCAACTGCCCAAAATTTGCAAAGAAGAATGAAGAGGGGAAGAAGACCAATGCTAGGGTCTTCAGAATGGATGCTAAGGAAGCTGTCAAGGATGATAACGTGATAACATGTACCTTTCTCGTAAATGATGTTTATGCGAGAGTGTTATTTGATTCAGGCGCCGATAAGTCGTTTGTAGATAATAAGTTTTGTGAATTGTTGAAACTGCCTGTTAGAACTTTAAGTGTGAAATATGAGGTGGAACTAGCAGATGGCACTTTAGAAACCGCTTCAACCTTATTAGATGGATGTTTCATATCCATTAGGAATCACTCTTTTCCTTTGTCCCTACTACCTTTAAAACTAGCCGGTTTCGACATAGTTTTGGGTATGGACTGGTTATCACATAACCAGGCCCAGATTGTATGCAATAAGAAGCAAGTGATGATCAAGACTCCGTCTGGTGAATCACTTATTATCCAGGGAGATACCCAGTATGGGCTGCCCGAGAAAATGTCCATACTCAAAGACTCCAAGTGTTTGAAGAAGGGTTGTGTCATCTACATGGCACAGGTGCTTATTAATGAACCGAAACCCAAGATTGGGGATATCCCAGTCATTTCTGAATACCCCGAAGTATTTCCTGAAGAACTACCTGGTTTGCCACCAGATAGGCAAGTAGAATTCAGAATTGACATTATTCCTGGATCAGCACCGGTGGCAAGGGCGCCTTATAGGTTGGCACCAACAGAGATGAAGGAATTGAGAACGCAACTAGATGACTTGCTAGACAAAGGTTTCATCAAACCTAGTTCGTCTCCGTGGGGAGCACCAGTTTTATTTGTTAAGAAGAAGGATGGGTCGATGCGTCTGTGCATCGACTACCGCGAGCTTAATAAGGTTACCATCAAGAATAGGTATCCTTTGCCCAGAATCGACGATCTGTTCGATCAACTTCAAGGGGCAAGTTTCTTCTCGAAGATTGACTTGAGGTCAGGCTACCATCAATTGAAGGTTAGAGATGAAGACGTGCAAAAGACAGCATTTAGGACTCGTTATGGTCATTACGAGTTCCTAGTGATGCCTTTTGGGCTCACTAATGCACCGGCCGCATTCATGGATCTCATGAATCGCGTTTGCAAGCCGCACCTAGATAAATTCGTCATCGTCTTCATCGACGACATTCTCATCTACTCAAAGAACCAAGCTGACCACGAGAAGCATCTTCACTGCATACTGGAACTACTTCATAAAGAGAAGCTCTATGCCAAGTTCTCAAAGTGTGAATTCTGGCTTCGAGCAGTCCAATTTCTTGGGCATGTTGTTAGTGAGCATGGTATCCAAGTAGATCCTACTAAAGTAGAAGCTGTCATGAATTGGCATGAGCCAAAGACGCCTACTGAAATTCGTAGCTTCCTAGGTTTGGCAGGATACTATAGGCGATTTATAGAAAACTTTTCAAGGATTGCTGCACCCCTGACTTCGCTGACACGTAAGAAGATTAAGTTTGACTGGGGTCCTAAGCAGCAGGAATCCTTCGATATTCTGAAACAAAAGTTGAGCAATGCTCCGGTACTAACATTGCCTGATGGAATAGAGGAGTTTGTAGTCTATTGTGATGCATCACACACCGGGATGGGATGTGTGCTCATGCAGAAAGGCAAAGTCATTGCCTATGCTTCACGTCAGTTAAAGGTGCACGAAAAGAATTACACCACCCACGACTTGGAGTTGGGTGCCGTTGTATTTGCACTAAAACTGTGGAGGCACTATTTGTATGGAATCAAATGTGTGATCTATTCTGATCACAAAAGCCTTCAACATCTGTTCAACCAGAAGGACTTGAACATGAGGCAACGTCGTTGGATGGAAACTCTGAATGATTACGATTGTGAAATAAGATACCATCCCGGCAAGGCGAATGTAGTCGCCGATGCCTTGAGTCGGAAAGAAAGGGTGAAACCCATCCGAATCAATGCCAAGAGCATGGAATTAAAGAACAGCTTGATAGAAAGGTTGTTAGCTGCACAGAAAGAAGCTGTGTTGGAAGCTAATTATCCTAACGAAAAGCTAGGAGTAACTGAGGAGCAGTTATCTCTTAGTAAGGATGGAATTCTTAGATTGAATGGACGGATTTGGGTTCCAATTTATGGAGGACTCCGAGATGTTATTCTCCAGGAAGCCCACAGCTCTAAATATTCTGTTCATCCTGGAGCTGATAAAATGTATCATGATCTTAGAGCAAATTATTGGTGGATAGGCTTGAAGAAGTCTGTAGCTACCTATGTAGCTAAATGCTTGACCTGTGCGCAAGTCAAGGCAGAACATCAAAAACCGTCAGGTTTGCTACAACAACCTGAACTTCCTACTTGGAAGTGGGAAATGGTAACTATGGATTTTATCACCAAGTTACCCAAGACAAGGAAAGGAAATGACACCATCTGGGTGATAGTTGACCGACTGACTAAGTCAGCACATTTCCTACCTATTAAGGAGACCTACAGCTCCGATATGTTAGCCCAACTGTACGTTGATAAGATTGTAGCCCTACATGGCATACCTGTAGCTATTATCTCTGACCGGGATACTAGATACACATCACATTTTTGGAAAAGTTTCCAACAATCTTTGGGCACACGTTTGAATTTTAGTACGGCTTACCATCCACAGACAGACGGTCAGAGTGAGCGTACTATTCAAACGTTGGAAGACATGCTACGAGCATGTGCAATCGATTTGGGAGGTAGCTGGGATAAGAACCTGCCATTAATCGAATTCTCCTACAACAATAGCTACCATACCAGCATCAAGGATGCGCCTTTTGAGGCATTATACGGTAGAAAGTGTAGATCACCAGTTTGTTGGGCGGAAGTTGGAGAAGTCCAGTTATCAGGACCAGAGATCGTGTTCGAAACGACGGACAAGATTGTCCAGATTCGAAACAATCTCCAAGCTGCCCGGAATAGGCAGAAGATTTACCCCGATCCAAATCGTAAGGATTTTCACTTCGAAGTAGGTGAAAAAGTCCTACTTAAAGTGTCACCCTGGAAGGGAGTGATGCGATTTGGTAAGAAAGGTAAGCTAAGCCCGAGATACATAGGACCTTTTGAGGTTATCGAACGTGTCGGGTCAGTTGCCTACAAGTTAAACTTACCTGAAGAGCTCAGTAGTATACACAATGTGTTCCACATCTGCAATCTGAAGAAGTGTTTCGCTGACTCCGCTGACGAATCAGTGGTTATACCCTATACAGATGTGCAGATCGATGAGAGCTTGAAATTTGTGGAAAAACCTTTGTCGATCGAAGATTGACAGGTGAGGAAGCTTCGAAGGAAGCATATACCTTTTGTAAAGGTCAAATGGGATGCCCGAAGAGGTCCCGAATTCACGTGGGAGGTTGAATCCACGATGAAAGAAAAGTACCCTTACTTGTTTCAGTAAATCTCGGGTCGAGATTTATTTTAAGGGGGTGAGGATGTAACACCCTGAAAATTTACGTCCTATAAGGTGTTGACACGTGTCATAGGATTGAACGTGTGAAGGAATGTTCTTGAAGGACTAAGGTTGACAAACAGTGAAACTGTGTAATTATAAGGGTTCAAAGTGTCAACAATGAATAAATAGACTTTGCAATAACCCCACATGATGTTTATAACCTTAAACGAATAGATCATGGATTATACGAAGCGAATTGTGAAAGAAAGTGAGAGATTACAAACAACAGGGGTTAAATGTGCCAACATGTTTAAGTTATACCTCTGAGTGACCTTTTGACAAACCCGAAGCTTTGTAACGATTAATTATGCTCACTAGAATGTACCACAAAAATTTCATGAAGTTTCGATGTCGTATGAGCAAGATGTGACAAAATTCGTGTACGAGGGTTATAAGTGTCAACGTTGAAATTTAGGGCTTTTCGGGTGATCACGAAGTTACCCGAGGACTTAACAAAGTGGGTATAAGTCTTAAAGCCCCATATGTTAAATAACAAAGCTTCATATGCAAGATTGGAATGTGAAAGCGATGTTACGGGGGACCAGGGACTAAATTGCAAATTAAAGATGGCTGATTCTAGGCTTGCGCATCGTAGGCTGGATGTTGCTGCGCATCGTATTATGCTCTGCGCATCGTAGGGCTTAAACCCCTACGATGCGTATGGGGGTGCCCAGTTGCGAAAAACCAACAGACAGCTGCCTGTTGCTGTGTAACCGACTTATATGTTAGTTTTTCGAAACCTTGGGCTGCCTAGGATGGTTTCTAGCCTATAGAACACTTGTGGATGATAATGTAACATCCCTAGACTTAGTTGTTGATCATCCATGAGGTTTGAAGTTATTATAAGATGTCACATTTTCCACATACATGCACATATCATCTTCTGGACATTTTCAAGAGCTCAAGACCTGATCCAAGCTTTCCAAAACATCCATAAGACTTGTGTAAGTACCCTTGATCTTCTCTAGTTCATTCCTACTTAGTTTATGGCCGAGAAATCAAACCGTCGTAACTACGGTTTGACTTTTCGATAATAAATAATCGGTCCAGAGTTTAGTCGAATCAAAGGTTGTTATAAGTTGGTATTTATATGGTTGATAAACCCCTAAAAGGGCACTCACTAATTCGGATCCTAACTAGGTCGTTTATCGAGTCAAACCTCTTCCGAAAAAGTCAACAGAATTGTTATGTTTGGTTTAATGCATGATTAGCGATGTAAATGGCGTATAGACTATTTTATTATTCTTACCAACTGAAAATAAGTATAAAAACTTGTATACGCTTGTTTGATTCGACAACTTTATGTTTAGAACCGATTCGGAACCGAGATACGCAAAAGTTTGACTTTTGCTTTGACCTCAGTTCTGACCCGATTCTTATAGGTTTAGACATGCCTTAAAGTTCCATTAGGACCTAGTTACATGTTAGTATAATCCTCTGCGTTTATACTAACCGAATCCGTAACTATCCGACGTTTCCGTTAAATGCCTAATAATGACCATAATGCCCTTATGACCGTAGAACGAGATTTTAGAAAATGTAAAAGTGCAAAAGTCTTTAATACTGATTATTGAACATGTCTACAAAATTTCACGTCAATCGGAAGTCTAGATTAGGAGTTATGCTTAAAGGCGTATTTATAAACAAGTTTATTAATTAAACGACGCCATTAGCGTAAAGCCTATCTAAACTCAGTTTTGACACCAAATCTTTTAACCACTGATGTTAAATAATATTTTAGGATTTTTAAAGATTTTTAATTATTTTTAAACTGATCCTAAGCTAGGATTAGCGCCTTAATTCGGTTAATACCGAAAATGCCTTTTTCGGCCATAAAATGAGTTTTACACGTCCGAATGGCGCCAATCCAATTGCTACTGATTTTAAATAATAATTATAGTATTTTGAGCCTATTAAGCTGACCTGGAAACTCAGAATTCTATTTTAAACTGTACGTCACTGAAAACGGCGTTATACGCGTATTATACGCGTAGTTTATGTTTAAAAACGTTTTGACACATAAGACTTATTACCAAATGTTATAACCTGTTAAAATAGGCCATTTTACTGATGTAACCAGACCCGGTTCACAGAAACCTAACTAAATCATTTTATAATCTTTAAAATGACCAAAATACCCCTACGGGGCTTATTATGAGATTAAACTCGTTTGGGGCGTCACGGGTGATATCCTACTGATATCACAACTTATTTAAGGCATGTTAACTTAGGAAACCTGTTTAGGACTCTTACGGATACCCGTTACGCTTCATGCGCGTTCGGTTCGGTTTATGTAACTAGTTTACATAAATTAGCCGAAACGGGTCAAACCTTATCGGTTTTGTCTCAAAATCCAGAATGTGTATCATATACCCATATTAAGCAAGTCTTCAAACTTGTCGGGTCTAAATCACATTCTATCCGGTCTTCGTTTAATCGTGCGTACGAACCGTATCTTTAAAACTAATTGGTCTAAGCGTAAGCTTAACTAAAGACCCGTTAGGATTCTAATAGGTTGTTATAAACCTTCGTTCCAGAATAGGAGAACCAGTAAAAGATACTTGCACTCGCTGATTTTGAACTATACTTACTCAGGTAAATACTTTTAACTTATTTTCCCTATACGGGCTTGGGGTACGGTATATAAAATACCGCTTGGTCCAGCATTGAATCTTTAATCGAATAGAGGTTAAATCATTGATATGCTCTGTTTTGAAATGTTTTGTTTGCTTAAAGCCTTTGGGGGGTTAATGACCATGTCCCGGATATCCCTGGCATCATTTTACGAAATGGCCACGACCTCAGCGCTCAGGTGTAGGCGTACACCTGTCAGTGTCTCATTATATAAAGTGGTGTGTCCATTGATCTTTAACCCGGTCTACGGATCGGGCTACTGAACGCATAAGAAACATGTAATTCGTTTACAAGTATTATATATTTACATAATTATCCCAAGTTATAAAATATTATTTGTGCCTTGTGCCTTAAATGCATCTTCTTAAACTCTTTTCAAAACGAGTCGGTTGATTGTATTTACCAGTGTAAACTGACGTATTTTTCTTAAAAAGGTTAAGTGCAGGTACTACGC
Source organism: Helianthus tuberosus (assembly GCA_030545235.1). Lineage (NCBI taxonomy): Eukaryota > Viridiplantae > Streptophyta > Magnoliopsida > Asterales > Asteraceae > Helianthus > Helianthus tuberosus. Next base: position 39,186,512 of record CM060442.1, read on the forward strand.
GAAATAGGCTGGCCTGTCTCCTAGCATCCACATTAAGTCTCGCCAGCTTGGATGTCATAAACTGTTGAACATTTGTTTTCCTTTTATTTGGATCTACCGGTGGATTTATATTCGACTATTTGTGATACTTAATATTACAATATGGTTTGGTTGAATTAAATCTATACTTTGCTTCCGCTGTGCATTTAATATTGTGTTGTTTGACTATTATGTTGCCAACCACGTCACGATACTCCCCTACCGGGCCCACGGGTAACACGTGGAAATTCGGGGTGTGACACATGATTTGCGTAAAAGACACATTTGTATCCAACATATTTTACAACTTCAGTTGTATGGACTATTGGTCCAGAAACTTTCCATTTCATTAGAGAACTGAACTCTGCCTTATTTGTGTCATTCTATTTTTGGCCAATCATTTTTTTAATATTCATTCATAGGCAGATCTTAAATCTTGATCCTCATCATTTAATCAATTTAAGCGCTACATTATATACAAAAGTATAACGATGCCGATTTTTATTTCGATTCCATACATATCTTAGACATGATACAACTTATCGAGATCTCTTTATTTTCAGGTACCTGAGGTTCTTCTTGAACCATCATGTCTATTGTCTCTTCAGAAGATTTTATTACTATTGTCTCGACTTGACCATCTTAATTACTTGCTCCAATTTTCGAGGAATTTTATTATTGGAATCAACTAGTCTACCACACTTTAGGCGTGCAATAGACTCATTACAAAAATATGTGGTTGTCCTCTTAGGACACAAATATAACTGGAGCATAAGCAGTTGATTATGTGACTTACTTAGTCACTCTATTTAGGTAAGTGAACTTGTCTGGTAATTTGTTCTTTAATATTGGTAGATGAATTATACTTTAAACTTCTAGTTATAGTTTATAATCTGAGGATAAATATGACATGATAATTCATTTCACTTTTCACTTTCCAACTGCTTGTTATCTCCCCCTAATGTTAGGAACATTCATTCACTAAAGTGAAAACCAATGAGCCATAAACAAATTTCTCAGTAATGGCTTTAAGTATTCAATCATAGACGATTATTTATACCCAACATATTCTCAAACTTTTTAGAAGTCCCATCTTTGTGCGGTGTGGTGGATGAGTTTCAATATATGTCGCACAACCAAAATCTTTGATGAGACATCTTTGGTTCCTGACCAAAAACCAACTATATGGGGAGAACTATAACTTATTGGCTTGATGTGAATTGATGGTACTATATATAAAATTACATGTACCTAAATGAACTTTTGCTCCTCTCATGATCATTGGCTTTGTAACCAATAGTAGACGTTTAGTGATCATCTCAACAATAACACTTATTACAATGATCGTTAATAACTTGGGAATCAAATTCACTATTATCAAATAAATATACTAATCTGGATAAATATGTTTGCTATCACATTAGCTAAGCCACAATCACACAACCTTCAGGTTGTGGATTTGATAACCATTTAGACGATGCATCAATTTTTAAAACACTAAATGGTATCATGTTTGTATATTTATTTCCATTATCATTTCCAGAATATTTTGGGATTCACATCCTACTTTTATTGATCAATACTTAACTTCACTTGAGAGCAAACATGACATGTATAATTCTTAAGACTTCTGTTTCTTCAATACTTTTCACATCATCATTAATGACCCGGTGTGGTCTAACCGGTCAAGCCAACTAACTAAATAATTATGATCCATAAACTTTTGGATTATGATCGCATATGTATTACTTGCATGTATGTAATACATAATATAAGATACGAGAGAATGTATTATAACTTCAAAGTTTAAACCATCATGTTATATGGTCATTCCTTAGTTTTCCACTTTTGGTGGTCGATCTCAATATTAAAATGGTTGTCAACATGAGGATTATTACAATTTCCTCAGTTACCATGATCATGACCTTTATAACGATCATTGTATAGTCATTGCACTATTAACATGGTTGATCTTATCACATGATCATCATAACAATTTCCTCAATTACCATCATCACGAACTTTACACCAATTATTATATCATCACATTCTATTCAAGGAATAGATTATTTCCATACAACATTCATGGTGGCATCATTACAATTTTCTTAGTTATGTATATGATCATAACCTTTGAATTGATCATTATATCATCACATTCATATCAGGGAATGGATTAGAACCACATAACTTTCATGCTTGTTGTTTCAAACTTTATATATATTCTCTAACAATTAATGATATTTGACGATGGAAATTGTTTTGCTCAAAGGATTATGATATATATTTTTCTCATCACAATCTTTTCAAGGAATGGAATAGAGTCACACAACTTTCATGGTGACTGTTTCAAACCTTATATATCAAGAGCGCATTTGAGGTTTGACAAGTGAAAATTGTTTTATTCCACATGTATAACTAATCTTTTCACCACATAACATCAATTATATGACCAAATCATTAAGATTTATCAGTCCAAAATCTTACAAGCATCAATAAATTTACAATAAGCTTTAGTGGGTTTGAAACTTCGAATGTCATATTATAAATAAATCTTGATCACTGTTCAATCATGTTTATAACGTGTGATCATATACACAACTTTAATTTAGCTGCTTCATTGAATACTGTCTATATACATAAACAATGACATATTAATGTACAAAGTCAAATTGTACAATATATAATTGATATAAGATGCCTTCTCATCAAATACAATATAATAAAATACATATAATTAAATTGCCTTACTGTCATGATTGAATATTATAATATATCATGAACACTATTAAAAAGGTTTACGGTAATATGTAAATGTGATGATTATACAATGCATCACTTTATATTATGTCAATATAAGAAATGACTTATGCCATAACCTTATGAAATAATATTTTTTCATCACTTGTAAGAAATATATAATTTTTTTTATTTAACATATCATCTAAATAAATTAAAGCATATAAAAGACACAATAAATTGCAATAGTGATAAGCCTATTATTATAGGTTATGCTCTAATTTATCGACATCGTGTGCGCGTTAGCTTTCAAATTAGTGGTGTTCCATAAAGGACAAAGTTGATATATGATTAAAGCCACAATAAAATCATACATCTTGATTAATTGTAAGATAACATTTATAAAGAAAGATGAGTAAATCAATATATGATTTTTTTACTACTAAAATATAGCTATAATTTGTCATCAAACATATTAAAAATTATATGATAACATGTCATGTAATGTCATATAATGTAGGATCGGTTTACCGACTAATTGAGTCAATCAAAGGCAATACACACTGTTTGAGAGGCGGAATCAAACAAACAGATTAGAATCAGGACAAAATTGAGTAGAAAACAGAGAATATCACTTTAACACACGTTTCTCATTAATATTTCACTAGAAAATCCGGCAGCACTTCGTTACACAACTTCTGATTCCGTGCCAAATGAGAAACTAACATTAACTATATATAGGCTTGAGATTTCGCTTGAAATGACACATGTCATTTTGAGCGGAATCACAACATCTGATTTCGCTTGAAATGACAAAGTGTCATTTCAAGCGGAATTACATGAAATACCATAAAATTACACTTTTGACCCCTGTAAACCCTATACAAACATGACCTAGACTTAAGACATAGGCTATAGACATTATGCACCAACAAACTCCCCCTTGGATATTGCCGGAGTCTTTAGTCTGGTCTTCAGGTCTTCACAGCGATTTGAATTTTTCTTCTCTCTGCTTAGGCTTTTTCAGTAACAGCTTCCTAAGCTTTTCATTTTCTACAGCAGCTTTCTTTCTTTCTTCAGCTTGTTCTCTCATGAATTTTCCACGCAGCTTTCTGTCTCTTTCCTCACGTTTCTTCTTTTCTTTCTCAGCTTTAAGAGCTTCCTCTTTTTCAATCTCTCTCCATTTCGTTGACCATTTGCTTTCAACATTTATACCCTTCTGAAAGCATATAGACACAACTTTCTGAAATTGCATAGCTTGTTCTCTATCTTCCGCTTTGAACCAGATTTTGTTCACAAACAAGCATTCTATGTCTTTAGCAAAGTAGTTCACCAGCCATAGAGGATCATACACAAAGATTTCTCTAACTTCATTTTCAGTCCTGTAGGTAATTACAACTTCTGTTGACAAACAGCTGTATACCCAACACACAAAACCTTTATGAAAATCCTGCTCCATTTTTGGCACAGGAATATTCTTCAACACTTTAGGCTTTTTCACATGCAAGATCTTCTCTTCATTCCCAGTCTCTGGATTTACCCTCTTCACTTTCTTCTGGAAATGAGGCTTCCAGTGCTTGAATCCATTTAAGGCTTCAAATTTAATCAGACCCCACATTGGTACGTCAAGTTTTCTAACAGGATAATGCAGCGTTCTAACTTTCGACAATTCTTCTACATCCCACCATGGTAGGGACATGATATCATAAAGACGTTCAAAATACTGTACACCGTATTCTCTTCTGATAGCATAAGCATTAACTTGCGGTAGAAAGCCCCAACTGATAATATCTCCCAGTGACACTCCCCTGTCTCTGCTATAAAACTTCAGTGGCCTCTTGAATTTTCTTTCATTTGTCTGTCTAAACCACTTCTTTCTTTCTTCCATCTGTGCGTCTTTCACAGTACCATCGAAATTCTTATCTTTCAAAATTTCTTCTACTTTCCTTCTCAGCTCATCTCTATTCTCTTGAGTGAAAAAATCGACAAGTGCAGGAAAATCAGACGTATCTACATTCACATCCTCTTCATCACTGCAATCTTCAACTTCAACTCTATCATAGTTATCTGCTTCATCAACATACTAGTACTCATACTCAGGCTGTTGATTGACATCAAATGCATTCAACTCCTCTTCAAAATCAAACTTGAAATCTGGATCAGCAATACGCGTCATTTCTTTAATATCAGCCATTGTATACGTATGCCTGAACTCACCTTCCTCTACTTCAGGCTCTAGACGCAGAATTAACTTTTCTACTTTGTCAACATTTTGATCATCAGTGTGCTCCCCCTCACCTTCAGCACTCTCATGTTCTTCATTCGCATCATCATGCATATAATCATCAACTTTTTGTTCATTCGATTTCTCAGAAACTTTAACACCAGAAGCACCCTGATCGTCATCATCATCATTATCATCATCACTAGAACTGCTTGCATAATATACATCATCAGGATCATCTGCCTTATCCTCCTCATCATCCTCTTCATCATCATCATCTTCATCAACATCTTCATCATCATTAACAACATCTAATAATACATCCTCTTCAAAAATAGCAGAAACTGCAGAGAGAGGAACATGATTCTCTATAGGAACAGTTGATAACACAATTGCTCTCTCTTCAGAAACACCTTCAATTCCTTTACCCTTATCTTTCATTTTAGCATCAATCTCTGCTTGTTTTTGAGCTCTAATTTCTTCAATCTTTATCTCATCATATTGTTGCTCAACAGATTTACCAAGCATCTTTTCTATCACTTTGTTTATCATAAAAATCTCATGCTCTTTCACTGCTTTGGCTGCTTCTAACTCTTTGATCTTCAATTCAAAATACTTGTTCTGCTCGTCTCTTCGAGCTTTCTCTTCAAGTAATCCAGCAATCTGAACTTTCATAACATCAATTTCAGATTTATCAGCTTCAATCTTTTTCAGCAAAGAAGAATTTTCAGCTTCCATAGACTTAACACGTTTAACCAACTTCTTGTTCTCAGCTAAAACTTCTTCAACTTTCTTTTCCAAAAACTTAACTTGCTCATCAATCGCAAAATTGAAATCACCAATATCTTCAAGAGGAATATTCTCTGGAATATTTGGAAAAGTTTTATAACCCGAAGAACCAGGTGTAGTTTGAACAGGTGGTTGTGTGAGTGGTGGTGTTTGAAAGATTTGCTGTGAAGTAAGAATAGGTTGTTCATGTTGTGGTGTATGGTGTGGTGGAGATGAATGTGGTGGTGAGAGATGTAATGGTGAAACATGTGGTGGAGGTGATGGTGGTGGTGTGGATTGTTTTGGTGGTGATTTATGTGGAGATTGTGGTGGTGATGGTTCAGGTGGTAGTGATGGTGGTTTACTTGTTTTTGTTTTCGGTGTGCGTTTAGGCAATCTTAGAATCAACTTTTTCACCTTTGGAGTAACAACTTTCTTTGCAGTTGCTTTCTTTTTGCTTCTAGAAGTAGGTGGCGTTTGAGATTCAATATCTTGCTCTGGAGATGGCTCGTACACATCATCTTCATCTTTACCACTCCTTTTTATCTTTTTCTGTTTCTCTTTCTCCACAACAGACATGACTTTCTTGTAACGCTCAGTCTCGTCAATCTCATATTCAGAAGAACTTGTTGTGCTTTTATCAACATCATCACTCTCTACATCACCAGCAGCTTTCTCTGGTTCAGCATTGAATTCAGTAAGAGATTTCAACAACTGTGTAGAATCAGGAGACAAACGAACATCTCCTTCAATATTTATTTCAGTTTCAGTTTCAGCTTCAGCTTCAGCTTCAACTTCTTCATCAGACTCATCAACAAGCAAAGTCTTAGGAGTTTTCTTTTGACGTTTCTTGGGTTGTGATGAAGAACCCTCCTCCACTTGAACTTTTGGAGTAGCTTTCCTGCCCCTCTTTTTCTGTTCTTTTACGAACCAATCATTTCGAGTTCTTTTGAATTCTTCAAGTATTTTTAGTTCATCTGCATAGCTCTTTTCTTTCATTTCTTCTTTATTTCTACAGTTCTGATGATTAACAGGATCTGGATCAACGTAATTCTTATCCTTGATGAAGCCACAAAATTCAGCTTTAGTCTTTGGCTCTGGATGATTCGGATGATATCTTGCCAACTGTTTCAAAGAATCATTACTCATGTGAGATAGCACCAACATATCATTGTTTTCATCTCTTTCAAGGTCAGGATATGCATGATCTATCATCATTTGAACAAATCTTGGATACATCCAAGTCTTACTCTTTGACGTAATGTTCTCCACCATATAATGAAACACAATCTTCGAAAAGTTATACTTTTTGTTCAATACAAGAGCTGTCACCATGTTCATCTGATAGTCTCTCATAGCATCATAACCTCCCTTACAGTGACTTAGAGCTTGCAGCACCGAGTGAATAAGAAACTTGTATGGCTTTGTAAACTTTGATTTCAAATAATTTGCATTGTTTAGTGCACCATCATAACCCATCCGAAGCATACAGCCTTTGACCATTCTCCCAGGAAATTTCGTCGGTGAGTCTTCATCATCAGGAAAATGCAAAACTTCACGTACATATGCCTCCGAGATAATAATTGGTTTCTTTTCACCATTTAGCTTAACAAACGAATTGATCACTTTGCTTTCTTCGTCATATGTTGCGTTCTTCCAAAAACGTTTGATATGAGATTTGAATACTAGATGTTGATTTGTCAACGCTTTCTGAATTGGCAACCTTCGCATAAATTCTAGAATACTTTTGAAATCAGACAATTTTGGAATCTTCACCTCATCAAAATCACAACAACTGTTGTGCAATGGATCAAAAATCACATTCGAAGCCTGAATCACTTAAATCAATTTGAAGCGAAATACAAATAAGTCAAACACTTTGAAAATTTCTCCTCAAACATCATTCATTAGAAATCACTCATTTACATGAAAAAACATTTTAAAGCGAAATCACTTAAATCAATTTGAAGCGAAATAGCATGTTTTACAAGAAATGTTCATTTCAAGCGGAATATCATTTGAAGCTGAATTCCATTTGAAGCTAAATCAACTGATTTCAAAGAGAATCTGTTTCAAGCGGAATCAACTGATTTCAAAGAAAATCAGTTTCAAGCGGAATCATGAACAAAATTGTTCAAAACATTTCTGATGATGAAATTAATCATCTGGGTTTGTTCATTAGTGAATTCCGAGCAAAAGGGTGTGATTTTTATCCATTTTAACCATCAAAATCAACCTAGATCTAAGTTCTAAAACCCTGTTCTTCGATGTTCATACAAAATCATCAGATCTGGTTCGATTCAAATCCTAGAACAATTCTACAACACATTCCGGCCCCATATATATGTTTGTTTTTCATTTTAGTTAACAAACACACCCTAGATCTATGTTACGAGATCTGTTCATCGCCGACAAGCAAAAATCAAACAGATCTGGGTCAAATCGACCATAAATCTCACCTTTCCCATGATAATAGTTGTACCAACCAACTAAAATCAAAAGATCTAACAACAAACAGACAGTATAACGACTGTAAATCGAAGGTTTTGAGGTTTCGCTCGAAATCGCTTTGGTGTGTGTCTGAAGCAGAATAATCACGAATGAGCTGTTCAAGCGGAATCAGCTGGCTATTTATAGACCACCTGATTTCGCTTGAAATGGACATTGAGACAATTCAAGCGAAATCACCTTTTAAGTGATATCATGTTTTCAAGCGGAATATGCATTTTCGAGCGAAATTACATTTTAAAAATTTCAAATTTTTAACTTTTTCCGTTTTTACCGACACACCCAGTTAACCAAGTCCAAGTTAATGACCTTGGTCAACTATTCAGCCTACCAAGTCCAAGTTAATGACCCTGGTTGACCAGTTTATGAAGTTTCTGATTTTTTGAAACGAATTAAGTTCAAGTTAATGAACTTTTGAACTTTTAAGCAATTACCAAACATTTTTTCACAATCTTCTGCTTACCCAACCCTCAAGATCCAGACTTTTTCAGCACACAAGACTTTGATCATCTGATCCCCAACGTCTGTTGTCGAAAATAAGATGAAAACCAAAATCTTTTTGGATTTTGAATATGATAAGCAATAAACTGTACACACAATATTTTTGTGAGCGTGTTAGAGGATCATATCAGCTGCCGACAAGATACAAGTACCGTTAAGCTTAGATTGCATTTTCAGCATTAAACAGTTTGCAATGATTGTCGATATAGTGGTCCACTTTAAATTTTCACACAATTTTCAATCTGTTCAGGATACAGATTTAATGTTTTAAGGCTTAACTTTTATGTGTGTACCACCTTAGAATATACTCCCGTATCTAGATCCAAATATTCAGTCTTACAGGTGAGTATACCTAGATGATATCTGTAGGGGGATAAATTGCGAGACCATGAGAGCTCAGGTCAGAACTTCCGTTCAGTAGAGAGATGACGGTTTGACTTTTGGTGGGTCCCCTTAAGAGGATCTTTTTTACAAGCAAGCAGTAAAGTATTCTCCGAGGACTAGGCATTGATTAGCAATTTATTGTCTCATCATTTTATGCTGAGGGCGGCGCTATATTTCAAGCAAGCAGTAAAGTATTCTCCGAGGACTAGGCCATTGCTTCCGCATTACCAGAAGTCCCGGGATAATACCCCAGATATCACTGAGTATAAAGACCTAGTATCTCAGAAAGAGGGACCTTTCAAACAGGATTTCGGGGGTTACCCATATATCCGAGAGATGTTCCCCACATAAAAGCAAGAAATTTTATGTTTATATCCCGAACAAACATACTAAATGTGTAAAAACCTATCGGCATATCATCTGCAAGACTGCTTAACACATTTTTACTTTACATTTCTTTAGCGTACTACACTGTCTAGCTGATGTACTATCATTTCCCCTTTTTGAACAAACTCATTTTTTACTTTTTCAAATGTTTTTGGATTTTGAAATTTTATCATGTTTTTGTATTTTTCTACAAACTTTCTCCCCCTAAAAACAAAAACATATTTTTGTGTTTTTGGTTTTTATCAAAAGCAGAAAATAAACTATACAAAAACTTGACAACTTTGATGTGGATCACATCAGATCGCCGTCCTCCTCGGCTTCACACTCTATTACCCTCCCAGAAAACAGATTTTTCATCCCATTCAATTTCAAAAGATAATTAAATCTTTTTCTATCAAAAGGTTTAGTATAGAAATCAACCTTCTGTTCATCGGTGTGTATATGTTCTATTAGGATTAACTTCTTTTCATAGCAATCATGGATGAAGTGATGCCGAATTTCAATATGTTTAGTTTTCGAGTGGTGAACCGGGTTTTTCGTTATGTTAATAGCCGCTTCATTGTCCACATAAATCGGAGTATTCAAGAACTGCAAACCAAAGTCTCGCATCTACTGTTGGATCCAAAGGATCTGAGAGCAACAGCTCGAGGCCGAAACGTATTCTGCCTCGCACGTAGAGAGCGCTACTGAGGTTTGTTTCTTGCACTGCCAGGTGACCAGCCGAGTTCCAAAGAACTGACACCCAGCAGTGGTGGACTTAGCATTCTGCTTGCAACTACCAAAATCTGAATCAGCAAAACCTGAGAGAGAGAAATCGCCAGACTTAGGATACCACAAGCCGATGCTTGGGCAGCCTTTCAAATACCGTAGGATGCGTTTCACTATTGTCAAGTGTGACTGGCGTGGGCTAGACTGATATCGTGCACATAAACAAGTCGGATGCATGATATCCGGGCGGGAAGCAGTAAGATACATCAAGGATCCAATCATTGACCGATACAGCGTCTCTTCCACTTTTTCTCCACTCTCGTCTGGACAAATCCCTTGATTCTGAGCTAGGGGGGTTGATGCTGGACTGGATTGAGCCATGTTGAACTTTTCCAGAACATCGTTCACGTATTTAGTTTGATGAATGAAGATTCCTTCGGGCATTTGCTCCACGTGTAGCCCGAGGAAGAACTTCATCATACCAATTGTAGGATCGTTTTACCGACCAATTGAGTCAATCAAAGGCAATACACACTGTTTGAGAGGCGGAATCAAACAAACAGTTTAGAATCAGTACAGAATTGAGTAGAAAACAGAGAATATCACTTTAACACACGTTTCTCATTAATATTTCACTAGAAAATCCGGCAGCACTTCGTTACAAAACTTCTGATTCCGTGCTGAATGAGAAACTAACATCACCTATATATAGGCTTGAGATTTCGCTTGAAATGACACATGTCATTTCGAGCGGAATCACAACAACTGATTTCGCAGCGGAATTACATGAAATACCATAAAATTACACTTTTGACCCCTGTAAACCCTATACAAACATGACCTAGACTTAAGACATAGGCTATAGACATTATGCACCAACATATAAAACTTCAAATTTCTTATTCTTATATATCAAATAAGAACAATATAAACATACACTTATCGTATTGTATTTCTAGTTAAATTGTTACGAACAATCACATTAAAATTTATATGTCAAATACAAGTATTACACATCAGAAGTGAATGTACATGAACATATTAAATACTAAACAGACTTTTTTCATAGTATAATAATCTGTCAACTATTGTATACTACAATTATCTCCATCAAACGTTATTATGAAATAACATATTATCTAAACAATATAAACTATAAAGCCAATAAGTAAATCATCATCTCTTAAATTAAATTGTAAATCACCTAATTTTCTATAAAAAAATAGTATTATTGTGACTATCCATGTTCCTAACTCCATACATTTAGTGTTATGAATATTGTGACTATTCATGTTCATAACTCCATATCATTTAAGATTGTAATTAAATAGATATTAAAGATCATTTAAATTAATAAGAATTAATCAAATTTCTAACGTAAGAATGAATTAAAATTAATAAAGAATAATTAAACTACATGATGGGAAAAATGATATTTAATGATTTTAATTTCTAAGCATTAACCAACATGATGGAAAAATGATATTTAATGATTTTAATTTGTAAGCATTAACCAACATCATATACATTAATAACAATAAAAGGCTATTTAGTTACTAACCATAAAATATAATAAAAACAATTTATCCCACAAGCAATAAGTCGATTACAATTCAAAACCCAAAACTGATATACACCTTAATTTATTAGTTTTTACAAAGATGTATAACATGGATCCACTACGGCATATCATGGCATACCACATTCCCAATCTAAATAATTTCATATTTAATACATACCACACATAACTACATCTTCCAAGAGTTAGTTCACATACAAGTAGAATTATATTATTAAAATCTTTAGAGTAGTTTCAAAATGACCAATTGTGGAGATTTAAATATATATTGCATATTTGGGACAACTAAATTAAAGCATAAATTCACTAGATACTACAACTTTTCAAACCGTTAATGAAACATACCTATTCAGTTTAGTGTACCAAAACTTCTCTTGAAGTCCAATAAACTATTCAATGATAAAAGAGAGATAACCAAGAGGGGTAAGAAATTAGTTACAATATTGTAAATAATCAATTAGAGAAACTAGAAAGATTTTTTTTTCTTGATCGAAAACCATTGTGTTTCTAGTTTACTTTTGCTATCTTTTCTTCACATCTCAATGTTTTTTGTAGGTGTTTGTTTGTAAAAGAAAACTATTCAGATACGTTAACACATAGGAAAGTAAACAAAGTAGTAAAAACATTATGATCCTGGTTAAATAAGGATGATGTCAATGTTGTTCATAATGATTTTAATCTTAAATCATAACCAATAAGTGTATTTTAATTTTCAAGTTATATCATACCAACAATCGATGAGAAAACAGGAAATAAAATTAAAACAATTAAAGGTTTGCATACCAGATCAACAATTTTGTCTTTTATCTGTTTCGCCAACGTTGATACGACATGGTGTCTTGTGTTTATACTATCCAACTTCAAAAGTAATACGTGCTGATAACGTGTTGTGTAACAACTAGCCTATTACCAATATAGAGATAAGAAAGAGAGAATGTGAAATAGATATCTTATTGATATGTAAGTATAAAATACAAAGCCTCCATTTATAGGTTTGTAAATTAACATAAGAGTAAATACAAAAGAGGAGTTAAGGATGTAGAGAGTCACTCTTAATGATGTATTCATAACAACTAGTACTTTAATCGCTAAAAATTTATCCGGCATTGACGTATAAGAGAATGATAATCAATCTCTAATCATTTCCTATACAAAAAGCAATAGACTAACAACCAGTCCCTCATACGGTCTCTTACAAGAACGGTTAGGATTGAACTTCATTCTCTAACATAAATCATCCAAATAGTAGAATACATGTCGTGTATTGGATACTGGATATTAGTCTCTAATTATTTCATCTACGAAACTCTTAGGAAAATGATATTTATAACAAAGTCATGTATAAAAGTTTGAGATTAATTTTCACTCTCCAAAATTATGCATAAAATTGTAGAAATTGTGGCAATCAATCGGATACTAAAAATCAATCTGTATGGTTGTAAACGAACACGAACATAAAATTTATTTGTGTTCGTGAACCGTTCGTGAACACGTTCATTTCCTTAATGAACGAACACGAACATAAAATCCCGTTCGGTAAGTGTTCATGAACCGTTCGTGAACGCGTTTATTTCCTTAACGAACAAACACGAACAAGGGCTTGTTCGTGTTCGTTCGGTTCGTTTACAACCCTACAACATGAGTTAGGGGATTCCACAGTTTACATTAATAAAGATGAATTGCCTACTTATTGGAAAAATGTCTTCTTGAATGATAGTATTTACGTGAGTGAAAAAAACATATATTAGCTTTAGTTTGATACGACTCTTAGAGCATTCACATCCATTCCACTAAATTGTGTGAGTGGAGTTTTTATAATATTAAGAGTATAAAAAGTGGTAGTGAGTAGAGAAGAGAGAAAAATGTTACTGTTCATCTGTATATTTGAGGGAGCACTGTTCACCCCTTATAATTTTTTAATATATTTTGAAAGTGGTAGCGAGTGGAAGAGAGAAAAAAGATAATAATAAAGTTATAAAAATTATTATTTAACTGAAAAGAAGAGAGAATATAATGTTTTTTAGTGTAATTTAGGGTAAGTAAATTGTGAAATGGATGTGAATGCTCTTAATAACTCAAATTTATATAATATTATATTATTTAAAGATAGAAAACTATTTTTAAAATGAAAAATATCATAATTAATTACAACTAAATTACTGTTGCGTAATATTTCTCTTCTTTTATGGAAAAAATTGTCGAAACTATTATAATAGTAGATCGTATGTTTACACAGTAATTAAATCAAACTATTACCTCAAAGCATTGCCGAAACTATTATAATAGTAGATATGAGATTTTGGGTTTTTGCTTTTGAATTTTTAGCTTGTAGATTTTAGAATTTTTGTTCAGATTGTATCCATTTTTATTTAGCATTGTGATTGTTCTTTATTTGCGTTATTGTGTCTTTTTTGCGACTCATTTTTTTTCTCTAAACATTATGTTATATTTCTCAGCATTATGTTATATTTTACGATTTATTATTTCTTTGTACCCTTTTTAGTTTTGAAAGACTTTTTAAGATAATTTTACGTCCATAACGTCTCAAAGAGAAGAATTTGAACAGAAAAAAAGTAAAAGAAAGGTATACTAGTAAACATTAATTAATCAGTTCACTATTCCAAGTATGGTTGTTAGTATGAAAAAGTTTTCCAACATAAAGCTAGTAAAAGTTTGTTTCAAATTATAACGTCCCAAAGATATACTAAAACTAGAAAAAGGCGTAAAAAATAAAATTATGTAGAGTAAAGTCCTATTTGAGTCAATGTGGTTTGTGTAGTTTAACCATTTGAATCCAAAAACAAAATTGTCTTGAGTTGAGTCCCTGTGGTCTCTAATTTTAACAATTTGAATCCAAAAACCAAATGTTTCTGATTTGGATGTTGTTTACTTTTGGATTCAAATGGTTAAAATTAGAAACCACAGGGACTCAAATCAAGACAGTTTTGATTTTTGGATTCAAATGGTTAAACTGTACAAACCAGAAGTGCTCAAATAGGACTTTACTCAATTATGTAATTGAAAACTGCGTTTGAACGAAAAGAGTAAAAATAGAGATATATAAAACAAATCTGTGAGGATGAATGGAAATACCTCTTATTAATTATAGAGTAAACTTCCGTTTTGCTTCCTGTGGTTTGGTCACTTTAATGGTTTTGCCCTAAACCTTAAAAAATAGCCAGTTTACTCCCTGGTCTATTTAACTTATCTTCATTTTACTCCCCGCCTCTCACTCTGTCTAAAATGTTTGTTAAATGTAAGGGTATTATGGTAATTCTACATATATGTATTTAATTAATTTCTAAAATCCATTTATTAATTATTAATATATATTTATGTATATGAGAAAAAACACCCCTATTTCGGGGGTGTTTGGGATTCCTTTTCAACTTCTCCTTCTCAAAAAGTCCTTCTCAACATCAATAAGTAAGAAATTCTGACTTCTCAAAATCTCCTTTTTGAAGACATAATCAACTCTAAAAGTCCTTTTTTTCATGGTGGTTGGGATTTCTTGTGACTTCAAAACACTACTAAAAAACACGCCTAGTTCCGACCAAGTTTTTTGTCAGAATTCGGTCGAAAAACGGCGTTTCCCACTAATTGCTGACAAAAGGGTCTAGTCGGAAAAGGTCAGGTCGGTAAAAGTTTCCGACAAGATTCCGATGATGTTTTCGACAAACTTCCGACTAATTTCTGACTACATTTTCCGACAAAATTCTGATTAATTTGTAACTACAATTTCCGACATAATTCCGATGATTTTTAACGATCAATTTCCGACCATTTTCCGATTCAAAATAGTAATAGTTTTCCTACTATTTTCCGACCAAACTATTTTAATTTTAAAAAAATAATAAAATCCTGCTTAAAAAGTTATAAATTCCTATTTACAACATAAATATGATATCATATTCATATCACATATTTCAACAACAAAATTCAACACCGTTATCAAGTTACAAGATTATCCACAAAAATACGACACCGTTATCAAGTTACAAGATTATCCACAAAAATACGACACCGTTGTCAAATTACAAGTTGCCCACAAAATATGATACGGTTGTCAAATTGGAAGTTCAACCACAAAAGACAATAAACTTAACCTAGACTAGGATGGAGAATTGCCTTGATTACCAAATTGTTTCAATAGCTCGGCAATTTGTCGTTACATTTCTTCTCTCATTTTTTCTCTCACTTGTTGTTGTGCCCCTTCAACTCGGCTATGCAACATATCCACTTGAGATTGCAAGTTTTGCACCTTCAAAGTTGTTTAAAATACATAATATTAGTAAAAAAATAGAGACAGAAACCAAGCACAGGTAACTAATTTTGGATCTTAATTTTGGTCAATTTTATGCCATGTTGAGTAGGGCTGCCCGATCAACCTCAATGCAATAACCAAACCCCACCTAAAATAATCCAAAACTGCCCGTTTTGCAGCCCAATATAACCTGTTCTGGCATGAACTTAGTCTCAAACAAACCCGTCCTAACCCGAACCAAAAATAAACATTTTTTCTAAATTGGTCTATTCCGACTCGAACCCACCCTGACCCGGCAGCCCGCCTGACTCGAAGTGAACCAAAGTGAAATGACAAAACAGTAATGTATTAACTCACTTACCATGCACAACTCATCCCATACATCAAGGTGCATAAAGCGAGGAGGAAATTTACGCATTGCTTCAAAATCAAGCCTATCATCTGGGAAATAATGCCCAGCTACCCTAGCCTTCTTTGCTGATTCCTTTCGGTAATCCGACATTATGTCTGCGAAACGACGCTTTAGCACATTCTCGAATCCTTCTCTAACGGCTTCATCATTTGCTTGATCCCAATTAAAACGTGTCTTAAAAAATGTATAAGTTATTAATATAAACTTAAAACAAAATAGGATAATATATAAAAATCACTAACTGATGTAGTACCATAAATCGATCAAACATGCGGTCGACTAGTTCCGTAGGAACTTCTCTGTATGTTGCCCAAGCTCCATCAAAACACTCGTTAAATAAAGTTTTGATCGCCCTATGAACTTTACCATTTGCAAACCTACAGTATTGAAATAACTGAATAAGTAAAACATGATAACAACATAAATATAAATGTTAAAAAACATACTTTTTCTCAACCCGGAAGATAAATTGTCTTTGAGTGTGATCATGAGGTGCGGCTGCATGAGGCGCATTTTGAGCATTAGAGGCAAGTTGAGTCGCATTTGTATCCTCATGATAATCACCACCATAATCAGACTCGGCATGATCTCTAACTATGTTAAACCCATGCTCGGATCCCTCATAACCCTCATGGTGGATGTCCTCGTTTTGACGTCAAAATACCCTCAGTTGATGTCGTAATGCCCCCTGCATGTCAGCCATGGGATCAGCGTTACCAGTACGACTACTACTCCCAGCATATCCTCGACCTAATGTCCTACTAAACCAAGGACTCAACTGTAACGCCCTAGTTTCTATTTAACGTTTATAGTGTAAATACCAACAATTAGATGTGCAGTTAAGACTACACTTACTATAAAAATACGGGTTTATTAAAACTTTTACAATTCATAAATTATTCTAGGTAACATGATCGAATTCGTTGTTTAAATTTTACAACGTGGCAAAGTGCGGAAGCGTGTATCTTTATCGTGTTCGGTTCTTCGCTGAGCTTGATCGTCTTCCGGCGTCCAAAAGTACCTACATTTCAATAACATGAAATGCTTTAGTCAGACAAGATTTAAATCATGTCCGAACGATTTCCGGGGAAACAATTGATTTCTCAATGAAAAACAAAATATATAAAAAAAAAATTCACCACCGTAAATTACGGTGGGACCGTAATTTACGGTGGCCCCTGGGTTCATGCTTTTCTACCGTAAAACAGTAGAACCCACCGTAGCTTTATTAGCTCCACCGTAAATTACGGTGGCACCGTAATTTACGGTGGACCCTGCATCCAACTTCTCCATTTTGCCGTAATTTGACATGAAATCTTTCGTATCTTTCAAACCGCTTATCCGTTTGGCCTACCGTTTCTTCCTACGTGTTTGTAATTTGATTCTCCATCATTTGGAGTTAAAATCCGACATCCGGATTAGCAAATTTTGAGACTTTTAAGTCTTCGGCTTATTACATTTTTACCAAATTTTGACCCGTTCGCTATTTTAACAAACAAACACGTTTACTTGATCTATAAACTCATGAGAATCATCATTTCAATATTTCCTATCAAATAAATCATAAATCATGGGTTTCTTACTTAGTTAGAACCCGTTTATGTTCAAGTGCTTATTTTGACCCGTTAAGGTATTTAAGCACTTTAAGCTTAAAATTGCTTTCATTCATTTCTAGCGTTATTTACAACATTCAAATCAAGAAATCTTCCACCACAACTATAATTGTGGTGGACTTAAAGAGGTGATCCATATAATCCGAGTTTTTCTCATCTGATTACTAATTTACGACAAGGACTCATATAAAGTCATTTGACCGAAGATTTACATATTTCGCTTCTTACACTTATTCCAATTATTTGATTGATCATAAAACTCGTTTCAAAACTACCTTTAAAGGTTGTTTATTCGAATTAGCCAACAAGTGCGTTTTAGTCAAATTTTTTTTGTCATTCTTTTACGACGAAGGATTATTAGTGCTTGTTTGAACCACAAAGTCCGACCTTTTAACCATATTCTTGTTTAGAAACCAATATGTTTCTAAACACCATAATTATAACTCAATTTATTCGCTTTACCTAAAGATAACCGAATATCTTATTTTAACCTTGTCCAACTGTTATAAAACTCCAAATTCTACATGATGAGTTGTATTACTATACATACCTGGCTCGGATCAATATATTGACCTGTTTCAATACCTTTCCTTAGTGGCTACTAAGTGATAACGATGTAAGCATCCGTGTGCTATTTATTTCCTAAATTCACGCAACTTGACAACCCATTAGTCGATATTGTCAAAGGGTGATAATTTCACCTTTTTGACCCGTTTGGTTTATATGACCAATTACCATTGTCAAATTATCAAAATTACCATTTTGCCCTTAATGGTTATTATGTTTTAACTTATATGATAACCATTAAAAGTACATGCTTCATTCGTCATAATATGATCGAATTACCGGTTTAACTCATTTTTAGCCATCACCATGTTTTCTTGTCATATTTAATTATCTTGTTCCGTACGACCACACGTCGGAACATCATATCTCAATTAGGTATTTTTCTTTTTCGCAACTAATAAGACGAAAGAATATTATAAATATATGACTAGTGTAAGATATACTTACCTTGCATCCGAAATATGCTTTTTCCTTCATTCTGGATTCGTTTGACCCGCTTTCACTCCAAGCTTCACCTAGCTTGTTTAAGCGCCAACTATTGTTCATCATTTACAAGATGGTTAGATTAGTCATTAACAATCACGACTATACCACCTTACTTATTGTCTTAGTCGAAACCACTTATTCGACTTCATCACTAGTTAGTTTGACTTTCTAAAGTCAACTATTTTTAATCTTATAATATGCACGATTAAGGCAAATCAACATTATGATTAGAACCCGTTTTATCCCATGTCTCATGTAATTAGTCAAGCTTGTCAATTACGCGTTTCACTTGAATTTAAATACTTTACTTCTCATTTAGGCGTTTTAACAAACACCTAATGGGCATAATTCTACACATTTGCTAACTAGTTCTTTATTAGTCATTTTTTTACCAAGATTAATATCAAATTTCAACCCTCTATGTCTAGTGTTCATGAACTATATCAAGAACTTATATCATAGCAGTCAATATTCATCAAATTAACACTTCCAAATCCGAGTGTTCATCATATCATACAAAAAAACCACTTCAAGTCATGCATAAGCTTTCACTCAAACTTATAATTTGTTCAAGTATCTTGCATCAACTATCACCTATGATGATTTCTAACACCAACATATCGTCATCTTCATTATTAAGTCAAAACCCACTTAGCATATAATAGGGTAATTATCAAATCCCTAGTATTGACAACAATTCATCAAATTTTCTATTAGGGTTTGTTTCTAAACCAAGATATAATCATAATAACACTCATAGAATCAATATTCATTCCAGAATTTCGATTATGATTGTTCATCATAATCTCAAAGTATCACCAAATCGAAATTTTCAACATACCTTGTAATCCTCATGACTAGGTGGTCACGAATTTGTGTTCATGCATTGATTTGGCTCTTGATTTGGGCTTCAATTTGAGAGATTCTTGAGGGACTAGGGTTTTTGAGCTAGAGAGCCTTCACTGGCTTTGTTTGAAGTCGCAGACACACACACGTATGTGTGTGTGTGTTTTGTTTATTAATTGGTTTTAATAAAACTTTATCTAGTTTGCCCATGTTTAGTCCCTCGACTTTACACCGGTTATTTATAGGTATCTTAACCATATTTGTTCCATTATGTCAAGACACTAACTAACTAGGTTAGTATTCCTAGTTACTTGGTGAGTCCCGGGAATTATAACCCGTTATATTTTAAGTCCCGTTAACTCGGGCTCTTATAAATTCAATTTCTGAAAACTTTGATTCGCTTATATTTACTATTTGTATTTCTTGTTTAAACCCAAATATTTTCCGCGTTATTATATATTTTTTTTTACTAATAACGGTACGTTACCCGTCTTTTAGTATTAACAGAGTTTAATCACCAAGCCCATTTTCGGGGTGTTACAAGTCTACCCCCCTTAAAGAGGTTTCGTCCTCGAAACCTTGCTTACATAGTTCATTGAGTTCTGAACTCAATGCGTTTGACCTGAGTAATCTCTTAAGCATTATTCATACTTTAACCAATTGTTTGCATTACCAGAAAAATTATGGTAATATCTTTTCGGTTACATAACCCCTACGTACTTCGTACGACATAATGTATCTTGAAATAACGTAATTCCGTTATTTCTGCTAGTTTAGTCAACTTAGCGATTTCCATCGCTTTTATATATTATCGAACTCTTGGTGAATCCGTTACCTTGACCCGTTTAAAGGTCTTTATTGAAATATTTCGCTTTTAGCAATAATTTCTTTAGTTTTCGGATTTATTGATTCGGCTCAATTATACCGAATCCCCCGTTTCCGAGCAAATCAAGTTTCTTGACTTGAATTGCTGACCTTAACCGGTCTCACTAACTGGACTTATTAGTCCCGTTACTTTTCACCGCTCGCTTGGTTATAATGTGATTTTACTTCACATTACATTTCCTAACCGTGATCGTGTCACATCGTGTTTAGTTTGCATCAACCTTTTATTTTCGAAAATAACACTTTTTGAATATATTGTCTTGCGCCAATCTGTGTCAAGACTTGTATCTTTCATGCTTATAATTTAAATTCCTATCAGGATTTATGTTTGTAAAAACGCTATTTCTTACTAAAACCGAAATTTTAGTTTTAGGATCTTCTCATTATCCTTTGCCCATTATCCATGCCAGGATATTGACAGTCCATAATTTATTCTTTTACAGTCTTAGTTTTATGCGGGAAATCACAACTAGTTCCCTTGCTTTACACTATTGACCCTTAGATTCTTTCATTTAGCCCCATAGGCTATTTCTTTAAGTTTTTCACCCTTTTTTAAGGTGAGATATTAACAACTCGTCTCCTTCTCTTTTATGACCCGAGGGTCTTTTTGGTCCCGTAGACCTTAACACTGTGTTTAATCCCGTAGGTTATGATGATCCCGTAGATCATCTTTTATTCTTGTCTATATTCAAATGTATATATATATATATATAGCTTCTAAGCATCTCTTATTATGTTTGGAATCATTTATTTTCGCTCTTGAATTTCAATTGACCTTGACCGTAGTCTAAGGTTTCATTTTTTTTATATTCCGACTTTGTCCTTAAGTATGACGTTTTACAAAAACGACACGTTAAGGGACATATTTGCATTTTCCGGGTTCGAGTGTAAGTACACCCCCTCCCAAATAAATATCTAAATCATTTTACATGTTTACATTCTCCGGGTTTGAGTGTAAGTACACTCCCTCCCAATACTTGTCTAAATCATTTTACATGCTTGCGTTTTCTGGGTTCGAGTGTAAGTACACTCCTTCCCAATACTCGTCTAAATCATTTTACATGCTTGCGTTTTTCTGGGTTCGAGTGTAAGTACACTCCTTCCCAATACTCGTCTAAATCATTTTACATGCTTCTTTGTCCCTTCACTTGGGCTCATTATCCTAATGTAATACGCTCCCGTCACTTGGTTGTGCGTTTACATTATTATCAAATATTTTTCTTATCTGATTCATTTGGGTACTTTTAATTAGTCCCCTTTACCCCGCCTTTACTACATTGGATGTAGATGTGTCCGCTATAAGAAACTCGTGGTATCATATGTCACTACTTACTTGGCCAGAGTAAGTGATTAACACATGACATACACGACCTTTTTATAGTTTTCACATCAAGCCCTATGTAAGTAATACCTCTGTTTATTTCTCTTGGAAACAATATTCTGGATAGGTATTCTATTCAGGTTTGTCCAAGCTTTCAATCTAAATCAGCAACTATCAGTTTCTACATATTGGTTGCATGTTTATATTCATGCAATAATTTAAACGTGCACCTGGTAAATGCTTGCCCTAACGGGCTTTTCTTGCCATTAGCCTTGTTCGCGACCATTACGCAATTTAGGTCCGTAATGAGCATGTTCTTCTTGTCATATCTCAGACCATTCCATCATCATATCCACGATTCGTTTGACTCTCGCCGTCTTCAAACGCGAGTGTCCTTCAATTAAAACATTCACAAAAGTTAGTAACATCTACTTCAATAATCGCCCGTATTCTAATACAAGGCTTTTTCTACTATACGCGTTAATGCACGTATTTTCGTCAACTATATCAATCATTTCAATTGGGGTAACGTGTATCACACGGTAGCCCTATGTGTTGTTTACAACACTTTAACATGCTAAACCATTAACATACCTGTACTTACCGGATTTGCGATCAAGCCTTGAACCGAACACCAATTCTTTATTAAGAGCATAAGGTTTAAGTCCAAGCATAGCTTTCCCGCCATACTTGAATCTCTTAAACCAAGGCTCTGATACCAACTTGTAACGCCCTAGTTTCTATTTAACGTTTATAGTGTAAATACCAACAATTAGATGTGCAGTTAAGACTACACTTACTATAAAAATACCGGTTTATTAAAACTTTTACAATTCATAAATTATTCTAGGTAACATGATCGAATTCGTTGTTTAAATTTTACAACGTGGCAAAGTGCGGAAGCGTGTATCTTTATCGTGTTCGGTTCTTCGCTGAGCTTGATCGTATTCCGGCGTCCAAAAGTACCTACATTTCAATAACATGAAATGCTTTAGTCATACAAGATTTAAATCATGTCCGAACGATGTCCGGGGAAACAATTGATTTCTCAATGAAAAACAAAATATATAAAAAAAAAACTCACCACCGTAAATTACGGTGGGACCGTAATTTACGGTGGCCCCCCTGGGTTCATGCTTTTCTACCGTAAAACAGTAGAAACCCACCGTAGCTTTATTAGCTCCACCGTAAATTACGGTGGCACCGTAATTTACGGTGGACCCTGCATCCAACTTCTCCATTTTGCCGTAATTTGACACGAAATCTTTCGTATCTTTCAAACCGCTTATCCGTTTGGCCTACCGTTTCTTCCTACGTGTTTGTAATTTGATTCTCCATCATTTGGAGTTAAAATCCGACATCCGGATTAGCAAATTTTGAGACTTTTAAGTCTTCGGCTTATTACATTTTTACCAAATTTTGACCCGTTCGCTATTTTAACAAACAAACACGTTTACTTGATCTATAAACTCATGAGAATCATCATTTCAATATTTCCTATCAAATAAATCATAAATCATGGGTTTCTTACTTAGTTAGAACCCGTTTATGTTCAAGTGCTTATTTTGACCCGTTAAGGTATTTAAGCACTTTAAGCTTAAAATTGCTTTCATTCATTTCTAGCGTTATTTACAACATTCAAATCAAGAAATCTTCCACCACAACTATAATTGTGGTGGACTTAAAGAGGTGATCCATATAATCCGAGTTTTTCTCATCTGATTACTAATTTACGACAAGGACTCATATAAAGTCATTTGACCGAAGATTTACATATTTCGCTTCTTACACTTATTCCAATTATTTGATTGATCATAAAACTCGTTTCAAAACTACCTTTAAAGGTTGTTTATTCGAATTAGCCAACAAGGGCGTTTTAGTCAAAAAAAATTTTGTCATTCTTTTACGACGAAGGACTATTAGTGCTTGTTTGAACCACAAAGTCCGACCTTTTAACCATATTCTTGTTTAGAAACCAATATGTTTCTAAACACCATAATTATAACTCAATTTATTCGCTTTACCTAAAGATAACCGAATATCTTATTTTAACCTTGTCCAACTGTTATAAAACTCCAAATTCTACATGATGAGTTGTATTACTATACATACCTGGCTCGGATCAATATATTGACCTGTTTCAATACCTTTCCTTAGTGGCTACTAAGTGATAACGATGTAAGCATCCGTGTGCTATTTATTTCCTAAATTCACGCAACTTGACAACCCATTAGTCGATATTGTCAAAGGGTGATAATTTCACCTTTTTGACCCGTTTGGTTTATATGACCAATTACCATTGTCAAATTATCAAAATTACCATTTTGCCCTTAATGGTTATTATGTTTTAACTTATATGATAACCATTAAAAGTACATGCTTCATTCGTCATAATATGATCGAATTACCGGTTTAACTCATTTTTAGCCATCACCATGTTTTCTTGTCATATTTAATTATCTTGTTCCGTACGACCACACGTCGGAACATCATATCTCAATTAGGTATTTTTCTTTTTCGCAACTAATAAGACGAAAGAATATTATAAATATATGACTAGTGTAAGATATACTTACCTTGCATCCGAAATATGCTTTTTCCTTCATTCTGGATTCGTTTGACCCGCTTTCACTCCAAGCTTCACCTAGCTTGTTTAAGCGCCAACTATTGTTCATCATTTCCAAGATGTTTAGATTAGTCATTAACAATCACAACTATACCACCTTACTTATTGTCTTAGTCGAAACCACTTATTCGACTTCATCACTAGTTAGTTTGACTTTCTAAAGTCAACTACTTTTAATCTTATAATATGCACGATTAAGGCAAATCAACATTATGATTAGAACCCGTTTTATCCCATGTCTCATGTAATTAGTCAAGCTTGTCAATTACGCGTTTCACTTGAATTTAAATACTTTACTTCTCATTTAGGCATTTTAACAAACACCTAATGGGCATAATTCTACACATTTGCTAACTAGTTCTTTATTAGTCATTTTTTTACCAAGATTAATATCAAATTTCAACCCTCTATGTCTAGTGTTCATGAACTATATCAAGAACTTATATCATAGCAGTCAATATTCATCAAATTAACACTTCCAAATCCGAGTGTTCATCATATCATACAAAAAAACCACTTCAAGTCATGCATAAGCTTTCACTCAAACTTATAATTTGTTCAAGTATCTTGCATCAACTATCACCTATGATGATTTCTAACACCAACATATCGTCATCTTCATTATTAAGTCAAAACCCACTTAGCATATAATAGGGTAATTATCAAATCCCTAGTTTTGACAACAATTCATCAAATTTTCTATTAGGGTTTGTTTCTAAACCAAGATATAATCATAATAACACTCATAGAATCAATATTCATTCCAGAATTTCGATTATGATTGTTCATCATAATCTCAAAGTATCACCAAATCGAAATTTTCAACATACCTTGTAATCCTCATGACTAGGTGGTCACGAATTTGTGTTCATGCATTGATTTGGCTCTTGATTTGGGCTTCAATTTGAGAGATTCTTGAGGGACTAGGGTTTTTGAGCAGGAGAGCCTTCACTGGCTTTGTTTGAAGTCGCAGACACACACACGTATGTGTGTGTGTGTTTTGTTTATTAATTGGTTTTAATAAAACTTTATCTAATTTGCCCATGTTTAGTCCCTCGACTTTACACCAGTTATTTATAGGTATCTTAACCATATTTGTTCCATTATGTCAAGACACTAACTAACTAGGTTAGTATTCCTAGTTACTTGGTGAGTCCCGGGAATTATAACCCGTTATATTTTAAGTCCCGTTAACTCGGGCTCTTATAAATTCAATTTCTGAAAACTTTGATTCGCTTATATTTACTATTTGTATTTCTTGTTTAAACCCAAATATTTTCCGCGTTATTATATTTTTTTTACTAATAACGGTACGTTACCCGTCTTTTAGTATTAACAGAGTTTAATCACCAAGCCCATTTTCGGGGTGTTACATCAACTCTAAAACCTTGCCCCGTCCATGACCATGACTAGCTCCTGATGCTCGCACACCTCCAACATTGGAGTCTGATGCCCACCCACGTCCAGCACCAGATTCCGACCCCCGCTGATGTCCACCACTAGAGTCTAACGCTTTCCCATGTTCACCACCGGACTCCGACGCCCGCCCACGTCCACCACCGAACTCCAACGCCCTCCCACGTCCACCACCTGACTCCAATCCCCGCCCACGTCCACCACCGGACTCCAAACCCCGCCCACGTCCACCACCAGACTCCAAACCCCGCCCACGTCCACCACCGGACTCCGAACCCCGCCCACGTCCACCACATGACTCCAACCCCCGCCCACCACTAGGGACAGATGCATGCCCACGCCCATGCACACCACTTGATACATCCCCTGGAGAAGGGACACGTCCACACCCACCACTTGATACGTCCCTTGGAGAAGGTACACGTCCATGCCCACCTTTTGATACATCCCCCGGAGAAGGGACACGTCCACGCCCGATCATTATATAGGTTATCACCGCCAAAAACCTACATTTAAAAAAACATGAACGGTCAAATTAAATTAATTTCTAAGACTATCCACATCAAGGATGTTTGTAGGTGACATGGAGGGTGTTCATTCCTATGTGGAGGGCATTTGTGAGAGGGATGGATTAGTAGGTGTTGTAGAGGATCACATGGAGGGTGTTCATTCTTCACAATTCTTGGGGAAGAATGGTGAAGAATGGCCTAATGGTGGGTCCTTTTTTTTTTATAGGTTGTTTGTGGGAAGGATATATATGTTATTGTTGTGGGTAAAAAGTGTTTGTGGGAAGAATTAGTGAAAAGCTGATGTGACATGCTGATTAGGTTGTTTGTAGAAAAGATAGCCTTTCACTGATGCGGATAGTCTAACTAACAAACCGTATGATAGTGATTATATATATATATATATATATATATATATATATATATTTTGAATCAACTCTGCAAGTGTAAAACAGTCAAATTAATACTTGATTCTAACTTTAAGCAATTCCCCAATTCAAATCAGCATCAAACAAATCTAGCAAAAGATGATATATATCTACCCCTAGTATGAAACTGCAAAAAATAATAGACAAAACAGCACTGTATAGTAGAAAAAAATAGCATAAACGTCAGCAAAAAGAAATGGAAAATAGTGCTTAAGTGCAACAGCAAATAGCACAAAAAAAAAAAAAGCTAAAACAACCAAACCCAAATAAGAGTATCTACATTTGAGAACACTTAAAGGTAGATGATAGTTTACTGTATAACCCTTAACAACTTCTCCTCTTTCTTCTATTTTTAATCCCATTTTTGTTATTACCACTTCTAGTTTTGTCCCCACCAGTAAAACAATCTTCACCAAATAAGACATACATACAATTAATTAATAGTCACATAAATTCAAAATAAAATCATATATAATAAGAAAACCATATAGGTGGACTAGCATGAAAATAAAATGCAAAAACAGAATTACGGCTATACTTTATCGCTTTGGGACTAACAATTTAACATACAGATTGAGAAATAAATAGCCAGATGATTGCCACAACCACTTTGAAATCTTCTTCAAGTGATCTAATGAAGATGAACACACAAAGAGTAGACTAAACTGGTATTTTTTATAGTAAAAAATAATTTAGGTTGGGGAAGAAGATAGTAAAAAATAAATAGCCATCTAATGAAGATAAATCAGGTTGGGGAAGAAGATAGTGAAGATGTTAAAACTATACTTGAGATGTGTCATGTAGCAGATAAGAGGGATTCTGAAATACATACATACATACAAATACATATTTATTCATTGAAACAAAAGGGAATCGCAAGAGGGTTTGTTTTTTTTAGTGAAGAGTACAAAGATGAATATAGTACTTTTATATATAAGGTCAAACAAATTACACCAAGATAGCTGGTAAGCGGGCAACAAGCTGCGTCGCTACCCCCTTTTGAATAGCGAAACCTAACCTAGTAAAAACAAAACCCCGATCTCTAGGAGACGAAATGTTGCTGTGAACAACCCGTTGGACCCGTTCAAGAAATCGGATGGCTTCTGGGGCCAGCGAGCCAAAGGTATCAAAGACAAAAGGGATAAATGAATGTTGATTATCCTCGCAGGCTTTTGCGTGTTTGTCCATTTTCTTTGCTGCCGCCCTTGCAATCGCCTGACCAGGGACAAAACCTGTATCCCGAAAGCCTACAAGGGGGGAAACCCCGGTAAGATCAACACAAGCGTGTTTACCTGCATCCCACCCGAAAACTAAAACGTCCGCGGGGTGCAATGTGGATCTTCCTTCCCTCGGATCTGTCAAAAAGTTTACGGGGGCTTCTTTCTTCACCGAGATCCCCGCCCGTTTGAGGGTTTGTGTGATTTACCTTACGGAAGTGATGCAGATGACCACACCTCCGCTGCGCAAACTCTCAATACTTTCCTTCTACATTCTATAGTGTCGTCTCTAGTGCTAGAGAGGTATGTGTTGGCTTCATTTGGCCGGCTGTGAGAAGAGAGGTAGAGAGAATGCTTTGGTGGTGGCTAGGTTTTTTTTTGGATCTGCTTGGCTGTGAGAGGAGAGGCATAGAGGATGTTTTGGTGGTGTCTAGGGTTTGTTTTTTGGATCAGCTTAAAGAAAAAAGGAAGTGTAAAAAGGTGGGATTTGGGATTTTGGGATAAATCTAAAAAATTGGAAAGGGAGCTTGGGATTTGGGCGGGAATATAGGAAACATGCTTTTTGCTAGAAAATAGTATAAAATTATACATTAATTAGTTATTATTTATAATCTCAAAGATTAATATTAATAATAATAATTGTATGCACATTAAGGCCAAAAATATGTCAAATGAAAATAAATATATGCTAGTTTTTTTCACATATCTAGCGTAGATTAATATTTTGTATCATGTAAACCATACTTTTTTTTGTCAAACATATAAAAATTTAAATGTAATCATATTTTTATTAATTATATTATGAATGTACATGTTATTATCTTTTGAAATACAAAATATAACAAAGTTGTATTAACTAAGGATGATAAGCATCATTTAATAAAGGTACTATATAAATAATTTGCATTATATCACATTCTAAGTTTTCCGACCAATTTCCAAGAAACTTTTTTTTCTTTTTTTGTCGGTAAATTGTCAGAAATTAGTCACAAAAACCAGGTATTAATTTTAGTCGGTAATTTGCCAGAAAATGGTCGGAATTTTCCGACCAAATATGTTTTGTCGGAAATTATGGTCAGAATTTTCCAGATTTCTAGTAGTGAAAGGACTTCTCAGATGATGTTTGGGATTCCTTTCCTTCTCAAAAGTCCTTCATAGCTTCAAAAGTGACTTTTAAAAGGAATCCCAAACACCCCCTTCACTTTCTAAGTCTGTCTCTTTCTCTCAAGTCTCACCGAGTTTCTCTCTCTCTACAACCAGTTACATCATCACACAACATTCAAACCCCAATCACCATTTCTTCCATTAAAGTTACCAAACCACTAGATAACACTCCCTTTCTAACCCTAGCCACATTGAGATCACCACCAGCCGTCGATTTGGAGCTCAAAACCAACTGAAATCAGAGTCGGCCACCACCACCACCATCTTCATCTTTAACCCTAAACCAATAACCATGACCGTCGGCCACCCACCATCATCTTCATCTGCAACCTTGGACCTCAAAACTCCCAAATCCACCATCATCTTCATCGCAGATCTGAACCTTCTTGCCGACCACCCTACCATTCGACGACCAGAAAATCGGAGCCTCCATGACCTCTAACTCACCACCACCATCGCCGCCGCTCTAGGGTTGTTCCCTCTCTCGCCAGATCAGGACCATCCCTAGCCGTCGCTTTTTTACCGTCGTCTACATCGGGTTTTGATCGGATTGTCGCGCTCCGGTCAAAGATAATATTTATAAACCCAAATTACCCTTAACAATGTGTTAGTGGTAGTAAGGGGTCGAACCACGAAGAGTATGTGGTTTGTGTATGGATTCGAATGAATTAAACAGTTGTGTCACGATTATGAAGCTTACTAGAATAATTTTGCGTTTTTGTTTATTTGGAAGATATGATTTTAAACTAAATGATGTGATGAAAATGAGTAACAACTACTAATTAATGATTGCAAGAATTTTGGATACTAGAACAAATATAATAAAAAGGAATCACACCCGGTTTCGGCAATTGTTAACCTAGGATTTCTACAAGTTTTAGTTTCAACTCAAATGCATTCGATTAACGGATTTAGTGTACCGCGACTTAGGTGCTACTAGCTATCAACGCCCCGAAGAACGGACAAAAAGACACTTTGTAATCAACACAAGTAAATCCTAACAACGACAACGTACAATTACATATCACCGTTTCGCAAAGTCATAACTTTTAACATCGCTCGACAATTCACGAATTCGTAACAAATGTAATACTATTGTCAAAAGTTTCAAAAACCAAATACAAATTGTCACTAAGATGAAACAAGAACAAATTGAAACCCTAAAATTAACAACTACCTATACCGGGGTGAAACCGAGATGATTAGCCGCTCATGGTTGATGCAACTTGATCACCGGATGTTTGGAATGCGGGTGGAGACATCTTGAAGCCTTGAGAATGGTGAATAATGAGGTTTGATGAAAGATGATGATGGTGGAAGGATTAGGGTTTGTGGATGATGGATTGATTGAGATGATGGTGATTTAGGTTGTAGAGATGGAATGAGATGATTGGTAGGTGATAGATGATGAGAATAGGCTCCAAGATCAAGTTCAAAACTCAAAAACAATGTGTAACCCCCGAATTGATGTCAACCACCCCCTTTTGATTCGTTCAAAGACCAAGGAACTAAAATTTTCGCGATATGCATATAGGGGAGCCGTCGCCGACGGCTTGATGACCCGTCGGCGACGGTGGGTAGAAGTTCAATTTGATCCGACGGCTTAACACGTTGTCTACGGTCAAATCAGGCGACGGCATATTACACATACCGTCGGCGACGGTGCCCAGATGTCTGACTTTCTGTTTTGTCCGTTTCTTGAGTCCGGTTGACCCGTTTCGCGTCCCGGTGGTTCCGTTTTCACTCCGGTGACTCGTAAAGCTCCCGAAAAGCTCCTTAAACTCTGTTAGACCTGCAAAACACATATCTAATCAAAAGTAGACCATTCGAATCTAAAACTTGTGTAAAAACATCAAATTGAGCAATTGCAAGCACCGGTTTTCGACCACGTATCACATCCCCACACTTGTCTTTTGCTTGCCCTCAAGCAAATCTGTTTTTCACTTTCACGTGGGTCGAACAACGAATACACTCCCCATTCCCGAGACTAAGGTTAAGGTCCAATGTCATGCTAAAGTTCAAATTCTTTACAATTTTCAATATATTTAACGGTAATGTGATTTTACATACACAAATGGTTACCCAAGATTAACCCGCCCGTGAAACCAATCAACTCATGCACATCCCTCACAATGTTCTCTCCACTCGGCTTCTAAATTGGCTAATATTTATAATGTATTAGCACTACAAAGAATATTCACTCAAGACCGATTAGAACACATACCCGCATAAGCTTGCAACTCAATCATTCTCCACCATTGATCACAAACACTAAGCACAAGTCATAAGGTCTTTATGAGGGTTGTAACGGGGCTAGGCTAAGGGTAGGAATTAGGATATTTTAAAGTGGCTAAGGCAATGAAAATTCGATTTTTATTACAAAAGATTATTCTAACAAACTAACTATAAACACCAAATATGAGGCAACAACATTCGCCTTTTATTCAACAACTACTAACACTTCTTTTTGTGTTTTTCTTCAACGATTTTCAATTCTTTTTCATGACATTTTCTGATTTTTTTTTTTAACATATATGCAAACAAACAAGAACAACTATACAAAAACGACTCCTATAATCGAATTTCCATCACACGGGTTTAAAAGAAAAGGTTTAACGGTTATGGGCTATAGGGTGGTCAAACGAAAGGTTTAGGCTCAAAATGGGCGACTAGGGGATTTGTTAGGGTAAGGATAGATAAATGGTTTTAAGAGAAAAGGTTTACCTAATGCCTTAATCATTCCTGTGCTTGTATTTGGTCTATAGTCTCAAACGTATCAAAAGATGCAAGTTCTACAATACATGACTAATGGTCCACTCAAACAAAGAAACATAGGTATGTAATCTATGATATAAAAGTGGCTCAAAACCTCACATATCTAAAAGGGTATGGTATGTGACATGCATAGAAGACTAGTTTCTTAGGCGGATTATTCCCAAATAATCACCCGTTAAATACCCGTCATGCTATTAATTTGAACTTGACCATGACAAAAGACCAAATGGGTTGTGACATCCCTCGTTGACTTAGTTACTTGTGCTTTAAGACCGCTTTTGAAGCAAGACATTTTTGAAAATTTTTTGAAATTTTCCCCCATCCCCACACTTGAGGTGAACATTGTCCTCAATGTGTAGTATTTAAATGAACGGGTCAAAATCTAAAATTTTTACTACTCCCCCATCCCCACACTTGAGGTACATATTGTCCTCAATGTGTAGGAACTAGAGTTTTAAAACGCACAAGGGATGTGACACGACTAACCCCCAAAATTTCACCCCGGAAAAAAAATAATATACAAAATACACTCCACTTATTTGCTAATCTAAAGATAAAAAATAAAAAGAAACGTATGCACCTGGTTTGTGAGCTCATTCTTTGTATGCTCCTCTCCTCTTCATGAAAGCGGTTGTCCCACGAACCAAAAGTACCTACAAATCTTAACCCTCGTGTAGAAGCATGCTTCTCACAACCATTAAAATTTGTTAGTTACCTAGTTCTACCACTTTTATGAAAATATTACCAAGCTGTACGTTATTTCATTTTGATTATGTGGAAAATAATTTACAACAACAACACACCTAACTCACTTTCGTAGGAATCACGGTTGCATTTAGCTTATGCAACAAGCCCTTTTAAACCCCCCAATAGCTTGGGAGGACGAGTAGGTCTCGTGAGGGTTATATAGGGAACACACCCACAACGTTCATTTAACTAGGCGAGAATTTAAATAACAAAATGGAAATAACGAAAATAAAAATAATATACAACAACAACAACAAAAGACATACCATGCCTCTACCGCTGATATCGCTCGTTTGGATCCACTGGCGGGTTGGGCTGGTATTGATAACCAGTGAGGGACTCGAACATCTCCCTATAGTTATCTAGCGGGCTTGACTCTTGTTGGGATCCTTGGGGTGGCGGTTGGTACGGCATCGGAACAAAACTCGAGCCAACGGCTTCGGGCCAATGAGGGGTTGGATCGGATGGCCCATGCGGATGAGGAAGGTTGGAGTAATCGGTCCAACCCGAATGTTCAACAAATGGGAGACCGGCTTGATAATCTCTTTGATGGCGTTCTTGATCATGGAGCACCTTGAAGTTATTAATCGCCATTTGGTTAGAGAAAGCCAACGCTCCCCATCGGCGTTGGTCCAACTCTCTTTGTGCAGTTTGGTTTCTAGCCGCCTCTTCTTCCCATGCCTGTCTATGGGCCCTTTCTTCCTCTTGCAACAGTATCATGCGTTCCATTTGTGATTGTTGTAACGCATGTTGCAGCTGTTGTTCCTCCAACTGCTTTTCCACCCTCTCACGGAAAGATGCTTGAAAACCCCATTGTTGCTGCGAATACGCCCCTGGCGCCTCTTCCCATTCGTTCCTACTAGCATGGTACTCTCTTGCTTCACCAATACCCGCCGACACATTATCGTAGATCGCTTGATCTCCACGGTTCCACAACCGATACGACGGTATTTGCCTTTGATTCACAAAATCTGCCACATTGGCAGAGATTTCCCTATGCTTCCTCCTATACCTTTGCCTCGGTCCCCGCGGACCGGAAGGATCAATTTCCTCCTCAACATCGGGCATCTCCTCATCGCCCTCTTCTTCATCACCTTCTTCATCACCCGCTTTGTCATTAAACCGATAACTATCCCCTTGCTCATCTTCAACCGTGTGCAAATGCCCAAAAGCTTTCACAGTTATTTTCCAATGTCGCCTTATAGAGGCGAAGTTGAATTGATCAATGGGCTTAGACACCCACAGTGAGTCTTGAGGTAATGCATTCTGTTGGAGAATCATGGCGCTAATCAACCTTGCATAAGGAATCATCTTTCGTTTAAACGATTCCCGCGTATCCCATGTGTTGATCATAACAATTTGACGCCACGAAAGTTTGGGCGTCCCATATAACAATGCATGCAAAACTCGACAGTCGGGTGCCTTCACCTTTCCACGGTCTCCGAACCGTACCATAACGTTTTCTAACGAGATACCTTGAAGTAGCTTTCCCATCAAAGACAAATCGGCCCTTGCATCACCTGCACCCCCAGAACTTAGTAAGGTGTCCTCTAAAAGCCTTACTGGGTCAGCATCGTTTTTCTTGTTGTCCAAAAACTGATCATACCCATAATAGTCATACGCATCGACCCCGAGTGAGTCAAACCTCGCTATAGCATTCATATGTTCGAAAGACATGACCATTTGATTTTTTCCAATGTTACCAATCAACTTCCACCTATGAGCTGGTCTATCAGAATGTTCAAAACGAAGGGTGGATAACCACTCACAAACTGCCCCCAAATATACCCGAGTAGTGATATCATCACACCAGTCAATCACCCGTTCCCAGCCAAGTTTCTCAAACCTTTGCACTATACCAATCTTCCTAAACTCTTCAACATCTACCGAACGTTCACAAACTGTCCTTTCGGGTACGGATTTTCAAACACCCGTAACCATTTTCATCTTCCACATTTTGGCTTCTAACCTCTTATTGTTGTAACGAGAAAGAGCCTTTGTTTTCTCGTCCTTCCATGCCAAAGCCGATCTACTATTTTTTTCTTCTTCCCAATCCCAATCCTGTCGAATAAGTTGCCCATCACCCTCTACTACATTACTTAGTTGTTCCCATTGTCTTTGATATACCCCGGAGCCCGAACCGGCTCCCGAAGATGAACCTTGACCGGAGGTCTTTGCTTTCTTACTTCCTCGGAACATGGCTACAATCACAAGACAAAGACAACAACAATTAGTACACCCCAAACCTTTAACAATCTCAAACTTTGAACATGGTGTGCAATGTTGAACTTCATTCAAATTTTAGATGTAAAATCGCCTTTTTAAACTTCCAAAGTCGCACATCTTATCATCTATATTGATTAAACATGTTTATTCCAAAAATTTTGCAAAATTTCATGTTTTCAACAATATTCAACATCACAACTATGTTCAATCATGCACAAATCTAGTGTAATCACATCACCAAGACTAAAGCATGCTCAAATCCCACCCAAATCAAGCAAACATTCTTAAGTTTATGCTAAAACATCCTACATTATGATAAACAACCTACTCTTAAACAATATGCTTAAAATTTCGGAAGAAATCAACAATGTATATAATAATCATGCATAAATTTACTGAAATTGCATACCTTTGATGTTAGATAACAAGAAGAACTAAGAACAAGTGCAAAACAAGAAACTTGGATGAACACTCTTCAAAACCCTAAAAACTCACGTCCAGAAATCGTGCAAACGAGCAAGATTTGATGGAAACCGTTATGGGGGTTTTGTTCCTCTTGAAAAACTACACAAGTTAGGCTCAAGAATCGACTGATTTGGTGGAGATTTGAGAAAGTTATGAGAAGAAGAAGAATTTAGGGTTCTTGGTGTGTTGGGTGAAGAAGATGGGTTGCAAGAGGAGAAGTTAGAACATATGGATCTGCTAAATGAAGTTATGTGGTCATGTGATAGGGTTTTCAAGACTTTTGTATGGTTAAAACCATGTTTGGAACGAGTTTTACACGTGTCAAAGGAGTTTAGGTTCGAATCTTGGCTTCAACAAAAATCAGCGTCGGCTGATAATGCAGGCACCGTCGGCGACGGGCATACATGCCGTCGGCGACGGACTCCGGAAATAGTCAAAGTGGCGACGGCTTATGTTGCTGTCTACGGACAAACTTGGGCGACGGAGCATTTATGAAGGTCGTAGGCGACGCCGGGGTTCACCGTCGGCGACGGTGCCCCAAAAATCATTTTTCATTTTATTTTATTTATTTATTTATTATTTTATTTTTTTTATGAGAAAAATTATGGACTTTTAATAAAAGAGCTATGTACATACAAAAATCCTAAAAATTATTAAAAATCTTTTTGTGA
This sequence comes from Helianthus tuberosus, assembly GCA_030545235.1. Taxonomy (NCBI): domain Eukaryota; kingdom Viridiplantae; phylum Streptophyta; class Magnoliopsida; order Asterales; family Asteraceae; genus Helianthus; species Helianthus tuberosus. The sequence goes on from CM060442.1 coordinate 39,222,963, forward strand.
TTTTTTATAAGTTAAATTTTGAAATCCCACTTACCGTCAACGACCCTACCACCCCCCAAAAGGTCGTGTATTGTCCTCAATGCACATAACAAAGCCTAAAAACATACCTTGTGTCTTTATGACCCGTTCGGAATGTCCGGACTTCACACAATCAATAGAGATTAGTATGGAACGAAAACGATTAACATAAACACACACAAACAAATAAATAATTGTACATAACTTTACACAAAATGTTACCGGTCCTTGTTAGTCGACCTCGTAAATCGGTGTGCTTACCACAAAGCTCACCAATTCCTTGTTTTCATCTGCCTTTTCGTTACAATCAAGAAACGGTTTTAACCGATGACCATTTACCGTTTGTCGTATCCCATCCTTCGGGTCCTCGATGGTAACATCACCCAATTGTCCGACCCGGGTGATCACATAGGGTCCCATCCATTTGCTCCGGAGCTTTCCGGGAAAGAACTTTAGCTTCGAATTGTAAAGCCACACCTTTTGGCCAACCTCGAACTCTTTCTTTCTCAACTTGGCATCATGCGCTTTCTTCATTCCATCCTTGTAGTTGGACGCGCATTCATATGCCATTTCCCTTAGCTCCTCCAACTCACATAGCTTGAGTTTCCTTTCCTTACCTGCATCGTCATATTGAACATTAACTTCTTTAATAGCCCATAACGATTTGTGTACAAGTTCCACCGGTAAATGACAATTTTTACCATAAACCAACCGGTAAGGTGTAGTACCAATAGGTGTCTTATGTGCCGTACGGTAGGCCCATAAAGCATCGTTCAATTTAATTGACCAATCCTTACGGTCCGCCCGCACGGTCTTTTGCAAAATCTCTTTGATTTGCCTATTTGACACCTCAACTTGCCCGCTTGTTTGCGGGTGATAGGGGGTAGCAATTCTATGGTCAACACCAAACCGTTTAAGAAGTTTCCCAAACCGAAAATTTTTAAAATGAGATCCTCCATCACTTATGATGACCCGAGGAATTCCAAACCTTGAGAAAATATCGGTTTGAACAAAATTACACACTACGGAGTGGTCGTTCGTCTTGGTGGCTATTGCTTCGACCCACTTTGACACATAGTCAACGGCCACCAAGATATACAAATTACCATAGGAATTAGGGAATGGGCCCATGAAATCAATTCCCCACACGTCAAAGATGTCGACTACAAGGATTGGTTGCATGGGCATCTCATCCCTTTTTGAAATACCCCCTAGTTTTTGACACTCTATGCAATTTTTGGCAAACTCATTTGCATCTTTGAAAATAGTAGGCCAAAAAAGACCACTATTTAACACTTTATGACCCGTTTTGTGACCACTAAAGTGTAGGATCGAGTTCCGACCTAAATGAGTCGTGTAGAAGAGTTTTTCACCGAAACAAGAGGCGGAAACAAGTGTTTCGATGTAATTCAGCAAGTATACACAATAAACTGTCGTTTTTATTAATCTTGAGGACGTTTACAACCTGACGACACTTCGGCAGCACTTCGTGGCTCACCGGAAGACAACACCTAAAACTCTATGTGAGATTTCGCTCTTGTGTCTATATATAGGGTTGTGATTTCGCTTATGTGTCCACTTGACACATAAGCGATACCCCTAAATGTCATATGAGCGAAATAGTCTAGACACATGAGCGATACCTAGATGACATAAAAGCGAAATAGCATTTAATCTATCTGACATCTACACGAGATCACAAATTGAACTAGAACAACTTTTGTCTCTTATGTGGTGATGTCATCATGACATCACTTGGATGATGTCATGATGATATCATGCTTGACCAATCTTTCGCACCGAACTGAGAACTAACTGAAGACGTAGACGACAGACGTAGTGCACCAACAGACTCCCCCTCGGATGTTGACGGAGTCTTCAGTGTTGAGTCTTTGCATCTTTAGTCTTTATCAGTCTTCTCTAACTCTCTGAAATATCTAACATTGTAAGTATCCTCAATCTCTATCTTCTCATCTTTTTTCATCACCAGCAAACTCTTCACGAACATTCTTCAGACTCCCCCTCTCAATCAGCTAGGATCGTAGCCTGAAATTCACTTTCCACAGGTTCTTAGATCGTAACCTGGCATTCCAACAAACTCAGGTTTCGGAACCTGGCTAACCTGCACATGCTCTACCCAAAAATAAAATTTCTGATGATAACTTGAACATAATTAGACATCACTCGAAAATATCACAAAAATGATCTAACATTTATAGTCTCTGATAAACCACTTGCAGAAATATCATATTCATTTTCAAAACAACACACTCTCCCAAACCATTTGTTCATCATGTTTAGCACTTGGAATTTTGAAAATCAGTTCTCCAACACCAGTTGTCAAAAATCTTTTTGGATTTTTCAAAATTTATGCTAAAACACACCGAAAATCTTTTTTGGATTTTTGACATAACAGAAATGACATGCAGTAAAGAAATATTTACAGACACTATTTTTGTGAGTTCGTGCAAGAGGATCATATCAGTTTCTGAGACAAATCACCAACACCGTTAAGCTTCATTTCATTTTAAGTTCTAAACGATTCACTTAGATTGTCAGTATGTTTGTCCACTTAAATTTTCACACAAAGTTCAACTGATCCGAGATACGATATTAATGTTTTAAGCACTTGAACTTATCCGTGTGTCCCACTACTTGAATATACTCCCGTATCCAGATCCCAATATTCAGTCTTACAGGTGAGTATACCACAGATGATATCTGTCAGGGGAATAAATTATGCAACCGTGATAGCTCAGGTCAGAACTTCCGTTCAGCAGAGAACCTAGTTGACTTTTAGGTGTGTCCCCTTTAGAGGATCTTTTGAATTACAACAACCATGATTAGCATTTTTCAATGTTTCATCATTTTTAGCTGAGGGTGGTGCTATATTTCAAGCAAGCAGAAAGTATTCTCCGGGGACTAGGCCATTGCTTCCGCAAAATCAGAAGTCCCGGGATAATACCCCAGATATCACTGAGTATAAAGACCTAGTATCTCAGAATAAGGGACCTTTCAAACAAGATTTCAGGGGTTACCTATATATCCAAGTTTGTGTTAACCCACAGAACAAGCAAGTTTGAAATTTAGGTTTATATCTCGTCACAATCTACTAAATGTGTAAAAATCTACTGGCACATCATCAGTGAGACCGTTTATCACCTTTTTATCTTACCAATTCTTTAGCATGTTGTGATCATCCACTGATGTACTATCATTTCCTCTTTTATGCAACAAAACTCATTTTCATTTTTATCATGTTTTTGTCTTTTTCAAATTTTCAAATGTTTTTGGATTTTCTAAAAAATCTTACTCCCCCTAAAATGCAAACACATTTTAGGAAATTTGAAAACAAACTGTACAATAAAGTTGACAACTAATATCGAATCACCTCAATTCGCCATTCACTTGGCATAAACAATCAGAACTCCCCCTCAAACTATTTTCCCATTTAGATTTCAAAACACTTAAGTTTGTTTTAATCAAATGGTTTTTCCGGAAAATAAGTTTGATTTTATCACTTGTAAATTTGGGGATGTGGTTCATCACTTTGTCTTCAACCATTTGTAGAAAATCAAGTACAAATTAATGTCCCTGATTTACCACTTATATGAAAAAAACACAAACAAATACACAGAATGATGCCGATTCCTGATCCACGATTACCAACTTGGGATCTCCGGCAAGTCCACAGACTCACTGTTCATAGTATGACCCATCCCAGTCACGAACTAGGGATGGTTCAGTTTTCTCCTTCTGTGTCTTCTTCTCATAAAACTCCTTCGTTCCTTTGACCTTCCTGTCAATCATTTTACCAAAAATATGATGAACTTTAGAGTTAAAGACTTTCTCAACATCAAAATCCTTTTTGTCATCATAAAATTGATTTGATATCTCAACTTTACCAATTTTCTTTTTATAGTTTTCAGCCCGAAGTGATGGAAAATTCACATCATCAATAATCGATACTGAGTTTTCTCCTTTTACCTCAACCTGTGGCTCCTCTGATTTTGTGGAATCAGATTCATCGCCAGAAGATAGCTCCTCTGATTTTGACCTATCAGAATCATCGCCAGAACTATCAACAGACTTCTTAACAACCCATTTCTGGTTGTCAAGATTTCCTCTTTTCTTGTAAAACCTGTTTGAACTTTCACCAATTTCAAAAGTCGAATTTTTGAACAATTTAGTTCTGTCAATTGGTGGTTCAAACAAAACTTCTTTTTCTTTCTGTTTATGAGAAACTCCCTGTTTTAATGATATTGCCTTAAAACAATCTCTGGCAATATGTCCAACAGTGTTGCATTGGAAACAGATTCTCGTATCTTTCCTTTGTCCAGCAAACTTCATCTCTTCTTGCTTCATTGCAAGAAACTCACTATTTGACTGCCTCCAAAACTTTTTCTTTTCTTCCTCATCTCTTGATGTACCTGAAACAAATGTCATCTTTACTTTAAAATCACGAACATATGTTTCATTTTTCTGTTTTTCTGTTGGAGTAAAACCAAGACCTTTCTTTTTGAAATTACGGTTAGGGTTTGGTTTCTTGTGAAAACCAGAACCAGAACCAGAACTGTAACTTTTTTTCTTGTTTAATCTTTGTTGTACTCTTGAGGTGTATTTTTTAGGTTTATCAATAAGGTTTACATCTTTTAATTCAGAAATATTGATTTCTGTTAATTTGAAAATCCTTTTGATCATCTCAGTTTTTACACCTCTTAATGGAAATTCCTCATCAGAATATAATTTGTCGGAATCATTCAATGTATATGCAACTTTGAATGTTTCGTCACTCAAATTAGATTTTGATAATAAGAATTCTTTGTTGTAAACCCTTTTAACTGAAGAATTTTGACTGTTGGCCGTCGAACTCGAACTTTCAGAACCAGATTTTGACTCTGACTCTGACTTTGACTCCTCAGTTTCATCTTTATCCAACACCTGATCGACGACTTTCTTAATTAACTCGGACTCATGATCAGTGTCAGATGATGTAAACACGACATCAATATTTTCTGGCAAATTGACTGATGACTCCGACTCCCACTGTAAATTTGTTGCTTTTTCGACTCTTTCCTGATTTGGATTCCTGGGCAAATATCCATTTTCTAACGGGGGTGGACATTTGTTATAACTGGCTTCTTGTTTCTTACCAGAATCCTTCTTGTCAGTCTTTTTCTTTGAGTCACTCTTCTTGTTCTTCTTTTCTGGAGTCTTTTCTTCAATCACTTTTCCATCATCCTTCTTTTCTTCAGTTACTTCATCCTCTTCAAATGCCTTCATTCCTTCAACAGTCGGATAAATCCTGTCAATGACATAAGAAGTACATGAGTAACTTTTCAACAAACGATTAACTCTTTCAGTCTCAATTCTTTGCAATTCCAACTTTTGTTCTAGCACAGCACACTTCTCAATGTAGTTGTTCACCACTTTTTGCTTCGTCATAAAAGCTCCTTGAAGTGTTTTCATCGCTGTAGCTTGTTCTTCATTTGTTTGGTTGTACTGATTCATCGCTTTGTTCAACACATCGTAAGATTCCTTAAAACTATTCAAGTTATAGATCAGTGTACTGTTTTGCTTCTTCACAGCTTCACAGTTTTCACACTTCACTGGAATCTTCTTTGCATCAACTTCATCTTCAACTTTGAACTTTGCAACTTCAACCTTTACTTTCCTTTTGGTCACTGGAATTTCTTCGTCATCACTACTCACTGGAGTCTTGACCTTTTTCTTCTTCTTTTTAACCTTTTCATCTTCACTGTCACTTTCAGCAATCAGTTTCATATCAGCTTCGAATTTTCTCTTCCAATATTCAGTATCATCATCACTGTCCTCTTCAACTCGAGCTACAAAAGCTGTATAAGCTTTGGTTTGATCAGGAATATAGTTATCCCAATTAAAATTCTTCCAGCTAAAACCCTCAGGTAGTTTTTCATCATCTTGATCTATTATCAATGCACTACCATCAGCTCTCTTTGAAGAATTTTCATTAACCGCACAAGCTCTTTTTCCAGAATCTTCAATCACATCCCTTCCATGTGCAGTTTGTGCTTGATGTTGACGTTGTTGAGATGGTTGCTGAGCAACTTGATGGTAGATGGCCTTTCGATAGTAATCATTGTTGTTGTTAAACGGATTTTGAGCTCCACTTGCTTCGCGGTTTTTGCACTCCCTCTTGAAGTGTCCTTTTTCCCTGCAACGAAAACAAGTGACTTTAGATTTGTCAAAACCTAAAGTAGAAGTACCAGCCTCACGAAGATCATCTCTTCCAGTGATTTGCTTGAATTTCTCAGCTCTCCTCAACACGCTGGCCAAGCACCATTTTATGTCCATCAGTTCCATCTCTTCAGCATCAATCTGGTCGTAATCTTCCTTTGTCAGCATTGGATTCCCGATTCGACCTGCAACAAAACTACCATAAGATTCAAGAACAGTTCCCAATAAAGACATATTGCTTTTAGCAATTTCTACTGAATAGTCTTCATCATTCTCCAAATTCAGTACAATGTTGCATTGAATCTTTTTGCCATTCTTTGTTGCTGAAATGTTTGGATCGAAAGACGGAAATGATGTGAAACTTGATTTGCTGTTTGATCCTGATGATGAACTTCCAGAAGAATTCTTGGCATTGTAAGCAGTTTCTATTTTTGGAGATAAATTTGTAGACTTCTCATTCACCCCTGCTTTATAATACAACCCAATATCCTGTTCACCATCAAAGTCTTTCATTCGAATAATCTTTCGTTGTTCCATTTCTTGAGCTTCCAGCTTTTCAATGAATTTGCTGAGTGTCAAACTGCTAAAGCCTTTCTTGTTTCTAAGCATCATGAGATATGTGCCCCAAGTCTCATGTGGTAATGCATCAGCAAGTTTTTCTATCAACTCTTCGTTGTCTTTCTCAATACTCAATCTCTTCATGTTTGCTAGCAGATTGCAGTATCTTTCAATGATTTGTCTTGTACTTTCATTCTTCAACCCGCGAAACAAATCGAACTCTTTCTTCAGAAGTGACTTCTTGTTCTTTATCATTTCTTGACTACCAACAAATTTTGATCTTAAAGCTTTCCAAATCGAGTAGGAAGTTCCATTATGTTGTAATAACACCAAGATGTCTTCTTTCACAGCTTGTTGTAGAAGACTCAGCATCATTTTCTCATCTTTGTATTTCTTTCTAGTATCGGCAGTTAGATCTTTAATCGGAACCACTTCTTCATCATCATTTGTCGGTCGAATATACTTTGTCTCGACACATTCCCACGCATCCAAGTAGTTAGCTTGCACCCAATTCTCGAAACGACCTTCCCAACCTTTATACTCTTCAATGTTCATTAGTTTGGGCGGCTTTTGCATCGTCCCTGTTTCGTTTTCCATCAATGTGTTCTGTGTAATACTGATCGGAGTAGTCGGGGTAGCAAACGCGTTGTAAAAATCTTCGTCCATGATTCGGTTTTCAACTGAGCTGTATCACCTTGTAAAAATACCTGTCGAATACCTGTCGAACAACAAATAACACACAATCAGTTTAAACGTTTATCAATTATCTGAAAGAAACTGTTACTCGAACTGGTGACAATTTTGAGCGGATTGAAGGTTGACACACTTGAGCGGACTGATATGACCCGGATCGAATTCAATTGACCTGACCCTTCGAAAATTTTAAACTCCAAATCGTATGAACTGGACTTTATCACGCGATTTAACCACACAAAACGATCTGACTGACAAACATACTGATAAAACCGTGCGAACCGACTAAACTCCAAACCTTGTGACCTGATTACTCAAACATCTTGAACTCACACAAACACTATGAACTAAATTGCACATAACCTGATCAACTAACACATATAAACTCAAATTCTCAAACAAACCCGATTGAGCCTTATAGGTATCAATTTTATTTGACCGGTCAACTAGTTTTAAATGCACTTCAAAATCACATAGCCCGAGAACATTGAATCAGATATTATGCATCAGACAAACAACCTTGAAAGAATACTTATGCAAGTTGACATCTGACAATTTGAGAAAACAATTATAAGTATCACATGCATTTCTAAACATAAGCTGACATCAATAATCACTCCTCAACTTTCATTGGACCTCAAAAATATAGTGGACAACATCTTTATATTGAAATCACACACAAAACTTTTTTTTTTATTATAATGAACTGTGATTTTTAGAACAGATTGATCTCATTGGGCCAATGTTTATAGTGGTCTTTCTAAAATCACATGTAAATCAAATAAATCTGATCACCTCTTGCACAACACACATAATATCCTTTTCCAACTTCTGACATTCTCGATAAAAATGAATTTTCACATGATCTCTTTTAATGTTTCACACAAATCAAAGATAAAAGATAATATCACTTTGGGAATGATTATCACGTGAATGATCCGATAAGTCTTGAAATATCAACAATCACATGCAATCTGACATATCAACAACATGCAACCGACAATTTTTAAATTGCTGACAAAATAGTATCACAAGAGCAATGAACAATCACGTGAATCAACAAAGTGTCACAAAAGCGATACAACTGAAATGTCACAAGAGCGGAATCAGCTGAAAGATGACCGTAAGAGCGAAATCACAAGTAAACCTGCTGATGTCACTTTTTGTACGATACCGTAAAAGCGATACCTCAAAAATTCGATGATTTAAATCGAATTTAATTCTGAAAATCACAAGGATTTGTTACTTCATAATTCCGAGCAATATGTGAAAAACTGAACCGATTTTAACCGTAAAAGTTTTTGATTTTCGAAAAAGAAAGATGTAGAAACAGATTTTCCAGCTGAATTGTAGAAAACTCTTCTCCACTGGCTCTGATACCAATTGTAGGATCGAGTTCCGACCTAAATGAGTCGTGTAGAAGAGTTTTTCACCGAAACAAGAGGCGGAAACAAGTGTTTCGATGTAATTCAGCAAGTATACACAATAAACTGTCGTTTTTATTAATCTTGAGGACGTTTACAACCTGACGACACTTCGGCAGCACTTCGTGGCTCACCGGAAGACAACACCTAAAACTCTATGTGAGATTTCGCTCTTGTGTCTATATATAGGGTTGTGATTTCGCTTATGTGTCCACTTGACACATAAGCGATACCCCTAAATGTCATATGAGCGAAATAGTCTAGACACATGAGCGATACCTAGATGACATAAAAGCGAAATAGCATTTAATCTATCTGACATCTACACGAGATCACAAATTGAACTAGAACAACTTTTGTCTCTTATGTGGTGATGTCATCATGACATCACTTGGATGATGTCATGATGATATCATGCTTGACCAATCTTTCGCACCGAACTGAGAACTAACTGAAGACGTAGACGACAGACGTAGTGCACCAACATAAAGTGACCACCACATGCAAATGAGTGTAGATGCTGCAACACGCTTGGAATCTCTTCGTCATCAATGCATCTTCTTATAACTTGATCCGCACACTCCTTCCACAAATGCGGTTCTTCCAACCGATAGTACTTGATTTGGGACATGAAGTGTTGCCTTTTCCGTCTATCCCAATGTGCCGGCATATCACCTGTAACAAGATAATTGACAATGTTAGCATACCATGGCAATTTATCTAATTTCATTATGTGCTCATCTGGGAAAGACTCATTGATCTCTATAGTTGTAGGATCCTCTTCAACCATCAACCGGGACAAATGGTCCGCCACAACATTTTCGGTACCCTTTTTGTCCCGTATCTCCAAATCGAATTCTTGGAGCAACAACACCCATCGGATTAACCTCGGTTTTGCATCTTTCTTCTCCATGAGGTACCTAACTGCAGTGTGATCAGAATAAATAATCACTTTACTACCCCATATATATGCCCGAAATTTATCCAATGCATATACCACCGCAAGTAGCTCTTTTTCGGTAGTGGTATAATTTAATTGTGCATCCGAAAGAGTCTTACTCGCGTAGTATATGGCAACGGGTTTCTTATCGACCCGTTGTCCCAACACGGCCCCCACCGCATAATCACTCGCATCGCACATAATTTCAAAAGGAAAAGACCAATTTGGCGATTGCAAGATTGGAGCCTCAACCAACTTCTCTTTCAAATTGTTAAAAGCATTTTGGCAATTTTCATTAAAATCAAACGGTTGATCTTTTAACAACAAGTTACATAAAGGCTTGGTTATGTCACTAAAACCCTTAATAAACCGCCGGTAAAAACCTGCATGACCTAGAAATGACCTAACACCTTTAACGGTCGTGGGATACGGTAAAGTAGATATGACTTGTACCTTTGCACGATCAACCTCTATCCCACGACTTGACACCACGTGTCCCAACACTATTCCCTCTTGAACCATAAAATGGCTCTTTTCCCAACTTAAGACCAAACTAGTTTCGACACACCTTCTTAACACTTTATCTAGTTGAACCAAACAAGCCTCAAAAGATGACCCAAAAATTGAGAAATCATCCATGAAGATTTCCAAAGACTTCCCCACCATATCTGAAAAGATACTCATCATACACCTTTGGAAGGTGGCGGGGGCGTTACATAATCCAAACGGCATTCGCCTAAATGCAAAAGTGCCATAGGGACAAGTAAACGTGGTCTTTGCTTGGTCTTCCGGATGGATGGCGATTTGGTTATAACCAGAATAGCCATCTAAGAAACAATAAAATTTTTGTCCCGACAATTTCTCAACTATTTGATCAATGAACGGTAAAGGGAAATGATCTTTGGAAGTTGCGGTATTCAACTTCCTATAGTCAATACAAATTCGCCACCCGGTTACCGGCCGAGTGGCTACCTCTTCACCTGCATCATTTTTGACGACTTGTATGCCCGATTTCTTGGGAACCGTCTGTGTTGGGCTCACCCATTGGCTATCCGAGATCGGGTAAATGATACCCGCATCTAGCCATTTCAGCACTTCCTTCTTCACTACCTCCCGCATGTTCGGATTTAATCTCCGTTGTGCATCTCGAACGGGAGTCACATTCTCTTCCGTGATGATTTTGTGCATCACCACTGAGGGACTAATACCCTTTAAATCAGCAATGGTCCATCCAATCGCTGCCCGATTAGTGACCAAAACATCCATCAATTTCTCCTCTTGCTCCACGGTTAAATTTGATGCAATAATAACTGGGAGCGTGTTGCCTTCACCAACATAAGCATACTTGAGATGCTTAGGCAACACCTTCAATTCAACCTCCGGAGGCTCTACTAATGACGGCTTCAACTTGGTGTCGATGCTCTCCGGTAAACTCTCAACTTGGTGCGTCCATGTCGGTTTTCCCTCTCTAACCGCAAGCACCTCCAAACTCCTCACTTCCTCGTCTATGCTCTTATCCATCTCCACCTGTGACCTGTCAAACATATAACAATCCTCCATTGTGTTTTCCCCATCCACGACTGTGTCGCAAAGAGGTATACACGTGTCAACGACGTCCGCCATATAGCATTCATCATCAACTGGAGGGTTCATAAGTCCGGAAAAAACATGCAACCTCAACCTTCGGTTTCCAAATGTCATATCAACCGTTCCCGTTTTGCAATCAATTTGAGAATTCGCAGTTGCTAAGAACGGTCGGCCCAAAATCACCGTAGGTTGTTTGGTTGGGTCCTTGGCCACATAATCAAGCACTAAAAAGTCCACCGGATAGTAGAAATCCTCGATTTTCACTATCACATCCGAAACAATTCCACGGGGTAGTTTAGGTGTCAAATCGGCTAACACCACGGTAGTGTTAGACGACTGAAGTGGACCAAACTCGTATTGGTCATACAAACTACCCGGTAGAATGCTCACGCTAGCACCAAGATCTAGAAGTGCCCGGTTGATTTTAAAATCGCCCACTTGAATTGAAATGATAGGCGCACCCGGATCTTGGAGCTTAGGTGGAAGTGCACCCGAAAGAATCGAACTCACATTTTCGGTTAAATCTAATTTTTTTGGAAATTTGTGAGTGCGTTTTTGGGTACACAAATCTTTCAAGTACTTAGCATACGACGGTACTTGTTTAATTGCATCCAAAAGAGGTAAATTGATTTTGACTTGTTTAAAAATTTCCAACAACTCTTCTTGTTGTGGACCTCTTTTGTTTACAACTTTTTTCACAGGTCCCTTCAATGCTTCGGGATAAGGGGCGGTATTAGCCTCCACACCCTTTTCCTTAGCCTTGGGGACGGGGATGGTCACAACGGGGGTATCATTGTTCTTTTTCAAGTCATTTTTCTTTTGACCCGTTTGACCATTCTCATTCTCATCTTCACTAGCATCCTCCACCACCCCTTCAACAAACTCGGGTGGTGGTGGTTCAACACCATTATCTATGACTCGACCACTACGTAAAGTAATTTTATTAATTGGTACCTCACGTGTGTTCCTTGAGTTTGACCCTTGATGCTTAGGGTTCACCGCGGTGTCACTTGGGAGTCTTCCCGTGCTTCCTCTCATTTGAGCCATTTCTTCCGCGAGTTGGCCCACTTGCTTCGCCAATGCCTCATGTGCTTTATCCCGAATCTCGTTTGTCTTCTTTATATCCTTGATATCATGATGAGATTCCTTTTGCATATTCAACAAAGCATCCATTTTGGCACCCAAATCATCGCCACCGGTTTGATTATTCGACCCGCTTCCATTACCGCCTTGGTTATTGTAATTCCTTTGGTACCCACCTTGGTAATTATTGTCCCTACCTTGGTACCCTTGGTTATAATTTCGTTGATAACCTCCTTGACTACCACCTTGACGGTTTTGATATGATGCTCCGCTTTGACCTCCTTGGTTACCCGATTGAAAATTCGGGTTCATTTGATTTGAAGCATTACCATATCGGAAGTTGGGGTGATTCCTCAAACCCGGATGATAAGTGTTGGAGTTCATGTCATATGGCTTCCTATCTCCATACACTTGATTGACTTCCTCCGTATAGTCAACCGACCCCGTTGGACATTGTTCCACTCTATGTCCAATATCACCGCAACCTTCACATACCTCAAATTGAACCGCATTTACCCCTTTCTTCTTCATACGAGCCATTTCCCGCTCTAGAGTGGAAATCCGATCTTTAGAGTCAAGATCGGGAAGTGATCGGGAAACGGGGTGTTTTTTAGCTCTATCGGCCGATTCTTTCTCTTTTGACCGCTTATTCATCCGCTCTAAAAACTCCCAATCATCATCTTCGTGATTGCTCAAAAGAGTCCCGTTACTTGTCGACTCGAGACGATTCCATGTTGTGTCATCTAAACCCCGTACAAAACATTTAACCAACTCCCACTTCTCAATTTGATGATGAGGGCATCTTCGCATCATTTCTCTAAATCTTGTAAAGGCCTCATGTAACGGTTCGCCCGATAATTGGCGAAAAGACCTAATTTCGTCACGAGCGTCATCGGTCTTCGCCATTGAGTAGTATTCATCAAGGAACGTTTGTTGCATTTCTCCCCAAGTGCGAATACTATTTGCGGGAAGTGTGAGGAACCATTGTTTTGCCTTATCCTTCAGTGAAAATTGGAATAGTCGAAGTTTGACCTCATCTAAAGCAAAGTTGTGACCCCCGATAGTGCTGCAAACCGAAGAAAATTCCGTCAAATGTGTATACGGTTCGTCGTTAGATCTTCCATTAAAATGAGGAAGTATGTTGATGTAATGTGGTTTACAATCAAACATCCTCCTCTCACAAACGATTGGCGAGTCGTTCTCGGTGACAACCGGCCTAAAACGATCATTCACTCCCCGTGGAGGTCGTTGATGACGATGTGGACCGTTAACTTCTTGATCGACCGGTCTTCTATTATCCCGTCTTTCACCTCTTCGATCATCTCGTCTATCCTCTCTTCTATTATCCCTTGGGTTACCACCTCCCACGAAACGAGGAATCCGGTTAGGGTTTGCATTGTTGTTGTTATTATAAAACCCATCATTCCGGTTCCGTTGGTCATTGTTTCGTGGTTGACGGTTGTTCCCATAACCATCATTTCTTCCACCTCCGTAACCGTATTCATCGTTCCCAACGTAATTGGCATTTTGATAGCCAAATTCCTCATCATCATATCTTCTTGCGTTGTAGACGTTTCCCCTATTCACATAGCCCCAATCTTCGTCATCGTTAGCCCTATCATCATAATATCCCCCGTCATCCGAATTTTCCGTATGAACACTCACATGTTCCGGCGATTGATAACCGGGAACACTATAAGGCTCATCATCGGGGATTGCATTCCTCAAGTCGTCGATGTTGAAGAATGGGTCTTCATTTGCGGGATTGCCGCGATCACGATTTCCCCGTCGGTCGGAATTAACATTCCGGTCATCTAGGTTAATGGGTAGGGAGTTGTGTCTATGAAGATTTTATTGTTGAGGTGTTCTTTGATTGTTGTTGGGATTTTGGTTTTGGAAAGGTGGTGTAGGTGGTCCATTTTTGTTGTTACCACCCGGTTGCTCTTGAGGCATGGGTTGCATATTTGGAGCAGGATAAAAGGTTCCTCGGGATTGAAATTGGTTTTGGTTGAGGTTTGGGTGATTGGCGTTTTGGTTTGCCATTGAACCAGTTTCAATGGATGGTGTATGTTGTGGTGTTTGGTTGGTTTGATTAGAAGCAAGTGTTGCTTCTAACCGGCTTGCTAGGTTTCTTCTTGCAACTCGTTCGATTTCCGGTTCGTAGACTAAAGGTGAAGTCCTCCCGGAGTTCCGCGTATGCATGCACTACCTGTAATCTGCACAAGTAACACACCCCGCGTAACAAGGAAAAAGACAAGTACAAAAAAGAAAGCTAAACAAATTAAACAGATAATCACACAAATTCAAACAATATCCAAACACAAAGCGCACGCACTCCCCGGCAACGGCGCCAAAATTTGATCGCATTGTCGCGCTCCGGTCAAAGATAATATTTATAAACCCAAATTACCCTTAACAATGTGTTAGTGGTAGTAAGGGGTCGAACCACGAAGAGTATGTGGTTTGTGTATGGATTTGAATGAATTAAACAGTTGTGTCACGATTATGAAGCTTACTAGAATAATTTTGCGTTTTTGTTTATTTGGAAGATATGATTTTAAACTAAATGATGTGATGAAAATGAGTAACAACTACTAATTAATGATTGCAAGAATTTTGGATACTAGAACAAATATAATAAAAAGGAATCACACCCGGTTTCGGCAATTGTTAACCTAGGATTTCTACAAGTTTTAGTTTCAACTCAAATGCATTCGATTACCGGATTTAGTGTACCGCGACTTAGGTGCTACTAGCTATCAACGCCCCGAAGAACGGACAAAAAGACACTTTGTAATCAACACAAGTAAATCCTAACAACGACAACGTACAATTACATATCACCGTTTCGCAAAGTCATAACTTTTAACATCGCTCGACAATTCACGAATTCGTAACAAATGTAATACTATTGTCAAAAGTTTCAAAAACCAAATACAAATTGTCACTAAGATGAAACAAGAACAAATTGAAACCCTAAAATTAACAACTACCTATACCGGGGTGAAACCGAGATGATTAGCCGCTCATGGTTGATGCAACTTGATCACCGGATGTTTGGAATGCGGGTGGAGACATCTTGAAGCCTTGAGAATGGTGAATAATGAGGTTTGATGAAAGATGATGATGGTGGAAGGATTAGGGTTTGTGGATGATGGATTGATTGAGATGATGGTGATTTAGGTTGTAGAGATGGAATGAGATGATTGGTAGGTGATAGATGATGAGAATAGGCTCCAAGATCAAGTTCAAAACTCAAAAACAATGTGTAACCCCCGAATTGATGTCAACCACCCCCTTTTGATTCGTTCAAAGACCAAGGAACTAAAATTTTCGCGATATGCATATAGGGGAGCCGTCGCCGACGGCTTGATGACCCGTCGGCGACGGTGGGTAGAAGTTCAATTTGATCCGACGGCTTAACACGCTGTCTACGGTCAAATCAGGCGACGGCATATTACACATACCGTCGGCGACGGCCCATATGGGCGTCGGCGACGGTGCCCAGATGTCTGACTTTCTGTTTCGTCCGTTTCTTGAGTCCGGTTGACCCGTTTCGCGTCCCGGTGGTTCCGTTTTCACTCCGGTGACTCGTAAAGCTCCCGAAAAGCTCCTTAAACTCTGTTAGACCTGCAAAACACATATCTAATCAAAAGTAGACCATTCGAAACTAAAACTTGTGTAAAAACATCAAATTAAGCAATTGCAAGCACCGGTTTTCGACCATTCGAAACTAAAACTTGTGTAAAAACATCAAATTAAGCAATTGCAAGCACCGGTTTTCGACCACGTATCAGGTTTCGTCAGCCGTTTCCGTCTACATCTGATTTGAGATAGTTCGTTGATGGTTGTGGTCTGACCGGTAACTGTCATACGCCAACAATCGAGGCAAGTTGGTCTCCGATCGGGTCGTTCCAAAATGTTGTTCATTTCTGTTGTAAATTTTGCGATTAAAACAAATTCACTTCAAGGGCCTTTTTGGTTTGATTTAATTGTTGGTGCAGACATCATAATCAACAAGGCTGGTTGTTTTTTTGTTAGGGTTTACGAAGAGCTATAAAAAAAAATTGAGCAGCCATCATAATCAACAACTCTGGTTGTTTTTTGTTGGGGTTTTTGAATTAAAGAACTATAAAAAATTGATATATATTAATTAATAATAATAAAAGAAAGAAATGGATTTAAGGAATACTTTATATTCCTTTAATAAAAAAGGAATTAATAATAAATAATTAACTTCTTATATATAAAATTATCAAAGTACCCTTCTAGTTAACGAACATATTAGATGGAGTTAAGGGCGGGGAGCAGATTAGAGTAAAAGTACAAACAACAAGGACCAAAATGGCTATTTTTAAACTATTGGGGCAAAAGCATTAAAATGGTTAAACCATAGGGAGCAAAAACGAAGTTAACTCTTAATTATAAGTGTACAAAGCTTATTGTTTTCGACGCTTTTAACCTAATGAGTATAATTCATTCATGAAAATTGATACTAGTACAAAACCATATTTTTGGTGGTGTCAAATTCAATTTTTGGTGGTGTTTTAGAATACAAAATACCAGATTACCACACTAATAAAAAACACCACCAAAAAAATAGATTACAAAGCACCATTAATGCTTAGAAGTTATACAGCACCATTAAATTGCTTTTTTTGAGGGTGAAGTTGTTAATAGCACCATTAAATTGATTTTTTGAGGGTGAAGTTGTTAATACAACAACAAAATGAACCAATCAAAACATTTTGTTAGGCATCATATGGATCATAATCCTACGGTTTTCAATTGCTCTCATCTTATTCAATCAATGGAGCAAATCAAGCCTCAAAAAACACAACCTTTATACCCACACATATATATATATATATATATATATATATATATATATATATATACAGACACAATGTTAAAACATAATCTTTTTTTACAGGGAGAAAAATGTTAAGGAGGAGCAAAGCATCACCGAAAAGTTTTCCGGAACGGCTTACACAGTATCAAGAAACCGGTGATGTGGCGTAAAGCGTATCAATGGCCTTATCTACGAAGAGACACGCGATTTTTAAAGATCTTTCTTGATCATTTTATGAGTGATGCCATCAAATACACCGAAGATATTCGCCGGAAACCTATTACGGCGATGGACGTCATTTATAGTTTGAAGTGCCAAGGATGTACAATTATACACTATGCTGATTTGGTTTGATTGTATGTGTTTAAATTGTTATTTTAAAAAATGACTTTATAGAAATCATGTTATTATCTCATTCTTTATAGCTTCCTATGAACATGTAATTTTATTTCATTATGCTTGTATATTTTATATATTTTTTGTTTGTGTAGTTTTTTGTTTTATTTGCCTTTGTATTAGATCTTGGATGTTTTATAAATAAAATAAAACTAAAAAACATTTGTTAAGAAAATCCATCACCAATAACCTTTTATATTTTATTTTTAAAAAAAATATAAAGATAACCCAAGTGAACCAAACAAAACACAGTGTCAACATTTTTTGATATTCTAGTAGTGGATTAAATGGTGGTAAATGCATATTGACACGTGTTAGAGAATTATGGTTTCTTATATTGACTTTATGGTGGTGTATTTAGATATTTAATGGTGGACTAATTTGGTTTCTATCATTGATTTTTTAGTGGTGTTTAGAGATTTAATGATGGAATAATTTGGTTTCTAGATAGACACTAAAATTAACAAATATTATCTAGCGTATGGTGCCAAAAACTGAAATGAGGATTTTGATGATCAGGCAGCACATGATAAGAATGTGTTGCTAAACGTCAAAGAAAATGACATAAACCTTGGCCAAGATCCTCAACAACCAACCAAAATGGGACGATAGCAATAATTATAACTTTCATCCTGATGCGTAAAATCCTTCTATAAATAGAGACCAGGAAGGCACTAGTTTCCTCATCTTATATTTGTCTTTTCAAAGTGAAAATGGCTTCTAAGACGTTTCTTCTTCTTGCCCTTGTTTTTGCTCTCGTGCTTCTAATTACCTCAGAAGTAGCCGCTATAGAGACTTAGCCTCCAACCATGACGGTAAGAACAGTTTTCGCATTAGTTTTGTCATTACAACAAATAACTTAATCCCAAATAACTTATAATATTTACGTTAAAAGGTGCCCTCTCAATGTTTTTAAGCTACATAATTAACATCTATATTGTTACTTTATGTGCATCTATCTTTCATAATGTTATAAATTCATATGTGGATCTTCTGTTAACTTGTACTTTTATTACCCTTTATTCGTTGTGGTGTGTTATCATTATTAGAAGCATAAAAACCATGCAAAATATGAATAACTACATGGAATGATGCAGGTGAGGTTGATGGCCGTAACAACGGCGGCGGACATGGAGGATACTGTAGGAACCGTTCGTGTTATAATAAATAAAATAAACAAATTTTATTACAAGATTACAACTCAGAAAAAGAAAGCTGAAATACTAGAACAATTACAACTTAAATAAACCAAAATACAAGAAATGAGTAGAAGCAGAATGGCTGAGGCACGTGTCCATACGCTTCCCTTAAAACAAATTCCGAGTCTCCCAAGAGTACTCGTTTTGTTTCCCAGGGTACAACAGCCGGAGCAGTAGTACTGCCGGAGTTCGCCTACAACCCGATGTCTACCTTGAAAGCTTGCTGGAAAAAGATCAGAACTGTGGAGAGAAAGTATTAGATGGTGTTGTGTAGCTGGTGATCTTTTGCAGCTGGGTATGGAGCTGTATATATACAACTCCTAAGTTGAAACAGCCAAAACGAATTAAATGAGAGGTTTAAATTGCATTAAACGTCTTCAATGCAATTTAATACGTCATTTAATTCTCAGTCAAAACCCGTTAACTAGTCAGTTACGAAGCTGGACTGAAACTGTTCTGTCATTCAATGCTGGAAGCTTCTGCGCGCGCGCAAGCCACACTGGTGCGCGCGCGCCCAGGTGTGCACGCCCATGCGCGGTGCGTCCTCTTGGCTCACTGCCATGCGCGCGTGCGCCACGTCACCGTGCGCGGTGCGTCCTCTTGGCTCAAGTCCATGCGCGCGTGCGCCACGTCACCTGTGAGCCTATACGAGCGCGCCACACAGTCGCGCCGTATTGGCTCACTCTGGTGCGAGCGAGTGCGAGTGCGAGTTTGGGTGCTCCGCACCCTTCGCGAGGACACTAGTGTGTGCTTCCATGAAACAATAAGGATGGAGAGTTCCACCTTAAATACCCATTTAAGTTCCATCTCTCCTCCTATGTGGGACAAGGTGCTACTTTCCCTTTTGTTTCAGCATTGAATGTTCCAAACACCCAACTTTGAGCATCGATATCTCATTCATCTTAGCTCCGTTTTGGACGTGGTTTAGTTCGTTGCGAAGCTCTCCCAACATAGAACACAAACCCACAAATAAATATATAAAACCCGCTCATTTTATTATATTTATTTCTAGTCCAAAATAGGAAAAAATCATTTTCCTATATTTGTGAAAAATGCTATTTTCACCTATTTTTCCAACAATCCCCCACATGAAAAATGCTATTTTCATCAAATTTCCAACAATCCCCCACATGTATGGAAATGGATCTTTTCCTTACACTTTTCAACGATAAACTTCGACAGTTGAGTATTGCAAGATAGGTAGGTTGAAGCCTTTGAACCTTCTTTTGTGAAACGCACTTAGCTTACTAGCGGTGTGTAGACGCGATGTCCTTGAACATACCCCCATTTGTGTAAACGACAATACACTTCACACAATACTCTCCCTGGTTTGGCCAACTCCTCATTTTCGTGTCCTATTATGGTCCTGGAACACTAGCCTGGTTCTGCGAGAGCTCTAGGATTTGCGCACCCCACAAATCCATTTGAAGCGACCCTACTTCTCTCTAACATAGGTGATTCCTCTGAATCATTAAAAGCATCATGGTTATTTGATTTCCCGAAATCGTTAACCTTAATATGCTTAGCCTCACTTTAATGTCACTGATTGGAATGGACTAGGAAGTATATATAACTCCCTTTTATTTAGTTTGGGGTACTCCCCCACAGTGACTCCGTTTGGTAATATGATTAAGTTGTCCTATTGAACTTAGATCTTGGGATCTCCAGTCAACTAAGTTAGGTTTCCCTCATATTCCCATTTACCACGGGCTTTAGTCCCATTCCTCTTGACGACGTTTCTACTAACTCTCTGCTTAAGCCTTTTGTAAACGGGTCCGCAATGTTATCCGTTGATCTCACATAATCAATTGTGATAACACCCGTTGAGAGTAGTTGTCGTATCGTGTTATGCCTACGTCGCATATGCCTTGATCTGCCATTGTACATCAAGCTTTGGGCTCTACCAATCGCTGATTGGCTATCACAATGTACACATATGGCTGGCAAAGGCTTTGGCCATCTTGGAATATCTTCCACGAATTGACGTAGCCATTCCGCCTCCTCGCCTGACTTATCCAAGGCGATAAATTCAGATTCCATTGTGGATCTTGCTATAACCGTTTGCTTAGAAGACTTCCAAGCAATAGCAGCTCCTCCAAGTGTAAATACGTAACCACTTGTTGATTTGGAATCTTTATTATCTGATATCCAGTTTGCATCAGTGTATCCTTCGATCACTGCTGGTTGTCGGGTATAATGCAGTCCATAATCTCTTGTGTATCTTATGTATCTAAGCACCCTCGTGATAGCTTTCCAATGATCCGCGCACGGATTACTGGTGTATCTACTTAGCCTACTCACCGCGTAAGCCAAGTCGGGTCTAGTACATGTCATTAGATACATTAGACTGCCAATAATTCTTGAATACTCTAACTGAGCAACGCCATCTCCTTTATTCTTCTTGAGATGTTGGGAGGTATCAACTGGAGTTCGAGCTACACTCGTATCTCCCGAGTTAAATTTTTCAAGAATTTTATCCACATAGTGAGATTGACTTAACACAAGACCTTCTTGGGTTCTTATGATCTTTACTCCAAGAATCACATCCGCTAAACCCATGTCTTTCATGTCAAATCTCGCTTTTAACATGCTTTTAGTAGCTTTGATAATTTTATCATTACTCCCAATGATAAGCATATCGTCTACATAAAGGCATAAATTCACATAACCTTCATTTGTGTCTTTGAAATAAACACATTTGTCGCACTCATTTATTTTGAAACCATTGTCAATCATGACATGATCAAACTTTTGGTGCCATTGTTTTGGTGCTTGCTTCAAGCCATACAAAGACTTGACGAGTTTACATACTTTACCCTCTTGACCTGGGGTGGAGAAACCTTCAGGTTGCTCCATGTAAATCTCTTCTTCTAAATCACCATTTAGAAATGCGATTTTAACGTCCATTTGGTGAACTTCCAAATTTCTTAAAGCCGCTATAGCAAGAACCAATCTAATCGAGGTTATGCGCGTCACCGGCGAGTAGGTATCAAAGTAATCTAGACCTTCCTTTTGTCTAAATCCTTTAATCACCAACCTAGCCTTGTATTTATCAATACTTCCATCAGTTTTCATCTTCCTTTTGAATATCCAACGATATCCAAGTGGTTTGCAACCAGGTGGAAGATCTACTAACTCCCAAGTATGATTTTGCAATATAGAATCTATTTCATTTCTTATTGCTTCTTTCCATTGAGGTCCTTCTGAAGAGGAAACCGCTTCGCGATATGTATTGGGCTCGCCCTCAACCATATAGCTAACGAAGTCTGGACCGAAAGATTTTTCAACCCTTGGCCTTTTGCTTCGCCTACGGTCACTTTCTTCAACCTCAGGTTGTTCATGTGTCTCATCATGAACTACCTCATCAACTCGTCTAGATGAGCTTTCACCTACTTCAAAATTAGGTGTTGATGACGTTGCATGTGTTTGTCTTCTCAAAGGAAACACATTTTCAAAGTAAGACACAACGTTAGGATTCACCTCCATGATAGTGTTTACGTGTACATCAGGATTCTTGGACTCGTGTACAAGAAAGCGATGTGCACTACTTTGATGCGCATACCCAATAAATATGCAATCAACAGTTTTGGGTCCTATCCTAAGAGCCTTAGGAGGTGGTACAATCACCTTTGCTAGGCACCCCCACACTTTCAAGTATTTATATGAAGGCTTTTTCTTTTTCCATAACTCATATGGAGTCTCGTCTCTCTTTTTCAATGGTATCTTGTTCAAAAGATAATTGGCCGAGAGAATGGCTTCCCCCCACATTTCCTGGCTCACCCCAGAACTTATCAACATGGCATTCATCATTTCTTTCAATGTGAAGTTCTTTCGTTCCGCCACGCCATTTGATTGTGGAGAATAAGGAGGTGTACACTCATGTACGATGCCACTTTTTTCGCATAAATCGGCAAAAGGTGCAACATATTCGCCTCCTCGGTCGCTTCGCAAAGCTTTTATCTTCTTTTGAAGTTGATTCTCAACTTCATTTTTATACAAGATAAATTTACTTATTGCTTCATCTTTACTTTTTAGTAAATATACATAGCAATATTTAGTACTATCATCAATAAACGTGATGAAGTACTTATTTCCACCTCTTGTGGGTACCGCTTTTAAATCACAAATATCAGTGTGAATTAAATCAAGGGGTTCGGTTATTCGTTCAACCGATTTGGATGATGTTCTTGTAAGTTTGGATTCAACGAATGTTTCACATTTATAGTGTGAATCAATATGGAATGTTGGTATGCAATTTAAATTGATTAAACGGCGTATAGAATTAAAATTAACGTGACCTAATCTACCATGCCATTTATTCGATTCAGAAAACTCAAGCATATAAGTAGAAGTAGTAGCAATTTTATTCATGTTTTTCTTGACTGCCATTACATTCAATTTAAACATACCATTTTGGGCATAGCCCTTGCCTACATACATTCCTCGTTTAGTAAGTACAAATTGATCGCTCTAAAAAACTAAACGAAATCCAAACTTTTTAAGCAACCATCCCGATACTAGGCTCTTGCACAAGTCTGGGACATATAACACGTTGCTTAAAGTGAGCTCCTTCCCTGAAGTCCACTTCAAAATCACCGTTCCTTCACCCTTGATGTCCGCGGTGGCTGCATTTCCCATGTACAGCTTCTCATCTCCCGCAAGCTATTTGAAGGTGGTAAAGAGGCTCCTATCTAGGCACACATGACGGGTCGCTCCCGTATCAACCCACCATCCTTTTGGAGTGTTGGTCACAGCATTGACCTCATCAAACATTGCGGTTTTGTCGGAAATCATTGCCACCAAAGGCATTCCGTCTTCATCCACCATGTGCGCACTCTCACGCTTTGGTTTCTTGCATTGGTTAGCCCGATGCCCCGGCTCGTCACAGTTGTAACAAGTCCCTTGGAACGTCTGAGGTTTCTTTTTCACAACCCCTTTCTTTGGTCCAAGGTTGCTAGCCTTTGCTTTCCATTTGTCCTTTTTCCCCTTACCCTTCGCGCCTTTAGAGGATTGCCCATGCTCAACCAAATTTGCGCTAGCACTAGACTGCGCAAGGCTGCCTTTTTGGGCAATTCTATTGTCCTCTTCAATCCGAAGACGAACAATAAGGTCCTCTATAGTCATCTCCTTTCGTTTGTGTTTAAGATAATTCTTAAAATCAACCCAACTAGGAGGTAACTTTTCAATCATCGCTGCCACTTGGAATGTCTCGCTAAGTGTCATGCCTTCCGCAAAGATGTCATGAAGTATAATTTGGAATTCTTGGACTTGATTCATAACCGTTTTAGAATCAACCATTTTGAAATCCAAAAAACGGGCTACCACAATTTTCTTTGTGCCAGCATCCTCCGTTTTATACTTCTTGTCCAAGGCATCCCAAAGGTCTTTGGAAGTCTTGACATTGTAGTACACGTTATACAATGCATCCGAAAGCCCGTTTAACACATAGCCTCGACAAATGAAATCCGAGTGCTTCCAAACCTCTACCGCGCTCAGAGCCTGAGCGCTGGTATCCCCTTCCACAGGTTGGGGAGCGGATTCAGTTAAGAACCTCGCAAGGTTCATGGTGGTAAGGTAGAAGAACATCTTCTGCTGCCACCACTTGAAGTGTAGACCCGAGAACTTCTCGGGTCGTTCAGCGTGATTGGCCACTGTGGACGCTCCCACAGTGGTGGCATTAAGGGGGGTTCCCGTCACAACATTTGTGGTGTTGTTGACGTTGACATTCTCGGTCGACATGCTGAAAAATTTAAATTAAAATTTTAGTCAAAAATTCTGATTTACGCACAAACCAGAAGGAAACTACTAAATTTTAATTTTACCACAATTTACTGTTTCGGCTTCTAAGTCCAACTTTGAAGACCAAAAACAGAAAATTTATAATTTTTAGAACTTACTAATTGGCTTCTAAGTCCAACTTTCAAGACCAAATCAGAAAGTTTAGCAAATTTTAGGACAAATTCTGAAGTAATCAAAAAATGTTTTCAACCAAAGTCGCTCCTTTGAAGATGAAAACAAAAAAAAAATGTTTTTAAAACACAAACTGAGTGAATCAAAACTGGTTTGAATCACCAACCAGAATGCTTTTGAATACACGAACGGTTTTTAAAAATTTGTTTTAAAATTGTAGGAACCGTTCGTGCTATAATAAATAAAATAAACAAATTTTATTACAAGATTACAACTCGGAAAAAGAAAGCTGAAATACTAGAACAATTACACCTTAAATAAACCAAAATACAAGAAATGAGTAGAAGTAGAATGGTTGAGGCACGTGTCCACACGCTTCCCTTAAAACAAATTCCGAGTCTCCCAAGAGTACTCGTTTTGTTTCCCAGGGTACAACAGCCGGAGCAGTAATACTGCCGGAGTTCGCCTACAACCCGATGTCTACCTTGAAAGCTTGCTGGAAAAAGATCAGAACTGTGGAGAGAAAGTATTAGATGGTGTTGTGTAGCTGGTGATCTTTTGCAGCTGGGTATGGAGCTGTATATATACAGCTCCTAAGTTGAAACAGCCAAAACGAATTAAATGAGAGGTTTAAATTGCATTAAACGTCTTCAATGCAATTTAATACGTCATTTAATTCTCAGTAAAAACCTGTTAACTCGTCAGTTACGAAGCTGGACTGAAACTGTTCTGTCATTCAATGCTGGAAGCTTCTGCGCGCGCGCGCGCAAAAGCCACACTGGTGCGCGCGCGCCCAGGTGTGCACGCCCATGCGCGGTGCGTCCTCTTGGCTCACTGCCATGCTCGCGTGCGCCACGTCACCGTGCGCGGTGCGTCCTCTTGGCTCAAGTCCATGCGCGCGTGCGCCACGTCACCTGTGAGCCTATACGAGCGCGCCACACAGTCGCGCCGTATTGCCTCACTCTGGTGCGCCGCACACGACACAGCAGGACCTATGCACCATGCGCTGAACCGCGCGCCTCCGTGCCATGTGTACTCGCGCGCGCATGCGCATGACTGCCACGTCATGCGCCGCATCACCTACCACTTGGTCCTTGCAACCCTTGTGCTCCACCACGCGCACGTGGTCAAAAATACAAAGGCGGCTCTCAAGCGGCTCGCGGCGATGCGAGCGTGCGAAGTGCAAAGTGCGCCATCAAAGCGCCACATTGCGCCTCATCGCCCACGCCACGCGCGCGCGCGAGCGTGTGCGAGTGCGAGTTAGGGTGCTCCGCACCCTTCGCGAGGACACTAGTGTGTGCTTCCATGAAACAATAAGGATGGAGAGTTCCACCTTAAATACCCATTTAGAAATGCGGTTTTAACGTCCATTTGGTGAACTTCCAAATTTCTTAAAGCCGCTATAGCAAGAACCAATCTAATCGAGGTTATGCGCGTCACCGGCGAGTAGGTATCAAAGTAATCTAGACCTTCCTTTTGTCTAAATCCTTTAATCACCAACCTAGCCTTGTATTTATCAATACCTCCATCAGTTTTCATCATCCTTTTGAATATCCAACGATATCCAAGTGGTTTGCAACCAGGTGGAAGATCTACTAAGTCCCAAGTATGATTTTGCAATATAGAATCTATTTCATTTCTTATTGCTTCTTTCCATTGAGGTCCTTCTGAAGAGGAAACCGCTTCGCGATATGTATTGGGCTCGCCCTCAACCATATAGCTAACGAAGTCTGGACCGAAAGATTTTTTAACCCTTGGCCTTTTGCTTCGCCTACGGTCACTTTCTTCAACCTCAGGTTGTTCATGTGTCTCATCATGAACTACCTCATCAACTCGTCTAGATGAGCTTTCACCTACTTCAAAATTAGGTGTTGATGACGTTGCATGTGTTTGTCTTCTCAAAGGAAACACATTTTCAAAGTAAGACACAACGTTAGGATTCACCTCCATGATAGTGTTTACGTGTACATCAGGATTCTTGGACTCGTGTACAAGAAAGCGATGTGCACTACTTTGATGCGCATACCCAATAAATATGCAATCAACAGTTTTGGGTCCTATCCTAAGAGCCTTAGGAGGTGGTACAATCACCTTTGCTAGGCACCCCCACACTTTCAATTATTTATATGAAGGCTTTTTCTTTTTCCATAACTCATATGGAGTCTCGTCTCTCTTTTTCAATGGTATCTTGTTCAAAAGATAATTGGCCGAGAGAATGGCTTCCCCCCACATTTCTTGGCTCACCCCAGAACTTATCAACATGGCATTCATCATTTCTTTCAATGTGCGGTTCTTTCGTTCCGCCACGCCATTTGATTGTGGAGAATAAGGAGGTGTACACTCATGTACGATGCCACTTTTTTCGCAAAAATCGGCAAAAGGTGCAACATATTCGCCTCCTCGGTCGCTTCGCAAAGCTTTTATCTTCTTTTGAAGTTGATTCTCAACTTCATTTTTATACAAGATAAATTTACTTATTGCTTCATCTTTACTTTTTAGTAAATATACATAGCAATATTTAGTACTATCATCAATAAACGTGATGAAGTACTTATTTCCACCTCTTGTGGGTACCGCTTTTAAATCATAAATATCAGTGTGAATTAAATCAACGGGTTCGGTTATTCGTTCAACCGATTTGGATGATGTTCTTGTAAGTTTGGATTCAACGCATGTTTCACATTTATAGTGTGAATCAATATGGAATGTTGGTATGCAATTTAAATTGATTAAACGGCGTATAGAATTAAAATTAACGTGACCTAATCTACCATGCCATTTATTCGATTCAGAAAACTCAAGCATATAAGTAGAAGTAGTAGCAATTTTATTCATGTTTTTCTTGACTGCCATTACATTCAATTTAAACATACCATTTTGGGCATAGCCCTTGCCTACATACATTCCTCGTTTAGTAAGTACAAATTGATCGCTCTCAAAAACTAAACGAAATCCAAACTTATTAAGCAACCATCCCGATACTAGGCTCTTGCGCAAGTCTGGGACATATAACACGTTGCTTAAAGTGAGCTCCTTCCCTGAAGTCCACTTCAAAATCACCGTTCCTTCACCCTTGATGTCCGCGGTGGCTGCATTTCCCATGTACAGCTTCTCATCTCCCGCAAGCTCTTTGAAGGTGGTAAAGAGGCTCCTGTCTGGGCACACATGACGGGTCGCTCCCGTATCAACCCACCATCCTTTTGGAGTGTTGGTCACAGCATTGACCTCATCAAACATTGCGGTTTTGTCGGAAATCATTGCCACCAAAGGCATTCCGTCTTCATCCACCATGTGCGCACTCTCACGCTTTGGTTTCTTGCATTGGTTAGCCCGATGCCCCGGCTCGTCACAGTTGTAACAAGTCCCTTGGAACGTCTGAGGTTTCTTTTTCACAACCCCTTTCTTTGGTCCAAGGTTGCTAGCCTTTGCTTTCCATTTGTCCTTTTTCCCCTTACCCTTCGCGCCTTTAGAGGATTGCCCATGCTCAACCAAATTTGCGCTAGCACTAGACTGCGCAAGGCTGCCTTTTTGGGCAATTCTATTGTCCTCTTCAATCCGAAGACGAACAATAAGGTCCTCTATAGTCATCTCCTTTCGTTTGTGTTTAAGATAATTCTTAAAATCAACCCAACTAGGAGGTAACTTTTCAATCATCGCTGCCATTTGGAATGTCTCGCTAAGTGTCATGCCTTCCGCAAAGATGTCATGAAGTATAATTTGGAATTTTTGGACTTGATTCATAACCGTTTTAGAATCAACCATTTTGAAATCCAAAAAACGGGCTACCACAAATTTCTTTGTGCCAGCATCCTCCGTTTTATACTTCTTGTCCAAGGCATCCCAAAGGTCTTTGGAAGTCTTGACAATGTAGTACACGTTATACAATGCATCCGAAAGCCCGTTTAACACATAGCCTCGACAAATGAAATCCGAGTGCTTCCAAGCCTCTACCGCGCTCAGAGCCTGAGCGCTGGTCTCCCCTTCCGCAGGTTGGGGAGCGGATTCAGTTAAGAACCTCGCAAGGTTCATGGTGGTAAGGTAGAAGAACATCTTCTGCTGCCACCACTTGAAGTGTAGACCCGAGAACTTCTCGGGTCGTTCAGCGTGATTGGCCACTGTGGACGCTCCCACAGTGGTGGCATTAAGGGGGGTTCCCGTCACAACATTTGTGGTGTTGTTGACGTTGACATTCTCGGTCGACATGCTGAAAAATTTAAATTAAAATTTTAGTCAAAAATTCTGATTTACGCACAAACCAGAAGGAAACTACTAAATTTTAATTTTACCACAATTTACTGTTTCGGCTTCTAAGTCCAACTTTGAAGACCAAAAACAGAAAATTTATAATTTTTAGAACTTACTAATTGGCTTCTAAGTCCAACTTTGAAGACCAAATCAGAAAGTTTAGCAAATTTTAGGACAAATTCTGAAGTAATCAAAAAAAAATTTCAACCAAAGTCGCTCCTTTGAAGATGAAAACAAAAAAAATTGTTTTTAAAACACAAACTGAGTGAATCAAAACTGGTTTGAATCACCAACCAGAATGCTTTTGAATACACGAACGGTTTTTAAAAATTTGTTTTAAAATTGTAGGAACCGTTCGTGCTATAATAAATAAAATAAACAAATTTTATTACAAGATTACAACTCGGAAAAAGAAAGCTGAAATACTAGAACAATTACACCTTAAATAAACCAAAATACAAGAAATGAGTAGAAGCAGAATGGTTGAGGCACGTGTCCACACGCTTCCCTTAAAACAAATTCCGAGTCTCCCAAGAGTACTCGTTTTGTTTCCCAGGGTACAACAGCCGGAGCAGTAGTACTGCCGGAGTTCGCCTACAACCCGATGTCTACCTTGAAAGCTTGCTGGAAAAAGATCAGAACTGTGGAGAGAAAGTATTAGATGGTGTTGTGTAGCTGGCGATCTTTTGCAGCTGGGTATGGAGCTGTATATATACAGCTCCTAAGTTGAAACAGCCAAAACGAATTAAATGAGAGGTTTAAATTGCATTAAACGTCTTCAATGCAATTTAATACGTCATTTAATTCTCAGTAAAAACCCGTTAACTCGTCAGTTACGAAGCTGGACTGAAACTGTTCTGTCATTCAATGCTGGAAGCTTCTGCGCGCGCGCGCGCGCAAGCCACACTGGTGCGCGCGCGCCCAGGTGTGCACGCCCATGCGCGGTGCGTCCTCTTGGCTCACTGCCATGCGCGCGTGCGCCACGTCACCGTGCGCGGTGCGTCCTCTTGGCTCAAGTCCATGCGCGCGTGCGCCACGTCACCTGTGAGCCTATACGAGCGCGCCACACAGTCGCGCCGTATTGGCTCACTCTGGTGCGCCGCGCACGACACAGCAGGGCCTATGCACCATGCGCTCAACCGCGCGCCTCCGTGCCATGTGTACTCGCGCGCGCATGCGCATGACTGCCACGTCATGCGCCGCATCACCTACTACTTGGTCCTTGCAACCCTTGTGCTCCACCACGCGCACGTGGTCAAAAATACAAAGGCGGCTCTCAAGCGGCTCGCGGCGATGCGAGCGTGCGAAGTGCAAATTGCGCCATCAAAGCGCCACATTGCGCCTCATCGCCCACGCCACGCGCGCGCGCGAGCGTGTGCGAGTGCGAGTGCGAGTTAGGGTGCTCCGCACCCTTCGCGAGGACACTAGTGTGTGCTTCCATGAAACAATAAGGATGGAGAGTTCCACCTTAAATACCCATTTAGAAATGCGGTTTTAACGTCCATTTGGTGAACTTCCAAATTTCTTAAAGCCGCTATAGCAAGAACCAATCTAATCGAGGTTATGCGCGTCACCGGCGAGTAGGTATCAAAGTAATCTAGACCTTCCTTTTGTCTAAATCCTTTAGTCACCAACCTAGCCTTGTATTTATCAATACTTCCATCAGTTTTCATCATCCTTTTGAATATCCAACGATATCCAAGTGGTTTGCAACCAGGTGGAAGATCTACTAACTCCCAAGTATGATTTTGCAATATAGAATCTATTTCATTTCTTATTGCTTCTTTCCATTGAGGTCCTTCTGAAGAGGAAACCGCTTCGCGATATGTATTGGGCTCGCCCTCAACCATATAGCTAACGAAGTCTGGACCGAAAGATTTTTCAACCCTTGGCCTTTTGCTTCGCCTACGGTCACTTTCTTCAACCTCAGGTTGTTCATGTGTCTCATCATGAACTACCTCATCAACTCGTCTAGATGAGCTTTCACCTACTTCAAAATTAGGTGTTGATGACGTTGCATGTGTTTGTCTTCTCAAAGGAAACACATTTTCAAAGTAAGACACAACGTTAGGATTCACCTCCATGATAGTGTTTACGTGTACATCAGGATTCTTGGACTCGTGTACAAGAAAGCGATGTGCACTACTTTGATGCGCATACCCAATAAATATGCAATCAACAGTTTTGGGTCCTATCCTAAGAGCCTTAGGAGGTGGTACAATCACCTTTGCTAGGCACCCCCACACTTTCAAGTATTTATATGAAGGCTTTTTCTTTTTCCATAACTCATATGGAGTCTCGTCTCTCTTTTTCAATGGTATCTTGTTCAAAAGATAATTGGCCGAGAGAATGGCTTCCCCCCACATTTCCTGGCTCACCCCAGAACTTATCAACATGGCATTCATCATTTCTTTCAATGTGTGGTTCTTTCGTTCCGCCACGCCATTTGATTGCGGAGAATAAGGAGGTGTACACTCATGTACGATGCCACTTTTTTCGCATAAATCGGCAAAAGGTGCAACATATTCGCCTCCTCGGTCGCTTCGCAAAGCTTTTATCTTCTTTTGAAGTTGATTCTCAACTTCATTTTTATACAAGATAAATTTACTTATTGCTTCATCTTTACTTTTTAGTAAATATACATAGCAATATTTAGTACTATCATCAATAAACGTGATGAAGTACTTATTTCCACCTCTTGTGGGTACCGCTTTTAAATCACAAATATCAGTGTGAATTAAATCAAGGGGTTCGGTTATTCGTTCAACCGATTTGGATGATGTTCTTGTAAGTTTGGATTCAACGAATGTTTCACATTTATAGTGTGAATAAATATGGAATGTTGGTATGCAATTTAAATTGATTAAACGGCGTATAGAATTAAAATTAACGTGACCTAATCTACCATGCCATTTATTCGATTCAGAAAACTCAAGCATATAAGTAGAAGTAGTAGCAATTTTATTCATGTTTTTCTTGACTGCCATTACATTCAATTTAAACGTACCATTTTGGGCATAGCCCTTGCCTACATACATTCCTCGTTTAGTAAGTACAAATTGATCGCTCTAAAAAACTAAACGAAATCCAAACTTTTTAAGCAACCATCCCGATACTAGGCTCTTGCACAAGTCTGGGACATATAACACGTTGCTTAAAGTGAGCTCCTTCCCTGAAGTCCACTTCAAAATCACCGTTCCTTCACCCTTGATGTCCGCGGTGGCTGCATTTCCCATGTACAGCTTCTCATCTCCCGCAAGCTCTTTGAAGGTGGTAAAGAGGCTCCTGTCTAGGCACACATGACGGGTCGCTCCCGTATCAACCCACCATCCTTTTGGAGTGTTGGTCACAGCATTGACCTCATCAAACATTGCGGTTTTGTCGGAAATCATTGCCACCAAAGGCATTCCGTCTTCATCCACCATGTGCGCACTCTCACGCTTTGGTTTCTTGCATTGGTTAGCCCGATGCCCCAGCTCGTCACAGTTGTAACAAGTCCCTTGGAACGTCTGAGGTTTCTTTTTCACAACCCCTTTCTTTGGTCCAAGGTTGCTAGCCTTTGCTTTCCATTTGTCCTTTTTCCCCTTACCCTTCGCGCCTTTAGAGGATTGCCCATGCTCAACCAAATTTGCGCTAGCACTAGACTGCGCAAGGCTGCCTTTTTGGGCAATTCTATTGTCCTCTTCAATCCGAAGACGAACAATAAGGTCCTCTATAGTCATCTCCTTTCGTTTGTGTTTAAGATAATTCTTAAAATCAACCCAACTAGGAGGTAACTTTTCAATCATCGCTGCCACTTGGAATGTCTCGCTAAGTGTCATGCCTTCCGCAAAGATGTCATGAAGTATAATTTGGAATTCTTGGACTTGATTCATAACCGTTTTAGAATCAACCATTTTGAAATCCAAAAAACGGGCTACCACAAATTTCTTTGTGCCAGCATCCTCCGTTTTATACTTCTTGTCCAAGGCATCCCAAAGGTCTTTTGAAGTCTTGACATTGTAGTACACGTTATACAATGCATCCGAAAGCCTGTTTAACACATAGCCTCGACAAATGAAATCCGAGTGCTTCCAAGCCTCTACCGCGCTCAGAGCCTGAGCGCTAGTCTCCCCTTCCGCAGGTTGGGGAGCGGATTCAGTTAAGAACCTCGCAAGGTTCAGGGTGGTAAGGTAGAAGAACATCTTCTGCTGCCACCACTTGAAGTGTAGACCCGAGAACTTCTCGGGTCGTTCAGCGTGATTGGCCACTGTGGACGCTCCCACAGTGGTGGCATTAAGGGGGGTTCCCGTCACAACATTTGTGGTGTTGTTGACGTTGACATTCTCGGTCGACATGCTGAAAAATTTAAATTAAAATTTTAGTCAAAAATTCTGATTTACGCACAAACCAGAAGGAAACTACTAAATTTTAATTTTACCACAATTTACTGTTTCGGCTTCTAAGTCCAACTTTGAAGACCAAAAACAGAAAATTTATAATTTTCAGAACTTACTAATTGGCTTCTAAGTCCAACTTTGAAGACCAAATCAGAAAGTTTTGCAAATTTTAGGACAAATTCTGAAGTAATCAAAAAATGTTTTCAACCAAAGTCGCTCCTTTGAAGATGAAAACAAAAAAAATTGTTTTTAAAACACAAACTGAGTGAATCAAAACTGGTTTGAATCACCAACCAGAATGGTTTTGAATACACGAACGGTTTTTAAAAATTTGTTTTAAGATTGTAGGAACCGTTCGTGTTATAATAAATAAAATAAACAAATTTTATTACAAGATTACAACTCAGAAAAAGAAAGCTGAAATACTAGAACAATTACAACTTAAATAAACCAAAATACAAGAAATGAGTAGAAGCAGAATGGCTGAGGCACGTGTCCACACGCTTCCCTTAAAACAAATTCCGAGTCTCCCAAGAGTACTCGTTTTGTTTCCCAGGGTACAACAGCCGGAGCAGTAGTACTGCCGGAGTTCGCCTACAACCCGATGTCTACCTTGAAAGCTTGCTGGAAAAAGATCAGAACTGTGGAGAGAAAGTATTAGATGGTGTTGTGTAGCTGGTGATCTTTTGCAGCTGGGTATGGACCTGTATATATACAGCTCCTAAGTTGAAACAGCCAAAACGAATTAAATGAGAGGTTTAAATTGCATTAAACGTCTTCAATGCAATTTAATACGTCATTTAATTCTCAGTCGAAACCCGTTAACTCGTCAGTTATGAAGCTGGACTGAAACTCTTCTGTCATTCAATGCTGGAAGCTTCTGCGCGTGCGCGCAAGCCACACTGGTGCGCGCGCGCCCAGGTGTGCACGCCCATGCGCGGTGCGTCCTCTTGGCTCACTGCCATGCGCGCGTGCGCCACGTCACCGTGCGCGGTGCGTCCTCTTGGCTCAAGTCCATGCGCGCGTGCGCCACGTCACCTGTGAGCCTATACGAGCGCGCCACACAGTCGCGCCGTATTGGCTCACTCTGGTGCGCCGCGCACGACACAGCAGGACCTATGCACCATGCGCTCAACCGCGCGCCTCCGTGCCATGTGTACTCGCGCGCGCATGCGCATGACTGCCACGTCATGCGCCGCATCACCTACCACTTGGTCCTTGCAACCCTTGTGCTCCACCACGCGCACGTGGTCAAAAATACAAAGGCGGCTCTCAAGCGGCTCGCGGAGATGTGAGCGTGCGAAGTGCAAAGTGCGCCATCAAAGCGCCACATTGCGCCTCATCGCCCACGCCACGCGCGCGCGCGAGCGTGTGCGAGTGCGAGTTAGGGTGCTCCGCACCCTTCGCGAGGACACTAGTGTGTGCTTCCATGAAACAATAAGGATGGAGAGTTCCACCTTAAATACCCATTTAGAAATGCGGTTTTAACGTCCATTTGGTGAACTTCCAAATTTCTTAAAGCCGCTATAGCAAGAACCAATCTAATCGAGGTTATGCGCGTCACCGGCGAGTAGGTATCAAAGTAATCTAGACCTTCCTTTTGTCTAAATCCTTTAATCACCAACCTTGCCTTGTATTTATCAATACTTCCATCAGTTTTCATCTTCCTTTTGAATATCCAACGATATCCAAGTGGTATGCAACCAGGTGGAAGATCTACTAACTCCCAAGTATGATTTTGCAATATAGAATCTATTTCATTTCTTATTGCTTCTTTCCATTGAGGTCCTTCTGAAGAGGAAACCGCTTCGCGATATGTATTGGGCTCGCCCTCAACCATATAGCTAACGAAGTCTGGACCGAAAGATTTTTCAACCCTTGGCCTTTTGCTTCGCCTACGGTCACTTTCTTCAACCTCAGGTTGTTCATGTGTCTCATCATGAACTACCTCATCAACTCGTCTAGATGAGCTTTCACCTACTTCAAAATTAGGTGTTGATGACGTTGCATGTGTTTGTCTTCTCAAAGGAAACACATTTTCAAAGTAAGACACAACGTTAGGATTCACCTCCATGATAGTGTTTACGTGTACATCAGGATTCTTGGACTCGTGTACAAGAAAGCGATGTGCACTACTTTGATGCGCATACCCAATAAATATGCAATCAACAGTTTTGGGTCCTATCCTAAGAGCCTTAGGAGGTGGTACAATCACCTTTGCTAGGCACCCCCACACTTTCAAGTATTTATATGAAGGCTTTTTCTTTTTCCATAACTCATATGGAGTCTCGTCTCTCTTTTTCAATGGTATCTTGTTCAAAAGATAATTGGCCGAGAGAATGGCTTCCCCCCACATTTCCTGGCTCACCCCAGAACTTATCAACATGGCATTCATCATTTCTTTCAATGTGCGGTTCTTTCGTTCCGCCACGCCATTTGATTGTGGAGAATAAGGAGGTGTACACTCATGTACGATGCCACTTTTTTCGCATAAATCGGCAAAAGGTGCAACATATTCGCCTCCTCGGTCGCTTCGCAAAGATTTTATCTTCTTTTGAAGTTGATTCTCAACTTCATTTTTATACAAGATAAATTTACTTATTGCTTCATCTTTACTTTTTAGTAAATATACATAGCAATATTTAGTACTATCATCAATAAACGTGATGAAGTACTTATTTCCACCTCTTGTGGGTACCGCTTTTAAATCACAAATATCAGTGTGAATTAAATCAAGGGGTTCGGTTATTCTTTCAACCGATTTGGATGATGTTCTTGTAATTTTGGATTCAACGCATGTTTCACATTTATAGTGTGAATCAATATGGAATGTTGGTATGCAATTTAAATTGATTAAACGGCGTATAGAATTAAAATTAACGTGACCTAATCTACCATGCCATTTATTCGATTCAGAAAACTCAAGCATATAAGTAGAAGTAGTAGCAATTTTATTCATGTTTTTCTTGACTGCCATTACATTCAATTTAAACATACCATTTTGGGCATAGCCCTTGCCTACATACATTCCTCGTTTAGTAAGTACAAATTGATCGCTCTCAAAAACTAAACGAAATCCAAACTTATTAAGCAACCATCCCGATACTAGGCTCTTGCGCAAGTCTGGGACATATAACACGTTGCTTAAAGTGAGCTCCTTCCCTGAAGTCCACTTCAAAATCACCGTTCCTTCACCCTTGATGTCCGCGGTGGCTGCATTTCCCATGTACGGCTTCTCATCTCCCGCAAGCTCTTTGAAGGTGGTAAAGAGGCTCCTGTCTGGGCACACATGACGGGTCGCTCCCGTATCAACCCACCATCCTTTTGGAGTGTTGGTCACAGCATTGACCTCATCAAACATTGCGGTTTTGTCGGAAATCATTGCCACCAAAGGCATTCCGTCTTCATCCACCATGTGCGCACTCTCACGCTTTGGTTTCTTGCATTGGTTAGCCCGATGCCCCGGCTCGTCACAGTTGTAACAAGTCCCTTGGAACGTCTGAGGTTTCTTTTTCACAACCCCTTTCTTTGGTCCAAGGTTGCTAGCCTTTGCTTTCCCTTTGTCCTTTTTCCCCTTACCCTTCGCGCCTTTAGAGGATTGCCCATGCTCAACCAAATTTGCGCTAGCACTAGACTGCGCAAGGCTGCCTTTTTGGGCAATTCTATTGTCCTCTTCAATCCGAAGACGAACAATAAGGTCCTCTATAGTGATCTCCTTTCGTTTGTGTTTAAGATAATTCTTAAAATCAACCCAACTAGGAGGTAACTTTTCAATCATCGCTGCCACTTGGAATGTCTCGCTAAGTGTCATGCCTTCCGCAAAGATGTCATGAAGTATAATTTGGAATTCTTGGACTTGATTCATAACCGTTTTAGAATCAACCATTTTGAAATCCAAAAAACGGGCTACCACAAATTTCTTTGTGCCAGCATCCTCCGTTTTATACTTCTTGTCCAAGGCATCCCAAAGGTCTTTGGAAGTCTTGACATTGTAGTACACGTTATACAATGCATCCGAAAGCCTGTTTAACACATAGCCTAGACAAATGAAATCCGAGTGCTTCCAAGCCTCTACCGCGCTCAGAGCCTGAGCGCTGGTCTCCCCTTCCGCAGGTTGGGGAGCGGATTCAGTTAAGAACCTCGCAAGGTTCATGGTGGTAAGGTAGAAGAACATCTTCTGCTGCCACCGCTTGAAGTGTAGACCCGAGAACTTCTCGGGTCATTCAGCGTGATTGGCCACTGTGGACGCTCCCACAGTGGTGGCATTAAGGGGGGTTCCCGTCACAACATTTGTGGTGTTGTTGACGTTGACATTCTCGGTCGACATGCTTAAAAATTTAAATTAAACTTTTAGTCAAAAATTCTGATTTACGCACAAACCAGAAGGAAACTACTAAATTTTAATTTTACCACAATTTACTGTTTCGGCTTCTAAGTCCAACTTTGAAGACCAAAAACAGAAAATTTATAATTTTTAGAACTTACTAATTGGCTTCTAAGTCCAACTTTGAAGACCAAATCAGAAAGTTTAGCAAATTTTAGGACAAATTCTGAAGTAATCAAAAAATGTTTTCAACCAAAGTAGCTCATTTGAAGATGAAAACAAAAAAAAATTGTTTTTAAAACACAAACTGAGTGAATCAAAACTGGTTTGAATCACCAACCAGAATGGTTTTGAATACACGAACGGTTTTTAAAAATTTGTTTTAAGATTGTAGGAACCGTTCGTGTTATAAAAAATAAATAAACAAATTTTATTACAAGATTACAACTCAGAAAAAGAAAGCTGAAATACTAGAACAATTACAACTTAAATAAATCAAAATACAAGAAATGAGTAGAAGCAGAATGGCTGAGGCACGTGTCCACACGCTTCCCTTAAAACAAATTCCGAGTCTCCCAAGAGTACTCGTTTTGTTTCCCAGGGTACAACAGCCGGAGCAGTAGTACTGCCGGAGTTCGCCTACAACCCGATGTCTACCTTGAAAGCTTGCTGGAAAAAGATCAGAACTGTGGAGAGAAAGTATTAGATGGTGTTGTGTAGCTGGTGATCTTTTGCAGCTGGGTATGGAGCTGTATATATACAGCTCCTAAGTTGAAACAGCCAAAACGAATTAAATGAGAGGTTTAAATTGCATTAAACGTCTTCAATGCAATTTAATACGTCATTTAATTCTCAGTCAAAACCCGTTAACTCGTCAGTTACGAAGCTGGACTGAAACTGTTCTGTCATTCAATGCTGGAAGCTTCTGCGCGCGCGCGCGCGCAAGCCACACTGGTGCGTGCGCGCCCAGGTGTGCACGCCCAAGCGCGGTGCGTCCTCTTGGCTCACTGCCATGCGCGCGTGCGCCACGTCACCGTGCGCGGTGTGTCCTCTTGGCTCAAGTCCATGTGCGCGTGCGCCACGTCACCTGTGAGCCTATACGAGCGCGCCACACAGCCGCGCCGTATTGGCTCATGCTGGTGCGCCGCGCACGACACAGCAGGACCTATGCACCATGCGCTCAACCGCGCGCCTCCGTGCCATGTGTACTCGCGCGCGCATGCGCATGACTGCCACGTCATGCGCCGCATCACCTACCACTTGGTCCTTGCAACCCTTGTGCTCCACCACGCGCACGTGGTCAAAAATACAAAGGCGGCTCTCAAGCGGCTCGCGGCGATGCGAGCGTGCGAAGTGCAAAGTGCGCCATCAAAGCGCCACATTGCGCCTCATCGCCCACGCCACGCGCGCGCGCGAGCGAGTGCGAGTGCGAGTTAGGGTGCTCCGCACCCTTCGCGAGGACACTAGTGTGTGCTTCCATGAAACAACAAGGATGGAGAGTTCCACCTTAAATACCCATTTAGAAATGCGGTTTTAACGTCCATTTGGTGAACTTCCAAATTTCTTAAAGCCGCTATAGCAAGAACCAATCTAATCGAGGTTATGCACTTCACCGGCGAGTTCCACCTTAAATACCCATTTAAGTTCCATCTCTCCTCCTATGTGGGACAAGGTGCTACTTTCCCTTTTGTTTCAGCATTGAATGTTCCAAACACCCAACTTTGAGCATCGATATCTCATTCATCTTAGCTCCGTTTTGGACGTGGTTTAGTTCGTTGCGAAGCTCTCCCAACATAGAACACAAACCTACAAATAAATATATAAAACCCGCTCATTTTATTATATTTATTTCTAGTCCAAAATAGGAAAAAATCATTTTCCTATATTTGTGAAAAATGCTATTTTCACCTATTTTTCCAACAGATACAACAACGGAGGCGGGCGATACAACGTTGATGGACGTGGAGGATACAACAGAGGCCACGGACGTGGAGGGCATGGCAAAGGTCGTGGTGGCCGTGGAGGACATGGAGGATACAACGGTGGTGGTGGTGAAGAGGCAACTGCTTATAAAGAAACTCATAACTGATGATAAGCATATTCGAGCTGGATGAATCTTATATAATTTCATGAGTCGAGTATTATAAGAATGTTTTATCTTGCATCATCAGTACGTACTCCTTATATATGTAATAAATGGCATGACTCCTTGTATGTGTAAAATAAGTGAATAAGAGTGTCCTTTTGAATCCAACTTTATATCATATCCTTATAACAAATGCCTTCGCCATTTTTTAACAATGGGATTTTATAGAATTGACTATCAAGTAAAGATAGAGCCAAAGAACACAAACAATTACATGTTCCTGGGTGGGTTTTTTTAACCAATCCACCCAATACAAATTATATTCACAAACTACAAATAGAATAATTAACAATAGAATCAAAAATTGTTTCCTTCCATTGCTTCTTGATCTGAAAAATGGTTGCATCACGAAATATGTTCATATCACCTATCAAGTCAACTTCCTAATGCCTTGTCACAATTAACTTGATATGGTATTTTCATGAATAAATAACCAACTAAAATACACTTATATAGATACCCATGAATCATTCAGTTATGTGAACAAAACGATTAACTCCAACAATCACACACTTAATTGTATTTTGGTTTCGATACGAGTCGGCTTTTATCTTTTTTGGTATTTTTTACCACCCGCAATGAAACATTGTAACTCGGAACCTTTTGTTTTTAACTAATTTTTATTAGGTTGATACTATTGTAAACATCATTTTATGTTTTGTACATGTACCGAAGTACCGCCTCAAAACGCAGGAAAACCTATATCATAGAATGATAAGAATTTATGCCCCCACGATCCGACCCGACCCGCCCCGCCCCGCCCCTGACCCGAAAGAAATAATATATAACAATGGACAAACGACTCTTAAAAAATTTCCTAACCCCAAGAAAAAAATTTACTGGGTCCACCACTGGCCCGGGCTTTGTTTAGCGATGGTGCAGCCGCTATGATAGTTGGATCGGACCCATTGCTTGATGTCGAAAAACCACTACTTGAGATTGTTTCGGCTTCACAAACTATTGTCTCTGAGAACGAAAGTGTACATGATGGACACCTCAGAGAGGCTGGGCTTATATTTCATAGGTTCAAACTATTGGCACACCAAAGATGTCAATTTGCACACTCTAGGATTTATATACATTGCGTATAGACCTATATGCAGTGTATAGGGTTACATAAAAATCAGTGTCTGACTGAGTTTAGTTCAGGTCTAGCTGCTCCTATACGCTGCATATAGGCATATACGCAACGTATATAAAGGGTGAAAAAGACAATGTTGTATAAATGTTTCTAAAAAACCGACCCTTTATATACGCTGCGTATAGGCCTATATGTCACACCCCAAAAACATTGCAGCGGAAATACAAGCGTGGTGGTGACGGAGGTTGGTACCCATAAAATGTCTTGGTGATCGATGCATTGTTTATTTTGGATAGATTTACTTATTTAAAAGAGTAAACTGCCAAAATGGTCCCTGATGTTTGGTCACTTTTGCCACTTTAGTCCAAAACTCAAACCTTTTGAATCTGGGTCCATGTATTTCAATTTTGTTGTCATTTTCATCCAAAATCAAAATTTGGTTATATTTTTCAGTTAACATACAACTTTTTTTTGTTTTTTCCTCTCTTCTAATGAAGGGTAAAATGGTTAGATTTTTTTAATTCGTTATAATAAAACGTTAAAAGACAATTTTGCCCTTATCTAAAAGGGAGGAAAAAGTCAAAAAAGTTGGATGTTAACTAAAAAATATTACAAGATTTTGATTTTGGATGAAAATGGCAACAAAATTGAAACCACAGGGACCCATATTCAAAAGGTTTAAGTTTTGGACTAAAGTAGCAAAAGTGACAAAATCTCAGGGACCATTTTGGCAGTTTACTCTCTTTAAAAACATAAAGTTTAGAAGTTGCAAACGTAGTCCACAACCATACCATAGTTGTTTTGATCCTTAGGGGTCGTAGTACACACGGTCCCATAACATTTTTTAAAAATGTCCAAACATAATTATTTAATTACAAAAAGTATCAACAACCATATGGCGACATAAGCCAAAATCCTCAAAGCCGAACTCATGTACCTGAAGAACACGTAAAATCAATTGTCAACACAATAGAGGGTGAGTTCACATATCAAATTCATAACAATTTGTGTAAGGAAAAATCTTTCTTATTACAACATTTTAATGATTTAAAACATCCATATATGTTTAAGAAAGTTCATTTTATTTCCTTTGTAAAAGAGTGAATTGCAAGTTTTGTCCTTTATCTATATACTACATTGTAGGCGGTGTCCTTTGTCTTTAAAATTGACAAGTTTTGTACTTAATGTTTACAAATGCTACACGTTATGTCCTTTAACCCTAACCCAGTTAGATTTTTTTTGTTAAATCTGG
This sequence comes from Helianthus tuberosus, assembly GCA_030545235.1. Taxonomy (NCBI): domain Eukaryota; kingdom Viridiplantae; phylum Streptophyta; class Magnoliopsida; order Asterales; family Asteraceae; genus Helianthus; species Helianthus tuberosus. The sequence goes on from CM060442.1 coordinate 39,265,266, forward strand.
TCATGTGAGGGCATATTTATCCTTTTTCCATTAGAGAGAATATTGTGTAAATATTTCATATTTGGGGACTATTGTGCAAAATAAAAAACATGTATATATAAATATAAAAACATGTTTTCTTTCTCTCTCCTCTCTCTTTCTCCTATCTCTCTCTTTAACCAACGGTGGTGGTTGCAGATCTGGTGGTTGGTTCATTCTGGGTTGTTGGTAGTTGATGGCGGCGATGGTGGGTGGTTATAGAAGGTGGTGGAGGGTGGGTGGTTGGTGGTGGATGGTGACGGGACTGTTCGAAATTGAGAAGGGGGTTTTCGTGTGTTGGATGGTGGCAGGTGGGGCTGTGGTTTGATTTCCTATGTTCTGTTGGATGGTGGCAGGGGCAGTAGTGGGCGATGATGGTTGATGGGGCAGTGTTCGGCGGTGATGATTTTGTTCTGACCCAACCCTTGCTGCAACCACCATCGTCTTCTGTAAAGGTATCATGTGAATCATGCTTTGGTGTTTTTCCTCAATTAAATTGGTCTTAAGTTATAACATATGTTTTTCCCCAATAAATTTGAATCGGGAATGTTAGGCTTTGGTGGGCTTGTAGTGGATGAGGTGTCCCACTTTATGATTCTTGTTTTTTTAATTAAGATGAAGTTGTTCAAGATTCTGTAATTTGTTTTTGTTATGAACCTGTTTTGTTGAGATTTGAGGATGTTTGGGCAAGATAACTGACGACGGGCCAATGGGAAATCCCATTTTACCCGCTTTGGGCTGCCTTCATGCGGGCCCAACAAGATATAAGCCCAAATAACAGTTTGCCTTGCTCATTAAGGTTCTCCTCATGAGAAATGAGCGGTAAACTAGTATCAGAGAATGCATGTCACATTTAATGCCTGATAAGAAGAGGATCTTGGCTGGCATTAGTACCTCTCCTGCCGGAACATTAAATGAGGCTGCCATCTTACCGTTAGGGGTCAGACACGTGTCTGAGCTCCTCGAGGACCCCCGGAATCCGTTGGATCACCTCCACAAAATATCTCGCATGTACGATAAGGGCTCGGGATTATATAAGAGCCAAAGAGGATGATTGTTGGATCGTCATGTGACCCTAACGAGTCAATCTGAAGAGTTCAACATCAAAAATCAAAAGCAGAATCAATGAAATTGACGTAACACAGCTTGATACTTTCTAATTATCTTCTCTTATTGATTTCCTGAGCTTTTACAATTCAAATAACAATCCGGCAGCACCTCGGCTCTGAAAACACACACTAATTCCGTTTTAAATGACACGACTTGATCAGGTATTTATAGGCAACTAATTCCGCTTGAAACAACCCAAGCGAGATTTAATTCCTTGCGGAATTAACTCAAGCGGATTTACAAGTTAAGCGAAATTATCATTCCAAATGGAATTACAATTCCAAGCGGAATTATACTTCCAAGCGGAATTATACTTCCAAGCGGAATTACCTATAAATTTCATTTCTCGTTTTGCGTACCCTGATCTATCTAAAAGAATACAAGACTCGATAAAGACGAAGTTAACAAACGTCAGTGCACTAACAGACTCCCCCTTGATCTATCGTTCTCTGCCTTAAATTGTCTGGACATCGTAAAGCATCCTTCAATTCTTTTATCTTCAAACTCCCCTTTAAATGTTGATCCAGAATTCTGACTCCCCCTTTCGAAGACTCTCCCTCACGATAAGCTGGAACTTAAATTCTGGTTCAAACTTTGACACATTTCTTTGCCATGGGGATCTTGACTCCTGTTTCCTGTTTCTCAAACATATAACATTATAATCTATTCTCATTTAAACATCTTTTATTATTTATCAGTTTTAGAAATCAACTTAAGTATTCAGGTCCAAATTAATGACCCTGATTACTCAATTTTGTCTACCAAGTCCAACTTAATGACCTTGATTGACTTGAGACAAATCACACTGACAATTTGTTCAACTTTGTTCAAACAATTTTCTGAAATTTACAAGTTTCAAATTAATGAACTTGTTTTAACTTTTCAATTTTCAAGTTTAACATATTAAACTCACAACTCATCATCCAGCACAGAAACTTTCCTACATCTGCATCAATTCGAATCTGAAGATCAGCTTTCCACTTTGGTTTGTTGGAAAATAAAGCAGAAATGTAAAATCTTTTTGGATTTTTAATAAAGTTTCTATGCTAGAAAATGAATTACAGAAATAAAATGCAGTAAATGTAAACTATTTACAAACATATTTTTGGTGAGCGTGTTAGGGAATCATATCAGCTATTCGACAAGTCACAAGTACCGTTAAGCTTTAATTACATATTCAGAATTAAACAATTCACTTAGATTGTCGATATACTGATCCACTTAAATTCTCACACAGATTTCAATCTGTCCAGGATACTTATTAGGTGTATTAAGAACTTAAACTCATTCATGTATCCCACCTCTTGAATATACTCCCGTATCCAGATCCCAATATTCAGTCTTACAGGTGAGTATACCACAGATGATATCTGTAAAGGGGTTAAATTGCGAAGAACCATGAGAGCTCTGGTCAGAACTTCCGTTCAGCAGAGAGATGACGGCTTCGACTTTTGGTGTGTCCCCTTTAGAGGATCTTTTTTCCAACAGCACATGATTAGCATTTTGCAATGTTTTATCATTTTTTATGCTGAGGGCGGTGCTATATTTCAAGCAAGCGGTAAAGTATTATACGGGGACTAGGCCATTGCTTCCGCAAAATCAGAAGTCCCGGGATAATACCCCAGATATCACTGAGTATAAAGACCTAGTATCTCAGAAAGAGGGATCCTTCAAACAAGATTTAAGGGGTTACCTATATATCCAAGTAGTGTTCCCCACGAAATAAGTAAGTAAAGATTTAGGTTTATATCCCGAACAAACCTACTAAATGTGTAAAAAAATAAGTAAGTAAAGATTTAGGTTTATATCCCGAACAAACCTACTAAATGTGTAAAAACCTATCGGCACATCATCAGCGAGACTGTTTAAGACTTTTTAGACTTTACATATCTTTAGCATACTGTAACTGTCAAGCCAATGTACTATCATTTTCCCTTTTTACACAAGCTCTTTTCTGGTTTTCTATTGTTTTTGTATTTTGAAAATATCTCTTGTTTTTGGATTTTTGAAATTTTTTACTGTTTTTGTATTTTCTGAAAATATTACCCTATACTCTCCCCCTAAATACCAAAACAGGTAAAAAATCGACAAACCATTGCAGATTGATTCTCAACATCATCTACAGTGTCTCCTTCATCAACGCTAAGAATCTCCTCCAACATCGATAAAAGCTTCATACCGTTCAGCTTTAGCAAATATTGAAAACGAGTTTTATCAAATGCTTTGGTATGTAAATCAGCTTTTTGCTCGTCAGTGTGGGTTTTCTTAATTCGTATCAACTTCTTCTCGAAACAGTCGCGAATGAAGTGATGAGGAATTTCAATGTGGTTCGTTTTAGCGTGATGAACATGATTTTTAGTAATGTTTATTGCTGCCTAATTATCAACAAAGATAGGGGTGTTAAAAAATTGCAAACCGTAGTCGCGCATCTGTTGCTGGATCCACAAGATCTGAGAGCAGCAACTGCTAGCAGATACATACTCAGCTTCACATGTGGATAAAGCCACATAGGTCTGCTTCTTGCATTGCCAGGTGACCAATCGTGGTCCGAAAAACTGGCACCCCGCTGTTGTTGATTTAGCGTTGACTTTGCAGCATCCGAAATCGGAATCGGAATACCCTTCGAGCATGAAATCGCCTTCTCTTGGATACCACAACCCCAATGATGGAGTTCCTTTCAGGTAGCGTAATATCCTTTTCACAATCACCATATGCGAAGCTCTCGGGTTAGACTGAAATCTTGCTGCGAGGCAGGTTGGATACATGATATCGGGTCTTGAAGCTGTCAAGTACATCAGCGATCCGATCATGGAACGATACATCGTTTCATCTACCTTCTCTCCGGTAAGATCAGGGTTTATCCCATGGTTCCTCGCTAATGGGGTGGAAGCCGGAGTAGATCCTGACATCCCAAATTTCTCCAGGATATCATGAATGTACTTCGTTTGATGTATGGATATTCCTTTGGGTAGTTGATCAACCTGCAGTCCCAAGAAGAATATCATCTCACCCATCGATGACATTTCAAATTTCTGCTTCATAACTCGTTCAAAATCTTTGCACAGATTTTCATTTGTTGACCCAAATATGATGTCGTCCACGTATATTTGAACTATCAGAAGATGTCCGTCGACCTCTTTGGTGAAGAGAGTGGCATCCACTTTTCCACGGATGAAGCTGTTGGCTAGCAGGTGTTGAGACAATGTCTCGTACCAAGCTCTCGGGGCCTGGTGTAAACCATACAGCGCTTTATCCAGCAAATAAACCTTGTCTTTGTGGATTGGATCGGTGAAGCCCGGTGGCTGTCCGACATATACCTCCTCTTTTACCTTCCCATAGAGAAACGTCGATTTAACATCTAGCTGATAAACTTTAAAACCTTTCCAAGATGCAAATGCAAGGAAGATTCTGATCGCTTCAAGTCTAGCAACTGGAGCATACACTTCAGTGAAATCTATGCCCTCCTGCTGACTGAAACCCTGGACTATGAGTCGAGCTTTGTTACAGATAATAACCCCTCTATCGTCTCTCTTACACTTGAACACCCACTTGGTGTTTATCTTCCTGTGACCATCAGGCAAATCTACTAACTTCCACACTCCCAACTACTTCTCAAACTGACTCAACTCTTCTTGCATAGCATTGACCCAAGAATCTTCAGTTAACGCCTCTTTGTATGTTCTCGGTTCGATCTGCGAAATAAAACAACTTAGTAAAAACTCAGTTTGTAAAGAAGCAACTGTAGAATAAAAACAAGTAAGCCCTTAGTCAATTTGTCTTCTAGTGCGAACGCCTGATTGTAATTCTCCAATAATCAACTCCTCTGGATGGTATGAAAGAGTTCTCGGCATCACCTCGCCTGGAACATCTACTTCGCCTTCCAAATTTGTAACATTCTGATTTGCACCTTGTTTATTGACTGGAATTGTTTGACTTGAAATTTGGATCTGCTCCCCCTCAGAATCTGAATCACCATGATCGAATATCGGTCTATCATCAGATTCTAGATTATCATTGACTTCCGTCTGATAGTCAAGAGATTGTTGAATATCATCATGTTCGCCAGCATTACTTGGACCTGCTTCATCATCGTTCGAAGCTTGTCGTTGACGAATATAAGTTTCTGCTGGGAATCTTTCCTGCGATTCTTCATATTCTCTCAAAATATCTAACTCGTCAAAGAAATCTGGTTCTTCTTTAATCATGTCAAATGAATCCCACAGAGTATCGTAGTTAAAGCGCCCTGAGTCGCCTGGGTTCTACGGTGGGATTGTATAGCCTTGACATTCAACATTGTGTGCTTGAATAATCCGCTTCAAGCTTGGAACAAAGACTCGCTTTAACGGACTTGAGTAACCCACAAATATTCCTTCAATGCTCTTTGCACCAAATTTCCCAAAAGGCTCTAGAACTGTGCAGGGAGACCCAAATGGTTCTAAATACTTCAGGTTCGGTTTGCGGTTATTGATCAGCTCGAAACATGTCTTGTTGAATTTCTTTACAGTGAGAACCCGGTTGAGTGTATAGCAAGCGGCTGACACTGCTTCTGCCCAAAAATTGAATGGTAATTTCGAATCAGCAAGCATCGTCCTGGCCGTTTCAATTAGCGTCATGTTCTTTCGTTCAGCTACCCCATTCTGTTGCGGAGTGTAAGGAGCACTAAATTCTTGCAATATACCTCTCTCATCGCAATACTCTTCCATCTTGTTGTTCTTAAACTCAGTACCATTGTCACTTCTGATTCGAGTTTGGTACAAATTTTCAATTTTTCTGAACAACGCCATCAAACTTTCAAATGTCTCATCCTTTGTTTTCAAAAATGATACCCACGAAAATCTCGAATAGTCGTCAGTTACTACTAGACAATAGAGATCTCCCGTTATACTTTTGATGTTCACTGGACCAAAAAGATCCATATGAAGTCTCTCTAACGGTCTTGAGACTGAGTTCACTTTCTTTTGAGGATGTGATTTCTTCTTTTGCGTGCCTTTGATGCAGCTAATGCACTCCCCTTCCAGATGAAAACCTTTCACATGAACACCAGTAACTAAGTCATTATGCACCAGGTGATTCATTTTTCTTAAGTGAATATGGCCCATCTTTCGATGCCATAACTTTGACTCTTTTTCCGTTGCTCTTGACATAAACAGTGAGCCTGACCCGTGGTAGTAGTTGCTACGCTCATGTCCAACACGTACAGATCATTCACTCTGGGCGCTCTCATGATAACCCACTCTTCGGGAACAACAAATCCTGGTTTCAAGATTAAACATTCTTTGTCTGTAAAGTGCGTTGTATACATACGATCACAAATCTGAGATATGCTTAGTAGATTGTTTTCAAGCTCGGTGATGTAGTTCACTCTTTCAAACGTAACAATACCATTCGTTAAAGTTCCTTCACCAACTATTCGACCACCTTGATTGCCTGCAAATCCCACATAACCTCCATTAAACCCACGAACATCGTACAATAGGGTTTTCTTCCCCGTCATGTGCCGAGAAGCTCCACTATCCATAATCCAATGTGAAACGGATCTCGGAAGCTCCTGCACATATCACAGACACTTAGTTAGAAGTTGATGCTACCCAAGCCTCTTTTGACTCGGGTAACTTGACATTTAAATGAGTTTTTGCAATGTAAAGTGGAGGAAAATTCTTGTCATTCATCTTTAAGCTCTCCTCAGACCCAATCTCAACCTTTTTGTATAAAAAGAAATCATTTTGAGAAGGTTGACCAGATGATTGGTCTTTCTTTGAAACATCTTTCTTCTCAGAAGTGATAGACTCATGTTTTTCAAGTTTCTCATTGTAATCCAAAGGAACATCTATCTTTACCGGAGTGGTAGAAGACGATTGTTTTTCTTTCTCAGAAACCTTTGGTTTTGGAGAACTTGATTTCTTTTCAACTAATTTTGGCTTCCATGCTTGTTGAGGTGTAACAAACCTTTTGTAAAATTTGTCATTTTTAGTTACCACGTTTTTAACAGATTCAGTTTTGACTTTGGTGTTTTCATTTTTCAAAACTTTCTTCTCAACAACCATTGGAGCTTTGCCTTTAGCATCAGCTTTCCTTTTCTGAATCTCAACAACTTCAGACTTAGGCTTAAAGTTGGTGCACTTTCGTGCAATGTGTCCAACTTTGTTGCACTTAAAGCATGTACGAGTATCAGTTACCCGACTTGTGCCTTCGGTCTGAGGCTGTGAGGCCTTTTCCTCAAAGAACACTTCGTTTGATTTTGAAAAAATCTCAGATTCTTGCTCGGAATGAGAACTCGAGCTTTTTACAAACACCTTTTTCTCAATAAATTTCTTGTTTTGGAAATTTCTTCTTTGATTTTTCTTACCACCCTGATAACCACCCGACCATTTGTTTTGATTGTAGTTAGAAAAACGTGGCGGTATAATAGGCTTTTTGTAGTAAGATTTATCTTTTTCAAAATTCAATTGTCTCTTAGCACGTTTCAAACCTTCAAGTTCAGATACATCAATTTCGACCAATTTAAACACATTTTACAATTTGTCCACATTCACATTCTCCAACGGAAAATCACGATCCGAATACAACTTATCCGATCCTGCCATCTTGTACATCACAAGATGTGGTTCTTCACTTAAGTTGTTTTTGGATTTTGATTTTGGAATATAATTGTCAAAAAAAAAAAACATTCATCATTCTCAGTAGTGTCACTTTCAGACTTTAAAACATTTTCAGCCATACTTTTAACAATTTCAGACTGGACACTATCTTCATCAGATGATGAAGTGAATGTGACATCAATTGTGTCTGGAAGTTTAACTTCATTTTCTTCTTCATCATTTACCAACCCGGATTTCTTCTTTGAGAAATTGTTTAACACTGGTGGTGGAACCTGGTGAAACCCAACCCCGGTTCCATCAAAGTATACATCTTCGCCGACTTTGTTCTTCCCAATTCGTTTAGGAACTATATGTTGAAGAACAAAACTTGCGGAGCTGTAACTGTTCTGTTTCAACTGAATGCGTTCATTTTCAATTTTAACTTCTTGAAACTGAAGCTTCAACTTAGCAATCTCATCCAGTTGTTGGTTGATTAACTCTTCTTTAATCCTAAGAACACCTGTCAATTGAACATTTTCTTTGTATGTCTTACCATTTCTTTCATCAGAATCTTTAACCGTTCGTTTTAGCTTCTCAAAATTTTATGAAACTTGACGATTTTCATGAATTAGCTTTTCGTTTTCTTTCCTAATTCTTTCTACTTCAATTTTATCATTTTTGATTTTCTCAGTTAATTCTTTTACTCGATCATTTGAAGCTTTTAGCATTTTGTCACGGTTTAAGATTTGATCTTCAACGTCTCTGACTCTTTTTGTCAGTTTTTTCGATCTTTTCACCGTTGTGGTAAGCAATTGTACTACAAACCTTGTAGTCTTTCATGCAATTTTTGCAATCGCTCTCAGTTTTAACTTTCTTACCTGACTCATTGTTATCATCATTCTGACTGACATTGTTTTTGGACTCAGTGCCAGAACCAGAAACTACCTCTAGTTCTTTCGCAGCAAATACTTTGTCAGCCATCTTCTTCAAATTCTCAGCAGTAAACTCTTGTGACGTGTCAATAATCCCATCATCAATTTTCTTTGGCTGCTGCTCTTTCTCCTTTTCTTTCTCTTTTTCTTCAGCTTCTCCTCCTCCCCACCATTCTCTCTATAAGGCTTCTTCTTCTTCTTCAGCAACTTGTTTGGTGAGAGTTTCTACATCAATGGTCTTTGAATCAATAGCTATGTTACCATTTGGATCTAGATAACATTCTCTATCAGCATCCCATCTTTTTGCCTTCTTTGCTTCATTATAAATCTTAGACATTCTAACCATTCTGTCCATGGCTTTCGCCTTCCTGTTGATGTATTTCTCTTGTTCATTTCTGCTATCTTTGAAAGGAACAACTTTTGTTACAAACGCATAACCTACTGCATCCTCCTCCGGTAACACATCACTCCAATCGTATCCCTCATCATCATGAATAACAGCAAGAGCTCTTGATTTTTCTTTGGGGGTATCTTCAAGCTGTTTCATTCTGGGAGGTTCAGATTTGTTCTGATGATAAATTGCTCTTTTGTAGTAATCTTCTCTGAATGGATTTGCAGTATCATCAGCAGGTGCGTTTCGACATTGACGTTTAAAATGTCCCTTTTGTTTACATCGGAAGCACGTGACCTTTGATTTATCAAAACCCAGTTTGGTGGAAGGTCCACCAATAGAATGTCTGCCTGTAATCTCCATGAACCTTTGAGCTCGTCTAACTGCACTAGCCATACACCACCTGATATCAATCAACTCCATCTCCTCTGGGTCAATCTGATCATAATCCTCCTTGGTGAGGTTTGTGTTTCCAATCTTGCCCGCAACAAGGCTTTCGTATGACTCTAGAACAGACGCTAAAAACACCATTTGCTGTTTGGCGGATTCCTCACTAAAGTTTTGTGCATTCTTCAGATCCACAGCAATATTACATTGAAACAAATTCTTTGAAGCTGATTGTTGTTGTTGACTTGCACCAGTTGATGATGACCCTCCATGATAGCCGCTGCTTGGACTTTCTTGATTTGACTTGTTAGAACTTTCAGTTGAGAAAGCTGTGTTAAGAGACACATTCTTCGGGATCATATTTCCTCGGTAATACAATTCAACATTCTGCTGATATGAGGAATGATTGACTTTGAATGATTTCTTGAGTTCCAGCTCATGACTCTCCAGTCTTTCAATTAACAGATCAACCGTTAGTTTCTCCGACTCGATTGTATTCTACAGCATCAAAGCAAAGTATTGCCAGTCTTTCTCATCCGGCAACGAGTCAAACAATTTGTCAACCAATTCTTCTCGAGAATAAATGATTCCATGTCTTGCCAGCTCCATCTTCAGATGTCCAAATCTTTCAATCATCTTAGATACAGATTCATTTTTTAAACAGCCAAATAGATCAAATTCTTTTCGTAACAACTTCTTTTTGTTTTTGACTATCTCAGCACTACCCACACATTTTACTCTCAATTTCTCCCATAGATCTATTGAATTTGTGTACTCAATCAACGCTATTATATTGTCTCTCACAGACTGATGAATCAATGCAATGCACTTTTGTTCAGCAACATATCTGTCTATCTCCTCATTTTCTATCAAATTTTCAAAATCCGATCTTCCCATAACAAAACCATTCTTTAACATCTTCCAACTGGGATATGCAAACGCTTTTAGCCATTCTTCAAACTTTTTAGACCATTTATTGTAATCTTCAATCGCCATCAACTTGGGAGGTTTGTTGTATGTCCCATAAGCACTCTCTACACTTAATGCATCAAAAAGAGTTTTCCTCACACTCGGAGCGTTCTCATTAGTGTTGTTTGACGTGTTGTTTGAAGTATCATCTCCATTGTTTCCAGCAAAAGCAAACATGTCACTGAAAGGATTCATAAACTCATCCATCTTTACGTATTTGAAACAATCAACAAACACTTAGAAATATTTTTGGTTTTTAAGTTTTTCAGGCGAAATCAGTTCGAGCGAAATAGCTCAAACAGAATTAACTTTTCACATGAAATAACCTTTCAAACGAGATTACCAGTTCACGCGAAATACCTACTCAAACGGAATTAGGTATTTCAAGCGAAATTAAGCCAATTGAAGTGGAATTAGCTACTTTGATGCGGAAATAGTAATTTCGTTTGAACGTTTCAAACGAAATTAGATCTCGTTTGAAATTGACTGCACTTTTCAAGCGAAATTAGACCCAATGTGTAATTCCGTGTGGAATTACAATGAAAATCTCAAACGGAATTATGATGACGTCATTTTGTCCGAACAGTTTTTCAAGCGGAATTAGCAGTTTTATCAGATTTAAGTCGAATTAAGGTCCAATTCTTTCAAGGATTAGTTAAACCTATGTTTCGCTTATAATATGTGAAAATCAAGCCATTTTGACCGTTAAATTTTGTTCAAATCAGAAAAGAAAGAGTAGAAGTAAGAGAATCCGATGAAATCAAGCTAAATTAGTATGAACTCCTCGTCCTGAGCTCTGATACCACTTGTTGGATCGACGTGTGACCCTAACGAGTCAATCTGAAGAGTTCAACATCAAAAATCAAAGGCGGAATCAATGAAATTGACGTAACACAGCTTGATACTTTCTAATTATCTTCTCTTATTGATTTCCTGAGCTTTTACAATTCAAATAACAATCCGGCAACACCTCGGCTCTGAAAACACACACACTAATTCCGTTTTAAATGACACGACTTGATCAGGTATTTATAGGCAGCTAATTCCGCTTGAAACAACCCAAGCGAGACTTAATTCCGTGCGGAATTAACTCAAGCGGAATTACAAGTTAAGCGAAATTATCATTCCAAACATAATTACAATTCCAAGCGGAATTATACTTCCAATCAGAATTACCTATAAATTTCATTTCTCGTTTTGCGTGCCCTGATCTATCTAAAACAATATAAGACTCGATAAAGACGAAGTTAACAGAAATCAGTGCACTAATAATGATCATAAGGCAGATGGAAGGTATCACATTAAAAGCTCTCTCATTTACTCCTCTCTCAATTATTCCGACCAATATTCGCATACATTAATCACACACACACATTTATTGGATTCACACCTTAGAGGAAACATTCCGGTGATCACACTCATCAGAATAGACTCCTCTAACTCTCCGGCAAGTTTACTTACTCTCACACCGGAGCTTGGTCACGGATCCCCCTCCCGGGGCCCTCCGTGACGAGGCTACGGTTTAATTTTTTGTAGCAACGAGGACCGGGGTATCTTGACGTCAACGAAGATCCATTGAACGTCAGCATGGATTTGGGTATTCGACATTGGCGCCATCCGTGGGACCTCAGTCTGATTGGTGTTCCCACTCTGAAACTCCGACGTTGAGATAACCCGTTTGACAAGAAACAACATGGCTACTCCACCCAGTTCACGTACCATCCAGACGGTACAAAGCGACCATGATAAGGTCATAGTGGAAGATATAACTCATGAGGAAGAAAACGAGAATCAAGTGGAAATTCTGGAAAGGGAAGAGACCATCACTTCGGATTTCGTTGCCATGCACAAGGAGAAACTAATAAAGTGTCTCGAGGATTTAGAAAGACAAGAAAAGCTTGACAGCCTCAGGGCAAGACTGTCCTTCGACACACCCTCTAATCAGGAGGGGGGGGGGATTTGCAAAACAAAAGCAGTGGGAATGACCCACTTGAAACTTTCATGACGGCTCTTAGGCAGATGTCCTCGGAAGAAAGGGAGGATCTCATCATGGGAAAGGGACCAAAAGGAAAAGAAAAAGAAAAGGAAAAGGAAAACCAAAGCAATAGTGGTCTGAATCAACCCTACCTCCCACGGGACTTGGCCGAGATCTCAAAGTTCACCAGGAGGATTGCAGAAGCACCCATGCCCCCTAAGACGAAGCTACCTCCAAACTTCGACCGGTGCGATGGAACGAGAGACCCTAAGGACCATCTCCATGCCTTCAGGGGAGCAGGACAATTGGGGCAGTGGCCCATGCTAGTTTGGTGCCATATGTTTGTGCAGACCTTGACGGAGGGAGCCAGGCTCTGGTTTGACAGCCTCCCTCCAGGAGGGATCGGCAGCTATGAAGAGCTAAGTGAAAAGTTCCTGAGAAACTTTGGTCTGCAAAGAAAAGTGGTCAAGAACCCGAACGAAATTATGCACATAAGGCAGAGGGACAATGAGTGAATAAACCAATACATGGAGAGGTTTGTCAAGGAGAGTATGAACATCAAGGACGTCCCGGAGGTCATGAAGATCAGCAGTTTCATTAACGGGTTAAAACATGCACAACTATGCGAGAATCTGGGAGAAGAGTTCCCACATTCGTTTGACAACCTCATGGAGAAAGTCAGAGCCTTCATCAGGGGCAAAGACACGGTTAGCAAGGCTAAGGAGATGGACACCCAACCCCGGAGGGTCGCCCCGGCTGCAAAGCCTCCCGAAAAAGGTACACCTTACTCAAGAAAACATGCTTTTAATAGAATGATGCACGATAGGACGAGGACCTCGTATTCCCCATACAGGCCTTAGGGGAGAGGGTCATCCCCCTATTCTGACAGCTTCACCCCTCTCACCAAAACCCCAAGTGAAATACTGGACACTAAGAGGGTGAAGCACTCCTTCCCAAGACCACCACCCATAAAACCTGGGCCAAAAGCACAACCGAATGAATATTGTGATTTCCACTAAGGATTTGGTCATAAGACTGATTATTGCATGTATCTAAAAAGGGAAATAGAGGTCGCGGTAAAAACGGGTAAACTGGCCCATTTGATTAAAGAGATTAAGGAAGGTGGGGGGGACCGCAAAGGGAAAGATGCGAGGGAGCCTGGAAGGGCAGATGTAGATATGATTCGAAGGAGAAATGAATTTAATAATACCAGGAGTGTAAAGGCCAGAATTATGGGCTCCCCGGACCGCATGAAAGCTCCCATCTTGATGCCACACCAGGAGGACAACGAAGTACAGCGACTCCCCCTTAACATCTCAGCCATAATAGCTGGCCACAAGGTGGCCAGAATACATGTGGATGTGGGATCCGGGGTAGAAGTAATCTATGAGCACTGTTTCCTCAGATTTGACAGGGACGTGAGAGATAGACTTGAGGATGACTCCATCCCCCTAGTAGGTTTCAATAACAGTGTGTCACACCCCCTAGGAAAGATCAGACTCCCATTTACAGTTGGGGTAGGGGATCGAGTCCGAACTATAAACCTGACCTTCACGGTAGTCCGGGCACCTTCCAAATACAATGCAATCCTAGGAAGACCTGGGATCGGAGATCTGCAAGCACAGGCATCAACCCCGCACGGAGCCCTAGTGTTCCAAACGCCAAAAGGCTTAGCTTGGGTAAAATCTGCATATGAAGTAATTTCCTCCGTGTCCGAAGGAGAAGCATCCGAGAAATCCCAAAAAGATGGGTTCGAAGAGTGGGTGCTTTGTGATAGATTCCTGGAACAGACGGTCAAAGTAGGAAGTCTCCTAAGTGACAAGTGCAAGAGTGCTCTCAAGGAACTGCTCCTTCTCAACATAGATGTGTTCGCATTTCAACATGGGGATATGACAGGAATCCCAAGAAGCTTAACCTAACACCGACTCAATACATACACCTGGCCAAAGCCAATAAAACATAAAAAACGGAGCATGGGTCCCAGTAAGAGGAGGGCCGCCCGTGAAGAAACCAGGAAGCTGCTTAGAGCCGGAATAGTAAGGAAGTGAAGTATCCATCCTGGGTTGCCAACCCGGTTATGGTCCAGAAAAAAGACGGGGGATGGAGGACGTGCATTGACTTTCAAGATTTGAACAAAGCATGTCCCAAGGACTGCTACCCCCTCCCAGAAATAGACGTCCAAGTGGACTCCTTATCCCAATACCCCCTGAAGTGCTTCTTGGATGCCTACAAAGGGTACCATCAGATACAGATGTCAATAGAAGACGAGGAAAAGACCGCCTTCATCATAGACGAAAGGACGTTTTGCTATACTAAAATGCCCTTCGGACTAAAAAATGCGGGTGCCACCTATCAAAGGTTCATGAATGCCCTTTTCAAGGAACAACGGGGACGAAACCTGGAGGTATATGTTGATGACATTGTTATCAAAAGCTTGACCAAAATGGCCATGATAGATGACATAGCCGAGACCATCCGAACCATGCAAGATGTGAATATGAAGTTGAACCCTGGGAAATGTTACTTCGGGGTAGAGGAAGGCAAAAATTCCTGGGAGTAGTAGTCACTAGGGGAGGAATCAAAAGACATTCAACAGCTGAATGGAAGGTTAATCACCTTGACCCGTTTTTTGTCAAAGGTAGCTGACAGGACCCTTCCCTTCCCTTCATGAAGGTACTGAAGGACTGCCTCCAAACAGACAGGTTTAGATGGACCTCTGAGGCAGAAACTACTTTTCGAGAAGTGAAGGATTATATTTTTAAGCTCCCAACTCTAGCCACTCCAGTACCCGGGGAAGATCTGCTTCTATATTTGTCAGCTTCAAAGACAACCATAAGTGCGGTTATGATGGTAGAACGGGAGGGGAAGCAGATACCAATATACTTCATCAGCAGGACCCTCAAGGGTCCTGAGGAACGCTATATGCCCCTGGAGAAGTTAGCTTTAGCTGTCGTTTTCGCATCCCGGAGACTCGGGAGGTACTTCCAGGGACACAAGGTTACCCTAATGACAGATCAACCCCTCTAGAAAGTGCTAAGAAGGTCGGAGCTGTCGGGACGGCTGGCTAAATGGGCAGTCGAGTTAGGAGAACACTCCTTGGAATTCACAGCTAGAACTACCGTGAAAGGGAAAATACTAGCCGACTTCTTAGCAGAGGTCCCTGAGGATGAAGAAAGGGAACTTTTAAAGCGGGAAGCTTTAGAAAAGGAAGAGAAAGAGAAGGAGGATGAGGCAGTGTGGAAGTTGCTCACAGACGGGGCCTCCAGCGAAGAAGGTAGCGGGGCAGGCATTACGCTGATCAGTCCTGAGGGGGTTGAGCTAACCTATACCATCAGACTGGACTTTGAGAATACCAACAACACCGTAGAATATGAAGCCCTTTTAGCAGGGATGAGGGTAGCCAAAAAGATGAAAGCAAAGCATGTGGAAGCTAGCACTGACTCACAACTAGTGGTCAAACAATACCAAGGAGAGTATAAGGCTAAAGAGAACACCATGGCTCGGTACGTGGCGAAGGTAAAAGAAACAGCCGAAGCATTCCAGACCTTTAAGCTAGAATACATCCCCCGCGGGAGAAACAGTAAATCTGATGCCCTCAGTAAGCTGGCCTCTGTGGCATTTGACCATCTAGCAAGGGAAGTCAAAGTGGAAGTCCTGGCCTCCCCCTCCCTCGGCACAGAAGAAGTAGCTGCGGTCGAAAATGCATAATAGACATGGATGACACCAATTGTAAAGTTCCTCAAGGATGGAACGCTACCTGAGGGAGATTGGGCAGCCAGGAAGGTGAGAGTCAAAGCCTTACAATATGAGTTGGTCAATGAAGAACTGTATCGAAGATCATACCTGGGCCCATCCCTGAAGTGTGTTGACACTGAAGAAGCTAAATATGTAACCAGGGAAATACATGAGGGGATCTGTGGAATGCATTCGGGGCCAAGGACGGTAGTTGAAAAGGCAATGAATGCGGGATTCTATAGGCCTCAAATGTACGAAACAACTTCTGAAGAGATCAAGAGATGTGACAATTGCCAGGTTCATGCACCTATGACACATTGCCACAAACACCCCATGATACCTGTTTAAACGTCGTGGCCTTTCCAAAAGTGGGCCATCGACATTATCGGACCATTCCCAGAAGGTCCAGGAGGGGTCAAATACGTGGTGGTTCCCATCGATTATTTTACTAAATGGTTAGAAGCAAGGCCCTTGGCAAAAATAACCGGGGAGCAGATGAGACAGTTTGTATTAGACAACATTATCTGCAGATATGGTGTCCCATAGGAGCTCGTGAGTGACAATGGCGTACAATTTGCTGGAAAACCCTTCAGACCCTGGTGTGAGCAAATGCACATACACCAAGTGTTCACTTCCATCATGCACGCCCAGAGTAATGGACTAGTAGAAAGAGCAAATCAAAGCGTTATCAAAGGGATGGAAGGGAGACTCGGAAGAAAACAAAAAGATGGCTGGAGGAATTGCCATTTGTGCTATGGGCATACAGGACCACCCCTAAGGACTGCAACGGGGAGACTCCTTTCAGCTTAACTTACGGGACGGAGGCTGTCATCCCGGCTGAAATAGGATCCCCAACTGCCAGAATGAAGCTCAGGGAGGCCGAAAACGAGCAAGACCTCCAGATGAACCTGAATCTGCTTGAAGCGAGAAGGGAAGTTGCAGCAGTCCGGGAGGCTAAGTACAAAAAGCAGCTTGAAAGCTATTACAATGCCAAGATGAAGAAACTTAGCCTCGTGCCGGGGGATTTGGTCCTATGGGCAAATGAAGCCAGCCTACAGGAGAGCACCGGAAAGCTAGGACCCAATTGGGAAGGCCCTTACCGGGTTATATGGGCAAACGACAAAGGAAGTTGTAAACTAGAAACGCTCCAAGGCAAGGAGGTCCCCAGGACATGGAACCTCATGCAACTTAGGAAGTATCACGTATGAGGGGTTTATCCCCTAGGTAAAACGACTAGGGAGCCACTTTTGTAATAATTAACTATTAATCTGGGGCATACCCTAAGAAAGAATCTTTTGTAAGAACTTGTGCTGGGAAGTTTAGTCCCCAAGAAACGAATGACAAATGGACAACTAACTTGTCCCCTTTTGGCAAAATAACAGGTATTATATCTAGGCAAACGTGCCCAGAAACACTATAAGCCTAACCAATAAACAAACACACGTGTACGAGGTATATCAAACATACCAAAAGCTCAGACGTGGGGAAAAATAGGGTCTAGCTAACCCAAAGAAAACGGACAAGCAAACCAACAACATAATCTCACATTATAAACTTGTCCAGCGATTGGCCTCGAACAAACAATCCTGGTTTATCAAACAAACCATAGGTACCATACACTTCTGTAAACGAACTACAAAAAGAAGTATTTCTTTATTTATTTACAAAATAAATATACAAAGGGAAACCTTACTAACTTTGGCAAAAAACAACTAACATACAAGGCAACAAACACAATAAACTTGACAAACAAGACCAAAGCACAGCTTCTTGCAAAACAGCCCAAAGGTCTTCAGGAAAGTGCCGGCTTGATCCTTGGCAAGGGCCCCTGCAGCATAAAAAAGCACAACAGAAAACAAGCAAAAGACAAGATAACAACATACAGTCATAAGTTATATGATTAGGTACTTAGGAGAACCCCTACACGAAGGTCCTGCTTCCAAACACCAAAAAAGTTTAAAGTATCCTAGGGTAAGCAATTATCCGGATTACAACCATATCGAAAAGAGGTTAATGTTTAGAAATCACTGGGGACCACCCCCAGACAAAGACTGTGGAGACGAAGGACCAGCGGAGGAAAACAGGGCTTTCAATTCATCTATCGATATCATGGGAAGCTCCAGGATCTTCCTGAGAATGGCCGGGGTCTTACTCCCAAACTCCTCGTCCAGCTTAGATAACCTCTTTTTAGCTTTGGAGCTGTAAAGCGGAGTCTCCTTCCTGCCCAGACCCTGAGCAGAGTAAATATACCCATCCTTCAGCCCAGCCTGGTAGCCGACATCCCGGTATGCCCTATACACCTCCTCCAAGCCACTTTTGAACTCCTCTGACTAAGAGACAACAGTAAGGAAGGCTCTAAAGCCTTTAGTGATTAACCAATGTTTCTCCTTAGACAACCGCTGGTTATCATCAGAAGTTATCCCATAATCTGCATACATAGTATTCAGCTGCTCCTGAGAAACGTAGCCGACCTCCTTCAGATGCTTTAACTCAGCGGCCAACTCTTCCTTCTCCTCTACCAACACCGCCATCTCCCTTTCCCAGGCTCGTTCCCTTCGCTCCAACATGACTCCAGCACCCTGGGCAAAAAACATCATAAAGAATCCAAAAACAGTTGGAAACTAAAAAGGGGGGGGGGGGAGAAAGGCTATGTACCTTCTCCTCTTGCAACTTTCTCTCAGCCTCGACCACTTGACATCTAAGCTCGGCAGCAACAGATTGGGAGGTCTTGAGTTCGCCCTTGAGTTCTTCATTCACCCTCCTCAAATCGTCAACCCACTGCAGCATGCCGGCACCCCTGAAAAAACTCTCACAGACCGACATGCTGTACTGATCCTCAAAAAGATCGTCCCTCAAGGCAGAATTCATGAATCTATGGGAGGGAGGAACAACATGACTCAAAAAATCCCTGGCAGTTTCAGGGGTCCCTATCACCGAAGAGTGAGTTATTTTCCACTTAGGGACATAGGTGAAAGGGATAGCATCAGCAAACAGGGGAGCCAAAGGGGACCGATGAGCAAAACCCTCAGATTGAGTGGGTTTACTGGTCCCAGTAGCATGACGAGGAGAGAGTTCAAAGGCTGAGGCAACATGAGCTATGCTTACTTCCGGAGTCTTATCCCGAACACGGGAAGAGGAGGGACCAGTAGGAATCTCTATTGGATCATGAGAACTCCCCTACTCAGACAAAAAGAGAAAAAAGAACATAAAAAATCTCCCCAGAACAAAACAAATGTAAGGCAAATAGATAAAAGGAAAAATAAGCTCACCAACAAAGGTGCACTCACAAGGCTTGAAGACCGCAGGTGCTTGGACAAAGAACCCTTAACCCCAACAGGGGGAAGTTCGGAAGCAGCCTTCGATAAAGGAGGGGGCTTCTGTCCACTGGCACTCCGGAGCCTTTGACGGATGTCACGAGAAGCAAGGGCTGACTTAGGACTTACAACTTTCCTCTTACGAATTAAACGGACCTCCAGATCTTCATCATCACTTTGACCAGAATGCTTGACGGGAGGGGGATCAGGGGAACTCTCCTCTCCATCAGAGGAAGTCTCACCTCCTTCCACAGCAACGGAGCCCCCAGCCTGAGCAGACACCCCGGTAGCCTGCATCCCTACACTCCGGTTTAAATCTGGATCAACCTCGTCACCAACTACAAACTTGACATCCTTAGAATCCACTTGAAGTAGTCTCCACAAAGTCAACTCTGCATAAGAAAAATACTAAAGATGACTGCACAGATACCAAGGAGTGAAGGCAGCAAGTCTAGGACAAGAAGATACCTTTTTTGCCGAAAAAGACTTTGGGATGAACTGAGTAGGAAGGGCTCAACCCCCCCCCCCCCCCCATGGCCAAGATCCCCTCAGAAAAAGTAAAAGCCCTCGTCGGATTTTCACACATACGCTTCCACTGGATAGTTTCACTAGTAGACAAATTGGGAACACTATCTTCAATGGCGGCCTCAACATCTCTTGGCAGTGGAGATTCCGGTATCATGGCAGCAAAAACAAAGATGAACCTACTCTTCCACTCTTTGGGGTAAGTGGAGGTTGGCATAAAGGTATAGCAGGGTTTCGACACACTATTCCGCCGTTTAGCCAAGGAAAACCAATCCCCATCAGAGATCAGTTTATAAAACATGCAGAACAAGTGGACAAATGGCTTGCCAGAAACGGCATCACAAGACAACTCAAAGTGCACCACTCTCATGAACCCTAAGGGATGCAACTGAGAGAAGTGAACCCCAAAGTGGCGAAGTAAGGCAACCTTGAAAGGTGAGAGGGGATACCGGACTCCACAAGAAGAAAACACCAATGTATAAAGGGGAACTCGGTCCGGTGTACATTCAGCCGATTCATTAGGGCCCGACAAGGTGGGAGAGAACTGCTCAGGAATGTTGTATGTCTCGATAAAAGACTTCAAGTCCCTCGCTTTCAAGACCGATCGAATTGCAGAGCGACCGGAATGACTCATGTTTAAAAAAGGGACGGTGATCAGAGGAATATGACGGAAGGAAAGAAGGAACTAGAAGGAATTGAGAGGAAGTTTAAAAGATAATGAGGTATTTAAAGAACATAACTGACACACAAGAAACCGTCATGTCACTCGTCCTTTCAAAATTTAAAAAGGGTGCACATGTATCTAGGGGATTATCTCCCGCCTCCAGTATTCGGCGGAATGATGGGCTTCTTGAAAAGAAAAAATAATTAATAGCCGATCAGAAACAGGCCCACATTCGTAGCCCAAGAAAGTTAACCTCCTCCTTGAACAGTTATGATTCAGCCCCGGATCATGCGCCACGGGTCTCAGAACCAGGGACTAAAGATGACTTCACGACGGGCCAATGGGAAATCCCATTTTACCCGCTTTGGGCTGCCTTCATGCGGGCCCAACAAGATATAAGCCCAAATAACAGTTTGCCTTGCTCATTATGGTTCTCCTCATGAGAAATGATCGGGAAACTAGTATCAGAGAATGCAGGTCACATTTAATGCCTGATAAGAAGAGGATATTGGTTGGCATTAGTACCTCTCCGGCCGGAACATTAAATGAGGCTGCCATCTTACCGTTAGGGGTCAGACACGTGTCTGAGCCCCTCGAGGACCCCCGGAATCCGTTGGATCACCTCCACAAAATATCTCGCATGTATGATAAGGGCTCGGGATTATATAAGAGCCAAAGAGGATGATCATAAGGCAGATGGAAGGTATCACATTAAAAGCTCTCTCATTTACTCCTCTCTCAATTATTCCGACCAATATTCTCATACATTAATCACACACACACATTTATTGGATTCACACCTTAGAGGAAACATTCCGGTGATCACACTCATCGGAATAGACTCCTCTAACTCTCTGGCAAGTTTACTTACTCTCACGCCGGAGCTTGGTCACGGATCCCCCTCCCGGGGCCCTCCATGACGAGGCTAACGGTTTACTTTTTTGTGGCAATGAGGACCGGGGTATCTTGACGTCAACGAAGATCCATTAAACGTCAGCAGGGATTCGGGTATTCGACAATAACAAATGGTAGAAATGATGGTTAACAGGTTAAAAATTGCAAATTACATCCAAAGGTAGTGCGGGGTTGACGGTGGATTAACAGGTGGTGTGAGGTAGATGATAGTGATGGAGGGAAGGAGGGAGGGAGAGAGTTGTTGGGTATTTAAGGTATTTTCATATTTAGTCCCTATAAAGGTTAATGACAAAATCGTCCTCACATGTAAGTCACATGACCAAATTTAACAGAAAAATCTAACTGGGTTAGGGTTAAAGGACATAACGTGCAGCATTTGTAAACATTAAGTACAAAACTCGTCAATTTTATAGACAAAGGACACCGCTTGAAATGTAGTATATAGATAAAGGACAAAACTTGCAATTCATTCTTTGTAAAATGTCATGGAAGAAATCATCCGAAATGGCCCCGTAAGCATATCTCTGATGAAAACTTATGCCCATGGTTTTATTAATATTAAATTTTTGTTATTTCTTCGGTTTCGTAAGTTAGCTAGACATTACGAGCTATACATTATGATTGAGGCACTAATCCAAACTAGACAATTAAAGAATTCAATTCGCCGCTATGTAGACCAGAGCTATTGGTCACGACGGGGTAGTCAACCCAATAGATCTATAAACAATTCCACGCGTACTTTACTTAAATGATTATTCCTTGTGGCAGGATATCTTATTTGTGCCTCCCCAATTCATTAACATATATAACCTACTGAACAACATAATTTAATATCTATTGTCGTACAAGTTTCTGTTGTCTCCTTGCGATGTAAGCCTATTCATGTTAAGACTTGGTGAACTTGTCCTAATCAATTTAATTTTATTCTACGATCGTTTTACCCAAAACACCGTAATCTTTTTCCGTTTCTCCCCGAAACATATTTATTTCATTCAAAAACCAGTTTCTCCCCGAAACATATTTATTTCAATAAAAAATCCGTTTCTCCCCGAAACACATTTATTTCAATGAAAAACTCATTTCTCCCTGAAACATATTTATATCAATAAAAACTCGTTTTCCTTGAAAACAGTTTAAGTCATACACCTTTCCAAATCCATGTTTTTCCATAAAACGCATTGTAATATTCCAAAAATTATATTTTCCATGAAAATACATTTTATATAATTCAAAAGCATATTTTTATACGAAAACATATACTTTTCTTTCAAACGACGTGTTCTTCCCCCAAAACAGTATATAAAACAGTAAAAAGTGGGGTGTAGTGATACTCACCTTTGGGTGCGTTTTTATTATCGCAATCCCTTAATTTTAATTTACAAATTCTAATTTAAATAGGAATGATTTAATAACTAATAGTTCTATAAACAATTTAATTTCTCCAATACTAAGAATTATCACATATCTTTAAGATTTTCACGAAAATCTTTGTTTTGATTATGTTGGCATTTATATATATATATATATATATATATATATAGGGTAAGGTTCATGCGAGAACCACCTTTATTGCGAGAACCGCGAGAACCAATGTAAACACAGCCTAAAATAGCTAAAAAAACCTAAACCCCCCCCCCCCCCCCAAAAAAAAAAAAAAAAAACCTAACCCCCTCCCCACAAAACTAAATGCTAAAAACTAAAACCCCTCAAAAAACCTAAAAAAAACTAACACCCCCCCCCCCAAACCTAAACCCCCCTCCCCAACCCCCCAAAAACCTAAACACCCCCCCCCCCCCCAAGCTAAAATGCTAAAAACTAAACCCCCAAAAAACGTAAAAAAATCTAAATTTTTTTTAATATTTTTATGTTAAAATCGCTACTTTAGTAGCCAAAAAAAATTAAATTTTTTTTTGCTACTAAAAGTAGCGATTTTTTTATAAAAAATATTAAAAAAAAATTTGTGTGTTTTTTTAGCTATTTTTAGGCATTTTTGGTTGTGTTCACATTGGTTCTCGCGGTTCTCGCAATAAAGGGTGGTTCCTAACGGATCTTTGTCCTATATATATATATATATACTTATACATATTAAGATTTTTGCGCTTTGAAGGATTTTATAGGTGCCACTTTATTTGTTATTATGCCTACTTATTCGTAATATATATACGATTTGCGCTTCGTAATATATATGCATAAGTATGGACACATTCGACATATATCTTAATTCACATATTACGTCATTTCACACATAAATTACACTTAAACATTTAATATGCCAAATAACTCTTCAAGTTAACGTAAGCATTATTTTTTATGTTCATCACAATTTACACACATAACGTGATTTTTGATCTAGTTTACCGTTTTTATCGCACAAACGCCTAAACATAGCATCAATCCATACTATCATGTAATCACTTAATGAACCAAATTACACATACTCATATATAAATTTATAACACACAAAGTTCACCTTTGAACATCCCATTTTCGCGTACTTTGAAATATGCGTATTTTACCCTTTTCTGTATCGTTTTCGGGCGTCGGAAGTCACGTATGACTAACCAAACACCAAAGATACTTAATATAAGTTAAAATACTTATATTTATTATAAAAATATCAGTTTAAAAGCCGGTTTTTTACCGTTTTTAACGTATAGTTTCGTATCGAACTTTACCGTAACCATCCTAAATCATCACGACTTGATATTTTAACATAACACACATTATCTACTGATCAATATAATAATTTTACTCATGATAGTGCAGGTCTCATGTATGGCACATAAATAATGCAATTTCACTTATTTTACTACTTTTTAAGCTACATGTACAACATGTAAAGCTACCAAGTTTATGACATAGTTTTATAACATCAAAACACATCATATAACGTTATTTTTGTGAGTTTATATTATGATTTCTATGTATATTTTATGATAATCCTTTTGATTGAACATGCATGCTTTCCAAGATTCTTATAAATCAAAGATTAACAAATCAATCAAAACACAAACACTAGCATACAAGCCTACATATTTCGGCCATATATACATAAATATATCTAATATTATTTCAAGAAATTTAAGTCAACATCATCACATAAATCATACAAGTTTTCATATGCATGTCACTTTGATAATTCAAACAATCGTTCTTCAAGAACATTTTTAATCAAAACTCAAAACACAAACTCTAAACCACACACACATACCCACGACTATATACATATACACACATTCATTCTGATTTTTATTTTTATAAAAACCATTTGTTGTTTTGTTTCCAAGAGTTGTAAGAATCCAAGTATTTGAGAACCATACTAATCATCATCATCATCATCAAGAAACAAGTTTTAAAAGTATTAAAAGTTTTATACCATCCAAGAACAAAAGTGGGTTTATGATGAGATTTTTGATGAAATTGAGCTTGTTCCTCTTTGAAATTGACTTGGAATCACCTTTAAATCTTCAAACCGACTTGAAACTAATTTGAAATGTCCATGATCTTCAAGAAAATGAGTTTAAAATTTTGAAAGTGTTTGTATTCAGGGTGTTTTGGCCGAGAGCTCCAAGTGAAAGAATTGGGATTTGAGTTTTGATGGTTTTGCAAAATTTGATGGTATTTGAGAATGTTAGGTGTTATAAGGTTTCAACAATTGGAAAATTTGCATTTTCAAGAAAGAGGTGGGCACCTTGTATGCCGCCACCTTGCATCTACTCACATAACACACATATACATACACCATATTCACATGTTACATGTTAAAAATAGGTATTTTACTGACTACCGGGTGTTTTATCTGGCGTTTTATCGCGTTTTAAATCTTTTAAAAATTATTTCATCAACTTATAAAAATTAATCCTATTAAGATATTACTGAATAATATTTTATTATTCCAGATTGACTGCGTTGTCTACGTTTCGCAGTATACACAAGGTATTGCGCAGTGTGTGCTTAAATTCGCGAAATAAGAATTTTAAGTGTTTTAATTAATTTTTCTTCACGATTTTGATTAAAATAGGACTTTAATCATAACGGAATATTTTTTAGGATATTTACATTATCCGGGCGGTCACCGACGTTCATTTCGTATTTTCTTCGTTACGCGATGAGCGTTTATCTTTTTATTGCCAACTAAATTTTTAGTTTAGTTTGGATTTACCAAACTTCAATTATCACTATAATAACACCATGTTTAATAAAATATTATTATCATTCATTCATTACACGTGTCACCTAAGTACGGTACTGGTTTAAATTGCCAGGTGTCACAGTCTCCCCCTATTTAGGGAATTTCGTCCCTGAAATTCTACTCTACAGGTTTAAGTTTCGCACCAGATGGAAATAGATGAGGATATTTTCGCTACATCTGGTCCTGTCACTCCCAAGTGAACTCGGGTCCACGTCTGGAGTTCCATCGAACCTTTACCAGCTTTATTCGACTCCTTCTAAGCTTCTGGACCTTCTCATCCAACACTTCAACCGGTTCTTCAATAAATCTAAGTTTATTGTCTATTTGAATCTCTTTTGGGGGCATGATCAGTGTTTCATCAGATAAACACTTTTTCAAATTGGAAACATGAAACACATCATGTACTTTGTCCAATTCCTGAGGCAGCTCGAGTATATAAATGACCGGTCCAACTCGAGATAGGATTTTAAAAGGACCTATGTAGCGCAGACTCAGCTTTCCCCCCTTTCCAAACCTAACAAAACCCTTCCAGGGCGACACCTTTAGCAATACACGATCTCCGACTTGAAACTGCAACGGCTTCCACCGATTATCTACATAGCTCTTTTGTCGATCAGCAACAGCTTTCAACCTTCCCTTGATCAGGGAAACCTTATCGGTGGTTTCCTGAATAATTTCGGGACCAGTTAATTGCCTTTCTCCAACTTCTGCCCAACAGAGGGGCGATCGACACTTCCTACCGCAAAGTGCCTCGAATGGGGCGGCTTTGATACTAGCGTGGTAACTATTGTTGTAAGAGAACTCAGCTAGCGGCAGATGAGTATCCCAAATTCCACATAAATCTATGGCACAGGCACGTGGCATATCCTCTAAGGTTTGAATGGTCCTCTCACTCTGACCATCCGTTTGAGGATGATATGCTGTGCTCATATCTAATCATCTAATCGAGAACCCAGCGACTCTTGGAGGGATCGCCAAAATCTGGAGTCAAATCTCCCATCCCTATCAGATATGATTGATACAGGCACTCCGTGATGGGCTACAATTTCGTTAAGATATAGTTGCGATATCTTCTTCGTCTTGTCGGTTTCCTTAATGGGGAGGAAATGAGAAGATTTCGTCAATCGGTCGACAATTACCCAGATGGTGTCATGTCCGCATGACGTACGAGGCAATTTAGTAATGAAATCCATCGTGAGATGCTCCCATTTCCATTTTGGAATTCCCGGTTGCTGCAGGAGCCCTGATGGCTTCTGATGTTCTGCCTTGACTTTCGAGCACGTCAAACACTTACCGACATATACAACAATTTCTTTCTTCATGTTTGGCCACCAGTACAACTCCTTGATGACTTGGTACATTTTGGTAGAAGCTGGATGAATGGAATATCTGGATTTATGAGCTTCGTTCATCACCAGCTCACGTAGGTTTCCTCTCAATGGAACCAAAATCCGATTCATGAAGTACATCACTTTGTCTGCCTTCGGTATCAATTCACACTCCAATCCCCTCAAACCTTCTTTTCTCAAATTCTCTTCTCTAAAAGCTTCTCGTTGTGCCTTGTGAATGTGAGAAGTCAGACACTTTTGGATAGTTTATCCCAATCCATGAACATGTAGAGGCTTTTCTCGTTCCTTCCTGCTAAGGTCATCTGCGACTACGTTGGCTTTACCGGGGTGATAACGGATATCACACTCATAGTCATTGAGTAATTCTACCCAACACCGTTGTCTCATGTTAAGCTCTTTCTAATCGAAGATATGCTGAAGACTCTTGTGGTCAATGTAGATGGTACACTTGGTGCCATAAAAGTCGTGTCTCCAAATCTTCAGAGCAAACACGACTGCTCCCAGCTCCAAATCATGCGTTGTGTAGTTCTTCCCGTGAACCTTCAGTTGTCTGGATGCATAAGCTATCACTTTGTCCTTCTGCATTAACACGCAACCAAGGCCCAAATGTGATGCATCACAGTATACAACAAATCCATCAATTCTCTCAGGCAGGGACATAATTGGTGCACTACACAACCTTTCCTTCAACATTATAAATGCTTCCTCCTGTTTCTCTGTCCAGTCGAACTTCTTATCCTTCTGGGTCAATAGCCTCAATGGCTGCACTATCCTGGAGAAATTTTCTATGAATCTCCGGTAATACCCAGCAAGCCCTATGAATTCTCGCACTTCGGAGGGGGTCCTTGGTGCTTCCCAATTCTTAATTGCTTCAATCTTCGAGGGATCCATGTATATACCCTTCTTATTTATAACGTGTCTGAGAAAATTGAATTTTCGAATCCAAAACTCACACTTTGAGAACTTAGCATACAATTTCTCCTTCTTCAACAGCTCCAAAATCAACCTTAGGTGTTGCTCATGATCTTTCTTGGTTCGTGAATTAATAAGTATGTCATCAATGAATACTATCACAAATTTATGCAAGTAAGGTTTACACACCCTGTTCATAAGATCCATGAACATTGCAGGTGCATTGGTTAGGCCAAATGGCATGACCAAGAATTCATAATTGCCATATCCTGTTCTGAATGTGGTCTTAGGAACATCTTCATTGGCAATCTTCAACTGATGATATCCCGAGCGTAAGTCAATCTTCAAGTAATAACTGGATCCTTACAATTGATCGAACAAGTCATCAATTCTCGGCAATGGATATCAATTCTTAATAGTTAGCTTGTTCAGTTCTCGATACTCTATGCACATTCTGAAAGAACCATCTTTCTTCTTCACAAACAAAACGGGCGCTCCCTAGGGTGAAAAGCTCAGTCGAATAAAACCTTTATCTAATAACTCTTGAAGTTGATTCAATAATTCCTGCACTTTAGATGGCGCTAATCTATAAGGAGATTTCGTAATAGGTGCTGCGCCAGGAACAAGATCGATTCTGAACTTAATCTGTCTCGCAGGGGGTATTCCAAGTAGGTCTTCAGGGAAAACTTCTGGATATTCTCGAACTATCAGAATGTCTTTGATCTTTCTTCCTTCAACCTTGGTGTCGTCTACATTGATTAAAAATGCAGGGTAACCTTTACGCAACATCTTGTGCATCTTCATTATGCTAATGATTCCTGACTTGTGATACGCACGATCTCCATGAATTAATATTACTTCGTCATCGGGACGAGGTAGTCTCACAAGTTTCTCTAAGCACACGATCTCAACTCTATTTTTAGGATAGCCAATCCATTCCAACCACCACATCAAAACTTCCCAGCTCCATTGGTAACAAGTCGATGCTAAAACTATGGTCGTTTAATCTCCTGTTGATACAGGATCTGATCGTAGGAAACAAGATGAATCGACTTCGTCTAATGTGCGGAATCCATTATGACGAATCACAGATTTGTTCAACACAGAATTCAACGTTTAACTGCTTGTCTGTTCTTTCTATTGAGTGTTCTGAAAGTTACAAAGATCCAGTAGAAGTACAGACTATCCGTGCGTGTCAAAAGTTCTAACAAAGTTGCACCGGACCTCCTATTTATAGACAACCTCAGGAGACTAAGAAGTGTTGTACGTACGGGTGGGCTATCCGTGCGTATGACTCACCCGTGCGTATGAGTTATACGTGTGTATGACTCATACGTGCGTATGACTTATCCGTGCGGATAAGTCATCCGTGCGTATTACCATCCGTACGTATTGTCACCCGGACGAGTTGAACAAGTACCAACCAACACTTTTACATACAAAACCTATTCCTGAGTTGTCATGCTATCTACATACATACACACAATATACATAAACACAGAATACAAAATATGCTGACGGAAGCTACAGACGTTATGCACTAACAGACTCCCCCTCGGATGTAGCTGTAGTACCTTCCAGCATAGTCTTCAATTCCTTCTGCAGCGTCTTCGTTCACGCGCTTTCTCCCTTCTTTTCTGTGCCTTTTCCTCCAACATTCTTTTTCGCTTTTGTCTTCCTTCAGTCATCCACCAATTTCTGTAGACAAGATCTCCATCACGCTTCCGTTCCCACTTAGGAATTTTATTTTCTTCAGATTCAATTGGTGTTTGATCTGTTGGAGGAACAATCCCCAATTTACGTTTTCCCAACTTAGCAGCATGCTCAGCAATCTTTTTGGAACGTTGTTCACGCTTGTATACTTTCAAGAACTCATCAATCTCTAGATCTCTCCATTTTGTCTTCCAGTATCTTCCAGAGTTGATGTCTTTTGCGTAACAAACATCCACAACTTTTTGATATTGCATAGCTTGCTCTCTGTCAGGTCTCTCATAAACTATCTTCTTGTAGAACAGACAATCTATATCTTTCTTCGAGAAATTTACAAGCCACATAGGATCTAACACACAGATCCTTCTTGCTTCTCCTGTGGACTTGTTATGTAAAGAAATTATTGCTTCAGCTGTAGATTGATTGTACAACCACCCTTCAAACTCTTCATGGAAATCTTGCTCCTTTGCCCGTAAAGGCATATTCTTCAAACAACTAGGAGGATTGATATCCAGAGTAATATCTTTTTCACCACTTTCTAAAATTCTGACAATTTGCTCTGGGAAGTGTGGTTTCCAATCAGGATATCTTTTCTGCGCTTGCAACTTCACATAGTTCCATAGCCGTTGATCATGTTGCTTCACATCCAATCCATGGTAATATTCTTTGATGTTCTTTGTTTTTACCAACTCATCTATATCCCACCATGGCAGAGTTTTGATATCAGCCAAGAACTCAAAATACTGTACTCCTTGTTCTCTTCTGATTGCGTAAACTTTTAAATCTTCCAAATAACCCCAAGAAAGAATATCACCCCAAGAAAGATCTTTGTCGTGTGTGAAGAATTGAAGAGCTCTCAGTTTCTTTCTCTCCTTGGGCATAATTTTGTACCATTTCTTTCTTCAACGAGGTTTTCTCTGGGTATAGTTTCTGGAATTCCTTCGGTAGACACTTTTTCCACAATCTTTCTCCTGATTTCATCAACATTTCGGTCTTTGAACATTTCAGTCAATGAGGGAAATGTTGCATCAATTCCAGAATAATGAAAATCAACTTCTTCATCAGATGAATCTGAAGCATCTTCAACAATTACGTCATTGTAATGATCAGCTTCAAAGGCATATCTTGGTTCAAATACATCTTCAGAAGTCTCAGGAATCTCATCTTCAATATCGAATTTAAATTTCCCTTCTTGCAAACCCAATTCTTCTAACATCTCTTCCCTTGATCTTCTCACCTCAATCACTTCCTGATTTTTATCATGTAAGAAAATGACGGTAGGATTTGTAAGGAATACCTGATCCATGTGCTGCTTTCCAGAAGTAGAAGTTTCTTGCTGATCATCATCTTCTTGTTCGTTGATTTGATCATTCAGAAACTCCTCAATCTTTTGTTCATCAATAGGATTCTTCACAATCAATCCTGAAGAACCTTGATCATCGTCATCATTCTTCTTATCATCATCTTTCTTATCATCGTCGTCTTTGTCATCATCATCGTCTTTCTCTTCATCTTCGTCTTTCTCTTCATCTTCGTCTGCTTCATCATCTACAAGAAGTTCTTCATCAGAATCACTAACTTCCTCTCCACGAGCCTTCCTTGCTTCTTTTCTTCTTTTCATAATTTTCATTCTATGAAGAGCTTCTTTTACGTTGAGTGGCACTGTATATGCATTACCAATAAGTACAAATTGCTTTGTCTTGAATTCTAGCAGCAACACTTCTTTGGCCTTTTTCTTCTTTTGTTCAGCAGCAACTCTACGAATGATTTGATCAGAATCAATGATTTGAGAAGGCTCTCCGACTAACATGAAATCTTGACCATGTACAACTTGTTCTTGAGCAACTTGTTCTTGAGCATTTTCAGCATCAATCATTTCAGCATCAACTTGACTAGAAGAACCACCAGCTTCCTGAACATCTTCAACTATACTTTTGTTCTTTTGAATAGCATCCTCAGCTAGTCTTCTTTCTCTTTCAAGTCTTCTTTCTTCAACTTTTCTTACTTCAATTTCATTGTAGGCAGCATGAACATCCTTTTTCAAAAGATTTTCCCCAACAGAATATAACATCTTAAGTTGTTCATCTTTCATTACTTTGTCTGCTTTCATGGCTTCCATCTCCAACTTCATTGCTTTCATTTCATTTGAAGTAGCTTCACTCATTTCACTGAGAAGCTGATTGAGTGTCTGGTTTACATCTTGGAGATTCTTTGTTTTCTCATTCAATGAAAAATTTCTACTGTAAGAACTTCAATCACTTTAGCATTATTATCACCATCTTCCTTTATATTCTTCATGGTGTTATCTTCATGAAAGATTAACACCGATCTGAGTTGATCATGAGCTTTCATTATTTTATTAACTTGCTTCAATAAAAGATCACGTTCGTTTTCAGCCTTTTCTTTTTCTTTTTCAAGCTCTTTGACTTTCTTTGCCAGAACTCTCACTGCTTCATTGTTGAACAAATCATCATCAAAATTCAGATCTTCCAACGGATCTCCTGAAGCAGGTGGCATATTGCTAAAGAAATCATCTGAGTCTCTAGGACGTGAAGATTCTGGAATCTCTACGTTTTCTGGAATTTTCGGAAATTTTGAATAAAAGACTCCACCCTCGGTAACTTCAACATAGTCATCATGACTAGTCTGCTTTTCAGCTTCTGCTTCTTGAGATTGGGATGATTCAACATGTTGTGCATCTTTACCATCTTGTTCCTTTTGAACTTGACTTTCGCCTTTTCTAGCTCGTACATTTCTCGGAATGAAACCAGCTACAACTGCTTTTCTTTTCTTGATTTGTTTCTTTGGATTCTCAGGATCATAAGTTGAATCTTCTTCATCTGACCCTTTCCTTTTCTTTGGAGCCTTTTTCTTTAACTGAGCTTTTCCTTTGTCAAGAGTGATTGGATAAAGTTCAGATTCTGACAGAGTAGCTTCAGAATCATCATCACTTGATACTTCTTCAACAGCACCTTCTTGATCTTTGACACCTTTAGCAGCATCCTCATTCTTCTTCAAGAAACTTTCCAGTGATTGTGATAACAATTCAGCTCCTTCTTTAATAACTTCTGATGGTTCCAAAACTATTTCATCTCTCAGCTTTTGTTGTGGTTCTCCAGAAGACCCTGCAAAACAAATGTTTGACAAATTTATTAGACATTTTCACAACATAAAATTCTAATTTCCTTATAACTCCCCCTTTCACAATACCCTTTTCTACATTCTTCGGAATAGAAACTGCAGGGGACGTCTTTGGAGTTCTCTTTCTCTTTCCATCCTTGATACACCACCATCTAGTATCTTTCTTAAAGAACAAACTCATCTTGTCATCTTCATTATCAGAATTGCTATCTTCATGTCTCCATGCATCATTTTCTAGAGCTACATAATTTGGATTTGAAATTTTGCAGATCATTCTTTTTTCTCCTGGATTTGGACCCTTGATCAACCTGCTGATTGTGTCTGGTGACATATGCCTCATTCCCAAAATGTCGTTACTTCTCTTTTCTAAACCTTCAAACTGATCATCTATCAACATCTGGATAAACCTAGGGTACAAAAGGAACCTCTTGCTTCCATCCTTTACATTTTCCGTCATGTAATCAAAAATTACTTGAGAAACATTGTACGGTCTGTTTAGGACAAGACAAGCAATGATATTCATGATATAATCTTGAGTTTCATCATATCCACCCTTTCTGTGTGACAATGCATGAATAACACAATGAGCCAAGAATTTGTAAGCGTGACTGAAACTTGTTTTCTGCATCTTTCCATTTACACTTCCAGCAAAACCCATTCTACACCATATCCCTTTTACAAGACGTACAGAAACAATGATTGGGTCGCTATCAGTGTCTCCTAGATTCAACACTCTCCTTACATAACCAACTGTCACTTTCATTTCCAAATCTACATATTTTCCATTCTCATCCTTCTTTGATACAGCAGAATGAATAGTTTTATCACTCTCTTCATATATTGCAGCACTCCAAAATCGTTTCACATGTGATTCATATGCTACAGTCTTATCAGTTAAAGCCTTAGAGATGCTGCTTTCTCTTAAGAATTTTGCAACATCTTGAACTATTGTGTTTTCGGTAAACTCTTTATCCAACACACAATAAATATTATGAGATTTATCCCAATCCTGCAGAAATTTTATTCATTTGAGAAATATTTTGGAATCTCAAAATATTCTAATAAAGAAAAACTTTTTATGCTTTGTGAAAGATTATCCATATGGATTGTCAATTTAAGGGTTATCCGCACGGTTTTGACACTTAAAAGGTTATCCGTGCGGATGAGTTATCCGTGCGGATGAGTTCTCCGTGCGGATGAGTTCTCCATGCGGATGAGTTATCCGTGCGTATGACTTATCCGTGTGGATAAGTTATCCAGGCAGATAAGCTACCCGTGCGTACAACCTGACATTGCCTCGGATTGCCATCCGTGCGTACAACATGACATTGCCCCGGATTGCCATCCGTACGTACAACATGACAATGCCCCGGATTGCCATCCGTGCGTACAACATGACATTGCCCCGGATTGCCATCCGTGCGTACAACATGTACCCGGATTATCATGCGTGCGTACAGCCTGACTTTTCCACGGATTGCCATCCGTGCGTATACAAATCACAGATGAAGAACACCCTTTAAACATCAAAAATTTTCTAAGGCAAAACCTAAAATTGAACACAGATCTACTCAGAGGATGTCAACGCGATCAAAACCCTATGTTCAAAGTTGTCTAAAACTTCCTATTCACAGCTTAATTTCACATAAATCTAGCCGACACTTCGTACCGTCTAAACATCAGATCTACAAGATTTAAACATGTTATAACAAAAATTAAACCGGTAAAACTCTAGATCTAATCATTCCGAACAAAACCCTATGATATATTCATGACAAAACATATTAACACAAGCTAGATCTAAGATAATAGCTCCGAAAGAAACGATACGATAAGAACAGTTATCAATGAATTATTGCAGATTTGAGTTAGAAAAACATACCTTTGCCATTGCTAATGTTGTGCAAACCAACGAAAACAAAGATCCGTGCAAAGAATTCCGAAATCAGAAAGTTGAAGTACGGGTGGGAGAGAAAGAGTATTGTACGTGCGGATAACTTTGACTGACTCTTTGACCCTCTATTTATACTATCAACAGACCCGTATCACCACCCGTGCGGATTACCATCCGTGCGTATGGCTATCCG
This sequence comes from Helianthus tuberosus, assembly GCA_030545235.1. Lineage (NCBI taxonomy): Eukaryota > Viridiplantae > Streptophyta > Magnoliopsida > Asterales > Asteraceae > Helianthus > Helianthus tuberosus. The sequence goes on from CM060442.1 coordinate 39,300,170, forward strand.
TCCGGATGAACATCCGAATGAAACACACTTAACCTTTTTAATGGAAACATTGATTTTTCTCAAATTTTGTCAGATTTTAGAAATCCACTTAAGTTGCTTGGTTCAAATTAATGACCCAAGGTACTTAATTTGTCGACCAAGTCCAACTTAATGACCTTGGTTGACCTAAAACAAAACATGCTGACTTTTGGAATTTTTGATCAATCATTTTTCTGAAAAATTACAAGTATCAACTTAATGAACTTGTATTTGACATTTTTAAATATAGATTAGTTATGATTAGCTCCAAACTCATATTCCATCCCAGAAACTTCCTGCATCTTCTATCACTTTCGAATCCGAAGATCAACTCTCCACATTGGTTTGTCGGAAAATAAAGTAGAAAAATAAAATCTTTTTGGGATTTTTAATGAAGCAAATTGACTAGAAATGAAAAACAGAATATAAGAATAGTAAAAATAAACTATTTACAAACATATTTTTGGTGAGCGTGTTAGGGAATCATATCAGCTTCCGACAAGTTACAAGTACCATTAAGCTTGATTTCATGCCAAGCATTAAACAATTCACTTAGATTGTCGATATGCTGATCCACTTAAATTCTTACACACATTTCAATCTGTTCAGGATACTGATTTAGTATTTTAGAGACTTAAACTTATATGCGTGTCCCACCTCTTGAATATACTCCCGTATCCAGAATCCCAATAATAAGTCTTACAGGTGAGTATACTACAATGATATCTGTACATAAATTAGCTATGCGAGGGCCGAGGGATCTCAGGTCGATACTTCCGTATACGCAGAGAGATATCAGCTTCGACTTTATGGAATGTCCCCTTTAGAGGATCTTTTAGCTACAACAGCAGCGACTATCAATTTTATTGTTTCATCGGCATGCTGAGGGTTTATGCTATGTTTCAAGCATTTGCAGAAAGTATTATCCAAGGACTAGGTCAGAACTACCGTTCAGCAGAAGTCCCGGAATAATACCCCCGACATCATTGAGTATAAAGACCTAGTATATCAGATTATGAGACCTTTCAAACGAAATTTCAGGGGTTACCTATATATCCAAGTAGTGTTCCCCACGAAATAAGCAAGTAAGATTTTAGGTTTATATCTCGAACAGACTTACTAAATGTGTAAAAACCTATCAACACATCATCAGTGAGACTGTTTAACGCATTTGAACTTTCCATTTCTTTAGCGTACTGTAACCGTCTAGCTGATGTACTATCATTTTCCCTTTTTACACAAACTCTTTTTGAGATTTTATCATGTTTTTGTGTTTTTGAAATTTTCTAATGTTTTTGGCTTTTTCGATTTTTTTATTGTTTTTGTATTTTCAGAAAATAAACCTACTATCTCCCCCTAAAAACCAAAACAAGTAAAAATTCGACAAACCATTGCTGATTGTTTTTCAACATCATCTACAGTGGTACCTTCATCAACGCCAACGATTTCCTCCGCATCCGATAGTAGCTTCATACCATTAAGTTTCAAAAGATATTTAAAACGTGTTTTATCAAATGCTTTGGTATGTAAGTCAGCTTTTTGTTCATCGGTGAGGATTTTCTCTATTCGTATCAACTTCTTCTCGAAACAGTCTCGGATGAAGTGATGACGAATTTCAATGTGTTTCGTTTTAGCGTGATGAACATGATTTTTTGTTATGTTTATTGCTGCCTCATTATCAACAAAGATCGGAGAGTTAAGAAATTGCAAACCATAATCTCGCATCTGTTGCTGAATCCACAAGATTTGAGAGCAGCAGCTGCTAGCAGATACATATTCAGCTTCACAAGTGGATAAAGCGACAGAGGTCTGCTTCTTGCATTGCCAGGTGACCAATCGTGGTCCGAAAAACTGGCACCCCCGCTGTTGTTGATTTAGCATTCACTTTGCAGCATCCGAAATCAGAATCAGAATATCCTTCGAGCATGAAGTCGCCAACTTTTGGATACCACAACCCCAGAGATGGAGTTCCTTTCAGGTAGCGTAGAATCCTTTTCACAATTACCATGTGCGAAGCTCTAGGATTTGACTGAAATCGAGCTGCGAGGCAGGTTGGGTACATAATATCCGGTCTTGATGCTGTCAAGTACATTAACGAGCCGATCATGGAGCGATACAATGTTTCATCTACCTTCTCTCCGGTGAGATCAGGGTTTATCCCATGGTTCGTCGCTAATGGGGTGGACATTGGTGATATTCCTGACATCCCGAATTTCTCTAGAACATCATGAACGTATTTTGTTTGATGTATGAAAGTTCCCTCGGGAAGTTGATCAACTTGAAGTCCCAAGAAGAACTTCATCTCACCGATTGAAGACATTTCAAACTTCTGCTTCATAACTTGTTCAAAATCTTTGCAGAGTTGTTCATTTGTAGACCCGAAAATTATGTCGTCCACGTAAATTTGGACAATCAGAAGATGCCCGTCGACTTCTTTTGTGAACAGAGTGGCGTCTATCTTTCCTCGAATGAAGTGGTTGGCTAACAGATGTTGAGACAAGGTCTCATACCAGGCTCTCGGGGCCTGATGTAAGCCGTACAACGCCTTATCAAGGAGATAAACTTTGTCTTTGTGAATTGGGTCGGTGAAGCCCGGTGGCTGCCCAACATAAACCTCCTCTTTCACTTTACCGTAGAGAAACGCCGACTTCACATCTAGCTGAAAAACTTTAAATCCCTTCCATGATGCAAATGCAAGGAAGATTCTGATTGCTTCAAGTCTTGCGACAGGGGCATATACTTCGGTGAAATCTATCCCCTCCTGCTGACTGAAGCCTTGGACAACGAGTCGAGCTTTGTTTCGAATGATAACTCCTCGATCATCCCTCTTGCATTTAAACACCCATTTGGTATTAATCTTCCGATGACCATCGGGCAAATCTACTAGCTTCCACACACCTAACTTCTCGAATTGGCTTAACTCCTCCTGCATTGCATTTACCCATGAATCTTCAGTAAGCGCCTCTTTGTACGTCCTTGGTTCTATCTTCGAGATAAAACAACTTAATGAAAATTCAGTTTGTAAAGGAGCAACTTTTGTATAAAAACATGTAAGTCCTTGATCAAGCTGTCTTCGAGTGCGGACACCAGATTGCAGTTCTCCGATTATCAGTTCCTCTGGATGATAAGAAAGCGTTCTTGGCATCACCTCGCCTGAGACATCTACTTCGCTCTCCAAATTTGTGACGTTTTGATTAGCAACTTGTTCACTGACTGGAATAGATTGATTTGAAAACTGGATTAGCACCCCCTCAGAGTCTGAATCATCACGATCGAATATTGGTCTGTTTTCAGATTCTTGATTATCATTCTCTACTGTCTGATCTTCTTGAGCAACTTCATTTTCAATATCGTCATGTTCTCCAGCATTGCTTGGACCCGCCTCATCATCATTTGAAGCTTGTCGTTTTCGATAAGTTTCTGCTGGAAATCTTTCATCTGAACCTTCATATTCTCTCAGAATATCCAACTCATCAAAGAATTCTGGTTCTTCCTCCATGTCGAAAGACTTCCACAAAGTATCATAATTGAAACGCCATGAGTCGCCAGGATTCTGTGGAGGCATTGTATGACCTTGACACTCAACATTTTGAGCTTCAATAATCCGCTTCAGACTTGGAACGAAGACTCGTTGTAATGGACTTGCATATCCTATGAATATTCCTTCAATACTCTTCGGACCAAACTTTCCAAAAGATTCTAGAACAGTACAGGGTGACCCAAACGGTTCAAGATACTTCAAATTTGGTTTTCGGTTATTGATCAACTCAAAGCATGTCTTGTTGAACTTCTTGACAGTGAGAACTCTATTGAGCGTATAGCATGCGGCGGAAACTGCTTCTGCCCAGAAATTTATTTGTAACTTTGAATCAGCAAGCATTGTTCTGGCGGTTTCGATCAGCGTCCTGTTTTTACGTTCTGCGACTCCATTCTGTTGCGGAGTGTACGGAGCACTGAACTCATGCAAGATACCTCTTTCATCACAATATTTTTCCATCTTGTTGTTCTTGAACTCAGTACCATTATCACTTCTAATTCTTCTGATACGCCTTTGGTATAAATTTTCAATCTTTCTGAACAACCCCCTCAAACTGTCAAACGTTTCCTCTTTTTACTTCAAGAATGATACCCATGAAAATCTGGAATAATCATTAGTAACCACAAGACAATAAAGTTCTCCTGTAATACTTTTAACATTCACAGGACCAAATAAATCCATGTGAAGTCTCTCCAAAGGTCTTGAGACTGAATTGACTTGCTTTTTGAGGTGTGACTTTTTCTTTTGCTTTCCTTTCATGCAACTAATGCACTCCTTTTCTAAATGAAAACCTTTAATGTGAACTCCCAGAACCAAATCATTATGCACCAGATGATTCATTTTACGAAGATGAATGTGCCCCATCTTACGATGCCACAACTTTGATTCTTTCTCCGTTGCTCTAGAAACAAAACAGTGTGCTTGACCCGTTGTTGTAGTTGCTACAGTCATGTCTAAAACATACAGATCATTCACTCTAGGAGCTCTCATGATAATCCATTCTTCAGGAATAACAAAGCCTGGTTTCAAAATCAAACACTCTTTGTCTGTGAAGTGAGTAGTATACATCCGGTCACAAATCTGCGAGATACTTAGCAGATTATTTTCCAGCTCAGCAATGTAGTTAACTCTTTCAAACGTGATGATCCCGTTGGATAACGTTCCTTCACCAATAATTCTACCACCTTGGTTACCAGCGAATCCTACATAACCTCCATTGATATTTCTAACATCATACAGCAGCGCTGTCTTTCCTGTCATGTGCCGAGAAGCTCCACTATCCATAATCCAACGTGAAACGGATCTAGGAAGCTCCTGCACATATCAAAAACATTTAATGAGATTTTGATGCTACCCAAGCCTCTTTTGACTCGGGTAACTGGATATTAATGTGAGTTTTTGTAGTGTAAAGTGGCGGAAAGTTTTTATCATTCATTTTTAGGCTTTCAGCAGTCCCAACTTCAACTTCTTTGAATAAGAAAAATTCATCTTTTTGAGGTTGACCAGTTGGTTGGTTTTTCTTCACCACATACTTCTTTTCAGAAATTGATTTTTGTTTCTCATAAAACTCCAAAGGTACATACATCTTCTTGGTTGAGGATGATGATTTTTCAGTTTCAGACACCTTTGATGGATCTGTTTTCTTTTCAACAACTTTTGGCTTCCATGTTTGTTGAGGTGATACAACCCGTTGGTAAAATTTATCATTTTTAGATATCGAATTCTTAACAGATTCAGTTTTGATCTTGGTGTTTTCATTTTTCAAAACATTTTTCTCAACAATCAATGGAGCCTTTCCTTTCACAACATCTGTCTTGATAGAATTCTTCACAGTTTCAGTCTTAGGCTTCAAGTTGGTACACTTTCGTGCAATATGTCCAACTTGATTACATTTGAAGCATGTTCGGGTGTCAACTACCCTACTTGAGCCTTCAGACTGAGGCTGTGAGGCCTTCTTTTCGAAGAACTCTTTGTTTGTTTTTGAATAAATTTCAGACTCCTCATCAGAAAGTGAACTTGAACTGTTCATAAACACCTTTTTCACAGCAAACTTCTTGTTCTGAACATTCTTTTTCTGATAATTCTTACCACCCTGATATCCTCCTGACCATTTATTGCGATTGTTGTTTGAAAAACGTGGTGGAATAACAGGTTTTTTATAGTAAGCTTTATCTTTATCAAAATTCATTTGTCTCTTTGTCTGTTTCAAACCGTCTACTTCAGACAAATCAATTTCAACCAGTTTGAAAACATTTTTCAATTTGTTCACATTAACATTCTCCAGGGGAAACTCAAAGTCTGAATACAACTTATCAGAACCAGACATCTTGTACATCACAAGACCCGGCTCATCATCTAAGTTGTTTTTAGATTTTGGTTTCGGAATGTAATTGTTCAGAAAACATTCTTCATCTTCAGTCGAAACACTATCCAAGACACTTTCAGCCATTCCTTTAATGATCTCAGTTTGAACACTATCATCAGATGATGATGAAGAAAATGTCACATCAATTGACTCTGGCAGTTTTATCTCATTTGTTTCAACTTCATCATTAACCAACCCTGATTGCTTTTTTGAAAAATTGTTTAGACCAGGTGGAGGAACTTGATGAAACCCCACCCCAGTTCCATTACAGTATACATCTTCGCCAGCTTTGTTTTTCCCAATAGGTTTTGGAACAATGTGTTGCAAAACAAAGCTTGCAGAATTGAAACTGTTCAGTTTCAAATTAATACGCTCATTCTCAATTTTAGCTTCTTCAAACTGAAGCTTCAATTTCGCAATTTCATCAAGTTGTTGGTTGATTAACTCTTCTTTTACTCTAAGAACTCCTGATAGTTGAAGATTTTCTTTTGTTGTTTTACCATTTCTGTCATCAGAATCTTTAACCGTTCGCTTTCGCTTCTCAAAATTTTCAGAAATTTTACGATTTTCAAGAATCATCTTTTCGTTTTCTTTTCTTATTCTTTCTATGTCATTTTTATCATATTCAATCTTCTCAGCTAATTCTTTTGATCTATCATTCGAAGCTTTCAGCATTTTGTCACGGTTTAAGATTTGATTTTCAACACTTTTGACTCTACTAGTCAACTCTTCAACCTTCTTACCATTGAGGTAAGTGATTGTACTACAAACTTTGCACTCTTTCATGCAATTTTTGCAGTCATTTTCAGATTTAACTTTCTTACCTGACTCAAGTGTACCATTTGAACTGACCTTGTTTTTGGACTCAGTTCCAGAACTAGAAACTACCTCAAGTTCCTTGGCTGCAAGAACTTTTTCAGCCATCTTCCTCAAGTTTTCAGCCGTTAACTCTTGTGATGTATCAATGATCCCATCATCAGCATTCTTTGATTTTGGCTTCTGTTCTGCTTCTTTGACTTTTTCTTCTTTCTCTATTAGTTTCTCATCACCACCTCCCCACCATTCTCTTTGTCAAGCTTCTTCTTCCTCGGCAAATTGTTGGGTGAGAGCATCAACACTAATGGAATCTGGGTCAACTGCAATGTTTCCTTGTGGATCAAGATAACATTCTCTGTCGGCATCCCATCTCTTAGCTCTTTTAGCTTCTTTGTATGTGTTATAAATTCTACTCATCCTGGTTTGGGCTTTCATTCTTCGGTTGACGAATTTTTCTTCTTCAGTTCTATTGTCTTTAAAAGGAACAATCTTCGTCACAAATGTATAACCCACTGCATCTTCCTCTGGTAACAGTTCGCTCCAATCAAAACCTTCATCATCATGAATCACAGCAAGAGCTCTAGATTTCTCTTTGTTGTCTTCAACCTGCTTCAATCTAGGCGGCTCAGATTTATTCTGGTGATAAATTGCTTTCTTGTAGTAATCATCTCTGAAAGGGTTCTCTGACTCATCAGCATATGCATTTCTGCATTCTCGTTTGAAGTGACCTTTCTGCTTACATTTAAAGCACGTCACCTTGGACTTATCAAAACCCAGCTTGGTAGATGCACCACCAATTGTCTTCCTGCCGGTAATTTCCATGAAACGTTGTGCTCGACGAACAGCACTGGCCATAGCCCAACGAATATCGATCAACTCCATTTCCTCGGGATCAATCTGATCATAATCTTCTTTCGTCAGATTGGTATTACCTATCTTCCCAGCTACTAACCCTTCATACGACTCCAACACAGATGCTAGAAAGATCATCTGCTGTTTAGCCGACTCCTCATCAAAATTCTGAGCATTCTTCAAATCCACCGCAATGTTGCATTGAAACACGTTCTTTGGAACAGATTTTTGTTGACTTGAAGAATTTGAAGAAGATCCCTGGCTTGGAGTATTGGATGAAAAACCTCCATGAAAACCATTGTTTGAACTTGGACTTTCTTTATTTGAAGTGTTTGAATTTTCAGCGGAGAAAGCAGTTCTTGGAGAAACATTCTTGGGAATCATACTCTTTGGATAGTACAACTCCATGTTTTGTTGGTATGATGAATGATTTATCTTGTGTGTTTTCTTTATCTCTAATTCATGACTCTCTAGTCTTTCAATCAGCAAGTCAACGGTCAAATCTTCAGCTTTGATTGTATTCTTTAACATCAATGCATAGTACTGCCAATCCATCTCCTCTGGTAGTGAATCGAACAGTTTGTCAACTAGCTCCTCTTGAGGATAGAGAATTCCATGTCTTGCTAATTCCAACTTTAGGTGTCCAAATCTCTCAATCATTTTACAAACAAATTCATTTTTTAAGCATCCAAACAAATCAAACTCTTTTCTCAACAGTTTCTTTTTGTTTTTTACTATTTCAACACTTCCTACACATTTTATTTTTAACTTGTCCCATAAATCTTTTGCGTTTGTGTATTCAATTAGTGAGATAATGTCGTCTCTTACGGACTGGTGAATCAACGCGACACATTTTTGTTCAGCCACAAAGTTTTCTATATCTTCAGTCTCTTCCAGATTCTCGCAATCTTGTCTACCACTTTTGAAACCGTTCTTTAAGCTTTTCCATCTTGGATATGCGAATGCTTTCAGCCACTCATCAAATCTTTTTGCCCACCGATTGTATTCTTCGATTGCCATTAGCTTTGGTGGTTTGTTATAAGTACCATATGCGCTTTCAACACTTAGGGCATCAGACAAAGTTTTCTTTGGGTTCGGATTATCATTTGAATGATTGGAAGTATTATCTCCGGAGTTACCCGCGAAAGCATACATCTCACTGAAGGGATTCATTAATTCTTCCATTTTCAAATACCTGAAACAATTTTCAAACACTTAGACAATTTTTACAAACTCTAAAAATTTCAAACACTTGAACCAAATGATGATCCGTCCGAGTAGTTATCCGGACGAATGACAGAGGTTATCCGCACGGATAATGATACGCTCGGATGGTTGTACGTATGAGTATCTTTGACCTTTTAACTTTTCAGGTTATCCGCACGGGTTGTAATCCGTGCGTGTAACAATGATGATGTCAGCAAACAACTTGTATTAACTAATTAATCCAATCCGTTTGGACAGCTGTCCGTACGGGTGAATGACGTCATCAAATACGAACAGCTAAACATGATTTTTGATGAATTTGATCTAGTTTTAGGTTGAATCTGATTATGAAACTAAGTAGGATTATACTTTGAATGATTGTGAATCAATTGATATCAATTTTATCAAATTTTAACCGTAGATTCTTGATCAATTTTACGTTTTTCTGATTTTATAGTGACGAATGAAGAACGGATGCAAAAACTAAGTGAAAATAGAAGAAATCTGTCAAATTTCCGGTGAAATTTGAATCAAATCGACAACAGATGTCAAATCTCCGGTGAAATTTGACTTTGATCGGCGAATAAAGCTTGAATTCCGGTGAGTTCGGTGTTGTTGATCTCGATTCCGCTCCCTGGATGCTCTGATACCACTTGTTGGTCCTGTTGATACAGGATCTGATCGTAGGAAACAAGATGAATCGACTTCGTCTAATGTGCGGAATCCATTATGACGAATCACAGATTTGTTCAACACAGAATTCAACGTTTAACTGCTTGTCTGTTCTTTCTATTGAGTGTTCTGAAAGTTACAAAGATCCAGTAGAGGTACAGACTATCCGTGCGTGTCAAAAGTTCTAACAAAGTTGCACCAGACCTCCTATTTATAGACAACCTCAGGAGACTAAGAAGTGTTGTACGTACGGGTGGGCTATCTGTGCGTATGACTCACCCGTGCGTATGACTTATACGTGCGTATGACTCATACGTGCGTATGACTTATCCGTGCGGATAAGTCATCCGTGCGTATTACCATCCGTACATATTGTCATCCGGACGGGTTGAACAAGTACCAACCAACACTTTTACATACAAAACCTATTCCTGAGTTGTGATGCTATCTACATACATACACACAATATACATAAACACAGAATACAAAATATGCTGACGGAAGCTACAGACGTTATGCACTAACAACAATCACAAATGACTTTATTGGTTTCTATCAATTTTCCATTTGCTAATTCTATTGAATGCTTTTTATCTAGCTTACTTGCTTGTGAACATAGAAATGGTTCAAAGTTTTTTTGAAACAAAACTCAAGTCATCTCCAGTAACAAATAGTACGAATGCAAAATGGTCATTAATTAATAATGTACCAGTAACAACCGTATGTTCTTCACGTGCCTTCCCAGCATTCAGCTCAAATGCCCTACCCCTCGTATTTTGGCTTTTCAACTTCGGACAATCTCGCTTGAAATATCCTTGTACTCCACACTCAAAGCATCCTTTGATCTTGGTTCCATCGGCGGTGCTCTTGGCGTAACATTCATGAGCAGCATGTCCATTTCAATCACACCGGCTACATTTCTTCAGTTCTTCTCCTTGAGTTTTCTTCATTGTGCTACCCTTATCACTTCTGCTCGTATCTCTACCCGAGCCACTGGTGTTGGCCGCAAACGCTTTACCAGTTTTGCGTTTCTTCTCACGCTTCTCATTAGAGTCCTTCTTTCAAATTTCAAACTTCTGTTTCTTAAAATCCCAAGACTTGTGCTCTGAGCGCTCCTGTCGATCTAGCTTCCTATCTATTATGACCTTTGCTGCCGACTTCCCAGTCTCACTCTTCTTGTTAAGACTGCTTTTGCGAAAACCTTCATCAGTTAGTGACTTGGCCAAAGAGGTAGCTTCCAAATAGGTAGTGGGTTTCGCGGATGTAACCAGACTGCGAATCTGTGGTGCTAATCCCCAAATATACCTTTCGACCTTCACATAATCAGGAGTGACCATTCGGGGAACCAACCTGGCCAGATCATTGAACCGAGACGTATAAGGTCTGACATTCAAGCCTTCCATGGTCAAATTCGAGAAATCAGTCTCAATTTTCTATATTTCACTACGAGGCCAATATTCTTTAAGAAGCATTTCTTTTAGTTCATTCCAGGTAAGACTATAGGCAGCGTCTTCTCCCAAAATTTTAATTAGGGTATTCCACCAGGATAAAGCTTCGTCAAGAAAGGAACACGATGCATACCTAACCCTCTTGTCAGCTGCGTAACCGCTGATTGCTATTACCGACTCCATCTTTTCGATCCATCTGACGATATCAAGGGGTCCTTTAGAACTAGTAAATGATCTTGGGTTACAACCCTGGAATGTTTTGTATGTACAGTCGTGCACTGTTTAACAAAGTTAATGAAAAATCAAGATTACTCTTAGATCATATCATAACATATGAAACCACTAAAACATTTCCAATAATTATTCTACCTGGAGGATTTCCGATCAGCGCTCCACCGGTACAATTAGTATTCGTACCACGACCACATCCTTGCCCTATGTTTTTGTTAGCCTCGCGCTGGTCCATGGCGGTGCCAACGTGTTGAGCGATTAACCGTGCTACCTCCTCTGGTGTGGTAGGGAGTCCAGTATCGCCAGTTGAGGGACATTGTCTTGCTTTTGGTGGCATATTGTCACTTCTATTATTGGAACAATAATAACAACGTAAGACAATATTTCAATAATTCAATCATTATATGTGAATGGATTAATTTATCGTATTTATAATCACAACCACACAAATAATTTGATATTCGATTCTGGGAATCATATCTCTTATTTCTAGTCCAAAGCACTAGCTAAGATAGGCGCAAATAAATTCAACACCCATTAACAACTTCACAAGATTTTCCATCAAAATGTCAAATTGTTCATACAAACCGGAATAGTCATAAAATGAGGCAAATAAACAATACAAATGTCTGTCATTTAAAATCCAAAAACTCCAACAGCTTCCTCACTAGCTCCTCAAGCTCCACTATTCTCCAATGCATCTGATCCATAGCACTGTCGTCTAAATCCCGAAGCTTATCGTACCAATCCATTTGATCCTCGAGAACCTTCACCTTGTCTTGGGTTATCTCCAAGTCTCTGCGTATGGTAGTAATCAGACGATCACAACGTGAGCATCGTTCCGTTGAGATCTCCCTCTGTCTCATTATAAACGACTGCACAACGGCTCTAAAAGTTGGCGCGGCATCTTCTGTGGGTCGAGTTCTCTTCCTACGACGGGTATAAACCGGTATAGGTGTAGTAGAGGCTCGTGATTCGGACAGCAGATTGGACGACTCAAATTTGACCGACGAAGGGATCTCAAGTGTAGGCTCAATAGTAGTAGCGAGTGGAGTTATCAACGGCTCTAGAGGTCGAGTCGTGACAATAGTGGCATCCACCGCAGGTGCTACCCTATGAGATCCTCTGGTCATGGATACATTGCCATCTACAATAGGTACGGTGCCAGATGATTGCCCGATCTCAAAGATTAAGGGAGGGACAATCGAATTATCATCATCACTTCGCTTATTACTTGCGTAAGTGTAATGTGGGTTAGCCTATCTGACGGAATCAAGGAGACCAACAACGACTGACAATGTAACACCAGTCGTGTCGATAGACGGTGAGATAGTGCGGGGTAACTCTGGTATAAGTGAGGTAAGAGAAGTCTCGAATTCATGGTCACTCTCGGAGTTGTGAATCTCGATAATCTCATGTTAGTGCGACATCTGTGACATAATGTAACCATACAAAGTGAGTGTGTATTTAAATGAAGGAAATTAACACGTATACACATAAATTCTTTACAATTCTCACACATGATTATAGTTTATGTTTTATTTCAACTTTTTGGCTTTGTGAATTTTGGAATTACATTTCAAAATTCGTTGGTTGAAGTCTAGTGTCTTCTAAGAAAACAACTAGTTCGCTAACAACCATTGGCTCTGATACCAACTTATGTCACACCACAAAAACATCGCAGCGGAAATACAAACATGGCGGTGACGGAGGTTGGTACCCATAAAATGTCTTAGTGGTCGATGCATTGTTTATTTTGGACAGATTTACTTATTTAAAAACATAAAGTTTTGAAGTTGCAAATGTAGTCCACAACCATGGCATAGTTGTTTTGACCCTTAGGGGTCTTAGTACACACGGTCCCATAATAGTTTTAAAAGTGTCCAAACATAATTATTATACTCTTATACAAAAACCAACTGTCACCTTTTCATCAAATTGGTTATGATAAACTTCAAGGGACGCGACTTCTCTATTATATTTGAGACATGTCCCTTCGACTTCCTCTAATTTAATGGTTTTGTTGATGAGAACAAGTAATGAACCGACATGATTTAATGCATATACAACGTATGCGAATCACACCACCTTTCTCTTAGTTTAATATTGTTACTCTGTTAATTTGCAATCCAATTTAACTGACATACAGGTTCGTTTCTTTTCAAAGGAATGCATTCAACACCACTACAACGATTCTATAAACAACACAACGCTTCATCTAGGGGTACCAATATCAATTCTAAATAAATCAACAACGCCAACCGGCATTGCGAATTGCACGGCAAACCGAGAGAAAGAGGATGGCGGGAAAGATAAGAGAGAAAAGAACTCTATAACCGTCTCCAACGTATAGGAAACTCTGATTCGCGCCATGAATTATCAAATTGTTGTAGTGAAGTGTCGCGTAGATTAGATTACAGTCGCATTTCCAAATCTTATACGTGTTTGACAAGAAGTCGAGGAAGACAAGGCACCACTTCAGCCTACTTTAACGAGTCGTTGTCCACACGGCAAGATGTAACGCGTTTCTCTCCTTGGCCGGGTATGGTGGCGATTTTGTCTGAAAGTTTCACTTGATTTAACGAGTCTGGTTCCGAGTTGATCATCTTTGGAACGGATAACCTTTGTAAAGTGGATGTGGGATCACCTACCACAACAGCGTAGCAAATGGGCCTGTGCCGGAAATCGTCACAAGGTTGGAAAACTCGCGAGTCGCTAGTCGGCCCGCCGGTGAAGATTGAATATGTAAATTTTATTATTTTTATAAATATGCATATATATACTCACACACCCATATCAATATAACACTTAAAAAGGTAAAAGTAGTTCAAAATACAAACTAAACTTACATATAAGTCATAACATAACAAGTCTCAGTACCTAAAATTCAAACATTAACAAATAGCTCAAATGTAATCGTCATCCCTGTGGTGTTCAATGATTTCGACACCATCCAACTCGTATTCAATCTTCTCGTCTACTTCATCCTCGTTCTCCGACTCAAATTGTTCATCATATTAGGGTAAGGGATAAGGAAAATGAGCTAAAGTTGTAATCGTGGGCCTGTTTTATAAGGATTTCAAATGGGCCGACTAGCGATTTCTTGACTGATTAGTGAGAAATTACTCAGTAGGAGGCCGACTAGCGACTAGTCGGCAATTAATCGCCGAGTAATCGCGATTTTTCTAACGCTCATTTCATATTTTTGGTCGTCGAAGATGTTGGAAATGTTTTTGCTGGGTTTTGATTTTTATATGATTTCAATTATATTTTGTTGGGTTTAGAGATTATGCTGGTATTAGATATTCTAAAGTTGGCAAATAAGTTCAATTATATTTTGTGTGATATGCAAATGGGATTTATACATGAGTTTTTCCATACATGGGTTTTTCCTTTCTTTTCTATTTTAGATGTTTTTTTCATTTAAAATTTCAAGTGTTTTTTTAACAATATTTAATTACTTTGTTAATATAAACTAACATAGTAATAATAATAATAATAATGTTTAAATAATAATTACGTAATCATAAACCAAGTTTTCTATCAAGCCGAAAAAAACGTGTGCACTTTAACCTATGTGGCAACATTTTTTTTCTCATCCAAGATCCCATAACACATAGCCTAAGAATCTGAATAACTTAAAAAATAAATTATATTCATTCCTATGATTTAATCTATTTGATGTATACCTACCATTTTTTATTTATACTTCGTTCCTATAGTTTTAATCTATTCATTCTTCTAAATATGATGTATACATACCATCATTCAGTTATCAATTTTCTTAATTATTTGATATATTGTGTATAATTGCGTTTACGCACTATTATTAACAATTGTGTGTTTACGCGACAATTGCGTATTTTCAACACCTGAATTGTGATTCGGTTTCCGCGATGTAACGTTTTCGTTCGTTGAATCATTTATCTTTAATATAGCTATTATTATATGATCATTACTTTACAAACTATGATGTTTTGAATCGTATTTGAGTTAATCAAAGGTTAGTCTCATATTATGCATTTCAATTCCAACTTACACTAGAGGCTAATTGGTTTCACTTCCCAAATGAGAAACTATAAGCACCATCCCGCCGCAACGCGCGGGATAACGTCTACTTATTAATAACCCTACAAAAAGTAACTTGGGTTACGTCTCTTTTGTTTAAAAGTCGCGTCCATTAGAAAAGGTTATTGATGGAAATGTTACACCTTTTTTTGTTTAAAAGTCGTGTCCATTAGAAAATGTTATTGATGGAAAGGTTACGTCTGTTTTGTTTAAAAGTCATGTTCATTAGAAAAGGGTTTGGATTACACCTCTTTAAAAAGTCACAACCCTTCAAACTAATTTTGAATATATCACACTCCTTAAAAAAAGTCAAATACATTTGATCTACTTTTAAAAATACCCCTTTGTTTACACATCGCGTCGGTTAGAAAAGACGGGAAATATAGTTACTGGCTCCTTTCTAAATTAAAACGGGGTGATTTTAGTTTGATACATATAATAATATAATAATAATTCGTAACCGCCACCGAGAGAGGACACACCCCTCATCACGGCAACCCCAAATAGTTACATCCTTTAAGTAAATTACTATTGAAATCGTAAAAATAATATATAATTGAAGAAGATCGCTCATTCCTTTTGTTTGTCTGCAATTCGTGAAACTTTCTTCAGAAACTGAGACCGATATGGTATAGATCAGAATTGGGAGCATAGATTCGTCTTCGGTCTGATTTTGAAGATTCATTTGAAGACCGGTGTAGTTTATGTCGGTTCACGAATCGTTCCACCACCAATTACTTCCTTTCCTCTCTTGCCGATTCTCCCTCACCTCAGATATTATACGTTTCCGATCATCATTCAATCCCCTTCATCCTTGATATGGCGCCATATGTCTTAACTACTCCATATAAATAAACAAAGGACAAATATAATAATAAAAAAATATATATAGAAGAGTGTCATAACTGTAATAATTTAAAAGAAAATTAGTATACGGGACTTTACCTGTTTATGGGATAAATGTATCATGTTTATTCATATTAATGGTTCTACTTTTGATATTTGTTATGGTTGTTATGTTAATTTTGATGGCAGGCTTAACTAGATAATTACACAAAGCTAAAAAGAATTAACATTTTAATGTTTTTTTCTCTTGCATGAAATAGTTGTTGTCACTCCCCTTGCACAACATGCTCCTTCTACACTTCAGGTCTTGCTAGAAAAAGAAAGAACATTTATCATGAACAAAAAAATTTTAGCATCTCATATATTGATACTAAAATATTCATAATCAACGTCCCGCTGCAACGCGCGGGTTAGCGTCAACTCGTTTAATTACAAAAAGCATCAACAACCACATGATGACATAAGCCAAAATCCTTGAAATCGAACTCATGTACCTGAAGAACATGTAAAATCAAGTGTCAACTGAATGGAGGGTGAGTTCACATATCAAATTCATAACAATTTGTGTAAGGAAAAATATTTCTTATTACAACACTTTAATGATTTAAAACATCCATATATGTCTAAGAAAGTTCATTTTATTTCCTTTGTAAAATGTCATGGAAGAAATCATCCGAAATGGCCCCATAAGCATATCTTTTATGAAAACTTATGCCCATGGTTTTATTTATATTAGATTTTCGTTATTTCTTCGGTTTCGTAAGTTAGCTAGACGTTACGAGCTATACATTATGATTGAGGCGCTAATCCAAACTAGATAAATAAAGAATTCAATTCGCCGCTATGTAGAACGGAGCTACCGGTCACGACGGGGTACTCAACCCAATAGATCTATCAACAATTCCACGCGTACTTTACTTAAACGATTATTGTGGCTGGATATCTCCTTTGTGCCTCCTCAATTTATTAACATATATAACCTACTGAACAACATAATTTAATATCTATTGTCGTACAAGTTTCTGTTGTCTCCTTGCGATGTATGCCTATTCATGTTACCTACACTCGCGAGACTTGGTGAACTTGTCCCAACCAATTTAATTTTATTCTACAATCGTTTTACCCAAAATACCTTTTTTCCGTTTCTCCCCGGAACATATTTATTTCAATTAAAAACCCGTTTCTCCCCGAAACATATTTATGTCAATAAAAACCTGTTTTCCTCGAAAATAGTTTAAGTCATACACCTTTCCAAATCCATGTTTTTCCATAAAACACATTGTAATATTCCAAAAATCATATTTTCCATGAAAATACATTTTATATAATTCGAAAGCATATTTTTATACGAAAACATATACTTTTCTTCATAAGGACGTGTTCTTCCCCCAAAATAGTATATAAAACAGTAAAAAGTGGGGCATAGTGATACTCACCTTTGGGTGCGTTTTTATTATCGCAATCCCTTAGTTTGAATATACATATCCTACTTTAAATAGGAATGATTTAATAACTAATTGTTCTATAAACAATTTAGTTTCTCCAATACTCATAATTTTCACATATCTTTAAGATTTTCACGAAAATCTTTGTTTTGATTATGTTGGCATTTATATATATATATATATATACATATTAAGATTTTTGTGCTTTGAATGATTTTATAGGTGACCCTTTATTTGTTATTATGCCTACTTATTCGCAATATATCTACGATTTGCGCTTCGTAATATATATACATAAGTATGTACATATTCGACATATATCGTAATTCACATATTACGTCTTTTCACACATATATTACACTTAAACACTTAATATGCCAAATAACTCATCAACTTAACTTAAGTATTATTTTTCATGTTCATCACAATTTACACACATAACGTGATTTTTGATCTAGTTTACCGTTTTTATCGCACAAACGCCTAAACATAGCATAAATCCATACTATCACGTAATCACTTAACAAACCAAATTACATATATTCATATTCATATATCAATTTATAACACACAAAGTTCACCTTTGAACATCCCGTTTTCGCGTACGTTAAATATGTGTATTTTACCGTTTCGGTAGCGTTTTCGGGCGTCGAAAGTCACGTATGACTAACCAAATACCAAAGATACTTAATATAAGTTAAAATAATTATATTTATTATAAAAATATCAGTTTATAATCTGATTTAAAATAGTTTTGCAAAAATCACTTTAAAAGCCGATTTCTTTACCGTTTTTAACGCATAGTTTCGTACCAAACTTTACCGTAACCATCCCAAATCATCATCACTTGATATTTTAACATAACACACATTATCTAATGATTAAAATAATAATTTTACTCATGATAGTGCAGGTCTAATGTATGACACATAAATCATGCAATTTCACTCATTTTACTTCTTTTTAAGCTACATGTACAACATGTAAAGCTACCAAGTTTATGACATAGTTTTATAACATCAAAACACGTCATATAACATTATTTTAGTGAGTTTATATTCTGATTCATATATATCTTTTATGATAATTCTTTTGATTGAACATGCATGCTTTCCAAGATTCTTATAAATCAAAGATTAACTAATCAATCAAAACACAAACACTAGCATACAAGCCTACATATTTCGGCCATATATACATAAATATATCTAATATTATTTCAAGAAATTCAAGTCACCATCATCACATAAATCATACAAGTTTTCATATGCATGTCACTTTGATCATTCAAACAATCCTTCTTCAAGAACATTTTAAATCAAAACTCAAAACACAAACTCTAAACCACACACACATACCCACAGCTCTATACATATACACACATTCATTCTAATTTTTATTTTTATAAAAAACCATTTTTTTGTTTTGTTTCCAAGAGTTGTGAGAATCCAAGTATTTGAGAACCATTCAAATCATCATCATCATCAAGAAACAAGTTTTAAAAGTATTAAAAGTTTTATACCTTTCAAGAACAAAAGTGGGTTTATGATTAGATTTTTGATGAAAATGAGCTTGTTCCTCTTTGAAATTGCCTTGGAATCACCTTTAAATCTTTAAACCGACTTGAAACTAACTTGAAATGGCCATGATCTTCAAGAAAATGAGTTTAAAACTTGAAAGTGTATGTATTCAAGGTGTTTCGGCCGAGAGCTCCAAGTGAAAGAATTGGGATTTGAGTTTTGATGGTTTTGCAAAGTTTGATGGTATTTGAGAATGTTAGGTGTTATAAGGTTTCAACACTTGGCAAATTTGCATTTTCAAGAAAGAGCTGGGTGTAGGTCCCCTTGAATCGTATGGATCATTCACAGAATTGTCTTTCCAATCAAGAGTGCGGAATCCTCTTGATCAGAATATAGCAGAATGAGTAGAAACACAGAAACAACAAGACACTTTCAAACCGGGTTTCTATTGATTATCAATCAAACTGAATTACAATCAATTAAACCCTAACCAACTCTCCAATTTCGTCCAAGCTATATCACTCTCACGAAATCTCACACACAAACTGTTTTGGCTGATTAACCTAAACCCTAAAGCCTAACCTTGTTTATATAACACAAGGTTGCTACCTGGGCCAAGGTTAAACATCATGGACTGCGAATTGGACAGGCCCAATTCGCCTCAAGACACCCAATTCGTTGGGTTTGGTTAGCCCAAACATTATTATCTCACTAATACAAAGCTAAACCCGCTAACTGTTTATCATTTAACTAATTACAAGATATCCAAAGACCAAATCTAAGCTGTTGTCACAAACATGCACCAACAAACTCCCCCTTGACAATAGCTTCATAAAATAACTTTGTCTTCAATCATCTTGCAATCTTCATGTAATCTTGCACTGTCTTTGGTCTTTGGATAGCTTCAGCTTTAACAGCTTCCGTCAACAACAGACTCCCCCTAAGCTGATGCATCCAATCACCAAATCTTCACTAGGCAGGAATGAATAGTCATGACTAAGAGGAGGTGGAACTTCATTAAAGCCCTGGAAGCCCACACTGGTCTTGTCATTACTCTTCTTTAACCCACCCATCATGTGTTTCATAACAAAAGACGAATCTCTGAATTGACTCAATTTCTTTTCAAGTTCAACAATTTTGAGTTGTGCATCTGACAACTCTTTGCATTTTTCAGAAATCTCTTTTGTTTTCTCAACCATCATGTCATGAGCTAAGTCTATGACTTGAAGTTTTTCATTCAATTTGCAAGTTAAAGCTTCAATTTCAGCTTCATAACCTCTTATCTTCTTCAAGTATGTAGATTCATTTCTTTTAGCAAAAAAAATTTGCTTCTTTTATGTTAGACATCTCACTTACCAGACTTTGGTTTTGTGTTGACAACCTGTCAACCTCACCCTGTAGTTCACGACATCTCAAACACACAGAAATAGATTGTACCTCTTTCTCATGAACTTCTGAGTTTTCATGAGCAACAACCTGTTCAGCTTCACTCTCTTTCTCTACTTCAGCATCCACTTTTGCTTCAGCATTCTTCACTTGAGCTTCAGCATTTTTCACTTCAGATTCAGCATCACTCACAGTAGTTTCAGCTTCATCAACTGGCACTATCTCTACCATGAATGCCTGAGTAGCACTCTCATTCCCCTGATATCGCTTTTGTAATGCATCCCACATATCCTTTGAATTATCTCTTTTGAAGGTATGCTTGATGCTATCAGGTAAGGACATCATTATCGCAGCCAAGGCTCTCTTTTCAGCCTCATACATCTTTTTATCATCCTCTTTCATGTTCACATAGTCTGTTCTACGTGGTCTGCCCTCATAATCGTGTGTTGGGTTTATGTACCCATCTTCAATACAGATCCACATGCGTGCATCCTGAGATTCAATAAAGGATTTGAAGTTTTCCTTCCATGTAAGATAATTCTCCACCTTCATCATCTTAGGTGCATTCAAATTCGTCATTTTTGACATTTTAACGCAACAGACTGGTAAAACCATACAAAATATCTCCGAAAACAGTGGTTACCAAATTACACCTTTAGAATCGTCTCGAAAAGACGAATTCAATGATATATAATGTCAAAAACCGAATTCGGGATTTTCCAGAGTTTTTTTTTTACCCTAAAAATCCAAGGAATACAACAGTCCAAACGGTTCTGTCAAACGAGCTACGGATCAATTTCTATTTTCGAAAACGTGAATTTTTGGTTACGCTTGCCAACTGAAATTCCACCACTTTTAAATTTGCTGATAATTTCGCTGGGGAGTAGTTAATTTCACTGGTCAGATGGTCTATTTCGCTGCAAGTTCGCTGATAGGTTAAGTTCGCAGGTTAAATTCACAGGTTATTTTCGCTGGTCAAATTCGCTATTACGACGACCTGTAAAGTCGCCGAAAACCGTAATAATTTCGCTGAGGAAAATTATACGGTTACCAAAGTCGCATTTGGATTTTAATTTTGCCGGTCACCGAGTAATCAAGTCACAAATTCGCTGGTAAAAATGCTGGTTCAGTTAATTTCGCAGGTCTATTAATTTCGCAGATCAGAAAATATGGAAATCCAATCTTCTCGAAAATTTTGATGATTTTCTGGATTCTACCAACACCTTCCTGCAGAATCGAAAAAGCAAAATAATCAGTAATTTTCGAAAATAATATGATGAACACGAAGAACAGTCTTCGAATTCCAGCCAAATACTCGTCAAAAACCGTTAAAATCCAACAGAAATCGTCCCGAAAACCTACAAATCAGCAAAACTCAACAATCAAACACAAACAAATTCGTAGAAAACTTATCAGAACTCAAAAATTTCGAAACCCTAATTTCAGGTTTCAACAATTTCGAAATTTTTCACCCAAATCTGCCAAGCACAATTCTGAACCGAGCCTTCAAGAGCCTAATGCTCTGATACCAATTGTAGGTCCCCTTGAATCGTATGGATCTTTCACAGAATTGTCTTTCCAATCAAGAGTGCGGAATCCTCTTCATCAGAATATAGCAGAATAAGTAGAAACACAGAAACAGCAAGACACTTTCAAACCGGGTTTCTATTGATTATCAATCAAACTGAATTACAATCAATTAAACCCTAACCAACTCTCCAATTTCGTCCAAGCTATATCACTCTCACGAAATCTCACACACAAACTGTTTTGGCTGATTAACCTAAACCCTAAAGCCTAACCTTGTTTATATAACACAAGGTTGCTACCTGGGCCAAGGTTAAACATCATGGACTGCGAATTGGACAAGCCCAATTCGCCTCCACACACCCAATTCGTTGGGTTTGGTTAGCCCAAACATTATTATCTCACTAATACAAAGCTAAACCCGCTAACTGTTTATCGTTTAACTAATTACAAGATATCCAAAGACCAAATCTAAGCTGTTGTCACAAACATGCACCAACACTGGGCACCTTTTGTACTGCCACCTTGCATCTACTCACATAACACACATATACATACACCATATTCACATATTACAAGTTAAAAACATGTATTTACTGACTACCGGGTATTTTATCTGGCGTTTTATCGCGTTTTAAAGTTTTTAAAAATTATTCAATCAACTTATAAAAATTAATCCTCTTAAAATGTTACTGAATAATATTCTATTATTCCTGATTGACTGCGTTGTCTACGTTTCGCAGTATACACGCGGTATTGCGCAGTGTTTGCTTAAATTCGCGAAATAAGAATTTTAAGCGTTTTAATTACTTTCCTTCACGATTATGATTAAAAATAGGATTTTAATCATAACGGAATATTTTTTAGGATACTAACATTATCCGGGCGGTCACCGACGTTCATTTCGCATTTTGTTCTTTAAGCGATAAGCGTTTGTCTTTTTATTGGCAACTTAATTTTTAGTTTAGTTTTGATTTACCAAAATTCAATTATCACTAAAATAACACCATGTTTAATAAAATATCATTATCAATCATTCATAACACGTGTTATATTAGTACGGTACTGGCCTAAATTTCCGGGTGTCACACTATACGCGCGTATATAATGGGTCAAAAAGACAATTTTAGCCTTGGGTTAGGCTGTGTATAGCCCCCAATCCATGGGTAAAATGGTCTTTTTTCCCAAACCTGCCCCATATATACGATACATACAGGGCTATACGCGGCGTATAGTAAAAAGACCATTTTACCCTGGATTGGGGGCTATACGTAGCCCAAACCAGGGGTAAAATTGTCTTTTTGACCCTTTATATACGCTGTGTATAGACCTATTCGCAGCGAATATAAAGGGTGTTTTTTTAAGAAACATTTATACAATATTAATCGTTTTAGTAAAGTTTTATAAAAAAAAGTTTTCTATTTTAAATATATAAAAAGTAAGTATTTCTTACAAACGTTTTTATATAACACTAATCATTTTTATACGATAAATATCGTACGTATGGTATAGGTATAGTATAGGTCACGTATTGACCTCGTATAAGCCTGTAACTGTGATATCATATCGTATAGTGCAGTATATATCCCGTATAGGTGTAGTATCGTATAGTATAAGTTTCGTATAAGCCTCGTATAGAACTATAGATGTTGTATCGTAGGCATATACAAGACCTATAAGGGACCTGTACGAAACTTATACTACATGATATGATACGATACGATATGATATAACACCCGTATATGCCTATAGGTGTAGTATATGTCTCGTATAGTACTATTGGTGTGGTTTAGGTCCCGTGTAGGCCTATAGGTATATACAAGTCCTATAGGGAACCTCTACGAGACTTATATAATATATTATACACTATACTATACGATACGATACTATAGGATACCATACAACACCCTTATAAGCCAATAGGTGTAGTATAGGTCCCTTATAGGCCTATAGGTGGGGTTTAGGTCCCGTACAGGCCTATAGGCACATACAAAACCTATAGGGAACCTATACGAGACTTATACTACACACTATACGATATGATACTATACGATACGATACAATACAATACGATACGATTTTATAGGATACCATAGAACACTTGTATTGGCTTATTGGTGTAGTATAGGTACCGTATAGGCCTATATGCATATACAAGACCTATACGAGACTTATACTATACGATACGGTATGATACGATACGATACTTAAAAAGGATTTTTTTAAAGTACTTATTATAGAACTTTGATAAAACGATAAATAATTTATAAAATTGTTTCCTAACAAAAACAAACCTTTATATACGCTGCGTGATGTGTGAGGGTTTGAGTGTAAATTTTAGATATATTTTAAGCACTTTTTACTCGTGAATCAAGCTTTAAATTTATAAAACACGAATATAATACTATCACTCTACACACGTTAGGGCAAGTGCACCCATCGTAGACATAGTATCGTGACGGTAAGATACCGAGGTCGTCCAAGGACACAAGAGCTTTCAATTTCGGCATATTGTTAACGTCTAATCTAACCAAATTTTGATAAATGCTTTGAAAGTTTTAAAAGATATACAAGAAAATAAAAATGCAAATATAAGGAAAACAAAGAGACAAGAAGGACTCACTTGGTTCCAACTCCTTTTTTATGTATCCTTTGATGATTTCCGCACTTTGGGCTTTTTAATAGATTATCTTAGTTATAGTGGTAGGCCCCTCTTGTGAAGGCGACGTTACCCTCAACCTATTGGTCTGAGTTAGCAGGGATACAGTCCCGCAAGGTCAGATTATTGAAAGATAATTAAATAAGTTATTAATGTGAAAGTAGTAGGCCCCTCTTGTAAAGGCGACGTTACCCTCAACCTATTGGTCTGAGTTAGTAGGGATACAGTCCAGCAAGGTCGGTTTAATGTCTTAATAGTAGTTTATAGATAGGGATTACAAACTGTTCTTACTTCCCCCAATTTGATGCTATCTGCCTCTAAGGAAGTCCTAATAAGCTTGAATCATGTCCTCACATGATCTATACACTGAATGAGGTAAGAACTTTACCCAAACACCCTTCTACCCCCCTTCCAGACAGTTAACGCTCTTTATATAGACCGTAAAGACATAAATGAGTGAATAAACAAAACATGAAGAAATGATTAAGTAAAGTTCACCTTCAGTATAAAACAACTAGTTATTAAAGTCATTAATATATACCCAAATAAAAAGTTGTCGAAGATTCAAAATCAAAAGTAATACATAAAAGATTTGTCTTTAGCAAGTGATGTAAAAGATTTAGTCAAGCATGACCTTTGTTTGACAAGAACTCTTACGATCGATCTTGGATCCCGAGACTACTACACACTCTAAAAGATGAAAGATGGATAATGGTGGTGGGTGTTGGTGTTGTAGTAGTGGTGGATTGGTGGCAAGTGTGAGAGAAGTGGTTTGCCAAGGGATGAATTGGAGTGAAACCAAGCACCCTTATTTATAGCTGGAAACAAAGACTTCACACGGCCCCGTGCCCACCTGGCACGACCCCGTCTTCTTCTATTTCTCTCCCTTCATTAACTGCAGATGTCAGGTATTGCACTAACACGCCCCGTGGTGGCAAAGCACGACCCCGTGGTGAGTGTACTTGTTGTACTATCTCAGATTCTGCGAATCTTAGAGTTGACCATGACCCATGTTGAGTTGGCACGGCCCTATGTTGGTTTGTCTTTTGCTGTTGTCTTTTTCTATAGGGAATCTTGACTGGGCATGGCCCCGTGCCTAAGCTTCTGTTTTTGTTAGTTTTGTTGGTTTGGATGTGGATGGGGGTTCGGCAAGTCGTGTCAATCCTTCTTCTTTGTATTTGTGTTGGTTTCTGCTGTTAATTTGTTCCTTATGTTCGTTTAAGCTCTTTTGATCCTGTAAATTAAAAGTAAACAAAGAAACATGTTTTTTCCAACATTAGTACCGAAAAAGGGTTGATTTTATGCCTTATTTGATGTAATTTATATGTTGCATTTTACGCACATCAAATACCTCCTACTTGAATCTTTGCTTATCCTCAGGAAAAACTCTATAATGTGGCTTACACAACCAAACAGAATTGGTAGAAGAGAAGTTTTTGGTTTATCTTTAGAGTGTCGGGAATTCAGGTTCTAAATTTATTTTGTTTTTATTTTATGTACAATTTTATTTGTCATGATTTATTTAAAACACATATTAAGAAAAAATATTTGGTTTGAGCATAACATGCCTTTATAAAATTCTATTTAATTATATACAAATTTACACACCTCACCAGTGGTTACTCAATACTCGGCCGAAGTTGTTTAAGTGAAAACGCTCAGACCCGGTGTGGAACTTACTCCTACTATAGATTTGAAAAACAATCAAACCTTATCTTTTTGATGTTTAATCCTTGTAAATGTCAAGAGGGATTTAAAAGAGTAGGTTGTGGTTCGGGTAGGTGTGTTTGGGTAAAAATGGCGAAAATCGTAAAAAGTGTCGGTTTTTCCATTGCTTTGTGGCGTAGCAAAAAAGACTTTGGCTATTTTTTTTAACCAATGTTGAAACTAAGCCATACTTGTAATTTTATAACCGAACTTTTTACAAAAATAAAAGGGTGTAACTAAAAATTTTTGTGGAAGTGGGTGGTTGTTTTTGCAAAAGTTAATATTTTTACGGGTTTAGAAACAAAAGGGTTAAGACTCAAAGGGGTTTAACTAAGGGGATGAAAAGAAAAAAAAAAAACAAAGGTATAGAATAAAAAATGGGTATAGTCCTAATGCCTTTATCACTTACTTACTTTGATTTATGTCGGTAAGGATTTGGGACGTATTGTTTTGGTAAGTTCTAGATTTGTAAAAACCAAACTGGCTATTCACACAAGAAATGAAAAGTTTAGCAATTAGTATAGATGAGTCCTAATGCCTCTATCACTTACTTACTTGGATTTATGTCGGTAAGGATTTGGGACGTATTGTTTTGGCAAGTTCTAGATGTGTAAGAACCAAACGGGCTATTCACACAAGAAATGAAAACTGGAGCAATTAGTATAGATGTGTATTTGTATGCTTGGTAAAGGCTCAAAACTCACTTTTGTGGGAAAAAGGGTTATAGTGTAAAAATGTATATATAATCAAATTTTACAAAGATTTATTATGCCCGTTTTAATAATTTTCTTAATTGGTTCTTTTTATCATGACACTATCAGGTATAAATTAGTAAAAACATAATTTTTAGAACTTATTTTTCCCAACTAAACCAAGATAAGTAAAAAAATAAAAAATTTTGACCAAAAAGTTTGGGGTGATTAGCGGTTTTTGAAGGTGAGTTTTGTGTAAGGCATGTTTTTAGGACAAGAGATTCAAGGTTTTAACATCCCCCCATACTTAAATTCCACATTGTCCTCAATGTGTCCCAAATATGATTTGTTTTGATTAAATGTGCAAAAAGTGGGTAAAAATAACAATTTTGTGGTTACTGGTCACTTCAGCACGGGGGCGTGCCTGGTGGACACGGCCTCATGGCCAGAGTGCCAATAACAAAATTAAACAGAAAACTTACAGTATGTTGGACACGGGGGCGTGCTCGGTGGGTACGGCCTGTGTCACCTTCTCTGCAGAAAATTTTTAACATCAGACAATTGGGCATGGGAGCATGCCTGGTGGGCAATTCCCTGTGCTGCAGACTCTGATTTGCAGTTTTTGAAGCGGGAGGCTCTGGTTTAGGTGCATGGGGTTCCTTTTTCAACGTCCCTTTGGCCTTTTCAACTTCTTTCACACATTTATTGTTATCACCATCAAAGATACTTTCATTTCATTCAAATAAAAAGAAAAATACAAGGAGAAATAAAAATTACAATCCTAAATTAGATAGATAAAGTCTTGAGAGATGCCCCACGAGATCTTATTCTAAACCCCTAATAGCTACTTCCTAGATCTAAGAATGGTTGGTGAAAACCGAGGTTAATCTTTGGAGGGCTTCAAGCTATTCCCAGAAATACCCGTTTAGAGGTCGTTGAGCATTTCCTCTATCTCCCTCGGACGTAAGATAAAAGGTTCCTCATCAACTTCTTCTTGAGGTAGGGGAGTGGGATTGATCGGAACCTCAAAGGCGACATAAATAGGGGGAGGTTCCGGGATCTCGACATCCCATCTGGTGGGGTGGAGACCTCGTTAGCAAGGTTCCAATCCTCTTGAGGCAAAATTGGTTCCATTGGAGGCATAACCAAGATGTTCAACCTTTGATGTAAAAGGTTGATTTTCCTGAAGCAATCTTCTAATGCCATGGAGTGGTAGTTCACTTGGTCAATTAGAACCTCTTCTACCGCAGTCATCTCCTCAAGAGATTCTCTTAAAGCACTTACGGACCGTGCGAGAGTTGCTTCAAGAGAAAGTCTCCTTCCTCGGCGGTTACTCCTTAAGCTGTTGGACGATGTTCCACTCACTTGGCTTGACATTCTAGAAAATACGACAAACCATTAACGATTTGGAATAACAGACAAATAACACGGCCCCGTGCCCCCGTGTTGAATCAACAACACTAAGTTGTTAGCTCAAGAAATTTTATTTTAAGTTAAATTTGTTTGATTTCTTACTTTTCTAGATGTAAATAACTTAAAATAATATTTTAATGTAGTAGATTTGCAAAACCTTGAGCAAAAAATCATGCTTTTAACCCTCCATTTGAAGTATTTTGAGCTTGAAGCTTCAAGCTTTAATGGAGGTTTGGTTGAAGGAAGAAGAGGAAATGACTATAAGTAGTAAAGACAAGAAGGTTGTAGGAAACGTTTTCAAGAACATACCTTTTTGGGTATGTGCGCAAGATCTGAAGGATCTTGGTCTTTTTGGAATAGCTCCAAACATTCTCCTCAAGGCTGACTTTATAAAAAGTGACAGCACGTCGACACGGCCTTGTGCCTGGCAAACACGGCCTCGTGTCGCTTGCATGAGTTAGAGAATGTTGTCCGTTAGTGAGACACAACCCATGTCTAGGTTGACATGGCCTCGTGTTGAAAAATACAAGGTGCACAACCCCGTGTTTATCCAACACACCCTCATGTTTTGGAAGAAGATTGGACACGGCCCCGTGTTCGAGGGACACGACCCCATGTTTCAGGGTTTCTATGAAGTTTTATCTAGGGTTTCAAGGAACTGTCCTTTATCGGGTGGTTCCTTACTGGTTGGAACAACATCGTATTACCGGATATACCTTAGGCTCCGACGAGAGGTACGAAAACGCAAGAGGTTGTCGGAAAGATAGAATCCTAATTTAAAAATGGGAAAATGAAACCTTCCCTTATTTACCTTATCCGGGCTCTTGTTAAAGAAGGTGTGAGTCAGCTCGCTCCTGTCTAAACCGTCGGTGTGAAACTCACACACTGTAAAGGGGACTGTCATAGCGAGGTCGATACAGGGAGACTATCGCCTTCGTCTTCGCAAATGTCTAGGGTAGGTTTGTTGGTCTCGGTATTGTTTGTACCTGAATGTTCCTCCATCGATTCTCCTTTGCTTAAATTCCTTGATGAATATCGTGCCTTCATCATGGATTCTATTTCTTTGAGTTTTTGGAGAATCCCCTTTTCTATTTGACTTACGTCTTCTAAGTCTCCTAGGTAAGAGGGTTGATAGGGTTTAGGTGGATGGATGTCATTATCGTTTCTACTCCCGCCCATCTTAAGGTGATCGTCACAGGAAAACGATGGGGCTAAGTAGTGGGGAGCAAATTTTAGAATGACACATTCTAATCCTTTATGCATTCCACCACATAACTTGCACCATTCACCGTAAGAGTGGCGGGGTAAAAATAATCATAAACGTCCATGTTTTCGAGAGAGATTTTAACTGTCGGGATCAGGCGGTTACTGTTTTTTTTACAAACTGTTGATATAACACAGCCCCGTGTGGTTGTCACACGGCCCCGTGCTGCAGTTCGTATCTGAAAAAAATCATTCTGAGGTTACTTGGGGTATAACACGGCCCCGTGTAGATCACACACGGCCCCGTGTCACTTTTGTAGAAAGTGAAAAATTTAAAGAAAAAGAAGAAAAACCTAAAAAGAAAAGATAAAAATGACTAGGCCGTTAATTTTAAGCTTTTTTAAAATCCTTGTGTCCCCGGCAACGGCGCCAAAAACTTGACGTGAGAGGGTGTGAGTGTAAATTTTAAATATATTTTAAGCACTTTTTACTCGCGAATCAAGCATTAAATTTATAAAACACGATACAATACTATCATTCTACACACGTTAAGGCAAGTGCACCCATCGTAGACGTACTATAGTGATGGTAAGATACCAAGGTCATCCAAAGACATAAGAGCTTTTAATCTTACCAAATTTTGATAATGGTTTTGAAAGTTTTAATAGATAAACTAGAAAATAAAAATGTAAATATAAGGAAAACAAATAGACAAGAAGGAATCACTTGGTTTCAACTCCTCTTTTATGTATACTTTGATGATTTCCGCACTTTGGGCTTTTTAAGAGATTATCTTAGTTATAGTGGTAGGCCCCTCTTGTGAAGGCGATGTTACCCTCAACCTTTTAGTCTGAGTCAGTAGGGATACAGTCCCGCAAGGTCGGATTATTGAAAGATAATTAAATAAGTTATTAATACGAAAAGTGGTAGGCCCCTCTTGTGAAGGCGACGTTACCCTCAACCTATTGGTCTGAGTCAGTAGGGATACAGTCCTGCAAGGTCAGGTTAATGTTTTAATAGTAGTTTATAGAGAAGGGATTACAAGCTGTTCTTACTTCCCCCAATTTTATGCTATCTGCCTCAAGGGAAGTCGTAATAAGCTTGAATCAGGTCCTCACAGGATCTATACACTGAATGAGCCAAGAACTTTACCCAAACACCCTTCTAACCCCCTTCCAAACAGTTAACGCACTTTATATAGACCGTAAAGACATGAATGAATGAATCAACAAAACATAAAGAAATGATTAAGTAAAGTTCACCTTAAATATAAAAAAAAATAGTTATTAAAGTCATTAATACATACCCAAATAAAAAGTTGCCAAAGATTGGAAATCAAAAGTAATACATAAAAGATTTGTCTTCACCAAGTGATGTAAGAGATTTAGCTAAGCATGGCCTTTGTTTGACAAGAACTCTTGCAATCGATCTTGGATCCCGAGACTACTACACACTCTAAAAGGTGAAAGATGGATGATGGTGGTGGGTGTTGGTATTGGTGTTGTAGTGGTGGTGGATTGGTGGCAAGTGTGAGAGAAGTGGTTTGCCAAGGGATGAATTGGAATGAAACCAAGCACCCCTATTTATAGCTGCAAACAGAGACTTCACTCTGTCTCGTGCCCACCTGGCACGACCCCATGGTGTTCTGTTTCTCTCCCTTCATTAACTGCAGATGCAAGGTCTTGTCCTAACACGCCCCATGGTGGTAGAGCACCGCCCCGTGGTGAGTGTACATGTTGTACTATCTTAGATTCTGCGAATCTCAGAGTTGACCACGACCCATGTTGAGTTGGCACGGACCCGTGTTGGTTTGTCTTTTGTTGTTTTCTTTTTATGCAGGGAATCTTGACTGGGCACGGCCCCATGCCTGGTGGGCACACCCCGTGCCTAAGCTTATGTTTTTGTTATTTTTGTTGGTTTGGATGTGGATGGGGGTTCGGCAAGTCGTGTCAATCTTTTTTCTTTGTATTTGTGTTGGTTTCTACTGTTAATTTGTTCCTCTTGTTCGTTTATGCTCTTTTAATCCTGTAAATTAAAAGTAAACAAAGAAACATGTTTTTTCCAACATTAGTACCGAAAAAGGATTGATTTTACGCCTGGTTTGATGTAATTTATATGTTGCATTTTCCGCAGATCACTGCGTATAGGCCTATACGCGTCGCATATAGAGGGTCAAAAAGACAATTTTACCATGAGTTTAGGGTAAAAAAAACTAACCTTTATATACATTGCGTATAGTCCAATACGCAGCGTATATAAAGGGTTAAAAAGACAATTTTATCCCTGGTTTGGGCTGCGTATAGCCCCCAATTCAGGGGTAAAATGGTCTTTTTTACTGTACGCCGCGTATAACCCTTGATGTGGCGTATATATGGGGAAAGTTTGGTAAAAATGACCATTTTACCCCTAGATTGGGGTTCTACACAGCCCAAACCAGGGGTAAAATTGTCTTTTTGACCCTTTATATACGTCGCGTATAGGCCTATACGCAGCGTATATAAAGGTGGTTTTTTTAGAAACATTTATACAATATTAATCGTTTTAGTAAAGTTTTATAAAAAAAGGTTTTCTATTTTAAATAAATAAAACAGTAAGTATTTCTTACAAATTTTTTTATACAACATTAATCATTTTTATACAATAAATATCGTATCGTATAGGTGTAGTATAGGTCACGTATTGACCTCCTATAAGCCTATAAGTCTCGTATAGACCTCATATAGGCCTACAGATGTAGTATCGTATAGACCTCGTATAAGCCTATAAGTCAGGTATTGACCTCGTAGAAGCCTATAAGTCTCGCATAGACCTCGTAAAGGACTACGGATGTAGTATCGTATCGTATACTATACTGTTGTATAAGTCTCGTATAGGCCTATAGGTGTAGTATAATATCATATCTTATCTTATCGAATAATGTAGTATAAGTATCGTATAGGTCCCCTATAGGTCTTCTATATGCTTATAGGCATATACGGGTGTTGTATGGTATCCTATAGTATCGTATTGATGCGTGTCGAGTGTGATATATTTTTATTGATATTTTAAGCCCCTTTTACACATTAGTCAAGTTTTAAATTTATAAAACACGATATTCTACTAACACTAAACATACACATGGGCAAGTGCACCCATCGTGAGCGTAGTATAGTGTTGGTAAGATACCGAGGTCGTCCAAGGACACAAGAGCTTTTAGTAACGGTTTATCCTCAACGTCTAATCAAATCAAAATTTTAGAAAAGGTTTTAAACATGAAAATAAAACTAAAATGCTGAAAAATAAAAATAAAATAAAAACAGATAGACAAGATGAATCACTTGGATCCGAATCGCCATTAGTGTAACCTTTGATAATTTCCGCACTTTTGCACTTTTTAAGAGATTATCTTAGTTATTTGAATCATCAAGGATACAATCCCAAAGGGTCGGAATATTGAAGATAATTAATTAAGTTATTAATGCGTAAAGTGGTAGGCCCCTCTTTTGAAGGCGACGTTACCCTCGGCTAAGTGGTTTGAGTCAGCAGGGATACAATCCCAAGTAGACGGATTAACATATTAATAGTAGTTTACATATGAGGGGATCAAGCCATTCGCACCCCCTCCATCCAATACCAGTGGGTATTGAAGGAGGTCCTAGTAACCTTAACCCAGGTTCTTGCAGGATCTATACATTGAACAAGGCAAGAACCTTACCAAACCATTCCCTTAACCCCGACCAGGTAGCCAACATATCTCTATATAGACCGTAGAGATATGAATGGTGAAAATCTTTTATTTTATATAGACAGTAAAATAACGCCAAGACTCCATGGACAAATGATAAGGAAGTTTCACCTTCAAAATAAGAAACTAGTTATTAAAGTCATTAATACAAAACCAAATAAAAATTGAGAAAAAGATTAAAAATCAATAGTATTACACTAAATGCTTGTCTTCACCAAGTGATGTAAGAGACTTAGCAAAATATGGCCTTTGATTGACAAGAACTCTTACGATCAATCTTGGATCCCGAGACTACTACACACACTCTAAGGTGGATGATGGATGATGGTGGTGGATGTAGGTGTTGTAGTGGTGGTGAAGTGGTAGAGAGGTGGTTTGCCAAGGGATGCCTTTGAAGTGAACCAAGCACCACTATTTATAGCCTGAACAAAAGCCCGGACACGGCCCCGTGTCTGCTGGATACGGCCCCATGGCCATCCTCTTTCTTCATTAATTACAATTGTCTGCATTAGGCTCCACACGCCCCCGTGTCTGCTGGGCACGGCCCCGTGTGCAGAAGCGTATCTGTACTATCAAGATTTGCAAGATTCGGCGAATCTTAGCGTTGACCACGCCTCGTGTTGAGCTGGGCACGCCCCCGTGCTAGGAATAGAAGCTTCAATGACTTTGTCATTTTCTGCAGACACTTGACCTCGCCCCCATGTCCGCTGGGCACGGGGCCGTGGTCAGTCCTCGGTTTCTTGTTTTTGCTTGTGAAGATGCTGTCGAGGGGTCAGACATGCCACGTTTATTCCTTTTCTTTGTATTTATGTTAGTTTTTGCTGCATATTTGTTCCTTTTGTTCATTTAAGCTCATTTGGTCCTGAAAATACAAAAGGAAGACAAAACCACACTTTTTCCAACATTAGTACTAAAAAAGGGTTAGTTTTATGCCTCATTTGATGTAATTTATATGTTGCATTTTACACACATCAAATACCCACACTTGAATATTTGCTTATCCTCAAGCAAAAATCTTTATTTTGTGGCTTACACACCCAAATGGAATGGGTAGAAGAGAAGTTTTGGGCTTGTCTTGAGTGTCGTGAATCCAAGATCTTTATTGGGTTTTATTTTGATATTATTTACAATCCTATTTGTTATGATTTATTTAGAACGTTTCATATGAGAAATTACTTATTTGGGCATAACATGCCTCTTTAAAATTCCATTTATATACAAGTTCACATACCTCACGGGAGATCACTCAACACTCGGCCGAAAATGTATTTTTGTGAAACACTCGAGACCGGCATGGAACTTACTTCTACCATATGCTTTCCAAGCAATAAAACCTCCTCCTTTTTAACTATAAACTTTCGTATATATCAAGAGGACTTGGGAAAGGGTTAGGCTTGGGCTTAGGGTAGGTGGTTTTGGTTAGTGGTTAGTAAAAAGAGCTAAAGTTGTAAAAAGCGTCGGTTGTCGTAAAACTTTTTGTTTTCGTGACTTTTTTTCTTTTTTTTTTCAAACAAGATTTCTTTGAGCAACTTGTTTGTTTATTGCAAGACCTTCATAATTTTTTTTTTCTTTCTTTTTTTTTTCTTTTTTTTCATGTCACAAGATAACCGAGTTTTTTTTACTAAAACAAAGGGGTTTGAAAAGAAAAAGGGTATTGGTGGGTAAAGGGTGTTTGTTTTGTTGGTTTTGAAATGAAAAAGTTTAGGCTCAAAGGGGTTAACTAGGGGATTTTGGGTAGGTGAAAAAATAAAATAAAAAATAATGGTGTTGAAAGGAAAAAAGGGTTAGTCCTAATGCCTCTATCATTTACTTACTTGGGTTCAAGTTGGTAAGGACCGGGAATGTATCGTCGTGGCAAGTTCTAGAGTCGTAAGAACCAAGCGGCTATTCACATAAGAAACGAAAAATGAGCATTTAGTTTAAAGATGTATGCTTGTATGCTCAATAAAGGCTCAAAACTCACTTGTTGTGGGAATGAGTTTATAATGTGATCAAGTATATATAATCAAATTTTAACTAGATTTGTCATGTCGTTTCATAATTTTCTTATGTTGGTTCTTTTTATCATGACGCTATCGGTTGTACATTCATAAAAATATAACCTTTTTAGAACTTGTTATTCCCAAATTAAACCGAGACAAGTAAAAAAAAATAAAAGTTTTTGAAAAAAATTTGGGGTGATTAGCGGTTCCAATAGAGTTTTGTGTAAGGCTTGTTATTATGACTTGCAAAATTCAAGGTTTAGCATCCCCCCCCCCCCCCCCCACACACACACACTTAAATTACACATTGTCTTCAATGTGTTCCAAAAATAAGTTTTTAGGTTGATTAAATATATAAAAAGGTTCTTAAAACAAAATTTCATGTTACTGGGCGTCTGGGCACGGGCCCGTGTTGGTCCGGGCACGGGCCCGTGTTGGTCCGGGCACGGTCCCATGCTGAGATTGCCAGTATCATTTTTAACAGAAGGCTGGGCACGGGGGCGTGTTCAGTGAACACGTTACCTGAACTGGGCGTTTTCTGCAGATCCTTAGGCACGGGGGCGTGTGGGCTGAGCACGGCACCGTGCTGAACTTACTGTAACGAAGAAAAATTATCGGGAGGCTCTGTTTTTGTGCATGGGGTGTGGGTTATTCTTTCCCTTGGTAACCTCCACCATTTCGAGTGTGTTTTATTCCTGAAAAATAAAGCTAAACTAGAAAACATAAAAGTTAATTTAAACTAAAACTAAAGATAGTTCCGCGGAATGCCTCCGTGGTGCGCCACATTTATAAGGGTCCCTGGCTAGACCCACCTTATCGGGTGGTTCTGGCTCATCTTCAATTAGGGGATCGTCATTGCCGATTGGTTATTTCATTGATCGCTCAAGATCGACACTTCTTTTGAATGCCCCTAATTGAATGGGTAGATTGTTATGCTTCCGATTTTTCAAAGCTTCGTGGGTTTTTACAAAAGGTCGTCCCAACACTAGTGGAGCGTCATCAAGGATGATGAAGTCGGTTGGGATTACCATTTGATTAGCTTGGACTAACACATCTTCAACTACCCCCATTGATTTTATTGTTTTCCGATTAGATAGAAAAATGGGTATTTGAAGTGGAGAAAAATCACCAATACTTAATTTTTTGAAAATGTAGTTTGGCATTATATTAAGACAAAGATCTTTATCAATTGTAATATTACTAATAAAGGAATTTTGAAAGACATATGGAACCGGTGTAATGTTAATTTCAAATGGGTCATCTTTTATTAGCGTAGTTTGATCATTTGTTAACTTAATGCTTACCATTTCGTCAATTTTAGTGTTAGTGTTTAACTCTTTTAAAAACTTAGCATGAGTAGGTACTAAACAATGATTTTCGAAAGTAGATGACAAGAGATTAATTTCTTGAAAATTAGGCTCTTCATGAATTTTAACGTTATCGGACTCACCTTTTTCGTTGTTTAACTCATGTGTCGGTTTTTCTGTCACACCCCCAAAATACCACATGCGGAAACCCCCGCGAGGCGTGTGACGTACCAGGATCCAAGCCACCAATCACATTGAACCCACAATTATATTTAAATAAAACTTTCATTCTTTAACATAAAGTATTACAAACCTTACATATCATTAATTGTATACAGCGGAAGCATAACTTATTTGTTAAGTGTTTCGTAAACCATGTATACATAAACCATTAAGCTTGTATTGAGATTCCATGTATCTCGACCCATGACCACTCCAGCATCCCAGACAGCAAGTCCCAATTAATTAAACCTACAAACCTGCAAGCATGCAGACAAGTGTGTCAGACGACGCTGGTGAGTTCACAGTTTTAGAAAACGTTTTGTTACCAGTTGTATGTAAAACAGTTCACTGACAAATGCAAGTAATATTGTTAATATCTCAATTCCGAACAAGACGGCTCCTGATGTACATGACTGCCCTATCCCGCGTACTCCTATCTAGTACTGGGCCCGACTGGGTCATTAGTTCACATCCGTCCTATCCAGGAGCGGTGTGAGGGTGCCAAACCTAAGTAGCGCTACCAACTAATACCCGAATAAGGGACTTACAAAAATGATAGGTGAGAATATTAACCAATATACCCGTTTTTACCCAAACCACTGACTGTCCCCAACCACTGGGACGCATGCTCGAATGTAGTGAACTCACCTTTGATTTGCTCGGTATGATACGATACATTACCCGTTCCCAGTTGGTCAACCAAACCCTACCGTGGTTACCAAGAGTAGTCAGTTTCTCAATCACGTATCCAAATCACGTATCACATAGTAACCATTTAGATTTCATGCACAATTATAATCACAAGTTCATGTTTCCATCA
This sequence comes from Helianthus tuberosus, assembly GCA_030545235.1. Taxonomy (NCBI): domain Eukaryota; kingdom Viridiplantae; phylum Streptophyta; class Magnoliopsida; order Asterales; family Asteraceae; genus Helianthus; species Helianthus tuberosus. Next base: position 39,337,837 of record CM060442.1, read on the forward strand.
ATGGTTACTAACAACGTCAGTTACAGTTTGCATCTATTCCAAGATCACAGTATTCACGTAACACATACCCAGGTCCTATGATAGCTGTACATAACAGTCAGTTTGCAATACAAGCCTAGTGTGTATCATTTCACATTTATTCATCAGATAGTACACACAAAATACGAGTAGTGGCAATCATCACTGCGTACACCAGTCTAATCAGTTAAGCAGGTTGTATGATAATTCATTAACCATGTTCGGCACAAGAACAAAAGTCCAATTAACTATGTGGCCTGTTACAAGAGTGTGGTCCAGTGGTTCGGGCCTGGTGGAAAGGCATGACCCAACAAACCTCGTGGCCCAGAGCACTGGGCAGCCCGCTGAAAGGATTTAACTTCCCTAACCCCAACCCGATTTAATAGATCATACCTTTACAGCCCATCACCAAACTCTTATGATTAATCATGACCTACATCTTATTATCATGCCAAACCTAACACCCAACCAAAGTCACGAAACCTTTTTGCATTTACAGGTTGGTTCTGTTGTTATTAAACATATTATGCATAATTACCAATATTACAAATATCCAATTATGATCAAATCATTGTGATGATTCCTAGAACGAATTAACAGTTCATGAACAATAGTATGCTATATAACTAATTCGAATAATAATTTTCCCAATTAATTAGTTATTTCACATATCAACCATTTACAATGCCTACATCTAATTAACCAGTTTTTTTTTTTTTAACATTGATATTCATGCAATACTAACATATGAATTAATCATGACTTGAACACTAAAATATTGTCTTATTGGACCGATATATCTTGTTCAGATCACATGGGTTATCAAGACTTTTGATACAAATCACATGCAATTTACTCTTATTTGACCAATCAGCAAACAAATTCAATTCACACTTCAATTCACGTGAGTTAGCAATATCCTTTGATTCGATCGAGTACTTATTTATATATCACAAACAATTGACATAATAATTAATCATATAACATCAATGAATGCTGTTTAATCACACGCAACCCTAAACTGCCGATTATCAACATGTTCGGTTTCTATGAAAGATTTATACATCACCCTACAACATGCCTTGATCTCCTATATATCATTACGATACAACACATCACACACATTCAAAACTCTTAAGGTACGATTCAAACATATGATAACTATACTTACCGAGTACTAGACCGAGCGGGTGAGTGTTTCGAAGAGAAGAGAGCTCTGGCCGGGATTAACTGCCGCCGAATCGAGTAGAAGGAGGGGTTGAGGTCGCCGCCAAGTGGTGGGAGGGTGAGAATGTTTAGGGTTGCAATACAATATTGTATGCCAGTACTTCCCAGTTTACGTACAAGAAGCAAAAGAGAGAATTTGGGCCGAGTTAATTACAAAATGTGAGTTAGGCCAAGTTGGTTCATATGTGTTGACGGCCCAAAGGTAAAAACGATCGGCCCAACGTAGCTAGGGATAAAAGCGGCCCAAGAACATAGGTGTAAGCTATCTAACGGAGTTATTTAAGTTTAAGTTTAACGGAATTATAACGGCACCGACTAACGTTACTGACCTTGAAAGTTTGGGTTGTCACATCATCCCCAACTTGAAAGAAATTTCGTCCCGAAATTTGATAAGAAATCCACAAGTGACACGGTAAACCAAAAGTAACACAAAGCGGCAAAGTGTTAGATTAGTATGATTGTGGATTTTCCTCTGGTGCCACATCATCCCCAACTTGAAAGGGAATTTCGTCCCGAAATTCGCCAATGACAGCAAAAGTTGGTTCAATCATCTGAACAGTTGAGGATAACAGAGCTTTATCAGATACTTACGTTCCCACGTGAACTCCGGTCCACGTCTTGAGTTCCAACGAACTCTCACGATTGTCATACGACTTATGCTATCGAACCTTGACTTCCTGGTCCATGCTTCCAATGGGTTCCTAATTCGACAGTTAACTCGAGTTTGCTAGCCATGCCACCGATTCGTTCCCGAAATATGGATGCCCCAATGCATTGTAAACTAAGCTTGCCACGTTTTCTATAGCGTACCACACCCTCCCAGTGTGGCACTTTCGCATACAGCGAACTCCCAGTGTTTCCTAAACTTAACAGCTTTCCTGACGGTCACGCGTTGCCGCCAAACGATTTGCGATCCAAGCAGTCTTCCCAAGAGTTTCGAGTACTAGTCCTGGACCCGTGATTAGGTTATCACCCACCCTAATCCGACAGGGAGTTTAACGTTACTGTTCATGCAATGCCTCAACAGGACTATCTGAATACTAGGATGGTAGTTGTTGCAGTAAATCTAACCAGAAATAGGTGTCCTTCCCAAGTTACTAAGTCAATCATACACATGCCCGCAGCATGTCTTCAAGTGCCAGAATGGTTCGTTTACTCTAATCGTTTGTCCTATGGTGCTGAGTAATGCTCACGTCTAAACGTGAGCCAAAAGTGTTGCGTATTGCCTGATATGGATCGAGTATAGATCAAAAACAGAGATAATGGGAGTGGGCACCTCGTGCCTCACAACCGCCCCTCTTCAGAGGATTATTCACAAGCTGGAAAAACTCATTAGTTTCCTTGATTGCAAGGAAGTGTGCTGGTTGCGTGAGATGATCAACGATCAGCGATCGCCCAGGTGATATTGTTTCCGTTTCGAGTTCTAGATAGCCCAGTGACATAATCCATAGCAGCCTGTTCCCATTTCCATATGGGTGTTTCTGGCTGCTGATACTTCACCTTGACTTTTCCGCACGTCAATCATCATACACATAGCTAACTAGGTGGTCCTTCATGCCCGATTATCAGTACAAGGTTTATAGATCCTAATGTCTCTCATCAAAATCCAGACGACTAGAATACCAAAGCCGGTGTGCTTTGCCCAACACAAGTTCCCTAAAGTTGCCGTATAATGAGATTCACATTCGTCCCATGAGGTAGCGAATATCATCCGACCTGCCAAAGGTTGCTTCCCCATGCCCCGCATGGGTCAATCTTGAGAACTCTCTTCCTTCTGTCCTTCCGTTGAGCAAGGCGGGTCTGATCAAGTAAGTTAGAGTTGATAGTGAGTTGCATAGCTCGGGTACGTTTAGATTTCACAGTCGCACTCATTCCAAAGTTCCCTCCAGCGGTGTCATTGGTTGCTTTAGCTCTTTCGATCATAGATACACGGGAGGCCCTTGTGATCGGTCTAGGTAATGCATTTGGTACCGCCCAAGTAATGCCCCCAATTAAATCTAAAGCCATGGTTTCCACCGCAGGTTGCGTGTTGTGCAGTCCCTCGTTCTAACTCCATTGCGTACGCCATCACTCTCTCGTGTTTGCATCGGTGTGTAACTGGGACTCTGATTCGAACCACCATGGTATACCACTAGATCGCATGTACTCTTAGGTAAAGACGATGCCCAGTGCATTGCAGAGTTGGGATTTGAAAGCTGAAAAGACGCCTTCCTGTTTTGTCTTCCACGAACACAACACCCTTCTGTGCTAAAGAGATTTAGGCTGCATGATCTTCGAAAATCCTGTGATGAATTTGTGATAGTGTCTAGTGAGGCCAAGAAATTGCTGTATCCTTGGAGGGATATTTGATGTCGATCAGTTTCTAACAAAATGGATCTTAGCAAGATTCACGTGCAGTCCCACTTCGTTGTTTTTTTTTTATGACCAAAAATATACCTCTCGAGTCCAAAAGTTACCTTTTAACAAGACTTCGCGTGGTTTGACTCCTCCCTTAGGAGCTCTAGAATAGGATACATATGCCGCCCATGTTGTTCCTTCCTCCTGGCAATGATTCAAAACATCATCAACAAACACGGTCGATTCTGGTGGTCCATAAAGCTGCTGGTGTGTTGATCAACTCAATGATCTTGGTGTACAAAGTCGAAATGGTTGCATTGCGTTTAATATGATGTTAAGAGCATTCTCCCCTTGGACTTCCATCTGATGGTAGTTCTTTCGTTAGTCAATCCTTAAATGGAAGCTTGTCCCTCGCAACTGGTCGACAGGTTTTCAATACATGGTCGAAGCAAGCGGTTCTTAACTGTTACCTTGTTAGGTTCTCAATAATCAGTACACATATCCAACGATACAACCTATCTTCCTGGATATAACCGGGGCTCCCCAAAGAAAAATAACTAGGTTCGACAAAGCTCCTGTCCAACAGTCCCTGTTGTTGATTTGACAACCCTTGCAACCCTCCTGGTGTAAGACGGTAAGAAACACGAAGAATCAGGGCTGCCTCTGGCGTGAGATCAAACTGAGAGTCTGTCTAATAGTTGTGGAAGTAAACCTGATAGTTCCTCCCGTAGCATGCTGAGTGGAATCACGAACAATTGGTGGATCCTCGATCCTCTTTTCTTAGCCCAGACGTTAGTAACGGTTGCCAACAAAGCGGGGTAGTCCCTCCGTAGACGCTTTCTGGCTTTCATTGCTGATATGATACTAACCTTCACACCACGTATAACTGCGCAATATCTAGATAACCAACCCATACTAACTACTGCATCGAACTATCGAGGATGGCAGAAAGAAGGTCGACGTCGAACACTGGTCCCACAAGGTCGAGTTTACATCCCAACAGACATATAAGGTTTCATTTGACTTGCCCTAAGTTGATTCCACAACAGGTTCGGTTTCAAGAAGCATCAGGGTTAAGCAGAACAGTGACGAAGTGATTAGTTACCAAGAACATGTAGGCCACCATGTTGTTATAATCCTGGCGTCGCCCATGCCAATCCTAAATGTCCCTCCATGAGCATCATTTCCCGTGTTGTTGTACTTGTTGCGAGGATTTCCAGTACGGCCGTCGTTCCCTTGGTTGTTGTCGTTTGATTTAACAACGGCCACTCCATGTCGTAGGCACCTTCATTTTCCATACTGTTGGTTACCATTACAAATACCTTGATGTTGCCGTGACTGTTGCCTCTAATGCTGTTGTTTGAAACGGAGCTGTACGATCTTTCACCGACAAGGTCCACCTCTTCACATTCCATGGTACGTGCTAAGGCACTACTCACTGTGCGGGGAGTTTCAAATTCCATTCTACAGTCAGTTGTCATTGCTTACGTCCTAATTGGTTCGTAAAGGTGGACCACCATCAGTCGTTGACTAGGGTTGGAGATTCGATTGCAGTCACTTTGCTGGTGTTCGTTTCCGGTAATCAGGGTTGTCCAATTACTGAGGTCACGCTCACCCTTTTGTCCATCGATCTAGCAAGTCGATTGAGTAATACGCGGTATGCTGCGAGAGTGTTGCAGAAGTGATCACACTTCGGAGTCTAAGACGTCAATACATAGAGTTCCATCAAACGAAGAGAAGCGAGAATGGTATAAACCAAATCAAGGACGTTCGTGCAAGCACCTAACATTCTACACGTTTCGCTAGGCGTTCAGATATGTGTTCAAGTAATACTCGATAGCGTCGAGGTTCGTAAGGGTTCAGAAATAAGTGAAAAGATCATGTTCGAGTAAGAGACAATCACTGCTATGACTCCTATAGACTGTTATGTTTCACATCGATCAAATAACGGAACGGAACCCCTTTTTCACTTGTTAAGCCCCACTGGGACTCGCATGCACCCCACATTATTATTATGTGTGCACCCACAATAATATTGTGATTTGCATGCTCATCTCAGCTCCTCCTAACTCATGTCAAATGGTTCCTCAAACTCGAGTAGCAAACAAAGAGCATCACGAAACGTAAGTCATGAATGTTTAGGGAAAATACCACCCTATCAGTCCCCTAACACATACAAGTAATAAATGAATTCATACTGTTGTGCTAAACGTACAATCACATGCGATATCATATGTAAGTGTTCACTAGTTACGCAGTACAATGAATATACGAGAGACGAACCTTGCAATCTGGAGCCGAGTGTCATGGTCGATTTCGGATCTGTTCGGTTATAGTCTGGTTTTATAAAGGCGTTTTAAAACCAAGTTCACTATAACCAGTGGCTCTGATACCAAACTGTCACACCCCCAAAATACCACATGCGGAAACCCCCGCGAGGCGTGTGACGTACCAGGATCCAAGCCACCAATCACATTGAACCCACAATTATATTTAAATAAAACTTTCATTCTTTAACATAAAGTATTACAAACCTTACATATCATTAATTGTATACAGCGGAAGCATAACTTATTTGTTAAGTGTTTCGTAAACCATGTATACATAAACCATTAAGCTTGTATTGAGATTCCATGTATCTCGACCCATGACCACTCCAGCATCCCAGACAGCAAGTCCCAATTAATTAAACCTACAAACCTGCAAGCATGCAGACAAGTGTGTCAGACGACGCTGGTGAGTTCACAGTTTTAGAAAACGTTTTGTTACCAGTTGTATGTAAAACAGTTCACTGACAAATGCAAGTAATATTGTTAATATCTCAATTCCGAACAAGACGGCTCCTGATGTACATGACTGCCCTATCCCGCGTACTCCTATCTAGTACTGGGCCCGACTGGGTCATTAGTTCACATCCGTCCTATCCAGGAGCGGTGTGAGGGTGCCAAACCTAAGTAGCGCTACCAACTAATACCCGAATAAGGGACTTACAAAAATGATAGGTGAGAATATTAACCAATATACCCGTTTTTACCCAAACCACTGACTGTCCCCAACCACTGGGACGCATGCTCGAATGTAGTGAACTCACCTTTGATTTGCTCGGTATGATACGATACATTACCCGTTCCCAGTTGGTCAACCAAACCCTACCGTGGTTACCAAGAGTAGTCAGTTTCTCAATCACGTATCCAAATCACGTATCACATAGTAACCATTTAGATTTCATGCACAATTATAATCACAAGTTCATGTTTCCATCAATGGTTACTAACAACGTCAGTTACAGTTTGCATCTATTCCAAGATCACAGTATTCACGTAACACATACCCAGGTCCTATGATAGCTGTACATAACAGTCAGTTTGCAATACAAGCCTAGTGTGTATCATTTCACATTTATTCATCAGATAGTACACACAAAATACGAGTAGTGGCAATCATCACTGCGTACACCAGTCTAATCAGTTAAGCAGGTTGTATGATAATTCATTAACCATGTTCGGCACAAGAACAAAAGTCCAATTAACTATGTGGCCTGTTACAAGAGTGTGGTCCAGTGGTTCGGGCCTGGTGGAAAGGCATGACCCAACAAACCTCGTGGCCCAGAGCACTGGGCAGCCCGCTGAAAGGATTTAACTTCCCTAACCCCAACCCGATTTAATAGATCATACCTTTACAGCCCATCACCAAACTCTTATGATTAATCATGACCTACATCTTATTATCATGCCAAACCTAACACCCAACCAAAGTCACGAAACCTTTTTGCATTTACAGGTTGGTTCTGTTGTTATTAAACATATTATGCATAATTACCAATATTACAAATATCCAATTATGATCAAATCATTGTGATGATTCCTAGAACGAATTAACAGTTCATGAACAATAGTATGCTATATAACTAATTCGAATAATAATTTTCCCAATTAATTAGTTATTTCACATATCAACCATTTACAATGCCTACATCTAATTAACCAGTTTTTTTTTTTTTAACATTGATATTCATGCAATACTAACATATGAATTAATCATGACTTGAACACTAAAATATTGTCTTATTGGACCGATATATCTTGTTCAGATCACATGGGTTATCAAGACTTTTGATACAAATCACATGCAATTTACTCTTATTTGACCAATCAGCAAACAAATTCAATTCACACTTCAATTCACGTGAGTTAGCAATATCCTTTGATTCGATCGAGTACTTATTTATATATCACAAACAATTGACATAATAATTAATCATATAACATCAATGAATGCTGTTTAATCACACGCAACCCTAAACTGCCGATTATCAACATGTTCGGTTTCTATGAAAGATTTATACATCACCCTACAACATGCCTTGATCTCCTATATATCATTACGATACAACACATCACACACATTCAAAACTCTTAAGGTACGATTCAAACATATGATAACTATACTTACCGAGTACTAGACCGAGCGGGTGAGTGTTTCGAAGAGAAGAGAGCTCTGGCCGGGATTAACTGCCGCCGAATCGAGTAGAAGGAGGGGTTGAGGTCGCCGCCAAGTGGTGGGAGGGTGAGAATGTTTAGGGTTGCAATACAATATTGTATGCCAGTACTTCCCAGTTTACGTACAAGAAGCAAAAGAGAGAATTTGGGCCGAGTTAATTACAAAATGTGAGTTAGGCCAAGTTGGTTCATATGTGTTGACGGCCCAAAGGTAAAAACGATCGGCCCAACGTAGCTAGGGATAAAAGCGGCCCAAGAACATAGGTGTAAGCTATCTAACGGAGTTATTTAAGTTTAAGTTTAACGGAATTATAACGGCACCGACTAACGTTACTGACCTTGAAAGTTTGGGTTGTCACATCATCCCCAACTTGAAAGAAATTTCGTCCCGAAATTTGATAAGAAATCCACAAGTGACACGGTAAACCAAAAGTAACACAAAGAGGCAAAGTGTTAGATTAGTATGATTGTGGATTTTCCTCTGGTGCCACATTTTCACTTACTTGTTCTTCCATTTTTACCTCTTCAACTATCACTTCTTTATTACATATTACTTCTTCCCTTGCGCGGGATTACTCTTCCCTTGCGCGGGCTTCTTTTATATAGCGCTCGATAGTTTTAATGTGTTCTATTATCTTTTCGGCTATGGGGGAGATAGAATAAGGATCTTCAAAGCTTGAATTCGGAAGTTCGATCCTTGGTTCCTCATAACACTCATATGAGGTAGCTGGTTCATACCATTGTTCCCCATTATAAGTATATGATGGATAAGGGTCGTAACTTGGTTCTTCATAATACTCATATGAGGTGGGTTGTTTACGCCATGGTTCCTCATAATAAGTATATGAAGGTGAAGGCTCATATCTCGGTTGCTCAAAGTATGAAGGCTCAAACCTTGGTTCATCAAAATCTGAGTATGAGGGAGAAGGTTCATACCTTGGCTCTTCATTGTATGTGTATGAAGTGGATGGCTCGTACCTGGGCTCCTCATAGTATGTGTACAAAGGGGATGGTTCAAAGAGGTCACAATATTGTACCAAATGAGGATTACCACAAATGGTACAATACTCTTCCCTATAATCATCCTCCTCATAGTGGTAGTTGTAACCTCCTGAGTATTGATCCATAAGAATAACTCAGCAGACCACAACAGAGTCTCGGGACCAGAAAACAAGAATAAAAATGGAAACAGAGGCTGAGCATGGCCCTATGTTCAATGAGCACGACCACGTGTTCAGATTCTGTATCTGGGCGTTTGAAAAAAAAATGTGACTGGTTTTGTGCAGCACGGGGGAATGTTCAGCGAACACAGCCCCATGTTCAGACTCTTTATCTGGGAGTTTTGTAAAAATTATGCAGCTTGGCCCCGTGTTCAGTGAACACGGCCCCGTGTTTAGTCTACTGTAATGCAAAAACTACCTAAAAATGTAAAAATGTGCGCGCAGTTTTAAAAAGGTTTTTGATGCGTGTCGAGTGTGATATATTTTTATTGATATTTTAAGCCCTTTTTACACATTAGTCAAGTTTTAAATTTATAAAACACGATATTCTACTAACACTAAACACACACATGGGCATGTGCAACCATCGTGAGCATAGTATATTGTTGGTAAGATACCGAGGTCGTCCAAGGACACAAGAGCTTTTAGTACCGGTTTATCCTCAACGTCTAATCAAATCAAAATTTTAGAAAAGGTTTTAAACATGAAAATAAAAACTAAAATGCTGAAAAATAAAAATAAAACAAAAACAGATAGACAAGATGAATCACTTGGATCCGACTCGCCTTTAGTGTAACCTTTGATGATTTCCGCACTTTTGCATTTATTAAGAGATTATCTTAGTTATAGTAGCAGGCCCCTCTTTTGGAGGTGATGTTACCCTCAACCCAGTGGTTTGAGTCAGCAAGGATACAATCCCTAAGGCTCGGAATATTGGAAGATAATTAATTAAGTTATTAATGCGTAAAGTGGTAGGCCCCTCTTTTGAAGGCGACGTTACCCTCGGCTAAGTGGTTTGAGTCAGCAGAGATACAATCCCAAGTACCCGGATTAATATATTAATAGTAGTTTACATATGAGGGGATCAAGCCATCTGAACCCCCTCCATCCAATACCAGTGGGTATTGAAGGAGGTCCTAGTAAGCTTGACCCAGGTCCTTGCAGGATCTATACATTGAACAAGGCAAGAACCATACCAAACCATTCCCTTAACCCCAACCAGGTAGCCAACATATCTCTATATAGACCGTAGAGATATGAATGGTGAAAATCTTTTTTTTATATAGACAGTAAAATAACGCCAAGACTCCATGGACAAATGATAAGGAAGTTTCACCTTCAACATAAGAAACTAGTTATTAAAGTCATTAATACAAAACCAAATAAAAAGTGCGAAAAGATTAAAAATCAAAAGTATTACACTAAATGCTTGTCTTCACCAAGTGATGTAAGAGACTTAGCAAAATATGGCCTTTGATTGATAAGAACTCTTACGATCAATCTTGGATCCCGAGACTACTACACACACTCTAAGGTGGATGATGGATGATGGTGGTGGATGTGGGTGTTGTAGTGGTGGTGGAGTGGTGCTGAAGTGGGAGAGAGGTGGTTTACCAAGGGATGCCTTTGAAGTGAACCAAGCACCCCTATTTATAGCCTGAACAGAAGCCCGGACACGGCCCCGTGTCTGCTAGACACGGCCCCGTGGTCATCCTCTTTCTCTTTCTTCATTAATTACAATTGTCTGCATTAGGCTCCACACGCCCCCGTGTCTGCTGGGCACGGCCCCGTGTGCAGAAGCGTATTTGTACTATCAAGATTTGCAAGATTCGGCGAGTCTTAGCGTTGACCACGCCCCGTGTTGAGCTGGGCACGCCCCCGTGCTGGGAATAGAAGCTTCTATGACTTTGTCATTTCCTGCAGACACTTGACAACGCCCCCGTGTCCGCTGGGCATGGGGCCGTGGTCAGTCCTCTGTTTCTTGTTTTTGCTTGGGAAGATGCTGTCGAGGGGTCGGGCATGCCACATTTATTCCTTTTCTTTGTATTTATGTTAGTTTTTTTGCTGCATATTTGTTCCTTTTGTTCATTTAAGATCATTTGGTCCTGAAAATATAAAAGGAAGACCAAAGCACACTTTTTCCAACATTAGTACTAAAAAAGGGTTAGTTTTATGCCTTATTTGATGTAATTTATATGTTGCATTTTACACACATCAGTATCGTATATAATCGTATCGTATAGTATCATATCGTATAGTGTATAGTATAGTATGGTATGGTAAGGTACGGTGCGGTGCGGTGCGGTGCGGTACGGTACGGTACGGTGCGGTGCGGTACAGTGCGGTGCGGTGCGGTACGGTACGGTATGGTATGGTATAGTATAGTATAGGCCTAACGGGACCTAAACTACATATATAGTCCTATACGAGATATATACTTCACATATAGGCCTACATGTAACATCCCAAGTCTTCTAGTCAATAAAATCCAAATGTCCGGAATAAACCGTAATCAAAACCCCAAACACGTACGACGAGAACCAGCACGAAAAATGAGAAAACCCTATTTTGGGTCTCGTCGCGCTACGCAACGATGATGAGGAAGCCGGTCGCGTGACACGACGCTTCAGTTTTCACCAGAAGACATGTGCCGCCACGTGGCACGCCTATGTGGTGACTCATTCTACCTATGCCCTAAGCTCCCCCATCGTGCTACGCGATGGTGATGGTAAAGATTGAGCGCGTGACATGACGAGACTGAATTACAGCTATAAATTGAGCGAGAATTAGACAATTCAGCTTGTTCATTTCTTTTCTTTCTCTCTCAACTTAGTGTCCTAATTCCCAAAAACTCTAAACCCTCGAAACTCTGCTCCATAAAAAGTGTAGTAAACCCTGATCACTAAAACGACACCTTGTGCGATTGATCTGAAACCAATCAACGGATGCCAAAGTGCTGCCCGAATAAGGCTATACTTTGTTAACTACATTGAGGCTTTGATCTCGTTATTGTCGTTAAAGTTTGATTCGGTTTTTGAACTTATGCGTATTGTACTCTGTTAGATTAGATGCTTAGTTATCAGAAGGTTTAGAACCAGGACTATAGACTTACAAGAAGCTTAATTATCTAAAGGCTCAAGAACTACAAGCTAGCAAGGTGAGTCCCTCTGAACCGTTTCTAAAACGAGATGTGATGTTCTGTCTGATTGGTAATAACTATGGAATCGACTATGTAAAGCATCTGTGATATGTGCCAATGATTGATAGGATGATTGAGGGCTGCTTGTATGTATCTGATTTAGCCAATAGAGTTTGTATACATAGCCTGGTTATGTGAACAAACTGTGCTTACTCAATTCTTATTTATTTGCCATGATTATATCTGATTGATGTTATAGTCGATAAATATATGTTTCCAATAAAATTATTTATCTTCATGAAGTCACCAGTATAAACTGAGTCCAAAATATTTATTTTCGGGCACACAACCTAGGTGCCATATGATTGCTGGAATTGCAAACATTGAGACTAGCATACGAAGAAATAGAGGTCTAGAGGGTTGCAGAAGGTTTAAATCTCTAGTATACTTTAACTGATATTATTGTGTAATATGAGAGATGCATAATACTCTTTAATAAAGGTTAAGAAGCTTCCGTTGTGAATTCTCTAATTACTATGGGTTCTATATATCCTATGCGTAATACTCCCTAGAGCTTATCCTGGGATGTGGGTGTTACAAATTGGTATCAGAGCCGTGGTTTAAATGAACTAGGTACAAGGATAGTATCTAGACTTAAACTAGGAAAGATGATTTATGATAAGCTTTGAGATAAGTGGTTGCTCGCATAGGTTTAGGGTAATAGATGTTGGTATGCCTTGAGGATGATGACTGGAACATTGTAAGCACGGTAAATAAGCGATAACACTTGGCCACTGTTGTTTCTTTTTTATTGGTACTACTCGGTGCTGGAATATGATCCGTCATGTGAATACTAATTTCCTTGTTCCCTGATGAAAGCTTTAATTAAAGATGCACTTTTAAAATCACGATTTGAGAAAATTCTATTTATGGGAAATACAATGATAATTATCTCTCCGGAAAGACTGGGTATGGTGTGGTAGACTCTCCAGCTTGTCCGGGTAAGATGGGGTAACTTCTCCGGTGCGACCCGGTAAGATGAGGTATATGTTATGTTAAAAAGTTACGGAATTCCCTAAATAGTACCATGACCTGATATCTGACATGTTTTTGGAATTATGAACTTGTTAAATACATTGACCTTATAATGGTATGTAGACTACAATATATGAAACATATGATTGTATAGATATGTATAACTATATACAAGAAAGTCCAAAGACCATAATGATTGACAATTTGGGATGAATCACGAGCATGCGTGTCAATGATAATTTTAGATTTCGTTATCATGAACCTTTCGTATACATCTATAATTCCGTTATCGAACACTATTCCATTTGATCATCCGTCTCGTAACTCGTGCGACAAGATGAACGATAGGAATCATTTAAGTTGGGATGCCATCGAAAGTATAAGAATTTCAAAGCGTTACCTTAGAATTTCAATGCGTTACCTTAGAATTTCAACGCTAGTAGGAAACCTGTAACTAAAAGTTGTGCTAGGCACAAAACGTATAACTAAAACTTACGCTAATGAGAGTAATTCTACCTTCATTAAGAACTCTTAAGAAGATAAGAGTAACCTATGACTAGATACACTTACAAAGACTTTCTTCACCTGTAATCCTACTAAGATTACCAGTAATAAAGAAGCTGTGATGGCAGTACATGGGCTGCAAAGGACTAAAGCTGTCCTAACCATTAGTATATACGTTGAGAAGAATGAAGTAATGTATGTTTCAAAAAAAATAAGGCATTAAGATGATAAGACCTGATCTTCCAAGCACAAGATCATGACATATGGCATGGAATGAATGAAAAGAATTGACAGAAAGAAAATTATGTCTCCTTCATAAAAGGAACAAGTGGCAACAAAATCACCAAATGATTGGCAGAAATTGTCGTGAGTATACGACAAAATTCTTCGGATATGAGAAAATGGTACTAGTTCTGGCTTCGCCGAAATATGTACTAATTTCTCATTTTATTTGGAACTAGTGAGTGAGATCCGTGATCTAATAATGGCGGTCGAACCACACACCTTTAGCAATATGGCTGAGTTAGCAAATACTTTGACCACTAGGTTGATAGTTGGACACAACGAAGAAGAAGGTGGAAAAAAAGAGTCGTATATGTTTCCACTAGGGAAGCAAATTATATTTGTCAAGATTGTCTGAAATTGACACAGACACCTGAAAACAGGATGAAAGTAACCGAAGATCCCAAGAGGAACGCGAGGGCATTGTTCTCACAGCATAAGAGGCAACCATGATTCCTGAGGTTATTGTTGGTACATTTCCTGTACATGATGTTGACGCAAAAGAATTTTTTAACTCTGGTGCGTACCAAAGTTTTATAAATATTAAGCTCTGTTAAGCAATCAATCAATCTTTAATTAAACTAAAGGCAAGTTTGGAACCCCACCAATATTAATGGAGTACTTTGGGAAGAAAAGATAAAATTTCTAGGATACAAACTTAGTGCTACTTTACTTCATATGAACCACGTTGAATTCGATGTAGTGTTAGAAATGGAATAATTAGCATCCAATCATGCTCAAATCTTAAGTAACAAAAATTCTATTGAGATCCGTAAGCCAACAGGAGAAGTGATCACAATCCAAGAAGAATTTGAGTACTTATTCAAGAAAACCTGTGAGAAAACATTCTCGAAAAAGCTCATAAAACTAAGTATATAATGCATATTGGAAGTGATTAGAGGTATCAATAATAATTACTGATAGATAGGAATGAAAAAGGATGTAGCAAGTTATGTCTCTAAGTATTTAATTTGTTAGCAATTTAAAACTGAACATTAGAAACTGTTAGGTTTACTTCAAAGATTAGAAATGCCAGTATGAAAATGGGGTTACTAACAAATGGATGTTGTTACCTGATTTTCCAAAACAATAAATCGTAACGACACAATCTGGGTGATTGTGGATCGACTAATCGAGTCAACTCAATTCCTACCAATGAAGGAAGCCTTTAGTATAAAACGCTTAGTTAACTTGTATATAGTCTCGTTACATAGAATCCCGTTATCTATTATATTTGATCGATATAGTCATTTCACTTCTCATTTCTGGGAAAGTTTTCAAAAAGCCATGTAAACTCGATTGAATCTAAGTACAACTTATGAGCAGGGTGAAGGAACAATACAAACATGGGAAGACATGTTGAGAGCATGTATGATAGGTATTGGTAAAAGTAAGACGATCATTTGCCACTCATAAGAATTCTCCAATAAACAAATAGTTATCATACCAGTATTAATTTTGCCCCATTTAAGGCACTTTATGGATAAAAGTGCCATCCAGTATGTTGGGCAGAAATAGGAGAAAATCAACTATCAGGCCATGAGATCGGCAAACCGTTAGAATTTCAAATTGGAGAAAGAATACTACTAAAAGTCTTTCCGTAGAAAAGGAAAAATATGATTCGACAAGAAAGGAAAAATCAAATCTAAGGTTTGTTGGACTAATTCGAAAGCATTGAATAAATTGGACCAGTAGCTTATCAGCTAAAGTTGCTAGAAGAAATGGCTGGTATACATGATGTATTTCATGTATACAACTTAAGGAAGTGTTTGGCAGATCCTACTCAATCAATGCCATTAGAAGACGTACGAGTAGATAACAAACTGAACTTCACGAAAAAGACCAATAAAGATTCTTGACTTTCAAGAAAGAAAACTAAGAAAGAAGATAATTCCCCTAATGTTGGTCTAGTGGAAAGGTCAGAAAGGACCCGAGAAAACTTGGGAGTTAGAAGAAGAAATGAAAGTCAAATACCCTCAACTGTTTGAATAACCTTCGAATTTCGAGGACGAAATTCATTTTAAGGAGGGACAATGTAACATCCCAAGTCTTCTGGTCAATAAAATCCAAATGTACCGAATTAACCGTAATCAAAACCCGAACACGTACGACGAGAACCAGCACGAAAAACGAGAAAACCCAGTTTTGGGTCTCATCGCGCTACGCGACGATGATGAGGAAGCCGGTCGCGTGACGCGACGCTTCATTTTTCACCAGAAGACACGTACCATCACGTGGCAGGCCTATGTGGTGACACATGCGACATATGCCCTAATCTACCACATCGCGTTACACGACGGTGATGGCAAAGATTGGCCGCGTGACGCGACGAGACTGAATTGCAGCTATAAATTGAGCTAGAATTGGACAATTCAAGTTGTTCATTTCTTTTCTTTCTCTCTCGACTTACTATCCTAATACCCAGAACTCCAAACCCTTGAAACTCTGCTCCGTAGAAAGTGTACTAAACCCTGATCACTGAAACGACACCCTGTCCGATTGATCTGAACACAATCAACGGATGCCAAAGTGTTGCCTGAACAAGGCTATACTTTGTTAACGACGTTGAGGCTTTGATCTTGTGATTGTCGTTAAAGTTTGATTTGGTTTTTACACTTATGTGTATTGTACTCCGTTAGATTAGATGCTTAGTTATCAGAAGGCTTAGAACCAGGACTATAGACTTACAAGAAGCTTAATTATCTGAAGGCTCAAGAACTACAAGCTAGCAAGGTGAGTTCCTCTGAACCATTTCTAAAATAGGATGTGATGTTCTACCTGATTGGTAATAACTATGGAATCGACTATGTAAAGAATTTGTGATATGTGGCAATGTTGGATAGGATGATTGAGGGCTGATTGTATCTATCTGATTTAGCCAGTAGAGTTCGTATACATATCCTGGTTATGTGAACATACTGTGCTTACTATGTTCTTATATGTTTGCCATAATTATATATGATTGATGTTATAGTCGATAGATATATGTTTGAGTTAATTACTTTTTCAGTCCCTGAGGTTTGCAAAAAATAACGGTTTCAGTCCATTAGTTTAAAAATTGTCATTTCAGTCCATTAGTTTCATTTTCATAACCATTTCAGTCCACTAACTTAACTCCATCCATTTATTTTGTTAACTTTGGGGTGAAATTACCAAATTACCCCTGCTAACTTAAAAATTGTAATAAAAATTCAAAAAAATTCAAAAAAATTAAAAAAATTCCAAAAAATCAAAAAAAATTTAAAAAATTCAAAAAATCAAAAAAATTCAAAGAAATTGAAAAAAATATAAAAATAACAAAAATAATAAAAAAATTCTAAAAAATCTAAAAATAAAAAAATAAAAAAATTCCAAAAAATCAAAAAAATTCAAAAAAATCTAAAAATCAATTTTTTTTTAAAAAATGATAAAATTCTAAAAAATCCAAAAAAATTCAAAAAAATCCAAAATGTTTCGAACCCGAACCGTTTCGACCCGTACCGTTTCGACGCGAACCGTTTCGACCCGTTCCGTTTCGAGCTGAACCGTTTCGACCCGTTCCGTTTCGAGCCGAACCGTTTCGAGCCGTACCGTTTCGACCCGTCCGTTTCGAGCCGTACCGTTTCGACGCGAACCATTTCGACCCGTTCCATTTCGAGCCGAACCGTTTCGACGCGAACCGTTTCGACCCGTACCGTTTCGAGCCGAACCGTTTCGACGCGAACCGTTTCGACCCGTCCCGTTTCGAGCTGAACCGTTTCGACGCGAACCGTTTCTACGCGAACCGTTTCGACCCGAACCGTTTCGACCCGAACCGTTTCGACCCGTACCGTTTCGACCCGTACCGTTTCGACGCGAACCGTACGGGTCGCATCGAAACGGTACGGGTCGAAACGGTTCGCGTTGAAACGGTTCGCGTCGAAACGGTTCGGCTCGAAACGGTACGGGTCGAAACGGTTCGCGTCGAAACGGTTCGCGTCGAAACGGTTCGGCTCGAAACGGAACGGGTCGAAACGGTTCGCGTCGAAACGGTACGGATCGAAACGGACGGGTCGAAACGGTACGGGTCGAAACGGTTCGGCTCGAAACGATTCGGGTCGAAACGGAACGGGTCGAAACGGCACGGGTCGAAACGGCACGGCTCGAAACGGCACGGCTCGAAACGGTTCGCGTCGAAACGGTTCAGCTCGAAACGGTACGGGTCGAAACGGTTCGCGTCGAAACGGTTCGCGTCGAAACGGTTCGCGTCGAAACTGTAGGGGTCGAAACGGTTCGGCTCCAAACGGTACGGGTCGAAACGGTTCGCGTCGAAACGGTACGGGTCGAAACGGTTCGGGTTCGAAACATTTTGGAATTTTTTTGAGTTTTTTTGGATTTTTTAGAATTTTTATCATTTTAAAAAAAAAAATTTGATTTTTAGATTTTTTTGAATTTTTTGGAATTTTTTTTATTTTTAGATTTTTTTATTATTTTTTTATTTTTATATTTTTTTTTCAATTTCTTTGAATTTTTTTGATTTTTTGAATTTTTTAAATTTTTTTTGATTTTTTGGAATTTTTTTAATTTTGAGTTAATTACTTTTTCAGTCCCTGAGGTTTGCAAAAAATAACGGTTTCAGTCCATTAGTTTAAAAATTGTCATTTCAGTCCATTAGTTTCATTTTCATAACCATTTCAGTCCACTAACTTAACTCCATCCATTTATTTTGTTAACTTTGGGGTGAAATTACCAAATTACCCCTGCTAACTTAACAAATTGTCATAAAAATCATAAAAATTCAAAAAAATTCAAAAAAATTCAAAAAATTCCAAAAAATCTAAAAAATTTTAAAAAATTCAAAAAATCAAAAAAATTCAAAGAAATTGAAAAAAATATAAAAATAAAAAAAATAATAAAAAAATTCTAAAAAATCAAAAAATAAAAAATTCCAAAAAATTCAAAAAAATTCCAAAAAATTCAAAAAAATCTAAAAATCAATTTTTTTTTTAAAATGATAAAAATTCTAAAAAATCCAAAAAAATTCAAAAAAATCCAAAATGTTTTGAACCCGAACCGTTTCGACCCGTACCGTTTCGACGCGAACCGTTTCGACCCGTGCCGTTTCGACCCGTGCCGTTTCGACGCGAACCATTTCGACCCGTTCCGTTTCGAGCTGAACCGTTTCGAGCCGAACCGTTTCAAGCCGAACCGTTTCGACCCGAACCGTTTCGACCCGAACCGTTTCGACCCGTACCGTTTCGACCCGAACCGTTTCGACGCGAACCGTTTCGACGCGAACCGTTTCGACGCGGGCTCGAAACGGTTCGCGTCGAAACGGTTCGCGTCGAAACGGTACGAGTCGAAACGGTTCGGCTCGAAACGGTTCCGCTCGAAACGGAACGGGTCGAAACGGTCCGCATCGAAACGGTTCGCGTCGAAACGGTTCGCGTCGAAACGGGTCGAAACGGTTCGCGTCGAAACGGTACGGGTCGAAACGGTTCGCGTCGAAACGGTACGGGTCGAAACGGTTCGGGTTCGAAACATTTTGGATTTTTTGAATTTTTTAGAATTTTTATCATTTTTAAAAAATAATTTGATTTTTAGATTTTTTTGAATTTTTTGGAATTTTTTTGATTTTTTTGAATTTTTTGGAATTTTTTTTATTTTTTGATTTTTTAGAATTTTTTTATTATTTTTATTATTTTTATATTTTTTTCAATTTCTTTGAATTTTTTTGATTTTTTGAAATTTTTAAAATTTTTTAGATTTTTTGGAATTTTTTTAATTTTTTTTATTTTTTTTGAATTTTTATGATTTTTATTACAATTTGTTAAGTTAGCAGGGGTAATTTGGTAATTTCACCCCAAAGTTAACAAAATAAATGGATGGAGTTAAGTTAGTGGACTGAAATGGTTATGAAAATGAAACTAATGGACTGAAATGGCAATTTTTAAACTAATGGACTGAAACCGTTATTTTTTGCAAACCTTAGGGACTGAAAAAGTATTTAACTCTTTAATTTTTTTGAATTTTTTTGAATTTTTATTACAATTTGTTAAGTTAGCAGGGGTAATTTGGTAATTTCACCCCAAAGTTAACAAAATAAATGGATGGAGTTAAGTTAGTGGACTGAAATGGTTATGAAAATGAAACTAATGGACTGAAATGGCAATTTTTAAACTAATGGACTGAAACCGTTATTTTTTGCAAACCTCAGGGACTGAAAAAGTAATTAACTCTATATGTTTTAAATAAAATCATTTATGTTCATGAACTCACCGGTTTATGCTGAGTCCCAAATATTTATTTTCCGGCACACATCCTAGGTGCCATGTGATTGTAGGAATTGCAAACATTGAGACTAGCATACAAAGAAATAGAGGCCTAGAGGAAGGTTTAGATCTCTAGTATAGTTTAACTTATATTATTGTGTAATATGAGAGATGCATAATACACTTTAATAAAGGTTCAGAAGCTTTCGTTGTGAATTCTCTAATTACTATGTGTTCTGTATATCTGACGTTAATACCCCCAGAGCTTATCCTGGGATGCAGATGTTACACTACGTGGGACCTATACTACATTCATAGGCCTATACGAGACCTATAAGCCTATACGGGACCTATACAAGACTTAGGGTTGAGTTATTCTACAAAGGGGTGTAAAAATAAGAAGTGTAAGAAGCCATTATAGAGTGACAAGTGTCCCAAAATAAAATCAAGTGGGAATGGTAATTTTTTCAAAGAGAATAAAAATATTATACACATGCAAGTCACATGCTATTTTCCCCCTATTTTTTAAAGTTCCATAACTTTTTTATGCGGGATTTGTTTTTAAAAAGAATTATACCATAAAATCGAGGGCCTTTTTATCTTTAATATGAGTACCATTTTATATTTAGAAAAAAATCGAAAACCCAATTGCGTATTACACAATGGACATAACGTAAAACACAATAAGAAATCCCAGTTGTGTATTACACAATGTACATAACATACAACACAATGAGTACCAAACTAAAAACACAATGAAAAGTAGACCAAAAACACAATCGATGGCAACAGATAAAAGACACAATGGATAGCAGACCAAACACAATGAGTATCAGACTAAAAACACAATTGATGACAACAGATAAAAGACACAATGGACAGCAGACTAAAACACAATGGACAACAGACTAAAACACAATGAACAACTGATTAAAACACAATGCGAAACTAAACAAAAAAAAAACACAATGGACAACAGATTAAAACACAATCGATAGCATAATAAACACAATGACTATAACCTATAACACAATGTATAGAAAACCCAAATATAACACTATGTTCATTGTGTTATACATGGTGTCATAGGTTCTGATAAGAACGAAATGGACATAACCCAAATTAACATTGTGTTATAAGTTTTGATAATAACACAATATATAGAAACCTTCGTAAAAACGTAAAGA
This sequence comes from Helianthus tuberosus, assembly GCA_030545235.1. Lineage (NCBI taxonomy): Eukaryota > Viridiplantae > Streptophyta > Magnoliopsida > Asterales > Asteraceae > Helianthus > Helianthus tuberosus. Next base: position 39,359,296 of record CM060442.1, read on the forward strand.
CAAAAACACAGTTGAAAGACACAATGACCAGAACCATTAACACAATACAAAGAAAAAGCAGTAAAAATGATTTTTTTTTTATTTTTATATAACAATATCATACTCATACTAAAGATAAGAAAACGCTCGTTATTATGGTGAATTTTTTTTAACAAATATCGTATGAAAAAGTTATGGACGTTTTAAATTTATGGAGGGAATTGGCATGTGTCTTGCATGTGGAGAGAGAAAGTCAATAAATATTAGATTCCTTTTATGCCCTTCCGTTATTTTCTTTTCCCTGAAATTAATCTCAACCCTCCAAATCAGATTAAAACACAATGGACTATAATCCTTCTTACCCTTCTTATTTATGTTGTCCTTTGTTTGGGTTTTATTTCCACTCTAGTGGTATTTTATGTTTTGAACTATTGTTATGGTTTCATTTAAAACATTATCTTCGGGTACCCAATTAAGTATTGATAATGCATTATATTCTAGTGAATCCAGAAGAAATTTACTTAGCTTTAAAGATATTCGAAAAACGGTTACCACCTAAAAACAATATCTGAAAATAATATTGAATATCTTCAAATTACTTCAAACAAAAATGGCAAAGAAACAATTGTTGAACAATTAGAAGCCTTATCCTCTGGATTATATTGTACTAATATCAATCCCATCGAATCATACATGGTGAGTAACCAAAAGCTGTTCAATAAAGACACATTTAATATATGGCATGACCGTCTAGGTCACCCTGGTAGCATAATGATGAGATGAATAATCAAAAGTGCAACTGGGCACCCTCTCAAAACACTTAAAAGTTTTGCTACCACAAGACTTATCATGTGCAACATACTCTCTGGGCAAACTTATAACTCGGCCCTCACAAAATAAATGGATACATGAATCCCCATCATTTTTAGAAAGAATCCAAGGGGATATTTGTGGGCCTATTCATCCTCCGTGTGGACCATTCCGCTATTTCTTGGTCTTAATAGACGCATCCTCAAGGTGGTCACATGTGAGCCTTTTAGATACTCGAAATGTAGCATTTGCCCGACTTTTAGCTCAAATCATACAATTGAGAGCCAATTTCCCCGATAATCAAATTAAAAAAAACCGGATGGATAATGCGGGGGAGTTCACATCTCAAGCTTTTAATGACTATTGTATGTCAATTGGGATCAATGTTGAACATTCAGTACCTCATGTTCACACACAAAACGGTTTAGCTGAATCTCTGATTAAACGATTACAAATAATCGCTAGACCACTCTTAATGAGATGTAAATTACCATCTTCTGCATGGGGGCATGCTATTTTGCATGCCGCTGCACTGATTAGATTGAGACCAACTGCTGATCACGAATACTCCCCATTGCAACTGGTCTCCGGACGAGAACCAAGTTTGTCCCACTTTAGAATTTTTGGTTGTGCGGTAAATGTACCAATACCGCCACCTCAATGTACTACAATGGGACCCCAAAGAAGACTGGGTATCTATATTAATTTTAACTCCCCGTCCATAATTAAATACTTAGAACCAATGACGGGAGACATGTTTACAGCACGGTATGCTGACTGTCATTTTGATGAAACAATGTTCCTAGTCTTAGGGGGAGATAAGGACAAAGAAAGACGGGTAACACAAGAAATAACGTGGAATGCATCATCGCTATTAAATCTCGACCCCCGAAGTGGTCAATGTGAATATGAAGTCCAAAAGATCATACATTTGCAAAGAATAGCGAATGAATTGCCAGATGCATTCACAGACACGAATAGAGTGACAAAGTCACATATACCAGCATCAAATGCACCTGCTCGAATTGAAGTAATCCCAGAAGCGATTACTATACAACGAAAGCGTGGGAGACCAATCGGTTCCAAAGACAAAAACCCACGGAAACGAAAAGAGCAAAGCAACGCAGTTGGTGAAAACTCACAAAAGATTATAAGTGAAACCCCGGTAGAGGTAAATGTCCCAGAAGAGACAACTATGAATCCAGAGGAAAATGAAGTTTCAGAAGAAACACCGGTACCAAACGAAAATAAGATCTTTATTAATTATGTACAAGATAGTACAATGTGGAACCGGAATAAAACACGTGTTGATGATATATTCGCATATGCTATAGCAACGGATGTAATCAATGAAAATGATTACGTACCTAAAACTTTAGAAGAGTGCATGCACATAAATGATTAGCCAAGATGGCAAGAAGCCATAAATGCTGAATTAAATTTGCTCGAAAAGCGACATGTTTTCGGACCTGTAGTCCGAACGCCCATAGACGTCAAACCAGTAGGTTATAAATGGGTGTTTGCAATAAAGAAAAATGAAAAGAATGAGATTGTATGATATAAAGCTCGACTTGTAGCACAAGGGTTTTTCCCAAATCCCAGGAGTTGATTATGAGGAAACGTATTCCCCTGTAGTGGATGCGATAACCCTTAGGTTCCTAATCGGCCTCACAATCTCTGAAGGACTTCATATGAGACTAATGGATGTCGTCAACACATACCTAAAGGATTAAAATTGCCTGAAGCATTAAAATCAACACCTCGAGAAATGTGTTCTGTAAAGCTCCAGAGATCTTTGTATGGTCTCAAACAATCTGGTCGTATGTGGTACAATCGACTTAGTGAATATCTCGAAAAAAGAAGGATACAAGTCTGATGTAATCAGTACATGTGTCTTTATAAAAAGATCAGTCTCAAATTTCACTATAATAGCAGTCTATGTTGATGATATCAACATCATCGGGTCTCTTGAAGAGATAGAAAAAAGCTGCTCAGTTGTTAAAGAAGGAATTTGAAATGAAAGATCTTGATATGATGAAATTATGTATCGAACTACAATTTGAGTATCTGTGCAATGGCACATTTTTCCATCAATCAAACTACATCCAGAAGATGTTAGTACGTTTCAATATGGACAAAGCACATCTGTTTAGTGTACCTATGGTTGTCCGACCGCTGGATCCACACAAGGATCCTTATCGCCCTCAAGAAGTAGGCGAAAATGTACTTGGTCCAGAAGTATCGTACTTAAGCGCGATCAGTGCCCTTATGTATCTCGCAAATAACACAAGACCTGACATTGCATTTGCAGTACATGTACTAGCGAGATACAGTTTTAATCCAACACGTTGACACTGGATTGGTGTGAAACATATATTTTGATATATTTGCGGGACACAAGACTTACGTCTTTTCTATCACAAGGATCAAAAGTCCCAACTTGTTAGGTATGCTGATGTCGGATATCTATCAGACGCTCATAAAGCAAAATCTCAGATAGGTTATGTATTCACATACGGCGGCACAACAATTTCTTGGAAGTCAACTAAGCAAACAATTATAGAAACATCATCAAATCATGCCGAATTAATAGCACTATATGATGCTGGTCGAGAATGTGTGTGGTTGAGATCAATGATTAATCACATACAAGAAGCATGCGGATCAATAAGGAGCCGACAATTATTTATGAAGACAATGCTGCTTGCATAGCTCAGATTAGAGAAGATTACATCAAGGGTCATCGAACAAAGCACATCTCACCAAAGTTTTTCTCAACATATGACTTGCAAAAGGAAGGGGTAATTAATGTTCGCCAGATTAAGTCAAGTGAAAATCTAGCTGACCTGTTCACGAAATCTTTACCTAGAAGCAGTTTCGAGCAGCTATCACACAAGATCGGTCTCCGTAGATTGAAAGATGTTTGTTGAATTCAGGGGGATAATTATACACGCTATACTCTTTTTCCCTTAACTAAGTTTTGTCCTACTGGGTTTTCTTAGTAAGGTTTTTAATGAGGCAGTACAACTGATCCAGTAGTATTAGTTTATTTATTCAGGTCCTAAAGTACTTATTTAACATCATCCTGAAGTATGTTGTTAAACTGTGTATAATTCTAAATGTCTGAGGGGGAGTATTATAAACCAGACATTTTAAGCCCAACCCATTACTTATGGGCTTTAGGGTTTATAGTTTTGTTTATCTATATATTGTAATGTTGAATAGAATGAAGGAACGAATCCAGTTTATCTCTGTTTCTCTTTGGTTTTTATCAGGTTTTTTTTCTGTTTTAATTTAATTAAGTTAAACAAAATTTAGTTTCAACTATTGTTTCCAAAAATTAATATCAGTTTTATAAATAATTATTTAAAGTTTTATCAAATTTATTTGTTTGAAATAATAATTTTTATAAAACTAAAATATTCATTTTGTTATATATATATATATATATAGGGGAAGGTTCATTTGAGAAGAAATTTAATATGAGAAGAAAAAGAATAAATGACATAATGGTAAAACATCAAATAGTTTATAACTCCTCTCATTAATTATGTTATCTCTCATTAATAAAACAAAAAATTTTAATCCTACACATTTCAAATTTAACCTATATATATATCTTACACTTACCGGAATTTACCCTACACACATCGAAATTTATCCTACACATTTCAAGTTTTATCCTACACATACTAAAATTTATCCTACACATGCCGAAAATTGTCCTTCACCATAAATTATTTTATTTTGAAAGAGTATATTTAAAAGTGAGTTACAAGTTTAATTAGTTAGCTAATTAATTACAATTATAAATTTACCTATATGCCCTTTTCAATAACATTAAATACACATATTAAATGAAGTAAATGGAGCATTTCTATTGGTTTAAGACTTATTCTTTTTATTCTTACATAATTTTTCTTCTCATTTGAACCCTCCACTATATATATATATATATATATATATATATATAGGGTAGGGCTATATAGAAAACCCTATCTATATAAAAAAACCCTAGAAAACCCGACCTCCCGACATTTTTTTTTTTTGAAAAAAATAACACATGTAATATACATGTTTTTAAGAGTTTTGGGCCAAAAAAATCAAAAAAACGCCGAAAGGATAATTTAAAAAAAAAATAAAAAAATTTCAGCAATTTCTGTCTTTTGTGCCTAACACATGTTAGGCAACCGGACATTGCTGAAATTTGTTTATTTTTTTTTTTAAAAATCCCTTCGGCGCTTTTTTGTTTTTTTTTGGCCCAAAACACTCTAAAACATGTATATTACATGTGTTATTTTTTCAAAAAAAAATGTCGGGAGGTTGGGTAAAAATGGGGGAAGATTTGGGTTTCTAGAGTTTTCTAAGAAAATGAGGGTTTTCTGTCTAGCATTGCCCTATATATATGTATATATATATATATATATAGGTGAACGCTAAAATGAGAACCACCTCGAGTTGTAAGAACCGCGAGAACTACACCGTAGGGGGCGCGGTGGACCAATTTTTTTTTTCATAAACGTAGATGCATGTATAGAAACAACATTTGTAAAAAAAATTCAAAAAAAATGTCGTGTGTGTAGTTTTGAGCGCCACAAGTTTGTGTTTACGGGACCCGTAAATCTGGCCGGAAAATTTACGGTACCCGTAAATGCACACTTGAGGTGCTCAAAAACTTTTTTTTTTGAATTTTTTTTACAAATGTTGTTTTTATACATGTATCTACGTTTATTGAAAAAAAAAAATTGGTCCACCTCGTCCCGTACGGTGTAGTTCTCGCGGTTCTTACATCTCGAGGTGGTTCTCATTTTAGCGTGATCCTATATATTAATATATATATATATATATATATAATTAAACAGATTATTTGTTTAAGGATTTATTATATATAAGTTTAAGAAAACTAAGTTATCTTAAATACGTTTAGTACTTATATTTGAACTAATCAAATTGATTAGGTGAAATATTTTTATAAAAATCAGATTTAATGACTCTGATTAGTTTTATATTATAAAACAATTTATGTATTTATATAATTTGTTTTATAATTATTTGGGAAAAGAAACATGTTTAAAAAAAACATCAAAAATGGGTGTAGCCCGGCTCGAACTCGGGGTTACCCCGTCTCAAAGAACCAACGATACAAAGAGTAAACGACAGTTAGTGTTGACTGTCGACACAAAGGTTAAACGGCATTGATTATTTAAACGGCAACGACGCCATTTTTATAGACCGTGTCGTCCCAATCAGTAAAAACCTATTAAAAAAAATGTCGTGTGTGTAGTTTTGAGCGCCACAAGTTTGTGTTTACGGGACCCGTAAATCTGGCCGGAAAATTTACGGTACCCGTAAATGCACACTTGAGGTGCTCAAAAACTTTTTTTTGAATTTTTTTTACAAATATTGTTTTTATACATGTATCTACGTTTATGGAAAAAAAAATTGGTCCACCTCGTCCCGTACGGTGTAGTTCTCGCGGTTCTTACATCTCAAGGTGGTTCTCATTTTAGCGTGATCCTATATATTAATATATATATATATATATATATATAATTAAACAGATTATTTGTTTAAGGATTTATTATATATAAGTTTAAGAAAACTAAGTTATCTTAAATACGTTTAGTACTTATATTTGAACTAATCAAATTGATTAGGTGAAATATTTTTATAAAAATCAGATTTAATGACTCTGATTAGTTTTATATTATAAAACAATTTATGTATTTATATAATTTGTTTTATAATTATTTGGGAAAAGAAACATGTTTAAAAAAAACATCAAAAATGGGTGTAGCCCGGCTCGAACTCGGGGTTACCCCGTCTCAAAGAACCAACGATACAAAGAGTAAACGACAGTTAGTGTTGACTGTCGACACAAAGGTTAAACGGCATTGATTATTTAAACGGCAACGACGCCATTTTTATAGACCGTGTCGTCCCAATCAGTCAAAAACCTAATTAACCCAGTAGCTAAGGTAAGTCAAGTATCGTATCCACGAAGATCATGTGGTCAGCATCACACTAGGTGTTCAATTGTCTAAGCTATTTACAAACCAGTGTACAAATTAATTATGAAGCTTGCTAATATTCTTTGTTTGATTGATTGATTTAAAAAGAAGTCGGAGTGAACCGACAAATTGCTATTAACTAAGACAATGGTTTATTAACTAGGATTGCAAAACTCAACTAAGTGAATTAAAAAAACTATAATTTGGAACAAGGCTCACACCCGATTCAATAATTGCAAGACTTAGGGTTCCTACACGTTTTAGGCTTAATTTAGTTACACTTGGTGATTAACGGGTTTAGTGTCACATAGCTTAGGTCCCGAGAACTATCAACGTCATAGACAAAAGACCGCAATGCACTTCGTTACCAAGAACATGTTAACCATATCCTATAGCAAGGCATAACTGCACATATTCATTGCATGAAGTCAAATTTCATAACTCACTCGACAATTCATGAATCCAATCCAAATGAAAGACAATTACTAAAAGCTTCAAACATTTAAGCACAACTTGTCACAAACTAAATCATAAACAAACTATTGAAATCGGAGAAATCTTACAAAAACCTACACCAGGGTGAAACCCGAGAGGATTAGCCACTCATGGTATAAGAGACTCGAACACCAGATAATGAATGTGAGACATGAACCATGAACCTTAAAACCTCTAACGTGACCAGATGATTGTTGAAGTTATTAGGGTTTGGGTGATGGTGGTAGTTGAGGATGGAGTGGTGATGGTGAAATGATGATAATGGTGGATTGGTAGTGAAAGGTGTGGAGATAGATTGGTGATGGAGAGCTCCCGAGAATGTGTTTTTTTCCAACCACAAGTATCTTTGTTTTAAAACCCGTAACTCCCCTAAAAACCTTCATGTTTTCGGTCAAAGGTCCTAAAACGAAATCAGCATCAGAGGGTTTTAGAGGTTGTGTCTGTAACGCCTCGCTTTTTGAAGTTTTCCTTAATTAGAAAGCTTGTTTTGTATTTCTATTTTCAGAAACTTGTAATCTCTTGTAATTATATTTCGTTTCGAATCAGTGTAAACTCGAGGCTTTGATCAAAATGAAATTAATTATTTTATAAAGAATATACATTCTTAATTCATACAAGTTTATACATTTGATAAATATATGCACGTGATACATATTCGCTATTCCCATAAATACATGTTTAATTTGCAAACAACTGCCATTTTTATACGCTTATCACATGCAAATACTTGTGCATACACTCTCGATGCTCAAATTATACTTACATACATGTTATATGCTTTAAAACATGCCAAAACACCAAATTTTAGCTTAAAATGAGGGAAAACCAAATTCAGGGACCAAATTGCAAAATCTGCCTAAATTAGGCTTTGGCGAGGCGCGAGAGACAAGGCTCTGCCTATCGCGGGTGACCAAAACCCACGATCTGCAGATTATTGTTTTGTGCTTGCGGATTGGTTCCTTTTGATCCATAACTCTCACCTAACTCACTTAATTACACTCCCAACTACTAACCCTAATCCCCCATTATATATACAACACTTCTAAGCCCTATTTTCACTTTCCAAACCTCTCAAACACTCTAAATTACTCTCTAAAACTCTCCAAAAAACACTAAAGTTGGGCAGAAAGTTCCAATTCTTTCAAAGTGAGTTCTAGCTCACTTCCTTCTTCAAACTTGCTTGTTTCTCCTTCTAAATCACTTGGATAACCTCTAGGAAGGTTTTCACAAGATTACCATGGTAATCTAAGGTAAACCTCACCATATTTGAGGTCCAAAGTGAGTTTTATTTCCTATTTTGTTCAACATTCTTGTAACTTCATTTTTCTTCATAAAACTTGGTGGAATCTTGTACCCACCAAGCTCACAGCTTATCCTATAGTTGTGGGTTTGTGTTGATGTGATTTCCATCAAGTTATGAGTTCAAATACTCTTTATTTTCAGTTGATACATATCATAATCCAAGTGTGAAAGCAAGCATGATTCATCATATTTCATATGATGAACTTGAGACTTGTGAAGTGTGAACCATTGGATCTTGGGCTTTCCAATCTAGTTCTCTTTCACTTGTGAACTTCTGTATAAACACTCAAGTGACTTCCTAGTATCAAAGTAACATACCCCGCCTAGCCTCCGACACTTAGGATTACTTTTCCATGTCGTGTTGGCTCACCCGGGTTATGATTTACTTGGTCACTTGAGCAAGCATTAGTTAGTCTTAATTCTTGTTATTCATGACCCTTCGAATCATCATTGTGATGATTTGAGTAGTGGTGAATCATTCTTGTTATTCATAACCCTCCGAATCATCCTTGTGATGATTTGAGTAGTGGTGAATCATTCTTGTTATCCATGACCCTCCGAATCATCCTTTTGGTGATTTTAGTAGTGGTGAATCATACAAAGAGGTTAAACCCTCTATGCTTGACTTATATGAAATTCTATTATGGACTTAGTTTTAGGCTAAAAACCTATAAATATAAACATAACCTAATTCTTGATGTTAATCAAATCATGATTATACGTCGCGAATATAAGTTATATTATCTTTGTTCTTTATTCCTCGTTTGTGATTCTAATGGGCATGTTAGGACCCATGAAAACACTTTAAAAACGTAGTGTCCAAACGAGTGTTTATGTAACACCCTGCTTCTTCGTACTTTTCATATTTAAAAGGGCTTGCTTGTATTTCTAATTTTGGAAGTTTGTTCCTTCTGTATTTCGTATTTCGTTTAAAACCATTGTAAATCCGAGACTTCGATCGTAATGAAATTCTATTTTTATACATGATTATACTTGTTGCAATACTCGGGTTATACGTTACCAATCTTGAATGCATACGCGCAATCGATACTCGACATACTGGTACTCATAACTTATACATGTTTGTTAACTATTAAATACGTGGTATAATAATAATGATAATGATAATGATAATGATAATAATAATAATAATAATAATAATAATAATAATAATAATATAATACTATAATAAAAAAATGTTAATATCTAACATCAACGAATAGTTGATGTAATATTCAAATAGGTATTAAAAAAAATAAGGGGAAAAGAATTAAGAATTCACAGCTAGCGACCGGACTTCAACAGAAAGCATCAAATCCATTCTTATTTTGTAATTACTTATGTGTTGGCCTTCCTTCATATTAATAAATAATACATAACATAGCAATATGATAAGTTCTACAAATGAATAAATTATATGTTAATTAAACAAAAAAAATATAGACAAGAAAGACAGCAGCTATGGCCGCAAGTAATATGGCTGTTTTTGGTTTTGTTTTTATTACAAAGCTCCCAACTAATTGCATTAATAACCTAACTACTTAAACCCTAATCTTTCCCTATAAATACCACTCTAATCCCAGCCACTTTTCCACTTTTGCAACACTCTAATCACTCTAAAACTCTAAAAAACGCAGCTGAAATCACAGGTTCGAGCAGATTGTTCAGCCTTCACTAAAGTGAGCATAACTCACTCAATACTTGTCCGATTTAGTCCATTCTTTTTCCTATGTGCTTGGATTGACCTTAGCTTCGATTCCATGGGTTTTTAACAGTAAATAAGTCACTGGAACTCCGGAAAAAAGGCTCCAAAGTTCACTGATCATTTCTGATTTCATCTAATCTTTACTAAACTTGTTCAACTTGAGTCTAACTCATCTCAAACCTATGTCCTTATGCTTATAACCACCTCTATGGTTAGTTAGGCTTAAAAACAAGGTTGAGACATTCAAAATCAGAGGTTAAACCTAATATACATTATGTTTTATTAGGGTTTTTAACCCACAAGTAATATTTAAGTCCAAGACTTAATGTAGGTGTGATTATGGACTAACTTGGGTTGTCCAACATAAAATCCCCACATTGCTTGATGATTTCTCATAGTGTAGTTGTTTCTTATTCTTATATTGAAATTAGTTCATGACCCTCCTTGTATGTTTTTACATCAAGTGTAGTGATGAACCATAAGAGGTACCTAAATGGAAGCTTGTTCTTCCTACCTCCTACATGAATTCTATGACACAATAGTGGTACCTAAATGAAGATTTATCTTCTACCTCATACTTGACTAATGGACTAAATAATACATATAATACTTATACATATATTCACTAGTCGAACTCTTGATGGTGGACTTGTGTTCATTCGTCAAAGTATTAGAATACATCATCCAAGACATAAGACTTGTTACGATTCTAATGAGTATACTACTCATGAAAACATTAACCCTTGAGGTTTCATAGTGTCAAGAACAAGTACTTGATGTTAAAGGATTATTACTTTTCGAATACATATATTCTTGTGTTTTAACTTCCTAAATCCCTAAATCTTCCGAATGCCCAAACTCACACACCTATGTTTCCTTTGTGTAGAAGGACTCGGTGTTCCAACTTCCTAAGCAATCAACTCACTCGCGGGACTACCAAGTAGAAGACTTTCAAAACCGTGAGTATACTCGCAACCCCTTTTTATGTTTACCACTTTGGGGTGTAACATGTTACATTATTAAATCACACTTAAACTTATTCTTTATGCAATGCACGAAACAATCCTTATACATGAATACTATGTTATGATACTTGATGCTTACGTGGACCATACTTATGTGATATGTTTTAGTCATTAGCTTTTACGAGCCTCCATTTGACATGTATAGCGCTATAGGAGTAACGCACCGCCCGTAGACTAGTGGTCATGTTGAATTATATCATTTTGCGTAAACAGACGATTGGGTAGAAATATTGCATGCCATGTTAGGTTGATCTTGTATAAACTAAGTTGCCATGTGGATTCGTTTAAAACTTTTATACTTATACTTATTCTTAAACTTGTATACTCGCCTTTGCTTTTGCATTGAATTGTATTTTAAACATGTTACAGGTTGAGGATGATGATTGCTATGAAATGAAGTAGTGACGATGCTTAGATACACATATAGACGTTTAGGTTTAATATGTTGTATCAAATTTTGTTATTGTTATGATTTAAACATGTTGTTATTTGAAATTCTTGTAATGTTTTGACAATTTATGTATGGAATGAAATCGGTTGAATTAAATATTGTCACAAATAGCGTTATGAAGTCTCTTGCAATCTCGAACTAGTCCCACTCTGATGATTCCGCCATTGGTTGGGGTGTGACAGTTTAGACGCGATATACTTTTGAATACATATACTTTTATACTTAATTCCAAATCCAAACATTCCATAAACTCCAAACACCGAACACATTCATTCTCCTATTCTCATAAACTCGTCAATATACGGATAATCGAAAGCTTTTGCAATATTGTAAGTATACTTGACCCTTTTTACGCTTTAATGCACTTTTGGGTGTAACATGTTCAACTATCAAAAATTCACAATACACATAATCAAACATATTCAATCACTCAATCCGCCAAACATGCTATTTGTTATGCTTAGGTTGTTTATGCTAGAATACTTTCATGCACTCTATTTGTCATTAACTTAGCTAGCCCACCTTAACATTTATAGCGCTATAGGAGTATCACACTGCCCGTCGGGGTATTGTTAAGTCATTATACATTATACATAACGGCCTTGTTCACTTCGGTGGCGAGTGATGCACATTATTATCGTGGATACTCGGGTTTGGCCTATAGTTATGCATTCTAGCTACAAATTTGCATATAAATTGCCATGTTGGATTTGAGGCAAACTTTTATTATATTATGCTAGTACTAAAAACTTGTATACTCGTCAATACTTTTGTATTGAACTATATTTTAAAACATGTTGCAGGATTATGATGATGATGATGATGCACGTAACATAGTAGGATGCCTAGAAATGCATTTTTAAACATCGAATACTTGTTTTATCGTAATTCGTATTGTTTCAACTTGTTGTATTCTATTTCAAACAATGTAATTGATTCTTTTAGCAATGAAATGAAATTTATTATTAAATACTTGTCACAATTTAGTGTTATGAGTAATGAGCAATTTATTTCGTCTCACTCCGATGTTTCCGCCATCGCTGGGGTATGATAGATTGGTATGAGAGCCATAACTATAAGGGATTAGGAAAATTGCCATGCTTTTGACCTAGTCTATAGTTAAGCACCATACTCGACCATACTTGATTTATGTGCTAAATTCTTGGAATGTTTTTTTTAATGCTCATACTTTTTTTACTATTTCAAAACATACGCCTTTCCTATGGCCATTTTACACGATTATGTTAAACTCTAAAACACTCGTATTATACAAACGAGATGACATCACCAAAATAGGCGTGAAACCCACAATTTGGTGAATGACTCTCAATCCACTTATTATTTTTACACAAAATTCTCCATCAAGATAGGAGTGAAATCCTCACCTTGATGGAGAATTTCCATTTCGAATCTAGCGGACCCTCGTCAACGTGTCAGAATTAACTTTCGTGACTCGACGGGTACCAACCACACTAAGGGTACGATGTTGTCAAGTTAGGGGTGAAACCCGTTTCTTGCCAACTAGTCCCACTCCTTGATTTTAAAAAAATCCCGCCAAGTCTTGAATTTTTTTATTGATTTGGAACATGTAGTAACCAGAAGGGTGAATACCGTTAACTGAAATTTCAGAGAGAGTATTCCACCTATTAGGCCAAAGCATGCATCCCAAACTCAAAAGAGCCTTTGACAACTTTGGTTTAGTCAAAAGTTCTGTTTTGGAACAATTCAAGTTTTAATCAAACCTCCATTTTACTAGTATCAATTTCATGCTTAACGCAATACAAACTTTTCCTTTTCAAAATTCAAATTATTTTTACAATGATTACACACACATCATACTAAATCTTTTCATACACTTATACGTTATTCACATGCATGATTTCAAAAACGTCACCAACAAGATTTACATTACTCGTAATCCCAAAATGGAGGCATATCATCAAGATAGGAGTGATTTCCTTACCTTGACGATTAGCTTCGCTCCTTCCCTTCTAAAAAACGACCTCATAAACGATCAAGTTTATGCCAACCACACGATCAAGTTTCATACCTAAATCTTTTATCATCCCTACTTAGAGAAAATTTCAAAATTCATTGTTTTACCAAAACATATTACTTACCCTACGGTCTATTTTACATAAATCCCATACACGAAATTCTTAATCGCACCTTAAGTGTTTTAACACCCGATTTTTCAAAATTTTATGAAATGATACCTATTAACTTAATCGGTCTAATGAATCTCTTCTCCACGAACTTTATACTTGACTTAATCACTAAAACACGCTCACATTATAGCATTATACTAAAGAGATTTGTTCTCAGTCGCAAAGCAAACCAACTTTTCCCTCATGCTTATAAAAACTTATAGACGTTATGAGATCGTTTTGCTAAAAACTCTTTTCAAAATCAATATATCGTTTTGCTAAAACTATTTTCAAAATCACTAAGTTCATTTTACTAAAATTCTTTTTAAAGACCAAAGTTTTCACGAACATTTTCGAATTTCAACTTTTCTCATTTTAACACAAGATCCTTTAAATGATGCAAACTTACAGTTTTCAAAAACCTTTTCAAACACCGCTCAATGTACCATTCGAATTCCAAACACGTGGGCAAGGAGACTTCATAAGAACCGACAATATTCGACATATGTTAATCCCCTATTTCTTTTTAAACAAAATAGCATACCCTTTTCTTTTCAAAATACATCCCGCATAACCAATAAATACTTTATATTCATTTGACATTCACAAACTTGATTCTACATTCCAGTCAAACTCAATCTATTTTGATTCAATAAACGCAGTGATTTACTTAAACAACTATACATGCATGTCATCGTACACGTTTTTGTCAATATTTCACGACAATCTCACACATACCATTCGTCTTTACATACTCAAAACTTCTTGTTCATTTTATATGCTTAAATTCGTTGTGTTTCGATTTATACTATATAAGCAATCGTCATCATTCGTGCTTATACTTACATTCATACATTCGTACCTATACGTGAGCATAACCCGAGTGGTTCACTTACGTTGGTCGCATACATACTTAAACATAATTACACTCATATACTTAATTTTCACACGCTATCACACGCACACATTCTTTTTTTCAAAGTCACTGTATACCCTGACTAATACACAACTAGTACAAACTATGTAGATCATGCGACGACCAATATAATCGTGGGTGCACACGGGATTATAGTGGTAGGCGCATGAAAATCATAGGGTGTTCTACTGTGTATGGTAAGACACGGAACATAAGATGGCACCGAATAACGAAACGGACGTAACATGGTCAAGACATGGTGGATACGCCGCTGGTACTTCCTATATATAAGTGTTTTCACCATATTACCAAACTTTCGTAAAACATGCCATCAGAAATTCGGTGTTTTACAAGACCTTATTTAAACACGATACACAAACTTTAATGACTCACAAACACACTACTAAACGTGCGATATCTGATTATCCATGACAAAACCTCATCCTTACCACCTCATATTCGCTTTATATCTAATAATCATACCATTCCAATCCTTGCATCCATCTACCGAATCATTTCATTCCCTCTCATACCACGCTTATTCCAATTATTCTTTAGACATCTTATTCAAAACTTATTTACAATAAATCGGTCTAAACGTTCAAACCCTTAAAATACCCCTTTACTTTTAAAACTATCTTTCATTCTTTATTTACGCGCAAACATACTTAGTCGGCCTGTTAACCTCAAAACTTTTTGATAAAAAAATCTAACTTTCTCGTTTCTCACAAATAAACCATTTCCAACAAACATGTGATTTTATTGATGCTCCTTAAAACCAATAAAACTTTCTTACAACCAACAACGTGGGCCACACTTTTTATCAAAATACACTCTATTTTTATACGAAAACTTTTTTTTTCTTAGTTAACATATTTTAAATACTTCTCCCATCGAGTATTCGAACTTAATCAAACTCATTTTGCCTATACACACACATGCACGTTTTATTTATGATTAATGCCTCAAATCACCTTAATCAAACGAACTACTTTTACAAACCTATTATTTCGTACGTCAAAATTTCATACATTTTCAACACACTTCAAAACTTCAAAATCTCGATTTTAGTCAATCATTTTAGCCAAAATACCTTCTTACAAAGTCTTCCTCGTGAATAAATTTCAAGACAAAATTCCCTAAAGGAAGGGAGACTGTAACGCCTCGCTTTTTGAAACTTTCCTTAATTAGAAAGCTACTCTTGTATTTCTATTTTCGGAAACTTGTAATCTCTTGTAATCGTATTTCATTTCGAATCATTGTAAACTCGAGGCTTTGATCATAATGAAATTTATTATTTAATAAAGATTATACATTATTTATTCATACAAGTTTATACATTTTATTTATATATGCACTTGATACATATTCGCTATTCTCATAAACACGTGTTTAATTTGCAAACAACTACCATTTTTATATGATTATTACATGCAAATACTTGTGCATACACTCTCGATACTCGAATTGTACTTACATACATGTTAGAGCATTCTCATCCAATCCATCAAATTATACATACATTCCACTAAAAAACAACTCTTATATCAATATATTTCCACTAAAAACAAATACTTTTTCTCTCTCATTTTCAATTAAATAATATTATCATCACATTTTTCTCTTTCCTCACTCACAACCACTTTCAATATATATTAAAAAAAATATACTGGGTGAACAGTGTCCCCCCAAATATACAGATGAACAGTAACATTTTCTCTCTCCTCCACTCACAACCACTTTTTTTACCCTTTACAATATAAAAACTCACCCTCACAATTTTTGATGGATTGGATGAGAATGCTCTTATACGCTTAAAAACGTGCCAAAACACCAAATTTTAGTTTAAAATGAGGGGAAAACCAAGTTCAGGGACCCAATTGCAAAATCTGCCTAAATTAGGCTTTGGCGGGGCGTGAGAGACAAGGTTCTGCCTATCGCGGGTGGCCAAAACCCACGATCCGCAGATTATTGTTTTGTGCTTGTGGATTGGTTCCTTTTGATCCATAATTCTCACCTAACTCACTTAATTACACTCCCAACTACTAACCCTAATCCCCCACTATATATACAACACTTCTAAGCCCTATTTTCACTTTCCAAACCTTTCAAACACTCTAAATTACTCTCTAAAACTCTCCAAAAACACTAACACTGAAGTTGTGCTGAAAGTTCTAAGTCTTTCAAAGTGAGTTCTAGCTCACTTCCTTCTTCAAACTTGTTTGTTTCTCCTTCTAAATCATTTGGATAACCTCTAGGAAGGTTTCACAATATTACCACGGTAATCTAAGGTGAAACCTCACCATATTTGAGGTCCAAAATAATCAACGCAATTGCCAAGAGTCCCCAGCAACTATGCCAAAAACTTGATGTGCTGAAAATGGTCTAATTAAATTAACTAAAATCAAACCCTAAACTAGACTCTCTACATTTTAAATTTATAACTAAGACTCTCTAAACCTAGACCACACAACCGGAAAGTGTACCGGTTAATGCAGTATAGCCTAAGTAAATCCGAGTATCGAACCCACGAGACTCTCTAATTACGTTTATTAACATTTATATAGACTTAGACCGACACGGACTCTAACCATTTTCATGTTTGAGGGGGGTTTTCTAAATATCCTAAATTTGCGATTTAAATTAATTTAATTAACTAAATTAACTAAAGCTGAAGGAGACAGAACTAAGACTGAAGACTTAAGAAACGATCAGAGATGAGAAGTACACTACCTAGGTCAGAATCCTACACATGTATGACAACTTCTATCGGTTATGGAACTAATTGCGGAACGGGGATCTTAAAATACTAACTTAATAGGAAACTGAACAAGACCCTTGACCATTCTCAAGGAGACACTTATGGCAACCTAATAAGCCGTTAAACTACCAGTTTAAAAGATTCCCTCTCAAGCTTTCCTAATTTAATAATAAAGTACCCTTATTCGACAATCTACCTCTCAGTTCAAAAGTCAAGGGTAACTATGGTTTTATGATTAGACTCGATAAGCAAATAGTGAAAGGGAAACTAGGGAATATTCTCTCAAAGTATCTAACGATAGCAATCTAACACTAAAGACAGGCCGACAACCTCTCAACTCTCGGTTAACAAGATTGGTAGAATATTTAACCCTATCCAAATTATAATTATACCCCTATGGATCACTAAGTCTAGCAAACCATCTAATAGTCAAAGACACAGAGTAATTGACCTAGCATGCAACTATTATTTGAAAGACATTCAACTAGCAACAACAAGAGGGATAATAATTATTCAATGAACAAAATTAAATACGCATATACATCAAACCATAAAAACCAAGTCTTTATTTTAATTATTAAATCCACAAAATAGAATCCATAAACCGAATAAAAATAATATGTCAAAACATGGTGTTCATCATAACCTAGGCAGTATAAAAGAACTAGCCAATAATCATAACCACTAAAAAGAAACAATTTTCATACGATAAACAAATCGTATTTAGGGGATGTTTGGTGTTGCATTTTCAAAATAGATTATGCGTTTTGAAAATAGATTTTTCGTAAAAAGCATGTAGGTACATTCTTCTTCAAAACTGCGTTTTGGAGGCAGATAAACACTTTTTTATCCAAACACTTTTTTAGATTATTTATCTTTTACAAACGCAATAATCAAATAATCACTTTAAAACATAATCCCAAACACCCTCTTAATAGTTTGTAAAACACAAAGTTTAACAAAACCAAAAATAATAAATTGCAAACAAAACCCGAATCTTGAATCGTGACTTGAACCCTTGAACCAATTGCCTTCTTTTTTTCTTCTTCTTGATCTTCTATTAATTAGCAGCCTTCAATAATAATAATAGCTATATATGTGCAGCGATCTTGTCCAACTCCTCTTCGATTTGTATTCTCTTCGTAGGTGTATATATGTTTTTTTTGAATGGCCAACGGAACTTTCATTCATAACAAACAAAGTACAACAACGATTCAGCCAGCAGCTGATCAAAAAACAAGAGCAAAACATACTAACAAAACAAAGCAAACAGGAAAAGAAATAAAAGAGGAAATATGGGTATTTCTACAAGGTAAAGTTGAAGTCCCACCACTCTTGTTTTGTGATTGCACTGTGTTTTGATCGTAGATTCACACCTAGAAATGTTGTATCCTTTATATCCTCCGTAATTAACTGGACCGATCTCGATTTGCCTGAGAAAACTTTTTCGTTTCTGTTTTTCCAAAGGATCCACATCGTCTGAATTGCTATTGCATGTAATAATTTTCTCCTCTGTCGACTCCATTGGCCATCAAGAATTGATTGAAGTAGTTCCTTAACGTTGCCATTTATGTTAACCGGCTGGGATTTGGTCCAATCCTTTACAGCCCTCCATACCCTTGCCGCCAGGTTGCAGCGTAGCAAGATATGAACTGCCGTTTCGTCACCAGCTCCACATATCTTACAGGAGACATCCTGTAGATTTATTCCTCTGTCTCTCAATGCTACTGCCGACGGAATTTTGTTGTCAATCGCACGCCAAACGAAGGCTGCACTCTTACCGGACACCCAACTATTCCAACAATACGTACTCGGGAGTGAGTTCAGATCCAGGTTTCTGCCTAATGAGAGTTTCACGTTCTTCACACAGAATTCTTGGTTTTCCTGATTCTTCCAAACCCAAACGTCTCCAACATTTGTCATAATTTGTTACTGTAACTGTGCCATTAGCGATTCCATCTCTAGTTTCTCCTCCTCGGTGTTCGGAACCCTGCTCCATGCCCAATCCCAGAATGTTCCCCCATTTATATCTTTGTAAAGTTCCTTGATTATTGCTCTCTTTTTCGCCGCTAATGGATAAAGATTTGGGTATTGCACCATCAGCGGATCGTTGCCAATCCACGTATCCACCCAAAATAAAGTTTTATCACCCGCACCCACTTTGCTTTTGAAGCTATTCTTTAGATCGATGTTGTTTTTCATGAATTCTTTTGCAATTTCCCGGATGTTTCTCCAAACTCCCGTTAAGGATTTTTTAAACGGGATGGATTCCTCTTTCCTTTGACTTGCATGTAGAGATCCAATCACACTTGCCCAAAGACTACCGGTTTCCATTTTTATCCTCCACCACCACTTGGCAAGGAGAGCCAAGTTGGTATCCTTTAAGTTTCCGATACCTAGACCTCCAAAATCTTTCGATGCCACCACTTTTTCCCATTTTACCCATCTAATTTTCTTATACATATTGCAGCCTCCCCATAGGAATTTTCTGCGGATCCCTTCTAGTACCCTCAGCACCCCATTCGGACATTCGTAGGTGTATATATGTGCCTCCCCAATAAATTGCATCCAATACGAATTCTTTTTTGTTATCCCTATGTATTCTTTGCCGCCTCCAACTCCAATATGTCCGTCAATATGCACCTCCACATTTATTCACGTGCGTCCTAAGGTTCCTCTTTTGGTGGCCCAGTTTTTTTTTTTTTGAAAGGTAAACTTCATTCACAAGAACACGACGACCCAAGACGGGCCGCCAAAACAAAACAAGATTACATATTCACAAAATTGATCCAATCCCTCCACTCTATACATTTGTGTCTAGATCTATTCGAATACCAAAAATAACTAAGAGCCTTTATCTCGGAAACTATGTTACTAATACTAACCGAACCATTCGAGAATTTAACTTTATTCCTAGCCCGCCAAATGGTCCAGCACGTAGTCATGATGATGCCATGTATCGCCTCCTTTTTCTTTTCCGGGAGCCCACTGTCGATGTGATAAGTCAGCAGATCACGAATAGAGAAGGCATAAATATATGGAATATTACACCAGATGGCGTTCCAGATATTCGAAGCGGAGAAGCAGACATTATTAGGGTCATATTATGATCTCAAAACAATGTTCAAATAAATCATTCACATGGTCCATAATCACAAATTCACGTAAACTTTTGCTGGACGCTTTCATGGCCCCAAAACCAATTGTTTTCACAATTCGCTGGCCTTCAATAATTCCATGATGCTTTGAATTTTGTCCATTCTAGCTTCTTTTTTTTTTTTTTTTGAAAAGTGAACTTTATTAAAACCGGCCGGCCTGACAAAAAGCACAGGGCCGCACCACCAACTAACTACAACATATACAACGGATAATTACACCAATCTCTCCAAGCAATGTTCTTATGTTTGGACCTACATTTTAACCAAAAAAAAACCCAAGGATCTAACCTCCCCAAAAATAACAGCACTCTCCCCTCTGCCATTAACAAATACCTTCTCATTCCAAGCTTTCCAAATAGCCCAACACGCCACAACAACCAAACCGCGGATTATCTCCTTAGCTATGAAGTCACCACCCCCTCCATTGTGAATGTCCAGTATGTCTTTAAAGGAAAAAGCAAGGAAAGGAGGGATCTTAGCCCACTCGCAAAACCGATTCCACACTCCCATCGAGACGATGCAACCTGTAAACAAATGGTCCATCGTTTCGACCCCTTCCCCGCAAAAAGCACATAAACCTGAATCAACATGAATGTTTCTTTTTCAAGCGCATGTCTAGTTGGAATACGGTCAAGCGTCGTCCTCCACATAAAGATCTTACATTTAGAAGGAACCCAGCCACAACCTTTAAAAGAAAAGCCGGCCTCCTCATTGGTCTCTTCTGCAGCCAACGCCTTGAAAGAGCCCGTAGAAAACAAACCCGATACTTCCGGCGGCCATTTCCCCCTGTCCTTTTCTGTCGAAATCGTGAGACCGGCAAGCGACGCCACATAATCTTCCAGCTCCAGTAATTCGCTCGGAGAAGACGGTTCCCTAACCCAGCAACACGTTTGATTCGGCCCGATACCAGAACTCAGCACACGATCCATAACCATGCACGACTTGAACTTTTCCAACGCAAAGAGACTCGGCCATTTATAAGGGTAGAATCACCAAACCAAGTATCTATACAGAATCGGATACTACTACCATTCCCCACCATTCCTTTAATGAAATTGTGCACTCTTTTTCCATTAATCAAAAGCTTAGCTTCCATTTTCATAATATTATTCCACACGCCTGAAATCGCCGGATTAGAAGGCAACGACGACCATTTTCTATTCATGCCATGGCAAGCCAAAATCACATTTCTCCACAAACTATTGTTTTCCACTTTATATCTCCACACCCACTTAGCAAGAAGCGCCCCGTTCACCTTTTTGAGCTTGCAAATACCAAGACTGCCATCTTTCTTAGGACGCGAAACTTTGTCCCAAGCAACCCAATGGGTTTTTCTAATATCTTCCGACCCTCCCCATAAAAAATTTCTCATGAGGGATTCCAACTTATCCACCACTTTAACCAGCACCTTAAAAATAGAGAAGTAGTAGATGGGAAGGCACTCTAAAACCGCTTTGATAAGGACAACCCGACCCCCAATAGAGAGGGTATACGCTTTCCAAGAAGCTAGATGATTTTTAAAAATCCTAACGATATGATCCCAATTTTTCACCCGATTCATGTTCGACCCCAACGGAATCCCCAGATACTTAAATGGAGTAACTCCTTTATTACAACCCACTAACGAAGCCATTTGATCCAATTCCACATCCTCCGTATCCACACCAAAAAGGTTGGATTTATGGAAGTTAATTTTAAGACCCGAACAAGCATAGAAAACCCGAAGAATCCTAGCAACATTTTTTAAATTCTCCTCCTCCCAGTCCCCCATAATCAAAGCATCATCAGCATAAAACAAGTGCGACAAAATCGGCCCCCGGTTAGGAAGTTTAATACCTTTGAAGCTTCCTAACCTACTCGCCTTAGATACAACGCAAGAAAGCGCTTCCATAACAATAAGAAAAAGGAAAAGGGATAAAGGGTCACCTTAACGTAAACCTTTGTGGCATGAATTATATATGTACTATGTTCCTTTTTTACCTCATAACATAATATATATATATATGCGAGAACCACCCTTATTGTGAGAACCATGAGAACCAATGTGAACACAACCTAAAATAGCTAAAAAAACCTAAAAAAACCTAACCCCCACCCCCCCCCACCCAAAAACCTAAACCCCCCACCCCCCCCCCCCCCAAAAAAAACCTAACCCCCCCCCCCCCCCCAAAAACCTAACCCCCCCCCCCAAGCTAAAAAAAACCTAAAAAAAAAACCTAACCCCACCCCCCCCCCCAAAAAAAAAAACCTAAACCCCCCTCCCCCACCCCCCAAAAACCTAAACCCCCCCCCACCCCCCCCCCCCCAAGCTAAAATGCTAAAAACTAAACCCCCAAAAAACCTAAAAAAATCTAAAAAAAATCTAAAAAAATAAAAATAAAATCCAAATTTTTTTTTTGATTTTTTTAATATTTTTTAGGTTAAAATCGCTACATTTCGAAGGCAAAAAAATTAAAAAAAAAAAAATTAAATTTTTTTTTTGTTCGAAAAGTAGCGATTTTAACCTAAAAAATATTAAAAAATCAAAAAAAAATTTTTTGTGTGATTTTTAGCTATTTTTAGGCATTTTTGGTGTGTTCACATTGGTTCTCGCGGTTCTCGCAATAAGAGGTGGTTCTCGCATGATCTTCTCCCTATATATATATATATATATATCTATACTATATAATAAAAGAAACAATTTGAAGGACACTTGTCATTCTCTCATTTAATTGATTAAAATTATTAATAATATACTAATAATAATAATATTTAATCTAATCTAATACAAATTCTTATTATTAATAATATTTAATAAAATCTAAAATCTAATCTAATACAAGTTCTTTTTATTAATAATATTTAATCAAATCTAATAAGAATTCATACGATAAAGATATATATTTTGTTTTCTTCCTTCGTTTTCTTTTAATTGTAAAGTTATAATGGGATATGTGAGAAAACACATAAAGAAAAACCATAACAAACCTTAAGAAAAACATAAATACTTACGATAAAGAATTAAATATTTAAATTCCAACCTTAAGAAAAACATAAATACTTAAAACGTTATTTATATGAAGTGCAAACTATACTAGAAGAACTTTTATACAATTAAATATTCTCAAAGTATATATGTTGGATTTAGTTTATTCTTCAAATACATTTGTATTATTATTTAAATATATGAGTATGATTTGACGTTTTTTTATTTATTTTTATCAATGTTTTCGTTGTTTTACGTTCAGTTAAAAAATAAACCAATACGCCCGAATCACATTATTGTTATGTTTAGTGTTGTTGTCAAAACAACCCAAATCATCATGCCTAAGTCCAAAACATGATGCTTACATGTCTATTTCTATGTCTTCTCACACTTCTCACGAAAAATGTTATTTTTACAGGAACCTCACCCTATATATATATATATACACATACAACTACATTTTTTAGTTTCCTTTTACCCAAATTATTACTTCTTTTTCACAGACACCGACTTTTTATTTGTAACTTACAAAGTTACTCTTATTTTTTTCGATGATGTAGTTATCTCTAATAAACTTTAAACGTTTACCATAGTATATATAATGCTAGACATAGAATCAAAAAATATTTTGAATGATATCAATAACTTAAGACATAATATAATTATATGTATAATATGCACTTTTTTAATGAAATAATACCAAACAAAATTACAAATATAAAATCATTGATTTTACTAACAATAACAAAGTCTTAATATTTTTTTAAAATAATTCAAAAAATATATAACTAAAAACATATAACATTATAATATGGTTAACCGATTTATCATCATACAACCTCCCACCTATTCAATTATATGATTTTTCAATCTTATATTAACTAAATAAATAAATATTAATATTCATTCTTATCCTACTTTAAATATAAAAAAAATCCGTTAGTTTTTCTAAATATATTTTTTTTATTATTTGTTATATAAAATCATATTTATTCAACCCATGTACTACACGGGGGTTTTTAAAAAAAATATAATTTTTTGATTATTTGGTAAACAATATTACATTTATTCAACCCGTACAATACATTTGGTCGTTATAGATATAACTTTTTTTATTTTTTTAATATATAAAATTATATTTCTTCAACCCGTGCAATAAATGAGGCTTTTAAAATATAATGTTTCATTATTTAGTATATAAAATTTATTTATTCAACCCGTGCAATAAAGGAGGCTTTTAAAATATAATGTTTCATTATTTAGTATATAAAATTTATTTATTCAACCCGTGTAATACACGGGCTTTTAAAATATAATGTTTCATTATTTAGTATATAATGTTTCATTATATTTTTTTTTGAACGGCGATTGACTCCAACAGTCGAGAGGATCACACCCACATTGCATGGGTCCTAGTCCCCCTCGGGCGAGGCATCCGAGGTTGACCATAGGCGCTCCACGAGAAAATTTCCAACCGACAGCCACTTGACTGTCGTTGCAGCCTCCGCACTCAAGAGCCGGAGTAACCGCGCTGTAATAGAAAACTCGTGTGCGGCTCAAGACTCGAACCCGGGCTATAACGCACTCAAGGCTCTAATCCATCATTGCCATGACCCCTCAACAAGTTTGGGGTCATTTTCCCCCAAAATGCAAGGGGTGGGGATCGAACCCGGGTCTCCAAGGAAACCCAAAGTTCTTTCCACCACTCCACTACAAGTGGGGGATATAATGTTTCATTATATAGGGTTGGGTTCTTTACAGAACCCCATTTTTAGTGAGAACTTTAAGAACCATTGTAGTCCACTCATTTTAATTAATCTTAAACAATAAAAAATAAATACAAAAGGGTATAATTGTAAATTAATAAATAGTTTCTCTCTCTAATTAGGTAATTATTTAATTGTTTTTCTCTTCTCTCTCCATTTAAAATAAGATATGTAATCATGAGCAATATTTTCATAATAGAATTTTTATTCATTCAAACGTTTTTAAAAGTTACCTAACTGAAACGTAAATCCACAATATACACTTTGTAATATTTGATTCCCTAAAAAATACTTTTATATTCCCTTTGTAATGTTTAATTACTTACATATTTACACATACGTGAATAACTAAAATGATCTTTAA
The DNA here is from genome assembly GCA_030545235.1 of Helianthus tuberosus. Lineage (NCBI taxonomy): Eukaryota > Viridiplantae > Streptophyta > Magnoliopsida > Asterales > Asteraceae > Helianthus > Helianthus tuberosus. Next base: position 39,385,151 of record CM060442.1, read on the forward strand.
TATGATCATGCATTAAACTCATTCAAGACCAACTGAAGTATTGTACAATTACTTATACATGTGTGTAATTCTACTATTTTTATATATGTAAATCTTAAAATTGGTCTCAAATTTTTCAAAGATGAACGTCTATTAATTTCGCATATATAACCCTTACGATCATCTATATTTCAAACCAATACATTATTAACATATCTGTAAATTTTCATATGAATTATTCACTTTTAAAACCAATAGTCTATTTACATATATGCAAATCGTTATACTAAATTCCATTTTTCAAAGTGATCATCTATTTACATATAGGTAAATCTTTATACTAAGCTTCCACTATTCAAACTAATTGTCTATTTACGTATATGTAAATGGACGGAAAAGATTTTCATCACTCAAAAGATATAACTTAATCAACATTTACAATGTTTTTTAACAAAAATATCAACATTTACACATATGTACAAAATATGTCTACATATGTGGAAGTAACAAAAAGATGAACATTTACACATATACACAGTCAAAATATTCAAAAACTAAATAGACTGTAACCTAAACACACACAGATACTCGTTTTTTTTTTTCATTCCATGTATATGAAAAGCTTCCATGTGAGTTATCCTCTTAGTGGACATGTGGGCTACAGGTGGGCTTCGACTAACACAGCAGAAACCAAACCAAACCCAAATTCAACTCTTAATAATATTTGTTTACATGGATTCTCATTAATCCTATTTTGTCAAGCTCCAAAATTAAAAAAATGAATGTATAAATTTGTGAAACTGTAATATTCGGAAATAATAAATTGTGTTTTTTAGAGAGAGAAAGAGAATATTTTGGGATGGTTAAGGTATAGAGAAATTTAAGGAACTAATTTTCTGGATCTTCCTAAAATGCCCTTTCTTATATATTAAAATGTCTTTCAAAGTTCTGTTAATTACGTAAATACCATGATTGATTTAAACCATAGATCAAAGAATCTAAGGATCTAAAAAGTTCTGTAAGTTCTGAAAATATATTGAGTTCTGAAATGATCCTCACCCTATATATATATATATATATATATATATAGGGTAATGCTAGATAAAAAACCCTCAAATTCTTAGAAATCTCTGGAAACCCAAATGGGAACCCATTTTTACCCAACCTCCCGACAATTTTTTTTTTTTTGAAAAAAATTACACATGTAATATACATGTTTTAGAGTGTTTTGGTCCAAAAAAAACAAAAAAGCGCCCGAGGGATTTTTTTAAAAAAAATAAACAAAATTCAGTGCCTAACATGTGTTAGACAAAAATGCTGAAAGTTGCTGAATTTTTATTTTTTTTTTAATATCCCTTCGGCGCTTTTTTGATTTTTTTGGCCCAAAACTCTTAAAAACATGTATATTACATGTGTTATTTTTTTCAAAAAAAAAAATGTCGGGAGGTTGGGTTTTCTAGGGTTTTTAAATAGATAGGGTTTTCTATGTAACCCTACCCTATATATATATATATATATATATATATATATGAGACCGCTAGAATGAGAACCACCCCGAATTATGAGAACCGCGAGAACCACACCGTACGGGCGCGAGGTGGACCAATTTTTTTTCGAAAACGTAGATTAGTGTATCACAAACACATTCGTAAAAAAAAAAATTTTAAAAAACGCCGTGTGGGTAGTTTTTTACACCACAAAAACGTGGTTTACGAGTTCCGTACGTTTTTGTGGTGTAAAAAACTACCCACACGGCGTTTTTTTTTTTAATTTTTTTTTACGAATATGTTTCTAATACATGCACCTACGTTTTTGAAAAAAAAATTTGGTCCACCTCGCCCGGAATCAAGTGGTTCTCGCGGTTCTCATAACTCGGGGTGATTCTCATTCTAGCGGTCCCCTATATATATATAGGGGAACGCTAAAATAAGAACCACCTCGAGTTGTAAAAACCGCGAGAACTACACCGTAGGGGGCGCGGTGGACCAAATTTTTTTTCATAAACGTAGATGCATGTATAAAAACAACATTTGTAAAAAAAAAATTCAAAAAAAAAATGTCGTGTGTGTAGTTTTGAGCGCCACAAGTTTGTGTTTATGGGACCCGTAAATCTGGCCGAAAAATTTACGGTACCCGTAAATACACACTTGAGGTGCTCAAAAACTTTTTTTTTGAATTTTTTTTACAAATGTTGTTTTTATTCATGTATCTACGTTTATGAAAAAAACAAATTGGTCCACCTCGCCCCGTACGGTGTGGTTCTCGCGGTTCTTACAACTCGAGGTGGTTCTCATTTTAGCGTGATCCTATATATATATATATATATATATATATATATATATATGTTAGTTTTAAGTCCCAAATCCATAAAAATAATATTAAAGATGGCAACCCTTTTAAGATAACATAGAGATAGCTGGCTCGGCCCAATCGAGAAAAATAGCGGCAATTTTAATTCAGTCATTGGCGCCCCACTCTGCCCAACTGGTTGTTTATTTTCATATTTCTCGTTTTTGCTCTATTTGCATCAGTACCTGACCCAACACAAAATAATATAATATAATACTAAAACTAAATAAAAACAAATAATAACTGTATAAAATTTATACACTTTAAGACAAAATGTATACACATTTATTCACGTGCGTCCCAAGGTTCCTCTTTTGGTGGCCTAGTAGGAATCATTAGGGTCATATTATGATTTCAAAACAATGTTCAAATAAATCATTCGCATGGTCCATAATCCCAAATTCACGTAAACTTTTGTTGGACGCTTTCATGGCCCAAAAACCAATTGTTTTCACAATTAGCTGGCCTTCAATTTATTCCATGATGCTTTGAATTTTGTCCAATCTAGCTTCTGATCACATTTTCACAATTCGTCCAACATGTATTATATATATACTATGTTTCTTTTTTACCTCATAACATAATATATGTATATATATAGGGGAACGCTAAAATGAGAACCACCTCGAGTTGTAAGAACCGCGAGAACTACACCGTAGGGGGCGCGGTGGACCAAATTTTTTTTTTTCATAAACGTAGATACATGTATAAAAACAACATTTGTAAAAAAAATTCAAAAAAAAAAATGTCGTGTGTGTAGTTTTGAGTGCCACAAGTTTGTGTTTACGGGACCCGTAAATCTGGCCGGAAAATTTACGGTACCCGTAAATGCACACTTGAGGTGCTCAAAAACTTTTTTTTTTAATTTTTTTTTACAAATGTTGTTTTTATACATGTATCTACGTTTATGAAAAAAAATTGGTCCACCTCGCCCCGTACGGTATAGTTCTCGCGGTTCTTACAACTCGAGGTGGTTCTCATTTTAGCGTGATCCTATATATATATATATATATATATATATATATAGTGTGAGGTTCATTGGGGAACACTAATAAAGTGGGGAACAGTGGGGAACCGACTCAAACAAACTCCGATTGGACAAATTCCAGCGGCGTTGGAACCGGCTCGTCGAACCCTAACTATGATCTCTTAACCCTAAACCCTAAATCATAACCCCTAAACCCTAAATATATTAGGGTTTGGCTTTTAGGGTTTAACTTTAGGGTTTAGCTTTAGGGTTTTGATTTAGGGTTTAGGGTTTAGCTTTAGGTTTAGCCTTTAGGGTTTAGCTTTTAGGGTTTATAGTTTAGATCTTACGGTTTAGCTTAGGTTTTAGCTTTAGGGTTTAGAGTTTAGGAGTTAGGATTTAGGGTTAAGAGATCTTAGTTAGGGTTCGACGAGCCGGTTCCAACGCCACTGGAATGAGTCCAATCGGAGTTCGTTTGAGTCGGTTCCCCGCTGTTCCCCACTTTTTTAGTGTTCCCCAATGAACCTTCCCCTATATATATATATATATATATATATATATATAGGGGACCGCTAAAATGAGAACCACCTCGAGTTGTAAGAACCGTGAGAACTACACCGTGCGGGGCGAGGTGGACCAATTTTTTTTTCATAAACGTAGTTGCGTGTATTATAAACACATTTGTAAAAAAAAATTCAAAAAAAAATGTCGTGTGTGTAGTTTTGAGCACCACAAGTTTGTGTTTACGGGTACCGTAAATCTAACCGGAAAATTTACGGGTACCGTAAACACAAATTTGTGGTGCTCAAAACTACACACACGACATTTTTTTTGAATTTTCTTAAAAATGTGTTTATAATACACGCATCTACGTTTATGAAAAAAAAAATTGGTCCACCTCGGCCCGGATCAAAAAGTTCTCACGGTTCTTATTTTAGCGCAATTCTATATATATATGTGTGTGTGTGTGTATGTGTGTGTGTTTTAGTTTTAAGTCCCAAATCCATAAAAATAATATTAAAGATGGCAGCCCTTTTAAGATAACATAGAGATAGCTGGCTCGGCCCACTCGAGAAAAATAGCGGCAATTTTAGTTCAGTCACTGGCGTCCCACTCTGTCCAACTGGCTAGTTATTTCCATATTACTCGTTTTTGCTCCATTTGCATGAGGACTTGGTCCAACACAAAATAATATAATATAATACTAAAACTAAATAAAAACAAATAATAACCATATAAAATTTATACACTTCACATGGGACAAATATGTGTATTTTACCATACATCACTCCGACACTTAGGATTACCTTTCCATGTCGTGTTAGCTCACCCGGGTTAGGATTTATTTGGTCACTTGAGCATGCATTAGTTTGTTTTAATTCTTGTTATTCATGACCCTTCGAATCATCCTTGTGATGATTTGAGTAGTGGTGAGTCATTCTTGTTATTCATGACCCTGCGAATCATCCTTTTGGTGATTTGAGTAGTGGTGAATCATACAAAGAGGTTAAACCCTCCATGCTTGACTTATATGAAATTCTATTATGGACTTAGTTTTAGGTTAATATTATAACTATACTATAAAACATATAAATATAAACATAACCTAATTCTTGATGTTAATCAAATCATGATTATATGTCATGAATATAAGTTATATTATCTTTGTTCTTTATTCCTCATTTGTGATTCTAATGGGCATGTTAGGACCCATGAAAACATTTTAAAAACTTAGTGTCCAAACGAGTGTTTAGACGAGATATACTTTTGCGTACATATACTTTTACACTTAATTCCGAATCCAAACATTCCATAAACTCCAAACACCGAACACATTCATTCTCCTATTCTCATTAACTCGTCAATACACGGATAATCGGAAAGCTTTTGCAATACTGTGAGTATACTTGACCTTTTTTACGCTTTAATGCACTTTTGGGTGTAACATGTTCAACTATCAAAAATTCACAATACACATAATCAAACATATTCAATCACTCAATCTGACAAACATGCTATTTGTTATGCTTAGGTTGTTTATACTAGAATACTTTCATGCACTCTATTTGTCATTAACTTATCTAGCCCACCTTAACAATTATAGTGCTATAGGAGTAGCACACCACCCGTTGGGGTATTGTTAAGTCACTGTACATTATACATAACAGTCTCGTTCACTTCGGTGGCGAGGGATGCACATTATTCTCGTGGACACTCGGGTTTGGCCTATAATTATGTGACAACTGACACTTTTCCATGTATTTCGTACAATAGTAAACAGTAATCTGTACTTTAATGACCATGCAAGATTGAATTAATGAGATGAATGATTTTCTAATTTCTGTTACATACATACATACAAATGCATTACATGTTGCATGAAGATTTATCATTATTGCATGCAACACAATGTGGTTCAATTAGTGCACAGAACATAGTTAGCACAGTTACCGGACAAACTAGAAGTACTGACGGGAGTTCAGTACTCAGACAGACATGATGTTAAGACACAGAATGAGCCCTGGAACCAAGAGTTACACTATAATAATATGTAGGAAAGCAGGGATCACAAAACTGACTTCCGAGTGACGATTTAAGTGCCCGAAACACACCATAAGTGCAGAATTCTGCAAAATTCAGCATTTTAACCTTAAAGTATGATGCAGAATTAAGTGTCGGGAATCAAAACTGTCATAAAAGACAACATAAAGCACACTAAACTGTGCAATTTAGCACCTTAACGAACCGGTAACCAACTGAACAACCTGACAGTACCCGAAACGCCAAAATTTCACTAGAAGCATTGTTTTAATGTTACCAAGCTAGTTATGAGCACTATACACCATAATACACCTTAAAACATATTAACACATAAAACACTAACTATTGCACTTGAAATGTAACTAACTTACTTAACTAAAGTTGAAATCCAACAACACCCCCCCCCCATTTGACGGTTCATCAAGGGGTCCCACCCCCTTAATTTCTTTGCTATATTTTATTTGATTTGTTGTCTTGAATTGGAACATTATAACCATTAGATTTTGAGTTGTTGGAAGATTGTTTTAAATAACCACAAGTCCTTCACCCTTATCATTTTCACTTCTCCAAAACAACACTTTTCCTCCCTTCTTCTTCCCTTGTCCACGACTCAAACCATACACACACACCTCCATTTTCATTCCATTCTCATACATTCTAAGGAGATTCTAAGGTGTCTTACGCATATCTAAGAAGGTTGGAAGCATTGGAAGTGGAAGGACCTTCACAAGGAGCTTTTTACCACCCTATTTCTCATCATCTTCATACTTGTTTCTTCCCTAGCCTTAGAGCTAGTAGTAAGATCCTTTCATCTTGATTATACTTCTAATTTTAGTGGTTAAAGTGTTATGTAACTTGCTAATCTAAAGAATCTCAAGAAAACATAAAGATGAACATGAACATAAATCATAAAAACATGAAGATCAAGTTGTTTTAGTTTATGTGTTAGATTTGTTTGTTGATTTCTTGTGATTGTGATGTAGATCATCATATGAAGCTTGCCAGGTGATGATTAAACACATTATCTAGCAGGTGTAAGGATGGATCTTGAGAAAGTCATGTTAATCATCCTTTATGTGAATCATGAACTTAAATATGGACTTGTTTTAGTGCATGATGATTATTTCTACAAGTTATAAGGTTTGAAAATAAAAGATTTCAAAAATAATATTTTCAAGAAACTAAAGTTTATTACAAAATTTAACATTAACTTGGTTTTTAAAGAAAGTAATCATGTTTTAAGGGTTAAAACAAAGCTAGTAAAGTGTATGTAACAAGAAAAATACAAGAAGATTAGTTTTTGAAAAATCATCATACAAGTTGTGAAGAATGAAACTCCACAATAATTGGTTTTATAAACTAATAACCATGGATTTAGTGTTACTAGACTTTACTAAACAACATGTTAAATTACTACACATTTTTGTTAAACTTCAAGTTCATGACATATTGTGAAAATGCACATTTTTAGCTTATGGTAAGTTATATGTAAATTGTTGATGATTGATGATGAATTTCTAAAAGAAAATAATATGCTTTTAAGCATGGAAACCTCCATTTTTAAGGGGAAAGTATGGCAAAATTTTTGTAGAAATTAAACACTTAGAAAAATATTTTTAAACAAGTGTTTACAAATAATTTTTGATCTTGGTTTTGAATATAAAAACTTGCCATAATGTTTGTTAGAAAAATTACAAATATTGGAGGTTGATTTTTGATAATAAAAATGACTAAGTATATATTTAGGAAAATATATATTTAGATGTCACAAATTATGTGTTACTTGTATATAGATTGTACTAGGTTATCACCCGGGTGGCAACCCGGGTTGGAGAATTTAAATTAAATTAATCATAAGTGTAAGTTTAGGATCGTTGTATGACCCGAATGAGTCGATCAGAAGAGTTGTTTATCCGAATCAAAGGCGGAATCAATGAAACGGACGCTCGATGTAATTATAATGTCTCTTGTATTGATTATGATAGAATTACAGTACCTGAAGACAATTCGGCAGCACTTTGTTACCGAACACAAGACCTGATTCGGTATGAAATGAATCAAGTGCTCACCTATATATACTAGTTGTGATTTCGCTTGAACTGACCAAGGCAGTTTCAAGCGGAATCAACTCTGTTGATTTCGCTTGAACATGTCTTTGTCAGTTTCAAGCGAAATTACCAACAAATCCACTAAATTCAGTTTCAATCACCTCGAGCACTGATTATCCTATCCTATCTCATTACATGACTCGATACAAGACGAAGTCAATAGACATAGTGCACTAACAGACTCCCCCTTGGATATTGACGAAGTCTTCAGTGTCGAGTCTTTGTCATGACACATCTTCAGTCTTGATCAGTCTACATGCTCTATCTAAATTGTCTAACACTGTAAGCATCCATCAATCTTTATCTTCTTTGATCATCTTTTATCTCCGAATGTTGTACCGGTATCTAACTCTGGCTCTTTCTTTCTTTAGGCTCCCCCTTTCGTCAAGCTTCCGTGCTTTAGGGATCGACACCTTGCTTTCCAGTTAAAAGCTCCCCCTTGCTTTAAGCTCGTCTTCAGGCTCCCCCTTAGACTTAGTTTCCAGGATCGTAGTCTGGTATCACATCTGCAACACTCATACGTTTATAAGTAACAGCATTTTGAACTTCAGTTATCCAGGAATTGTAACCTGGCAATTCAATTTCCTCTATCAACAAATTTCATGAATTTTGCAATTTCAGGATCAGAAACTGGCTCTATTTCATAGATTTTAACAAAATAAGCATCCAACTCCCTCACAGTTAATCATCCAAGTCCAAACTAATGACCTTGGAGATATTACAAACTATTTTTGATTATTTTTGTTAAAAACACAAGTTTCAAATTAATGAACTTGTTTTATTTTCAGAAACATAATCAGCTTACTTAGATTTTGACACTCAGCATTTCAGACATCAGTTGTCGAAAATAAAGCAGAATCAAAAATCTTTTTGTATTTTCTGAAATATAAAGCAATAAAGAACTATTTACAAACATATGTACAGACACTATTTTTGTTTGAGTTTGCGTTAGAGGATCATATCAGTTTCTGACAAGTCAGTACCATTGAGCTTAGTTACACATTAAGAATTAAATAATTCACTTAGATTGTCGATATACTGATCCACTCAAATTTTCACACAAATTTCAACTGATTCAGGATACGAATTAGATGTATTAAGAACTTTAACTCATTCATGTGTCCCACCTCTTGAATATACTCCCGTATCCAGATCCCAATATTCAGTCTTACAGGTGAGTATACCTAGATGATATCTGTAAAGGGTTAAATGCCAAAACCGTGAGAGCTCAGGTCAGAACTTCCGTTCAGCAGAGAGATGATGGTTCGACTTTTGGTGTGTCCCCTTTAGAGGATCTTTTCTTCAACATCACATGATTAGCATTTTTCAATGTTTCATCATTTTTTATGCTGAGGGCAACGCTATATTTCAAGCAAGCAGAAAGTATTATACGGGGACTAGGCCATTGCTTCCGCAAAATCAGAAGTCCCGGGATAATACCCCAGAAATCACTGAGTATAAAGACCTAGTATCTCAGAAAGATGGACCTTTCAAACAAGATTTCAGGGGTTACCTATATATCCAAGTAGTGTTCCCCACAAAATAAGCAAGTTTGAATTTAGGTTTATATCCCGAAAAAGTTTACTAAATGTATAAAAATCTACCAACACATCCACGGTAAGATTGTTTAACACATTTTGACTTTCCAATTCTTTAGCGTACTGTAACTGTCTACTGATGTACTATCATTTCCTCTTTTTACACAAAAACTCATTTTTATTTTTAATGTATTTGTCTTTTTGCCAATAGGTTTTTATCATGTTTTTGTCATTTTCAAATTTTCAAATGTTTTTGTATTTTCTAACAATATTACTCCCCCTAAAATGCAAAATCATTTAAATTTTTTTTTGACAACTAATACTGATAGCTTTGTCTCGCCATCCATTTTCTGCTTTTCGTGCTCTGATTTGCAGAAAATACAACATACCCACATGATTTACAACACATTGTTATTTACAGTTTGAAAACCATTTTTCAATCTTGTGAAATTAATCATGTTTGTTCCGCCGTGAGGGTTTCGGCATATTCAATCAACATCTTTTTGGTTTTTAAATTTTTAAATTTAGGGTTTTTGAAATATTGTTTATTTATGTACACTCCATGTCTGACCTTTCGGAGTACCTCGTTTGTAAAAATGTGAATCTTTAACCAAAGTTACTTGTTTATCTTTAACCAAAGTTACTTGTTTCTTAACACTCCATGTCTGACCTTTCGGAGTACCAATGTTACTTGTTTCTTAACACTCCATGTCTGACCTTTCGGAGTACCTCGTTTGTAAAAATGTGAATCTTTTTGAACATTTTTATTTTGAACAACAACTTTTGGTTTCCAAAACTCTTGAGGTTTTGTCATATCAACAAATAATTTCCAACTTTGAGTTGTTCTGACTCTGGGTGTGTGAGACTTCCAGGTCTGTCTAGAATCGAACCTATTTGAGTTTGATTTCCAAGTTTGATTCGAAACAAACTTGTTTGTGTTGTACCTCCAAGTTTGTTTTGAATCAAATCTGGTTGACCTGTGTTTCACATCCTCAGATTTCTGTTTCACAACATTTTTAGACTTCTTTTTGTCAACATCCACAGATTTCGGATTTGGACACTTGCGTGCAAGATGTCCTATTTGATCACATTTGAAACATGTTCTCTTAGACACATCCTTGACCTGTGATTGTTGCTTTTTCTTTTGAGCACATAACTCTTCATTAGACTGTTGTCTAAATCTGAGTTTTTCCTCTTCTTCAAAACTTTTTCCTTGAACAAAATTCATCTTTGTCTGAAAATTTGGTATTTCATTTCTTTTCCAACCTTGTTTCTTCTTATAACCCAACCCAGCCTTCATGTTCTTCTTTTTGTAACCAGGTTTGTTATAAAAAGTTTTGTGACCTTTTCCAGCAAACTTTGGAATCTCACACTTTTCAATTTCAACCATCTTGAAAACTTTATCAACCTTTTCTGAAATCACATTCTGAATCGGGAATACAACATCTAAGAATAATTTGTCCGATCCAATCATGGTATAAACCAATCCTTTTGAATCATCATTCAAATTTTTCTCGGATTTTGAGTTTTTCAGATATCTATCATGAAAATTACCTTCATTTTCATCCTGTGATTCAGATTTACCTGTATCAACTGACTCTTCTTTCAACACACTTTCAACGACCTTACCTACCACCTCTGAATCACTAGAATCATCAGATTTGGAATAGGTTACGTCAATGTTATCTGGCAATTGATCAACCATGTTGAAAGCTTTTTCGACTTTTTCATCATCATAAAATGCAAACTTTTTCGGTGGTGGAACTTGATGAAACTCTGAGCCAATTCCTTTCTTGTTTTGCTCAGACTCACCATCCTCCGGTTTTATATTGAAAATACGTTCAAGCACATATGACGACGCGTGATAACTTTTTAACTTGTTATTATCCTGTTCTAAATCATCAATCTGACGCTTAAGTTTAGCAATTAAGAACTTGTTGCTTTATTTCATAATTTCGCTTATACGTATCAGTTGTTTCAGAACAATATTTCAATCTTGATTGAATAAGTTTCATTTCACTTTTTACTTTTTCATATGATTCTTTTGTAATGTGATAAGCCAATTTTATTGAATCATATTCCTTTTTCATTTCTTGAAAAGCATTCTCTTTTTGATCACATTCTTCTGTCTTTTTCAAAACATTTTCTTTCAAAACTTCATTTTCCTTTTCTAACTTTTTACATTTTTCTAAAAGTTTTTCGTCATTATCTTTCAAAACCTTTTCGTTTTCTAAAATTTCTTTGTATTTATTTTTGAAAATTTCTTCTATTTTTGTTAATTCAAGATCTCTTGTTCTGAACTTTTTGTCTTTTTCAGTACAAGCACTGCACGTTTTCATGCATTTCTTGCACTGTTCAACAATTTTAATTTGAGTTTCAGAATCAGAATTTACCTCAGTGATTGACACCTCGGTGTTTTCTGCTGTATCTTTCTGATTAGCATCTTTTTGCTTTCTTTCAACACCAATTTCATCACCATCAACCTTCAAATTCTCATTCTTCACTTCAATTTCTTCAGCTTGCTGTTCTTCAGTAACATCTTCTTTCTTAACCTCTTCATTCTCCTCAACTTTTTCTACCTTCACATCTTCTTCTTTAACTGCTTCGACTTGAACTTCCTCAGCTACCTTCTTCAAATCATTCACCAGATTCTCAATATTTTTCTTCATTCTTTCTTCATTCCTCTTCCTCAGATTTGTTGTCATAGCATCTCTGATGATCTTATCCAGACTTTTTATATATGTTTTGTCTTTTGCAACATTTGAATAATATTCACCGGATCGAGGAATTACTAGAAGAACATCATCGTGTACTATATCACTTCTAGGAACAACTGGTTCACCTTCTTTGTTGACGAAACATTCTTGTTTCTTATCCCATCTTTTGTTTCGAACAACATTCTCATATTCTTCTTGCATTTTCTCCATTCTGCACCCCACAATGAATCTTTCTCTATCAGTTTTCTCTTTTAAAATCTCTTCTTGAGTTTTCTCTTTTATTTCAGTTGTGTCTTTTTCTTTGTTTTCCTCTCGAATTTCAGCAACAAAAACATAATGATTGTTCTTTGATATAGTTTTTCCATGAGCTGTAACTATATTTTCCAAACGATCTTCTTCTGGACAAATCTGGCTCCAATCATATCCTTCATCATGATGAATTACAGCACAAGCTCTTGACTTATCTCGAGGTTTATCTTCAATCATTTTCGGCTCTTCTTTGCTTCGATGGTAGATCGCCTTTCGGTAATAATCATCATTGAAAGGACGTTCATTTTCTCCAACTGCAGAATTATTGCATTCTCTTTTGAAATGACCTTTTTGCTTACATCTGAAACAAGTCACTTTGGATTTGTCAAATCCAATCTTCGTTGATGGACCACCTAGAGATTGTTTCCCAGTAATCTCCATATATCTCTGAGCTCTACGAATGCAACTCGCCAGACACCAATGAATATCAATAAGTTCCATTTCTTCTGGATCAATCTGGTCGTAGTCTTCTTTGGTTAACTCTGAGTTTCCAATTTTGCCAGCTACAAGACATTCATATGATTCCAGAACTGATGCAAGAAAACTCATTTGCTACTTAGCTGCATTGATGCTCATAGCAGGAGAATTTTTCAACTTAAAAGCAATGTTGCATAATATCTCTTCTTGTTAGGATCTGTGGCTCTAGTGATTGTGCTTGTTTGTGTGTTTTGAACAAATCAAATAGATATGAAACAAATTTAAACATTGAATGCAGGGGAAATTAACAACAAACTTTGTAAACACAATCAAGGAAGAAAATAGTTTTGATAAACACATGATTTGTATTAGTTGAAAGATTACAAAGTCAATCAAAAGATTACAAAGCGTGCTTACAAACTAAGCTCCCCCTCAGCTTGATACCCCATGGTTGGATTGTACAAGATGAAAGGATTGAATTGAGGAAAAGAACTCACTCAAGACGATCAAATGTAACAGTACAGGGTACTGTTCCATTTATAGACAAACCAATCCACTGAGGCATCTCAGCTGACGTCACCATGACAGCGACGTCTAACAGCCTAACAACCTGTATCTACTGTTCTCATACAAACACTGCTAAGCCTAACCACTGACTATACATAAATCAGATGATATGCTAAACTACTACTCTCTCTATTCATCAGTGCTTTCCTCAAGGTTGATCAGTCCTTGATTGGGCAGTTCTTAGTCATCAGCGGTTTGTACCAGCAATGCTTAGTTCTCAGCTGTCTTCTAGGCTTCATCAGTAGTTAGTCAGATCAGCAGCAGTTGTATGCGTTCAGTGGATATTAGGCCTTCAACAGTTATAATCACTCTCAAGGGAGAAGACTTAGTGTAAACAGCTGTTTATTGTGAATCCACTGTCATGATCTGGTTTTGGCTTTCATTATCTGTTCCTCTGGTAGGGTTCAATCCCAACAATCTCCCCCTGGAACAGATAATGCCAAAACCCTTCATTATTCTGGATCTTTATTCCTCATCAGAAGTTCTTTGACTTGTTCTTTAAATTTCAGCTCAAAATCCTAAGAACTTGTATCATCTTCATCCCGGCACAGTGTAAGTTCAAGGAGATCCTGCAAATCTTCAACACTAAGGCCTAGTGCTTCTTTCCTTGATATGTACTTCACTTCGACATTGGATCTGACTAGAGTCAATACGTGGGTCTTTTGATCAGACATCCACTTTAGTACTTTTAAACCCAATGGGTTTCTTGGGAGAGATTTATTCAAAGATGAGTTGGGAGATGTTGGCCTTGTGAAAACTTGCAGACTCTCAGACATTCGTTTGAAGGCCATTTCAATAACATTGTTTGCTGCAGCTATGTCTTCTGCAGTCTCCTTTTCTATCTGCTCCTGTCTCTTTTGTTGATCTGGCTCAATGTTTGAAACTTCTGAAGTATTTGGTGATGCAGGCTTAGTTAACACCTTCTTAAAAAGGTTTTGAAGTTTTTCTGAGCTCTCTTCTTTTAGACCCATTTTCATGATGGTTTCTGTGAAGTACTCAACTTCCTTTTCCTTTACCTCTTCACTAGTCAACTGTTCTTCTTCTTCTTGGTTTGACATAAGAATAGGATTTCCTGTTGACCTGAACAGTGCTTTGAGGTTTTCAATCTGTTGTTCATGCTTCATCATTTGTTCATGCTTCTTTGAAGTGCCTGAAACAGTTATCTTCCTTTTCTTTAGCCTTTCATAGGCTTCATCAGTATACTGCTTTGACCATTTTGATATGGCATTGGCAGTGTCCACTTTTGCATCCACCAACTCCTGTTTCTTTCTTTTGTACTCAACTGTTAGGTCAGTGATGAGCTTTTTGTATTTGCTCCAATTTGGAGCATTTTTCTTCTTTCTAGGATCGTTCTTGATTCTATCAATCCTATCAGCTTCATGCTTTAAAGCCACTATTGGCCATTCTTCAAATTGGTTTTCTTCAGCAGGATAAATTTTTTCTTGCATGATGTATGCAAGAAGTTTTCTTCTCATCTCTTTTCGTTGATCTGCCTTTTCCTTGCTCAGCTCTTGTGCAAAATCTTTTATTTGTTTGACTTTTGTGAGCAGAAGTTCCAATCTTTCAGCAATGGCTTCATCACCTTGACCTACACATTCAACCTTGGCTCTTATCTTAGCCTGTCTTGCTTTGAGCTCAAGATATTCATCCATGTCTTCTGGAACCATGATGCCAACGAGTGAAGGAAATCTTCTATTTGAAGGATCATCATCAGTGTAAAATTGCCTCATCTCATTTTTTATAGCTTCTAGTTCCAACGGATATTTTGCAGTAGTGGGATCATATTTGTCCTCATCTGGCTGAGTAAGTTTTCTTTTTCTGGTGTAGGGCTTTGCTGGTTGTGATGTGAGACTGGTGAAAGCAGTGGTGGATGGCTGACTAACAGCTGTTGAAACAACTGGTGTCTCAACATCTGTTGTCATTACAACTACTGATGTGTCAGTAGTTGTCTTCTGCTTTTGAGCAGGGATTGAAGGTGGTGAGGTAGTTTTTGATGGTGGTGATGATGGTGGTGAGTCATAGGGTATGAAGATCCTTCTCCTTTTTATTGTAGGAGAGGCAGATGATATTTTGGGTGGCTCAGTGGTTTGAGATTGAGTGACAGTGGTTTGTGATTGACAAACAGCTGTTGAAACAACTGGTGCTTCAACCTCCGTTGTCATTACAGCAGATGTTGTAACATCTGCTATCTTCTGTTTTATGACAGGAGGTAATGAGGATGATGTGATTTTAGATGATGATGGTGGTAGGGCAGTGGTTTTGGTGGTGTGTGTTGATGAGATGACAGCTGTTTGGCTACTGCTACCAGTTTTTGTAACTACTGGTGTATCAGTTGTTTGGATGGAAATATGAGATTTTGACCCTGTTGAGGATTTAGATGGCTGTTTTTCTTGTTCTGGTTCAATATAGAGGCCATCTTCAATTCCCTTGTTCTTCAACTGGATTTCTCCCCCTTTTTGGCATTATCTGGAAGGGGTTTATCCATGAAGAAGATGGTTGAAGGAACTTTTTCACCATGGGCAGTCTTTTGTATGTTGGCCTTTATAGCCTTGATATCTGCTTGGGTATCCTTGAACCTTGATTCAACCATGTTTGTCAGCATTTGTACATGTATAGCATGCTGCTGATCAGCCACTTGTTTCTGTTTTTCAAGCATGGGTTGGAAAAGATTCCAGAGCTCATTTGCAACAAATGCTTGTGGTGGAGCAGGTGCTTGAGGTGGAACAGCAGTGGATTGTGCTTTTTGAGCTTTCAAAATCTCTTGCACCATATCCTTTATTTCAGCAACTGAGGTTTCCAGTTTTTCAACTATGTCCGTCAATTCTTGATATTTTGAATCATCACCTACATTAGTAGGATCATCTGAATCCCCACCAGCTGTGGTTGTATCAATGTGTGACTTAGGAACTGAGTCCCAAAAATCAGCCATTGATGCCCCTTGTTCTTGGTACTGGGGACTTCTTTCTTCAGCACTTGATAATCCTTTAATGATACCAGTGGTTAAAACTAACTCGCTGGTGGTTATCGAAGGTGCTATAGAAGAAATTGCCTTCAAGGGAGTCTTACTAATGAAACAACTGTCCAACTGAAGATCTGTTGATCCATCAGTTGTAGTTGCTGCTCCACTTGAACTACCACCGAGAGTTACTTGTAACTCAGGGGGTGTAACCTCCTCAGTTGTTGCTGGGATAGCAGAGGTATAAGCATCAGACCCAGTCACTTGTTGGAGTGTACTCTCTTTGATGAGTGATTGAGAGGAACTGGTTTGTGTCTGAGCTATAACAACTGCATGCAACAAGGGTAGCATGGATTGTGGTAATATTATTGGTGAGGGTATGGGAGTTGAAAGAGACATGTCCTTGGGATCAGGACTGAGGAAGATGGATCCGATTGGGTCCAGAGCTTCATATTGTGGAGTCCCTGTGATTACAACCTGATCCTTTTGTGAGGATGCAGGAGGAGTTTTAGGCAATGATGGAGATCTTTCTACCAACTGCTGTGAGGAAGTAGCAGCAGTGGTCTGTAGTGACATTTGTGTTGTCACAGGCAGTTGCTCTGGGATCTCATCTTCTAGAGTTGCCTTTTTCTTGGGTTTGGTGGGCTTTTTGTAAGATTTTCTTTTGGTCTTTTTGGTGATATCAGGTGTGTGTTTCAAAGCAGTGGTTGTGCTGCTCTGATCACTTGGAGCAGTGGGCTCAGCAGCAGATGTCTGAGGAGCAGTGGTAACTGCTGAAATCTGCTCAGACACCTCTGCTTTTGTTTTTATTGGTGCCATCATTCTGGAAAATGTTTCATTTGTTAAACCTTTTATTTGAAAATAGACACCTTGTTTGAGCAAATTTTCATTCTCTTTTTCAAATTTTTGTTTAAAATAATAGCTCAGAAATCTTGGAAAAAGTAAAAATGATTTGCTATCAACATTTTTAACCAAGTCATTAAAGATCTCCTGGGAATAGTTGTAATTTTCATTATTTAGGATAGCATAGCCCAGACATTGAATCTTCAATGGTATCTCATTAAACGCTGTTGTTTTATTTGAAACACAACTCAAAAGTGTGTGAAATAAAAACCTAGGTGCAGAAGGGAAATAACCTTTTTGTAAGGTATCTACCGTTGATTGTTCTGCATACCCTCTTTTTAAGAAATCCTTTTTCAACTCGGTTTTATCAAAAGAAGGTTTACCTTTCTGATCGTCGAGTTTAAAGACTTCAGAGATTGATTGTGGAGTGATTTGAATCACTTTACTCTGTATCGAGGAGTTAATGGCTATGACTTTATCGTCTTGTTTTTCAAGCGTCGCCTTTTTCCAGAACTCTCTCCGGGTTTGTAGATAAATAGGAGCATCGGCTGTCAACAAAGTTTTGTACTTTGATGCAGATAACGTATCAATGATGGAGTCGAAGGTGTGGTTATCGGTGGGTTTTGTGAGCAAACCCAGATAATTGTGAGGAGACTTGTATGGTATCTCGATGGACTATTCGGCCGTTTGAGCGACCTCTTTGGAAGATGGTGTTGATTTTCGTTTAGATTTTGATTTTGATTTTGACTTCGTCATTTTGATGAAGAAGAATCGGAAAGTGATTTGGGAAGAAAGGTTGGAAACTGCTTTGAGAAGAGAACTTTGGAATTCAATTCGACAGTGTAAAACCCTGTTTGGGGGTTTTGATCAGGGTTTTATTTAGGGAAAAAATGATCGCTGATGTGGCAGCGGTTATTATGATCTGAAGGCTAAAAACTGACCACGTGTCAACGGATGATGAAAAGATGAAATATGGAGGACAGCACTGATGAAGCAAGTATCAGTGGTTACAACGGTCAAAAGTGAAGACATTGGGTGATTTTTACTATCAGTAGATAGAATATCAATGGATAAGACAATAATTTTGAGCATCAGTGCTTGCCAAGCAAAATGAATGATCAGTGGTTGACTTTCAGCAGTGGAAACTAATTAGGAAACAGATGTTTGAACAAAACAGTGGTTAAGGGTTATGTAATGGTAATGATTTGAGAGACCAGTATGTCAGCAACAGTTTTGAAAATTTTCATTCAGGGTTTTGCCACATGTCAATTACACATTTTGAAGCCTTTACAGCTCCTTGACAGTGGTTTAGTACCCAAGATGATGTGGACTTTTTACCAAAGCAACTCATTTTTGTTATAATATTTGAATTAAAACATGAGTGCCCAGGTATTTTAAGATCTGTTGACAATCAATCCTTTTCATAAATTAAGAACAAACTTGAGTTTGACATGACCATGACAAATATACCATTTCCTTTTGATCTGCTTGAGGATAATTTAACCAACAAAAATAAAGGTTATCTATCCTGACAGGAGATTGAAACTTTTACTATCAAAAACTAGTAAAAGTTCAAAATATATCATTAAAAAATAATATATCCTGCTTTATTCGAGAAAATCCTTTTTAGAAAAAAAAGAGAAAAAAAAATTAAAGGATTTTCTAAAAACAGCTACAAAAGGATCTGGTATTAATTTTCCACTGAAACTCTTAATCATATCAATTCCAAGCTTATGAAAATGGTCAGTGGTTTGACACCAGTGGTATGAAATTTTACATACATTTTGACCACTGTTTGGTACCACTCTCTTGTTGAATGAGTGACAATAGAAATGAGAACACATGTTCACATGTGTTTTTGAAAACTCAGTTGTAGACTTTGTTACCATGTGAAGATTCTGAAAATTTGTCTAGTCCTCTTTTAAATACATTTACTGGGAATACCATTGTTCCCTGAATTTTCTTAAACCAATGATTGCACATAGTTGCTTAATGACCACAATTACCCCAACCTTTGACTCTAAAGTGTTTTATGTTTATACTCTTTTCTTTTGACTTCAAAAGCTTTGAGATAAACACACATCTGAGCTCTTGTTAATTTTCTTCTTCCCCTTTCACCCTTCCCATTTATAAGTAATGAATTACTTACTGGGAGAAAAACCTTAATCCAATATCATTTTGTCGTAATGTTTTGAAAGAATTGGTCATGTTTGCACAAGTTTTTCAACCAATCCAACACTACATATGATATGGACTATGTTGATCCCTGATTTTCTGAATGTATTTTAACATAGTTGATTTTGTCCTTTTGAGGATCTCAACCTGTTTTCAATACATGAGATCTGAATGACTAAAGTTTTAATTTCCCTCTCTTTAAGTTAGCAAAAACACTAATGTTTTATGAACATAGGCTTTTGTTAATCTGAGGTTCATACTTTAGCATCTAATATAGTGACATCACACGTTTCATAACAACAGTTGAAATCAATTTTGAAAATATGAAACAATCCCATAATTTATCAGATATGTTTTCAGATCTGAAAACTATGAGTGACTTGTGCATGATATCACTTGTTGTGTGAAATTTGTGTGTCATATGACATCTTGGTTGTTTTACAGAGTATTTGAATAGCAGTTTTAATCATTGTTACTCGTTACTCTGTTTTTCAACTAAATACAACCAACCTTAGAATCAATGAATTTTGAGCCGAACTGTTATGTCAAATTGATTGTTAGATCGAATTTGACTGTCCAGGCTCTGATACCAATTGTTAGGATCTGTGGCTCTAGTGATTGTGCTTGTTTGTGTGTTTTGAACAAATCAAATAGATATGAAACAGATTTAAACATTGAATGCATCGGAAATTAACAACAAACTTTGTAAACACAATCAAGGAAGAAAATAGTTTTGATAAACACATGATTTGTATTAGTTGAAAGATTACAAAGTCAATCAAAATATTACAAAGCGTGCTTACAAACTAAGCTCCCCCTCAGCTTGATACCCCATGGTTGGATTGTACAAGATGAAAGGATTGAATTGAGGAGAAGAACTCACTCAAGACGATCAAATGTAACAGTACAGGGTACTGTTCCATTTATAGACAAACCAATCCACTGAGGCATCTCAGCTGAGCTCACCATGAAAGCGACGTCTAACAGCCTAACAACCTTTATCTACTGTTCTCATACAAACACTGCTAAGCCTAACCACTGACTATACATAAATCAGATGATATGCTAAACTACTGCTCTCTCTATTCATCAGTGCTTTCCTCAAGGTTGATCAGTACTTGATTGGGCAGTGCTTAGTCATCAGGGGTTTGTACCAGCAGTGCTTAGTTCTCAGCTGTCTTCTAGGCTTCATCAGTAGTTAGTCAGATCAGCAGCAGTTGTATGCGGTCAGTGGATATAAGGCCTTCAGCAGTTATAATCACTCTCAAGGGAGAAGGCTTAGTGTAAACAGCTATTTATTGTGAATCCATTGTCATGATCTGGTTTTGGCTTTCTATCTGTTCCTCTGGTAGGGTTCAATCCCAACACTTCTGCTTCTGCAGGACTTGTTTTTGAAGATGAATGATATCCAGAATTGTAGCTTGATGAGGTTGTTTGTGGTTCTTTCATCTTCTCACCACTGAATGTTGTCTTTGGTGAACTGTCAGCTTTCACTAAAGGTAAATTGCCTTTGTAGTACAGACCAACATTCTGATGATGTGATGAACTGCTCATCTGGCTTTGCTTTTGCAATTCCAGATCACGACTCTCAATTTTTTCTAACAAAACATCAAGAGAAATTGTATCATACAAAGCATCATTTTTCAGAATAAAAACAAACGTTTGCCACTGATCAGCTCATGGTAACGCTTCAATTACTTTGTCAATTATTTCTTCTCTGGTTTTCATAATTTGAAACCTTTCAAGCTCAATTTTTAGATGACAAAAGCGTTCTATCATTTGCCTAACAGATTCACCTTTTAAACTATCAAACAAATCAAATTCCTTTTTTAATAACGCAATTTTGTTTTTCTTGATTTGTTTACCCCCCTCAGCTTTTACCCTCAAAGCTTCCTAAACAGATTTCGATGACCCATCATGAATTAATAATGAAAAAACTATCATCTCGAACTGATTGTTGGATTAGGGCAATCATCTTCTGCTCGTATGAGAATTGCTTTTTGTCTTCCTCTGAAAAACTTTTGATCGGAATTTCTTCTCCTTTGTCATTAGCAGGTTTATCATACCCAAACTCTAAGCAAAACCAACTTTCATGTGCATACGCTTTAGTCCAATTGATAAACCTTTCTTTCCACCAAACATAATACTCAATATTATCAAGCTTCGGTGGTTTTGAATAGGTTCCATAAAAGTTGTCATGTTTAATGTTGTCCTTGATTGTTTTTGTTATCGCTTTGGGTGTTACCTCTGAAGCTTCCACTGTATCCGAGGTAAACGCTTTGTAGAAAGTGTTGAAAAACTCTTCAGCCATGATGAAAATTCTTGAATCAATGTACCTGGAGAAAACAGTTAAACAAACACAATCAGTCTAAACAATACTAAGCAACTTGAAACAGACTGACACTCAGTTGACACGAAATGATCTTGACGCGAAATTTCCACTTTCAAGCGAAATCACATGTTTAAGTGGAATAGCAACTTTCAAGCGAAATCCCTAGATGACACTTCAAGCGAAATTAGAACTTCAAACGGAATCCGGACTTTCAAGCGAAATAACTTATTCAAGCGGAATCACCCGTAAATTTCAAGCGAAATTACTTCTTGAAGCGAGATCAAGTGAACTTTTCAAGCGAAATTACGAAGCTCGTTCAAGCGAAATCAGGTTTTTGGTCCATTTTAATCACTTTTAAGCCAAATATAGGTCTGATCTTCTCAAGGCTTTGTTAAAACACTATTTCGCATGTACTGTGAAAAATTCAATCCATTTTGACCGTTAAATCTTGTCCAATTCGAAAAAGAAGGTGTAGAAGTCAGAAAATAGATGCAATTAAGCTAAACTCTTTCTCCTGAGCTCTGATACCACTTGTAGGATCGTTGTATGACCCGAATGAGTCGATCAGAAGAGTTGTTTATCCGAATCAAAGGCGGAATCAATGAAACGGACGCTCGATGTAATTATAATGTCTCTTGTATTGATTATGATAGAATTACAGCACCTAGAGACAATTCGGCAGCACTTCGTTACCGAACACAAGACCTGATTCCGTATGAAATGAATTAAGTGCTCACCTATATATACTAGTTGTGATTTCGCTTGAACTGACCAAGGCAGTTTCAAGCGGAATCAACTCTGTTGATTTCGCTTGAACATGTCTTTGTCAGTTTCAAGCGAAATTACCAACAAATCCACTAAATTTAGTTTCAATCACCTCGAGCACTGATTATCCTATCCTATCTCATTACATGACTCGATACAAGACGAAGTCAATAGATATAGTGCACTAACAGTAAGGATAAAAGTAATGCAAATAA
Organism: Helianthus tuberosus; assembly: GCA_030545235.1. NCBI lineage: Eukaryota > Viridiplantae > Streptophyta > Magnoliopsida > Asterales > Asteraceae > Helianthus > Helianthus tuberosus. The sequence goes on from CM060442.1 coordinate 39,407,929, forward strand.
AGTGACATTACATAAAATAGTAACAATGTCACACCCCCAAATTACCACCTAGGGCATGTCCCTAATGGAGGTGCAACGATCCAACAAAGAGCCACCAATCATATCAAACACAAGTAATAATGTATTGAAATACTCAATTGAAAGAAATGTATTGTTTGTAAATTAAACCAAAACCAAAGCATTGAGCGGAAGCATAAATGTATAAGTGTGTAAATGTATCAAAACCAAATCAATGTAATTGTTTATCATGACCACAACCACTCCAGCAGCATCAGACGACAAGTTCCCAAGTTCCTTCAATGATTACCTACAAGCATGTAAACAAGTGTGTCAGACTACGCTGGTGAGTTCAAGGTTTGTGTTTGTTTACCAAGTTGTGTTACCAATCATGTGAGTAAAACAGTTTACAAGAGTTATGTTGTTTGTTGTATGATGTTTGATGTTTCGATGTTGTTATTACTCGATTACCGAATGGCCATATGATATGTGATTGCCAACCCCAATGCCTCTATCAAAGCATTGGTCATGTTTTAAGGTAATTAGTTCACACCCGTTCTCCTCGAACGTCGTGAGGGTGCCAAACCTAATAGCGCTATCAACTAAAAACCCCCGTTGCCCTACAAGCAACGTACCAGTAGATATTGTGGTCTTACAATGATAGAAAACTGAGTACGATACCCAACATCCCATTACACATGCATTCCTCCTCGGAACGTTACCCGTTATCCCTTCCCTGGGACCCATGCTTGAGAAAGAGCAATGAACTCACCTTAGGCTTGCTCGGTAAGAATAGGTATTCCTTTACGTTCACAGTTGGTTAATTAGTCCCTATTGTGGTTACCAGAGATAATTAGTTTTTACGTTTACATAAATCGAATCTTTCGTGCACATAAAGCAAACAGTCACAAGTATGTTTCATGTTATCATATGAGCTGTAACAAATATTCACTTCAACGCATAATCATATTGTATTTTCATGCCATATGTCTGTCCAGTTTAATCTAAGCACTCAACTCAACGCAACATTGTTAACATATGACTCAACAAGACAATAACATGTGATCACATTTAACCCGGTTCTGGCCCTGGCCCAACCTGAATCCCATAACAGTCGTATGGCCCAACCTAGTGGACAGCTCAACAGTTCACAATCAAGTCTCATTCGGCCCAATAACTTATCGAAACCCATCCTCCCATGAGCATCCGACCCAACATCTAGTTTAGACTCTAATAAATATTTGGGTCCAGCCCCACTTCCTGTTTCGTTTCAAAAATCCCAGGTCCACTTCGATGAGTTCCTGGATTTCCAACTTCATGTTTTGGCTTAAAGTTTTGATAACCATCTACTTTATTAATTGGTTCAAACTTAATTAATTATAAGTGGTGTAAGGTAACCCTCATGTACAATAACAGAAAACAATATCATCATCACATCAGTGTGTGAACAAGCATTTCGATAGTGTTATATCCTTCATTCCTCGATTTACCACAGTAGCATATAATCATGATGTACTAACTCCTAGTCAACAACCTATGCACCTATATTTGCCATTTAAGTCATGCAAGATATTTATCCATAATAGGCCATTATCATACACATATGTATCCATTATCACATCTCACCATTCATGCATATCACATGCCTACTGACAACTTTATTATGTGACTTCCTGTTTTGAGTTTGATTGCACATGGGTCAACATTGATTTCATGCATAGCCTATTAATCATACCTAGTCTATCAGTCATGCTCACACACAATCGATTGACACCAACATCAAGCATCATGCATATAATATACTTACACACAACCCAATATCAGCCACTAACAACTAACATGCAATATCGATTTTATATGTATAAATCATGAAATCGCATAAACACAAGCATCAAGTAAACGTACTAACCCACAAGTTTTGATCGACAACTAATGTACTCGCAAGGGACCTGCTACTGTTGCCGCACGAACTTAGGAAAGGGGTAGGGTTTATCTTTGTGATAATGATCAAGATATATGCACGCCCCTCCCCTTAATATAAATCGAAATAATAATATGGGCCGAACTCACATGTGCTAGTCTATTACGTGAATGGGCTTCTAATATCCATGAATGGCTTAATAACCCAAGTGATAGTTTGGCTTATGCGACTTGTGTGAATTGATTTCAACACAAGTGTGGACCAAACACAAAAGGTAATAAGGGTATATGTGTGTGTAGCACAAGGTCGCGTTTACGCTCAACAGTTTTACTCTAGCAAGAAACATAAAGGACCAAGAATGGCAATTAACATAAAAGACAAGGAATTAACGAGGAATCAAGATTACTAACTAACCTTGGAATTTCGGGTTGTCAGAAACAAAGTTTTCTTTATAAGCCGTGTACAAAAACATCAAGAAAAAGACAAATATCGGTTATGTATACAACTTAGGAGTTATACATGTTTGGTACCACTTGGACTAAAGGCTTGTGAATCGCTCTTGACCATCTTTTGACACAAGTAAAATTAGTTTCCTTGACATGCCGAGCAAAATGTTTGATTGTTGTTTCAAACCTAACCAACCACAAATTATACATATTAAGTGCACAAAATTATAAACACCAAACAAATGCCTTGACAGCTTTGGAATCCGCACCTGGCCCGTCAAACTGAAGGGGGCCGGGGTTTCTGTAGACATCATTCAGCAAGAATCTTGTTGCACTTTGTCTAAGCAGCCTGCACCAATCACCACGATTAATAAACCATATTTTCGATTGTTCCCTCAATATAAAAGCCTTATAGAACAAAATAAAAAATTCACTTACTCGTATACTTTGCCTCTCAAATCTACGGTAGCAGGATGAACAAAAGGTTTCCCAAGTGTTGTAGCCCCTGACCCTGACCCGCGACCATAATGCTTCACGGTCATCATAGCCTAGAATGTCCAGCCAAAAGTATGAATATCACTAATCCACATTATTCAACAAAAATAAAAGGCAATGAAACAGAATAATAATAATAATAATAATAATAATAATAATAATAATAATAATAATAAAGATGGCGGTTATTCCGAGGGTGGAAACCCTACCGTTATTGGAGCTGCACCACAGTGCCATTTGTTTGAAGGACTTTTGAGGTTGGTGACAGTAGCCATATAACCATTTAAACCAGCAGCCAAAATATGGTAACAAATATGTCCAAGAACCTACAATAATAAATGCTTTGAATTTAGTTGATCAATAGCTGAAATTTAGTAGAGGTAGTAATTTTGACCCATTTACTTAGAATGAGTCGAGGACTCTAGGTCACCCAAAGTAATTGAATGCATGAAGCATCTTAAATCATTTTATTAAAAATATATATTCTTTAAAATACTTTAAACTTTGTAATCATATTATGCACGCTAAGCACTAAAAGAAATTATGAACTTTCTTTAGAAAAGAGGTGCTTCATACAAACTTGAACTTAACCACCCATTGATTAAGTAAATAAACTTACATAGGCATAGTCACAATCAAATTTTGATGGCAAAGAACCACGAGCTTGGTAGCCAAAAAAGTGGCAGATGGTATTAAATTTCTTCCCGTTGTATGTTCCTTCTTTCTGTTAACACAACAAAAGATATTAGCATGATATATCTATACAAGTTTTCACAAGAATAGTTTCCTTAACAACTTTGGAATCGGCACCTGACCCGTCAAACTGAAGGGGGCCGGGGTTTCTGTAGACATCATCCAGCAAGAATCTTGTTGCATTTTGTCTAAGCACATTGCACCAATCATCACCATTAATAAATCATATTTTCGATTGTTCCCTCAATATAAAAGCCTTATAGAACAAAATAAAAAAAAATTCACTTACTCGTATACTTTGCCTCTCAAATCAACGGTAGCAGGATGAATAAAAGGTTTCCCAAGTGTTGTAGCCCCTGACCCGGACCCGCGAACTTCGCGGGTTGGTAAAAGAATATATCTTCATTATCAATTGATATAAATATTATGATTTTATACACGTTAAAACACAAAGGAATATATTAGAGTACAAACGTTCCATTACTTACGGGTGGCTTAACACAAACATATATTATCTACTGGCATTGAGATGAACTTTGTAATGAATTTTTTTTAATATAAACGTATAAAATGATACTGAAATAAAAAAAATATAAATAAATGAAAAGCCCAAGCCCACTATCAAAAGGCCGCACGAAGGCACACTACGACAAAAATATACCTTCGTGTTATCGCTTCAAGTTCAGCGCATGCTAAGTATATATAGTTAAGTACCCGTGTGCTACACGGGTTACACAATGCTAATTATATAATTTATAAGTCCGGCCAAATGAAGGATCGGATTGACCCGACAATTCTCATAAAATAATTAGTTTGGTTAAATATGAGGACAAAAGCATAATTAACACAATACCAATCTAATATTTCAAAGGAAAATATTTTAGTACACACTTTGGCCGGCTTTTGCCTCTCATCTTAGTAGAATGGATTTACTCTTGATCTATACTCACCCACCTTGACACTAAGGTAAGCTTTTTTATCATCCTTTTCGTCCTATTCATTAAACGAAACATGTTGTAATAAGATATAAGGTTAGAAAGGAGAGAAGGGCAGAGAGTTACATAATTTCCTTTTGTATTACATTTTAAGCAAAATGTAAAAAACTTATGTCTTAACATGGGAGTGCCCTCTATATATGAAATTAATCTCGCTTTCAATGTCATATTTACAACATGGCATATGTTCATATATGTTTACTTTTGAGTCTTAACACCTTCCTATACAAATCCCAAAGAAAGGAAAGATTTATATATACATGTTAATTTTTTTAAATAGTATACCCGTATCAATTCCAATATATGCCTATTTACAAATCAATTTTTATAGCATTAGGTTTAGTGAGCCCAATACTAATTTGATTTTAAAAAAATAATAATAATAAAACAATATAGAAGAGCGCATTTTGTTCGAGCTCGAAGAGGGTATATCAATTTTCAAAGACGCCCCTGTTTTTTGTACCCTATGGATATAAAAAGCGTATGTGGAAAACTAAAGTACTTTAGTATGGTTTGTTACTTTAGTATGGTTTGTTTTGCTGCTAGAAATGAACATCTTTTTGGATCCAGTTATAGTTATATGTTAGGTCGTACAAACTACAAATTACAACTCCATGGCCATTATTAATCTGAGTGAGCATCCTAATTAAGTTTTTATAATTCCGAAAAGTATAGATACACTTTTATACTTTTATACTAATAAGCAAGTAAAACATACATTCAATTAATACCAACAGTAATGACATAAGACTTTAGGATCTAACGCATACATACATGATCACCAAGTAGATTCATAAAGTAACATGACATGGTAGTAAAAGAAAACATATATCCATGTTTCGTTTAATGGGAAGCTAAAAAAGAATTGTAACCTGCATACGAAGATTAGGGATGAAAATGTGAAACTTTGCCGTAGGTGTTAACAGAATATGACAGATGAAACCTACAATCTAAAAAAAGAGGTGAAAATTCACCATCGCTAAGATAGTGTTATAGAAACACATACTTTAGAAACCGAATTAAAAAACCTAGATAAATTACGAACATTGTGCATATTTTTAAACAAATGTGCTAGAATCTATAAATTAAACAGTCTGGTCAAATAAAAAGATGAAATATTCAAAGTCTAAAACTTAGACAACTTATAATCGTTATTTTAAGCCATTCTAGTAGCATCTGATTCCCCAAACTCTTACAGCTCCATCAGGATACCCACTACTGTACAACACTCCAGCTCAAACTTGTTAGTAGATAACCTGCACCAAATCATTTGATTTACAAACTGATGATGCCATGGTTAATGAAATGATAATGGCATATAAGGATTTGATGACAATGTTATAAGAATACATGATTTAATGAGTATAAAGGAGGACTTGTTATGCTTGTCCATTTAACCACCAAAAGATGTAACTATTATCTGCCAATTTTCTGTACCAACATAACCAACTTGGTGGATAACAAAAAATTGCATTAATTCTTGATCCATTAATATCCTCCTGACATAGTGACCCATTCGTCAGTAAATTGTTATGCTTTATGGCACCTCATATCTGGATCAGAAAAATTTAAGCTAATTATATAGTCTTTAACAGTTGATTAATGTGTTATTTATAGTTTCAAGAAAATTATTATTAATCAATAATTTAAATATTTAAAATAAAATCACTATATAATAGTACCCTGTTGCCACTGCTTTCCTGGGGATGATTTCTTTCCATTACTAAACAACCAACCAGTTGGAGAGAAAACAACTATAAGGCTATATTGACCCTAACATAAAAAAGTAAAAATAAAACGATAAAAACTGTAAAACAGAGAAAAAAATGAAAAAAAATAAGGGGACACATAGGACATAAGTAATAACATATCTGGCTCATTTCATGACCAATTAATAGAGAAATAAAATCTTTTTTAGGAACAAATTTTATACAGTTTTGGAACTGTGGACCTTCAGGTAAAGAGGCATGACCAACATAGTCAATTCGATGTTTATCGACAAATTCCTGGTTCATAACCCACGGTGCATGTGAGATAACTTCATTAACCCACCTGCACAAAAGTAAAAATGAATAACTTTCAAACCAAATTCATCAATAACTAAGTAGTCTATCATAATAGCATATGAATTTCAGTCCCTCCTACCCGCCCAGACCCACTACCCGCCCTCCAATTCAAATTCCATTGCACCGTCCCTCCTACCCTGCTATAGCACTCTCCAACTGGCGCCTTTTTCTGAGTAGAGGCTGCATAGGTAGCTGGAAACTGGTCTTTCAACTTACCTCCCGAGGTCGGTCTATCTGCCCAAAAAAGTACCATGTCTCCCCTACAAACGTCACATGAAATGCTTGAATTCAAATCCACATGTGATGCTAAAAAGTCCTTGTTCACGGCCCCCATTCCTTTCCAAACTCCACTTATAGAGCTATTAACCGGAATTAAGTCATTGCCTCTTGACGAACCAAAGTTTGACAATTTTATCATGTTCAAAAAAGATGATATTATCGATCTTACACTATTTTTTCATCTAAATGGAAAACATAGACGAAATGATGGCGTATCTAATTGTTGATGCACGAGAATGTCTGTTGACTTCATCTTCATCAAGTCTTAGTTCTTGAAAGTCAAAATTAGATCTTATATGTCAAATTAGGGTTTTGGTTTTGAGTTTAGATGTGTTTAGAAGGGTTCCGTTTGAAACCGTAGTGTTTATAGAGGGTTCCGTTTGAAATCAAAGGGTTCCGTTTGAAACTTAATGGTTCCGTTTGAGTTCATCGTTTGAACTTTGTGTCAAGTTTCAAACGGAAGGGTTCATGGTCTATAAATAGGTATGTGCTAGTCATATTTCAAACGGAACAGTACAAGGTCATTGTGAGAGTCACGAAGTGCTGTCGGATTTTCATCAGATTTTATTGTACAAGCACACGGTTGATAATATAAAGAAAGATTAGAAGATATAAGCTGTTTTGGACATCGTTTACTTTGATTCCGCCTTAGTAATTGATGATGAACATCCTTAACTGACTTTCAGGGTCACGTACACGATCCAACAAGTGGTATCAGAGCTCAGGACGAGGAGTTCATACCGAAAACAGCTTGAAATCATCGGATTATCTCACTTCTACCTTTCTTTTCTGATTTTATCTAGTTCTCATGGTTAAAATGGCTTGAAACGATCACATAACAAACGAAATACATTAATAACGAATCCTTGAAAGTTTGATAACGAAATTCGACCTAAAACTAACTGAAATCGTTCGTACCGTTTGAAAATTTTTGCGATCTGCTGACGTCATGTGTTCTGTCGTTTGAAAAACAGACCCTCCCGTTTGAAATCTGGTCTATCGTTTGAAAAATAACTTCATCGTTTGAAAATATAGGTCTGTCGTTTGAAAATATAAGTGTATCGTTTGAAAGTCTGTCGTTTGAAGTCTGCCGTTTGAAAGTTTGTCGTTTGAAACTGCATCGTTTGAAATGTGTGTCGTTTGAAACTAGTTCATCGTTTGAAACTAGTTGGTCGTTTGAAACCTTTATCGTTTGAAACTAGTTCATCGTTTGAAACTAGTTGGTCGTTTGAAACCTTTGTCGTTTGAAAATATTGTTTCAAACGGAACAGTAGCTCGTTTGAATTCTGTATCGTTTGAAAACATATTGTAGTTTGAAAATTGTTGTTGTTTGAAACTGTTAATATTTCAAACGAAGCATATCATTTCATTTGAACAAGTTCTTATATTTCTTCAAAATCAAAATTTGTCTAAGTGTTGTTTGATTTTACAGGTACGATCACAATGGATGATATTTTCTTAAACCCATTTAGCGACATGTACGCGTTCGCTGGAGATTCCGGAAACATTGATGCTTCATCAAGCAATGTGAATGAGAATAAACAAAAGGAGAAGAAAAAGGAAGCTTGGGAATCGGAAAGTGCCTTCGGAACGTTCAATAAACCTCCAAAGCTAATGGCTATAGAGGAGTACAGTCGTTGGTCCAAAAAGTTTGAAGATTGGATGATGGCATTCGCATTTACAAGCTGGAAAAGTTTGAAAAATGGCTATGACCAAGGAAACAAGAATGGAGAAGTTTTAACAGGATCTGATGAGATTGATTCATTCGTAGCCGAACAAAAGTGTGTGGCGTTATTATTTCAGTCCGTTCGGGAGGATATCATCTCATTGATAGACTATAAAAACGCTAAAGATCTTTGGGCAAAGTTAGAAAAGAAATGTGTCGGTAGTCAAGAAATTAAGAAAAACAAAAAGAAACTTCTTAGAAAAGAATTTGATATGTTTGAATGTTTAAAGAATGAGTCAGTGTGTAAAATGATAGAAAGGTTCGGTCATCTGAAGCTGGAATTAGTAAGACATGAGATTGACATTTCTGAAGAAGATTTTATCGACAAATTGTTCGATTCATTACCGGACGAGATGGATTGGAGATATTATGCGCTAATGCTGAAGAATACCATCAAAGAACCAGAAAAGCTGACATTAGATTTACTGATTGAAAAACTCGAGAGTCATGAGCTGGAGTTGAAGAAGACGTACAAAGTTAATCATTCATCTTATCAGCAGAATCTGGAGCTATACTATCCAAAGAGCATGATGCCGAAAGCTACTTCACCAAAAACTGCATTTTCTGTTGAAAATGTGTCAACAGCCAGCAAAGAAAGTCAAAGTGGTCAAAGCAGTGGAAGTCACAGTGGTTTTCACAGTGGATCTTCATTTTCTGGAAATGCTGATGCAAAGAATCGTTTTCAATGTAACATTGCGATAGATTTGAAGAATGCTCAGAATTTTGACGAAGAGTCGGCAAAGCAGCAAATGATCTTTCTAGCATCGGTGTTGGAATCGTATGAAGGATTGGTAGCTGGGAAGATTGGTAATACAAATCTGACGAAAGAAGATTACGATCAGATTGATCCGGAGGAAATGGAACTGATCGATATTCGTTGGGCTATGGCAAGTGCTGTTCGTCGTGCACAAAGATTCATGGAAATTACTGGAAGAAAATCAATTGGTGGTGCTTCAACAAAGCTAGGGTTTGATAAATCAAAAGTGACATGCTTCAAGTGTAAGCAGAAGGGTCATTTCAAGAGAGAATGTCGAAATGCTTATGTTGATGAGTCGGAGAATCCTTTCAGAGATGATTACTACAAAAAGGCGATTTATCACCAGAATAAATCCGAGCCGCCTAGATTGAAGCAGGTTGAAGATAACAGAGAGAAATCTAGAGCTTTTGCAGTGATTTATGATGATGAGGGATATGATTGGAGTCAAGAGGTTCTACCAGAAGAAGATGCGGTTGGTTACGCATTCATGGCGAAAAATGAACCTATTCCATGGAAATATGAGAGAACTGAAGAGCAGAAGTATAAATACAGAAAGATGATTTCGGAAAACAAAATTACTAGACTTTCTCGTATCTATTTGGATGCAAAAAGAGCTAACAGATGGGATCCAGACAGAGAGTGTTATCTTGATGAGTATGGAAATATTGCAGTTGATCACAAAACTCTCGATATAGAAGTCTTAATCATGGAGATGAAAGAAAATGATGAGTATTGGCAACACAAATGGTGGGGAACTCCAACTTCGAAAATGATTGAAGAGGAGAAAGAAGAGAAAGAAAGAAAGGAGAAAGAAGAGAAAGAAGGAAAAGAATCCAAGAAGATTGATACTGGAGTTATCGATACTATGCAGGAGTTGAATGCAGAGAATCTGGGAAAAATGGCTGACAAAGTGCTAGCTGCCAAAGCACTTGAGGTAGACTCTAACTCCGTGTCAACAAATGCGTCAGGTAAAAAGATTGAAGGAAATGCTGATTGCAAAAATTGCAACAAAGAGTGCAAATTTTGTAGCACAGTCACGTATCTCAACATTAAGAAAGTTGAAGATCTGACAACTAAGGTCAGAAATGTTGAGAATCAGATTCTTGATCGTGACAAAACAGTTAGAGCTTCAACCGAACGGATAAAAGAATTAACTAAACAAATGGAAAATGATAAAATTGATCATGACAAAATTAAAAAGGAAAATGAAAAGTTGATTCTTGAAAACCGTCAGATTTCTGAAAAATTTGAAAAACTCAAAAGCACAATGAAAGATTGTGATGATCGAAATGGTAAAACTTTTAAAGAAAATGAACATTTAAAAGCAGTGGTTAGAGTTAAAGAAGAATCAATCAACAAACAACTGGATGAAATCGCTAAATTGAAACTTAAAGTTCAAGAGACTGTAATCGAAAACGAGCGAATCCAGTTGAAGCTTAACAGTTACAGCTCCGTAAGCTTTGTTTTGCAACATATTATTCCCAAACCCATCGGGAAAGACAAAGCGGGCGAAGATGTGTATTCTGATGGAACTGGGGTGGGTTTTCATCAAGTACCACCACCTATTCTTCATAATTACACTAAAAAGCAGTCTGGGTTGGTTGAAATTGAGGAAGAAAAAGAAGTTAAACTTCCGGAGAACATTGATGTTAATTTTTCCACATCATCTGATGATAGTGTTCAGACAGAGATTGTTAAGAGCACAGCTGAAAGTGTTTTGAATAGTGATTCAGCCGAAGATGATGGGTGTTTCTTGGACAAATACATTCAGAAATCAAAATCCAAAAACAACTTAAATGATGAACCGGGTCTTGTGATGTACAAGATGGCTGGATCTGATAAGTTGTATTCGGATTCTGAGTTTCCCATTGAGAATGTTAATGTGAAAAAGTTGACAAATGTTTTCAAGTTAGTTGAAGTTGAGTTGTCAGATGTGAACAGTTTGAGTCAAACAAAAAGGCAAATGAATTTTGAGAAAGATAATGCTTATTACAAAAAGCCTATTGTTCCACCACGTTTTTATAATAACAATCGAAACAATTGGTCGGGTGGTTATCAGGGTGGTAGGAGTTATCAGAAAAAGAATTTTCAAAACAAGAGGTTTGCTGAAAAGAAGGTGTTTGTAAACAGTTCAAGTTCACTTGCTGATGAAGGGAAAAAGATTTTTTCAAAATCGAATGAAGAGTTCTTTGAGAAAAGAGTTTCACAATATCAGTCTGAAGGCACAAGTCGAGTTGTTGATACTCGAACATGTTTTAGATGTAATCAAGTTGGTCACATTGCACGAAAGTGTACATATGTGAAGCCTAAGACTGAAATTGTGAAGTTTCAACAGAAGAAAGTTGATGTGAAGGGTAAAGCACAAATTGTTGTTGAGAAAAAGAATGTGAAAAATAACAACATCAAAGTGAAAAATGAACTTGTAAAGAAAGTGGTAACTAAAAATGACAAGTTTTATAAACAGGTTGCATTATCTCAGCAAGTTTGGAAACCAAAAACTGAAATGAAAATTTCAACTTCTGAAGTGAAAAAGGCTGAAGAATCAATTACGGTTGATTATGATGCAAATTTTCCACCTTTGAAGGCTGAAAATTTCAAAATTCAAGTTGCGAGAGTCAAGGTTACACCTAAGGCTGATGAAGCCTGGGTGGACACCAAGTTCGAATAAGCAGTTTGAATTGCCGGAGCTTCCTGGATTGCGAAGCATGAATCGGCATTTTTATTGAAATGTTTTAAAATCAACTTGTGGTATGTGCAGGATCTTCCAAGAGCCATTTCAAGATGGATCATGGATAGTGGCGCATCTCGACATATGACAGGAAAAACTGCATTGCTATATGATGTGAAGAATATCAATGGTGGTTATGTTGGATTTGCTGGTCATGAAGGTGGTAGAATTGTTGGTGAAGGAACGTTATCCAATGGGATTGTAACGTTTGAGAGAGTTAACTACATCACTGAGCTGGAGAACAATTTGCTTAGTATCTCGCAGATTTGTGATAATCAGTATTCTACTCACTTCACTGATAAAGAGTGTTTGATTTTGAAACCTGGTTTTGTTATCCCTGAAGAATGGATTATTATGAGGGCACCTAGAGTGAATGATTTATATGTGCTAGATATGTCTGTAGCAACTACAACAACTGGTCAAGCACATTGTTTCGTGTCTAAAGCAACTGAGATAGAATCAATATTGTGGCACCGAAAGATGGGGCATATTCACCTACGGAAGATGAATCACTTGGTGCACAATGATTTGGTATTGGGTGTTAATATCAAAGGTTTTCATCTGGAAGGGGAGTGCATCAGTTGTATCAAAGGCAAACAGAAGAAAAAGTCACACCTTACAAAACGAGTTAATTCAGTTTTGTGTCCTCTGGAAAGACTTCACATGGATTTGTTTGGTCCTGTGAATGTCAAAAGTATTACAGGAGATTTCTATTGTTTGGTCGTTACTGATGATTATTCCAGATTTTCGTGGGTTTCTTTCTTGAAGACAAAAGATGAAACATTTGACAGTTTGATGGGTCTGTTCAGAAAGATTGAGAATTTGTACCAAAGGCGTATCAAAAGAATTAGAAGTGATAATGGTACTGAATTCAAGAACAGAAAGATGGAAGAATTTTGTGATGAAAGAGGTATTTTGCATGAGTTTAGTGCTCCGTACACTCCGCAGCAGAATGGAGTCGCAGAACGCAAAAACCGGACACTATTCGAGACGGCTAGAACTATGCTCGCAGATTCAAAGTTACCAATTAATTTTTGGGCTGAAGCTGTTTCTACCGCATGCTATACGCTCAACAGGGTTCTCACTGTCAAGAAGTTCAACAAAACATGTTTTGAGCTGATCAATAATCGTAAACCAAATCTGAAGTATCTTGAACCGTTTGGGTCTCCCTGTACAGTTCTTGATTTTCAAGGCAAATTTCGTGAAAAAGGCTTAGAAGGAATATTCGTGGGCTATGCAAGTCCATTGAAACGAGTTTTCATTCCTATTTGGAAAACGATTATTGAGGCATATAATGTTGAATGTCAAGGTTATACTATGCCGCCACAGAATCCTGGTGATTCATGGCGTTATCATTATGACAAACTTTGGGATTCGTTTGACATGAGAGAAGAATCAGAGGATGAAGAAGATTTCTTTGATGAGTTGGATATTTTGCGTGAATATGAGTCACAGTTAAGGTTCCCAGATGAGTATTCGAGGAGACCACGGGAAACTTCAAATGACGATGAAACAGGTCCGAGTAATACTGGTGAACAAGATGATGTCCAACAGAATGAAGTTGCTCAAGATAATCAGTCGGCTCAGAATGATAATCTAGAAGCTGAAAACATGCCAGTTTTTGATCACGGTGATTCAGATTCAAATTCTGAGGGGGAGCAGATTCAGATTTCAGGTCAAACAAACCAAGTTGGTGAACAAGATGCAGAGCAGAATGTTACTAATCTGGAGGGAAATGTAGATGTTCCGAGTGAAGTGATGCCGCGAACTTTTTCATATCATCCAGAGGAGTTGATTATGGGAGAATTGCAAGCTGGTGTTCGCACTCGAAATCAGATTGATAAAGGGCTTACATGTTTTTATACAAAAGTTGCTCCTTTGCAAACTGAATTCTCATTAAGTTGTTTTATTTCGCAGGTTGATCCAAGAACTTACAAAGAGGCGCTTACTGAAGACTCTTGGGTCAATGCTATGCAGGAGGAACTTAGTCAATTTGAGAAATTGGGAGTGTGGAAGTTAGTTGATTTGCCGGATGGTCATAGGAAAATTAACACTAAGTGGGTGTTTAAGTGTAAGAGAGATGATAGAGGAGTTGTCGTAAGGAACAAAGCTCGACTTGTTGTTCAGGGATTTAGTCAACAGGAGGGAATTGATTTTACCAAAGTCTATGCTCCTGTAGCTCGACTAGAGGCTATCAGAATTTTCCTAGCATTTGCGTCTTGGAAGAACTTCAAAGTTTATCAGTTGGATGTTAAATCGGCGTTTCTTTACGGGAAGGTTAAAGAGGAGGTTTATGTCGGTCAGCCACCTGGCTTTACCGATCCAATCCACAAAAACAAAGTCTACTTATTGGACAAAGCGCTGTATGGTTTACATCAGGCCCCGAGAGCCTGGTACGAGACTTTGTCTCAACACCTACTAGCTAACAAGTTCATTCGTGGAAAAGTGGATGCCACTCTCTTCACTAAAGAAGTCGATGGTCATCTTCTGATTGTTCAGATTTATGTGGACGATATAATCTTTGGGTCGACAAATGAAAATCTATGCAAAGATTTTGAATCAGTGATGAAGCAGAAGTTTGAAATGTCATCAATGGGGGAGATGAAATTCTTTCTGGGATTACAAGTTGAACAACTTCCTGAAGGAATTTTCATTCATCAGTCAAAGTATGTTCATGATATTCTAGAGAAATTTGGAATGTCAAGTTCTACTCCAGCTGCTACCCCACTTGAAACAAATCATGGGATTCACCCAGATCTCACCGGAGACAGGGCTGATGAGACGTTTTACCGATCCATGATAGGTTCTTTAATGTACCTAACTGCTTCACGTCCTGATATAATGTACCCAACGTGCCTCGCAGCAAGATTTCAGTCTAACCCGAGAGCATCGCACATGATTATTGTGAAGAGGATATTGCGCTACCTGAAAGGAACTCCTTCATTGGGGTTGTGGTATCCTAGAAAAGGCGATTTTACGCTCGAAGGGTATTCCGATTCAGATTTCGGATGCTGCAAAGTCAATTCAAAATCAACAACTGCAGGATGCCAGTTCTTTCTTCCTAGATTGGTTACCTGGCAGTGTAAGAAACAAACGTCTGTGGCGTTATCTACTTGTGAAGCGGAGTATGTTTCTGCTAGCAGTTGCTGCTCTCAGATCTTGTGGATACAGCAACAGATGCGCGACTACGGTTTGCAGTTTCTTAACACACCTCTTTTTGTTGATAATGAGGCCGCAATAAATATAACTAAAAATCCAGTACATCACGCTAAAACTAAACACATAGAAATTCGTCATCACTTTATTCGTGATTGCTTTGAGAAAAAGTTGATACGAATTGAGAAAATCCACACAGACGAACAGAAAGCTGATTTACATACCAAAGCTTTTGATAAAAATCGGTTTAAATATTTGTTAAAACTGAATGGTATGAAGCTTCTTTCGGTGTCGGATGGTATTATTGGCGTTGATGAGAGTACTGTTGCGGATGAAGATGAGAAACAATCTGCAATGGTTTGTCGAATTTTTACTTGTTTTGGTATTTAGGGGGAGTAGATGTTTGTACATAGTTATGTTTTCAGAAAATACAAAAACAGTAAAAAATGCAAAAATACAAAAACAGTAAAAAATGCAAAAATACAAAAACATGATAAAATGAAAAAGAGCTTGTCTATATAGGGAAAATGATAGTACATCAGTTAGACGATTACAGTATGCTAAAGATTTGAAAAGTATAAAAGAGTTAAACAATTTTACTGATGATGTGTCGATAGGTTTTCACACATTTAGTAGATTTATTCGGGATATAAACCTAAATTCAAACTTGTGAATTTGTGGGGAACACTACTTGGATATATAGGTAACCCCTGAAATCTCGTTTGAAAGGTCTCTTAATCTGATATACTAGGTCTTTATACTCTATGATGTCTGGGGTATTATTCCGGGACTTCTGCTGAACGGTAGTTCTGACCTAGTCCCTGGCTAATACTTGTTGCAATGCTTGAAACACATCATTAAACCCTCAGCATGCTAAAACAATAAAATTGATATATGCTGCTATTGTAAGCAAAAAGATCCTCTAAAGGGGACACACCGAAAAGTCGAAGCTGATATCTCTCTGCGTATACGGAAGTATCGATCTGAGATCCCTCGGCCCTCGCATACCTAAATTATATACAGATATCATTGTAGTATTCTCACCTGTAAGACTGATTATTGGGATTCTGGATACGGGAGTATATTCAAGAGGTGGGACACATGAATGATCTAAGTTCTTAATTCATCTAAATCGTATCCTGAGTAAATTAAAATTTGTGTGAGAATTTAAGATGGATCACTATATCGACAATCGAGGTAAATTGTTTAAGTCTGAGTATGTAATGTAGCTTAACGGTACTTGTGATTTGTCTGAAAAGCTGATATGATTCCCTAACACGCTCACCAAAAATATGTTTGTAAATAGTTTACTTTGTTTAATTTCTGCAATTTAAGTTTTCTGTATTTCATTTCTTAGTTTAGAACACTTTGATAAAATCCAAAAAGATTTTATTTCTGCTTTATTTTAGACAAACCAAAGTGGAAAGTTGATTGTTGGATTCTCAGATGTTTAAAGCAGATGCAGGAGATTCTGAAATGAAGAATGAGGAGAGCTTACTTTGTTGAAGTTTGATTTGTTTGAAATGTCAAAAACAAGTTCATTAACCTGATATTTGTTATTTTCAGAAAATGTTTGAAAGTGTTGTTTTAATATCAGTTTGTTTCGTCAAATGATCAACCAAGGTCATTAATTTGGACTTGGTAGATTAATCAAGTGATCAGGGTCATTAACTTGAACCTGAATACTTGAGTGGATTTTTAAAACTGATTGAATTTGTGTTTTGTGGTTGAAAAGATAGAATTGTAATGTTTGTTGGTTGAGTAACAGATTTGGACTTCATTATTCCCAATGGAAGCAAATTGTCAAAGCTTGAACCAGATATCTCAGATTCAGCATATCGAGAGGGGGAGTCTGTGAAAGGGGGAGTCTGGATCAACAGCATATGGGAATGTGAAGATAGAGTGCTTGTGATGAAAAGGCAGAGTTGAAGAAAAGGCTAAGACTGAAGACTCAGAAGCTGAAGACTACGTCAACATCCAAGGGGGAGTCTGTTGATGCACGAGAATGTCTGTTGACTTCATCTTCATCAAGTCTTAGTTCTTGAAAGTCAAAATTAGATCTTATATGTCAAATTAGGGTTTTGGTTTTGAGTTTAGATGTGTTTAGAAGGGTTCCGTTTGAAACCGTAGTGTTTATAGAGGGTTCCGTTTGAAATCAAAGGGTTTCGTTTGAAACTTAATGGTTCCGTTTGAGTTCATCGTTTGAACTTTGTGTCAAGTTTCAAACGGAAGGGTTCATGGTCTATAAATAGGTATGTGCTAGTCATATTTCAAACGGAACGGTACAAGGTCATTGTGAGAGTCACGAAGTGCTGTCGGATTTTCATCAGATTTTATTGTACAAGCACACGGTTGATAATATAAAGAAAGATTAGAAGATATAAGCTATTTTGGACATCGTTTACTTTGATTCCGCCTTAGTAATTGATGATGAACATCCTTAACTGACTTTCAGGGTCACGTACACGATCCAACACTAATATATGGTTGTATTTCTCCGCTATATAGGGTTGTATAATAGCCATTAAACAACCTAAAAGACAATTTTTATTCCACCAAATTGATGTTAAAAAAATTTATTGAAAATCTTTAAAGTTCTGGTAATAACTTCACATTTTAATTTTAACGGATAAAATATTACTTTAAAGAGCATCATAATCATCCTTCAAAATCTATAATCCATATAACTTAACATGTATGCTTCCTAAATATAAGGATTTCGTACTTAACTCACCTTTGATATTCCAATATGATGTTCTTTTCCTTCCGTTGGTTGCCTACCGTTAACACAAACAACAAAGCTACCATCAATCTACAATTTCAAAAGATGCAGAACAATGAAGAACATTTGTTTACCAGCCCGTGGACTCGATAATTAATGTATATAACTCATTATTTAAATTAAAAAAACATATAACATGAATTCTTGCAATGTCAGGACCTCAAATGTGGTATCCATTTTTTAGACAGAAGGTAAGCAAGGGTATCAAATAATCTGTTTGTTATAACAACACTCAAATCTAATGACTCCTTCTATGCCTAAAGCATTGGCGTTTAATGATAATCCCAAGCCAAAGGTTGCACAGTTGCAGGTTCAGAGTTCTCACCTTGTCAACCATGCACACTCCCCCTGACCTGTCTCTACAAAGTTTGACTCCTTATAGACAAAGGGCTGAAAACAAAATAGCAAGTTGGGTGAATTCGTTCAAAAGGGCATGCTGAAAGTGATTGTTTTTCAAATTAAATCCCGACTGCTGCATAATTACAAAAGGAAAGAAAATATCAAAGAAGATGTAGAAAATTACATGGGGTCATACTAAACTCCCCTTGCATAACTTGAGTCGCAAAATCATATACCTCCAACCATTCAACTTGAGTTGTATTTTATATTAAGAAACAAAAACATATCAAAGGTTGCGCAAATATCATGGGCTCTAATAGACAATAACTTAGGATTGAAATTAACCCATTTGAACACATGTGAAAACTATAAAAGGGGAAAGTCAGATTATACGGCATACTAAACACCTTTACTTCAAAATTAAATATTTTACTCAAGATTTTATTTTTAATTCAACTATATTAAACTGATAGTAGGTTTAAACATAGTTAACCTAAAACTAAATAATTTATAGTACTCTTGTAAAGCGAAAATCATTTAAAAGGGACGATGATGAGCTTTTGCAGACAAATAAAAAGAGTTGGATCTGTTTTAATTTAACAAATGAGTTAGCAAATAAAAGACCCAAACCTGAGATGTCTTTAATTCGATTTCATCCCATCTTTCTGGTATCTCAGTCCCAGCATAGATTAACGCTCCAAGACCAAATTGATGCAAGTTTAACATGAAGTTGCGTAAGAATGTTTATATATATAGTATATACAGACACCAGCAAATCCATCGTGATTTGCAAGACCCTGAGCATGGCCAACTGTCCCTTCACAATAGTATGTCCAGTTAGATAAAACATCCATTCATAGAAATAATAGAAGCTACATTCACAAAAACTTCTTACGTAAGAAAATAAAAACCTACAAATTGTAATTATTCATTAACTATAAAAAAAGATGCTTCAAACAAGATGTAATTGCCTACTGGTTGATTATTAACTCACCTCCTCGCTGTTTTCATACGCAGTCTTCATAAGCTTTTATAGTTTTCTGTATACAATCATAATACTTTGCCTCTCAAAAAGTTCAGAAACACTTTAATTGAAACGGGTAAAAAATAACTTGCTTGCAACGATTGTGACAACATAAATCAGAAAACTATAATCAAGTAAAAATAAACAAAGGATTTGACAAATTGAACCAAAGTAGTCAGTTATACGGTTAGAAAAATATGAAAATGAACAAATATGAACTATACCCATTAATTCACGAAGTAGATAACGTTGTACGAACATTGAACAACAAAGTTATCAATAAAAACCCAATCAGAACCAACAATGCTGTCATTCTTCATAATCCTCTGAAAAAAACAAAGAGCGATCTTCAATCTTCAACAAAGAAACATCAATTTTGGGGTTAAAGATGGAGGTTAGGGTTTAGAAAACAATCCTAAACAGAACTATGAGATTTCGAATGTCTGATAAAAAGTTGAATTTAGGGTTAGGGATACGCGTACTTTGATCTTTAGACACAAAGAGTCTAGGCTTAAGAATTATGGTTTGCGATCTTGTATCATAAAGAAGGAGCATGTTTCTCCAATTGGGTCCATACATTGATGGAGGAGCAGCTAAGAGCAACAGCGAATGGAGAAGCGGCAGAGAGATTGAAGAAGAAACCCTAATTGTGTTTTGAAAAAGTGGAAGTGGGTGATCCATAAGTCCGACTCAAATGATACCCGGATCCCGTGTCAACCAAAAATAATAAGGCTCATTCTAAATACACCCCCTCCCCTATAAAAACATCACATCAATTAATAATTTTATTTTGTTTTTAGTCTATTTTGTCTTTTAGTTAATAATTTTAGTTAAGTTTTTAGTTTTTTTTTCTTTTAGTTGTCTTTTTTTATTCTTTTATTTAGTGATTAGTTATATATTATTATTATTATTATTATAACTAATTATTTATCCAATTATTACATTTATAGTAGTAACAGAAACTATAAAAAAAATAAGTGCATTCTTACAAAATTATATCATTAAACATTTTACATACGGAGCTTTAATCTATAACATAATATGTAGCAGGTTGTGCTATCCATGAATTATACATATTTTCACGTGATTCAAATATATTCCTCCAGCCAGCCACATTATTTTCTCTTATTAATGTCCATAGGTTGTTTGTGGTGGCAATTGGATACTCTCATTCAGTGTTGTAGAAGGCGCTAGGCGCTAGTCGGGCGGTGAGGTACCGCCTAGGGAT
This sequence comes from Helianthus tuberosus, assembly GCA_030545235.1. Taxonomy (NCBI): domain Eukaryota; kingdom Viridiplantae; phylum Streptophyta; class Magnoliopsida; order Asterales; family Asteraceae; genus Helianthus; species Helianthus tuberosus. The sequence continues at coordinate 39,428,561 of CM060442.1, forward strand.
TAATCGGGATTAATCGGATTGGGATTTTTATATGTATTTTTTCAAAATTATATATATATACCCAATAATATAAAAATAATACTTCAAAATTCACATAAATACTTCAAGTTTCAGATAGTATGGTTCGATTTTGACTGATTCTGACCAATTTTGACCGCCTAGGACCGCCTGGGACCGCCTGGGACCGATTTTGACCGATTTTAACCGATTAATATAGGCCGATTAATCCGATTTTTGACCGCCTAGGACCGCCTAGGACCGATTTTGACCGACTTTGACCGACTCCGATTAATTGGCCGACTAGCTCAAAATTAGTCAGTAAGTAGCCGCCTAGCGCCTAGGCGCCGATTAATCGGCCGCCTAGGCCGATTTTTGCAACACTGCTCTCATTGCAATTCTACCATTATAAAATTGCCACCATTCACGTGTGCAATTGATTTTTTTTTTCTGGGAACTGGTGAGGGCCTCTCCAAAGAGAAAAAACAAGTCGAACTGTTTCTTTTTTCTTTAGATAAAAATTGAACGATTACGTTAAACTTGTTCGCAATCAAGAATCCTACCTCTAGCATAATCCTCCAATGTTTTTTTTTTTGGTGCAACCCCCGACCCTAACCAAGCCAAGGACGTAAACACATTTTCAAATGACCACAGAAAGCTTTAGTGTACTTATTTCTAAACTGAAGTAGCTCTTCCAACAGTGATTTTCGGATAAATAACCATTCATCTTTATTGTACCCTAGAGCAGAAGCCGTCGCCCGAAATCCACAATTTCCATCACCTAACACGTTATGTATGCGTGTAACATACGCATGGATAGGGTTGTCCAAAAAGCTCGCGGCTCGCTCGAATTTAGCTCGAAAAAAACTTGCTCGATATGGCTCGGTTTAAAAGTGAGCCGAGCTGGCTCGGGTCTGTTAGAAAGTGAGCCTAGCTCGGCTCGGCTCGTAACGAATCAAATTGGCTCAGTTTGGCTCGCTTGGTAGCTCGGCTCATCTTAGCTTGAATTATTTTACTTAAAAACTGAGTTCGTTCATTTTTTTTTTAAAACCGAGTTCGTTCAAAAAAAAATTAATAAATAATTTTTATTAAAATAAATATTTTTAAAATAATAATAATAATAATAATAATAATAATAATAATAATAATAATAATAAATGATTACTGTTAGGGATGGATTTTCATACCTTATGGATCACGGATCCTAATGTGCAGCCAGGATCACCGATCCTCAATTCAATTTGAATTAAGGATCCTCAGAAGACATTGCAGGAATAAGGATCCGGTATCCTCATTATGATCCTTATACTAACAATTGTTTCCACTATGTTTGAACTTGTTTTGTAGGAGTATACGAGTGGGACTTGGTCTTGCCGAGATTCCAGGAGAATTTGCTCCATTATTCTGCAAGTGCATGGCTGATATGACCGTTATGGAAGTCGTGGGAAGCTAGCATGAATTGCGGAGTATTAGTTAGCTTAGTTTATTTATATTTTTAAGGTGATAACAAGCTTGTGGTTAGATAGTTAGCAACACTTAGCAAATTTACGGCAACACACTCAAGCTCAAAAACACTCTCGGCGATTAAACACTTATTGCACTCTAGTGATCATTGTACCAAGCTTGTTATTATCCCGATTTGTATACATTGTTTGTTCAATATAGTTGGTAATCGGTAGTTCCATCACCCGAGGTTTTTTATGCCGAAGATCATACATTGATCAAGGGCTTTTTCCTCTATAAATCCTTGTGTCCAACGTTCATTATATTCATTCTTTGATCATTCATTTGTTCATATAATTAAGCATCACACCTCACAAAATCAGATTTGGTTACATTGTCATTGTGTGATTTTTGACCAAAACAGTTTGGCGCCCACCGTGGGGCAATTGGTGCTTCATTTCTGAAATCTTCATTCATTTCGTTCATTTCTGTTCATTACCTATGATCACATGGCTTCTCACGGAAAAAATACCTCAAGCTCCATGCCGGCGTTCACATCCTCACAGGGCATTCCACCTTTGCCTCCTGCACCTTCTGGATCCCAGAAGAATGCTGAGAATGCTCCGAATAAACAAACCTCTGTTTTCTCAAAACCGACTACTACTGCTTCTTCTGGTCCTACTAACAATGATCTTTATTCTTTGATTTTGCAGATGAAGGATTACATGTAGCAGCAGGACAAAACTAACGACAGGATCCTTCGAGAAATCAATGAAATCAAGAAATTGAAGAGATCAACGGAGGATCACTCTCTATTGATACCAAAATCATTGAACTTTGATTCTCCAGCCATAACTGCCCAGCACTCTACAGCATCAGGCATTCAATACCAGGGTGGATCATCAAATACACGCTTTGGATCATCGGCAATGACACAGCATAAGAGTCATACTTTCAACTTACAGGATCCTCTCTTCAGCCTCAAGGATCCTTCTTCAGATCAGGAGGATATGTTGGAGCACATCAGATTCAGGGATCCTACTCGCAGTATCACGGATCCTCTCTGGTTCAAGGATCCTCCTTTCAGGTCCAAGGATCCTCTCAGGTTCAAGGATTCTCTCAGGTTCAAGGACCCCCCTCTCAGGTCCAAGGAACCCCTCAGGTTCAAGGATCCTCTCAGGTTCAAGGATCCTCCTCTCAGGTCCAAGGATCCTCTCAGGTTCAAGGATCCTCCTCTCAGGTCCAAGGATCCTCTCAGGTTCAAGGATCCTCATCTCAGGTTTACGGATCCATGGATTATCCTCCAAGACCCTCAATCTCGATGTATCAAGGGTCCAACATCTTTCAAGACTAAGGATCCTTAAGAAGTGCAGAACCCAGAAGTTCAGAGATTCATTTGGGAGACTTCATACCTATGCAAACTATAGCTTCATCTGGTCCCTCAATCCTACCAGAGTCTCGCCAATATGGATTCACATCAGGAATTCCAAACCCGGATCCTTCAGGAGGTAACACTTTAAATAATTCCTATAACACTAACCATGGCTTTGTGTAGGATACAGGCATCAACCAAGCTATAGCTAGGGAATTGCAGAAACTCAAGGATATGATATCCAGTGTTCCAGGGGTGGTTAAGCCCATTGCTGAAATTCCAGATGGAAGCCATAAGATATCTCGCTTTGCACCACCTATTTGTGATGCAGAGATACCAAAGAGATTTCAAATACCAAGCATGAAGCTCTACGATGGTACAACTGATCCGGAAGAACATATAGCTCAATACAGGGAGAGAATGGAGATCAAACCTATTCCTGAGAGGTTAAAAAAAGCATGCATGTGCAAGGGTTTTGGATCCACACTAACATGATCAGCTCTTAAATGGCTGCTAAGTCTTCCTCATTTCTCTATTACTTCATTTGCTAATCTAGTTAATTTGTTTAATAGCCAATTCTCATGTAGTAGGAGATTTGAACGATTAACTAGTGATCTTTATAGGGTAACACAGAGTCAAAATGAATCACTTAGAGATTATATCACTAAATTCAGTAGAGAATCCTTAGAGATTCCTAATTTGGATATTGCTACGGCTGTAGAAGCCTTCAAAATGGGTTTACTTAAGGATTCACAATTCTATGATGATCTTGTCATGACCCCTTCAAGGAACATTGATGAAGTAAGAACCCGGGCCCTTAGATTCATCCGACTAGAGGATGATACAAGGATCCAGGAGAGACTGTTAGGATCCTCAAAGCAGGAAAAACAAGGATCCTATTACAAGAACAACAAATCCAAACCTTACAACAAGTTTGATAGTCAAAATGTGCATGTAGTGGAACAAGAAGAGCTTGATGAGGATTACCCATCCATTTCTGATTATTGTTTTGCTATTGATAACAATGAACTAATCCTTGCCATGCAGAATTTAGGTGAAAAAGCTAGATGGCCTAGAAAAAATGATAAGCCAGCTGCTACTAAGAATAAATCCAAGTGGTGTGCCTATCATGAAGATTTTGGTCATCTCACTGATGAATGCATAGCACTCAGGAAAGAGATTGGTTACTTGTTGAGCAAAGGATATTTGAAGGAGCTGTTGGGGAGAAAAAAGTCAAGGATCCAGGATCCTAAAAAAGTTCCAGAAAGAGCTCATGCTCCTCCTGCCGATGCACAAATTATCAACTTTATATCTGGAGGATCAGATATATGTGCCACTTCCTTTTCAGCAGCCAAGAGGCATGCCAAAGAGACGAAGATGGATAATGGGGACAGACCCATTCGAACCTCGATCCTTACACATGAGAAAGTTATATCCTTTGATGAGGATGATCGTGTTGATATTCAGGATCCTCATCACGATGGTCTTGTTATTACTTTATTTATATCTAACCATTTTGTTTGCAGGATTCTCATAGATGGGGGAAGCTCAGTAAACATCGTTCAGCTTGATGTCCTCAAAAAGATGAACATTCCTGAATCAGAAATTATCCCAAGATCATCAGTTCTTGTGGGATTCAGTGGAGAAACCAAGAATACATTGGGGGACATCAAACTTCCAATATACATAGAGGGAGTTAATTATTTTCAAAAATTTTGTGTTATTGATTGCTTATCTTGTTGCAATGTTATCCTTGGCAGGCCATGGATAGACGACATGAAGGCAGTTCCATCTACATATCACCAATGTGTCAAACTTCCTACTCCTTGGGGTGTGGTGAAAATTGAAAGTGACCAACAAGAAGCTAAAAACTGTTATACTTCATCAATGAAGCCAGCCTCAAGACCCAGAGAGCAATAGCAATTAAAGTATCCTCCAAGAGAAGTCCTGGAGGCAAGAGAACAAGATGTGAAGGATATCCTGCTGGATCCCCAGGATCCTGAATCCAAAATTTTATAGGATCCGGGATCCTCAATAAATTGAGCAGGATCTAGTATCCTTTATAAAGAGAAGAAAAGCTACCTTTTCCTGGAAACATGAGGACATGACAGGTATTCCTAAAGATTTTATTACTCATAAACTTGGCATTGATAGGTCATTCAAACCCATACATCAAAAAAGGAGAAAGTTTGCACCTGAAAGGAATGCCATTATCCAGAAAGAGGTAGACAAACTGCTCAGGGCAGGTATGATTAGAGAAGTTAAGTATCCAAGATGGTTAGCCAATGTGGTTGTTGTTCAAAAGAAAAATGGAAAGTGGAAGGTATGTGTCGATTTCACTGATCTAAATAAGGCATGTCCCAAGGATCCTTTCCCATTACCCCACATTGACTCCATGGTGGATGCTACAGCGGGTCATGAGTTGTTAACTTTTATGGATACTTCATCTGGATTCCAACAAATTCAGATGGAACCATCTAATCAAGAGGATACAGCCTTATTGACCCCTACTGGTGTTAGGGGAGGATTTTCCTAAGATCAGTGATCTTCAATTACTGTTGGGCTTAAGGATCCTCAATTCTGTTTGAATTAGTGATCCTCAGAGAGTATCGTAGGATCAGGATCTAGGATCATCATAGTGATCCATACACTAACGATTGTCTGCTTTGAATATGATGTTGTTTTGCAGGAGTACGAGCTTGGACTTGGTCTTGGCGATATTCCTGGAGCATATTCCTTATTTATTCCGCACATGCTTGACTAATATGGACGTTATGGAGTTCGTGGGAGACTTGCATGAAATGCGGATAGTTAGTTAGCTTAGATATTTTCTAAATTTAAAAGGGGATAGCGAGCTAAATTAGAACACTTGGCTATTTTTAGCTTAACACACACACTCGCAACTGCTCTCATCAGCTCTCGACAGTTTACTTGGCGATTACACACTTTTTTGCACATTACACTCTAGTGATCCTTGTAACTAGCTCACTATCATCCCAAGTTGTAATACCTTGTTTGTTTAATCTGAGTTGGTGATCGGTAGTTTCCATCACCCGAGGTTTTTTATGCCGGAGATCAACTCTTGATCAAGGGCTTTTTCCTCATATAAATCTTTGTGTCACTTGTTCATTACATTTCTGAGTGATCCTTAGCGTTGTTCATTGATTCAAGCATCACACCTCACAACAGAAAGTTTGGTTACATTATCTTAGCTTGATTGTTGACCAAAACAGTTTGGCGCCCACCGTGGGGCAATTGGTGCTTCATTCCTTAGAAGATCCTTATTTTTGTGGTCATTTCGGTTCGTTACAATCAAGCAGATGGCTTCCTCAACAAAGAACACATATTCCGGCAATGAGTTCTTCACAGGGCGTTCCTCCTTTGCCTCCACCACCTTCTGGATCCCAGAAGAATGCTGAAAATGCTGCGAAGAGACAAACCCCCATTTTCCAAAAACCACCAACTTCTTCTGTTTCTTCTAATCCTACTACTAATGATCTTTTCCCTCTGATTTTGCAGATGAGGAATCACGCATAAAAGCAGGACAAAACCAACGAAAGGATCCTCCGGGAGATCGCTGAGATCAAGAAACAGAAGAAGTCAGTGGAGATTCACTCTCCTCTGATGCCAAGGTCATTGAATTTTGAAACTCCAGTTGTAACTACCCTACAATCGGCAGTTCCGGGCATCTAGTATCAAAGTGGTCCATCAGAAAGGCGTTATGGAACAACAACTATGAGTCAAGCATATGGCTCTCACTCCCAGCCTCAGGGATCCTATTTTCCGCCATCGGGATCCTCTTTTCAGCATCAGGGATCCCTCGTCAGCTCAGGAGGATATTTGGGAATGCACACAATTCAAGGATCCTCCCAGGTTCAAGGATCCTCCCAGGTCCAAGGATCCTCCCAGGTTCAAGGATCCTCCCAGGTCCAAGGATCCTTCCAGGTCCAAGGATCCTTTATGGTTCCAGGATCCTTTCAGGTTCAAGGATCCTCTCAGCCTCAAGGATCCAACATCTTTCAGGATCAAGGATTCTTAAGAAGTATGCAGCCTCCAAGCTCAGATGTTCATCAAGGAGACTTCATACCAATGCAGACCATTGCTTCCTCTGGTCCTTCAATCATACCAGAGTCCCGTCAATATGGATTCACATCTGGAATTCCAAACACGAATCCTCTGGGAGGTAACACTTTTAATAATTCATATAACACTAACCATAGCTCTATGCAGGATACATGTATCAATCAGGCTATGGCCAGGGAGTTACAGAAGCTTAAGGATATGATATCCAGCGTCCCAGGAGTGGTTAAACCCATTCCTGAAATTGCAGATGGTAGCCATAGGATATCTCGCTTTGCACCCCTAATTTGTGATGCTGAGATACCCAAGAGGTTCCAAATACCAACTATGAAGCTATATGATGGTTCAACGGATCCAGAGGAACATGTAGCTCAATACAGGGAGAGGATGGAGATCAATCCAATTCCTGAGAGGTTAAAAGAAGCATGTCTATGCAAGGGTTTTGGATCCACACTTACAGGATCTGCTCTTAAATGGTTGTTAAGTCTTCCCCCTTACTCTATTACTTCATTTGCTAATCTAGTTAATTTGTTTAATAGTCAATTCTCTTGTAGTAGAAAGTTTGAACGATTAACTAGTGATCTATATAGGGTAACACAAGGTCAAAATGAATCACTTAGAGATTACATCACTAAGTTTAGTAAAGAATCCTTAGACATTCCTAACCTGGATATTGCGACGGCTGTAGAAGCCTTTAAAATGGGTTTGCTTAGGGACTCATTGTTCTATGATGATCTTGTTATGACCCCATGCAGGAATCTTGATGAAGTAAGAACCAGGGCCATTAGGTTCATCCGCCTAGAGGATGACAAAAGGATCCAGGAGAGATTGACAGGATCCTCAAAACAGGAGAAGCAAGGATCCTACTTTAAGAATAACAAGTTCAAGTCCTACAACAAGTCTGACAACCAGAATGTGCATGCAGTAGAGCAAGAAGAGGATGATGAGGATTATCCTCCCATTTCTGAATATTGTTTCTCTGTTGATAACAATGAACTAATTCTTGCAATGCAGAATTTAGGTGAGAAAGCTAGGTGGCCGAGAAAAAGTGATAAACCAGCTGCTACAAAGGATAAGTCCAAGTGGTGTGCATATCACGAGGATTTCGGGTATCTCACTGAAGAGTGTATTGCACTTAGAAAGGAAATTGGTTACTTGTTAAGCAAAGGACACTTGAAGGAGATTTTGGGACGAAAGAAGTCAAGGATCCAGGATCCTGAAAGGATCCCGGAAAGGGCTTCTGCTCCTCCAGCGGATGCACAAGTTATAAACTTCATATCCTGCGCATCAGACATTTGTGGTACTTCCTTTTCAGCAGCCAAAAGACATGCCAAGGAAGCCAAGATGGATAATGGAGACAGACCCATCCGGACGTAAACTGTCACCAAGGATAAGATCATAACTTTTGATGAGGATGATCGTCTTGATGTTCAGGATCCTCATCATGATGGTCTTGTTATTACCCTGTTTATTTCTAATCATTTTGTTCGCAGAATCCTTAAAGATGGAGGAAGCTCTGTGAACATCATTCAGCTTGATGTCCTCAAGAAGATGAATATCCCGGAGTCTGATATTGTCCCAAGATCCTCAGTCCTTGTCGGATTCAGTGGGGAAACCAAGAACACACTGGGGGACATCAAACTCCCTATCTATATTGAAGCACTCCATTCTTATCAGAAGTTTTGTGTTATAGATTGCTTATCTTGTTGTAACGTTATCCTTGGCAGGCCATGGATACATGACATGAAGGCAGTCCCATCTACTTATCATCAGTGCGTGAAGCTTCCTAGTCCATGGGGAGTGGTGAAAATTGAGAGTGATCAACAAGAAGCTAAGAATTGCTATACCTCATCAATGAAGCCAGCCTCAAGACCAAGGGAGCAATAGCAATTAAAGTATCCTTCAAGAGATGTCTTGGAGGCAAGAGAGCAGGATCTAAAGGAAATCCTCATGGATCCTCATGATCCTGAATCCAAGATCTTCATAGGATCAGGGATCCTTAGCGACATTGAACAAGATCTAGTATCCTTCCTTAAAAGAAGGAAAACTACCTTTGCCTGGAAGCATGAGGATATGACAGGTATATCTAAGGATATAATTACTCATAAGCTTGGCATTGACAGGTCATTCAAGCCTATACATCAGAAGAGGAGGAAGTTTGCACCTGAAAGGAATGCTATTATTCAGGAGGAGGTAGATAAACTACTTTGGGCAGGTATGATAAGAGAGGTTAAGTATCCAAGGTGGTTAGCCAATGTGGTTGTTGTTCAAAAGAAAAATGGAAAGTGGAGGGTATATGTCGATTTTACTGATTTAAACAAGGCATGTCCCAAGGATCCTTTCCCATTACCCCACATTGACTCCATGGTGGATGCTACCGCGGGTCATGAGTTGTTGACTTTTATGGATGCTTCATCTGGATTTCAACAAATTCAGATGGAACCATCTGATCAATAGGATACAACCTTTATGACCCCAACTGGTATATGTTGTTATATTGCTATGCCATTTGGACTAATGAATGCATATGCTACTTATCAAAGGCTAGTCAATATGATGTTCAAGGAACAAATTGGACACACTATGGAAGTCTATATAGATGACATGGTGGTTAAGTCCAAGAAAGCTGAGGATCACCTTAGAGACTTGGAGGAAGCCTTCGATTGTGACAACCCGCACTAAACCAGGTATCCGTACAACTTAATTAATGATTAATTACTGCTTAATTACTGTGCTTGCTTGAACTAGCTGATGAACTGCTACTTGATATCTGATACATATACTTACTTGCATCATACTTGCTTACTGTCACTACATTATTTACATACGGCACCTTAGTGACAAACATGATGCACAAAGAGCACAGTAGCACAATACACGGATAACCTATTGAACATGCTGATAAAGCCAGCATCAGGCAGACACTGCCTCTAAGGCCTGTACGAGCCTGAAATGTTTTGCTACACTAGCAGTGAGTGTAGGGATATAAGGGTTGTGGAACTGCGTCTCTAGGAATAAGATACACTGATTGGATGTGCCTAAAATGTACTCTAAGTACAAAACACAGCACTTTAATAAATAATCCAGCTTCTAGCTTGTTAGGGGAGGATTTTCTAACAATTAGTGATCCTTATTCGTTATCCTAACTAGTGATCCTTACTTCTGTGACAGGTGGTGGTCCTCAGAAGAGCTTCAGGATCAGGATCATGGATCAATTTAAGGATCCTCGTACTGACGATTGTTTACTTGTGTTTTTGAAATGTCTCGCAGGTATATTAAGCTTGACCAAGTCTTAGCGACATTCCTGGAGAATATTCCTGAAGTATTCTGCACGTGCTAGATCAAAACTAGACGTTATGGAGAACGTGGAGGCTTGGCCCGAAAGTCGGAGAGTTTGTTAACTAGATATTTTTCTTATTTTAAAGGGGTAACGAGCTAGCTAGTGACACTTAGTCATTTTGGCAGTTACACACACTCGCAAATACGCTCATACAAGCTCTCATACAAACACTTAGCAATTACTTACACTTTTTACACATTTCACCGTAGTGATCCTTGTACCTAGCTCGTTACTATCCGAAGTTGTAAACGTTTATTCATTTATTGGAGCTTGGTGATCGGTAGTTTCCATCACCCGGGGTTTTTTGTGCCGGAGATCAATTCTTGATCAAGGGCTTTTTCCCCGTATAAATCCTTGTGTTGTTTGTGCATTCCACATTGAAGTGATCCTCATTGTTGTTACACTTTTTGAGCATCATACCCCGTAATCTAGAGTTTGGTTGCAATATTCTCAACAGATTTTTTGACCAAAACAGTTTGGCGCCCACCGTGGGGCAATTGGTGCTTCGTCCTTAAGAAAATACGCATTTCTGTGCTTAATTCGGCTCACTACAACCAAGCGGATGGCTTCCTCATCGAAGAATGCTTCAAACTTGATGCCCTCATTCACTTCCTCACAAGGCGTTCCTCCTTTGCCTCCACCACCTTCTGGATCCCAGAAGAATACAGAAAATGCTGCGAAGAAACCGACTCCCATTTTCTCAAAACCACCTACTTCTTCTGTTTCAACTAATCCTACTATTAATGATCTCTATACCTTGATTTTGCAGATGAGGAATCATGCACAAGAGCAGGATAAGACCAACGAAAGGATCCTCCGGGAGATTGATGAAATTAAGAAACAGAAGAAAACGGCGGAGGATCATTCTCCACTGATGCCCAGATCTTTGAATTTTGACACTCCGGTGGTTACTTCTCAGCCGTCAGTGGTTCCAAACATTCAATATGCGGGTGGACCAAAAGGAGTGCACTACGGGACAACAGCTATGACTCAGGCACTAGGTTCATATTTCCAGCCAGCAGGATCCTATCCCCAGCATATGGGATCCCTCACGAGTACAGGAGGATATTCAGGAGTGCAGCAGGTTCAAGGATCTTCCTTCGTTCCAGGATCATCCCAGGTTCAAGGATCCTCCTTCGTTCCAGGATCATCCCAGGTTCAAGGATCCTCCTTCGTTCCAGGATCATCCCAGGTTCAAGGATCCTCCTTCGTTCCAGGATCATCCCAGGTTCAAGGATCCTCCTTCGTTCCAGGATCATCCCAGGTTCAAGGATCCTCCTTCGTTCCCGGGTCGTCCCAAGTTCAAGGATCCTTCTTCGTCCCAGGTTCATCCCAGTTTCAGGGATCCTTCCAAATGCCAGGATCCTTGAGGAGTTTGCAAACAGGAAGTTCAGATGTCCATCAAGGAGATTTTATTCCAATGCAGACCAATGCCTCTGCTGGCCCCTCGATCATTCCAGAATCTCAACAATATGGATTAACCTCCATATTTCCTAACTTGAATCCAATGGGAGGTAACACTTTTAATAATTCTCATACTACTAACCATGGTCTTATGCAGGATCCAGGTATCAATCAGGCCATGGCCAGAGAATTGCAAAAGCTAAAGGATATGATCTCGAGTGTTCCGGGAGTAGTCAAACCTATTCCAGAGATTGCAGATGGGAGCCACAAGATATCTCGCTTTGCACCGCCAATCTGTGATGCTGAGATACCCAAGAGGTTCCATGTGCCGACGATGAAACTGTATGATGGTTCGACGGATCCTGAAGAACACATAGCACAATATAGGGAAAGGATGGAGATCAATCCAATCCCAGAAAAGTTAAAGGAAGCATGCCTATGCAAAGGATTTGGATCCACTCTTACTGGATCAGCTCTCAAATGGCTGCTAAGTCTTCCTCCCTATTCTATTACCTCATTTGCAAACCTAGTTAACTTGTTTAATACTCAGTTTTCCTGTAGTAGAAAATTTGAACGACTAACTAGTGATTTATATAGGATAACCCAGGGTCATAATGAATCATTAAGGGATTACATTACCAAATTTAGTAAAGAACCCTTAGACATTCCCAACTTAGATATAGCCACGGCTGTTGAAGCCTTCAAAATGGGATTACTTAGGGATTCCTTATTTTATGATGATCTTGTTATGACACCGTGCAGGAACCTAGATGAGGTAAGAACCCGGGCCCTCAGGTTCATCCGGCTAGAGGATGATAAGAGGATTCAGGAGAGGATAACAGGATCCTCAAAGCAGGATAAGCAAGGATCCTCATTAAGAAACAACAAGTTCAGATCCTACAACAAATCTGATAATCAGAACGTGCATTCTATTGATCAAGAAGAGGATGATGAGGATTATCCTCCAATTTCTGAATATTGCTTTAGTGTTGATAACAATGAACTAATCCTTGCCATGCAGAACCTAGGTGATAAAGCTAGATGGCCAAGAAAGAATGACAGGCCAGCTGCAACTAAGGATAAATCAAAGTGGTGTGCATATCATGAAGATTTTGGGCACCTCACAGAAGAATGCATTGCATTAAGAAAGGAAATTGGATACTTGCTGAGCAAAGGGCATCTAAAAGAGTTGTTGGGAAGAAAAAAGTCAAGGACTCAGGATCCTGAAAGGATCCCTGAGAAGGCTCCAGCCCCTCCAGCAGACGCACAAGTGATAAACTTTATCTCTGGGGGATCCGACATTTGTGGCACATCCTTCTCAGCAGCTAAGAGGCATGCGAAGGAAACTAAAATGGATAATGGAGAAAGGCCAGTTCGAACATCGAGTGTCTCCGAAGGAAAAGTCATAACCTTTGATGAAGAGGATCGTATTGATATCCAGGATCCTCATCACGACGGTTTAGTTATTACTCTTTTTATATCTAACTATTTTGTCCGCAGGATCCTAATAGACGGAGGAAGTTCAGTGAACATTATCCAGCTTGATGTTCTAAAGAAGATGGGTATCCCTGAATCAGAGATCATACCAAGATCCTCCGTGCTCGTGGGATTTAGTGGCGAGACCAAGAACACCCTGGGGGACATTAAACTCCCAATATATATTGAAGGCTTACACTCTTATCAAAAGTTTTGTGTTATTGACTGTTTATCTTGTTGTAATGTTATCCTTGGCAGGCCCTGGATACACGATATGAAAGCAGTCCCATCTACTTATCATCAATGTGTGAAGCTCCCTAGTCCTTGGGGAATAGTAAAGATTGATAGCGATCAGCAGGAAGCTAAGGATTGCTACACTTCATCGATGAAACCAGCTTCGAAGTCAAGGGAGCAATAGCAATCAAGGTATCCTCCAAGGAGTGTCTTGGAGGCCAGAGAGCAGGATGTGGTAGAAATCCTCATGGATCCTGATGATCCTGAATCCAAAATCTATATCGGGTCAGGGATCCTTAGCGAAATGAAAGAAGACCTCATATCCTTCCTCAAAAGGAGAAAGACTACCTTTGCATGGAAACACGAAGACATGACTGGCATATCCAAGGATGTTATTACTCATAAGCTCGGCATCGACAGATCTTTCAAGCCAATCCATCAAAGGAGAAGGAAGTTTGCACCAGAAAGGAATGCCATTATCCAGGAAGAGGTAGAGAAATTGCTCCGGGCAGGTATGATTAGAGAGGTCAAGTATCCAAGATGGTTGGCCAATGTGGTTGTTGTTCAAAAGAAAAACGGAAAGTGGAGGGTATGTGTCGATTTTACCGATTTAAATAAGGCATGTCCCAAGGATCCTTTCCCTTTACCCCACATTGACTCCATGGTGGATGCAACTGCGGGTCATGAACTGTTAACTTTTATGGATGCTTCATCTGGATTTCAACAAATCCAAATGGAACCATCCGACCAAGAGGATACAACCTTCATGACTCCAACTGGTATATATTGCTATATTGCTATGCCGTTTGGATTGAGAAATGCAGGTGCAACGTACCAAAGGCTGGTGAATATGATGTTCAAGGATCAGATTGGACAAACTATGGAGGTTTACATAGATGATATGGTGGTGAAATCCTTAAAAGCTGAGGATCACCTACGAGACTTGGAGGAAGCATTTGATATCCTTGACAAATATAATATGAAGCTTAATCCTTCAAAATGTCATTTTGGTGTTAAAGCAGGTAAATTCTTAGGATACATGGTGACTAAGAGAGGCATCGAAGCTAGCCCGGAACAAATCAAAGCAATAGTGAACATCAAATCTCCGGCCAATGCTAAGGATGTTCAAAGGTTAACAGGAAGGATAGCAGCCTTGAACAGATTCATATCCAAGTCCTCCGAGAAGTGTAAAGAATTCTATGATATCCTAAGGAAGAACAAGAAATTTGAGTGGACGGAGAAGCATGAAAATGCTTTAAAAGCCCTCAAAGATTACCTATCCTCGGCCCCGGCTTTAATGAAACCAGAAAAAGGTGAAGTGTTATCCTTGTATCTCGCAGTATCCTCAAAAGCAGTAAGTGCGGTCCTTGTTAAGGATCATCAAGGTACACAACATCCTGTTTATTATGTAAGTAAAAGTTTACTTGATGCCGAATCCAGGTACTCACACCTTGAAAAACTTATCCTTGCATTAATAATGGCATCTACCAAGTTAAGACATTATTTTGAAACTCATGTTATCATTGTTAAAACTAATTTTCCAATTAAGAATGTCCTCAGGAAACCAGAGATGTCAGGAAGGATGGCTAAGTGGGCAGTGAAATTGAGTGCATATGATATAAGATATGAGCCTAGGACAGCTATCAAATCCCAAGCATTAGCTGACTTTGTGGCTGATTTCAGTAGTGACTTACAAGAAGAAGCTGAGTTAGAAGTCCAGCAGCTAGAGGAGACCAAGGATCCTTGGATACTTCACACTGATGGATCCTCAAATGTCAAAGGCACAGGGCTTGGAATACTACTAAAATCGCCACAGGGGGACATAATACCCCATTCTATAGCTTGTGAGTTCCAAACCACTAATAATGAGGCTGAATATGAAGCCTTAATTGCTGGTTTGCAAATCGCAAAGCATATGGGGATCAGGTATCTTGAGGTACACGTAGATTCTTTGTTAATTACAAATCACTTTAATGGATCATATGCTGTTAAAGGTGAAAAGCTAACCAAATATTTGGAGATAGTCAAAAGTTTGGCACTCTCTTTTGTCTCTTTTAGTTTGTCACAGGTACCAAGGGAAGAATATACAGAAGCTGATGCATTGGCTAACTTAGGATCATCTTTGAAGATCCCAGAGGATATCAAGATCCCTATTATCCATATCCTAACCCCAGCTATTGAGGATCATGTGGCTATGGAGATAGGGAATAATTCTGCAATGATCCCTAGTGAGGATACTCAATCCTATTCAGGATCCGGATCATGGATCTCACCAATTATGAGATACTTACAACATGGAGAGATTCCTACAGGAGAAAACCCTAGGGCTTTCAAATCTAAGGTATCTCAATTCACAATTATGAATAATATGTTGTATAGGCGATCTCTTGCAGGACCATACTTGAGATGCATTGAGGATCCTGAAGTTCAAGAAGTTTTAAAAGACTTCCATGAAGGAGATTGTGGAAATCACACTGGGGGCAGGGCTTTATTCTCAAGGATCCTGAGGACAGGATACTACTGGCCAACCATGAAGAAAGATGCTGTGGAGTATGCCAGAAGATGTGATCCTTGCCAGAGACACAGCAATATCCTTCATCAACCAGCCGAACTATTGCATCCTATATCCTCCTCTTGGCCATTTATGAGATGGGGTATGGATATAGTTGGCAAGCTCCCTAAGGCACCTGGTGGAAAAGTATTCATGTTAGCCATGACTGATTACTTCTCCAAGTGGATAGAGGCTGAAGCTTTTGCTCAAGTTAGAGAAAAGGAAGTTATATCCTTCATTAAAAGAAATATTATAACTAGATTTGGAATTCCTTCTGAGATTATATGTGATAATGGTTCCCAATTTATTGGGGGCAGAACCACTAATTTTTGTGACAGCTGGGGGATTAAGATGATAACATCAACACCAGTCCACCCACAAGCTAATGGTCAAGCAGAATCATCCAACAAGATCATCATCAACAACTTGAAGAAGAAGCTTGGATCCAAGAAAGGAAAATGGGCAGAAGAGCTACCCTATGTGCTCTGGCCTGACAGGACAACCCCTAAGAATGCTACTGGTCAAACACCATTCTCTTTGGTGTTTGGGGCAGAATCAGTGATCCCAACAGAAATGGTGGTTCCTACTGCTAGAACAAGTACCCGTGATCCTGAGGAAAATGATGAAAACTTGGCTCAAGACCTGGATACTATTGAAGAAATCAGGGATATGGCTAGGATCAGGATGGCCAGTTATCAACAAAGAATGGCTGGTGCTTACAATAAAAATGTCAGGATCAGGAGGTTTCGAGTTGGAGATATGGTGTTAAGGAAAGCATTTCAGAATACCACCAATCCTGCTGATGGAAAATTGGCTCCAAAATGGGAAGGCCCTTATTTGATTGAAGCTGAAGCAGGAAAGGGGGCATATAGATTGCTAACCATGGAAGGTGAATTGCTACCAAGAGCTTGGAATGCTGTCCACTTGAAGAAATATTTCATGTAAGTAGGATCCTTATGGTATAGGTGATCCTCATGGAAGGGATATCCTTAAAGGATCCTCAAAGTATCGGTGATCCTTACTCAGGTAATATCCTAATCTTGAACTATTTCATTTCTTTATTTTCTCATATAAGGATAAGGATCATGTATCCTTTATCCATCTCTCACGTGAGTTCAAGTTTTGAAAGTTCAGGTATCTTTAGCACAACGTTGGTTATCCACAGAAGCAATCCGTCTTTTGGGTTTAACCCCAGTTATTTGGGCTTGTCCCCAGATTCCGCCTGTAGCGCTCGATGATCCTGGTATAGTTCAAGGCTTTGGGACCAGTACTCATTATAGGGGCTGATAATTCCATTGTTCTGGCTATGCTTAGGATCCTACGTATAATGGTAGACGTACCATACATCCGTTCATAAGGTTTCTAACGTTTTCACGTTAGCTAAGGTTTCTAACGTTTTCACGTTAGCTAAGGTTTTGGCATCTTCATGTCACTAAGTTTGGATAGTCGCCAGTTAGGGCCATACTCCAGTTTACACACGATCCTTGGGCTCGTCCCCAGTTATCCTTGGGCTTGTCCCCAGTTATCCTTGGGCTTGTCCCCAGTTATCCTTGGGCTTGTCCCCAGTTGCTAACTCTTTTCTTATATTGGCTTAGTCCCAAGTTATGCTCTATTTCAGGTCCTTGAAGGTAGGCAGCTAGGGATCTTTGATCCTTATTACACTCTAAGGTTTATCTTATAGTTATCCTTATTATGGTTAGGATTCTAACTTGGATCCTCAGGTATGATCCTTAACTCTTTTGATTTTATTCATTATTCTTTTGATGAACCCTTATACTTGACAACTGAACCTGTGTTTCTTAAACTATATCACTTTTTAGAACTTATCGGTTATGGGATATGTGATCCTTGATTATGTCCTAAACTTTATGGATATATTTTCTAATTTTCTAAAGTTTGATAAATATAAACAGGATGAACATTATAACAGTTGAAAAGTAACATACTAAAAAGGGTAACAACACAAGATAAGCGACAAAAGGTTAAGTTTTTATTTATTAACATAAGGCTAACCCTTTAAAGGTTGTCAAAATTACCTACCCGAGCTTCTACCAGCAAAACGTGGCCCGTCCGCTGGGGTAGGTAAAGGGTGTCCATGATAATGAGTTCAAAAGTAGTGCAGGAATATAAAGGCGGCAGGATCACAATGGTTTCATCCCCCAAACAGAGGATCCCTCCACCAATTGCAATCCTGCCTATTGTCCTAAGGATCATACTAAAAATTGGGCTCCGGCCTTAGCACATATATCCATCATCGCCCAATTGTGCAGCCTACACCTTCACTGCATCATCACCACCAGCCGCTGCATCCTCAGCCTTATCCTTCAACCCGCTGCCACTAGCCTCAATCGCCAGAATCTCCTCAGCCTCCTCTTCATCACCCAATTCAGCCAGCCTTGCCTTCCATTCTTCAATCTCCCAGTTGCCTTTGTCGAAGGCAGGATCCTGAGCTTCCGAGGCCATTTGGAGTTTGGTTTTGTACATTGCTATGGCGGCAGAAACTTTAGCATCATCCATGATCTCCTGCCTTTCATAATCAAAGTTAACCAGCACCTTGGCCATCTTCTGCTTGGTATCCTTGAGTTCTTTCTGAAGATCAGCAATTGCAAGATCCTTGAGCACAGCAACCTGCTGGAGATCGGCAATCTTCTGATCTTGATCCTCAACATGACCGACGTAATCCTCGATCTCAGCAAATTTCTGCAAAAGAAAAGGGTAAAGCGGTTCAAGAGCAGGTGATCCTTAGATCAGCAGGATATGCAAGCAGAGATAGTGATCCTTACATCATTGAAGTACTCGAGGAACTGGTGGCGAATTAAGGGCAGGCCCTGCAAATCCTCCGCCTCGGAAGTCTTTCTCTTCTTGATTCCCTTCCCTTTGAGGGGTGCCTTGGGGATTGAGACAGTCGGGCTAGTAGGAACCTTTCTTTTGGAGGATTTAACAGTGGTGAGATCGGTGACACTGAACCTTGAAGCAGATTTGGCAGATTTTCCAGCGCCTACACAACCAAAATAAGATAAGTATCTTTTCTTAATATACATTTAATTATTTATTTAAATTATAAACAAGGATACTTACTCGACATTGTGACAGAGCCTGAGGATACCTCCTGTGAGTCTTGGGTTGTTGTCTTAAAAGTTCTAGTTTCAGGGTCAAGTCCCCAGAAAGTAGCAAGTCTTTCCCTGGTTGCGGGTGTTGTGATGAGACGTGAAAAGGAGATGGCTGCATGACACAAGACAAAGAAGGGGTTAGTGATCCTATTACAAAAACATGACCATCTGGTGATCCTTCCCAGGATCCTCTAGCCTACCATGGGTGGACCATGTTCTTGGTAAGTGCTCTCCATCTGAAATGGTATCCCTCCTTACAAAGAAGAAGCGACGCTTCCAATCTTTGTCGTTTTTGGTGACTTTGAGAAGAGGGTGATCTGCACCGGGTTTCCGTTTAAACAAGTAACGGTGGGATCCGAAGGTAGTAAGATCATACAACTCCGCTAGTTCTGACATTCCTAAATCAAGACTCTCCTGCTCGATGATCCTCTCTAAGGTGTATAAAACCCTCCAGATCATCGGCATGGCTTGAATGTAAGATATGCCGGTAAGGGAAAAGAAGGATTGTGTGAACTCCGGGAAAGGATAGGTGTACCCTATAGCAAATGGAGTGACTGGGAAGGCGACCCATGTATCAGAAACGTAGTCGCTCAGAACAGTTGAATCGAAGGGTTTGAAAAAGACATTCGCTGGAAAACGGTGACGGATGTTATCAATCTGTGCATCGGTAAAGCAACACTTCTCGTTCACCGAGTCCTTGACGATCTTCTGACTCTTTAGAGGGCTATCCTTTTTGTGATCCTTAGCCGGGGAACTTCGGAGCAACATTCTTGAAGTGATTAAGGTAAAGAAAGAAGAACAGAGTAAGAAAGGAAGAGAGAGGAGAAAGAGATACCTGATCGATCTTCAACTGAGATTATAAAGGGAGTTTCTTTCGAATTTAAATGCATAGTGATCCTATCTATATCTCTATTTATAATCATGATCTTGCAGGTTGTCACTTCCGTGACATCATCATCGCAACGGCTAGTTCAAAATTAACGGCTATATATCCGTTAGTTTGTTACGGATAAGATCAAGAAAATATAACTCGCCAAATTTTACAAATTACTCCTTATATTTTGGGGGCAATTGTTAGGGGAGGATTTTCTAACAATTAGTGATCCTTATTCGTTATCCTAACTAGTGATCCTTACTTCTGTGACAGGTGGTGATCCTCAGAAGAGCTTCAGGATCAGGATCATGGATCAATTTAAGGATCCTCGTACTGACGATTGTTTACTTGTGTTTTTGAAATGTCTCGCAGGTATATTAAGCTTGACCAAGTCTTAGCGACATTCCTGGAGAATATTCCTGAAGTATTCTGCACGTGCTAGATCAAAACTAGACGTTATGGAGAACGTGGAGGCTTGGCCCGAAAGTCGGAGAGTTTGTTAACTAGATATTTTTCTTATTTTAAAGGGGTAACGAGCTAGCTAGTGACACTTAGTCATTTTGGCAGTTACACACACTCGCAAATACGCTCATACAAGCTCTCATACAAACACTTAGCAATTACTTACACTTTTTACACATTTCACCGTAGTGATCCTTGTACCTAGCTCGTTACTATCCGAAGTTGTAAACGTTTATTCATTTATTGGAGCTTGGTGATCGGTAGTTTCCATCACCCGGGGTTTTTTGTGCCGGAGATCAATTCTTGATCAAGGGCTTTTTCCCCGTATAAATCCTTGTGTTGTTTGTGCATTCCACATTGAAGTGATCCTCATTGTTGTTACACTTTTTGAGCATCATACCCCGTAATCTAGAGTTTGGTTGCAATATTCTCAACAGATTTTTTGACCAAAACATAGCTGACTAGTAAAGTGCCAAAATATGGGGAAAATACTACTAGACACTTTCTAAAGTGTTGGAATTAAATTGTGTCACTAAAAATAACAATAACGACACTTTAAAGCTTTTGTAACGCTTTAACGGATTACTATCCAACCAAACAACCGGACTTTACCCAGAACATGAAAATATTATTATTTTCACTACTTATATTTTTCTGAGCCAGTTAGGGTCCCTGATTACCCTAACACCCGTCATAACACATAACATACAACTAACTAAGTTAAACACTTAACTAACCTAATTAACCTAACTAAACACCAACTAAGCTAGTTGAAATCGGTTAGGACCACCCCCCCATGGCCGATTTCGGTCCCTTTGTAACTATGGGGAGACAATACCTTGTACTTGAGTGAATAAATTAATCACCTTGCTTAATATCTTTGTGACATTGTATCCATTGGTTAATACACTTAAAGTTTGCCTATAAGATCATGTTATTACATATCATAACACACACTTAACAAAACTCACCAACACACCTCTCCCTCTTGCTCTCTACCTCTCGGCCGAACACCCCACCCCCATTATCCATCATTTTCGATTTCCATCTTGCCATTCCATCATCATACAAGTGTTAGAGGTCACGTATTAGGAAGCTTGGAGCAAGCGGAACACGAAGGACCTCTTTCTTTGGCTTTTATCCACGCGTTTTTCATCAAGAATCTTCCCTAGCCTTGAGCTAGAGGTATAACACTTAAATCTCATATTTGAGCTTATCTAAAGTGGTTAAAAGGAATTATGTCGGTTAAATCTCGTTAAAATGCAAGATGATGCACAAAAGTTTACTAAAAGTATGAAAAATGGTGGTTAATAGCATATAAGTGGTGTAAAAGTTGTAGTATTTGAAAGTTGTGATTATTTAGGCCCGATCTATGTTGTGGTAGCTCGGATCACCGTTTAACCCGGTTTAGTAAGATCATGGATCTTAACATAAGCTCGTTTTTGAATGATACAAGGGTTAAAAGGTGAAACTCTACCACACATGAAACATGAACTTGTGTAAAAATGCTTTACTTGTGTAAAAGTGTTTTAACATGTACAATAGTGTTTAAAACCAGCAGATCTACGTATCTGCAAGTGGTATTTTCAAAGGACCACATATCAAAGAAATCATGTTTTCCAAAAGATGGATCTTACAATAATAAGCATGATTTTATAAACCACAAGTGTGTAAACACTCGTGGAATGAAAAGATCCGACAAAGAACTAGTTTTGTCAAAAGTTACTAGAAGTTGTAAAGATGGATTTTCTCTAAAAACGAGGTTTTTACGAAATCGGATTGTTTACACAAAAGATCCAGTAAAAGTAAAGAGATTTACTACATATTTTAGACAAACTACAAGTTCGTATATTTTTGTGATTATGTCTATCTTCGACTAGTTAAAATGTTGCAAAGTTGTTTGATAATGTTGAGAACATTGATTGATTGATTCGTTAAAAGAAAATGATACGCTTGAAAGCATGGCCACCTCCAGTTACAGAGGAAACTCTGGCGAAATTTTTCTAAAAACCTAACACTTAGAATTATTTACACAACAAGTGTTAGAACTATTTTTGACATATTTTCGAAATATAAATTTCGCCATGACTTTATTTACTAAATATTCGGAGGTGGGATTTTCACAAAAATTAACGTGATAAATGTATATTTTTCACACACTGTTTATGATTATTTTGTGAAATACATAAATATTATTTTTAGAGTAAAAATAATATTTACAAACGTTAACGATTCCAAAATAATACAAACGCTTTCACATGAATATATAAGTTACACCGGTAATTATATTACCACTCGGTTATTAAAACGTAACTTACGCACATATATTGAATCCCCCATCCTTGGGAAGGAGATTAACTACCAAGTATATACATAACGTAAACACGAAATAGTTGTCTAACTATTTCCCGAAAGATTTAACTATAAAGCTAAGCACGGCCGTCTGTCTAATAGAATTAGCACTTGTAGGTCGTCGCACAGGTTTCTGATTTGGAGATACTTGGTAGAGACGCTTCACTGTGAGTTCATGTCCCCCTTTTCTCTAACTGTTTTCAGTTTTCTTAACTGCGGGGGTGAAATACATGTTACTTTGTTTACAAGTACTTTATATACGGTATGGTTAGCGTAAGGAGGTGTTTTATTCCGATCATGTGAGTTGGTAGGAGCAATATGAGGCCATTAGTCCTCATGTCGGGACCGAGGGACAGGAGCGGTAGATCTATCTGGGTGTAGCGAGCCCAGCCCCAGGCCAAACTAGAAACGGACCTTGGGGTGACTTTGTCCACATACAAATGCCGTGGCGAAATCTGCTAGGTTTGAGTCTCCCTATTTGCACTTCACATATATCAGTGGCCTTGCAAACCATTGGTGATCACAAGTCCCCTTATTGGCTACATACCACGATTATTTTCATACTCACAAAGGTTTACTTACTCACTTACACATGAACTCGCTCAACATTATTGTTGATTTTTCAACTTACATGTATTTCAGGAAATTAACGAGATCTGGCACGGTATGGCATGTTTTCCGCTGCACTAGTTTCCGAGGTCATCCGGGGTTTAGGGGATGTGTCTCTTTCCTGGACAAGACACAATCCTTAAACCATGTTTACGTTATGTTCTAAGTTTGTAATGTCTGTTGAACAAGGTTATGGTTGTTAGGGTATGTTCCCGTTAAAACAATGGTACTGTATTTGGTTTTCAAAACTTAATGGATGATCTTGCATGTTTTTAACTCATATAGCTTTGTTATGATTAAGCTATGGTATTAAGAAGTCACACTATAATTAACCATGCTTCCGCAAAGCCAGGGTGTGACATCGATATCCTTGATAAATTTAATATGAAACTAAATCCTTCCAAGTGTCATTTTGGTGTTAAAGCAGGTAAATTCTTAGGCTATATGGTGACAAAGAGGGGCATTGAAGCAAGTCCAGAGCATATTAAGGCTATTGTGAATATCAAATCTCCTGCCAATGCCAAGGATGTGCAAAGATTGATAGGTAGGATCGCAGCCTTGAACAGGTTCATATCCAAATCCTCAGAAAAGTACAAGGAATTCTATGACATCCTGAGGAAGAACAAGAAATTTGAATTGACTGAGAAGCATGAAAGTGCCCTCAAAGCTCTTAAGGATTACCTATCCTCAGCCCCCTCCTTGATGAAACCAGAAAAGGGGGATATATTATCCATATACCTAGCAGTATCCTCAAAAGCAGTAAGTGCGGTCCTTGTTAAGGATCACCAAGGTACACAACATCATGTTTATTATGTAAATAAGAGTTTGCTTGATGCTGAATCCAGGTATTCACATTTAGAAAAACTTATCCTTGCATTAATTATGGCATCTACTAAATTAAGACATTATTTTGAGACTCAAGCCATTATTGTTAAGACTAATTTTCCAATTAAGAATGTTTTCAGGAAACCTGAAATGTCAGGAAGGATGGCTAAGTGGGTAGTGAAGCTTAGTGCATATGATATAAGATATGAACCAAGGACTGCCGTCAAATCCCAAGCCTTAGCTGACTTTGTGGCAGATTTTAGTAGTGACTTGCAAAAGGAAGCTGAGTTGGAAGTCCAACAGCTAGAAGAAACTAAGGATCCTTGGATACTCTTCACTGATGGAGCCTCTAATGTTAAAGGAACAGGACTTGGAATACTACTAAAATCGCCACAGGGGGACATAATACCCCACTCCATAGCTTGTGAATTTCAAACTTCCAACAATGAGGCTGAGTATGAACCCTTGATAGCTGGTTTGCAAATTGCTAAGCATATGAGGATCAGGTATCTTGAGTTTGAAATAGGTACCAAGGGAAGAGAATGCAGAGGCTGATGCATTAGCCAATCTAGGATCTTCCTTGAAGATCCCGGAGGATATCAAGATCCCTATTATCCATATCCTGACCCCTGCTATCGAGGATCATGTAGCTATGGAGATAGGAGAGGATTCTGCAATCATCCCTAGTGATGATACTCAATCTCATTCAGGATCATGGATCCTTCCAATCATGAGATACATACAACATGGAGAGATTCCTACAGGAGAAAACCCCAGGGCTTTCAAAATCAAGGTATCTCAATTTACAATATTGAATAACATGTTGTATAAACGATCTCTTGCAGGTCTATATTTAAGATGCATTGAGGGTCCTGAAATCCAAGAAGTCCTAAAGGATTTCCATGAAGGAGATTGTGGAAACCACACTGGGGGCAGAGCATTGTTCTCAAGGATCCTAAGGACAGGATACTATTGGCCTACTATGAAGAAGGATGCTGTGGAAAATGCCAAGAAATGTGATCCTTGTCAGAGACACAGTAATATCCTTCACCAACCAGCAGAACTTTTGCATCCTATATCCTCTTCTTGGCCATTTATGAGATGGGGAATGGATATAGTTGGTAAGCTTCCTAAAGCACCTGGTGGAAAAGTATTCATGCTTGCTATGACTGATTACTTCTCCAAGTGGATAGAAGCTGAAGCCTTTGCTCAAGTCAGAGAAAAGGAAGTGATATCCTTTATTAAGAAAAACATTATTACTAGATTTGGTATCCCTTCTGAAATTGTTTGTGATAATGGATCCCAATTTATTGGGAGTAGAACTACTAAATTTTGTGACAGCTGGGGGATTAAGATGATAACATCAACACCAGTCCACCCACAAGCTAATGGTCAGGCAGAATCATCCAACAAGATCATCATCAACAATTTGAAGAAAAAGATTGGATCCAAGAAAGGAAAGTGGGCAGAAGAACTACCTTATGTACTATGGGCTGATAGGACAACTCCCAAGAATGCCACTGGCCAAACTCCATTTTCCTTGGTATTCGGGGAAGAATCAGTGATCCCTACAGAGATGGTGGTTCCTACTGCAAGAAAAAGCACTCGTGATCCTGAAGAAAATGCTGAAAACTTGGTTCAAGACTTGGATACTATAGAAGAACTCAGGGATTTGGCAAGGATAAGAATGGCCAGTTATCAACAAAGAATGGCTGGAGCTTACAATAAAAATGTCAGGATCAGGAAATTCCAAGTCGGTGATATGGTGTTAAGGAAAGCATTTCAGAATACCACTAATCCTGCTGATGGAAAGTTGGCACCAAAGTGGGAAGGCCCTTACTTGATCGAAGTTGAGGCAGGAAAGGGGGCATATCGATTGCTAACAATGGAAGGTGATTTGCTACCAAGAGCTTGGAATGTTGTCCACTTGAAGAAATACTTCATGTAACAATGATCCATGATCCTTAGTTAACGAGTATCCTTGAAGGATCCTTACAGGACAGATGATCCTCATTTTGGTAATATTCTAATCTCAAACTATTTCATTCTTTAATTATTTATATAAGGATAAGGATCCTGCATCCTTTATCCTCCTTTCACTTGATTCTGAGTTTTGAAGGTTCAGGTATCCTTAACAAAGGATTGAGTATCCACAGAAGTATCCAGTTATTTGGGCTTGACCCCAGTTATTTGGGCTTGACCCCAGTTTGGGCATGTCCCCAGTTTCGCCAGTAGCGCACGATGATCCTGGTACAGTTAATGGCAATGGGACCAGTACTCGCTTTAGGGGCTGACAATTTCATTGTACTGGCTGTATCCGGGATCCTACATATAATGGTAGACGTACCATACATCCGTTCCTAAGGTTTCTAACGTTTTCACGTTAGCTAAGGTTTTGGCATTTTCATGTCACTAAGTTTGGATAGTCGAGAGTGAGGGCCATACTCCAGTTTACACACGATCCTTTGGGCTTGTCCCCAGTTATCCTTTGGGCTTGTCCCCAGTATATTGGGCTTGTCCCCAGAATTGTTGGGCTTGTCCCCAGTTACTAACTTTTATCTTATATTGGCTTAGTCCCAAGTTGTATCTTATTTCAGGTTTTCGAAGCTAAATGACCAAGGATCCTTGATCCTTACCTTCTATTAAGGTTTGTCTTTTGGTTATCCTGATTATAAGTGTTAAAGGTTAGGATCCTAACTTGGATTCTCAGGTATGATCCTTAATTACTTTTATTCTATTTATTATTTACATAAGTGACCCTTATCCTTTGACAACTAAACTTATGATCCTTAAATTACACTACTTTTCAGAACTTGTCGACTATAGGATATATGATCCTTGATCATATCCTAAACTTTTTGAGGATATTTATTAAATTTTTTCCTCTTTACTTAATAAATCCAGACAAAATATATATCACAACAATTGAAAAGTAAAGTATTCACAAGGATAATAACACGGGAAATTGTCAAAAAGTTAAGACTTTATTTATTCACAAAACGTTAACCCCTTCAAGGTTGTCAAAATTGCCAACCCACGTTTCTACCAGCAAAACGTGCCCCGTCCACATGGGTCAGCAAAGGGTGTCCATTGTTTACGGGTCTTGAGAGTGCAGGAAATAAAGGCGGAAGGATAACGAGTGGCTTCATCCCCCAAACAGAGGATCCATCCACCACCCATTATCCTACCTATTGTCCAAGGATCCATGATCCTCAACCCTAGAAACTGTTGTCTAAGTTATTACAGACCAACATTGTTCAGAAAAACATCATCAAAACAAAAACCACTACCAAATTCTGAAAAATGGACTCCGGCTGCGTCAAGAAATGTCCTTCATCGCCCATTCCCGCAGCCTACATCTTTGCTGCATCACCATCACCTTCACCAGCTCCTCCAGCTTCGGCATCACCCGCATGATCCTTAACCCCACTGCTGCCAGCCTCGATTACTAGGACATCACCAGCCTCTTCTTCGTCGTCTAGCTCAGCTAACCTTGCCTTCCAGCCCTCTATGTCCCAGTTGCTCTTGTAAAAGTCAGGATCCTGAGCTTCTTGAGCCATTTGCAACTTGGTTTTGTACATAGCAATGGCAGCGGAGATTTTGGCATCATTTGTGATTTCAGCCTTCTCTTGGTCAGCAGTGATATGAGCCAGGACACGTTCCCTCTTCACTAGATTGGCATCGTTTTCGAGGGAGGCAATCTTCTTATCCTTGGCCAGCATGATATTTTGGAGGTCCACACACTTTTGCTCAACCTCTTCAATACTGCCTACATAGTCCTCGATTTCAGCAAATTTCGGCAAAAAGACAATGTAAAGTTTAGGATCACATGATCCTCAAGTGGGCAGGATAATTAAGCTAAGTTAATGATCCTTACATCAGCAAAGTACTCAAGGAACTGGTGGCGGATTAGAGGCAAGCCTTCTAGATTGTCAGTCTTAGAGGCCTTCCTCTTCTTTCCCTTGGAGGTGATAGGCTTGGGGATGGCAGTACTTGGGCTAGCAGCAGCCTTTTTCTTCCCAGACCTGGGACCAAAAGTGGTGAGATCGGTGACACTGAAACGGGTAGCAGACTTCGATGATTTTCCAGCACCTACACATCCAAAACAGATAAGTATCCTTATTTCATTTTTATTTAAACATTTAGTTACGCACGAAATGGGATACTTACTTGACATTGTAACAGAACCTGAGGATACCTCTTGAGAATCCTGGGTATTTGCTTGAAATGATCTTATTGTAGGATCAAGCCTCCGGAAAGCAGCAAGCCTTTCCTTCGTTGCAGGTGTTGTGATAAGGTGAGAAACAGTAATAGCTACAAAATAGAAACAAAAGGATGTTAGTGATCCTCAGCAGAAACAAGGTTATCATGTGATCCTTCACAGGATCCTCTATCCTACCATGAGTGGTCCATTTTCTAGGCAGATCCTTTCCATCAGGGATAGAATACCTTCTGACAAAGAAGAATCGCCGTTTCCAGTTGGTGTCATTCTTAGTAGCTTTGAAGATGGGATGTTCTTCACCAGGTTTATGTTTGAATAGATATCGATGAGATCCATGGCTAACAAGGTCGTCCATCTCTGCTAACTCCGACATTCCCAAATCAATACCTTCATGCACAATGATCCTTTCAAGGGTATACAAGACCCTCCATATCATTGGCATCGCTTGAATGTAGGAAATGCCGGTGAGAGAGAAGAAAGATTGGGTGAAATCAGGAAAAGGATACGAGTATCCTATCATAAATGGGGTGACCAGAAAAGCTACCCAGGTTTCAGAAACAAAGTCGCTTAGCATGGTGGGGGTCAAAAGTTTTAAAAACGGTGTTCGCCGAGAAACAATGGCGGATTTTGTCTATCTGTGGATCAGTGAAGCAGCATCTTTCTTTCGCAGAGTCTTCAATGATCCCTTGGGTCTTTAAGGGACTGTCCTTTTTGTGATCCTTAGCCAGTGAGGATCTCAGCATCATCTTGGTCATAATGATGGTGAAGAAGAAGAAACAGAATGAGAAGATGAAGAGAGAAAGGAAAGAGAAGTACCAGATCAAGTCTTCGAATGAGGATTTACGGATGAAACGCACGAATTTAAATGCCTCCTAACCCTTATCTCTAACTTCAATTTATAATCATGAATTTGCAGGATAGTCACTTCAGTGACGTCAGGATGCAACGGCTAGTCAGGATTTAACGGCTATATATCCGTTGATTTGTTACGGATAAGAACGAGAAAATATAACTCGTTTATTTACACTTTACTCCTTATATTTTGGGGGCAATTGTTAGGGGAGGATTTTCCTAAGATCAGTGATCCTCAATTACTGTTGGGCTTAAGGATCCTTAATTCTGTTTGAATTAGTGATCCTCAGAGAGTATCGTAGGATCAGGATCCAGGATCATCATAGTGATCCTTACACTAACGATTGTCTGCTTTGAATATGATGTTGTTTTGCAGGAGTACGAGCTTGGACTTGGTCTTGGCGATATTCCTGGAGCATATTCCTTATTTATTCCGCACGTGCTTGACTAATATGGACGTTTTGGAGTTCGTGGGAGACTTGCATGCAATGCGGATAGTTAGTTAGCTTAGATATTTTCTAAATTTAAAAGGGGATAGCGAGCTAAATTAGAACACTTGGCTATTTTTAGCTTAACACACACACTCGCAACTGCTCTCATCAGCTCTCGACAGTTTACTTGGCGATTACACACTTTTTTGCACATTACACTCTAGTGATCCTTGTAACTAGCTCGCTATCATCCCAAGTTGTAATACCTTGTTTGTTTAATCTGAGTTGGTGATCGGTAGTTTCCATCACCCGAGGTTTTTTATGCCGGAGATCAACTCTTGATCAAGGGCCTTCTCCTCGTATAAATCTTTGTGTCACTTGTTCATTACATTTCTGAGTGATCCTTAGCATTGTTCATTAATTCAAGCATCACACCTCACAACAGAAAGTTTGGTTGCATTATCTTAGCTTGATTTTTGACCAAAACAACTGGTATCTATTGTTATATTGCTATGCCATTTGGACTAAGAAATGCAGGTGCTACATACCAAAGGCTAGTGAATATGATATTCAAAGAACAAATTGGACACACAATGGAAGTCTATATAGATGATGTTTTGGTCAAAAATCAAGCAATGATAATGCAACCAAACTTTCTGTTGTGAGGTATGATGCTTGAATTGATGAACAACAATAAGGATCATTATGAAATGTAATGAATAAGTGACACCAAGATTTATACGAGGAAAAAACCCTTAATCAATGAATGATCTCCGGCATAAAAAACCTCGGGTGATGGAAACTACCGATCACCAACTCAAATTAAACAAGAAATGTAATACAACTTCGGATGATAGCGAGCTAAGTACAAGGATCACTATAGTGTATTGTGCACAAAAGTGTGTAATCGCCAAGTGAGTTAACAAGAGCTGGTGAGAGCAGTTGTACGAGTGTGTGTGTAGCCAAAAATAGCCAAGTGTTTTCTAATTAGCTCGCTACCCCTTTAAAAATGGAAAATGTCTACTCTAACTAACATTCCGCAAATGGTGCAAGTCCTCCACGACTCCATAACGTCCACTTTTGGCCAAGCACGTGCGGAAATAAACATAGAATATGCTCCAGGGATATCTCCAAGACCAAGTCCAAGTTGATACTCCTGCAAAACAATTTCGAATTCAAGATAGACAATCGTTAGTACAAGGATCCTTATGATGATCCATGATCCTGATCCTGCAACACTTCTGAGGATCACTACTTCAGACAGAATTATGGATCTCTAAACCCAACAGTAAATGAGGATCACTTATCATTTACTAATCCACCCCTAACAATTGCCCCCAAAATATAAGGAGTAATTATGTAAATAAATGAGTTATATTTTGTTCTTATCCGCAATCAACCAACGGATAACTAGCCGTTATAATCACACTAGTCGTTACGAACATGACGTCACTGAGGTGACTATCCTGCAAAACCATTATTATAAATAGGAGTTAGGGATAGGAATCAATCAGTATTCAAATTCAAGAGAGACTCCCTTTAAATTCTCATCCGACGATCAAGCAGGTATCTATTTTCCTTTTCTCCCTTTACATTTTCTTTCTCTGTTCATCTCTCTTCACCTTCTTCATAATCAAGATGATGTGGAGATCCTCACCGGCGAAGGATCATAAGAAGGACATTCCTCTTAAGAGCCAGGGGATCATCAAAGATTCAGCGAATGAAAGGTGCTGCTTCAGTGATCCGCAAATAGACAGAATCCGGCATTGCTTTCCGGCGAACACTTATTTCAAGCCATTTGACCCCACCGTTCTAAGTGATTACATTTCTGAAACTTGGGTAGCTTTCCCGGTCACACCATTCACAATAGGATATACATATCCTTTCCCTGAATTCACCCAGTCTTTCTTCTCCCTCACCGGCATCTCCTATATTCAAGCTATGCCAATGATCTGGAGGGTCTTATATACCCTTGAGAGGATCATTGAGCAAGAAGGAATTAACCTGGGAATGTCGGAATTGGCCGAAATGTATTATCTCACAACATTTGGATCCCACCGATATCTATTCAAGCGTAAACCCGGTGAAGAACATCCCATCTTTAAAGCCACTAAGAATGATACTAATTGGAAACGGCGATTCCTCTTTGTCCGAAGGGATTCTATCCCGGATGGAAAGGATCTGCCAAGGAAGTGGAGCACTCATGGTAGGATAGAGGATCCTGAGAAGGATCACTAGATAACCTTGTTTTTGTATAAAGATCACTAACACCCTTTTATTTCCATTGTGCAGCTATCTCTGTTTCGCACCTTATACCATCACCTGCCACCAAGGAAAGGCTCGCCGCTTTCAGAAGACTTGA
This sequence comes from Helianthus tuberosus, assembly GCA_030545235.1. Taxonomy (NCBI): domain Eukaryota; kingdom Viridiplantae; phylum Streptophyta; class Magnoliopsida; order Asterales; family Asteraceae; genus Helianthus; species Helianthus tuberosus. The sequence goes on from CM060442.1 coordinate 39,460,557, forward strand.
TCCTGCAACAAGGTCATTCAAAACAAACACCCAGGATTCACAGGAAGTATCCTCAGGTTCTGTTACTATGTCAAGTAAGTATCCTGTATTTTGTATAGTCAAATATTTAAATAAATAGTTGAATAGAAATAGGATAAGGATACTTATCTGTTTTGAATGTGTAGGCGCTGGGAAATCCTCAAAATCTGCCTCCAAGTTCAACATCACTGATCTTGACAATGTCAGGTCCTCCAAGAAAAAGTCTGCTGCTAGCCCCTCTGTTGTAATCCCCAAGGCTACTACTTCAAGGGGAAGAGGTGGAAAGAAAAGAAAGACCTCCGAAGCTGACAACCTTCAAGGCTTACCTCTGATCCATCACCAATTCCTCGAGTACTTTAATGATGTAAGGATCACTGACTTAGCGTAGTTATCCTATCCACTTGAGAATCATATGATCCTAACTTTACATTGTCTTGTTTGCAGAAATTTGCTGAAATCGAGGACTATGTGGGGAATGTTGAAGATCTAGAGGAGAAACACTCTGACCTCCAAAAAGTGGCAATGCTCAAAGACCTCAAGATTGCTTCCCTTGAAAAAGATCTCAACGATGCCAAAGCTCAGACAGCTGCAATCCTGATCAATTTTGATTATGAGAAGCACGAGATCACGGAGGATGCTAAGGTCTCCGCTGCCATTGCCATGTACAAGACCAAGCTACAGATGGCTCAAGAAGCTCAGGATCCCGCCTTTGATCGGAGCAGCTGGGACATGGAAGGCTGGAAGGCCAGGCTGGCTGACTTGGAGGATGAGGATGAGGCTGACGAGGTCCTGGCAATCGAGGCTAGTGGAAGTGGCAAGGATCAGGCGAAGGATACTGGAGCTGGAGGGGATGATGATGCATCGAAGGTGTAGGCTGCATGAATGGGCGATGAAGGACATTTCTAGACGTAGCCGGAGCCCATTTTTTTAAGTTTGGTTATGGTTTTTATTTTGATGATGTTTTGATGAACAATGGTTGGTCTGTACTTAAACAATAGTAATTAGGGTTGAGGATCATGGATGATCCTTTGAACAATAGGTAGGATTACAAATGGTGGAGGGATCCTCTGTTTGGGGGATGAAGCCATTGTGATCCTGCCGTCTTTAATTTCCTGCACTACTAAGACCTTTAGACAATGGACACCCTTTACCTACCCCAGCGGACGGGCCACGTATTGTGGTAGATGCTCGGGGTAGGTAATTTTGACAACCTTAAGGGGTTTAATCTTTTGTTAATAAAATAACTTTAACTTTTTGGCTTATCCTGTGTTGATATCCTTGTTAATATTTTACTTTCCAACTGTTGTGATGTTTATTTTGTTTAAACTTATCAAGTAGAGAATCAATTTAAGAAATATCCCAAAAAAATTTAGGATATGATCAAATATCACATATCCCATAATCGATAAGTTCTGAAAAGTAACATAGTTTAAGGATCATAAGTTCAGTTCTCAAAGGATAAGGGTTATTTAAATAAATAATGAATAAAATCAGAACAGTTAAGGATCATACCTGAGAATCCAAGTTAGGATCCTATCCTTTAACACTTATAATCAGGATAACCCAAAAGACAAACGTTATTAGAAGGTAAGGATCAAGGATCCTTGGTCATTTAGCTTCAAAAACCTGAAAGAGGATATAACTTGGGACTAAGCCAATATAAGATAAAAGTTAGTAACTGGGGACAAGCCCAAGAATTCTGGGGACAAGCCCAATATACTAGGGACAAGCCCAAAGGATAACTGGGGACAAGCCCAAAGGATCGTATGTAAACTGGAGTATGGCCCTTACTGGCGACTATCCAAACTTAGTGACATGAAAATGCCAAAACCTTAGCTAACGTGAAAACGTTAGAAACCTTAGGAACGGATGTATGGTACGTCTAACATTATACGTAGGATCCTAAATATAGCCAGTACAATGAAATTGTCAGCCCCTAAAGTGAGTACTGGTCCCATTGCCATGAACTATACAAGGATCATTGTGCGCTACTGGCGAAACTGGGGAGAGGCCCAAACTGGGGACTAGCCCAAATAACTGGGGTCAAGCCCAAATAACTGGGGTCAAGCCCAAATGACTGGATACTTCTGTGGATACTCAATCCTTAGTTAAGGATACCTGAACCTTCAAAACTCAAAATCAAGTGAAAGGAGGATAAAGGATGCAGGATCCTTATCCCTATATAAGAAAATGAAAGAATGAAATAGTTTGAGATTAGAAGATTACCAAGATGAGCATCATCTGTTCTGTAAGGATCCTTCAAGGATACTGGTCAGGTAAGGATCATGGATCCTTATCACATGAAATATTTCTTCAAATGGACAGCATTCCAAGCTCTTGGTAGTAAATCACCTTCCATTGTTAGCAATCGATATGCCCCCTTTCCTGCCTCAGCTTCAATCAAATAGGGGCCTTCCCACTTTGGTGCCAATTTTCCATCAGCAGGATTGGTAGTATTCTGAAATGCTTTCCTTAATACCATATCACCAACTTGGAATTTCCTGATCCTGACATTTTTGTTGTAGGCTCCAGCCATTCTTTGTTGATAACTGGGCATCCTTATCCTTGCCAAGTCCCTGATTTCTTCTACAGTATCCAGGTCTTAAACCAAGTTTTCAGCATTTTCGTCAGGATCACGAATGCTTGTTCTTACAGTTGGAACCACCATCTCTGTAGGGATCACTGATTCTGCCCCAAATACCAAAGAAAATGGAGTTTGGCCTGTAGCATTCTTGGGAGTTGTCCTATCAGCCCAAAGCACATAAGGTAGTTCTTCTACCCATTTTCCTTTCTTGGATCCAAGCTTCTTCTTCAAATTGTTGATGATGATCTTGTTGGATGATTCTGCCTGACCATTAGCTTGTGGGTGGACTGGTGTTGATGTTATCATCTTAATCCCCCAGCTGTCACAAAAGTTAGTAGTTCTATTCCCAATAAATTGGGATCCATTATCACAAATAATCTCAGAAGGGATACCAAATCTAGTAATAATGTTTCTTTTAATAAAGGATATAACTTCCTTTTCTCTGACTTGAGCAAAGGCTTCAGCCTCTATCCACTTAGAAAAGCAATCAGTCATAGCAAGCATGAATACTTTTCCACCAGGTGCCTTAGGAAGCTTTCCAACTATATCCATTCCCCATCTCATGAATGGCCAGGAAGAGGATATAGGATACAAGAGTTCTGCTGGTTGGTGAAGGATATTACTATGCCTCTGACAAGGATCACACTTCTTGGCATACTCCACAGCATCCTTCTTCATAGTGGGCCAGTAGTATCCTGTCCTCAGGATCCTTGAGAATAATGCCCTGCCCCCAGTGTGGTTTCCACAATCTCCTTCATGGAAATCCTTTAGGACTTCTTGGATTTCAGGATCCTCAATGCATCTTAAATATGGTCCTGCAAGAGATCGTTTGTACAACATATTATTCAATATTGTAAATTGAGATACCTTGATTTTGAAAGCCCTAGGGTTTTCTCCTGTAGGAATGTCTCCATGTTGTATGTATCTCATGATTGGAAGGATCCATGATCCTGAATGAGATTGAGTATCATCACTAAGGATGATTGCAGAATCCTCTCCTATCTCCATAGCTACATGATCCTTGATAGCCGGGGTCAGGATATGGATAATAGGGATCTTGATATCCTCCGGGATCTTCAAGGATGATCCTAAATTGGCTAATGCATCTGCCTCTGCATTCTCTTCCCTTGGTACCTGTGTCAAACTAAAGGATACAAAAGAGAGTGCCAATTCTTTGACTATCTCCAAATATTTGATTAGCTTTTCACCTTTAACAGCATAGGATCCATTAAAGTGATTAGTGATCAGTAAAGAATCTACATGTACCTCAATATACTTGATCCTCATATGCTTTGCAATTTGCAAACCAGCTATCAAGGCTTCACACTCAGCCTCATTGTTGGTAGTTTGAAATTCACAAGCTATGGAGTGGGGTATTATGTCCCCCTGTGGCGATTTTAGTAGTATTCCAAGCCCTGTTCCGTTTACATTGGAGGATCCATCAGTGAACAGTATCCAAGGATCCTTGGTTTCTTCAAGCTGTTGGACTTCTAGTTCAGCCTCCTTTTGCAAATCACTACTAAAATCTGCCACAAAGTCAGCTAAGGCTTGGGATTTGATGGCAGTCCTTGGTTCATATCGTATATCGTATGCACTAAGCTTCACTGCCCACTTAGCCATCCTTCCTGACATTTCAGGTTTCCTGAGAACATTCTTAATAGGAAAATTAGTTTTAACAATAATGGCATGAGTCTCAAAATAATGTCATAATTTGGTAGATGCCATTATTAATGCAAGGATAAGTTTTTCTAAATGTGAATACCTGGATTCAGCATCAAGTAAGCTCTTACTTACATAATAAACAGGATGTTGTGTACCTTGGTGATCCTTAACAAGGACCGCACTTACTGCTTTTGAGGATACCGCCAAATATAAGGATAACACATCTCCTTTTTTCTGGTTTCATCAAGGCTGGGGCTGAGAATAGGTAATCTTTAAGAGCTCTGAGGGCACCTTCATGCTTCTCAGTCCATTCAAATTTCTTGTTTTTCTCAAGATATCATAGAATTCCTTACACTTTTATGAGGATTTAACCACCATGTCATCAATATAGACTTCCATAGTGTGACCAATTTGTTCCTTGAACATCATATTAACTAGCCTTTGATAAGTAGCACCTGCATTCCTTAATCCAAATGGCATAGCAATATAACAGTATATACCAGTTGGGGTCACAAAGGCTGTATCCTCTTGATCAGATGGTTCCATCTGAATTTGTTGAAATCCAGATGAAGCATCCATAAAAGTCAACAACTCATGACCCGCGGTAGCATCCACCATGGAGTCAATGTGGGGCAATGGGATAGGATCCTTGGGACATGCCTTGTTTAAATTTGTAAAATCGACACATACCCTCCACTTTCCATTTTTCTTTTGAACAACAACCACATTGGCTAGCCATCTTGGATACTTAATCTCTCTTATCATACCTGCACGAAGTAGCTTATCTACCTCTTCCTGGATAATAGCATTCCTTTCAGGTGCAAACTTCGTCCTCTTTTGATGAATTGGCTTGAATGACCTGTCAATGCCAAGTTTATGAGTAATTATATCTTTAGATATACCTGTCATATCCTCATGTTTCCAGGCAAAGGTGGTTTTCCTTTTTTTGAGGAAGGATACTAGCTCCTGTTCAATATCGCTAAGGATCCCGGATCCTATGAAGATCTTGGACTCAGGATCATCAGGATCCATGAGGATTTCCTTCAAATCCTGTTCTCTCTCCTCCAAGACATCTCTTGAAGGATACTTTAATTGCTATTGCTCCCTTGGTCTTGAGGCTGGCTTCATTGATGAGGTATAGCAATTTTTAGCTTCCTGTTGATCACTCTCAATTTTCACCACTCCCCAAGGACTTGGAAGCTTTACACATTGATGATAGGTGGATGGGACTGCCTTCATGTCATGTATCCATGGCAAGACCATCATGGTGAGGATCCTGGACGTCAACACGATCATCCTCATTAACGGTTATGACTTTATCTTGGGTGACAACGGAGGTCCGGACGGGTCTGTCTCCATTATCCATCTTGGTTTCCTTAGCATGTCTCTTTGCTGCTGAAAAGGAGGTACCACAGATATCTGATCCACCGGATATGAAATTTATGACTTGTGCATCTGCTGGAGGAGCAGGAGCCCTTTCTGGGATCCTTTCAGAATCCTGGATCCTTGACTTCTTTCGTCCCAAGAGTTCCTTCAAATGCCCCTTGCTCAACAAGTAACCAATTTCCTTTCTCAGAGCAATACACTCTTCAGTGAGATGCCCAAAATCCTCATGATATGCACACCACTTGGACTTATCCTTTGTAGCAGCTGGCTTATCACTTTTCCTTGGCCACCTAGCCTTCTCACCTAAATTCTGCATTGCAAGGATTAGTTCATTGTTATCAACAGAAAAACAATATTCGGAAATAGGAGGATAATCCTCATCATCCTCTTCTTGTTCCACTGAATGCACATTCTGGTTATCAGACTTATTGTGGAACTTGGATTTGTTGTTTCTGAAGTAGGATCCTTGTTTCTCCTGTTTTGAGGATCCTGTCAGTCTATCCTGGATCCTTTTGTCATCCTCTAGGTGGATGAACCTAAGGGCCCTGGTTCTTACTTCATCTAGATTCCTGCAAGGTGTCATAACAAGATCATCATAGAAAGGTGAATCCCTAAGCAATCCCATTTTAAAGGCTTCTACAGCCGTAGCAATATCCAAGTTAGGAATATCCAAGGATTCTTTACTAAACTTAGTGATGTAATCTCTAAGTGATTCATTTTGACCTTGTGTTACCCTATATAGGTCGCTAGTTAACCGTTCAAATTTTCTACTACAAGAGAACTGACTATTGAACAAGTTAACTAAATTAGCAAATGAAGTAATAGAATAAGGGGGAAGACTTAGCAGCTGTTTTGGTCAAAAATCAGACGAGGATAATGCAACCAAACTCTCTGTTACGGGGTATGATGCTTGAATTGGTAAACAACAATGAGGATCACTATGAAATGAATTGCACAAGGGACACAAAGATTTATACAAGGAAAAAGCCCTTGATCAATGTATGATCTCCGGCATAAAAAACCTCGGGTGATGGAAACTACCGATCACCAACTCGAATTAAACAATAATCTTTTTACAACTTCGGATGATAGCGATCTAAGTACAAGGATCACTATAGTGTATCGTGTAGAAATGTATGAAAAAATGCTAAGTGTTTTGCCGAGAGCTGGTGAGTGCAGTTGTACGAGTGTGTGTAGCCAAAAAATAGCCAAGTGTTGTCTAATTAGCTCGCTACCCCTTTTAAATTTAGTAAAATATCTAAATAACTAACTATCCGCAATTCATGCCTTCTCCCCACGATCTCCATAACGTTCACCATGGTCAAGCACGTGCGGAATAAGCGTGGAATATTCTCTAGGAACGTTACCAAGACTAAGTCCAAACCAGTATTCCTGCAAAACAATATCGAATTCAAAGCAGACAATCATTAGTATAAGGATCCTTAGGATGATCCATGATCCTGATCCTGAAGCATTTCTAAGGATCACTAACTGACACAGAAGTAAGGATCACCAAGCAGGATAATAATTGAGGATCACAGGTCATTAAGAAATCCTCCCCTAACAATTGCCCCCAAAATATAAGGAGTAATACTGTAAATAAACGAGTTGTATTTTGTTGATCTTATCCGCAACAAACTAACGGATAACTAGCCATTGAAGACGGACTAGCCGTTGCAAACCTGACGTCACTGAAGTGATAATCCTGCAAATCATCATTATAAATAGGAGTTAGAGATAGGATCAATTTGCATTTAAATTCAAGAGAAACTTCGTTTAAATTCTCAGCCGAAGATCAATCAGGTATCTCTTTTCCTATTTCTCCTTCTCTTACTCTGTTTTTCTTTCTTTACCAACATCACGTTAAGAACGATGCTCCGGTCCTCCCCCGCCAAGGATCACCAGAAGGATAGCCCCTTGAAGAGTCAAGGGATCATCAAAGACTCAGCGAATGAGAGGTGTTGCTTTTCTGATCCGCAAATAGATAAGATCCGGCACTGCTTTCCGGCGAACACCTTTTTCAAACCCTTCGATCCCACTGTTCTGAGCGACTACATTTCTGAGACATGGGTTGCCTTTCCTGTTACCCCATTCACCATAGGATACACCTATCCTTTTCCAGCTTTTACCCAATCCTTTTTCTCCCTTACCGGTATCTCCTACATCCAAGCTATGCCGATGATATGGAGGGTCTTATATACCCTTGAAAGGATCATAGAGCAGGAAGGGATTGATTTAGGAATGTCAGAACTGGCAGAGATGTATGATCTCACGACGTTTGGATCCCACCGATATCTGTTTAAACGAAAACCCGGTGAAGAACATCCCATTTTTAAAGCCACCAAGAACGATACAAACTGGAAACGACGCTTTTTCTTTGTCAGAAGGGATACCATTCCAAACGGAAAGGATCTACCAAGGAAGTGGTCCACCCATGGTAGGACAGAGGATCCTGAGAAGGATCACCAGGTAATCTTGCTCTTGTGATAGGATCACTAACCCCCTTTTGTTTTATGTTATGCAGCTGTCACTGTTTCACACCTCATACCGTCTCCTGATACTAAGGAAAGGCTTGCTGTTTTTAGAAGACTCGGTCCTGAAACAAGATCATTCAAGACAATCACCCAGGATTCTCAAGAGGTATCCTCAGGCTCAGTCACCATGTCAAGTAAGTATCCTGCTTTTTATATAGTTAAAGATTGAAATAAATAGTTAAATAGAAATAGGATAAGGATACTTATCTTGCTTTGAATGTGTAGGTGCCGGAAAAGCTTCCAAGCCTGCCTCCCAGTTCAACATGGCCGACCTTGACACTGTTCGATCCAGAAAGAAGAAGGCCATTGCCAGCCCTAGTGTCTCCATCCCCAAGGCACCCATTAAAGGAAAGGGTGGCAAGAAGAGGAAAAACTCTAAGATAGAGGACCTACAAGGCCTGCCACTGATCCGCCACCAATTCCTTGAATACTTCAATGACGTGAGGATCACCAATTCTGCCTAGATATCCTATTTATTTGAGGACCATCTGATCTTGAACTGCTTTGTCTCTTTTGCAGAAATTTGCTGAGATTGAAGACTACGTGGGGAGCATTGAGGAGCTGGATAAGAAGATTGCTGACCTCCAACAAGTTGCAGTGCTCAAAGATCTTAAGATTGCTGATCTCGAAAAAGCCCTTCAAGACGCCAAGACTAAGACAGCTAAAATCTTGATCGACATCGACTACGAGAAGCATGATCTCATAGAAGGTGCAAAGGTCTCCGCTGCTATCACAATGTACAAGACAAAACTGAAGATGGCCCAGGAGGCTCAAGATCCTGACTTCGACAGAAGCAGCTGGGATGTTGAGGGCTGGAAAGCGAGGTTAGCTGATCTGGAAGATGATGAGGAGGCTGAGGAGGTTTTGGCGATCGAGGCTGGAGGTAGTGGGAAGGATCAGGTGAAGGATACCGAAGCTGGAGGGGATGAAGATGCAGCAAAGGTGTAGGTTGCATGATTGGGCAATGATGGATATTTCTAGACGTAGCCGGAGCCCAATTTTTTAAATTCCGTAGTAGTTTATTTTGTGGTTGTGCTGTTTTAAAACAATGATGGTCTGTATTTGAACAATAGTTTTAGGATTAAGGATCTAGGATCCTTTGGGTAATAGGTAGGATTACAAATGGTGGAGGGATCCTCTGTTTGGGGGATGAAGCCATTGTGATCCTGCCACCTTTTGATTTCCTACACTTGCTATAACCGCATTAACAATGGACACCCGTTGCCAACCCATGTGGACGGGCCACGTTTTGCTGGTAGAAACGTGGGTTGGCAATTTTGACAACCTTCGACGGTTAAACCTTTGTTAATAAAATAACTTTAATCTTTTCTGGCTTATCTTGTGTTATTATCCTTGTTTGTCCTTTTAATTTTCAATTGTTTTGATGTACATTTGTCTGAATAAGAAAAGTTGAACAAATTAGATAAAAAGTTTAGGATATGATCTAGGATCAAATATCCTATAGTTGAAAAATTCCAAAAAATAGTATATCTTAAGGATCATGAGTTTGGTTGTCAAAGTATTAGGGTTATTCAAATAATCAATGAATAAAATCAAAACAGTTAAGGATCATACCTGAGGATCCAAGTTAGGATCCTAACCCTTAATACTATAACCAGGATAACCATACGACAAACCTTAGTAAGAGGTAAGGATCAAGGATCCTTCGTTGTTTAACTTCGAAGACCTGAAATAGAACATAACTTGGGACTAAGCCATTATAAAATAAAAGTTAGCAACTGGGGACAAGCCCAAAGGATAACTGGGGACAAGCCCAAGGATAACTGGGGACAAGCCCAAGGATAACTGGGGACAAGCCCAAGGATCGTGTGTGAACTGGAGTATGGCCCTAACTAGCGACTATCCAAACTTAGTGGCATGAAAATGCCAAAACCTTAGCTAACGTGAAAACGTTAGAAACCTTAAGAACGGATGTATGGTACGTCTACCATTATACGTAGGATCCTAGGTATAGTTAGTACAATGGAATTATCAGCCCCTAAAACGAGTACTGGTCCCACTGCCATGAACTATACCAGGATCATCGTGCGCTACTGGCGGAACTGGGGTCAAGCCCAAATAACTGGTATCAAACCCAAGTAACTGGTTGCTTTTGTGGATAATCATCCTTTTGCTAAGAGTACCTGAACCTTCAAAACTCAAAATCATGTCAAATGGGGATAAAGGATGCAGGATCCTTATCCTTATGTGAGAAAGTAAGGAAATGAAATAGTTTAAGATTAGAATGTTACCAAAATGAGGATCATTTGTGCTTTAAGGATCCTTTAAGGATATTTATCACGTGAGGATCATGGATCCTTATCACATGAAGTATTTTTTCAAATGGACAGCATTCCAGGCTCTAGGTAGCAATTCACCTTCCATTGTTAGCAATCTATATGCCCCCTTTCCTGCCTCAGCTTCAATCAAGTAAGGTCCTTCCCATTTTGGTGCCAACTTTCCATCAGCAGATTTGGTGGTATTCTGAAATGCTTTCCTTAGTACCATATCACCAACTTGGAATTTCCTGATCCTGACATTTTTGTTGTAGGCTCCAGCCATTCTTTGCTGATAAATGGCCATCCTTATCCTTGCCAAATCTCTGATTTCTTCTATAGTATCCAGGTCTTGAACCAAGTTCTCATCATTTTCCTTAGGATCACGAATACTTGTTCTAGCAGTTGGAACCATCATTTCTGTAGGGATCACTGATTCTGCCCCAAATACCAAAGAGAATGGAGTTTGGCCTGTAGCATTCTTAGGAGTTGTCCTATCAGCCCAAAGCACATAAGGTAGTTCTTCTGCCCATTTCCCTTTCTTGGATCCGAGCTTCTTCTTCAAATTGTTGATGATGATCTTATTGGAGGATTCTGCCTGACCATTAGCTTGTGGGTGGACTGGTGTTGATGTTATCATCTTAATCCCCCAGCTGTCACAAAAGTTAGTAGTTCTACCCCCAATGAATTGGGAACCATTATCACATATAATTTCAGAAGGAATACCAAATCTAGTTGTAATATTTCTTTTAATGAAGGATATAACTTCCTTTTCTCTGACTTGGGCAAAAGCTTCAGCCTCTATCCACTTGGAGAAGTAATCAGTCATAGCAAGCATGAACACTTTTCCACCAGGTGCCTTAGGGAGCTTACCAACTATATCCATGCCCCATCTCATGAATGGCCAAGTGGAGGATATAGGATGCAATAATTCAGCTGGTTGATGAAGGATATTGCTGTGTCTCTGACAAGGATCACACTTCTTAACATACTCCACAACATCTCTCTTCATAGTTGGCCAATAGTATCCTGTCCTCAGGATCCTTGAGAATAATGCCCTGCCCCCAGTGTGGTTTCCACAATCTCCTTCATGGAAATCCTTTAGGACTTCTTGGATTTCAGGATCCTCAATGCATCTTAAATATGGTCCTGCAAGAGATCGTTTGTACAACATATTATTCAATATTGTAAATTGAGATACCTTGATTTTGAAAGCCCTAGGGTTTTCTCCTGTAGGAATCTCTCCATGTTGTATATATCTCATGATTGGAAGGATCCATGATCCTAAATGAGATTGATTATCATCACTAGGGATGATTGCAGAATCCTCTCCTATCTCCATAGCCACATGATCCTCGATAGCCGGGGTCAGGATATGGATAATAGGGATCTTGATATCCTCCGGGATCTTCAAGGATGTTCCTAAATTGTCTTCGTGCTTCCATGCAAAGGTAGTCTTTCTCCTTTTGAGGAAGGATATGAGGTCTTCCTTTATTTCACCAAGAATCCCTGATCCTATATAAACTTTAGATTCAGGATCATCAGGATCCATAAGGATTTCTACTACATCCTGTTCTCTTGCCTCCAAGACATCCCTTGGAGGACGCTTTAATTGCTATTGCTCCCTTGACTTTGATGTTGGTTTCATTGATGAGGTGTAGCAGTTCTTAGCCTCTTGCTGATCACTATCAATCTTCACTATTCCCCAAGGACTAGGAAGCTTCACACATTGATGATAAGTGGATGGGACTGCCTTCATATCATGTATCCAAGGCCTGCCAAGGATAACATTACAACAAGATAAACAGTCAATAACACAAAACTTTTGGTAAGAATGTAGGCCTTTGATATAGATTGGGAGTTTAATGTCCCCCAGAGTATTCTTAGTCTCGCCACTGAATCCCACGAGCACAGAGGATCTTGGTATGATATCGGATTCAGGAATATTCATCTTCTTGAGGACATCAAGCTGGATAATGTTCACAGAGCTTCCTCCGTCTATAAGGATCCTGCGAACAAAATGGTTAGAAATAAAAAGAGTGATAACCAAACCATCTTGATGAGGATCCTGAATGTCAACGCGATCATCCTCATCAAAAGTTATAACTTTTCCTTCGGAGACACTGGTTGTTCGAATGGGTCTATCTCCATTATCCATCTTGGTTTCCTTCGCATGTCTCTTAGCTGCAGAGAAGGATGTTCCACAAATGTCTGATCCTCCAGAAATAAAGTTTATAACTTGTGCATCTGCTAGAGGGGCTGGAGCTTTCTCTGGGATCCTATCAGGATCCTGAATCCTTGACTTCTTTCTCCCCAATAATTCTTTCAAGTGCCCCTTGCTCAACAAGTATCCAATTTCTTTTCTCAGTGCGATGCATTCTTCTGTGAGATTCCCAAAATCTTCATGATATGCGCACCACTTTAATTTATCTTTAGTTGCAGCTGGTCTGTCATTTTTCCCGGGCCATCTAGCTTTATCACCTAAATTCTGCATCGCAAGGATTAGTTCATTGTTATCAACAGAAAAAAAATATTCAGAAATTGGAGGATAATCCTCATCATCCTCTTCTTGTTCAACAGCATGCACATTCTGGTTATCAGATTTGTTATAGGATCTGAACTTGTTGTTCTTGAATGAGGATCCTTGCTTCTCTTGCTTTGAGGATCCTGCTAACCTCTCCTGGATCCTTTTGTCATCCTCTAGCCGGATGAACCTAAGGGCCCGGGTTCTTACCTCATCTAGATTCCTGCATGGTGTCATAACAAGATCATCATAGAATAATGAATCCCTAAGCAATCCCATTTTAAAGGCTTCAACAGCAGTAGCTATATCCAGGGTAGGGATATCTAAGGATTCTTTACTAAATTTAGTGATATAATCCCATAATGATTCATTATGACCTTGGGTTATCCTATACAGATCACTAGTTAAACGCTCAAAGTTTCTACTACAAGAAAACTGGTTATTAAATAGGTTAACTAGATTAGCAAATGAGGTAATAGAGTAAGGGGGGAGACTTAGCAGCCATTTAAGAGCCGATCTAGTAAGAGTGGATCCAAATCCCTTGCACAGACACGCTTCCTTTAACCTTTCTGGGATGGGATTAATCTCCATCCTTTCCCTGTACTGTGCTACGTGTTCTTTAGGATCTGTTGAACCATCATACAACTTCATGGTAGGCACATGGAACCTCTTGGGTATCTCAGGATCACAGATTGGTGGTGCAAAACGAGATATCTTATGGCTCCCATCTGCAATATCCGGGATAGGCTTGACCACTCCTGGGACACTTGATATCATATCCTTTAACTTTTGCAATTCCCTGGCCATGGCATGATTGATACCTATATCCTTCATAAGGCCATGGTTAGTGGTATAAGAATTACTGAAAGTGTTACCACCCATTGGATTCAAATTAGGAAGAGCAGATGTGAATCCATATTGTTGGGGCTCTGGAATGACCGATAGACCAGTAGAAGCAATGGTCTGCATTGGAATAAAATCTCCCTGATGGATATCGGAACTCCCTGATTGCAAACTCTTTAAGGATCCCGGAGTCAGGAAGGATCCCTGAAACTGAGAGGATCCTTGGACCTAGGATGATCCTGGGACGTAGTAAGATCCTTGAACCTGGGAGGATCCTGGAACATAGGAGGATCCTTGAACCTGGGAGGATACTTGAAACTGAGGGGATCCTTGAACCTGGGAGGATCCTGGAACATAGGAGGATCCTTGAACCTGGGAGGATCCTGGAACATAGGAGGATCCTTGAACCTGGGAAGATCCTTGGAATGGCCAGAACCCTTGAATCTGCTGCGCTCCCGAGTATCCTCCTGAGCTTGCGAAGGATCCTATATGCTGAGGATGGGATCCTGCTGGTTGGAAGTGTAACCCTGAAGCCTGAGTCATTGCTGATGATCCGTAATGCACTCCTTTTGGTCCTCTCACATATTGAACGTCTGGAACCACTGAAGGCTAAGAAGTTATAACCGGAGTATCGAAATTCAAAGATCTGGGCATCAGTGGGGAATGATCCTCTGCCGATCTCTTCTGTTTCTTGATGTCTCCAATTTCTCTAAGAATCCTTTCATTGGTCTTGTCCTGCTGCTGTATATGCTCCTTCATCTGCAAAATCAGAGTAAACAAGTCACTAGTAGTAGGAGTATAAGAAGCAGAAGAAGTTGGAGGTTTTGAGAAAATGGGAGTTGGTTTCTTCTCGGCATTTTTCTGAGGTCCAGAAGGTGGTGGAGGCAAAAGTGGAATGCCCTGGGACGAATTGACTGCAAACATCGCACTGGAAGTGTTCTTTGATGATGAAGCCATCTGCTTGGATGTAACGAACCGAAATGATCACAAAAATGAGAATTTCTTAGGAACGAAGCACCAATTGCCCCACGGTGGGCGCCAAACTGTTTTGGTCAAAAATCAGACGAGGATAATGCAACCAAACTCTCTGTTACGGGGTATGATGCTTGAATTGGTAAACAACAATAAGGATCACTATGAAATGAATTGCACAAGGGACACAAAGATTTATACGAGGAAAAAGCCCTTGATCAATGTATGATCTCCGGCATAAAAAAACCTCGGGTGATGGAAACTACCGATCACCAACTCGAATTAAACAATAATCTTTTTACAACTTCGGATGATAGCAAGCTAAGTACAAGGATCACTATAGTGTATCGTGTAGAAATGTATGAAAAAATGCTAAGTGTTTTGCCGAGAGCTGGTGAGTGCAGTTGTACGAGTGTGTGTAGCCAAAAAATAGCCAAGTGTTGTCTAATTAGCTCGCTACCCATTTTAAATTTAGTAAAATATCTAAATAACTAACTATCCGCAATTCATGCCTTCTCCCCACGATCTCCATAACGTTCACCATGGTCAAGCACGTGCGGAATAAGCGTGGAATATTCTCTAGGAACGTTACCAAGACTAAGTTCAAACCAGTATTCCTGCAAAACAATATCGAATTCAAAGCAGACAATCATTAGTATAAGGATCCTTAGGATGATCCATGATCCTGATCCTGAAGCACTTCTGAGGATCACTAACTGACACAGAAGTAAGGATCACCAAGCAGGATAATAATTGAGGATCACAGGTCATTAAGAAATCCTCCCCTAACAGCAGCCATTTAAGAGCAGATCCTGTAAGTGTGGATCCAAATCCCTTGCATAGACATGCTTCCTTCAACCTTTCAGGAATTGGATTGATCTCCATCCTCTCCCTGTATTGAGCTACATGCTCTTCTGGATTCGTTGAACCATCATATAACTTCATAGATGGTATCTGGAACCTTTTAGGTATCTCGGCATCACATAAAGGTGGTGCAAAATGAGATATCCTATGGCTACCATCTGCAATTTTAGGAATGGGTTTAACCACTCCCGGTACACTGGATATCATATCCTTAAGCTTTTGTAGCTCTCTAGCCATAGCCTGATTGATACCTGTATCCTGCATAAAGCCATGGTTAGTGTTATATGAATTATTAAAAATGTTACCTCCCACAGGATTCGTGTTTGGAATAGCGGATGCAAATCCAAATTGACGAGACTCTGGCATGATAGAAGGACCAGAGGGAGCAATGGTCTGCATTGGTATGAAGTCTCCTTGATGAACGTCGGAGCTCTGAGGCTGCATACTACTCAAGAATCCTTGATCCTGAAGGACATTGGATCCTTGAGGTTGAGATGATCCTTGAACCTGAAAGGATCCTAGAACCAGAGAGGATCCTGGGACAAGGGAGGATCCTTGGACCGGGAAGGATCCTTGGACCTGGGAGGATCCTTGGACCTGGGAGGATCCTTGGACCTGGGAGGATCCTTGGACCTGGGAGGATCCTTGGACATGGGAGGATCCTTGAACTGCATGCATTCCCAAATATCCTCCTGACGTGAAGTATCCCTGATGCTGAGAAGAGGATCCTGACGGTTGAGAAGAGAATCCTTGAGGCTAGAAGTGAGAGCCAAATGCCTGACTCATAGTTGCTGTTCCATAACGCCTTCCTGGTAGTTCACCCAAGTATTGCACATCCGGAACTGCTAAGTATTGGGAAGTTATGACTGGAGTGTCAAAATTTAGCGATCTTGGCACCATAGGAGAGTGATCCTCCACTGATTTCTTCTGTTTCTTGATCTCATCGATCTCCCGGAGGATCCTTTCGTTGGTTTTGTCCTGCTCTTGTGCATGGTTCCTCATCTGCAAAATCAGAGTGTAAAGATCATTAGTAGTAGGATTAGTTGAAACAGAAGAAGTTGGTGGTTTTTGGAAAATGGGGGTTGGTTTCTTCGCAGCATTCTCAGCATTCTTCTGGGATCCAGAAGGTGGTGGAGGCAAAGGAGGAACGCCTTGTGAAGAACTAAATGACGGCATCAAGTTTGAAGTGTTCTTTGCTGAAGAAGCCATCTGCCTGGTTGTTATGAACCGAAATGAGCACGAAAATACGAATCTTCTTAGGAATGAAGCACCAATTGCCCCACGGTGGGCGCCAAACTGTTTTGGTCAAAAATCAAGCAATGATAATGCAACCAAACTTTCTGTTGTGAGGTATGATGCTTGAATTGATGAACAACAATAAGGATCACTATGAAATGTAATGAATAAGTGACACGAAGATTTATACGAGGAAAAAGCCCTTGATCAATGAATGATCTCCGGCATAAAAAACCTCGGGTGATGGAAAATACCGATCACCAACTCAAATTAAACAAGAAATGTAATACAACTTCGGATGATAGCGAGCTAAGTACAAGGATTACTATAGTGTATTGTACACAAAAGTGTGTAATCACCAAGTGAGTTAACGAGAGCTGGTGAGAGCAGTTGTACGAGTGTGTGTGTAGCCAAAAATAGCCAAATGTTTTCTAATTAGCTCGCTACCCCTTTAAAAATGGAAAATTTCTACTCTAACTAACATTCCGCAAATGGTGCAAGTCCTCCACGACTCCATAACGTCCACTTTTGGCCAAGCACGTGCGGAAATAAACAAAGAATATGCTCCAGGAATATCGCCAAGACCAAGTCCAAGTTGATACTCCTGCAAAACAATTTCAAATTCAAGATAGACAATCGTTAGTACAAGGATCCTTATGATGATCCATGATCCTGATCCTGCAACACTTCTGAGGATCACTACTTCAGACAGAATTGAGGATCACTAAACCCAACAGTAAATGAGGATCACTGATCATTTACAAATCCACCCCTAACAGATGACATGGTGGTTAAGTCCAAGAAAGTTGAGGATCACCT
This sequence comes from Helianthus tuberosus, assembly GCA_030545235.1. Taxonomy (NCBI): domain Eukaryota; kingdom Viridiplantae; phylum Streptophyta; class Magnoliopsida; order Asterales; family Asteraceae; genus Helianthus; species Helianthus tuberosus. Next base: position 39,478,275 of record CM060442.1, read on the forward strand.
TGGAGATTTGGAGGAAGCATTCAATATCCTTGACAAATTCAATATGAAATTGAATCCTTCCAAGTGCCACTTTGGTGTAAAAGCTTGCAAGTTTCTAGGGTATATGGTGACAACAAGAGGCATAGAGGCAAGTCCAGAGTAAATCAAGGCAATTGTGAACATCAAGTCTCCTGCCAATGCTAAGGATGTGCAAAGATTAACAGGGAGGATCGCAGCCTTGAACAGGTTCATCTCAAAATCATCAGAGAAATGCAAAGAATTCTATGACATTTTGAGAAAGATCAAGAAATTTGAGTGGACAGAAAAGCATGAAAATGCTCTCAAGGCCCTTAAGGATTACCTATCCTCAGCTCCAGCCTTAATGAAACCAGAAAAAGGGGATATATTATCCTTATATTTGGCAATATCTTCTAAGGCAGTAAGTGCAGTCCTTGTTAAGGATCACGAAGGTACACAACATCATGTATATTATGTAAGTAAGAGTTTGCTTGATGCTGAATCTAGGTATTCTCATCTAGAAAAACTTATCCTTGCTTTAATTATGGCATCTACTAAACTACGCCATTATGTTGAGACTCATGCTATTATTGTTAAACCTAACTTTCCAATTAAGAATGTTCTCAGGAAACCTGAAATGTCAGGAAGGATGGCTAAATGGGCAGTAAAGCTTGGTGCCTATGATATAAGATATGAGCCAAGAACTGCCATTAAATCCCAAGCCTTGGCTGACTTTGTAGCAGATTTCAGTAGTGATCTACAAAGGGAAGCTGAATTAGAAGTTCAACAGCTGGAAGAGACTAAGGATCCTTGGATACTCCTCACAGATGGAGCCTCTAATGTCAAAGTAATTGGACTAGGCATACTACTAAAATCGCCACAGGGGGGCATAATACCCCACTCCATTGCTTGTGAGTTTCAAACGACTAATAATGAGGCTGAATATGAAGCCTTAATAGCTGGTTTGCAAATTGCCAAGCATATGAGGATCAGGTATCTTGAGGTACATGTAGATTCATTATTAATTACTAACCATATTAATGGTTCTTATGCTGTTAAAGGTGAAAGGCTAATCAAATTTCTAGAGATAGTCAAGAAATTGGCAGACTCTTTTGCTTCTTTTTGTTTGAAACAGGTACCTAGGGAAGAGAATGCAGAAGCTGATGCTTTGGCCAACCTTGGATCATCATTGACGATTCCAGAGGATATCAAAATTCCCATCATCCACATCTTGGCTCCTGCTATTGAGGATCACATAACTATGGAGATAGTAGAGGATTTTGCAATCATACCTAGTGATGGTGCACAATTACACTCAGGATCAGGGATCCTTCCAATCATGAGATACATACAACATGGAGAGATCCCTACATGAGAATATCCTAGAGCTTTCAAAGTCAAGGTATCTCAATTTACAATATTAAATAATATGTTATATAAACGATCTCTTGCAGGTCCATATCTAAGATGCCTAGAGGATCCTGAAATCCAAGAAGTCCTAAAGGATTTTCATGAAGGAGATTGTGGAAACCACACTGGGGGCAGAGCATTGTTCTCAAGGATCCGTAGAACAGGATACTACTGGCCTACTATGAAGAAGGATGCTGTGGATTATGCCAAAATATGTGATGCTTGTCAAAGATATAGTAATATCCTTCATCAACCAGCAGAGCTCCTGCATCCCATATCCTCTTCTTGGCCATTCATGAGATGGGGAATGGATATAGTTGGCAAACTTCCCAAGGCACCAGGAGGAAAAGTGTTTATGCTTGCTATAACTGATTACTTTTCCAAGTGGATAGAGGCCGAAGCCTTTGCTCAAGTCAGAGAAAAAGAAGTGATATCCTTTATTAAAAGAAACATTATTACTAGATTTGGTATTCCTTCTGAAATTGTTTGTGATAATGGATCCCAATTTATTGGGAGTAGAACTACTAACTTTTGTGACAGTTGGGGGATTAAGATGATAACATCAACACCAGTCCATCCACAAGCTAATGGTCAAGCAGAATCATCCAAAAAGATCATCATCAACAACTTGAAGAAAAAGCTTGGAACCAAGAAAAGGAAATGGGAAGAAGAATTACCTTATGTGTTATGGGCTGATAGGACAACTCCTAAGAATGCCACTAGTCAGACTCCATTCTCCTTAGTGTTTGGAGCTGAATTAGTGATCCCTACAGAAATGGTGGTTCCTACTGCTAGAACAAGCATTCGTGATCCTGAAGGAAATGCTGAAAACTTGGTTCAAGATTTGGATACCATAGAAGAACTCAGGGATTTGGCAAGGATAAGATTGGCTAGCTACCAACAAAGGATGGCTGGAGCCTATAACAAGAACGTCAGGATCAGAAAGTTTCATGTTGGTGATATGGTATTGAGGAAATCATTCCAAAATACCACAAATCCTGCTGATGGCAAGTTAGCACCAAAGTGGGAAGGCCCCTATCTTATTGAAGTTGAGGCAGGAAAGGGGGCATATTGATTATTAACAATGGAAGGTGATCTGCTACCAAGAGCTTGGAATGCTGTCCATTTGAAAAGATACTTCATGTAAGAAGGATCCAGGATCCTTAATAACCCTCATATCCGGTATACATTAAGGATTCTCAGAGGATATATGATCCTCATTCTGGTAATGATTTGATTCTAATTTACCTTATCCTTTAATTTATTTAATTACAAGGAGAAGGATCCAGGATCCTTTATCCTTTTTCATTAAAGTTATGAGTTTTGCAGAAGTTCATACATCCTTCACTAAGGATCAAGTATCCACAGAAGTTTCCAAAGTTTTTTGGGTTTATCCCCAGTTTTTGGGCTTGTCCCCAGTTTAAGGTATCTACTACCTTCGCAAGTAGCGCACGATTATCCTGGTTCAGTTAAAGGCAATGGGACCAGTACCCGCTTTAGGGGCTGATAATTTCATTGTAATGGCTGTATTCAGGATCCTAAGTATAATGGTAGACGTACCATACATCCGTTCCTAAGGTTTCTAACGTTTTGACGTTAGCTAAGGTTTTGGCATATTCATGTCACTAAGTTGGGATAGTCGCCAGTTTGGGCCATACTCCAATTTACACAAGATCCTTTTGGCTTGTCCCCAGTTTATTGGGCTTGTCCCCAGTTTTTGGGCTTGTCCCCAGTTTATTGGGTTTGTCCCTAGACATTAATTCTTTCATTTACAAATTGGCTTAGTCCCAAGTTATCTCATATTTCAGGTTTCTAAAGCTAAACAGTTAAGGATCCTGGATCCTAATTTCTTACAAGGTTTGTTTTTTGGTTATCATCATCATAAACATCAAGGATTTAGGATCCTAACTTGGATTCTCTGGTATGATCCTTATTTACCTTAAATTTATTCTTGATTTATCTATGTTACCCTTATACTTTGACAACAGGATATATGATCCTAAATTTTTTTCACTTTTTGAACTTTTCGATCATAGGATATTTGATCCTTGATCATATCCTAAACTTTTTGGCTTAATCTAATTTCTATGCTTTCATTATCAACTTGTAAATTCAAAGCAATATGCAATAATAACTGAAGGGTAAATAAACACAGAATGAACAACACGAGATAGCCAAAAGATTATAGTTTTATTTATTTATCAAAAGTTAAACCCTTCAAAGGTTGTCAAAATTGCCTACCCCAAGCATCTACCAGCAAAACGTGGCCCGTCCGCTGGGGTAGGCAAAGGGTGTCCATATTAACAAGGTCAAAGTGCAGGAAATAAAGGTGGCAGGATAACAGTGGTTTCATCCCCCAAACCGAGGATCCATCCACCACCCAGTATCCTACCTATTGTCCCATGGATCCATGATCCTTAAACCTAAAAACTATTGTTTAGAGTTATTACAGACCAGCATTGTTTCAAAACATCATCAAACAAAAAAAAAAACTACCAAACCATGAAAACATGGGCTCCGGCCACGTCTAGAAATTTCCATCATCGACCATTGTTGCAGCTTACACCTTCGCTGCATCACCACCACCCGCTGCTTCCTCAGCCAGATCCTTCAGCCCACTACTACCAGCCTCCAATGTCAAGACCTCCTCAGCCTCCTCCTCATCGTCCAGCTCCGCCAGCTTCAATTTCCAAGCCTCCTTATCCCAGGCAGACCAGTCGAATGAAGGATCCTCAGCCTCCTTGGCCATTTGAAGCTTAATCTTGAGCATGGCAATTGTAGCAGAAAGCTTTGCCCCTTCCATCACCTCTTCCTTCTCCTACTGAGTTGTGATCTGGGCCAGGACCAACTCTTTCTTCGCCAAGTTAAGATCCTTCTCAAGGGAGGAGATCTTTTTGTCCTTAGCTAAGAACATTTGCTGGAAGTCAAGGTTTTTCTGTTCAGCCTCAGCCAGATTGCTGTCTAGGAGCATATGGATCTCAGCAAATTTTTGCAAAAAACAAGCACATGGTCAGGATCCGTTATCCTCAAAAAAGAAGATCAGACTTAAGGATCCAGGATCCTTACCTCGGAGACGTACTCCTCGAATTGGTGTTGGATGAGAGGAAGGCCTTCAAGGGACTCGGAAGCTTTTCTTTTCTTTCTGCCCTTGCCCTTTGTGCTGGCACCCTTAGGATTTGGGATGCTGGGACTGATGGTAAGCTGTTTCTTGATGGACTTGGAGGAAGCAAAGGCATCAAGGTCACTGACACTGAACCTGGAAGCTGATTTGGAAGATTTTTCAGTGCCTACAAATGCCAAAAAATAGATAAGTGTTCATATTTTTCATTCATTTTAACAATTATTCATTTATACATATGTATGGATACTTACTTGACATGGTGAAGGAACCGGAGGATGCTTCTTCTGAATCCTTTGTTTTAGCTTGGAATGTCCTCACAGCAGGGTCAAGCCTCCAGAAGGCAGCAAGTCTTTCTTTTGTTGCAGGGGAGTTTTGAAGATGAGAAACCGAGATAGCTGCACAATAGAAAAGGGAAAAAGAATCAGTTATCCTTAATAGAAACAGAGTCCTCCTATGATCCTTGTCTAAGGATCCTATATCCTACCATGGGTGGTCCATTTTTTGGGGGAGATCCTTCCCGTCTGGGATTGAGTCCTTCCTTACAAAAAAAAAACGGTTTTTCCAATGGGTATCATTTTTTGTGGTCTTAAGGATTGGATGGGGCTGACCAGGTTTGTGCTTGAATAAGAAACGGTGTGAACCATGGCTAACAAGATTGTATAACTCAGCCAACTCTGACATTCCTATTTCTATACCCTCATGCTCAATGATGTTTTCTAGGGTAAACATAACTCTCCACATCATCAGCATGGCCTGTATATAGCACATGCCGGTGAGTGCAAAGAATGATTGGGTAAAAGCAGGGAAAGGGTAAGAAAACCCTATCAAGAAAGGAGTGGCCGGAAAAGAAACCCAGGTGTCGGAAACACTGTCACTCTTCAGAGAAGAGTCAAAAGGTTTGAAGACAGCCTCCGCCGGGAAACAATGGCCGATTCGATCGATTTCGAGATCGGTAAAACGGCAGAGTTCTACCGAAGAGTTTTTGATGATGCCTTGACTCCTCAAGGGGCTATCCTTCTTGGTATCCTTGGCTGGTGAGGATCGGAGAATCATCTTCGTCATGGATGCTCGGAGAAAGAAGGATCGGAGTAGAAAGTGAGCCTAGCTCGGCTCGGTTAGAAAGTGAGCCTAGCTCGGCTCGGCTCGTAACGAATCAAATTGGCTCGGTTTGGCTCGCTTGGTAGCTCGGCTCATCTTAGCTCGACTTATTTTACTTAAAACCCGAGTTCATTCAATTTTTTTTTTAAACCGAGTTCGTTCAAAAAAAATTTAATAAATAATTTTTATTAAAATAAATATTTTTAAAATAATAATAATAATTACTATTATAATAATAATAATAATAATAATAATAATAATAATTGTTTTGGTCAAAAATCAGACGAGGATAATGCAACCAAACTCTCTGTTACGGGGTATGATGCTTGAATTGGTAAACAACAATGAGGATCACTATGAAATGAATTGCACAAGGGACACAAAGATTTATACGAGGAAAAAGCCCTTGATGGAAACTACCGATCACCAACACGAATTAAACAATAATCTTTTTACAACTTCGGATGATAGCGAGCTAAGTACAAGAATCACTATAGTGTATCGTGTAGAAATGTATGAAAAAATGCTAAGTGTTTTGCCGAGAGCTGGTGAGTGCAGTTGTACGAGTGTGTGTAGCCAAAAAATAGCCAAGTGTTGTCTAATTAGCTCGCTACCCCTTTTAAATTTAGTAAAATATCTAAATAACTAACTATCCGCAATTCATGCCTTCTCCCCACGATCTCCATAACGTTCACCATGGTCAAGCACGTGCGGAATAAGCGTGGAATATTCTCCAGGAACGTTACCAAGACTAAGTCCAAACCAGTATTCCTGCAAAACAATATCGAATTCAAAGCAGACAATCATTAGTATAAGGATCCTTAGGATGATCCATGATCCTGATCCTGAAGCACTTCTGAGGATCACTAACTGACACAGAAGTAAGGATCACCAAGAAGGATAATAATTGAGGATCTCAGGTCATTAAGAAATCCTCCCCTAACAATTGCCCCCAAAATATAAGGAGTAATATTGTAAATAAACGAGTTGTATTTTGTTGATCTTATCCGCAACAAACTAACGGATAACTAGCCGTTGAAGACGGACTAGCCGTTGCAAACCTGACGTCACTGAAGTGACAATCCTGCAAATCATCATTATAAATAGGAGTTAGAGATAGGATCAATTTGCATTTAAATTCAAGAGAAACTCCCTTTAAATTCTCAGCCGAAGATCAATCAGGTATCTCTTTTCCTATTTCTCCTTCTCTTACTCTGTTTTTCTTTCTTTACCAACATCACGTTATGAACGATGCTCCGGTCCTCCCCCGCCAAGGATCACCAGAAGGATAACCCCTTGAAGAGTCAAGGGATCATCAAAGACTCAGCGAATGAGAGGTGTTGCTTTTCTGATCCGCAAATAGATAAGATCCGGCACTGCTTTCCGGCGAACACCTTTTTCAAACCCTTCGATCCCACTGTTCTGAGCGACTACATTTCTGAGACATGGGTTGCCTTTCCTGTTACCCCATTCACCATAGGATACACCTATCCTTTTCCAGCTTTTACCCAATCCTTTTTCTCCCTTACCGGCATCTCCTACATCCAAGCTATGCCGATGATATGGAGGGTCTTATATACCTTTGAAAGGATCATAGAGCAGGAAGGGATTGATTTAGGAATGTCAGAACTGGCAGAGATGTATGATCTCACGACGTTTGGATCCCACCGATATCTGTTTAAACGAAAACCCGGTGAAGAACATCCCATTTTTAAAGCCACCAAGAACGATACAAACTGGAAACGACGTTTTTTCTTTGTCAGAAGGGATACCATTCCAAACGGAAAGGATCTACCAAGGAAGTGGTCCACCCATGGTAGGACAGAGGATCCTGAGAAGGATCACCAGGTAATCTTGTTCTTGTGATAGGATCATTAACCCCCTTTTGTTTTATGTTATGCAGCTGTCACTGTTTCACACCTCATACCGTCTCCTGATACTAAGGAAAGGCTTGCTGTTTTTAGAAGACTCGGTCTTGAAACAAGTTCATTCAAGACAATCACCCAGGATTCTCAAGAGGTATCCTCAGGCTCAGTCACCATGTCAAGTAAGTATCCTGCTTTTTATATAGTTAAAGATTGAAATAAATAGTTAAATAGAAATAGGATAAGGATACTTATCTTGCTTTGAATGTGTAGGTGCCGGAAAAGCTTCCAAGCCTGCCTCCCAGTTCAACATGGCCGACCTTGACACTGTTCGATCCAGAAAGAAGAAGGCCATTGCCAGCCCTAGTGTCTCCATCCCCAAGGCACCCATTAAAGGAAGGGGTGGCAAGAAGATGAAAAACTCTGAGATAGAGGACCTACAAGGCCTGCCACTGATCCGCCACCAATTCCTTGAATACTTCAATGACGTAAGGATCACCAATTCTGCCTAGATATCCTACTTATTTGAGGACCATCTGATCTTGAACTGCTTTGTCTCTTTTGCAGAAATTTGCTGAGATTGAAGACTACGTGGGGAGCATTGAGGAGCTGGATAAGAAGATTGCTGACCTCCAACAAGTTGCAGTGCTCAAAGATCTTAAGATTGCTGATCTCGAAAAAGCCCTTCAAGACGCCAAGACTAAGACAGCTAAAATCTTGATCGACATCGACTACGAGAAGCATGATCTCATAGAAGGTGCAAAGGTCTCCGCTGCCATCACAATGTACAAGACAAAACTGAAGATGGCCCAGGAGGCTCAAGATCCCGACTTCGACAGAAGCAGCTGGGATGTTGAGGGCTGGAAAGCGAGGTTAGCTGATCTGGAAGATGATGAGGAGGTTGAGGAGGTTTTGGCGATCGAGGCTGGAGGTAGTGGGAAGGATTAGGTGAAGGATACCGAAGCTGGAGGGGATGAAGATACAGCGAAGGTATAGGTTGCACGATTGGGCAATGATGGACATTTCTAGACGTAGCCGGAGCCTAATTTTTTAAATTCGGTAGTAGTTTATTTTGTGGTTGTGTTGTTTTAAAACAATGATGGTCTGTATTTGAACAATAGTTTTAGGATTAAGGATCTAGGATTCTTTGGATAATAGGTAGGATTACAAATGGTGGAGGGATCCTCTGTTTGGGGGATGAAGCCATTGTGATCCTGCCGCCTTTTGATTTCCTGCACTTGCTATAACCGCATTAACAATGGACACTCGTTGCCAACCCATGTGGACGGGCCACGTTTTGCTGGTAGAAACGTGGGTTGGCAATTTTTACAACCTTCGACGGTTAAACCTTTGTTAATAAAATAACTTTAATCTTTTCTGGCTTATCTTGTGTTATTATCCTTGTTTGTCCTTTTAATTTTCAATTGTTTTGATGTACACTTGTCTGAATAAGAAAAGTTGAACAAATTAGATAAAAAGTTTAGGATATGATCTAGGATCAAATATCCTATAGTTGAAAAATTCCAAAAATAGTATATCTTAAGGATCATGAGTTCGGTTGTCAAAGTATTAGGGTTATTCAAATAATCAATGAATAAAATCAAAACAGTTAAGGATCATACCTGAGGATCCAAGTTAGGATCCTAACCCTTAATACTATAACCAGGATAACAATAGGACAAACCTTAGTAAGAGGTAAGGATCAAGGATCCTTGGTTGTTTAACTTCGAAGACCTGAAATAGAACATAACTTGGGAAAAACCCATTATAAGATAAAAGTTAGCAACTGGGGACAAGCCCAAAGGATAACTGGGGACAAGCCCAAGGATAAGTAGGGACAAGCCCAAGGATCGTGTGTGAACTGGAGTATGGCCCTAACTGGCGACTATCCAAACTTAGTGGCATGAAAATGCCAAAACCTTAGCTAACGTGAAAACGTTAGAAACCTTAAGAACGGATGTATGGTACGTCTATCATTATACGTAGGATCCTAGGTATTGCCAGTACAATGGAATTATCAGCCCCTAAAACGAGTACTGGTCCCACTACCATGAACTATACCAGGATCATCGTGCTCTACTGGCGGAACTGGGGTCAAGCCCAAATAACTGGTGTCAAACCCAAGTAACTGGTTGCTTTTGTGGATAATCATCCTTTTGCTAAGAGTACCTAAACCTTCAAAACTCAAAATCATGTGAAATGGGGATAAAGGATGCAGGATCCTTATCCTTATGTGAGAAAGTAAGGAAATGAAATAGTTTAAGATTAGAATGTTACCAAAATGAGGATCATCTGTGCTTTATGGATCCTTTAAGGATATTTATCACGTGAGGATCATGGATCCTTATCACATGAAGTATTTCTTCAAATGGACAGCATTCCAGGCTCTAGGTAGCAATTCACCTTCCATTGTTAGCAATCGATATGCCCCCTTTCCTGCCTCAGCTTCAATCAAGTAAGGTCCTTCCCATTTTGGTGCCAACTTTCCATCAGCAGGATTGGTGGTATTCTGAAATGCTTTCCTTAGTACCATATCACCAACTTGGAATTTCCTGATCCTGACATTTTTGTTGTAGGCTCCAGCCATTCTTTGCTGATAAATGGCCATCCTTATACTTGCCAAATCTCTGATTTCTTCTATAGTATCCAGGTCTTGAACCAAGTTCTCATCATTTTCCTCAGGATCACGAATACTTGTTCTAGCAGTTGGAATCATCATTTCTGTAGGGATCACTGATTCTGCCCCAAATACCAAAGAGAATGGAGTTTGGCCTGTAGCATTCTTAGGAGTTGTCCTATCAGCCCAAAGCACATAAGGTAGTTCTTCTGCCCATTTCCCTTTCTTGGATCCGAGCTTCTTCTTCAAATTGTTGATGATGATCTTATTGGAGGATTCTGCCTGACCATTAGCTTGTGGGTGGACTGGTGTTGATGTTATCATCTTAATCCCCCAGCTGTCACAAAAGTTAGTAGTTCTGCCCCCAATGAATTGGGAACCATTATCACAAATAATTTCAGAAGGAATACCAAATCTAGTTATAATATTTCTTTTAATGAAGGATATAACTTCCTTTTCTCTGACTTGGGCAAAAGCTTCAGCCTCTATCCACTTGGAGAAGTAATCAGTCATAGCAAGCATGAACATTTTTCCACCAGGTGCCTTAGGGAGCTTACCAACTATATCCATGCCCCATCTCATAAATGGCCAAGTGGAGGATATAGGATGCAATAATTCAGCTGGTTGATGAAGGATATTGCTGTGTCTCTGACAAGTATCACACTTCTTAGCATACTCCACAGCATCTCTCTTCATAGTTGGCCAATAGTATCCTGTCCTCAGGATCCTTGAGAATAATGCCCTGCCCCAAGTGTGGTTTCCACAGTCTCCTTCATGGAAGTCTTTTAAAACTTCTTGGATTTCAGGATCCTCAATGCATCTTAAATATGGTCCTGCAAGAGATCGTTTATACAACATATTATTTAAAATTGTGAATTGAGATACCTTAATTTTGAAAGCCCTAGGGTTTTCTCCTGTAGCAATCTCTCCATGTTGTATGTATCTCATGATTGGAAGAATCCATGATCTTAAATGAGATTGATTATCATCACTAGGGATGATTGCAGAATCCTCTCCTATCTCCATAGCCACATGATCCTCGATAGCCGGGCTCAGGATATGGATAATAGGGATCTTGATATCCTCCGGGATCTTCAAGGATGAACCTAAATTGGCTAATGCATCTGCCTCTGCATTCTCTTCCCTTGGTACCTGTGTCAAACTAAAGGATACAAAAGAGAATGCCAATTCTTTGACTATCTCCAAATATTTGATTAGCTTTTCACCTTTAACAGCATAGGATCCATTAAAGTGATTAGTGATTAACAAAGAATCTACATGTACCTCAAGATACCTAATCCTCAGATGCTTAGCAATTTGCAAGCCAGCAATCAAGGCTTCATATTCAGCCTCATTGTTAGTGGTTTGGAACTCACAAGCTATAGAGTGGGGTATTATGTCCCCCTGTGGCGATTTTAGTAGTATTCCAAGCCCTGTTCCTTTGACATTTGAGGATCCATCAGTGTAGAGTATCCAAGGATCCTTGGTCTCCTCTAGCTGCTGAACTTCTAACTCAGCTTCCTTTTGCAAATCACTATTGAAATCTGCCACAAAGTCGGCTAATGCTTGGGATTTAATGGCTGTCCTGGGCTCATATCTTATATCATATGCACTAAGCTTCACTGCCTACTTAGCCATCCTTCCTGACATTTCAGGTTTCCTGAGGACATTCTTAATTGGAAAATTAGTTTTGATGATAATGGCATGAGTTTCAAAATAATGTCTCAATTTAGTAGATGCCATAATTAATGCAAGGATAAGTTTTTCTAAGTGTGAATACCTGGATTCAGCATCAAGTAAACTCTTACTTACATAATAGACAGGATGTTGTGTACCTTCGTGATCCTTAACAAGGACGGCACTTACTGCTTTTGAGGATACCGCGAGATATAAGGATAACACATCTCCTTTTTCTGGTTTCATCAAGGCCGGGGCCGAGGATAGGTAATCCTTAAGAGCTCTTAAGGCACTTTCATGCTTCTCAGTCCACTCGAATTTCTTGTTCTTCCTTAGGATATCATAGAATTCCTTGCACTTTTCTGAGGATTTGGATATGAATATGTTTAAAGCTGCAATCCTGCCTGTTAACCTCTGAACATCCTTAGCATTGGCAGGGGACTTGATGTTTACTATGGCTTTGATTTGTTCTGGACTGGCTTCGATGCCTCTCTTCGTCACCATATATCCTAAGAATTTACCTGCTTTAACACCAAAGTGACATTTTGAAGGATTAAGTTTCATGTTATATTTGTCAAGGATATTGAATGCTTCCTCCAAGTCTCTTAGGTGATCCTCAGCCTTTTTTGATTTTACCACCATATCATCTATGTAAACCTCCATAGTCTGTCCAATCTGATCCTTGAACATCATATTCACTAGCCTTTGATAAGTTGCACCTGCATTTCTTAGTCCAAATGGCATAGCAATATAACAGTATATACCAGTAGGAGTCATAAAGGCTGTATCCTCTTGATCGGATGGTTCCATTTGAATTTGTTGAAATCCAGATGAAGCATCCATAAAAGTTAACAGTTCATGACCCGCAGTTGCATCCACCATGGAGTCAATGTGGGGTAATGGGAAAGGATCCTTGGGACATGCCTTATTTAAATCGGTGAAATCGACACATACCCTCCACTTTCCGTTTTTCTTTTGAACAACAACCACATTGGCCAACCATCTTGGATACTTGACCTCTCTAATCATACCTGCTCGGAGTAATTTCTCTACCTCCTCCTGGATAATGGCATTTCTTTCTAGTGCAAATTTCCTCCTCTTTTGATGGATTGGTTTGAAGGACCTATCAATGCCAAGTTTGTGAGTGATTATATCTTTAGATATACCTGTCATGTCTTCGTGTCTCCATGCAATGGTAGTCTTTCTCCTTTTGAGGAAGGATATGAGGTCTTCCTTTATTTCACCAAGGATCCCTGATCCTATATAAACTTTAGATTCAGGATCATCAGGATCCATAAGGATTTCTACTACATCCTGTTCTCTTGCCTCCAAGACATCCCTTGGAGGACGCTTTAATTGCTATTGCTCCCTTGACTTTGATGCTGGTTTCATTGATGAGGTGTAGCAGTTCTTAGCCTCTTGCTGATCACTATCAATCTCACTATTCCCCAAGGACTAGGAAGCTTCGCACATTGATGATAAGTGGATGGGACTGCCTTCATGTCATGTATCCAAGGCCTGCCAAGGATAACATTACAACAAGATAAACAGTCAATAACACAAAACTTTTGGTAAGAATGTAGGCCTTCGATATAGATTGGGAGTTTAATGTCCCCCAGAGTATTCTTAGTCTCGCCACTGAATCCCACGAGCACAGAGGATCTTGGTATGATATCGGATTCAGGAATATTCATCTTCTTGAGGACATCAAGCTGGATAATGTTCACAGAGCTTCCTCCGTCTATAAGGATCCTGCGAACAAAATGGTTAGAAATAAAAAGAGTGATAACCAAACCATCATGATGAGGATCCTGAATGTCAACACGATCATTCTCATCAAAAGTTATAACTTTTCCTTCGGAGACACTGGATGTTCGAATGGGTCTATCTCCATTATCCATCTTGGTTTCCTTTGCATGTCTCTTAGCTGCAGAGAAGGATGTTCCACAAATGTCTGATCCTCCAGAAATAAAGTTTATAACTTGTGCATCTGCTGGAGGGGCTGGAGCTTTCTCTGGGATCCTTTCAGGATCCTGAATCCTTGACTTCTTTCACCCCAATAATTCTTTCAAGTGCCCCTTGCTCAACAAGTATCTAATTTCTTTTCTCAGTGCGATGCATTCTTCTATGAGATGCCCAAAATCTTCATGATATGCGCACCACTTTGACTTATCTTTAGTTGCAACTGGTCTGTCATTTTTCCTGGGCCATCTAGCTTTATCACCTAAATTCTACATCGCAAGGATTAGTTCATTGTTATCAACAGAAAAACAATATTCAGAAATTGGAGGATAATCCTCATCATCCTCTTCTTGTTCAACAGCATGCACATTCTGGTTATCAGATTTGTTATAGGATCTGAACTTGTTGTTCTTGAATGAGGATCCTTGCTTCTCTTGCTTTGAGGATCCTGCTAACCTCTCCTGGATCCTTTTGTCATCCTCTAGCCGGATGAACCTAAGGGCCCGGGTTCTTACCTCATCTAGATTCCTGCATGGTGTCATAACAAGATCATCATAGAATAATGAATCCCTAAGCAATCCCATTTTAAAGGCTTCAACAGCCGTAGCTATATCCAGGTTAGGGATATCTAAGGATTCTTTACTAAATTTAGTGATATAATCCCATAATGATTCATTATGACCTTGGGTTATCCTATACAGATCACTAGTTAAACGCTCAAATTTTCTACTACAAGAAAACTGGTTATTAAATAGGTTAACTAGATTAGCAAATGAGGTAATAGAGTAAGGGGGAAGACTTAGCAGCCATTTAAGAGCCGATCCAGTAAGAGTGGATCCAAATCCCTTGCACAGACACGCTTCCTTTAACCTTTCTGGGATGGGATTAATCTCCATCCTTTCCCTGTACTGTGCTATGTGTTCTTCAGGATCTGTTGAACCATCATACAACTTCATGGTAGGCACATGGAACCTCTTGGGTATCTCAGCATCACAGATTGGTGGTGCAAAACGAGATATCTTATGGCTCCCATCTGCAATATCCGGGATAGGCTTGACCACTCCTGGGACACTTGATATCATATCCTTTAACTTTTGCAATTCTCTGGCCATGGCATGATTGATACCTATATCCTGCATAAGGCCATGGTTAGTGGTATAAGAATTATTGAAAGTGTTACCTCCCATTGGATTCAAATTAGGAAGAGCAGATGTGAATCCATATTGTTGGCGCTCTAGAATGACCGATGGACCAGTAGAAGCAATGGTCTGCATTGGAATAAAATCTCCCTGATGGATATCGGAACTCCCTGATTGCAAACTCCTTAAGGATCTCGGAATCTGGAAGGATCCCTGAAACTGAGAGGATCCTTGGACCTGGGAGGATCCTGGGACGTAGGAAGATCCTTGAACCTGGGGGGATCCTTGAACCTGAGAGGATCCTTGAACCTGGGAGGATCCTGGAACATAGGAGGATCCTTGAACCTGGGAGGATACTTGAAACTGAGGGGATCCTTGAACCTGGGAGGATACTGGAACATAGGAGGATCCTTGAACCTGGGAGGATCCTGGAACATAGGAGGATCCTTGAACCTGGGAGGATCCTTGAACCTGGGAGGATCCTTGAAACGGCCAGAACCCTTGAATCTGCTGCGCTCCCGAGTATCCTCCTAAGCTTGCGAAGGATCCTATATGCTGAGGATGGGATCCTGCTGGTTGGAAGTGTAACCCTGAAGCCTGAGTCATTGCTGATGATCCGTAATGCACTCCTTTTGGTCCTCCCATATATTGAACGTCTGGAACTACTGAAGGCTGAGAAGTTATAACCGGAGTATCGAAATTCAAAGATCTGGGCATCAGTGGGGAATGATCCTCTGCCGATCTCTTCTGTTTCTTGATGTCTCCAACTTCTCTAAGAATCCTTTCATTGGTCTTGTCCTGCTGCTATATATGCTCCTTCATCTGCAAAATCAGAGTAAACAAGTCACTAGTAGTAGGAGTATAAGAAGCAGAAGAAGTTGGAGGTTTTGAGAAAATGGGAGTTGGTTTCTTCTCGGCATTTTTTCTGAGGTCCAGAAGGTGGTGGAGGCAAAGGTGGAATGCCCTGGGACGAATTGACTGCAGACATCGCACTGGAAGTGTTCTTTGATGATAAAGCCATCTGTTTGGATGTAACGAACCAAAATGATCACAGAAATGAGAATTTCTTAGGAACGAAGCACCAATTGCCCCACGGTGGGCGCCAAACTGTTTTGGTCAAAAATCTGACGAGGATAATGCAACCAAACTCTCTGTTATGGGGTATGATGCTTGAATTGGTAAACAACAATGAGATTCACTATAAAATGAATTGCACAAGGGACACAAAGATTTATACGAGGAAAAAGCCCTTGATCAATGTATGATCTCTGGCATAAAAAACCTCGGGTGATGGAAACTACCGATCACCAACTCGAATTAAACAATAATCTTTTTACAACTTCGGATGATAGCGAGCTAAGTACAAGGATCACTATAGTGTATCGTGTAGAAATGTATGAAAAAATGCTAAGTGTTTTGCCGAGAGCTGGTGAGTGCAGTTGTACGAGTGTGTGTAGCCAAAAAATAGCCAAGTGTTGTCTAATTAGCTCGCTACCCCTTTTAAATTTAGTAAAATATCTAAATAACTAACTATCCGCAATTCATGCCTTCTCCCCACGATCTCCATAACGTTCACCATGGTCAAGCACGTGCGGAATAAGCGTGGAATATTCTCCAGGAACGTTACCAAGACTAAGTCCAAACCAGTATTCCTGCAAAACAATATCGAATTCAAAGCAGACAATCATTAGTATAAGGATCCTTAGGATGATCCATGATCCTGATCCTGAAGCACTTCTGAGGATCACTAACTGAAACAGAAGTAAGGATCACCAAGCAGGATAATAATTGAGGATCACAGGTCATTAAGAAATCCTCCCCTAACAATAATAATAATAAATGATTACTGTTAGGGATGGATTTTCATACCTTATGGATCACGGATCCTAAAGTGCAGCCAGGATCACGGATCCTCAGTTCAATTTGAATTAAGGATCCTCAGAAGACATTGCAGGAATAAGGATCCGGTATCCTCATTATGATCCTTATACTAACAATTGTTTCCACTATGTTTGAACTTGTTTTGCAGGAGTATACGAGTGGGACTTGGTCTTGCCGAGATTCCAGGAGAATATGCTCCATTATTCTGCACGTGCATGGCTGATATGACCGTTATGGAAGTCGTGGGAAGCTAGCATGAATTGCGGAGTATTAGTTAGCTTAGTTTATTTCTATTTTTAAGGGGATAACAAGCTTGTGGTTAGATAGTTAGCAACACTTAGCAAATTTACGGCAACACACTCGATCTCAAAAACACTCTCGGCGATTAAACACTTATTGCACTCTAGTGATCATTGTACCAAGCTTGTTATTATCCCGATTTGTATACATTGTTTGTTCAATATAGTTGGTGATCGGTAGTTTCCATCACACGAGGTTTTTTATGCCGGAGATCATACATTGATCAAGGGATTTTTCCTCGTATAAATCCTTGTGTCCAACGTTTATTATATTCATTCTTTGATCATTCATTTGTTCATATAATCAAGCATCACACCTCACAAAATCAGATTTGGTTACATTGTCATTGTGTGATTTTTGACCAAAACAATTACTACTAGCAAATAATAATAAAAATTAAAAAGACAACAAAAAGACAAAAAGCAATAAAATGTTGATTTGTGATGTAATGATGTAATGTTTTTATAGGGGGGGTATAGTTAGTAATTAGGGGGGTGTATTTAGTAGCACCCAATAATAATCCATCATTTTCCCGCCAAAACCATTTTGAGGTGCAATATCACGCTAACACGTCAGCTCATATCTTTCATGTTTATTATATATAAAATAGATAATAGATTAGTTATATTATTTTAGGAACTTGAAAATAATATAACACACCAAAATATCAAAATTCGAAATATAACATATTACCAAAGTTCCAAGAAAATGAATATATAATTTATACCCGAATATTGGACAATTAGACAAACGGACATATGGACTAAAATTATATATTCCGGAAATAAATTCATAACTCGACAAGTATGACAAACGGTATTTTTGAAATCAAAGAAAACAAAAAGATATGGATTTCTATAACTATTACAAAATATATCACGTTTGTCAAATAGAAAATATATTATATCAAGTGGAGAAAAATATATATTTTCTTAAACAATTCAAAAATATATTATTTTGGTGAAAACTAAAAATATATATTTTTCTAAAGTTTGATCTTAAAAATGTATTATTTTTTAGATATATGGAAGTATACTTATTTTTTCCAAGTAAGTTTATAGATATTTTTCTATAAAAATTCTCTTAAAATATGTATATTTTAAGAATAAAAAGTTATTGATTTTTATTTGAATAACAATAATATTCCAGAAAAGTATACACAAATTAAGTATAAAATACTTAATAAATACAAGGAAATATGTATTCCTATACGTACAAATATACACCGGAATACACCACCAATGTTTGGCAAAATAATCAAGTATGAAAATACACAAGTACAAGTATACTCAAACTTGGGAAAATACATATGTGGAAACACATAATAAACCAAGTTAAAAATATATTGTTTGACAATATTTCAAATAATCGAATAAAAATAGTTTAAGTTAAAATAATATTTTAACTTATAATTATATAATTTGGAATTATATAATATACATCCAACCTATAACTCAAAGTATACCAATTCCAAAATAAGTCTTAGATAAGACTAAGAGTCGTTACACGACCTAACCGTCTAATTAAACATAACACGTGTGTAGGTAGTTGTACGACCAGTGAGAAAATATCTTTGAGGTTACAAGACGAGCTACGCAAAACAGTGAGTTCATGTCCCCCTTTTCTTTAACTGTTTTCGGTTTTATAACTTACGGGGGTGAGATACATGTTTTAAATGTTCAAATGTTTCAATGGTATGGTTTAGCTAAGGAATGAATTGTTAGATCACGTGGATGATGTAGTATCTCTCCTAAGTGCCATTAATCTAGTATAAACCGAGGGGCATGAGTGGTAGATCTATCTGGGTGTAGCGAGCCCCACCCATGGGTCCTTGTGTGGCCGCATGTGGTGACTATGTCGTTCCTGCCGGATGGACCGGAGGAAATTCGCTATGTTTGAGCACTTCCTACGCACCACACATATTAATGTCCTTGCAAAACATTAATGATCTGTTCATTGACGCTTTACATACCGGTTATCAAAGGAATTCTCTCAATTGTTTACAAGATATTACGAGCTCACATACAAAACACATGAACTCGCTCAACTTTTGTTGATGTTTTCAAATTACATGTATTTCAGGAAACTAATTTGGATCTGGCGGGCGTATGAAAGTTTTCAAGAAGTGTGTTCAAGTCGATGTCATCCAAACTTTTGAAGGGTTTGATTTGGATGTCATATCTTAGATAAGACATACGAATCAAGGCCTTGATTTTTATATATATCTTTTGTTTAAAAGTCCTTGTGGAACTTGGTACTTGTATGGTTTGTAAGTTAAACATGAAGTTTGTTGGTTGGTACTAGACAACTTGTGTTTGTATTATTTCAAAATTTGTGAATGGATGAACATTGTATTTTAATCATATAGCTGTTTATTATAATTGAATGCAATGATATTGATCAAGTCACACATCAAACGCTTCCGCAAAAGTCCGGGTGTGACAAATTATGCATGCTAGCTACAACTTTATATATAAATTGCCACGTTGGATTTGAGACAAACTTTTATTATATTATGCTAGTACTAAAAACTTGTATACTCACCAATACTTTTGTGTTAAACTATAATTTAAAACGTGTTGTGGGATTATGAGGATGATAATGCACAGAACATAGTAGGATGCTTAGAAACGCATTTTTAAACTCCGAATACTTGTTGTATTGTAATTCGTATTGTTTCAACTTGTTGTATTCTATTTCAAACAATGTAATTGATTCTTTTAGCAATGAAATGAAATTTATTATTAAATACTTGTAATAATTTAGTGTTATGAGTAATGAACAATCTATTCCGTCTCACTCCGATATTTCCACCATCGGTTGGGTGTGACAGCGTCGGTGACTCGGTATCCCAACGTCGGCGAATCAACCTCGGTCACAATGTTTTAAATTTCTGCCTACGCGAGTGTGTGTCGATGCGAACAATCCAGGTTGCATCGCTGACACTGTTTTAGCTCGTTGGCGACGTGATGTCTAGCCTTGGTTCCCGATTTCTTGGTTTCTCGTGTCTCGTTGATCGTGGTTCCATCCCGATGCTCCATAAAGTCTCTGAACTGCTCCTTAAACTTCGTTAGACCTGCAAAACACAAATCATATCAAAATAGGCAATTCGAAACTCAAATTCATGTAAAACACAAACCTTAAATACGATTAAACACCGGTTTTCAACCATGCATCAGAAAATTTCGATTTTTTTTGTCTTCATAAATGTCCTTTAAGCGAATCAAAAAGCATTATTAGCAAAGTCAACAAGGGATTACACGAACCATTTGGTCTTTTGTCATGGTCAAGTTTCGAAAATTTGCATGATGGGTATTCTATGAGTTTTTGTAAGAAAATTCCGGGTGGGAATAGCCCGCCTAAGAAGTTAGTCGTGTTATACACATCACATATGATACCCTTTTTATGTGAGATTTTGAGCCATTTATACATGTTACATTTATATGTTTCTTTGTTGAGTGTGCGTTAATTCACATGTTATCGAACTTACAACTTTTAATGTGTTTAAGACCATAGACCAATTACGAGCACAAGAATGATTAAGGCACTACGATAAACCTTTTTTTATTTTTACACCATTTTATATCATCTTTACCCAAAATTAATCTTGTAGTTGCCAACTTTGAGCCTAAAGTGTTCGTTTAACCAATTCACTTAGCCTTTAACCACTAAACCTTTTAATTTTAACCCGAGTGATGAAAATTCGATTTTAGGTTGTTTTTTTATAAATATTTTGTAGTATAGTTTGCTAAAAAAATCCAAAAATACAATGAAAATAGATGAAAATCGTTGTGAAAAAAGTCGAAAGATATAGTAGTTGTTTATTGAATAAAAGGCGAAATTGTGCCTTGTAGTTGATTTGGTTAGTTAGTTCATTTAATAGTTAAATGTAACTAGAATTGAATTTTCATCGCCTTAGCCACTTTCAAATATTCCATTCCATAACCTTAGCCTAGCCCCGTTACTACCCGTTAAAGACCTTATGACTTATGCCTTGGTTTTTTGCAAATTGGTGGAGAACGATTGAGTTAAAAGCTTATGCGGATATGTGTTCTAATCGGTTTGAGTGATTCATTATAAATAATAATGCATCATTACTAGTAACTGAGTGGAGAGAACTTTGTGAGTGATGTGTATAGCGTACTAGTTTTTAGGGCGGGTTAATCTTGGATAACCATCTCATGTGTTTAAAATTAAAATACTCGTTTACCCATTGAAATGTTGTTGATTGTGAAAATTATGAACCATTTATGACATTAGAACTTAAATTGATTTATTAAGGATGGGGAGTGTATCGTTTTGTTCGCCCCACGTGAAAAATGAAAAATGAATTTGCTTGAGGACAAGTAAAAGATAAGTGTGGAGATATGATGCGTGGTTGAAAGTCTGATGTTCTACGTATTTAAATTTGAGTTTTTGTGTGGATTTGAGTGTCGAATGATCTACTTTGATGTGATTAGTGTTTTGAAGGTCTGATGGAGTTTAAGGAGCAATTCGGGAGCTTTACAAATCATCGAGATGCGATTCGGACCAAGCGGGTACGAGAAACGAAGAAAACTGGAGCCAAAGTCGGTTATCGCGCAATGAAGGCCAAGTGTTGTGTCACCGACACATTGAGTAGATGGCAAAATCCCGCAGGCAGCAGCCAAGGGTGTTGGACTCAAATATCGCATCGCCAACACAGGGACATCACGTAGATGACGCGGCGACAAAGTTGAGCATGCCGTTTTGCTTTTATTGACCAGTTTGACTAGGTTTTTGGGTTATTGGGAGCAGTTGCGTATTTTAAAACACCATATTCAGTTCTTGGGGCCACTTCTTGAATCTCTCTCAACCTACACCCTTTTCATCACACACATTCATCTCAATCATCTTAAATCTAATTGCATCACTAATCCATCATTAACCATCATCCAATCATCCTTACCCATCACAATCATCCAAACCCTAAAACCTAATCTAACCATCATTACCATCAAGATACGAGTTTCAATGGCTAGCTCTTCGTATTCATCAGCTAGTGTTCATGTTGCAACAATCATGAGTGGCTAGTTCTCACGGGTTTCACCCCGGTGTAGATTTTTCTAACATTTCTAGGGTTTCTCATATGTGTTTAGTATTTGATTTATGACTAGTTGCGTTTGACGTTTGAAGCTTATAACAATTCTCTCGCATTTGTATTGAATTCGTAAATTGTCGAGTGAATTGTTAAATTTGACTTTATGAAATGAGTATTTGCAATTATGCTTTGTTATAGGTTAGAGTTTACATGTTCTTTGTAACGAAGTGCATTGCGGTATGTTTTCTATGACGTTGATAGCTTTTGGCACTTAAGCCACGTTACACTAAACTCGTTAATAATCAAATTAAACTAAATCAAGTATAAAACCGTGTAGGAACCCTAGGTTTTGCGATTATCGAACCGGGTGTGAACCTTGTTTTAAATCATAGTTTTTAATCAAGCAATTGAGTTTTGTTTTCATAAGCTCACAACCAATTTCATAGTTAATAGTAGACTTTTCGATTCAATCTGACACCTCTTTCAAACCAAACAAAAGAAATTATAAACAAGCAAGCTTCATAGTTTGCACCAAAATAATTATTAACAAAGTCTTAAGACAGACCACAGACTCTTCATGGTTTGACAGCCCAACTGCCATTAACTATTAGTTTGAGGT
The DNA here is from genome assembly GCA_030545235.1 of Helianthus tuberosus. Taxonomy (NCBI): domain Eukaryota; kingdom Viridiplantae; phylum Streptophyta; class Magnoliopsida; order Asterales; family Asteraceae; genus Helianthus; species Helianthus tuberosus. The sequence continues at coordinate 39,501,020 of CM060442.1, forward strand.
AATCAGGGACTATAAATATTATCTTTGATCGGGGTGCAACACTCTGATCAAATTTTGGCGCCATTGCTCGGGTGTTCGTGCGCTTTGTGTCTATATTTTTGTTGATTATTTGTGTGATTATATGTTTAAGTGCGCTATTTGTCTTTGTTATTTTTTATTTATTTGTTACACGGGTGTGCTATTTGTGCCGATTACAGATAGTGCATGCGTATGAGGACTTCCGGGAGAACCTCACCGGTAGCGTTCGAATCAGAGATTGATTGATTAGTAAGGAGGAATTTAGCCAACCGGTTGGAGGCAACACTTTCCCCTAACCCATCCACCCAACCTTCACGACACAATCCCTCCTTTGGAACCATCCAAATGGAGAACCAAAATCAAAACCGAAACAACCAATCAGGTGGAAATTATTGTTTGTATCTCACACATTAGTGCTTTAGTGCCATGTTGTTGATGTTTACTGCGTTTTGTTTATTGTACTTTGTTAAATTGAAAGCATGAGTCCTTCCACGTTGCTTTGTTGTGATTTTGGTCTTTGTATTCAACAGACATGCATTCTTGCTTTCTATTCTGGTTCCTGATTTTCATTACAGTTATTTTAGTCTTCGTCTTCAACAAATGTCATCTTTGAGCAGCTATTGCATCTTCTTGATTGCGTGTATGCGTTTCAGTGGGCTTAATTATGTTGCTAACTTTGTTTCTTACTTTGGTTTATAATGTCGTTACTTGGAAGATTTGATTCTGGGATTTTAGTGCTAAGAGGTATTTCATTGTTTTTATGCTCAAATTAATTATATTGTTATGATTCTGCGTTTGTTTGTTTCTTGATTTTCCTCACTTTGGGTTTATATTGGTTTGTCTTATATAACTACGCTTTGTTATGTTCTTTGGTTTCAGTATTTGAATTGGATTGTGCGGATTGACATTATTGGTTTTCTTATTTTGTCATTTGTTTACAAAGAGTAGCTAATGTGTAAAATGTTTATACATTACTTAAAAAACCAAATTAAATGGTCAAATTAGCTTAATTACATACAATCGACAACTGTATTGGTCGTTATGCAGTCAAGTTGGTAAGACAGAGTATCAATCCAAGGACACAATGGTGCGACTCTCAATACTAAACCTCTATCGAGTCCAAGTCTAGTAATATTTAGTGAATGTTTGGATTTATATTAACTACTAAAACTAACTAGAAATGCAAAACACGAAAACAGAGCAAACAAACAACCAATATAGGAGAAATCAGATTATGAGAAAGTAGCTGCCTAGGAAAGAATCATGTTAACTCGTTGCAACTTTCGGGATTGGATAACTGGATTTGGCCAGCGGGATCATAAAATACACTAATATAGACCTAAGACTGGCTGGCAGATCATTCTCCAAACAGGACCCAATCCAGTATCTAGGAAAGAGTGTAAACTCACCGGTCTCGGGTTCAGATCCCTCTCGGTATCTCTAAACAAAAGGTAATGGTACCCTAAATCTGGATATCTCTCGGTCCCACCGGATGCAATATATCTAGGAAGTGTAAGGGATGTAAGGGGTAGTGATCTAATAGGTTTCTAACACGGATAACAAAGATCAAAAGGCAAATAAATGGTAACTCACTCTCGTGGAATTAATTCACAAACCACTTAATGACAAAGACTACCCGACAATCTATCACCTCTCGGTCTCTAAGGTTGGCAGAACACTAAGTACTTCTAAACGTTCCATCAAGGTTCCTATGGGATTTGACGTTAGAAAACCATAAACTAGTTACAAACACACAGTAAACAACCTAATACACATGTATATCCGAAGAACATTCAACAAGACACACATGAAACGAATGATTAATTATTAATTAATACTAAGCATGCAAACACATTAAAACCCCGGTTTCAAATCACCTTTTACCAAAACATAAAGCCAAATCTCAATAAATCCAAAACCGAAAACATGTTAGAACGCTAACAATCTTCATAGCCTAGGTAACTAAGCGGCGCATGTTCATAATCGAAACAATTGCAAATTCAAAGTCTAATAATTCAGAAACATGTTCAATGCATTGAGTTCAAACAAACCGAAAACAATAAGACAAGTCTAACCGAAAAAAAGCAATGAACTTTAATGTTACTCCTCAATCCGATGCTTCCCTTCCTCTATAATTCTGCTCCAATCTTCATCTGATGTATGCTCTGTGTTCATCCCCCAACAGCCTTCTTATTGTAACAGTAGGTCCTCTTTTTATATATGGCAGTGATGTGAATAAATAATTCTTGTACAACCACCTTTTGAATGATATTATGAATTCTCCTCCTCGTCCAATGCGAATTGTATTATTGCAATAGTTTTTTTTCTTTAATTGCCCTTCAAATTATCTCCATCGCAAACCCAACAAATATCATGTCAGCCCAAGACTTAGCAATTAATTTCATCTAAGCAGCCCATATTTATTTCCTATGCATTCTAAATATTTGAATTAATATGGGCCCACTCATTGTTATGAAATTGATCCAATGCATCTAACCACTTACGTAGGCATAAATAAACACTCAATTAAGAGTTAAATGCTTGGTTGGTCCCTGTGGTTTGCAAAAATTGCAGATGTGGTCCCAAATGTTTACTAATTACACGCGTGGTCCCTGTGGTTGTCAAAAATGCACTCGGTTGGTCCCTAGCCCTAACATCAGTTAAATTTCTCAGTTAACTATGTGTGAAATGACTATATTACCCTTAGAACAATTAAAAGAAATAAAAAAATATATAAAAAACACCATCATCTCCTCCAATCCCCACCAGTAACCACCCACCACCATCACACCCCACCACAGTCGGAATTGTAGGTCTCCGATCCGACGGGCTTGAATAATTTGAAACGAACTGAACCTGCTGACCCGAACCAAATCTGAAACGAATGAGAATTGAATAATTTGAAATGAACCGAAGCGAAACAATATGAATGTAACTTGAATCGAGCAAAATCAAAACAAAAACCGGTCTCAAACTAACCTGAATTTGAGGAACCAGACCCGACGAAGCCGAAACCAGGACTCGAGGTTGGAATTGAGCTTAAGCTGACTCTTGTTTACCCGAATCTCAAAACGAAGCCGAACAAAAATACACCAACTCCACTCCGTTCGCCGGCACCTCCACCGCCATCATCATCATCATCCGCCATAGCAGAATCATCGTCATCTTCAATCATAACAGCATCACAATTAACCTCCTCACTTTCTCAAAAAATCAAAAAGGAAGAGAAGAGACAAGACGAGGTGAGGGTTTACCGTTGATTTTGTCGGGGCAGAAAACAACTCCGCCGCTGGGACGGCGGCGCCGTCGCTCGAACCAAATCGAAGGAGAGAGACGCGGGTGCAGGTGAGTGGTTGCAGAAGAGTGTCGCCCCCGGAAACGCGGCTGTGGTTGCCGGAATCTCGAGAGAGAGGACGAGGGGTGATGTTTGTTATGTGTAGGTTAGGGTTTTGTCTAATTCAAGATGCAGGGGAAAGGTGGTGACAAGAGATGTCAGTTGGATCTTGCTTGAGTTAGGGTTTCCAGCTCTGAACTGCCGGGACCGACTCTGATCACCGGAGAAGAGAGGGGAAATGGGGTGTTTGGCTGTGGATGTGTGAGAGAAAGAGGAGGACGGTGGTTATGGGGGTTCGCCGGAGGAACCTGTTGCCGGAGATCGCCGGAAATCGGACTCCCTTGACCTGTTGCCGGAGATCGCCGGACCGACTCTGATCACCGGAGAAGCAGAGGTCTGATGAATGAGACAGGGTTCACTACCCTTTTATAGTTAGGCAAGGGTATTTTGGTCATTTAACATAGACTTAACTGAGAAATTTAACTGATGTTAGGGCTAGGGACCAACCGAGTGCATTTTTGACAACCACAGGGACCACGCGTGTAATTAGTAAACATTTGGGACCACATCTGCAATTTTTGCAAACCACAGGGACCAACCAAGCATTTAACTCGTTAATGTCTCTTTAAAACTAAATACAATATTACTTCAAATATTTAATTGTTCCAAAGTTGCTTATTCTTTTCTCAAATTACTTTAGAACCAAAATATTAATTGCAATTAACTATCATAAATATGATCTTCTAAATTCTAAGATTTTTTTCTTCACAATTACTTTTGTATAATTTATTTTATTATAAATATGTTGTTTTATGATCATTTTATTCGCAACCAACTAATGTACATTATACCCTTTAATAAGAAATATATTCACTCGTCGGTCTCAAGTTTAGTAAAAATACTCCATTTTAGCTAGTTATCTCTTAAAACCTTTAAAATCCATTTATGAACCAAATTGGAGTAATAATCAATAAAGACAATCCAAAACTACTCAAAAGTGTAGGGAAATATTTATGAAAACATGTATAATTTAGAGCATATCAGTAGCTGAAAGCTTCGATGTAAAGGCAAAACCCATAAGAAAAAACCTTAAATACCAACTAACGAAAACGACTTTTGAAGTTCATTATGGTCATTTGGGTGTTCAAACCTTTGTTTTATGGTTGTTTTGATCTTGGTTGTTGGCTTATGTATAACTCGTTGACCCTTCATTATAGCCATTTCGATGTGCAATGTTACTTGCAAGCTCTTTCTTGGTCATATTATGTCGTTGTCTGATGCACCACTCGGTTAGCCTACCTGGTTGTAAACAGTCTTCTTACAAATGACATAGTTGTGATGTTGCTTAGGATTTGGCTTGGTAATTTGTGTTGCTACCATCCTACACCTCTGAGGTTCGTTTGAGATTTGTGGTATGGCTGCTAGCTTTGAGGTTAGGATGAGTTGGTATAACTTATTGTGAATTTGATGACGATGTCATGTTGACGTTGCAGGGTTGAAGGATGGCAATTGATTACTTGCAAGCTTTCCTAAGGCCATGATGGTATCATTTTATTTTTATTTTTTACTTTGAGACTGTAAGAAGTAGATCTTACTCACATGCTTAAGGTACATTAATAGGCTATGTTGCAAACAGTAAACAGGTCATATGGGATTTGTCATACGTCAGTTTTCCTTATAGGCTATGCTGAGTCAATGTATCTGATTGAAAACTTGATGAGGATGTCGTTTTGTGTGGCAGGGTTCAAGGATGGCAGTTCATTGCTTGCTACCTTCCTTGCAGCCATGATGATATCGTTATTTTATTTACTTTGAGCCTTTCAGAAGTAGATTTTTATTAGTGTTAAATGGGGTGTGGGCATAGGAATATTTCTTTTAGTAAAATTTCATCTGACTTCTTAAACTCCGATTTATTAAATCTGGAATTTTCAAGGAACGGCTTAATCATTCAATCCTACTTGATTGAGTTTTACATCAGCCTGCGATTTTTTAAAAAGAAAAAAACCGGAGTAAAACAGACCGATCGGTGAATGAAAATTGGGGTCCAAACCGAGACCGATTGGCCACGCCAGTTGGAGAGTCAACTGCTTAATGAAGATGAGATAACTAGTTGTGTCATGAAGGTGCATTAGCATAGGTTAGGGCCATTAGATTTAGTCATGTAGTATAAAAAAAAATGTAAACACTGTATTTTTTTAAAACTGTTTGTAATAGTAGTTTGACTGTAAATGTGTTGTATTTAAAAAAAAAAAGCCATTATTTGAATCGAACCTTGTCACATTATGACATATACTAATTATAGTTTATCAAATTATGTTAACTTTATGTTTAATAATTTTTTTATAACAGTTTAATATTATTATAATTTTGTGTTGAAATTTTAAATGACGTTAAAGAAGGTTTATCTTCCTTACTAGGATTTTAAAGAGTAAAGTGTCATTTTAGTCCATGTGGTTTGAGCTGTTTTGTAAGTATAGATCAAATGTTTTATTTTTCGTTTGTGGGCCCATAAAGGTTTTATCATTGCCATTTTGGTCCAACTGACTTAACCTCATTCATATGTGTTAAGTCAGCCAAGGGCTTTTTAGTCTTTTCCTTTTTCATTTAATTAATCCTTTAATGTTTTCCAGCCATTTCACCCCCTATATAACCAGAACCCTGAAACCCTAAATTCCCAACATAACACTGGTTCGAGCAATTCATCTCTTCTACCTTCAATCTTCATCAATGGTGCAATGTCCATGTGGTGCCCCCACTGTAATTCGAACTTCGTGGACCTCTTTAAACCCTAGGAGACGCTTTTATTGTTGCAATAGAGAGGTATTTTGTTGTATTTCATCATCTTAATTTTAACCTGCGAATTGTTCATTGGTTTGTCATTTTCTGTTAATAGCGGAGGGGTTGTGGATTTGTTGCTTGGGCTGAGGCTGACTTGTGTCAAAGATATGCAGGAATCATACGAGGGCTGTTGAACTCCATCCATATAGGCATGAGGACGAGAATAGGAGACTGAAGTAGCTACCGTGTGTTAGTTGGGGTTTATTCATGTTGTACTATATGTGTAGTTAATGGTATGAATTTGGTTATTTTGAGTGTTTGTAGTTCATTAATGGTATGAATGATGTAATGTTTTGGTTCAGTTAATGGAATTATGTTGATGGTGTTATATGAATGATGTACAAAGTGATTGTAAATTGGCTGATTAATGGTGTTCTAAGAATTTTGTACAAAGTGACAATTCGACCCATTTGTAAACTTTCTAATTGAAATACCAACAAAGAAGCTTATTATGGATGCTCTAATTTCCATACTACAAATTAACAACATTTATTGGTTTGATGGTGTTGTACCCTATGTTTAGGGGGTATTTCAAAAAAAAAAAGTTTTTTTTTTACTTCTAACACAAAACATCTCATCTTTGCAACTTAACCCCTTTGGTTTTTTACTTTTAACACAAAACTTTTCATATTTTGCAATTTAACCCCAACACTTTTTTACTTTCAACTTTGCCCCCCATATCTTTCGCAAGTTTTTTATTTTGCGTTCGTTCAAAATTTTGCGAGTTAACACGCCGCAACGTGTGTGTGGGGTTCAAAGTTTTTTCGTCTATTTTTTTCCATTTGACAAGTTCGTCACAACGCGCGGGTCCTAGATTGAGTTAGTTATTTTTCTATGTTTTACGTTTTACCCTAAATTTTTCGCAATAACACGCCGCAATGGGTGTGCGTGGTTCAACGATTTTACATCTTCTTTTCATTCGGTTTTATTTTTTCCCTTTCTATTTATTTTGTTTTTACGAGTTTTTTCGGTGTTTGTCACTGACAGTGGTGTGGAATTGATGCTACTTTGCATGGTTTTACACCCCCGACGCAACACGGGGGGCCTTAATACTAGTTGAAATGAAAATATAAACACTAGTATTGTTTTTGTTTTGACAATTTTTTAACTCATCTTTAATAATTATTTTTAAAGAGAAAAAAGTAATTAACTAAAAAAACAGAGAACACTATTGTGAAGCATGATGTGGTTCATGTTTTTTTCTTCTACCCAAATTTGTCCGTATTGATAAAGGTGGAATTGAGTATAAAGGTATTAAACTAAAATTAAATAACTTTGTTTTAAACTATTTGTCCATATTGATAAATTTGAAATCGAGTAAAAAGATACAAAATTAATTAACGAGGACCTGCCGTTGCGACGTGACTGTTAAACCGAACAAAAGATATATGTAAGAGCATTGAACCACGTACACACGTTGCGACGTGTTACCTCACAAAATGAAGACCGATACAAAAACGTATTTCAAAAATCCAAAAAAGCGGTATTGTTAGACCTAAAAAGAATGCCTTCATTAATAGTAAAAATGAACAATGTAAGTGTAATTGATGTGTGTTTAGTAAAATTTGAATGTGCGTTGCGGAGGGAAATTTTGGTCAGTATCGATTTATATGGTTACGGCATCAGCACTCGTTATAATACAACACATTTTTTAAAACGATAAATATCATAAAAATAAATATTAGTACCGATATATTAAAGTTGGCTAATAAATTAAAGTTAACATCCAAATTAAAAAAAAAATAATGTTTGTTTATCATTAGAAGGAAAGGATCATGAGAAAACTACATATAAATGAGAAAACTAAAAAACTAACTAAGAAAACCTAAAAAACATTCCAAATTCTTTTTTACAAATTTTCGCTACTTTATATATGTAAAAAACTTTTTTTCAAAAAAAAAAAAAAAAACTTGTACGCACATGTGCATTATATGCTTAAATTTAGCTTATGAGTTTAGTTTATCTTTTAGGGTTAGGTTTTCTGTAGGTTTTGGATTAGGATTAGGTTTTTGGGTGTGGAGGGAGGAGAGTTTGTGTTTTTTTTTTTTTTTTTGTGGGGGGGGGGGGGGGTGCGGGTAGGGGGTTTAGGTTTTTTCGGGTTTATGTTTAGGATTCAGATTTAGGTTTTTTTTTTTTTTTTTGGGGGGGGGGGGGGGGGGTAGGCTTTTGGTTGGAGGGTAAATTTAGGTTTTTGAGGGGTGGGGGTGCAGGTGGGGGGTTTAGGTTTTTGGGGGGTGTTTGTGGGGGTTGGGTTAGGTGGTTTAGGCTTTTCCGTATTATTGCACATGTACAGTACAAATTTTTCTTTTTGAATTTTTTTATATATAAGAAGTAGCGAAAACTTAAAAAAAATTATAAAAAAATTTGGTATTTTTTTAATTCTTTTTTAGTTAGTTTTTTATTTTCTGATTTAAAATAGTTTTTTTCCTGATACATTCCTATCATTAGATTGGCTAATAAAGTAAAGTTAACATCCAAATTAAAATAAATAATAATGTTTGTTTATCATAATTTAAAGTAAAGTTTGTTAGGATCTAGTGCACACACGAACACGACACCGAAAGCAATAAACGAACATAGAGATTTACGTGGTTCGATCTAAACTGACCTACGTCCACGGGTGACAACTAGGATATTTTATTGAGGGGTTAAACATTACAAGTACAAGAGATCAATATATAGACTACACAATTAATGTTGAAGCTCAATGGGCCGCGACTTGGGCCGACTGCCCTAACTATCGCACCACACCCATAGGTGTCGAGAAGTCTGCAACCTAACAATCTCCCACTTGGAGACTTCAAAGACACGATCAACTGTGCTCCACTGTACTTCTGTAATTTGTCAACGGAAACTCTATGCTCCATCTCTAGTTACCACCAGCCTTCTCATCAATTAACCTGAAGGCTCGTTGAAGCTCTCACTGAGCTTCAACTCATCAGTCACTACTCGTGACTTATTCTCTGTCCCTTTCGACTCCCACTTAAACGAACTGCCGGACCATGAGAAAACCTGAGAACTATCACTCTCATCATAAGCATGTAATTCACTGGAGAGACTTTCACCGCTGTAAATCCAAGTTCTCTTAATCTACTGTCGTCTGGGAGCTCTAACTAAAGCACTACATGTGCTCCCACTGCCACGAAAACCCTTGACTGGCTTCTCTGAACCTTTCCTAGGACGTTCAACGTGAATCTGACATGTGACTCTAGGTTTATCTCCTGCAAAACAAACCTTCTTCTGCCCCCGAGATTCCGTGAACTGAATTTTGGTCTTCTTCTGAACTGGGATGGCCTCTCCCTCAGGCGGTACACTGACCATATACAATGAGCCCTCTTCTTGCCACGTGCAACTACTAAATTTCCCTTAATTACCTTCCACTGTCCACTACCGAACTTAACCTCGCGACCCTGATCATCCAACTGCCCGACTGAAATAAGCCTTTTCTTCAAGCCTGGAATAACTCTCACGTCTCTCAAAGTCCAAGTAGATCCAACTGAAGTAACTAAGTCAATATCACCCATGCCTGTGACATCTAAGACTTCATCATTTGCAAGTCGTACCTTACCAAAATCCCCAACTTTCAAATTCCGCAGTGCTTCACTGCTGTGGGTAGCGTGAAATGAAGCACCCGAATCCATAACCCAAGAATCAACACTGCTCTCCACACTACAAATCAAACCTTCATCATCTGAGTGGTCTACTGCAGCGTTAACTTCTTTCTTTTCATTTGGACATTGATTCCTTAAATGTCCAACCTCTTTACAGTTCCAACCTTGAAAGTCGCTACCTCTTGTTGCCGACCGGAATAGTTTCAGTCAATTGTTTAAAGATCAAAGAAACATGAATCAGGTGTTTTCTGCTTCTGTTTGTTTCAGTGTTGGTTTTCAGTTTATTTTTCGATTTCAATTTCGTTTGGTCGTGCTTGTGTTATCATGGCTGAAGACGGGAAGGTGCAGATCGAAAAGTTTTACGGGAAGAAGTTTGGTTGGTGGAAGATGCAGGTTGAAGCACTACTTTGTCAGAAAGACTTAGATGTAGTGCTCGAGGATGAAAAACCAGAAAAGACATCACAAGCAGATTGTGATAGGTTAGATAAGAAAGCCAGGGCAGTGATAACGCTTTCTCTATCGGAGAATGTTGCATTTAATATCCAGAAGGAGACGTCAGCTAGAGGAATCATAGCAGCATTAGGATCTAGTGCACACACGAACACGACACCGCAAGCAATAAACGAACACGGAGATTTACGTGGTTCGGTCTAAACTAACCTACGTCCACCGGTAACAACTAGGATATTTTATTGAGGTGTTAAACATTACAAGTATAAGAGATCAATATATAGACTACACAATTAGGGTTGAAGCTCAATGGGCCGCGACTTGGGCCTACTGCCCTAACTATCGCGCCACACCCATAAGTGTCGAGAAGCCTACAACCAAACAAAGTTAACACCCAAATGACAAAAATATATACTTTTTGGTAATGACAAAACTATATAAAAATCTTGAGCATTCTTTTCCATATTTTGTATATCTTTTAATCCATATCGTACAATTCATTCAGATTCCTTTAAACCACATCTCTCTCTTCACAAAAACACACACATTTTGTCGCAACCCCCCATCCCTTATCTGTCCCGGGAACGGGCGGACGCGAACTCAGATTTTCGGTGGTATCAGTTTGTTAATTTGGCAGCGGAATTTACATCAGGACCGTAGTTAGGAAATGTTTATCAGAGTAAAACCACCATATTTGATATTAATAATCACATGGTAAACCCCAAGTTTCTTATTACAATACATTTATAGGAGAAAATCCTATTTTATTGAATTTAAAACATCGTCTTTTAGGTAACTTTTATAGCCACATTTTTCCCAAGCCTTCAGTGCTCTCCAGCTGACTTTTTACTAATTGGCTGTCACAATGTGTTACCTGAAACGCGTTTTAAAAACATTTGTCAGTGGGAAATACTGGTGAGTGAATCCTAGTTTAATCAAGAAACATTTTATCAATTAAAACAATATTGAGAGCGATCACATTGTTTATTTCTACACAATTACTCATTCAGTACTGTCAATCCTGACTTGTGGGTCATATTACACATTGGCTAACTCGTCGTCCAATGGTAACGTACTGCCATCCCCGACTTACTACTCACAGTGTAGTAAATTTTGTATACAAAACCCCAACATACCGGCAGTAATTGAGGAATTACAAAGACTCAATCACTGCTAAATTGCATTGTAAAATAGTTAAGGTTTTGTAAAAACTGTTAACAAAAAGAGGATAAACTCACATTGCTATCTTAGATTTCGCGTAAGGGTTTCCTGGATATAGTCTGTAATTTATACAAATGTACATAGGTTAGTATCATAACCCTTTGAAAATATTAATGATACCCTCCCCGAGATGGCATTCCAACAACTACGTCGGGTAAAACAACGACAATTGTTACGGAACCCTAAATCAATCGGGCAGCGTATCTATTACAAAACTGGGGTTATAATACTTACAACGGAGCAGAACCTTGCTAATTAGGGGGTATTATACTTGGAATTATGCCTACTATCTTCAGAAATTCGAGATACAGAAAGAAAGTGAACGAATTGAAATGAAATCCGATGCGTTCTATTTATAGTGCTGATATTAGGTCTTCTCTCGCCCTGCGTAAAACAAGCACAAGGCTTACGCGGCCCACGTGGCTTAGGGGTCTAGGCGTAGCTGATCCGGGCCATGACTAGGTTTAACACGTTGCACGACATGTGTCAACACCGGGCTGCGCCACTATCTTGATCCTACGCGGCCCGTGTAAATGTAAGCTAAGGCTTACACGGCCCGCATAAACTAAAGAAATCAAACGGGGTCAGGTTCTAGCCATTATACCGCCTACGTAAAGGCTTGGGGTGGGTCTACGCAGCCCGCCTCAGCTTAATATTTATTGTTTTTAATTTATTTTATATGTTATAACATATTTCTGGCTCGGTTTTCACATACGGGGTGTATTTAAAGACATTTAAGGGTATTTTAAAATATACTAAGGTGTCGGTTTTATTGAGGGTTGTTACATTCTCCCCACCTTGTTTTAGAGCTCGTCCTCGAGATCTACTGGAATAAATGCGGATATTTCCTTTGCATTTCAGATTCCAGCTCCCATGTATACCCAGGTCCTCTTTTGGAGTCCAACTTCACTTTGACCAGAACTAATCTCTTGTGCTTGAGATTTTTGACTTTTCTGTCTTCAATCTGTAGAGGCCTTTCTACAAATTTGAGTTGTTCATTTACCTCTATATCCTTAAGAGGTACTATTAGTGATTCATCAGCTAAACACTTTTTGAGATTTGATACATGAAATACATCATGTATTCCTGCCATTTCCTCTGGCAATTGTAATTGATAGGCTACATGTCCTATTCTTCTAATAATCTCAAAAGGTCCAATATACCTGGGACTTAGGTTTCCGTATTTGATGAATCTTACTACTCCTTTCCAAGGAGAGACCTTCAATAATACTTTTTCTCCTACTTGAAACTCCAAGGGTTTGCGTCGGTTATCAGCATAACTCTTTTGTCGATCACGTGCTGCTTTAAGTCGTTCCTTGACTTGAATAATCTTATAAGTTGTTTCTTGCACTATCTTAGGTCCAGATAGTTGCTTCTCCCCAATTTTGCCCAACAGACTGGGGTTCGGCACTTTCGTCCATAAAGTGCTTCGAATGGTGCTGCATTGATACTTGTGTGATAACTATTATTATAAGAAAATTCTATTAAAGGTAAGTGATCGTCCCAATTACCTCCGAAATCAATTACACAAGCTCTAAGCATGTCCTCCATTGTCTGAATTGTCCTTTCACTTTGTCCATCCGTTTGAGGATGATAAGCTGTACTCAATTTTAACTTGGTTCCTATTGCCTTTTGGAAACTTGACCAGAAATGAGAGGTAAATCGGCTATCTCTATCAGAAACAATTGATAAAGGAATGCCATGTAAAGAAACAATTTTATTTACATACAACTTAGCTAATTGTTCCATACTGAAAGTTTCTTTCATAGGTAAGAAATGAGCTGACTTGGTTAACCTATCTACAATCACCCAGATTGTATAATTTCCTTTCTTAGTTTTGGGTAACTTAGTAACAAAATCCATTGTTATCAATTCCCATTTCCACATTGGCATTTCTAATTGTTGTAGAAATCCTGAGGGTTTCTGGTGTTCAGCTTTGACTTGTGAACAAGTTAAACATTTAGAAACATAGGCTGCTTTGTCCTTTTTCATTCCTATCCACCAGCAATTTTTTCTTAAATCCTGGTACATTTTATCATTTCCTGGATGCATCATATACTTGGACTTATGGGCTTCTTCTAATATATGATGACGTAGGTTTCCTAATTTAGGTATCCACATTCTTTTTTTATGGAATCTCCAAATTCCATCTGTTCCTTGTTCTAATTCTTTTAGAATACCTTTTAATTTTCAGTATCATCCTTGATTACTGATTCCTGTGCTTCTCTTATCTGATCATTTAAATCTACTTGTAGATTTAATTTAAGAGAACGTACCCTTTTTGACTTTTCATGATACTTTCGGCTTAAAGCATCTGCTACTACATTTGCTTTTCCTTCATGATACTGGATATCACAATCATAATCACTAAGCATCTCCATCCATCGTCTTTGTCTCATATTCAACTCTTTTTGTTTGAAAATATACCTTAAACTCTTATGATCAGTGAATATGTTAAACTTACTACCATAAAGGTAATGTCTCCAAATCTTAAGAGCCAAAATTATAGCTCCTAACTCTAGATCATGGGTTGAATAATTCTCTTCATGATTCTTAAGTTGTCTAGATGCGTAAGCTATAACCTTTTGACGTTGCATTAGTATACATCCATAACCTAATTTGGAAGGATCACAATAGACTACAAAGTCTTCAGTTCCTTCTGGTAATGCTAATATGGGTGTATGTGTTAATCTTTGCTTAAGGATTCTAAAAGCTTCTTCCTGTTTTGATCCCCATTCAAACTTAACAGATTTACAGGTCAGCTTAGTTAAAGGAATGGCTATTCTAGAAAAATCTTGAATAAATCTTCTATAATAACCGGCCAATCCTAAGAAACTTCTAACCTCGGTTGGTGATTCAGGGGTTTTCCATTTAGTAATCGCCTCGATCTTTGTGGGATCCACATGAATTCCTTCATGATCAACTAAATGTCCAAGAAATTGTACCTGTTCTAACCAAAATTCGCACTTAGAAAATTTAGCATATAGCTTTTCTTTTCTTAATAAACTTAAAAGTGCGTGCAAATGTTTTGCATGGTCTTCTTTATTCTTAGAGTAAATGAGAATATCATCTATGAAGACAATTATGAATTTATCCAAATATGGCCTACGTATTCGGTTCATCATGTCCATAAATGCAGCTGGGGCATTGGTTAAACCAAATGGCATGACAGTAAATTCATAATGGCCATACCTCGTTCTGAAAGCGATCTTAGGAATGTCCTCTTCCTGTACCTTTAATTGCTGATATCCTGACCTTAAATCGATTTTAGAGAAAAATCGAGCTCCTTGTAGTTGATCAAACAGATCATCGATTCTCGGTAATGGGTACCGATTCTTAATCGTGACTTTGTTTAATTCACTGTAGTCAATGCACATACGCATCGATCCGTCTTTCTTTTTAACAAACAGTATCGATGCTCCCCATGGTGATGTACTTGGCTGTATAAATCCTTTTTTAACAATTCGTCTAATTGTTTCTTCAATTCCTGCATTTCGGCGGGTGCCAAACGGTAAGGTGCTTTGGCAATTGGTGCCGTTCCTGGTATTAAATGGATTCTGAATTCAACTTCTCTATTTGGAGGTAGTCCTGGTTATTCTTCTGGAAAGACATCTGAAAACTGAGACACTACTGGAATGTCTTTTAAATCCTTTCCTTTAGTGTTAGTGATTATAGAAATCAAATACACTATAGAACCTTTTCTTATGTAACTTGCAGTTTTCATCACAGAGATAAATTTTGTGGATCTAGAGGGTTTATCTCCTTTTATTGTGATCGTTTTACCTTTTGGTGAATTTACTCGGATTGACTTTTGATCACATAAAATACTGGCTTTATTGGCTATTAACCAATCCATTCCTAAAACAACATCAAATCCTACCAGATTCATGGGATAAAGGTTTGCAATAAATTTCTGATTTAAAATTTCTATTCTTGCTCCCTGCAAGATTTCAGAAATCCTAACGGTTTCTCCATTAGCTGTTTCTACTAAGCATTCTTGTGGTAGTTTAGTTAATGACTGATTTAGAAATTTGCAAAATGATGTATTAATAAAACTTTGGTTTACACCAGAGTCAAAGAATACTTTAGCAAAAATATCATTAACTAAAAATGTACCAGCTATGACATCTGGAATCATTTTGGCTTCATCCGCAGTCAGAACAAATGCTCTAGCATTTTGAGTATTCTTGTTGTTTGTAGCTGGAGCTAATTTTGGGCAGTTAAGCTTGATATGACATTGTTCTCCGCAGTTGTAACATATCTTGTTATTAGCTTTCTTCCTGCAATTTTCTTCCTTGTGTCCCGATATTTTGCAAAAGTTACAATACATGGAGCATCTTCCTGAATGCTTTCTTTTGCAATTCTTACAGTAAGGTGCAGAGGTAGAACCTATATTTTTCCCACGATTAGAATTTCCAGAACGAAATTCTTGTGTGAGTTTCTAGGATAGGTTCCTTCTTTGGTCCTCTTCTCGGGTACGGACTAACTCATCTGTCAAGGTATTTGCTAGTTCTACAGCTTCTTCTATAGTTTGAGGTCTAACTGCCTTGACTACATGTCTTATCTCTCCAATTAATCCCCAAATATAACGGGAGATTAACACTGGTTCTGGTGAAGCAAGAGTTGGCACTATTCTAGCATATTCAAAGAATAACTTGATGTATCCCTTACTATCCACACCAGTCATTCTAAGATTTAAAAATTTGTTTGCTATTTGTTCCTTCTCATTGGGTGGGCAGAATTTCCTTTCTACCTTGTTCTTAAATTCTTCCCATTCCATATTGTAGGTTCTATCACTTCCTCTTGATTGGAGGATAGTGTTCCACCATTCTAGCGCTGAATTCTTAAATAGATTAGAAGCAAACAATATCTTATCTTCTTCAGCATACTTACTTATTCTTAAGACTGCCTCAGTCTTCTCTATCCAGCGTAGAGTTGCAATGGCCCCTTCATTGCCCGAGAATTCCATTGGTTTACAAGACCAGAATTCTTTATAAGAACAACCGTAAGACACGGTTCTTCTCCTTTTGGGAATAGGCAATTGAAGTATAGGTCCATTGTTCACACTGTTTTCTGGTTCGATGGGTCGCTTACTGCTATGCTTACTTTTATTATTTGCTTCTTGAATAGTTTGAATAATTAATGGCATTGCATCTTTGATTCGTTGTGCCACTATGTGTTGAACAACACTATTATCCATTTGATTTCCATTGTTATTGATGCTTGGATTCTCATTAACCACGTTAATGTTACTCTGGTTATCATTATTCAGATTTCCTTGATTTCCTTCATCGGCCATCTGAATTTTAAACATTTTCCCCATATTAATATCACAAGATAATATTTAATATAATTAATCATATGATACGCAATCTATCCAAAAACGTCGATCATTGCGACTTTTACTCTATTTCCATATACTATTATGCATCTATTACATTCTAGTACTGAAATAAAAATTACAATACCAACAGAAATAGAATCACACTAATAGTAATATGCATCCGTACACACATATTTTATTTTTATTTTATTATATTGTATTACTATTACCATCTCCTCCATCCCCTCACGGATATGGATTTATCCAAAAATCCATATTGCGCTCATCGTATTTCCATACGAGACGCTCTCCCACCTGTCGCATTCTCTCACTGCTTTCTAAAATTTCCTCACCGAAGGTCCTAAGTTCTTGCACATTTTCTGCACTCATTGGGGGTGCAGGTTCTAGGACTGGGTTTGGAATCTGGGGTGCGGGTTCCTGATATGGGGGTGAAAGTGCCTGAAATCGGTAAGGATCTTCTAAAATCTCCCTAATATATTCATCATGGTAATAGGGATCTAAAGGGTCCATACCTGGGTAGGCTCCTATGTTCTGTATGGGTGTGTCTTCATGGATAGGGTAACGTTGCACAAAGTCCCTATTGTCGTCCCACCAAGGGTCGTAATTTGGGTCTAGGGGGTTTGGTGCAGGTACCCTAGGGATTTCTTCTGGGTTGAAGTCATACATCTCTACTTGGTTTTCAGGGTTTTCTATCTCCATGGGTTGGTCTGGAATTTGTGGTTGTGGGGCTACTAGTTGTTCCAGACTTGGGTCAGCAGCAGTTGTAGCTAAGATGTGGAAATTGGCTAGGCTTCTATTAAGCATATCCTGTGTATGGGCATCTGTCTTTCGCTTAGCAGCTGCTAAAACTCTTTGCTGTTGCAACTTTATCATTCTTTTCCTACGAGCAAAGGCTTCCTTACTGAACCATCCTCTTTTCTTATGAGGGAATGGCTCTTCTGACTGAGCTTTAAAAGCAAACACTCCTTCTTCCTGATCAGCAGAATACCCAGAAAGGGCAGCCTGTGATGAGGTACCTTCACTCCTAGGTGAATCAGACAACTGACGACTCATGTCTGAGGGTCCTTGATCACTCATACTGTAAACTAACAAATAGTCAAATAACACATAACAAATAAATACAATTACGCACGTATTTCCGTAATTTATTTCCTAACACAAAATTTAGAATTTAAGTGTCAGCAGAATACTTCTTTGGCTTAGACCAGTGGCTAGGCTCTGATACCACCTCCTGTCGCAACCCCCGATCCCTTATCTGTCCCGGGAACGGGCGGACGCGAACTCAGATTTTCGGTGGTATCAGTTTGTTAATTTGGCAGCAGAATTTACATCAGGACCGTAGTTAGGAAATGTTTATCAGAGTAAAACCACCATATTTGATATTAATAATCACATGGTAAAACCCAAGTTTCTTATTACAATACATTTATAGGAGTAAATCCTATTTTATTGAATTTAAAACATCGTCTTTTAGGTAACTTTTATAGCCACATTTTTCCCAAGCCTTCAGTGCTCTCCAGCTGGCTTTTTACTAATTGGCTGTCACATTGTGTTACCTGAAACGCGTTTTAAAAACATTTGTCAGTGGGAAATACTGGTGAGTGAATCCCAGTTTAATCAAGAAACATTTTATCAATTAAAACAGTATTGAGAGCGATCACATTGTTTATTTCTACACAATTACTCATTCAGTACTGTCAATCCTGACTTATGGGTCATATTACACATTGGCTAACTCGTCGTCCAATGGTAACGTACTGTCATCCCCGATTTACTACTCACAGTGTAGTAAATTTTGTATACAAAACCCCAACATACCGGCAGTAATTGAAGAATTACAAAGACTCAATCACTGCTACATTGCATTGTAAAATAGTTAAGGTTTTGTAAAAACTGTTAACAAAAAGAGGATAAACTCACATTGCTATCTTAGATTCCGCGTAAGGGTTTCCTGGATATAATCTATAATTTATACAAATGTATATAGGTTAGTATCATAACCCTTTGAAAATATTAATGATACCCTCCCCGAGACGGCATTCCAACAACTACGTCTGGCAAAACCACGACAGTTGTTACGGAACCCTAAATCAATCGGGCAGCGTATCTATTACAAAACTGGGGTTATAATACTTACAACGGAGCAGAACCTTGCTAATTAGGGGGTATTATACTTGGAATTATGCCTACTATCTTGAGAAATTCGAGATACAGAAAGAAAGTGAACGAATTGAAATGAAATCCGATGCGTTCTATTTATAGTGCTGATATTAGGTCTTCTCGCGCCCCGCGTAAAACAAGCACAAGGCTTACGCGGCCCGCGTGGCTTAGGGGTCTAGGCGTAGCTGATCCGGGTCATGACTAGGTTCAACACGTTGCACGACACGTGTCAACACCGGGCTGTGCCACTATCTTGATCCTACGCGGCCCGCGTAAATGTAAGCTAAGGCTTACGCGGCCCGCATGAACTAAAGAAATCAAACGGGGTCATGTTCTAGCCCTTATACCGCCCGCGTAAAGGCTTGGGGTGGGTCTACGTGGCCCGCCTCAGCTTAATATTTATTGTTTTTAATTTATTTTATATGTTATAACATATTTCGGGCTCGGTTTTCACATACGGGGTGTATTTAAAGACATATAAGGGTATTTTAAAATATACTAAGGTGTCGGTTTTACTGAGGGTTGTTACACATTTACACCGCAAAACGCACAGTGGTCTCTAAATATCTTGTGGTTTGTTTGATTTCCTTTGGGATTGAAGTTTGAAAGTCATGTTAATTGATATAGAAGTACACCAAAAGAACTAACATCAGTTGACCTTTTGCATGCCGGAAACCTTTGTTAGAATACCAAATTAGTTGTATCCGCACATTCATACATCCCCTAATAAAAACATAGGTGGTTTAAAGTTTAAACTTTATTTGGGTCCACTCGATCCCCTCTTACCAATGGCAATAACATCACCATCTGCTGACACCATTTCACCGCCGCTAGCAAGAGAACCTACACCACTGGTACATCATGGAACACCTACCTCCGGGACCTAACTTACCACCCCCACAACTTTATTCAATCTAGCCTCCACGGTCGGACCACCGAAGCTAAGTGTGCCGGTAATCATATTGTTGCACCCAGGGCCGGCTCAATCTTTTCGGAGGCCTAAAGCAAACAAAAAATTTTGGGCCTTTACGAATTTCATTGTCCTAATGACAAAACTTATGACAATTCCTTTTCTTCAAGATTTTTTTTAAAGAAACACCCGCAAAAACTCAAATAAGGTAGCATTTTACACTTCAATCTATATTCATATTTTAAAAATGATTAGAACATATTTCAATCATCAACTAACCTTTTGCATCCAAAATCTTCTTCAAGTAATTTTTTATTTGCTAGAGGTTGCTTAATCATTCATCAAGAAAACCTTGACCCTTAGATTTTTTTCTATTGCTGCTTCAATATGTTCTCCCTAAATATTTACCTTCATAAGAAACAATTGCAAAGAAATAGAATTACATGTGAGGTGTAACTCTGAGAATGTTATATATATGCATGCAAATAATAATAATAATTATAACACTACCATGAGGTTGTCTTCAACAGTGATCTGCCATAATAGTTAGCATAAGATATCATTATGCGCTCCATAATCGGTCGACTGGAGAGTTGAGAGTACTCAGCCTAGGCAGAGAGTCAGGGCCGGCTCAACCTTTTCGGAGGCCTAAAGCAAACCAAAAATTTTGGGCCTTTACGAATTTCATTGTCCTAATGACAAAACTTATGACAATTCCTTTTCTTCAAGATTTTTTTTAAAGAAACACCCGCAAAAACTCAAATAAGGTAGCATTTTACACTTCAATCTATATTCATATTTTAAAAATGATTAGAACATATTTCAATCATCAACTAACCTTTTGCATCCAAAATCTTCTTCAAGTAATTTTTTATTTGCTAGAGGTTGCTTAATCATTCATCAAGAAAACCTTGACCCTTAGATTTTTTTCTATTGCTGCTTCAATATGTTCTCTCTAAATATTTACCTTCATAAGAAACAATTGCAAAGAAATAGAATTACATGTGAGGTGTAACTCTGAGAATGTTATATATATGCATGCAAATAATAATAATAATTATAACACTACCATGAGGTTGTCTTCAACAGTGATCTGCCATAATAGTTAGCATAAGATATCATTATGCGCTCCATAATCGGTCGACTGGAGAGTTGAGAGTACTCAGCCTAGGCAGAGAGTCAGGGCCGGCTCAACCTTTTCGGAGGCCTAAAGCAAACCAAAAATTTTGGGCCTTTACGAATTTCATTGTCCTAATGACAAAACTTATGACAATTCCTTTTCTTCAAGATTTTTTTTAAAGAAACACCCGCAAAAACTCAAATAAGGTAGCATTTTACACTTCAATCTATATTCATATTTTAAAAATGATTAGAACATATTTCAATCATCAACTAACCTTTTGCATCCAAAATCTTCTTCAAGTAATTTTTTATTTGCTAGAGGTTGCTTAATCATTCATCAAGAAAACCTTGACCCTTAGATTTTTTTCTATTGCTGCTTCAATATGTTCTCCCTAAATATTTACCTTCATAAGAAACAATTGCAAAGAAATAGAATTACATGTGAGGTGTAACTCTGAGAATGTTATATATATGCATGCAAATAATAATAATAATAATAATAATAACACTACCATGAGGTTGTCTTCAACAGTGATCTGCCATAATAGTTAGCATAAGATATCATTATGCGCTCCATAATCGGTCGACTGGAGAGTTGAGAGTACTCAGCCTAGGCAGAGAGTACTCGGACATGCTAAATTACAAAGAAATTAGTTTTCGGAATATGTCAAATAACATAAATTTACCAATATTTATAAAAAAATACGTGAAAACGATATTCACTCTTTAATACGATAGGCATAGAAATTATGTTTTATTTTTTTTAAGTCAAGCTGGGCCCGAGTTGACCTACTAGATCCGAGTCTAACCGAGGTTGACCGCGTTTGATCGATTTTGAGTAATCAGGAGGAGTTGAAGAAAGTCGCATCGACAACCTAACTTGTAGCGACTACTCGTACTCAGCCTTGGAGACCTTGTTTTACAACCATGATAAAAACTATGTCAAATTGCACCCATCTCATGAAAATTTTAACTTTACATTCTCTTTGAACAATTTTCAACTTCAAAACTACCTAATTGCTCACTGACATACAATGATTAGTTGTGTTGATGCATAAAACATTTAAAATGATTGAACATAGTTGTAGATTCAAATCAAACCTCTACATGATTCGTCATAAGCAAATTTGTCAACAAAATTATGTTCTTAGTGCCAGTCAAAATAAAAGAACAATAAAAAATCAAAGTATCGTTACTGGAGCTCATAATCTAAACTCTATTGTCTTAATATTCCAAAGGGTTTTTGTGGGTTCCATTGAAAATACATTTGTCCATTGGTAGCATAAACACCGCTTCAGTTGCACCCCTTAAACTGACGCATGTCAATCGCCATTGTCGCTTCAGTTCATCTAACCTAATTTACCTTTTTAGAGGTATTAGTGGCGCGTCCATGTTTACAAGCTACGGGCTGGCCGATCAGTTCTCAAAAGTCAGCCCAGTTTCTTTAGTCTTAAGACCAAAATCGCAAACAGACATATAGACATTTTTTTTAGCTGGAGGCCCTATCAAGTTGGGGGCCTAAAGCCCTAGCTTGACTTTACTGGCCCATGAGCCGACCCTGGTTGCACCCTTTCAAGATTTGCAGTCCCAATTAGTAAAACTAATTAGTGCAAACACACATCAAATCACACGAACCAAACCCAAGAAATTAAAACAAAACAAAATAATGTTAAGAAACACTTGCAACTATTAATCTATGGCCAAGCATTCATATTTTTTTTTTGATAGCTCAACGGTATTCTCCCTGATCTGGCATCGCCCGCACGCGGGTTCGAGACCCAGGACCCCCCTAAGGTCCAGTCGCACCGGAATTACTCAATATTGGAACCGGAGTGGTCTCGAACCCGTGACCTCCCGAGCGGGAACCCCACCAAAGTGGGTAAACCCTCTCACCTCCGACCAGCTGGGCTGGACATCATTGGCACCAAACATTCATATGGATAATAAAAATAAATGGTCTGTAATCATTAATATATACATGTGGACTTATCGATTAGACAGGAAAATGCAAAATAACCCAATTTATGCGATATGTGTCACATGACCGTGGCAACAATGATTGAAACAAAACTTAAAATTATGTTTAATCTATATATATTAATAAATTAGATGATTTGGGCCATTTTGTCTTTGAATGGTTGAGCTATTTTGCTTATCTGGCATCTTATTGTTGAATAGATGGTGATTTTGGGAGGGAAGACACAATATTAGAAGTTTTGAGAATTGGACACGGGATCCAGAAACAACTGGGTCGGACTTTGGGTCACCTAATGATCCAAACGGATCCGTTATATCCTTTTTACTCATTCTTCTTTCTCACGCTCTTTGACATTCTCCACAAACCCTAAAAACCAAAGTTGTTCATGTGCCATCTTCTTCTTCCCCTGAATCGATCCCTCACCACCTCTTACCTTAATCTTTTCGTTGTCATCTGTTACATTCAGTCTATTACAATATCAAACCCTAATCTCAGTCGCTTTTGACATTGGCGATTTCAAGTTGGGCGATTTATTATCTTGATTTCATCTGCATCAGTTTCATATGGATTGTGGTATTTTTTTAATCCACAATTTGTAAACAATTTTACTTGAATTTCATATGTTCATCCGCTTCTCTCTTCTTTGCAGACCATTTCTTTCGCTCTGGAAACCTCTCACATTATTTTATTTCGTGCGTGTTATATAGACGGTGACGACAAGTCAAGGACCAATTCGTCGGTGAATGGTGGCGTTGTGTGTTTCCTACCACAAATTTTAAAATATTATTATCATCATTCAAAAATTTCAAATCGACTATTAGATCTGTAAATCTGTTCATCTGGTTTAATTTTATCTCTACTGTTCGCATCACAGATCGATTGAGGTAAATTGTGTTCGTATTTGTTCAATTTATACGTTATTTTAATTTACTGGTTATGTATTGATATTCTATATGAAATTCAGATAAACAGATGTATGTACGATTGTGAATTCGTGATTGTTCGTCAACGACGTTGTTCGTGCCCTAATTTCTCTAATTTGAACATATATAGCATTTATTTGTAGAATAATTATAGGATTTATTAGTAGATTTTGAAATTCGCAACGTTCATTTTGGTTTAATGATATGGAACCAGTGGAGGCCGCCATTTCGTTTTGGTTGAAATTCGCAACGTTCGTTTTGGTCGACGGGGAGGCCGCCGGTGCAAAGGAACCAGTGGAGGATAGAGGTGTAGAATGTAGTCAAGAATTGTTCATGTGTGAGAGTGAGAAAAGAGATGGTAGACTAGTACTATTTACATGGTGATACTGATAAGATGTGAAAAGTGGGGGTTCAACACATTAAAAAAGAAAATAAAAAAGAAAGAATGATTTGTACCAATAGGAAACTGATATATCGACAATGACCAATCAAAACCAACAAAATTGAACAGTAAAGATGTGAGGGAAACAAAAGTTGTCAATTAATATAGGGAAAATTATTATTATTATTATTATTATTATTAATCCATATGAAATAATAATAATATTATTTAATAGATATGGTCAATAGGCTATGGGGTATACTTTTACGCCCCTTAACTACACGTAGGCACCACATCACCTACTTGACCGTCTTTCACTTCACCTCACACCAAGAAAATGGTTTAACCCCATTAACGCCCTTAAATTAATTAAAATACATATATATAGCATGTTGTTGTGTGTGTGCAAATTTTGCAATGCTTGATTTCCTCTCTCTCTCCTAGTTAACTTCTTAACATGTGAAGCTTTTAATGCCTCTTAACACCCTTCAGGAGCGGTTTAACAGGTGTTAAAGGATGTCAACTAGGATTAACACCAGGGGCGGATGTACTGTATATTAAGGGGTGGCGTCCGCTACGGCTTGGCGATCCAGCGGTAGTGTAAAATTAGTGTATTTTTTGGAAAATTTGACGGTTTTTCGATTTCGTTACCGCTTATTTATAAAACGTTACTGCTTGGCGCGAATCCTAGATCCGCCACTGATTAACACCTATGGGTGTTAGAGTATACCAGGTGGCCTCAGAATCATTTATATAATATTTGATCAAAATAATAATTATACCTTATTAATATTAGTTGGTAATTGTTAATTAACCGTATTACCCTTATTAATTAATAAAGGTTTCCCCTTGCTTGTATTTATAGAGATGACTAGAGAGTGTTTTAAGTTAGACTTTTATCATAACATCACACATAATCCCAACCCCCCCCCCCCTCTCTCTTCATTAGTCACGAATTCATCACCCTTTGAATTCGGCATCACCATCAATCATAAACATCCTAAACGAGAACCAGATCAAGCTGACTAACATGTCGAACACCATGGATGCATCTGTTTCTGGATTCTCTGTTGGCCTGAATGTTGTAATAAGTATTATGTTTATATCTTTTTCATTATGTAATTACAACTGATCAACATATGGTATTAAAGCGTATGTTGCTCTAATTAGTTCTGTTAATTTTCCCTAAATCTGGAATTAAAACTGAAAAACTAAATTTTGATGAAAAACGAATTTAAAAGATGGTGTACAAGTTTTTCATCCAAGAAATCGGGAAAATAATAAGCTTTTATCAGGTTATACTTTATGAAAAATCCGAGTTACTGTTAAAATCAGACTCTACACACAATTATTTTAAGGTTTCGATTCCAGATGAAAAGCTTATAAAATTTTTCGATGGTGTTCTTCGTGTTCATCATGAAATTCGAAGAATTACTAAGATATAGGATGAATCGATATAAAGATTATCTTCTTTTTCCTAAGTTTGTTTATTTTTATCCATAACATTTTCGA
Source organism: Helianthus tuberosus (assembly GCA_030545235.1). Taxonomy (NCBI): domain Eukaryota; kingdom Viridiplantae; phylum Streptophyta; class Magnoliopsida; order Asterales; family Asteraceae; genus Helianthus; species Helianthus tuberosus. Next base: position 39,526,823 of record CM060442.1, read on the forward strand.
ATTAATGATATGGTATATCAGTGAAAGATTTCGAAATCAAGGATAACTATTAACAAACATTAATTTAGGAAAGTAAATAATCTATATCATTTCGAAATCATCACATTTATCACAAATTCATAAGAGATAATCGGTAGTTTTCGAAATTCGTTGATAAGTTTTTTTGAAATCTCATAAAGAACTCGAAATTTATAGAGAACTCGAAATCTCATAAAGATCTCGAAATCTATAGAGAACTCGAAGTCGCATAAAGATCTCGAAATATATAGAGAACTCGAGTTTTCATTAGAGAAGTCGAAACCTCATATTTTCTCGAAAACTCATTATCTCATAAACTATTATTGTGAACTAGAATTTAGGCCGGGGCTCCGCCTTGAACCTCGAGCAGGGCCACACTACCCCCGCGATAACTAGTGGTTTGCTATTAACTCAATGGTTTTCTTAAATAAAATTAAATATTTTTACAAAACTAAATAGCTTAACTTGACTGAGCTTTTGATGTTTCACTTCTGCCCAAAGGGGATTTGATACGTCTATTTTGTCGTTCAAGTATAATTACAAGCTTTGCTATTTGTGCCTTACAAACATGGATGTCTCACTTCTGCCCAAAGGTGATTTGATTCATTCATGTCTTGCATATCTAACTCGCACGTAACTAAGATAATTGTCACACTTCTGCCCAAATGTGAAATGTCACAATTTTTTTGCACACATACTTAAATGATTTCACTTCTGTTCAAATGTGATTTTTCTTCATTTAAATAGAATTTTAAATAAACTAAGTCTATTAGTTTGATGTTAATAATACACATATCACTATTTTTTTCAAATAATGATCCTCACATTAATAATCCTTCGTTTAATTATCTTACGATCATATCTTAGTCTGCCTTACTTTAATACCCCATAACAGTACTTATTTTAAATTTCTTCTATAAATTTGTATCTCATCTATATCATCTACTCTAATTTCAAAACCTAATATCTTTTGCTTTGCTAAAGAGTTTCCATTAGATTTGCTCTTAACTTAGATTCTTGTTATCTCTTAAGACATGACAATCCTACTCCTCTTTTATGATGAAAGTATTGCCGAAGAAAAAGTAGAGCATGACAAATGAGATAAGTCAAATATAATGTCTCTTATGATAATTAAGAACTTATTTAAATAAATGTTACCAGTAGATTTATTCCAGATTAAGTTTTTGCTAAGACTAATCTAATTTCTATGGAATAATCAAAATAACTCCTAAGATGCATGCCTTCATTTTAAATTCTAAACTATAAGGTTAAATGGTATTCGTGAATACATCATAATATACGATACCATGACCCATAAATTTAAGGGCTTACACATGGAAATAAGTACATTTTTTTCTTGTGTATTACACACGAATTTTTCCACTAGTACAATTTGATGCCTTAAAATAAACTATAAAACTTAGAAGCAGTGTTGTAAAAGTCGCTAGGCGGTCCCTAGTCGGGCGACTGGGGAGTTGGGAGTAATCGGAGTACTCGGAGAGTACTCGGGGAGTACGCAGACATGGTAAATACAAAGAAAATTAATTGTTATATATTATTTATGTGTTAAAATAAGCATAATTCATGTCAACTGGGTATAATTTAAAATGAAACATGTTTAAAGTTCAAATATTCTGAATACAAGTCCGACTAGTCTGAGTACAAGGCCGAGTAGTCCGAGTACAAGGCCGAGTAGGCCGATTTTGACCGATTAAAAGTCAACAAACCACGTTGACCGCCTAGACCGACTAGGCTCCGACTAGGCCGACTAGGCTCCGACTAGGCCGACTAGGCTCCGACTAGGCCGACTAGGCGCCGACTAGGACCGAGTACTCCCGAGGCCGACTAGTTAAGACCGCCTAGGAGGAAGTCGCCAAGGTGGAGGTCCGAGGACCGAGTACTCGCCGAGTACTCGGCCGAGGAATCCGACTTTTGCAACACTGCTCAGAAGTAACAAAGGAAAAAAAGTGTGATGATCAGCAGCATACGTACAGGAAAACAAATGCATAAAACAGGAAAATAACATGTTATTCACCTCACTACTACTAAAACCTAATAAGAGGATAGTTCTAAGGTCCATAGACAAAATACAAATTACATCCAACTCTAAGGCTCTTTAAGGGAGAATCTCACTGCATAATTATGTCATTAGACTAGGCAAAAGTAAATAGACTATCCATAATTCAAAAGAATAGTTGGCTAAAATAGGTAGTCTCCTATTAATGATATTTTAGTCGGCCAATTTTAATATTCCAATTTACACATGATAGGTTGAGTCTAGTTCTATACGTTTCCTTACCAGAAGTCAACAAATAACTAACATGAAAGTTAGTGACAAATTTAAATGTTAAGGCTATAAGAACCATAACAAATTGTTTTCCAATTACGCTTTATGATACCTTAAATATTCTGGAAATTTATCAGAATTCATTATCAATACTTAAGCTATATTATGACAGTCTTGAGGTTTGCATAGCCAACCTAAATTCACTCTTACCTTAAACTCACATATTATTTGTTATCAATATCAGGATAGAAACTTTAATAAGATGGAACTAGGTGACACTATACACATTCACAACTGTTTTATCGTGCAAATGAGAATTTAATAAAAGACAAACGAGACTTATAGAATTGATTCGTTTTAACCAAATTTCATGAGAAATCATGACAAGCTTGATGAGGATGAATTTTTCTTCACTTAATCTCATTCTCAGTGATTTTAAATCATGTATTAGATGCCCTAAACATTACTTGGCATAAGGAATAAGTATGGGTCCACCAGAAGTTCCATTTCACTAACATTCGTGGAACTTATTCCAAATAGAGTATTCAGATATAATTCATTTATCATTTAAAGATTATGTACTTGTATATAATTTGTCTTCAATGGTCCATGATCTTAGAGAGATATTTCATATACATACTTAACATTATTTCTTTTAAATATTTCCTTAAGTTTTCTTATGATGTCTAGACATTAAGATAATCAAATTAAGTCTAACATATGTATGACAGGTTCCCACATCACGTACATCATTGAAACTTATCTTGTAGCATTCTTAGAGACATCAAAGATCAATGGGAGCATTAAATGTTTTTTATAATAAATTGCAAGAGTTGCATGAGGTAGGGGAGTGAAAACTAAATATTACCTCAATTTGCACATCTTGTGCAAGACACTACTCCTTTAACACTTGTCTCATTAAAGTCTAATACTCCTCTTATAAAAGTTTCATTGTAGGTAAAATGTGTGTCACACCCTGACTTTTACGAAAGCGTGATTATGTGTGACTTGCTTAATATCATTGCATTCAACCATAACAAACATCTATATGATAAAACTAAAGACGTCCATCCATTACTTAAGTTTTAAAACATAACCAAAACATTGTTTAGAAATCCAACACAGACTACGAATTCATAATACAAACCATTCAAATTGTTTTAGAGTTCCAGAAGGACTCGACAAAAGATACTACTAAAAACTAGGTTTAGGACTATGCATCTTATCCAGGATAAGGTACACAACCCCAAACCCTTAGACACTGGATGACATCTTTTATTCCAAACAACCCTTGATAACTTCCAACGCCCGCCAAATCCATACTTAGTTTCCTGAAATACATGTAGTTTGAAAACATCAACAAAAGTTGAGCGAGTTCATGTGTTTGTATGTGTGCACGAATAACGCTTTGTAATCATTGTAAATATGTATGTTTTGAAATCCTGGTATGAACGAGAATATGAACAGGTCAATTAATGATTTGCAAGGTCATTAATGTGTGTGTAACGGTGTATGAAGGCTCAATCCTTTGCGTATTTCGTACCGGGCCTCCCGGATGGAACGACATAGTCACCACATGCAGTCAACTCTCGGACCCATGGGTGGGGATCGCGACACCCAAATAGATCTATCATTCATGCCCCTCGGTCCTTATAATAGGATTAATGGTCTTAGGTTAACGCCTACCCATTCACATGATCTAACAGTTCATTTCTTGACTAACCATACCATTTGTAATCATTGTAACATTTGTAACATGTATTTCACCCCCAAAGTTATAAAACGAAAATAGTTAAAAGAAAAGGGGGACATGAACTCACAGTCTTGGGTTCTTTGTAATCATAGTGTCACACCCCGATATTTCCACGTAGTACCGGTGGGGAGTATTGTGACGTAGTTGATATCATAGACAATTTATATTATCACAATTTAATACGCAGCGGAAGTCGAAAGATAAATTCATTACAAACCGAATAAAAAGTAATATCAAGTGTATTACAAAACGGTTGTAAGGATCCACAGGCGGATCAAAGTTCAAAAGATCATTGTTCAACAGATTTAATAACATCTAAGCTTGCAAGACTCTTTATTGACGCTAGGAGTAGCCAGCCTATTCCGTGTAGTACCTGCACTTACCTTTTTGGAAAATACGTCAGTTTACACTGGTAAATACAATTAACCGACTCATTTTGAAAATGTTTAAGAAAATTGATTTGAATGCACATGGCACAAAATAATCTTTTATAACTTGGGATAATTATTTATATATAAACTTGTAAAAGAATTACATGTTCGTTATACGTTCAGTAGCCCAGGCTGAATACCAGGTTAAAGATTAATAGACACACCACATGATATAGTCCCGCGGAGAGTTATTCTCAATTCTGTCGGTTATACCTTTTTATATATATATATGCACCGTCAGGTGTATGTCTACACCCCGTGCTTAGGTCGTGGTCATTTCAATGAATGATGCCAAGGATATTCGGGACATGGTCATTAACCCCCTAAAGGCTTTAAGAAAACATAACAGTTTAAACGGGCCATCTCAATAAATTAACCTTTATATGATTAAAAATTCAATGCCCGACCAAGCGGTATTTTATATACCGTACCCCAAGCCCGTATAAGGGAAAATAAGTTTAAAAGTATTTACCTGAGCAAATATATATCAAAATCAGCGAGTGCAAGTAGCTTTTACTGGGCTCCTAATCTGGAATGAAGGTTTTAATAACCTATTTGATTCCTAACGGGTTTTTATTAAGTCTAAACTTAGACCGATTAGTTTTAAAGGAAGATATACGGTTCAAAACACACGATTAAGCGAAGACCGGATTAGAATGTGGTTTAGACCCGACAAGTTTGAATACTTGTATAATATGGGTAAACTAAACACATTCTGGATTTTGAGATAAAAACGATAAAGTTTGACCCGTTTCGGCTAATTTATGCAAACTAGTTACATAAACCGCACCGAACACGAATAATGCGTAACGGGTAACCAAATGAGTCATGAACAAGTTTCCTAAGTTAATATGCCTTAAATATGTTGTGATATCAGTAAGATACCTTCCATAATGCCCAAAATGGATTTAAACTCAATTTATGCCCCGTAGGGGTATTTTGGTCATTTTAAAGCTTATAAAAGAGTTTAAATATTTAACTGAGTTTCAGGTCTGATATAACCAATAAAAACATTTATTTTTATGAGTCATAATAGTAGGGTATTTCATATATGTGAAATTTACCTTTTGTAACTAAACTATGCACCGTAGGGGCATTTTGGTAATTTCACATAAGCTTTAAAGGTCAAATTTAGAATTCTGAGTTCAAAACTTTTGCTTAATATTTAATTATAAAAATTTACTTAAAACATCAGTAGGTATTAAGTTTTATATGCCAAAAATAGTTTTAACCCATACTATGCGCTTAAAACGCGTAAAGTCGGTTTTAAGCGATTTTTGGGTTTAAATAGGAAATCTGAGTTTTTGATCAGTTTATACAGTTCAAAATGTTTTATTTATTAGATCAAATCAGTATCAAAAAGTTTGGTATCAAAATATTATGTAAAACTCATTTTATTCAAGAAAAGGGCAAAACCGACAATTACCGAATTAAAGCAAGAACACTATGTTATGCTCAGATTAAAAATAAATAAAAATCTTCAAAAATCCCAAAATATTATATTACATCAGTGGGTAAAAATTTTGGTGTCAAAATTTGATTTTAGATAGGCTTTATGCTAATTACGCCGTTTAATTAATAAAAAAACTTTCTAATTACGCTATGGAGCATAACTCCTAATCTAGACCTCAAACCGATGTCAAATTTTTAGGACAAGTTTATAAATCAGTAAAAAAGGTTTTTTTCCTCTCACATTTTCAAAAATCTCATTTTAAGGTCAAAAGGGCATTATAGTCAACATTTAGGCATATAACGGAAACATGCAAATGAATCGGATAACTAAGGAACCAGGTTGTATAACCTCAGAGGGTTACACTTATCTATAACATGGTCCTAATAGAGCTCTGAAGCATTTCTAAAATATGCTACATTGGGTCAGAACTGAAAGTCAAAGCAAAAGTCTACTTTTGCGACTTTCGGTTCCCGAACCGAGCTTAAACTGAAAATTGTCGGGTTGAACATGCCTAGACATGTTCTTACATTAATTACCAAGTTATATGAGTGATAAAACAGGTTCCATAGCTTCTACATTGTTAATTATGTGTTTATGCGAAAATTTGCTTTCTGTTGACTTTTTATAATTAGCTTTGACCCGACAATTGACCTAGTTAGAGTAGGAATCAGAGGGTGCCCTTTTAATGGTTTATTACCCACATAATTACCAACTCAAAGCTACTTTCAATTCGAGAATTGACTGGACCATTAGTGATTAATCACTAGGTCAAACCTTAATTACGACGGTTTGACTTTGGGCCATTAAACTAATTAAAACTGAATTAAGAAAGGTCAAGGATACTTACTGAAGTCCTAAGCACGACTAATGATCCTTAGGAAGTGGTCTTGAGCTCCAGGTATCTCCAGAACAAGTGTTTGAATGATTTCAAAATGAATGTCCAAATCTTGCAATAATGAGCTTCTATATATATTGGATTTGATACAACAAGATCATACCAAACAAGTCTACAGGTGTTCCTTGATCAGTTCCATGTGTCCCTAGGCATGAAAAACCACTGGTAGGGCTGTAAACGAACCGAACGAACACGAACAAGGCCTTGTTCGTGTTCGTTCGTTAAGGAAATAAATGTGTTCACGAACGGTTCATGAACACTTATCGAACGAGATTTTATGTTCGTGTTCGTTCATTAAGGAAACGATCGTGTTCGCGAACGGTTCACGAACACAAATAAATTTGGCGAACGCGACGAAGGATAAAGATAGATGGCCTAGAGAGTAGCACTTGAACTTGAATCTCTTATTATGAAATGGAGGTCGATTGTATTCACCGATGTAAATAGTGAGAAATGAAAGAGAAATGATGCATAAACAAAGTGAAAGTGAGTTTCCTAGTTTAATTGTTAGAGTAATAAAATAAATAAAAGTTTAATAATATAAAAAGTACAAATAAAATATAAGAAAGTAGAAAGATCTTCAATTAAAACACAAACATACGAACATAAACGAACACAAATCAACGAATGTTCACGAACACGTTCACGAACACCTTACCGAACGTTCACGAACACAATCGAACGAACGAGACCTATGTTCATGTTCGTTCATTTAACTAATCGAACGAAATTTCTTGTTCATGTTCGTTCGTTTATTAAACGAACGAACATAAACGAACTTCCCGCTGAACGGTTCACGAACTGTTCGCTGAACGTTCAGTTCGTTTACAGCCCTAACCACTGGTGCAGCCCCTGGAATGAAAAACAAGGCTTCAAAGGCGGTGGAACTGGCTGTACTCGCACCTGTGCATGAATTCTGACCAGCATAAGCCTTCGCGTCGCGCGACGGCAGAGGGGGGTGCTGGTGGCGCGACACCAGCAGGTGGCTTACCTGATCTTCATGTTTCAAATATTTACATTTCACCTCTGGACCTTCTAAAACGTAATTTCTTTCATTTTAAGCACATTTAACCCATATAACTTATATTTCTATGATCCATGAGATATAAACAAACATCGTTATGTCCGGTTTCGTTAAACGATAACCGAAAACACGAGTTTTGCCTCGTTGACGCTTTTAACCCCTTAATTACGAAAGTTAACATATCTTCCTCATACGATATCGAAAGCTTGTGAAATTTTTATCACTTATTCTTGGGAGTATAATTAATCGTTACAAGGCTCCGGGTTCGCTAAAAGGTCACTCAGAGGTATAACTTAAACATGTTGACACTTTTAACCCTTGCGTCTTGTAAATTCTTACTTTCTTCCACAAACGGTTTCATATGCTTCATGATACATTCGTTTTAAGGGTATAAACATTGTGTAGGGTTGTTAAAAGGCATAATTATCAAATTTTGACACTTTGAATCCTTATATACATGTACTTTCTCCGTTTGTCAACTTTAGTCCTTCATATTCAATTTGTAACACGTTTAAAGTCCATGACACGTGTCGATACTATATTGGACATGATTTTACGAGGTGTTACATCCTCACCCCCTTAAAAGAAATCTCGACCTAGAGATTTACTGAAATAAATGAGGGTACTTTTCTTTCATTGTGGATTCTACCTCCCATGTATACTAGGGATCTACGGGCATCCCACTTAACCTTTACAATTGGTACCTGCTTCCTTCGAAACTTCTTAACCTGTCGATCTTTAATCGACAAAGGTTTCTCAACAAACTTCAGCCTCTCATCTATGTGCACATCCGTATGCGGTATGACTAGTGATTCATCAGCTAGACATTTCTTCAGATTGCAGATGTGGAATACATTATGAATACCACTGAGCTCTTCTTGCAAATTTAACTTAAAAGCCACTGTTCTGACACATTCGATGATCTCGAATGGTCCTATATATCTTGGGATTAACTTGCCTTTCTTGCCAAATCGTATTACCCCTTTCCAGGGTGATACTTTCAGTAACACTTTGTCACCAACCTCGAATTTTAGAGGTGTACGCCTTTTATACGCGTAGCTTTTCTTCCTATCCCTGGCAGCTTTGAGACGATCTCTAATCTGTGCAATCTTGTCTGTCGTCTCCAGGACTATATCAGGTCCTGTGAGTTGGACATCTCCAACTTCTGCCCAACAAACGGGCGTTCTGCACTTTCTTCCATACAAAGCTTCAAAAGGTGCAGCTTGGATGCTCGAATGATAGCTATTATTATACGAAAATTATATCAATGGAAGATGATCATCCCAACTTCCACCCAGATCAATAACACAAGCTCGTAGCATATCTTCGAGTGTCTGAATAGTGCGCTCGCTTTGACCATCCGTCTGAGGATGATATGCAGTGCTGAAATTTAATCGAGTGACTAGGGATTGCTGAAAGCTTTTCTAGAAATGCGATGTATACCTCGTATCCCTATCAGAGATGATAGACATTGGCACTCTGTGGAGAGATACAATCTCGTCCACGTACAGCTGAGCTAACTTATCAGAGTTGTGTGTTTCCTTAATAGGTAAGAAGTGGGCTGACTTAGTCAGTCTATCCACTATAACCCAAATAGTATCATTTCCTCGCTTTGTCTTTGGTAACTTAGTGATAAAATCCACAGTCACCATTTCCCACTTCCAGGTGGGAAGTTCAGGTTGTTGCAGCAAACCTGACGGCTTCTGGTGTTCTGCTTTAACTTGAGCACATGTCAGACATTTGGCCACATAAGTGGCTATAGACTTCTTCAAGCCTATCCACCAATAATTTGCCTTCAAATCCTGGTGCATCTTATCACTTCCAGGATGAACAGAATACTTAGAACTGTGGGCTTCTTGGAGGATAACATCCCATAGTCCTCCATAGATTGGAACCCATATTCGTCCATTTAATCTTAGGATTCCATCCTTGCCATATGATAACTGCTCAGCAGTTACTCCCAATTTCTCATTCGGGTAGTTGGTTTCTAATACAGCTTCTTTCTGAGCGGCTAGCACTCTTTCATTCAAGCTGTTCTTCAATTCAATGCTCTTGGCATTGATTCTAATGGGCTTAACCCTCTCCTTCCTACTTAAGGCATCAGTGACCACATTCGCCTTGCCTGGATGGTATCGGATTTCACAATCATAATCATTCAGTGTCTCCATCCACCGTCGCGGCCTCATGTTCAGATCCTTCTGATTAAATAGATGTTGAAGGCTCTTGTGATCAGAATAGATCACACACTTGGTACCATATAAATAATGCCTCCAAAGTTTTAGTGTAAACACAACGGCACCCAACTCCAAGTCGTGGGTGGTGTAATTCTTCTCGTGCACTTTTAATTGTCGGGAAGCGTATGCAATAACTTTACCTTTCTGCATTAGCACACATCCCATGCCAGTGTGCAATGCGTCACAGTAAACCACAAATTCTTCGACCCCTTCAGTCAATGTCAACACAGGAGCATTGCTTAACTTTTGTTTAAGAATATCAAAGGATTCTTGTTCCTTAGGACCGCAATCAAACTTAATATTCTTCCTAGTCAACGAAGTTAGGGGTACTACAATCCTTGAGAAATTTTCAATAAAACGCCTGTAATATCCTGCCAGACCTAAGAAGCTGCGAATCTTTATGGGCGTCTTCGGCTCTTGCTAATTCATGATAGCTTCAATCTTAGCGGGATCCACCTGGATACCACGCTCACTACCCATATGTCCAAGGAATTGGACTTCACGAAGCCAAAACTCGCATTTAGAGAACTTAGCATAAAGCTTCTCTTGCTGAAGAAGTTTAAGAATACACCGAAGGTGCTTCTCATGGTCAACCTGATTCTTTGAATAAATAAGGATGTCATCAATGAAGACGATGACAAACTTGTCTAAGTAGGGTTTGCAAACACAATTCATGAGGTCCATGAACGCTGCTGGTGCATTAGTGAGCCCGAAAGGCATCACTAAGAACTCGTAATGACCATATCGAGTTTGGAATGCAGTCTTGTGCACATCTTCATCTCTAACCTTCAGCTGATGGTAACCTGATCTTAAATCAATCTTGGAAAAGTAACTTGCCCCTTGCAGTTGATCGAACAGATCGTCGATTCTGGGCAATGGATATCTGTTCTTGATTATAACCTTGTTTAGCTCACGATAATCAATGCACAACCGCATTGATCCATCTTTCTTCTTAACAAATAGAATAGGTGCTCCCCAAGGAGATGAGCTAGGTCTAATAAATTCCTTTGCCAATAAATCATCCAGTTGGGTTCTTAACTCTTTCATCTCAGTTGGGGCTAAACGGTAAGGTGCTCTTGCAACAGGTGCTGCCCCAGGTATAATGTCAATTCTAAACTCTACTTGCCTATCTGGGGGTAACCCAGGTAGTTCTTCAGGAAATACATCAGGGTATTCAGAAATGATAGGGATGTCTTCCATCTTGGGCTTTGGCTCATCAATAGTCACTTGTACCATATAAATGACACAACCTTTCTTCATACACCTTGATGCCTTAAGCACAGACACTTGCTTAGGCAACCCATACTGAGTATCTCCTTGTATGGTAAGTGGTTCACCATACGGAGTCTTGATCACCACTTGTTTCTTGCCACAAACAATCTGGGCTTGGTTATGAGATAACCAATCCATGCCTATTACTATGTCGAAACCAGCTAATTTCAAAGGAAGTAAGGATAACGGAAAGGAGTGGTTCCTAATGGATATAAAACATCCATCTAGCACAGTTGAGGCAGTTTCTAAGGTACCATCGGCCAACTCTACTTCATATTTCACGCTTAGGGTTTTAACAGGTAAATTCAACAACTTACAAAACTTATCATCTACAAATGACTTATCCGCACCCGAGTCAAATAACACCCTTGCATAAACATCATTTATAAGGAAGGTACCTGTTATCACGTTATCATCCTGCACCGCTTCTCGTGCATCCATACGAAAGACCCTTGCATTGGTCTTTTTGACTTCTTCAGGCTTTTTGGCATACTTAGGGCAATTGGACTTGATGTGCCCCTTCTCGTTACAGTTATAGCACGTTGCATCCTTTATCTTCTTGCACTCTATCGTTTTGTGCTCACCTGACTTACAAATCCCACAAACCCTTGGCTGTGATTGGGATTTTGACTCGTATCTGCACCTCCCCAAATGGCGCTTCTTACAGATTTTGCATTTGGGCTTCTCGCCCGACTGCTGATCATCCTTTCTAAACCCGGAACTCTTCTTGTGTTTAAAGTTCCCTTTGTGTTTCTTGCCTGAACGGTGTGAGTTTTCTTCCTCACGTTTTCTCTTCACTATATCAGAATTTCTCAGCGATCTCTGCCTGACCGCATCAAGGGTAAGTGATAGTGCCAGATCGGCTACCGATCTAAAGGTATTCGGTCGAGATGCCTTCACATTGGCTTTGATCTCCGGGGCTAAACCCCCAATGAAACGGGCTTTCCGTTTTGGTTCCGGTGTCACCAAATATGGAACAAATCGATACATGGTATTAAAACTCGTAAGATAAGCCTGACAGTCCAAATTCTTCATAACCAATGTCAGGAAATCGGTCTCGATCTTCTCAACCTCATGTTGAGGGCAGTAATTTTCTTTGATGAGAGTAACGAACTGCTCCCAAGACATGCCATACAAATGGACTTTTCCAGTAGCTTGGTTCAGGGACCTCCACCAAGCTAGCGCTTCTCCTTTGAATGACTGAGATACAAACTTCACAACGTCCCTATCAGCGCAACCACTGATATCAACCACAGTGTCCATTTCATCGAGCCAAGTCATACAATCGACGGCTCCTTTCTCCCCTGTCAACTCTCTAGGCTTGCTGGAGACGAAATACTTATATGTACAGGACTTACTGCGTGGTTCTTGTTTGGGCTCAATCTTCTTTGACGGAACACTATGCTGATTTGAGGAGTGATGATCGTCATCCCTCCTTGATCCATCACGTTTAGGAGGTGGCTTACTTATGAGCCTCAGAGTGAGTCTTAGGTTTAGAATAGGGTACTGATAAGGTCCTGCTTTGAGTACCACTTGACTCATTAAACTACCTATCTATGGCCTTGGTAACAGCATTATCAATCAGTGCTTGAAGTTCCGCACCAGTTACGTTGATCCTGGTGGTATCATGATTCTCCATTGGATGACTGTTGACTTCTTCAGACTCTGCCATGTAGCTTGATTGCTACATAAAATGATGACAATGATTTCTTAGAGGTTTATAATAGATTTGTCATCTTATTAATTTATTAACCATGGTATTAATAAACCACATTTGGTTAATTTGTAAAGTATATTCATTCAGGATTTTCATTATAATAATCCTTAGTTATATTTAAAATATAATAATAGCATAAAAGGCCAAGTCACAAGGACAAATTTAATTTATAAACCATGATTTCAGAGAATCGAGGTATTAAGGTTTGAACGTAGTTCATTACCTTTTATTGACAGGGAGTCGTAGACTACAATCTGTCTTTTGTCTTATATGACAATGATTATGGCTCGTAGGCCCTACATCATATATGGATGTTTAAATAATAAAGAAGGAATTGGAATAATCCAATAGAAGGAATGTTAACATGTTTTCAGATGTTAACAAGGATTTGAATCTTTTTAGACAGGTTTTACCATCATGGTCAGGTCTTATAATGACACGTAGGCTAGGTTATACCTTTTAAGATTCTTATTTAATATTTAATAGGCAGATTATTTTTTTTAAAAGGAATGATATATTTTGGATTTATTTATTCCTTACATATTACATTTATGCATTTAATGACAAAATAAAAATTTAAATGATACATGCCACTAAAGTTTAACAAGAGTACAGATTGCCCTAAACGGGACTTTAACTGAAATAACTTGCCCACGCAGGGGCTAAACAGAAATGACATGCCCACGCAGGGGCTAAACAGAACTACAAATCCTCGCAGGGACTGATTACAGAAACAGATGTCCACGCAAGGACTTGATTGAAAAATAAAGAAATACAAATAAACAAATAAAGGATTTAATGATCCCTTTTGCTCTTTCCCTTGATTAAGCTTGCTAAACCCTTGATAAATCCACGGTTGTGCCTACGATCTTCTTGAACCTCCCGTTCCACCTGGCTCAACCTCTGTAGAATCTCCTGTTATTGCGGTGGCGATAACAGCGGCGGCTGCTGATGTTGCAGAGGTTGAGGAGGTGGTGGGTGTTGATACCCATAAGGTGGGTACCCGATTTGGTAGGAGGGTGCGTAAGGTCCTTCAGGATGAAGGGCATTGTAGTTGGCTGCTACAACGTATGGGTCAACATTGGGGGCATTGTAGTAATTATATCCCGGGTAGGCAGGCTGCTCAAAGGGGTTGTACGCCGCTGCACTGGCGTATGTAGGAATCAGGTTATCATAACCCACTGGAGGCAGTGCGACTGGCGCAGTCTCCACCTCAGAAACAGGGTTAGAAGGCCCACCCATTTGTGGATCTTCGTATAGTGGCGGGTAATGGCTGCCACTTGAATGTTGAGGAGTGCGGATGCGAACTCCCCCTCGCATGGACATCCGTGCATGTAACACCCCGAAAACGGGCTTGGTAAACAAACCACGTTAATACTAAAAGACGGGTAAAGCATCGTTAGTGATAAAATTAATCCGATGAATATTAGGATTTTTAATAAATAAGCTTATTATTAAGTTAAAAGCTGAAAGAAAGCTTTTGAGAAAATAAGGTTTATAGAAGCCCGAGTTAACGGGACTTAAAATAAACTGAGTTATAGATTCCCCGAACCCACTAATTTAACTAGGAATGTTTAACCTAGTTAATAAGTGGGAATATTGTTAGAAATAAGTAGGTTGTGCCCTACTTAATAACTAACCAAACAAGAGGGACCAAATCTGGATAATTATGAACTTAAATTATAAATACAGAAGTCAAAACAAAACACACACTCAGAGTGTGTGTTCTGTTCGAACCCAGGAGGTTCCCCAGGAGCCAAAACCCTAACTCTCAACATAATCATCAAATTGAAGGCTCAAACGAGGTCTAAATTCACAATTGAACGTGAATTAATGATCACCCAAGCTAGGGGATCATAAGGTATGTCAATTTTTGATGATTTGTGAAGTTGTGAAATTTGGATAATCATCATAATCGCGAATTATGAATGAATTATTGAAGCTATGATTGAATTAATGATGTATACATGCTTAGGAACCAAACCCTAAGTGAAAATTTTACATATGATGTTATAATTTGAATGATTTGATGAATTACCGCACTAGGATAAGTGGGTATTAATCATATGATGAAAATGATGATATAATTATGATTAGAATCATCATACATGCTAGTAATCAGGAAATACTTGAACAAATTGTGTGTTTGAGTATATAATCATACTTACTATGAAATAAGTTTAGTATGATATGATAAAATTTGATGATAGGTTCATGTTAAATGATGTCTAATATCATCAAGTAATAATTCGTTAACTTATGGTTACAAGAATTTGGTAAATAAGTGATTAAACGATAGCATAATAAGGATACTTACCGTGTAGTGGCAAAGTAATAAAACGAGTAGTTAAGCTACATCGTGTAATTACTTTTGTCAATAGGCAATTTGACTTTAAAAAGTCAAACTGACCAATGATATGATCGAATGATAATTTCGACATAAAGATCGTAGGATGGAGTAGTCGTGAATGATTATGACTAATCTAACCATCTTACCACTTACAATGATAGTTTGACGCTTGACAAGCTAGGTGAAAGCTTGGGAAGGAAGCGGGTCAAACGAATCAAGAATGACGGAAAAGCATAATCTGGATGCTAGGTAAGTAAAGCTTACATTCTATTTATTTAATACCTATTGATTTTATAGGTTCTGAATAATATAAAGTCTTGTTTGAATTCTGATGTTCCGACACGACATGTGCGGTTCGGAACAAAAGACAATAAAGATAAACCATGTTTAATGGTTAAAAAGAGCTAATACGGTTATTTAGTCATGAAAGGACTAATAAATAACGAGTTTTGAATAATTACCTTATAAGGTAAACTAATACAAATAATAAAGGTAAAACGGTAATTCGATAACTCGTTGACGATTACCGTTGGTTTGTGAAAGACACTTTATAGCGTAAGTTATAATGGATCAAAAGAGTCAATAAATGATTTATAAGGAAAATGACCGTACGGTGTAAACCGGAGCCAGCCATGTAGACGAGATAGTAATAAACATCATCTCGCCAATAAATTCGGTCACTTAGACTAAACGGGTCAAAAGGTGAAGATATTACCTTTTGACAATATCGACTAATGACTATTGTCGAGTTATATTATTTCAGGAGTAAATATCAAATGGATATTAGCATCGCTATGAATTAGCGGTTATAACATAAGGGTAGGAAAAAATGGTGGTCAATATATTGATCCGTGCCAGGTATGTGTAATAGGGTGACACTCATTTAGAACATAATGTTCAATGAGTGTTAGATAAAGTAAAAATAGACATTTGGCTACTTTAATATGTAAATCGAATGTTTCAAATAGTAGACATTGTGTTTGAAAAAAGCATAATCACTTTTCAAACAAATTTATAGTTAAAAAGAAGAATTTTGGTCAAACATGCTTTCAAAAGTCCTTCATCGTAAATGAAAGGCTAAAATGGACCAAAACGCCCTTGTAAGCGTAATTGAACAAATGACCTTTAAAGGTTATTTGGAAACGAGGTTTATGATTAAGTAAATAATTAGAATAAGTATAGAAAGCGAAAGATGTAAATTTATGGTCAAATGACTCTATATGAGTCTTTGCCGTAAATTAACAATCCGAGGAGTAAAACTTGGATTATATAGATCGCCAAATTGAATCCCCCACAAATATAGTTGCGGTGGAAGATCATTTGATAAAAATTGTGGACTTATGAAATTAGAAGCGAATGAAAGCGATTTATGCTTAAAATATGCTTAAATACCCTTAACGGGTCAAAATAAGCATATAAGCGAAAATGGGTTAAGAATGTATATGAACCAATGATTGGAACCTAATATGATAAATATTATTGAATTTAATAGGTTCATAAGAAATAGCGGTCAAACAAACTTGTTTGTTTGATAAATGCATGAACGGGTCGAATAATTTGGAAAACCCCTACTGTTCAGTGAACACTCCTACTGTACAGTGAACACTCTTACTGTACAGTGAAAACTCCTACTATTCAGTAAAACCCCTATTATTCAGTGAACACTACTACCATTTAATGAACATTCCTACTGATGGGTGAACATTCTTTAGAAAGGGGTTAAACTAGAGCCCTCGCGGCCAGCGACCAACCTAAATGACTGCAAAAGTGTGCTAGTTGTTAAAATGCAGCTGCGAACTCGTTTAGACATGTTTTAAGCGCTATATGACTAACTCATTTCATGTTTTATGAAATGTAGGTACTAATTGAGTTACCAGAGGACGATCAAGCTCAACGAAGAACCGAACACATAAAGAACAAAGCTTCCGTGAAATGATTCGTCGTCACGTTTTAAACGACGAATGTTTTATAAAACGTGGAAATGTTTTATTTCTTAAAATGTTTTGACGAACCTGTATTTGTAGTGTATGGTTAACTGTAAATACACTATTATACTCAAATTTATATAATAATCGTATAATTGGACTAAGGGCCTTACAAGTTGGTATCAGAGCCCTGGTTTAAGAGATTCAAGTATGGTGGGAAAAAAAACTATGCTTGAACTTAAACCTTATGCTCTTGATAAAGATTGGTGTTCGGTTCGAGACTTGATCGCAAAATCCGGTAAGTTATTCTATACATTAACGGTCTAGCATGTAAAGTGTTGAAAACAACACATAGGGTTATCGTGTAAAACACGTTACCCCAATTAAAGCGATAAAAGACCGATATAGTTAAATGGATTACGTGTGTTAAATGGTGTCATAGAAAGTCTTGTATTATAATACGGGCGCTTATTAATGATAAACGTTACAAATCTTTGTATACGTTTTAGCTAAAGGACCCTCGTATCCGAAGATGATAAGAGTCTAAAGAATTATCGATACGATAAAGAAATAGTCAGAAGTATGACAAGTAAGTCATATACGCTAAAGACTGGAATGGAGAAATGATCTCGAATGAGAGATCGAACAAGAAGGAAAGTTTATCAGGGCAAGTGGCTACACGGTACATGTCTTAAACTTATAGTGCAAACAGAAATATGCAACAAATACATAGTGAATGACAAGTTGCATATAGAATATAAAACTTGGAAAACCTGGATGGGATTCATATCCAGGATGACGTTTCCAAGAGAAATTTAGTAGAGATACGTATTATTCACAGTCGTGAATAATGAGATAATAACTGAATTTAGTTTAAAAATAAACTTGGACGAAAGTAATCATCCAAGTAAGTATTCTCAATAAGGATTCAAATTGAGAAAAGTAATGATCACTTCGATGAATGTGATTGTATAAATGGTTATAAAAGGAATGTTGTAAATGTTCAAGGATAAAACGAGTAAAACTAGTAATTGTTAATTGGCAATTAAATAAAGTTTTACCAATTGAAATAAATCGAGAGATTAGTTACGTGGGACGTGATGTGGTAATTATAATAAGGTCATGCGTACCATGTGTTGATCGCTTACTCTGGCCAAGTAAGTAGTGAACGCATGATACCATGAGCTTCTTATAAAGAGCACAGTTATGTCCGATGTGGTAAGGTCGAGACGAATAAAAAAAAAGTTGAAAGAATCTTGGGGTCAAGAAATCTTATGGGCATACTCATATAAATGGTTTTCGAGGGAACCATAAAAACGATGTATGGCGTGCATAGAAATAAATGACCCAAGGGAATTCGTGAAATAGGTCATTATGGACGAAAGAGCCAGGGTTGACAAAAAGAGCATGTAAAACCAAATTATAAATGACCCACAAAGTCATAGAAACGAAGGTATTGCCCATACAAAAAGATGATCGAAGTCATTGACTTTAGTCTTAGTAAAGAAAGGATGATGATGATAATCATCGTTCTGAAATTTTAAGACCATCAAGCATGGTCACATAAAGAATAAAGGTTTGGTTAAATAAAGCGATGGATTTCGCTAAGACAACCAAACAAGTTAAAACGAAGTCCTAATGCATATCTAAAAGGTTGCATTAATAAAGACTTCGGTAAAATCACCCGGTTGATGGATAGGAAAATAAACACATGCGTAAACCGAGAGACGGGAACGCGGATTTAAAGTCAAAGGACTCGGATTCTGAGTTACGACTAAAAGACAATAAAAAATTTTGTAAATAGAAACTTTGAATAAATATGTTCAACTATTTTGAGGTTGAACGGGTTGAATAAAGAATAAAGTTCGATCGTTTATAAGTGATGGATTTCACATTAACAAGTCAAACGGATTAAATACAATATAATGTCGGATGGCATAAGTATACGCAAACCAGATAACGGTGAGCATAAGATGAACCGACGCATAAATGACGTGAGAAGTCATAGAGTCGGGATAATGATCCGAAATAAAACGATTGTAGTCACGAACTACAGTCAAGGTTAACGTATCTGAAACTTGAAACCAAATGATTTTGCAAATATAAACAAGGTGCCTTGACACCAAACATATATTTTAAGAATTAACGTTTTTTTAAATATAAATTCTGATAGGAAGTTAGATAGTAAATATTAAAGATACAGGTCTTGACACTGAAAAGTGCAAGACGATACATTCGAAAAGAAAGGTTTTCGATAAAGAAATGTTAATGTAAACCTTAACATGACGTAACACGATCACGGTCAAGAAAAGTAATGTGAAATATAATCACATTGTAGCCCGAGTGATGGGTGTAAAGTAAGTGGACTGATAAGTCTAGCTAGTGAGACATGTTAAGGTCAAAATTCAAATTAAGAATTTGTTTAATACGCTATTCACTATGAAGATTAGTGTAGAATAAACATAATTTATAAACTCATGTGCCTAAGTGGCCAACTTTTGGCGACTCAGTCAAGTAAACAACAAAGGTAATAGTACATGATGAAAGTGATGGCCCATGAGGCCTTACTAACGGAAAATATTAATCACCTATATTGACGGATCATAAGGCAACACAAGCAAAGTTTCGGGAGATCAATTTGAGCAAAAGATCGATTAAAGGATAAAGATATAAGGTATGTGCTTATATGCTTTATAGAATTTCATTAATATCATCTATTAAATTGTGTTAGATAATTAAGACAAAAATCAAGAAATTGGTTTGTTTGTAAGCGGTGGATTCCGTATAAATGAATCGAATAAATGAATTCGAAAACAAAAGAGCATGTTTGCTAAAAGTGAAAGATTTCACTAAAGACCTTTAAACAGGTCAAAATAACGGATTCATAAAGAATTCGATAGTATAAAAGCGATGGATTTCGCTAAGTTAACTAAACTAGTGGAAATAACGAGATTATGTTATTTCAAGTTGCATTTTGTCGTATGAGATACGTAGATGATTTGTAACCAAAAAGATATTACCTTACTTTTCTGGTAATATTAACAATTGGTTAAGGTATGAGTAATGCTTAGAGTATAACTCGGGTCAAATTGCATTGAGTTTAAAAACTCAATGAACTATGTAAGAAAGGTTTCGAGAACGAAACCTCTTTAAGGGGGTAGACTTGTAACACCCCGAAAACGGGCTTGGTAATCAAACCACGTTAATACTAAAAGACGGGTAAAGTACCGTTAGTGATAAAATTAATCCGATGAATATTAGGATTTTTAATAAATAAGCCTATTATTAAGTTAAAAGCTGAAAGAAAGTTTTTGAGAAAATAAGGTTTATAGAAGCCCGAGTTAACGGGACTTAAAATAAACTGAGTTATAGCTTCCCCGAACCCACTAATTTAACTAGGAATGTTTAACCTAGTTAATAAGTGGGAATATTGTTAGAAATAAGTAGGTTGTGCCCTACTTAATAACTAACCAAACAAGAGGGACCAAATCTGGATAATTATGAACTTAAATTATAAATACAGAAGTCAAAACAAAACACACACTCAGAGTGTGTGTTCTGTTCCCCTGTTGGAATTACAACCTGACACATAAACGAAATCACATTGACATATGAGCGAACCTATCTTGACACATGAGCGGAATCATCTTGACAGATGAGCGGAATCTCTAAGACCATATGAGCGGAATCATGACTGACACATATGAAATACATTTTGAACTTTTTGTCTCTTGTGAAATGTATCAATTCTGTTTCATTCACATGCACTTGTTGTTGTCATGATGTAAGCAATTAGATCACTTGGATGATGTCATCATCAAGAATGATGACATCATTCTTGTTCCGAACCGCAACGAACCAAAGACTCGACATAAGACAAAGACGACAGATGAATGCACCAACAGACTCCCCCTCAGATGTTGACGAGTCTTAAGTGTCGAGTCTTCGCATATTCAGTCTTTATCAGTCTCTTTTCTTTCTTAGCATATACCAGGATCTTCTCTTTGGCTCCAACCTCGTCAGACTCCCCCTCTCATCATGATGGGATCGCCGTCTGGAATTAGCTATCACCTTGAGATCAATCCCTGGCTTTAATTTTGTTCAGCTCATCTCCTGCACAATCTTCTCACAAACTCATAAGTTTTTACTTAAAACAATAAGAAAAACTTATTAGAAATAGTTCCATCAAGTTTAAATTAATGACCCTGATTAACTAATCAAACTTTATTTTTCAAAATAAATTCCTTCATTTAAGCACTCACTCCCAACCTTGTTCATCATGTTCAACACTTGGAATTTTGAAAATCAGCTCTTCATCATCAGTTGTCAAAAATCTTTTTGATTTTTCAAAAAAAATGAAACATAAATGCAATAACAAAAATTAAATGCA
The DNA here is from genome assembly GCA_030545235.1 of Helianthus tuberosus. Classification (NCBI taxonomy): domain Eukaryota; kingdom Viridiplantae; phylum Streptophyta; class Magnoliopsida; order Asterales; family Asteraceae; genus Helianthus; species Helianthus tuberosus. The sequence goes on from CM060442.1 coordinate 39,548,572, forward strand.
GAAATGAAATATGTACAAACATATTTTTGTGAGTTTGCGAAAGAGGATCATATCAGTTTATGTGTCCAATCACTAGCACCGTTAAGCTTGATTTCATTTTATGCTCTAAACGATTCACATGGATTGACGATATTGTTGTCCACTTAAACTCAATCTAAAAACTTTCAATCTGCTTACCGATACTTTAAGGTATATTAAGATAGCACTAAGTTCTTATGGACCCCACAATCTCAGCATATCCCCTCATCATGCAATACACTGACTCAAGTAATGCCTTTAAACTTTATCAACTGTGATTTGTGCGAAAATAAAGAAGAATGTTTAAACATTAACAATCAGGTCGATACTTCCGTATACGCAGAGAAAGTTCAATGTTTAAACAAAATAAGAAAAATAAAACAAGTTGAAGTTGTTTAGGCTTTAACCACCAGGTCGATACTTCCGTATACGCAGAGGTGATCCAAAGCTTAAACGAAACACCAAAGAAAATAAAGCAGAACGTTTAGGCAACAACATCCAGGTCGATACTCACGTATACGCAGAGGATGTCCGATGCTTAAACAAAATAAAGAAATCAAACAAGTTTAAATCTTTGCAAAATGAAATGCACAATCACAACGACTTTTCAGCAAAGTTGTGAAAGTTCACAAACTTAACCAGTTTTATGCTTTTTGGCATTCAGCGATTACTGAGTAGGTACACAATCACGAAGGACAAAACTAAGTACTATGCTTTCAACCATGTTTCCCACTAGAACTAGGCTTTTTCATTTAAGTTTGTATCGTTATCGCAAATCTACTAGTCTAGCTGAGTCTATCGTCACATCTTTAGTGAGACCGTTTATCACATTTTATATCTCCATTTCTTTAGCATGCTATGACAGTCCAACTGATTTTCTATCATTTCCTCTTGTTTCAGCAAAACTCATTTTGAGTTTTTCAATGTTTTTGACATTTTCAAATTTTCTAATTTTTTTTAAAAATTTTTACTCCCCCTAAAATCAAAATATGTCTCAATTTTGATTTTCTGGGAAAATTTGAAAACAAGTTGTACAAGAAATGTGACAACATGATGAGAATTGCTTCAATTCTCCATTCACTTGGCTTGAACAATCAGAACTCCCACTGACAACAAACTATTTTCCCATTATGATCTCAAAACACTTAAGTTTGTTTTAATTAAATGGTTTTTCCGGAAAATAAGTTTTGTGTGTCTTTTCACAAATTCGGGGATCTCTCATCACCTTGTTCTCTTCAATCACTTGTAAAAACTAACATTTTTAAGAACAATCCACAAACATCACTTGTAGAAAATCAAGTACAACTTAATGTCCCTGATTTACCACTTGTAAGGCGAAAAATCACCAGAGTGAAATTTCTCAAGAAATGTGCCGATTCATGTTCCACGCTTACCAACCTGGGAACTCCGGCAAGTCAGGTTTTTCATTTAAACAGATTCACCCAAGCCTGACAGTCCTTGGGTGCTTTTGAAATTCCATTTGACAATGATGGAAAATTTTCATCATTCATTGTCAAACCGGAATCACCACTTTTTACCTCAACACATGGCTCCTCTGGCTTTACCACACCAGATTCATCGCCTGAACTTGGCTTGTCTGACTTTGAAGAGTCAGATTCATCGCCAACAACTGGCTCCTTTGTTTCCGGAGAAACAAATTCATCACCAACAACTTTCTTCTTCTTCTCTTCTTTCGTCCTCAGATTTGTATCTGATGAATGCGTTTTGCTTGATTTGTTGTTCTTTGGTGAGCAAGATGATTTATCAGAACTTTTATCTGTTTTACCAGTTGTATCCGAGGACAATATCTTCTCCAGATATTCTCTCGCCTTCTTCCTCTTTTTCCTCAGTCTGTCTTTCTGCCCCTGTGAAAGCTTTACTTTCGGTTCTTGAACTTTCTGTTCTTGAACTTTACGTTCTTGAACTTTCTGTTCTTTGGGCTTGACAGAGACTGGTATCTTTACATGCTTCTGAGATTCAACCCTCGATCTTCTCATTGATCTCATTGAGCAATCTCTAGCAATATGGCCAATTGTGTTGCAGTTAAAACATCTCCTTGATTCAAACCTCCGGCTTTGGCAGTTAACAACAATGTGTCCTTGATAGCCGCATCTGTAACACACTCTGTTATCGTACCAATCACCACTTCCAGTCCAAACATTCAGATCATAGCATTGTTTGGCTTGGTGATAATCATTTCTCCTCCTAAAAACTGAATTTTGCTTTGAAGCACTGTGGTCCGACCTGCACCACTTATTACTAACAATTTTTGAGTATTGATTTTCAAATTTTTGTGATTTTTGATTACGATTGGATGATTGAACTGATGAGCTTTTATTCTTGTTTTGACCATTTTCTGAATTTTTAATTTTTTGTTTCTGTTCCACTTTCTTCTTCAAAGGTTTTTGCGTAGAGCATTCTCCCTTTTCAGTTGATTGCAGAACAGTTTTCTGAAACTTTTCTTTTAATTTCAAAAATATTTCCTTTTTCTCATTTTCAGCATCAGACTCTGACTCAGACTCATCTGCTGAATAAAACTCTTCATTTTTATCATCAGTTTTATCATCATAATCTTCAACTTTGACTTTGTCAAAGTTTGTGACATAGTCACTTATTGGAACTGAATTGATCGGCTTTGGACAGGGGAACTCAGATGAAGTCACAAAACCTTTCAATTTCTTTTCAAGTTCATCAATCTTGTTTCTTGAATTCTCAGCTTCGTTTTCAAGCTGAGAGATTCTTTCAAGATGAGACTTGATTGATTTTTCATTCTCATTCTTCATGTTTTCAAGAACAGATTTTTCATTTTCCAAAACATTTATCTATTCTTGAAATTTTGTCTCATTTACTTTCAGATTTTTGTTCTCCAATTTTATCCATAAATATTCATCCTCTGAAGATTTCTTTTTGCTTTCAAAATCTTGTTCTTTCTCTTTCAAAGCCTTGTTTTCTAATGTCAAACTGTTCAAATCATTTAACAGTTTGTCATTTTCAGATTTCAACCTCTCACAATTTTCTTTCATTTCAAAAATCTGTTTCTTATCAGCTTTCTTCTCGTCTTTCAAAGCTAAAATCTCTTCAGTCTGTTCCTCTCCCACTTGAACACCTTTACTCTTGCTCTTCTTTAATATTGATTTTCCACATTGACTTTTCTTCTTCTCAGCATTTCTCTCCATCTGTTCTTCAAGTTTCTTAATGAATTGACCAATTGCCAAACTAGAGTATTCTCCAGTTCTTTTTAATTCCAAAAGATATGTACCCCATTCTTGTTGAGATAAGGAATTGGCTAATTTATCAACCCATTCATCTGAACTTTTCTTAATACCCTTCTCAGACAATGAACGAACAAGATGACTATACCTCTCAATGATACTCTTTGTACTTTCTCCCGGATAACCTGAAAATGAATCAAATTCTTTATTTAATACATTTATTCTATCAAATGTTTCTTGAGTCATATTAAAGAAATTGATATCCATGATTTGGAAACCCGTTTATCGAAACAATCCCGTTAAGTGAAATATCAAGTCCAAGCTAGATGAATTTTCAAACAAAATACTAAACACTTAAAAATCTGATTGGGCCAAATACTAAGATGCAATTCGATATGATTAATACTCAATGATGATTGGGCCGCTATATTAACCAATCACATGGGCCGTATGATATGAAACTTGGGCCAAGAATAAACTTCACATGTTGTGTAGGTCCAATGCAAACATTAAATTTTTAAAATGTCTGACATAAAGCAAATCACATGCAATTGACCTTATGTGACTGACAACATCAATTCATATCAAGTTTTAATTGGACCTCAACTATGTATGATCACATGCAAACAATCTGTTAAAGCAATTTGAACAACACTAACACATATATCGAATATGAATCACATGCTAACTGACAAACCAATTGTAGAGTTTATCTCAAAATTTACACACAAACCGACAAACCGACTCACACACCTTTACCAACTTTCATATGCAAACTCAGATTATCACATGCTGTTGAATTCAATTAACTGATAAATATTCACGTGACCAACACAATTATTTCACACTAACACTTATGGATCAGAAATATGACAACTCTTAAGAACTGAATCAGATTGTTCATATGAACTAAACTAGCTGATGTTCAAAAGAGCGAAATAATGATGTTCACATAAGCGGAATCAAACTGTTCAAATAAGCGGAATTAAACTGTTCAAATAAGCGGAATTAAACTATTCAAAGGAGCGGAATCGTCTGATGACATCATCAATATTACAAGTCCGTATAAGCGAAACCTCAAAAATAACCAGTTCAACTTCGAATTTGGACATGAAACTTTCAAGGCTTTGCTAATTGCTAATTCCGAGCACACTGTGAAAGTTTGAACTGGTTCTGACCGTAAAAATTTTTAATTTTCGGAAAAGAATAGTGTAGAAACAGAATTATCGGCTGAATTGTGTAGAACTCTTCTTCACTGGCTCTGATACCAATTGTAAGATCGCGAGACAACCTAACGATCACATGCAAACAATCTGTCAAAGCAATTTGAACAACACTAACACATATATCGAATATGAATCACATGCTAACTGACAAACCATTTATATCAAATATAATTTGTCTGAAAAGCTGATATATCAAATGTGTTCATTAGTGAGATCCCTCGGCCCTCGCATACCTAATTTATATACAGATATCATTGTAGTATACTCACCTGTAAGACTGATTATTGGGATTCTAGATACGGGAGTATATTCAAGAGGTGGGACACATGAATGAGCTAAGTTCATAATTCATCTAAATCGTATCCTGAGTAAATTGAAATTTGTGTGGGAATTTAAGATGGATCAGTATATCGACAATCGAGGTGAATTGTTTAAATCTGAGTATGAAATGAAGCTTAACGGTACTTGTGATTTTTCTGAAAAGCTGATATGATTCCCTGACACGCTTGCCAAAAATATGTTTGTAAATAGTTTATTTTGTTTACTTTCTGCAATTTAAGTTTTCTGTATTTCATTTCTTAGTTTAGATCACTTTATAAAATCCAAAAAGATTTTATTTTCTGCTTTATTTTCCGACAAACCAAAGTGGAGAGTTGATTGTTGGATTCTCAGATGTTTGAAGCAGATGCAGGAGATTCTGGACTGAAGAATGAGGAGAGCTTACTTTGATGAAGTTTGAATTGTTTGATAAGTCAAAAACAAGTTCATTAATTTGATACATTGTGTTTGAAAAAAGCATAATCACTTTTCAAACAAATTTATAGTTAAAAAGAAGAATTTTGGTCAAACATGCTTTCAAAAGTCCTTCATCGTAAATGAAAGGCTAAAATGGACCAAAACGCCCTTGTAAGCGTAATTGAACAAATGACCTTTAAAGGTTATTTGGAAACGAGGTTTATGATTAAGTAAATAATTAGAATAAGTATAGAAAGCGAAAGATGTAAATTTTTGGTCAAATGACTCTATATGAGTGTTTGCCGTAAATTAACATTCCGATGAGTAAAACTTGGATTATATAGATCGCCACATTGAATCCACCACAAATATAGTTGTGGTGGAAGATCATTTGATAAAAATTGTGGACCTATGAAATTAGAAGCGGATGAAAGCGATTCATGCTTAAAATATGCTTAAATACCCTTAACGGGTCAAAATAAGCATATAAGCGAAAATGGGTTAAGAATGTATATGAACCAATGATTGGAACCTAATATGATAAACATTATTGAATTTAATAGGTTCATAAGAAATAGCGGTAAAACAAACTTGTTTGTTTGATAAATGCATGAACGGGTCGAATAATTTGGAAAACCCCTACTGTTCAGTGAACACTCCTACTGTACAGTGAACACTCTTACTGTACAGTGAAAACTCCTAATATTCAGTAAAACCCCTACTATTCAGTGAACACTACTACTATTTAATGAACATTCCTACTGATGAGTGAACATTCTTTAGACAGGGGTTAAACAAGAGCCCTCGCGGCCCGCGATCAACCTAAATGACTGCAAAAGTGTGCTGGTTGTTAAAATGCAGCTGCGAACTCGTTTAGACATGTTTTAAGCGCTATATGACTAACTCATTTCATGTTTTATGAAATGTAGGTACTAATTGAGTTACCGGAGGACGATCAAGCTCAACCAAGAACCGAACACATAAAGAACAAAGCTTCCGCGAAATGATTCGTCGTCACGTTTTAAACGACGAATGTTTTATAAAACGTGGAAATGTTTTATTTCTTAAAATGTTTTGACGAAATGTATTTTTAGTGTATGGTTAACCGTAAATACACTATTGTAGTCGAATTTATATAATAATCGTATAATTGGACTAAGGGTCTTACAGTGCGGTTGATCTCCTACGCCTCGGTGGCTCCTGAGGCTGTTGCTGCACTGGTGGTGGTGGCGGTGGAGTAACCGCTACAAAGCGCGAATCCTCTGAGGGATCCTGCTGATGTTGTTGCAGTGATGAGTGATAACTGGGAGTAAACACCCAGTCGTATTGGTTAAACCTCGTCTCGTAGCTGTCGGGACCACTATAAGGTGATCCAAGAAAAGGTGACCCATCCGAAATCTCGATGGGGTGAGTAGGCGTGCCGGTTGGCGGTTGGGCAGGTTCCGGATCCTCTTCCATATCCATGGAAAAATGGTCCTCCGGTCCCAACGGGTTATAACCCATTGGTTCTTCAATTAGGTTTGTCGGGTTGGACCAGCTTTGGAAGTAGGGTGTTGGGTCATTGAAGGGTGAGTTGTGGCTTTGAAGGGGTAAGAAAGAGTGGTGTGAGTTGTGGGGCTCATTTCGATTGAGGCTCGTAAGAGTTTTGGTAAGAAGGTGAGGAGCTCAGCGAGACTGAACGCCACGCGGGTTCTAAAGAGGTCCTCCAGTTTTCCTAAGGACTTTTGCTTAAAGAATCCGATGGAGTTCGCAGGTGTGAAGGCCCGGCCTCGTGATTGTTGGGGGCGACGAGTGGCCCCTTGCCTCTACCTCATCCTCACATTCTTGGCGGCATTCTTTTTGAACCTGTCAAAACAAACAAAGGACACAACAAAGAAACAATAAAGGACAAAATTAAAATAAAACAAATTTGGATTAGTCCTAAGTTCTTTGTCTAGACTCGGAAGTCGAGGAATGTGCAAACTGTGTCATTGAGATTAAACAAAAAAGGCTAGTGTTTAATTCACTCAACGTTGGCTCTGATACCAACCTGTCACACCCCGATATTTCCACGTATTACCGGTGGGCCCGGTGGGGAGTATTGTGACGTAGTTGAGATCATAGACAATTTATATTATCACAGTTTAATACACAGCGGAAGTCGAAAGATAAAATCATTACAAACCGAATAAAAAGTAATATCAAGTGTATTACAAAATGGTTGTAAGGATCCACAGGCGGATCAAAGTTCAAAAGATCATTGTTCAACAGATTTAATAGCATCTAAGCTTGCAAGACTCTTTATTGATGCTAGGAGTAGCCAGCCTATTCCGTGTAGTACCTGCACTTAGCTTTTGGAAAATACGTCAGTTTACACTGGTAAATACAATTAACTGACTCATTTTGAAAATGTTTAAGAAAATTGATTTGAATGCATATGGCACAAAATAATCTTTTATAACTTGGGATAATTATTTATATATAAACTTGTAAAAGAATTACATGTTCATTATACGTTCAGTAGCCCAGGCTGAATACCGGGTTAAAGATTAATAGACACACCACATGATATATTCCCGTGGCGAGTTATTCTCAATTCCGTCGGTTATACCTTTATATAGATATATATATATATATATATATATATATGCACCGTTAGGTGTATGCCTACACCCCGTGCTTAGGTCGTGGCCATTTCAATGAATGATGCCAAGGATATCCGGGACATGGTCACTAACCCCCCCAAAGGATTTAAGCAAACATAACAGTTTAAACGGGTCATCTCAATAAATTAACCTTTATATGATTAAAAAATTCAATGCCCGACCAAGCGGTATTTTAGATACCGTACCCCAAGCCCGTATAAGGGAAAATAAGTTTAAAAGTATTTACCTGAGCAAGTATATATCAAAATCAGCAAGTGCAGGTAGCTTTTACTGGGCTCCTAATCTGGAACGAAGGTTTTAATAACCTATTAGATTCCTAACGGGTCTTAATTAAGTCTAAACTTAGACCAGTTAGTTTTAAAGGAAGATATACGGTTCAAAACGCACGATTAAGCGAAGACCGGATTAGAATGTGGTTTAGACCCGACAACTTTGAATACTTGTATAATATGGGTAAACTAAACACATTCTGGATTTTGAGATAAAAACGATAAGGTTTGACCCGTTTCGGCTAATTTATGCAAACTTGTTACATAAACCGCACCAAACGCGAATAATGCGTAACGGGTAACCAAATGAGTCATGAACAAGTTTCCTAAGTTAATATGCCTTAAATATGTTGTGATATCAGTAAGATACCTTCCATAATGCCCAAAATGGATTTAAACTCAATTTATGCCCCGTAGGGGTATTTTGGTCATTTCAAAGCTTATAAAAGAGTTTAAATATTTAACTGAGTTTCAGGTCTGATATAATCAGTAAAAAAATTTATTTTTATGAGACATAACAGTAGGGTATTGCATATATGTGAAATTTACCTTTTATAACTAAACTATGCACCGTAGGGGCATTTTGGTAATTTCACATAAGCTTTAAAGGTCAAATTTAGAATTCTGAGTTCAAAACTTTTGCTTAGTATTTAATTATAAAAATTTACTTAAAAAATCAGTAGGTATTAAGTTTTATATGCCAAAAATAGTTTTAACCCATATTATGCGCTTAAAACGCGTAAAAGTCGGTTTTAAGCGATTTTCGGGTTTAAATAGGAAATCTAAGTTTTTGGATCAGTTTATACAGTTCAAAACGTTTTATTTATTATATAAAATCAGTAGCAAAAAGTTTGGTATCAAAATATTATGTAAAACTCATTTTATTCAAGAAAAGGGCAAAACCGACAATTACCGAATTAAAGCAAGAACCCTATGTTATGCTCAGCTTAAAAATAAATAAAAATCTTCAAAAATCCCAAAATCTTATATTACATTAGTGGGTAAAAAGTTTTGGTGTCAAAATTTGAGTTTAGATAGGCTTTATGCTAATTACGTCGTTTAATTAATAAAAAGCTTTCTAATTACGCTATTGAGCATAACTCCTAATCTAGACCTCAAACTGATGTCAAATTTTTAGGACAAGTTTATAAATCAGTAATAAAGGTTTTGTCCTCTCAAATTTTCAAAAATCTCGTTTAAGGTCAAAAGGGCATTATAGTAAACATTTAGGCATATAACGAAAACATGCAAATGAATCGGATAACTAAGGAACCAGGTTGTATAACCTCAGAGGGTTACACTTATCTATAACCTGGTCCTAATAGAGCTCTAAGGCATTTCTAAAATATGCTACATTGGGTCACTGAAAGTCAAAGCAAAAGTCTACTTTTGCGACTTTCGGTTCCCAAACCGAGCTTAAACTGAAAATTGTCGGCTTGAACATGCTTAGACATGTTCGTACATTAATTACCAAGTTATATGAGTGATAAAACAGGTTCCATAGCTTCTACATTGTTAATTATGTGTTTATGCGAAAATTTGCTTTCTGTTGACTTTTTATAATTAGCTTTGACCCGACAACTGACCTAGTTAGAGTGGGAATTAGAGGGTGCCCTTTTAAGGGTTTATTACCCACATAATTACCAACTCAAAGCTACTTTCAATTCGAGAATTGACTGGACCATTAGTGATTAATCACTAAGTCAAACCTTAATTACGACGGATTGACTTTGGGCTATTAAACTAATTAAAACTGAATTAAGAAAGGTCAAGGACACTTACTGAAGTCCTAAGCACGACTAATGATCCTTAGGAAGTGGTCTTGAGCTCCAGGTATCTCCAGAACAAGTGTTTGAATGATTTCAAAATGAATGTCCAAATGTTGCAACAATGAGCTTCAATATATATTGGATTTGATGCAACAAGATCATGCCAAACAAGTATACAGGTGTTCCTTGATCAGTTCCATGTGTCCCTAGGCATGAAAAACCACTGGTGCAGCCCCTAGAATGAAAAACAAGCCTTCAAAGGCGGTGGAACTGGCTGTACTCGCACCTGTGCATGAATTCTGACCAGCATAGGTCGTCGCGTCGTGCGACGGCAGAGGGGGGTGCTGGTGGCACGACGCCAGCAGGTGGCTTACCTGATCTTCAAGTTTCAAATTTTGACATTTCACCCCCTGGACCTTCTAAAACGTAATTTCTTTCATTTTAAGCACATTTAACCCATATAACTTATATTTCTATGATCCATGAGATATAACCAAACATCGTTAGGTTTGGTTTCGTTAAACGATAACCGAAAACATAAGTTTTGCCTCGTTGACGCTTTTAACCCCTTAATTACGAAAGTTAACGTATCTTCCTCATACGATATCGAAACCTTGTGAAATTTTTATCACTTATTCTTGGGAGTATAATTAATCATTACAAGGCACCGGGTTTTCTAAAAGGTCACTCAGAGGTATAACTTAAACATGTTGACACTTTTAACCCTCGCGTCTTGTAAATTCTTACTTTCTTCCACAAACGGTTTCATATGCTTCATGATACATTCGTTTTAAGGGTATAAACATCGTGTAGGGTTGTTAAAAGGCATAATTATCAAATGTTGACACTTTGAATCCTTATATACATGTACTTTCTTCGTTTGTCAACTTTAGTCCTTCATATTCAATTTGTAACACATTTAAAGTCCATGACACGTGTCGATCCTATATTGGACATGATTTTACGAGGTGTTATACACAGTAACTCAGAGCTCCTTCGGATTTACACGACTACCTACAACGTATTAAGGTCTATTAGACGAGCGGGTCGTGCCTTGACTTCGTATTAATTAGTGTCTTTGAGTTACGTTCTTTGTGTCTTCGATATTATTCCAAGTTATATTATTATTTGTTAAAATAATAAATATTTTAACTTAAATTATATTTATTAAATTTTGGAATAATAGTTAAAATAATATATTTTAACTTGTTACTTTTCAAGTATTTAAACATGTATATCCTTCCCAAGGATGGGCGTATTTGCATTCGTATTCTTATACTTGTATATTTTTGCCATGTATTGGTTTCGTATTCCGGTGTGTATCTATACGTACGAGAATACGTATTTTCTTGCAATTGTTAAGTATTCTTATACTAAATTTTGTATTAACTTTTACGGAATAATATCTTTAATAAAAATTCATCAATATATATTTCCAAAATATATATTTTAAGAAATATTACTTAGAAAAAATATTTATAATTTTTCCCTCGGCAAAATATTTATAAATTTCCTACAAGTCTCAAAAATATAATATCTCCAAGTCTAACTTAGAAAACATATATAAATCTATTTTTCTCCCAAAAATAATATATGTCAAGTTTATTTAAGAAAATACATTTTTTTCCCAAAAATAATGTATTTCATGTTTGTTTGAGAAAATATATATTTTCTTCCAAAAATAATATATCTTCCATTAATTCCAAGAAAATATATATATTTATTCACCCAAAAATAATATATTTTCTTCTTGTAAAAAATATGATATAATTTTGTAATAATTGCAAAAATCATATTTTCATTCACTTGGTGTCCAAAATATTATTTACCAAAATATACTTATGAATAACTTTCCAGAATATTTTTGTGAGTTATATTCCTTTGTTCGGCTTCACCAATATTTTGGGTATACTTTGTATATTTATTCCTTGTAATTTTGGTAATATTTTAGATTGTAATTTCTTGGTATTTTGATAAGTTATATTATTTCAAGTCCTAAAATAATATAACTAATACACATAATATACAAATAATCACACACATGGTGACTTCTTAATATATATTTCCTAAATACATATTTAGTCACTTTTATTTTTAAAAACCAACCTCCAATATTTATAATTTTGTAACAAAATTATGGCAAACTTTATGTGAAAGTTTATGGTTTAAAATATACTTGTAATTATTTGTTCAAAAATATTTTTCTAAGTGTTTAATTTTTAGAAAAATTTTGCCATAGTTTCCCCTAAAAAATGGAGGTTTCCATGCCTTAATGGCATATCATTTTCTTTTATAAATCAATACAATCATCAACAAATCAATCTATACTTACCAATTTGCCAAAATCAAGCATAAACTACTAACTCATGAACTTGAAAATTTACAAAAAAAATGTAGTAACTTACTAGTGTATTTAGTGGGTCTAGTTGTGACAACCCTCACCAAACCAGGTATCCGTACGAATTAATTAATATTTAATTAATGCTTAATTACTGTGCCTGCTTACAGTTTTGGTCAAACTGCTTACTGATTTCTGATACAAACACATACATGCATCATATTTTATACTGTCGCTCTATTATTTTTACACAAACATCAGTGACAACCTTGATGCACAAAAAGCACAGTGAGCACACTATACGGGATACCCAATAAACATGCTGACATAGCCAGCATCAGACAGTCACTGTCTCTAAGGCCAGTATGAGCCGGGAATAGTTTACTACACTAGTAGGGAGTGTAGGGAGTTAAGGATTGTAAGAACTGCGTCACTAGGTGATTGTTATAGTGACCGGATGTGCCTAAAACGTACTTTAAGTACAAAATTCTGCACTTTAAAATAAAAATTCAGCATTTAGCTAACTAGTAAAGTGCAAAAACATGGAAAAATATTATTAGACACTTTACAAAGTGTCGGGAATTTATTGTGTCACTAAAAATAATATTAACGACACTTTAAATGCTTATTTAGCACTTTAACGGATTAATATCCAACAGAACAACCGGACTTTACCCGGAACCTAAAAATATTGTCAATGACATTGTTCTTCTTTTTCTGAGCCAGTTAGGGTCCCCGAATACCCTAACACCCGTTATAACACACAACACACTAGTAACTAATTTTAAATCTCTAACTAACTAACTAGTGCTTAACTAATTAGTTGGAATCCAACAAATTACATTTACCCCCCTTTTCCCCCTATGTAACCGTCCCCTAAGGGATCTCACTCCAAGATTATCCTAAATCTTCTAAACCTTCCATATAACATTACCTAGATTTGAGAAGATATGGTTGGTACTTATGAAGACACATTGACCAATGGAAATTAGAGATTATGTTATAAATAAACACTTATCTTCTCATCATAATCACCACAAAGTTTCTTTTCCCTCTCCACATAAAGCTACGGCCAAACAACCCTCATACACCACCACTCTTTTGTTTCAAGCCCCATCCATTTCAAGTGTATCTCAAGGTGTGTTAAGGTGATTTAGGAAGCTCGGTACTCACGGATCTGGAAGGACCTTCTCTATACGCTATTAACCACCCGTTTTTCAACTAGTTTCTTCCCTAGCCTCGAGCTAGTAGTAAGTGACTCTAAATGCCTTTTTGATCTATTCTAAAGTGGTTAATAAAAGATTTAACAGGCAAAAATCATAAACACTAGAGATCAAAGTTTAAAGTCTACAAAAAAAATATATATAAACAAAGTGGTTAATGAATGAATAATGGTGTAAAACTTATAAAACTAGTATTGTTATGATTATTTTTGGTTGTTGATTGCTAGTATGGGAATGGATCGTCATCAAACCCGCTAGATCATGTTCACAAAACATGAACTAGCCTTATGTTTAGTTGTAAAGTTTATAGATGACGAACCCCTTCCAACATAAACATGAACTTGTGTAAAAACATTTTTTTCTTATAATATGGAGTTCTAAACTAGTAAATCTACGGATCTACAAGTGGTATTTTCAAAGGACCAAGTGTCAAAATAAATCATATTTTTAAAGCCGGATCTTTCCTAAACAAAGGTGATTTTTGTAAACACACAAGTGTGTAGACACTTGTGTGACAAAAAGTTTTAACAAAGAATTGTTTTTGTAATATTTGACAAGAAGATGTACAAATGCATTTTCTGAAAGAACAAGATTCGTGAGAAACCGATTTTATTTATAGAAAGATCTACGAAAAAAAAATATGGGGAAAGTTACTATATATTTTGCACAACCCACAAGTTCATGTGTTTTGCGATTTATATTTATTTTGACTATTTTGATGATGAAACTTTGTTGATTGATGTTGGGAACATTGTTGAATTGAAATTTTAAAAGAAAATGATACGCTTGAAAGCGTGGCCACCTCCAGTTACAGGGGAAACTCTGGCGAAATTTTTCCAAAAATCTAACACTTGGAAATAATTTTATCACGAGTGTTACGAATATATTTTCAACTTGTTTTCCCAATTACCTTTCGCCACAATTTTTATTACAAAACAACCAAGTGTCGGAGGTGGAATTTTTATAAATAAAACTTGCTAAAATATATATTTAGAATATATATTTTCATAACAACACTTGTGTAAATTTTTATGATTATTTTGTGAACTACATAAATATTATTTTTAGGGTAAAAATAATATTACTAAATATTAACGGCTCCAAAATAATACGAACGCCTTCACAATAATTATTTAAGTTACACCGGTATTATTAATACCACCCGAACTTTACAACGTAACTTACGTATTTTCAGAAAATACTCATAAGTGTGTATTATTTTGGGAAAAATTATATGGAATAAAATATAATATTTTTTGGAAGAATGATTATATTTTGAAGTAAGAAATAAAATGTATTAAGTGAGACTTAATAATGTATTTCGAATGTTACGAACACGCATGTATTAAATCCCCCATCCTTGGGAAGGAGAATAATTACCAAGTATTTACAAAGATATAAACACGAAATAGTTGTCTAACTGTTTCCCAAAAACTTAAACCTTAAGCTAAGGCACGGCCGTCCGTCTAATAGAGTTAGTACGTGTAGGTCGTCGCACAGCTGCTTGAGCAGGGGATATACTTGGTAGAGACGCACCACTGTGAGTTCATGCTCCCCCTTTTCTCTTAACTGTTTTCAGTTTTTAAACTGCGGGGGTGAAATACATGTTACATTACTACAAACGTTTTATACACGGTATGATTAGCTAAGGAACTTACTACTAGATCACGTGAATGGATAGGCTATTATCGTAAGACCATTAATCCTTGTATAAGGACCGAGAGGCATGAGTGATAGATCTATCGGGTGTTGCGAGCCCCACACATGAGCCAGCGTGTGGCTGCATGTGGTGACTATGTCGTTCCGCCGGAAGGACCAGTATGAAATTCGCGTTACAGCTTTGAGTGCTTCCTAGGCCATTTCACTTATTAATGTATTAGCTACACATTAATTGATCTCTTTTTTCCTTATTGCTACATACCAGGAATTTTCATACATACAGACATTTTACAAAGGTTTTACTTACTCACTTACACATGAACTCGCTCAAAATTATTGTTGATTTTTCAACTTACATGTGTTTCAGGGAATTAAAGGATCTGGCGCGGTATGACACGTTTTCCCGCTGCACTAGTTTCGAGGTCATCCGAGTTTAAGGGATGTGACTTTTTCCTGGACGAGTCACAGTTCTTAAACTGTGTTTATTTCTTGTTGGTGTTGTGTCTTTTGAACACTGTTTATGTTGGTTAGGATGTGATATCCGTTAAGACAATGTTGTGGTTCTTTACTCTTCAAACTTATTTTAATGGATGATCTTGCATGGTTTTATTTTCATATAGCTTTGTTATGATTAAGCTATGGTATTAAGAAGTCACACCAAATTAACCACGCTTCCGCAAAGCCAGGGTGTGACAGCTTGGTATCAGAGCTCTGATCATAGCGAACTAGGATTCTTTCTCGAGTCTAGACTATGATCACTAGGGCTCTCATGAAAACATTTTTACACTACATACCACTTAAGTCCAGATCCAAAACGTTTTTACAAACAAATGTTGGGCACATTTTATTTATTATTTATAGGCTCAGTCTGGGAGGCCGAGGCTCGGTCTGGGAGGCCGAGGCTCGGTCTGGGAAACCGAGGTAGTTGGCTAGTGGGACTAGGAATAGCAGTCTGAGAGGCTGGGAGAATTGGCTAGTGGGACTACGAAGAGCAGTCTGAGAGGCTGGGAGGCTAGTGGGACTAGGAAGATCAGTCTGGGAGGCTGGGAGGCTAGTGGGACTAGGAAGAGCAGTCTGAGAGGCTAGGAGAATTGGCTAGTGGGACTAGGAAGAGCAGTCTGAGAGGCTGGGAGGCTAGTGGGACTAGGAAGAGCAGTCTGAGAGGCTGGGAGAATTGGCTAGTGGGACTAGGAAGAGCAGTCTGAGAGGCTGGGAGGCTAGTGGGACTAGGAAGATCAGTCTGGGAGGCTGGGAGGCTAGTGGGACTAGGAGAATTATGTTATTGCTTACTTGGTGACTAATGTGCTTATCTGATTATATGATTGATTATTTGTACATATTTATGGTTGTGTTACAGACACCATGGACTCGTCCGGCACAGGTGATTCGGACACCACGGACCCTAGACCCATAGTATCAGACGACTTAGAGTCTTCAGAGCACGAGGTCCACACATCAGATGTTACCAGCACAGACGAGGACGACTTTCAGCCCTTTGTGCTACCCGACGCTGTCGATGAGCCCGCTGATGGTCCTTTTGCTGGGTACTTACCACTCGTAGAGATCCCTGCTCCCATACCTTTGGCCGTTTATCCTGCTTACGATGTGCTCCTCGACGCCGACGTTGACGACGACGTCGATCTGTTTGATGATGAGCCCCTGGAGGACGATGTTGAGGGCGAGGCCCTTCTAGCTGACGGTGGTCTTTTGTTACTCGCAGATGCTCCAGCTAAGGAGTCACCTGCGCACTCACCCGCTCCAGACTCCTTCGAGTCTGTGGCCTCCGCACCGTCACACACTCGGAGCGCACAGCACTATTCACACGGTTCAGGCTGGCATGCCCATTGATCCTGTGATTGCCGGCCTACCCACTGACGATCACCCTGCTGATGCACCACTACTGGAGGGTGACCATGTTCTTGCTGCTGATCATGTTGATCCCCCACTTATCGCTGTTATACCTGCTGACTCTCTTGTTGCACCCCACCCTGACCCTGTGCCTGTACAGTTCGATCATGCGCCTTTTGCAACCCAAGTTGATCCTCGATACGCGCACACCCGAAATGGGTGGATAGACGATGACAATGGTTACCCACCTTTCGAGTTTCCTGTGACGCTCTCTTGTGGCCCCTGTTTCAGCCCATGTTCCAGTTCCTATGGATGCACCTTTGCTACCCACTCTTACCGCTGATGGCCTCCACACCGTTACATGACCTGGAGCCTGCACTTGAGCCAGCTGCTACACCATTTGGGTCAGCTTGATGTTGCACCTGCTGAACCTACACCTTTACGTGATCACGACCCTGTTTCTTTTTGGTCTGCCATACATTGCACCCCTTATATCTACCTGCATCGGCCAATCTCCTCATTTGTGAGATGTTCGTTTTTACACCCGAAACCGCTGACATTGCTCCCTTCCCCTATGAAGACCAACATCCATTGTGCCAAGACGCCTATAGCTTCCTTTCGGAATATAACCATACCTCGAGGAGGTACTTCAGGTCAGCACCTGCATAACGATTCATCTGCTACAACAGCATATTCCCAACTGCACAGGTCGCACCATTTGCTACATTCACCTCTACAACGTCGGACGAGCCATCTCGGTGATTCCTATTGCACACTGTGCTGAAGTTAGACCCTTACATTATAAAGGCCACACGCGAGATGAGTTGCTCTTGTAACATCAACTACAGTTAAGGATATGAGTCACAGAATGTTGGAGCTTGAGCTGACGCCATAATTGGCAACTTCAATTGCAAAACATTACATAACCGACAACATGACTTAAGTGTCTACATCACAAGACCACATATTGTCTGAAAAGTCTATACACAATACCACGTTCTCCAGCCGGTCTATCACCAGCATGCTTTGATCCACCGCATGCATCAAGACTCCTCTGTGCTCTTGACCTTTGTTCTTTCACCATTCCCGGGATTCCGATGTTCATTTCTAAACTATCAAGCGGCAGAGCAAATGATTACTTCAACATATATACAAGCTCGAGGAGGGACTCACGCACGTTAACAGTTTACTTTTCTTTCCTCCTCCTCCTCAGTCACCAGTATAGTTGGTTTCTGGATTATGCGGATTGCGTTACACTTGGGTAAAGACACTAATGATAAGCCGGGATTGCGGAGACTTTTGAGGACCACTTCTGACTACGTAATTTTGATGCACTAATATACTTGTTGGACAAGGGTAGGGTGACCCTGTGTCCCTTCTGATGTGATACATTTTGTTAGACACAGTGATTGTGGCCGGAGGATAATGAAAGTCCAATCATCTTTAAACATGCGACAATACTTATGACTAATAACTAATGGAAAACTCAGTCGCTATGTTCCCACTAAGCACGCTATTGATCAGCATATTTGTGCTATAACTATAATGCTACATGCCTACTTGCTACGTTCCTATTTACAAGTTGTGCAATAATTATGATGATACGTGATTGAATGTTATAATGACTGTGTATATACATATATGCAATATATCTCTGAGGTCTTATTCGTTAAACAGAGACTCGTGTTCTCGTTCCCTTAACAAGACCTGACCTAACCGACCTTCTTCTAGGAAGATGTCGACTCAAGGGAACACCGATACCAACCACCCTCTGCCAATGACAGAGGCGGAATTTCAAGAACGCATCTTTCAGGTCATCGCACAGTATGAGGCCCATCGCTCCGAGCGCAACGGAGGTACCTCAGGAAATAACCCACCCAACGGCTGCACCTACAAGCAGTTCTTAGGCTGCCAGCCCCTACATTTCGACGGCACTGGGGGTGCCGTAGCCTTCGTACGCTGGATTGAGAAGACGGACACTGTTTTGCGTGCGAGCAAATGCGCCCCAGAAGATTAGGTCACGTACATTTCCGGGCTGTTCCGAGATGGGGCTCTGTCATGGTGGAAACTTCAGGTTCAGACATTGGGCGAGGCCGCTGCATATGCTTTATCATGGGATGAGCTGAAAGAGCTAATGCATAAAAAGTACTGTTCGAGAACAGAAAGCCAGAAAGTAGAAACTGAGTTCTGGAACTTGAAGATGGAAGGTCCAAAAATAGCTGAGTATGTGGAGAAGTTCCAAGTTCTGCCGCGTATCGTTCCTTACATGGTAGATCCGGAGTTTAAGAGGATTGAGCGTTTCATTTGGGGATTGGCACCCCAAATCATGAGCTTGGTGACGACATCAAAGCCTGCAACGATCACTGAGGCCATCAATCTAAGTGTAGCCTTGACTGAAGAGGCAATTAGGATGAACAAATTTTCAACCTCTGAGGAGAAGAAGGAGACTCATGTAGAGTCATCTGGGGACAACAAGAGAAAGTTGGCAAATTTCAAACAGGGTACCCAGTCGAGTAGCAACAACAAGGCCAAAAAGAGAAAAGAGTACATGGGTAAGCTACCTAAATGCGACAGGTGCCGACGTCATCATACCGGGCGATTTAAAATGGGAAGTGTGACAACTGTGGCAAAGTAGGACACAACAGGGAAACGTGTTGGCGTGAGATGAAGCATGGAAATAAAGGAAAGGGGAAAGATAAGGGATGTTGTACCTGCGGGGATATGAGGCACTTTAGGAAAGATTTCCCAAGGGAGATTAAGCAAAATGATGGGAAAGATGTCTAACACCGGAGCCAGGGAAGCACGCCAGGAATCCAAGCATGAATATCGGTACGTCCCATATTACTCAATATTATGCATCTGTATTGCCAAATACTGTTGCAAATTTTACGATTCGCACCTCTAGAGTTCGAGAGTATAATTGGTTTAAGTAGCGTGTAAGTAGATATTCCAGTGCCCATTAGAACTAGCTTAGGGGAAGCTAGTGGAAGCCAACGCAGTAACTGGAATTGGCACGATAGAACCCGGAGAGCGTAAGTCTACGCTAGATCTATTGCCAGTTGTGTTGGGAAGCTTCGACGTGGTGATGGGATGTATTAGTTGCCAAGCGGTCGAGCGGAGGTTGATATCCGCACCTCTATGACGAATGTAGGAATGATCGTGACTCACGAAGCAGGATACGCCACCACCGATCACGAATTTCTTAAGGCACGAAAGTTGTTGGGAAGAATGTGTTGTTTTCTGGCACATGTCGGGGACAAGGGAGCCGAAGAACTAGAACTCGAAGATACCCCCGTGATCAGAAAATATCCTGAAGTCTTCCTCAAAGACTTGCCGAAATCGTCTCCTCAACGATTAGTCGAATCTCGCATCGATTTAATTCCAGGCACCGCACCTGTAGTCGATGCACCGCAGCGACTTACATTTTCGGAGATGCAAGGATTGACAGTGTAGTTTCAGTAGTAAATAGAGAAGGAAGATAACAGACCAAAATTCCCTTTTGGGTAACCTCAGTTCCGCTCATCAAGAAAAAGGACGATAACTTTCAAATGATCGGAAGTCGGACGAGCTAGCCAATCAGGGTCGGTGGCTCTTGCTAAGGATTGACGAATTACTTATTTGACTAACTGTGAGGACCCAACTACTATTACACGACTGGTCGACAATCGAGCGTCGTTAGCAGTGAATTCAAGAAGAAAGCTTACCGGTGAAAATTGTGGGACAATGACTAGTTCTTAGACGTATACAAAAACGGTGTTACCTGCACAATGTACAAACCGGATCCACACGGGATACGAAATCTGGAGGATTTAGAAAACATATATTTAGGACCTTTGTGAACCCAGGTCTAAACTCGTAAGGGTTTTTATTTAGGAACCATATCTGTCAACTCAATCAACCATCATTACCATGGCGCATATGCCACTTCCGTTGACCCAACAAAGAGTACTTGGATTCCTTTTGCTTCTGACGAGTAGATGGTTGCACCTCTACTCCTCTTAATGGTAGTTGCGTCACAATAATTTTCTTGCTGAGAGCGAACACACATTTGCTTCAATATCTGGTCATTTCTTCACTTTAGCAGATACTCGTTGTTCCTTTTCTTGGAAACTTACCTGACATACATGCATCATTTGCTACGCATGTGATTTCGTTTTGAACAAACACTTCATTGGAATTTACATATTATCTTGCTAAACCTAATTACTGATTCCTGATTCGAGTAACCTACATTATTGTTATTGTTGGCTCTTTTGTTACCAAGCCAACCCACTTTCTTGAAACCGCTTTCTTTCAAGTTACATTCATGGTTTATTTTACTACCATGCCGAGAATTCCTTGTTGATACATACATTGTCGGGTTACGTTGAAACCAAGTTCAATTGCTTGAACTTATCCAGTTCACAGGTTTAACTTGAAACGCTATATGATGTGTTGGGAGCATCATATTCAACTATTTTTGCAGAGATTCGTTCATTTCGAGTCGTAGTAGATTTGGTTGGTCTACGACTCCACTAAAACATTTGACTTGTTTCGATACCTTGCGGTGATAATTTCACAAAATTGAAGCTTGCGCTAATTTGGTTACTTACTTCGTACACGGATCCAATTCCCTATCTGGTTGTTAACAATCCATTTTGGATCTTCACGATCAAAGCGGTCTCAACACAATTGTGTGTTAAGGCAATGGTACATATATTCATTTCATAAGCACAATGTACCTCCTAACGATTCTTTCGTTGTCAATCAAATGCCCTGCGATACTTATTACTTTTCATCTTCGATTGGAAACAGTGCTCCTTTGATATTCCGTATTTAATTGGAAACTCTATAACATGGTATGCATCAAATCTTCAGATTGTCTCAGTACACTTTCATTTGATTTCAAACGCGGTGAACTTTTTCAGTCACCACTATTATTAGATAATGCCATTACGACACCTTGTGGTGTCATCATAAACTTGTAGCTTGTGCTAATCATGGTAACCCTTTTACACGAGACCACACATACTTTTGCTTGATTTATCATTTAAACATTACTGATGCAACTACGAATCAGGACAATGATACACCATATTCGCTTGTATTCCATTCGGTGTATCTTCACCATTCAAAAATGTCAACACACTAAACCTTACCAGACATTTATTCAGGAGTTGACAGATCATTTTATTATTACGTTGTGTTGTTGCTTTTGAGTTCATATAGCGGGTGCTATGGTTTGTGAAAACTCGTTTGCATGTTGCAACCGAGCGATTAAAAATCTTATTAGTCAAAACTCCACTTTTGTGAAACCCCTACTAGCTGGTTTACACTAGATTATACGTCAAATGCGTCTTGTACCTTTGACACCCAATGCTAGCAGCACACACACCTTTCCAACCCTAGGATTCGGGTTGCTATATATTCTTGGACACACCTAATGTGAGTAACGTTTGTTTCGATTTGATGATTACCTGCTTCGATATTATTCATGTACATACGTGTGTGACTTAACCATAAGGAGTAGGGTAGTACAAATTTCGAGGACGAAATTTCTTTAACGGGGGGAGAATGTGACAACCCTCACCAAACCAGGTATCCGTACGAATTAATTAATATTTAATTAATGCTTAATTACTGTGCTTGCTTACAGTTTTGGTCAAACTGCTTACTGATTTCTGATACATACACATACATGCATCACATTTTATACTGTCACTCTATTATTTTTACACAAACATCAGTGACAACCTTGATGCACAAAAAGCACAGTGAGCACACTATACGGGATACCCAATAAACATGCTGACATAGCCAGCATCAGACAGTCACTGTCTCTAAGGCCAGTATGAGCCGGGAATAGTTTACTACACTAGTAGGGAGTGTAGGGAGTTAAGGATTGTAAGAACTGCGTCACTAGGTGATTGTTATAGTGACCGGATGTGCCTAAAACGTACTTTAAGTACAAAATTCTGCACTTTAAAATAAAAATTCAGCATTTAGCTAACTAGTAAAGTGCAAAAACATGGAAAAATATTACTAGACACTTTACAAAGTGTCGGGAATTTATTGTGTCACTAAAAATAATATTAACGACACTTTAAATGCTTATTTAGCACTTTAACGGATTAATATCCAACCGAACAACCGGACTTTACCCGGAACCTAAAAATATTGTCAATGACATTATTCTTCTTTTTCTGAGCCAGTTAGGGTCCCCGAATACCCTAACACCCGTTATAACACACAACACACTAGTAACTAATTTTAAATCTCTAACTAACTAACTAGTGCTTAACTAATTAGTTGGAATCCAACAAATTACATTTACCCCCCTTTTCCCCCTATGTAACCGTCCCCTAAGGGATCTCACTCCAAGATTATCCTAAATCTTCTAAACCTTCCATATAACATTACCTAGATTTGAGAAGATATGGTTGGTACTTATGAAGACACATTGACCAATGGAAATTAGAGATTATGTTATAAATAAACACTTATCTTCTCATCATCATCACCACAAAGTTTCTTTTCCCTCTCCACATAAAGCTACGGCCAAACAACCCTCATACACCACCACTCTTTTGTTTCAAGCCCCATCCATTTCAAGTGTATCTCAAGGTGTGTTAAGGTGATTTAGGAAGCTCGGTACTCACGGATCTGGAAGGACCTTCTCTATACGCTATTAACCACCCGTTTTTCGACTAGTTTCTTCCCTAGCCTCGAGCTAGTAGTAAGTGACTCTAAATGCCTTTTTGATCTATTCTAAAGTGGTTAATAAAAGATTTAACAGGCAAAAATCATAAACACTAGAGATCAAAGTTTAAAGTCTACAAAAAAAATATATATAAACAAAGTGGTTAATGGATGAATAATGGTGTAAAACTTATAAAACTAGTATTGTTATGATTATTTTTGGTTGTTGATTGCTAGTATGGGAATGGATCGTCATCAAACCCGCTAGATCATGTTCACAAAACATGAACTAGCCTTATGTTTAGTTGTAAAGTTTATAGATGACGAACCCCTTCCAACATAAACATGAACTTGTGTAAAAACATTTTTTTCTTATAAAATGGAGTTCTAAACTTGTAGATCTACGGATCTACAAGTGGTATTTTCAAAGGACCAAGTGTCAAAAGAAATCATATTTTAAAGCCGGATCTTTCCTAAACAAAGGTGATTTTTGTAAACACACAAGTGTGTAGACACTTGTGTGACAAAAAGTTTTAACAAAGAATTGTTTTTGTAATATTTGACAAGAAGATGTACAAATGCATTTTCTGAAAGAACAAGATTCGTGAGAAACCGATTTTATTTATAGAAAGATCTACAAAAAAAATATGGGGAAAGTTACTATATATTTTGCACAACCCACAAGTTCATGTGTTTTGCGATTTATATTTATTTTGACTATTTTGATGATGAAACTTTGTTGATTGATGTTGGGAACATTGTTGAATTGAAATTTTAAAAGAAAATGATACGCTTGAAAGCGTGGCCACCTCCAGTTACAGGGGAAACTCTGGCGAAATTTTTCCAAAAATCTAACACTTGGAAATAATTTTATCACGAGTGTTACGAATATATTTTCAACTTGTTTTCCCAATTACCTTTCGCCACAATTTTTATTACAAAACAACCAAGTGTCGGAGGTGGAATTTTTATAAATAAAACTTGCTAAAATATATATTTAGAATATATATTTTCATAACAACACTTGTGTAAATTTTTATGATTATTTTGTGAACTACGTAAATATTATTTTTAGGGTAAAAATAATATTACTAAATATTAACGGCTCCAAAATAATACGAACGCTTTCACAATAATTATTTAAGTTACACCGGTATTATTAATACCACCCGAACTTTACAACGTAACTTACGTATTTTCAGAAAATACTCATAAGTGTGTATTATTTTGGGTAAAATTATATGGAAATAAATATAATATTTTTGGGAAGAATGATTATATTTTGAAGTAAGAAATAAAATGTATTAAGTGAGACTTAATAATGTATTTCGAATGTTACGAACACGCAAGTATTAAATCCCCCATCCTTGGGAAGGAGAATAATTACCAAGTATTTACAAAGATATAGACACGAAATAGTTGTCTAACTATTTCCCAAAAACTTAAACCTTAAGCTAAGGCACGACCGTCCGTCTAATAGAGTTAGTACGTGTAGGTCGTCGCACAGCTGCTTGAGCAGGGGATATACTTGGTAGAGACGCACCACTGTGAGTTCATGCTCCCCCTTTTCTCTTAACTGTTTTCAGTTTTTAAACTGCGGGGGTGAAATACATGTTACATTACTACAAACGTTTTATACACGGTATGATTAGCTAAGGAACTTACTACTAGATCACGTGAATGGATAGGCTATTATCGTAAGACCATTAATCCTTGTATAAGGACCGAGAGGCATGAGTGATAGATCTATCGGGTGTTGCGAGCCCCACACATGAGCCAGCGTGTGGCTGCATGTGGTGACTATGTCGTTCCGCCGGAAGGACCGGTATGAAATTCGCGTTACAGGTTTGAGTGCTTCCTAGGCCATTTCACTTATTAATGTATTAGCTACACATTAATTGATCTCTTTTTTCCTTATTGCTACATACCAGGAATTTTCATACATACAGACATTTTACAAAGGTTTTACTTACTCACTTACACATGAACTCGGTCAACATTATTGTTGATTTTTCAACTTACATGTATTTCAGGGAATTAAAGGATCTGGCGCGGTATGACACGTTTTCCCGCTGCACTAGTTTCGAGGTCATCCGAGTTTAAGGGATGTGACTTTTTCCTGGACGAGTCACAGTTCTTAAACTGTGTTTATTTCTTGTTGGTGTTGTGTCTTTTGAACACTGTTTATGTTGGTTAGGATGTGATATCCGTTAAGACAATGTTGTGGTTCTTTACTCTTCAAACTTATTTTAATGGATGATCTTGCATGGTTTTATTTTCATATAGCTTTGTTATGATTAAGCTATGGTATTAAGAAGTCACACCAAATTAACCACGCTTCCGCAAAGCCAGGGTGTGACACTAGTTACCCTTTAAAGTGTGGTTGATTATTTAAAAACATCATTTTTGAAGAATCTAGATCTTTACAACTTGTAATTACATTTTCTAAAAATGTTTCTTCTTGGATTTTTCTTGTTACATAAATATTTCTACACATGTTTAACCTCTAAAAACATAGTTGATTTCTTTAAGAACCAAGATTAAGTAAACTTTGTATTTTTAACTTATTTTCTTGAAAAATCATTCTTGAAATCTTAGATTTACAAGACTTACATCTTACTTTGATCATCATTTTACAAGAAATCAACTTATTCTTTCAAGTTCATGATTTATGTGAGGATGATCTATGGATCTTTAACACTTTCATCCTCTCATCTTGCTAGATTATGTTTTTAGTCATCATCTAGCAAGATCATATGATGATCTACATCATTAACATGAGTAAACAATAATCAACAAGCATAACAACACATAAACATCAAGATTTCTTATGATTTTAAGCTTATGTTCATGTTTCAAGTTCTTGATTCTTAGTGTTCTTCAAGATTAACATCATGTATCATCTTTTAACCAGTTAAACAAGATGTAAAATGAAGAGTATGATGTTCTTACTACTAGCTCAAGGCTAGGGATGATCAATAGAAGAAAAGAAGTGGATAAAAGAAAATGGTGAAGGTCCTTTAGCTTCTTCAAGCTCCAAGCTTCCTTACTATGCTTCTAACACCCTTGAGTATGTATGGATTTAATGGAAAATGAAAGATGAAGGTGATGATGGTGTGGGGGTGTTCGGCCGTGAGCTATGGGAAGGAAGGAGAAGATGTGGTGTGTTGGTGAATGATGAGAAATGAAGTTATGGACTTGGAGTTCAACTTATAACACACCTTCACTTGTTTAACTCATGGTTTTTGTGTTTAAAAATGAAGAAACATGATCCATTAGAATAATCATATAAAATCTCTAGTGGGGCCTCATGTTGGCCGATTACTAGGTTAGGGGTGGGGGGTATAGGCTTAGGTTTCACTAGTTAGTTAGTTAAATAGTTAGAAATCAAGTGTCTAGTTAGGGATTTAGTTATTAGATATTTATATAGTGTGTTATGATGTTCGGGGACCATAACTAGCTTGGTAATGTTAAAACAGTGCTTCTAGTGAAAATTTGGTGTTTCGGGTAGTGTCCGGTTGTTTGGTTGGTTACCGGTTCGTTAAGGTGCTAAACTATGCAGTTTAGTGTGCTTTATGTTACCTTTTGTGACAGTTTCGATTCCCGACACTTAGGAAAGCATTCGGGACCATTTAACCATTTTTCTGCATGATATTAGTGTGTTTATATGCTGAATTTGCTGATTTTCTGCAGAATTCTGCAGTTTATGTGAGTTTTAGGAACTTTCCGGCACTTAAACTATTTCTAGGAAGACAGTTTTGTGATCCTTACTTTCCTACACACTATACTAGTGTAATACTTGGTTTCTGGCTCATTCTGTGTCTCAACACATTGTCTGTCTATGTACTGAACTCCGTCATTATTTTTCTGATTTGTCTGATAGTTGTGCTAACTGTGTTTCGTGCATCATTTGAATCAATTTAGTTTGCATGTAGTAATGATATGGCATTATGCAATATGTGATGCACATGTATGTATAAAGCAGTAATCAGAAAGCAATTCAAGTCATTAATTGAAATGCAGCACAGTCATTAAGCACTAATAACTGTTTAATAATTGTACGCATACCTGAAATTTTGACAGTTGTCACATTCTCCCCCTGTTAAGAAAATTTCGTCTCGAAATTTTAAGCCTTACTACTAGCAGCAGGGGAGTTGGGGAATAAATGCGGGTATTTTGCTTTCATTTGGTCTTCACGCTCCCAAGTATACTCTGGGCCGTGACGCGCGTTCCATTGAACCTTGACAAGCTTAACACTACTCCTTCGAGTCTTGTTAACCTTCTAATCTGTAACCTCAACGGGTTCTTCGGTAAAGTGGAGTGTGTCGTCAATATGAACTTCGTCAGCAGGGATAACCACTGTTTCTTGTGTTGGACTTTTCTTTAAATTAGATACATGGAATGTATCATGAACACCATTAAGTTCTGCTGGTAGCTCCAACTTGTATGCTACATAACCAACTCTTTCCAGGATTCTGAACGGTCCGATAAATCGTGGGTTTAACTTACCACGCTTCCCAAAGTGTTCCACACCTTTCCAAGTTGATACTTTTAACAAAACCATATCACCCACTTCAAATTTCAAAGGTTTTCGTCTTTGGTCCGTAGAGTTTTTTTGTCGATCACGAGCCGCCTTGATGCGCTCTCGGATCTGCATGATCTTATCAGTCGTTTCTTGGACCATTTCGGGACCAACCAGCTGTCTATCGCCTGCATCTGCCCAGTATAACGGCGATCGACACTTGCGTCCGTAAAGAGCCTCGAACGGTGCAGCTTGAATGCTTGTATGGTAGCTGTTGTTATAGGAGAACTCAATCAAAGGTAGGTGAGTGTCCCAACTGCCACCTAAGTCCATTATGCAAGAACGTAACATATCTTCCAGCGTTTGAATCGTTCTCTCGCTTTGACCGTCCGTCTGTGGATGGAAAGCAGTACTCAGATTCAACTGAGAACCAAACGCTTCTTGAAATGATTGCCAAATCCTTGACACAAATCTTCCATCTCTATCGGATATAATTGAGACAGGCACTCCATGACGTGCGACTATCTCCCTTAGGTACAACGCAACTAGCTTACCTGTGTTATCCTTTCCTCTGATTGGCAAAAAGTGCGCAGACTTTGTCAAACAGTCCACGATTACCCAAATCGTATCATGACCTTTGGGTGTTCTGGGCAACTTCGTTATGATATCCATTGAGATCTGCTCCCATTTCCACATGGATATTTCTAGTTGCTGCAGAAGACCTGAAGGCTTCTGATACTCGGCCTTCACCTTGGCGCAAGTTAAACACTTCCCAACATAAGTAGCTACATCACCCTTAAGTCTTGGCCACCCGTAATAATCCTTCAAATCTTGGTACATCTTGTCCGATCCTGGGTGGATCGAGTACCTCGATTTATGAGCGTCATCAAAAATAACATCTTTAAGATATTCACAAGGTTCCTTCTTTGTTGGGTACCAGCTTTTTCTCCATCCCATGGAGATATTCAGCCTTGAAATTTTCTTTCTTAAGAGCTTCTCTCTGTGTAGCACGAATGCGCAATGAGAGGTCTGTCTGAATAATCATCTCCAAAGCCCTAACCCTTATGGGCTTAATCCTCTCTTTCTGACTTAAGGCGTCTGCCACCACATTCGCCTTTCCTGGATGATATTTGATTTCGCAATCATAATCATTTAACAGCTCTACCCATCGCCGCTGTCTCATTTTAAGCTCTTTCTGATCGAATATGTGCTGTAGGCTCTTGTGATCTGTAAAGATCATACATCAGGTACCATAAAGGTAATGTCGCCAAATCTTTAAAAGCAAACACCACTGGGCCTAATTCTAAATCATGCGTGGTGTAGTTCTTCTCATGAACCTTTAACTGGCATGAAGCATAAGCGATAACCTTTTGTCGCTGCATTAGCACACAACCCAATTCCTGACGCGAGGCGTCACAATATACCTCGAAGTCGTCGGTGCCCTCGGGTAGGGATAAAATAGGTGCATCACAAAGCTTGTTCTTAAGCAGCTGAAAAGCTTCTTGTTGTTTATCTCCCCATTCATACTTCTTATCCTTTTGAGTGAGGGAGGTTAGCGGTTGAGCAATTTTGGAAAAAATCTCGACGAATCTGCGATAATACCCTGCTAAACCCAAAAACTGTCGGATCTTGCACTTCAAGAACTTAGCATAGAGCTTCTCCTTCTTAAGCAGCTCTAAGATGGCTCTAAGGTGTTGTTCATACTCTTCTTTTGTCTGCGAATAGATCAAAATATCGTCGATAAACACAATCACGAATTTATCAAGATATGGCTTGCAAACTCGGTTTATCATGTCCATAAACACTACTAGCGCATTTGTCAAACCAAATGGTATCACTAGAAACTCGTAATGTCCATAACGAGTTCTGAAGGCAGTCTTCGGTATACTTTCTTCTTGAATTCGCAGCTGGTGATAACCTGATCGAAGATCGATCTTGGAGTAGTAACTCGAACCCTGAAGTTGATCGAATAAATCATCAATCCTCGGTAAGGGATACCGATTCTTGATGGTTAACTTGTTCAACTCTCGGTAGTCAACGCACATGCTAAAACTATCGTCCTTCTTTTTGACAAATAGTACCGGAGCTCCCCAAGGCGAGAAGCTTGGTCTAATGAATCCCTTGTCCAGAAGCTCCTGAAGCTGCGTCGATAACTCTTGCATCTCTGAAGGCGCAAGTCGATAAGGTGCCTTGGCGACAGGCGCGGCGCCTGGAACCAATTCAATACGGAACTCGACTTGTCATTGTGGCGGTAATCCTGGCAAGTCTTCAGGGAAGACTTCAGGATATTCCCTTACCACAAGGATATCTTCAAGCTTCGGTTCTTCGGCTTCTTTATCAACAACGTGAGCCAAGAAGTCAACACATCCTTTACGCATAAACTTTCGTGCCTTCAAACAACTGATAATCCGTAGAGGCGTATCATGCTTTTCTCTGTGTACCACAATCGTCTCTTCATTCGCCATCGGGATGCGGATAATCTTCTAATGGCATATAATCTCAGCTTGATTACTTGACAACCAATCCATTCCAACTACTACATCGAAACTTCCCAATTCCACTAGCAGCAGATCAAGCGTAAACTCACGCTCTCCAAGCTCTATCACACAACCTCTAATCACTTCATTAGCTTCCCATTAGCTAGTTCTATCGAGTACAAGATATCTAACTTACTTGCAACTAACCCAAGTATATTCTTAAACTATAGGGATACGAAGCTATAGTCGGCACCAGTATCAAAAAGCATAGATGCAAAATGTTGATTGATAGGGAACGTACCAGTGACTATGTTCGGATCCTGGCGAGATTCCCTAGCTCCAATGTTGAAGACTCTTCCCTGGGCTTGGTTGTTCTTTGAGAAATCCCTCTTAAAGTGCCCTACATCACCGCAACCAAAACAACCTTGGCCACGACCAGTCCCATTTCCATTTCCGCCCTGATTGTTGTTTGTTCCACGGTTTCCGTTACCAGCTTGATTTCTAAAACCACCATGATTTCCATTTCCACTGAAATTTCCATTTCCTCCTTGATTGCGATTTCCAGTCTGATTCCCATTACCGTTGCGGTTTCCATTACCATTCCCACCAGATCCTCCATTCCTTCATCCAGCACCATACTAGCACGCCTCCCTGTCATGACCTACCTTGCCACAGTTCTCACATTTCCCGTACCTACATCGTCTTGTGTGATGATGCTGACAAATATCACACTTGGGCAAAGTACCCATGTATCCTTTTCCTTTGTTCTTAGTAGTAGCAGCACCAGTCCTGACCTCGGCTGGTGGATTCGCATCTCTCTGCTTATTAGTACCGCTGTTGTTTCCTTGGGTACCCTTCTTTAAATTTGAGAACTTCCTTTTGTTCTCTCCAGACGACTCCACATGAGTCTCTTTCTTCTTCTCTTCAGTGATTGAAAACTTGCCCAATCTGATCGTTTCCTCAGTCAAAGCCATGCTCAAGTCAATGGCCTCAGTAATTGTTGGAGGCTTCGAAGTAGTCACCATGCTCAGTATTTGGGGTGCCAATCCCCAAATGAAATGTTCGACTCGCTTGAACTATGGTTCTACCATGTAAGGGATAACACGACACAAATCATGGAATCTCTGCACATATTCTGCTATCTTAGGACCATCCATTTTCAGATTCCAAAACTCGATTTCCAACTTCTGAATTTCAGCCCTTGAACAGTATTTCTTGCGCATCAGCTCTTGCATCTCGTCCCATGTTAACGCATACGCTGCAGCTTCACCCAAAGTTTGAACATGATGGTTCCACCACGACAGGGCTCCATCCAAAAACAATCCAGAAATGTAGGTGACTTGATGATCTGGCGCACACTTGCTCATCCGCAGCACAGAATCTGTTTTCTCAGCCCATCTCACAAACTCTACAGCACCTCCAGTACCGTCAAAGTTCAGAGGCTTACAGTCTAGAAACTGCTTGTAAGTACAGCCTGTACAAGCAACATCATTCACAGAAAATATTAGCAAACGCACATGGAATGTCCAAACGTATTGTAATGTGTCTTAGGTGACTTAAACATTACCGTGAGGTGGGTTATTCCCTGAGGTGCCTCCGCTGTGTTCGGAGCATAGGGCCTCATGTTGTGCGATTGCCTGTGAAATCCGTTCATGTAGTTCTGCCTCTGTTGTGGGCAACTGAGTGTTCCTTCGAGGAGGCATCTTCTAAAAAGAAGATTGTATAGGTCAGGTCTTATTCGTATAATAACTATATAGTTCGTACGTATAATAGCATTTATCATAGCAAGCAAACATATAACATCACAATCATAGCACAAACATGTAATTCAACAGCGTATTTAATGAGAACATGATGATTGAGCTTTCATTTATCATCGACCACAAAATATTGTTACATGTTTTACAAATTGTATCATATCAAAAAGGAACACAGGGTCACACTACCCTTGTCCAACAAGTCTATCAATCTACAAAAGTCATACAATCAAAAGGTGGTCTCCAAAAGGCTTCACAAGCTTAGCTCAATAGTGGTGTTCTCATCAAAAGCAATGCAACCTACATAAAACCCAAAACCAACTATGCTGATGGTGGTGGTGGAGGAGGAGGTGGAGGAAAGAAAAGCAAGCTGCGCACATGCGCAAGCTCCTCAAGCTCATATCCATGATGCAGCAGATAACTAATCTGCTGCTCGACCGTAATAAATCGAGCATCGAACTCTAGGAAAGGAGTAAGAGGTGCAGGTGGATGTAAAAATGGAGACGATGATGAACGAGGGGGAACAAAAGCAGGCTGACAAGGATATGGTAAAGGGCACGATGTCATCTCAAGCTCCAAAATCCTGCGACTCATAATCTCATACTGGAGCTGAAGTGATAAGAGTAACTCATCCCATGTATAACCAACAAACTGAGAGGGATGGTAGGGATCCGAAATCGGCATGGTATACGGTGGGAACCATCGGAGTGGCTCAACAAATGGTGAAGAAGTAAAAGGAGCAAAAGGTGTAGACTGGGGAATGTGTGGAAAAGCTGCTGAAACATGAGGATCATGACTAGGCTGCTGGCCTGAAGTACCTTCCCCTGGACGGGGTGCGGGTATGTCCTGCAAGAAAACGATAGGTAAATCAACACGATGGACATCAGACTCCATTGGATGAAAAGGAGCAACATCAGCGGGTGCGAGTGCAGGTGGAGGAATGAATGGCTCAATAACAGGAGGGTTAATGGGTGCAGGAACTGGATCAGGTATGAGGGGTGCAATGTCTGGTAGGCCAAAAGGAATAGGGTCATGATCAGGTAAGGGCTCAGGATCAGCAGGTGCAACGTCAGGCTGATCAACAGGAACAAAATCTAGCTCAAGATCAAACTCGGGGTCGTGTGGAGGGGATGGTGCAGCTGACATGGTCGTATCATCATCAGAATCAGTGGCATAGCGTCGTAATCCAACTTCCTGCAAGGCAGAAGACATTACAGACTCGAAGGAATCTGAGACAGAGTGTAAACTAGTATCAGAGGAAATCTCAATAACGGGAATGTAGAGAGGTGGAGTAGCAACAACGTCCTCATCCAACTCTCCATCACCATGGGCATTGTCGGGAGAACCCTCAACAAACAGATCAACATCGTCATCAAACAGATCATCAAAAGGCCAATCCTCAGGAGGGATGACCACTAAAGGAACATGAGCGAGGATTGGTGCCACAATATGCTCACCATCGGGATGACCGATGATAAGATGATCATGGAATGGAATGGGAATAACAAAAGGATCCTCGTCTGGAATATCATCAGCAAGCAGTAAGTCATCTCCAAAATCAGACAGCGCAAATGGCTGAAAATCGTCCTCGTCATCGGACATCATCTTCGGGTCACTCTGTGTATCGGATGTAAAGATCTCTGGCTCTGGCACAACCTCATCATCAGAGACTACTGCCATGGGATCATGGTCGTCGGACAATCCGCTCTCAGATGAAGACATAGTGTCTGTAACAGAACAATCACAACATATGCACATATATTAACCACTAACATCTAGTATGCAAGCAAATTCAATGTATCATGAAATCATGTATCCTCGTTATTCCTCACAAACCCCTTTATATCCTTCCTTAGTCTATCCCAGACTAAACGACAAATGTGACCTTGCATTGTGTTTCATATCTTTTCTTTTTGTAAAAACGTTCGTTCCATGGATCTGGGCATTTTGTGTATGCAATGAAAACATGTTGTAAAAATATTTTCATGAGAGCCCTAATGATTGTAGTCTAGACTTGAGAAGGAATCCTAGTTCGCTACAATCGAAGCTCTGATACCAAACTGTCACACCCTGACTTTTGCGGAAGCGTGATTATTTGTGACTTGCTTAATATCATTGCATTCAACCATAACAAACTTCTATATGATAAAACTAAAGACGTCCATCCATTTAATTAAGTTTTAAAACATAACCACAACATTGTTTAGAAATCCAACACAGACTCCGAATTCATAATACAAACCATTCAAATTGTTTTAGAGTTCCAGAAGGACTCGACAAAAGATACTATTAAAAACTAGGTTTAGGACTATGCATCTTATCCAGGATAAGGTACACAACCCCAAACCCTTAGACACCGGATGACATCTTTTATTCCAAACAACCCTTGATAACTTCCAACGCCCGCCAGATCCATACTTAGTTTCCTGAAATACATGTAGTTTGAAAACATCAACAAAAGTTGAGCGAGTTCATGTGTTTGTATGTGTGTATGAATAATCCTTTGTAATCATTGTAAGTATGTATGTTTTGAAATCCTTGTATGAACGAGAATATGAACAGATCGATTAATGATTTGCAAGGTCATTAATGTGTGTGTAACGGTGTAGGAAGGCTCAATCCTTTGGGTATTTCGTACTGGGCCTCCCGGCTGTAACGACATAGTCACCACATGCGGTCAACTCGCGGACCCATGGGTGGGGCTCGTAACACCCAAATAGATCTATCACTCATGCCCCTCGGTCCTTATAATAGGATTAATGGTCTCAGGTTAACGCCTACCCATTCACATGATCTAACAGTTCATTTCTTGACTAACCATACCATTTGAAATCATTGTAACATTTGTAACATGTATTTCACCCCCGAAGTTATAAAACGAAAACAGTTAAAAGAAAAGGAGGACATGAACTCACAGTCTTGCGTTCTTCGTAATCACAGTAACTCAAAGCTCCTTCGGATGTACACGACTACCTACAACGTACTAAGGTCTATTAGACGAGCGGGTCGTGCCTTGACTTTGTATTAATTAGTGTCTTTGAGTTACGTTCTTTGTGTCTTCGATATTATTCCAAGTTATATAATTATTTGTTAAAATAATAAATATTTTAACTTAAATTATATTTATTAAATTTTGGAATAATAGTTAAAATAATATATTTTA
Organism: Helianthus tuberosus; assembly: GCA_030545235.1. Lineage (NCBI taxonomy): Eukaryota > Viridiplantae > Streptophyta > Magnoliopsida > Asterales > Asteraceae > Helianthus > Helianthus tuberosus. The sequence goes on from CM060442.1 coordinate 39,584,111, forward strand.
ACTTGTTACTTTTCAAGTATTTAAACATGTATATCCTTCCCAAGGATGGGCGTATTTACATTCGTATTCTTATACATGTATATTTGCGCCATGTATTGGTGTCGTATTCCGGTGTGTATCTATACGTATGAGAATACGTATTTTCTTGCAATTGTTAAGTATTCTTATACTAAATTTTGTATTAAATTTTCCGGAATAATATCTTTAATAAAAATTCATCAATATATATTTCCAAAATATATATTCTAAGAAGAGTAAACTGCCATTTTGGTCTCTGTGGTTTGGCCAGTTTTGCCACTTTAGTCCAAATCTCAAACTTATTACATCCAGGGCCCTGTGGTTTGCATTTTGTTGCCATTTTAGTCCAAAATCCAAAAACCCTAGTTTTTTGACTGTTGCAACCTCCTATTTTGTCCTGTAGTGCAGGGGCATTTTGGTCATTTTTTAAATTTCATTTGTTTTAGTTTTTTATCTTCAAGAACATCATCAAACATCATCATCAAAACCTAGAAAATCCAGCAAATCAAGAACATCATCTTCAAGAAAATCAAAAACCGATTTGTAAAAAGAAATGAGGCTCAGATCTGTATCTTCAAGAACATCATCAAACATCATCATCAAAACCCAGAAAATCCAGAAAATCAAGAACATCATCTTCACAGCCTGCACATATGTATAATTGATTATACGAAATTCAGATCTGAAGTTACAAAACAAAAAACCGACTCAAAACACAACATCAGAACAGATCAAAATTCAAATCGAACACTCATCACCTTCAACATCAAAAGTATACAAAATGTATAATTGATTATATGAGATCCAGATCTGGAGGACTCAAAAACTCAACATCAAAACTGATCAAAATTCAAATCGAACACTCATCCGATCTACAAATGTCAAACAAACAATAACAAAATCAAATCAAATGAATTTGCAGTGACCAATATGAAAACACAAAGATCCAGATCTGGAGGACTCACGAACATAACCTGAAACCTCTGAAATCAAGTACAAATACCAACCACCACCATTTCTATTTTCAGATAACCTCCACCTCCATTCTCCGGCCACCACCACCAACATAACCTGAAACCTCTGAAATCTTTTCCGACGACCACCACAACACCCCCACTACCTCTGATTCACTTCAACAGTGAAAATCCCACCAAATGCAGCCACCATCGCCACCCTTTTCAACAGTGAAAATGGCACGAAGACAGCGGTGGTGTGATCTGGTGCTTCTTCGGTGCCGGATTTTTGGGGATTTAGGGTTTGAGGGGTGAGGTCGAGGAGAGTGGGGGTGGAGTAGTGGAAGCCGTAGTGGGGGTGGGGTCGAGGTGGAGGACGGATTTTCTGGCAGACCGATGCCGATGATGATGAAGCCGATTTGGGGATTTAGGGTTTAAGGGGTGAGGAAGGAGGTGAGGTCTGGTAGGGTTTGAGGGGTGAGGAAGGAGGTGGCGGTTGCTATAGAGAGAGAAGAGAGAGAGAGAGAAGAGAGAGAGAGAGAGAGTAAACTGCCATCATCATCATCCCCAATATCATCATAATCATCCTCCTCATATATTTTTTCTAAAAAAAACTAAAACAAATTAAATTTAAAAAATGACCAAAATGCCCCTGCACTACAGGACAAAATAGGAGGTTTCAACAGTCAAAAAACTAGGGTTTTTGGATTTTGGACTAAAATGGCAACAAAATGCAAACCACAGGGCCCTGGATGTAATAAGTTTGAGATTTGGACTAAAGTGGCAAAACTGGCCAAACCACAGGGACCAAAATGGCTGTTTACTCTTCTAAGAAATATTACTTAGAAAAATTATTTATAATTTTTCCCTCGGCAAAATATTTATAAATTTCTTACAAGTCTCAAAAATATTATATCTCCAAGTCTAACTTAGAAAACATATATAAATCTATTTTTCTCCCCAAAATAATATATTTCAAGTTTATTTAAGAAAATACATTTTTTCCCAAAAATAATGTATTTCATGTTTGTTTGAGAAAATATATATTTTCTTCCAAAAATAATATAACTTCCATTAATTCCAAGAAAATATATATTTATTCACCCAAAAATAATATATTTTCTTCTTGTAAAAAATATGATATAATTTTGTAATAATTGCAAAAATCATATTTTCATTCACTTGGTGTCCAAAATATTATTTACCAAAATATACTTATAAATAAGTTTCCGGAATATTTTTGTGAGTTATATTCCTTTGTTCGGCTTCACCAATATTTTGGGTATACTTTGTATAGTTATTCCTTGGTATTTTGGTAATATTTTGGATTGTAATTTCTTGTTATTTTGATAAGTTATATTATTTCAAGTCCTAAAATAATATAACTAATACACATAATATACAAATAATCACACACATGGTGACTTCTAAATATATATTTCCTAAATACATATTTAGTCACTTTTATTTATAAAAACCAACCTCCAATATTTATAATTTTGTAACAAAAATTATGGAAAACTTTATGTGAAAGTTTATGGTTTACAATATACTTGTAATTATTTGTTCAAAAATATTTTTCTAAGTGTTTAATTTTTAGAAAAAATTTGACATAGTTTCCCCTAAAAATGAAGGTTTTCATGTCTTCATGGCATATCATTTTCTTTTATAAATCAATACAATCATCAACAAATCAATCTATACTTACCAATTTGCCAAAATCAAGCATAAACTACTAACTCATGAACTTGAAAATTTACAAAAATGTGTAGTAACTTACTAGTGTATTTAGTGGGTCTAGTTACCCTTTAAAGTGTGGTTGATTATTTAAAAACATCATTTTTGAAGAATCTAGATCTTTACAACTTGTAATTACATTTTCTAAAAATGTTTCTTCTTGGATTTTTCTTGTTACATATATATTTCTACACATGTTTAACCTCTAAAAACATGGTTGATTTCTTTAAGAACCAAGATTAAGTAAACTTTGTATTTTTAACTTGGTTTCTTGAAAAATCATTCTTGAAATCTTAGATTTACAAGACTTACATCTTACTTTGATCATCATTTTACAAGAAATCAACTTATTCTTTCAAGTTCATGATTTATGTGAGGATGATCTATGGATCTTTAACACTTTCATCCTCTCATCTTGCTAGATTATGTTTTTAATCGTCATCTAGCAAGATCATATGATGATCTACATCATTAACATGAGTAAACAATAATCAACAAGCATAACAACACATAAACATCAAGATTTCTTATGATTTTAAGCTTATGTTCATGTTTCAAGTTCTTGATTCTTAGTGTTCTTCAAGATTAACATCATGTATCATCTTTTAACCACTTAAACAAGATGTAAAATGAAGAGTATGATGTTTTTACCACTAGCTCAAGGCTAGGGATGATCAATAGAAGAAAAGAAGTCGATAAAAGAAAATGGTGAAGGTCCTTTAGTTTCTACAAGCTCCAAGCTTCCTTACTATGCTTCTAACACCCTTGAGTATGTATGGATTTAATGGAAAATGAAAGATTAAGGTGATGATGGTGTGGGGGTGTTCGGCCGTGAGCTATGGGGAAGGAAGGAGAAGATGTGGTGTGTTGGTGAATGATGAGAAATGAAGTTATGGACTAGGAGTTCAACTTATAACACACATTCACTTGTTTAACTCAGGGTTTTTGTGTTTAACAATGAAGAAACATGATCCATTAGAATAATCATATAAAATCTCTAGTGGGGCCTCATGTTAGCTGATTACTAGGTGGGGGGGGGGGGTATAGGCTTAGGTTTAACTAGTTAGTTAGTTAAATAGTTAGAAATCAAGTGTCTAGTTAGGGATTTAGTTATTAGATATTTATATAGTGTGTTATGATGTTCGGGGACCATAACTAGCTTGGTAATGTTAAAACAGTGCTTCTAGTGAAAATTTGGTGTTTCGGGTAGTGTTCGGTTGGTTACCGGTTCGTTAAGGTGCTAAACTATGCAGTTTAGTGTGCTTTATGTTACCTTTTGTGACAATTTCGATTCCCGACACTTAGGAAAGCATTCATGACCATTTACCCATATTTCTGCATGATATTAGTGTGTTTAAATGCTGAATTTGCTGATTTTCTGCAGAATTCTGCAGTTTATGTGAGTTTTAGGCACTTTCCGGCACTTAAACTATCTCTAGGAAGGCAGTTTTGTGATCCTTACTTTCCTACACACTATACTAGTGTAATACTTGGTTTCTGGCTCATTCTGTGTCTCAACACATTGTCTGTCTATGTACTGAACTCCGTCAGCATTATCTGATTTGTCTGATAGTTGTGCTAACTGTGTTTCATGGATCATTTGAATCAATATAGTCTGCTTACAGTAATGATATGACATTATGCAATATGTGATGCACATGTATGTATAAAGCAGTAATCAGAAAGCAATTCAAGTCATTAATTGAAATGCAGCACAGTCATTAAGCACTAATCATTGTTTAATAATTGTACGCATACCTGAAATTTTGATAGTTGTCACAATGTGGACACTAGATTTCTTACCAAAACTAAAGTAATCCTCAAACAAAGGGAAACTGCAACGACTAATGTCATTAACTTGTTTCTCTATGAAAATCTATTGGTCTTTAAATATTGACCCTAAGCGTGTTGAGTTCCTATAGACTTATGAGGTCAGTTGGAGCAGTAAAACTTTTTATCATGACTTACAAGGAATACAAGAGGCGGGGGGGAAGAGAGTCATTAAATTTTACTCCAAATTTAACTCCGATTACACCTCTTGTACACCATACTACACCAACTCTTACACACTTAGATTCCTGAAAATGATAACATCCTAACCAATAGCTAATCCATAAAAACTAAAACTTCTTATAAACCCAATAATCAACTCAGGAGATCATATAGGTTTAAAGACCTACTAACCTTGATGATTATGTAACCTCCCTAACTATAGTTGAAATGGATTTTGGAAAAGGTTATTGATCCTACCTCTTATAAATTAAACCATTAGAATAAATCAATCTTCTAAATAAATTAAAGCTATTATTAGCAAACTTGGTTCTATGTGTTAGAAAAACGTTAAGAATTTGGTTGAATCACCTAAGGATGTTCATAACTAAACTAAATCCTAATACAAACGTTAAGACACTAAGAAGCATGACTAATTGTCAAAGGTAATACTTAAAAGGAGATAAATCATCAAAGAATCTTCATACATGTCTTACAAAAGTTTCTTTAAGGATAATCATTGTTCTAGTAGCTTATAATAATTTAGGGCTACATTAGATGAACATTTAAACAACTTTCCCTAACAACTGATTTACATGTTTACATGTTCACAACACAACCTGAAAGTTCAAACTGAACGCCAAAGAAAACATTGTCTGTAAGCCAATAAATTCCATGTATGGGTTAATGCAAACATCAAAACGTGATGAAATCTTAATGCATTTATTTTTATCAAAAACCAAGTGGATTGATGTACATACCTCAAGATCAGTGAGAGCAACTAAAACAAACTTGTCCTTAATAAATAAAATTCTTTTGACAAGTATATATTGCATAAGTCAAAGCATTGTTGACGCATACTTTGATATAATAGATCTTAGAGATCTCTTTTACGTGTTAGATATCATAACATACGGAGATAGAACCAACGGGTCATTGGCTTTGTTTTATAAGTTTAACCTTAAATGGGTCCTTACATATGTAACAAACAATATTGCTCTCCTTTAGAGGATAATAGGATTAGTGAGATTATTTCCTTATTCTTTATTAATTAGAAGCCATATGTAGGTTGAAGTCTATACTTGTTTAGATATTACACACTTTGCAACACTCTAGATATGTCTAGATTAATGTGAAACATCTAATTGAGTATTACGATATCTTTAAAGGAAATGAGAGACTATAATTCAAATAAGAAGTGAGAACTCAAACCGGTTGATTACTCTAACTTTGTAATATTCAAAGATGACAAAATGTAATTTTGGGGTATATCCTAATGTCGGCAGACAAAACTTAACTCATAGGAGAGTTATAATGAACTGATAACAACAACCTAAGTTCTATTGAGATAATATGTTGCTATTCACAAAGCATTGGTCACTAAATCTTGTTGAAAATTTATCAGTGGATTCATAAGCTTATTAACTCCGTAAAATAATATATTAAAGACTTACTGTGATATAGTTAGCTACCATGTCTCCTCGAACAGTAACAGTTCGAGAGGTGTTGCATTACTTTTCGATATGAAACTAATAATTTGTTTATGAAAGAATTGAGGAAACTAAATATTTGTATCGAATACATTCATGATATGCTTAAGGATCCTATAAATGAAGTTCTATTACCCGTAAGTGTTATTAAACGCGTTTATAATAGAGACATGTTTTAACTAATGACAATGTACAACAGCATATCGTACTATGAATGATTAACTATTAATTTTCCTCATCAGTTTTGATTTTGTTTGTCTCTAAGATATGTTCTACTAATATAATGACATATAGACAAATATAAATACAAATCAAATGTGTAAAGGGCTTACTTTTAAATTTTGTTCATAGTTGTTATGTTTTAAATTGAGGTTGTGCTACGACTAATGATGAGTTGAATGATGACTCAACGACTATATTCTCTGTTATGGTTCTTGGTTTAAAGCTAAAATGAGTATTAACTTCTGATTAGACTTATTTAATACTCAGAATAAATGATTACTCGGCTAAGGGGAGAATGTAAGATTAAATATATTTATTATATCTAATATATATGGCCATTATAGTCATTTATATGATACTGGATCAAAATCATACATATGTATTACCCTTATTTACTAATAAAGGTTTCCCCTTGGGTATATTTAAGGAGATGACTAGAGATGATTTTAGGTTAGACTCTTATCATGACATCACACATAATCTCGACCTCATCTCTCTCCATAATCACGAACTCATCACCCTTTGAATTCGGCATCACCATCAATCATACATATCCTAAACGGGAACCAGATCAAGCTGACTAACATGTTGAACTCCATGGATGCATCTGTTTCTGGATTCTCTGTTGGTCTGAATGCTTTAATAGGTATTATGTAACAATACCGATACCGACTACCAAAAGATTAACAAGGACCATTGTGACACCCCTAAGAAAATCTCACATCGACCGTGGCTAGGAGAGATTCTTGGTTCATAAGACATTCCCCGCTTCTTAAATCACCAATGCGTTTTAGGGTTAGTTGGCTGTGGAGCACATGAAAACTTCACAATTAAGCGTGCTCGGGTGGGAGTAGTACTAGGATGGTGACCTCCTGGGAAGTCTCCACCGGGGTGACAAAAAACAAAGTCGTGAGTTCCTGGATGGGCAACCCATCGTGGACAAAACGAAGAATATTGGTGGTACAAGGGGCTGAATACTACATATTATATTTATATGTTTTCCATTATATAATTACAGGGCTGATCAACAAGTATCCAATCAAGTGTTTATGATAATCCTATATATCTATTACTTTACAATGACACCTCACTACGAGTTGGCCGCCCATGAGGTCACCTCGTTGTTCCTGTTAATGTTGTTATCAAATTTTCTCATGTTGACGCACTATCTATAAATTATAATAATTTAAAACCATCTTAGGCCATTTGACGTTCACTTAGACTATTAAGTGCCACATGGCAACCTCTTAATCCATTGTATTGTGTTTAGGAGGTAAAACACAAGGGTTTCCTAACATATGGTTTAAAGGTTGCTAATTGAATCATGAATATGTATTTAAATCTTTCTTTAATTATGAAGTAAAATTTGATGTTAAAAACGTAATAGTCTCATTAACATTAAAAGCAAATATAATAACTATTTTTTACTTAATTATCAATTGGATTGAATTTAAAATTGTTGAAGTAGTAAATGGTTTCGACTCTAATTCAAATTCAAATTTCATAATTAATCACTTTCTTATTACAAAATTTGATTTAAAATGCGTAAGTGTGTTAATAAGATTAAAAACAAATATAATATTTATATCTTTCTTAACTTATAAAATAGTTATATTTTTTTTTATCAAATTGTATATAGTATGAAATCAATTTCGAGTTTAATTTAAATTTAGTAACTAATAATAAGTTTAAACCGAATTTGATTTAACTAAATAAGTTTAAACCAATTTTGATTTAACAAGAATAATAATCTCATTAACATTAAAATCAAAACTAGTAATGGAACACTTATTTCATTAAATCTTTTAGAGTTAATTGCCAAAATTGTCCCTGAGGTTTGGACACGTTTGCTATTTTCGTCTAAAATGACACTTTTGTACCAAATTGCCCCCAACATTTGTAACTTTTTGCCATTTTTATCCAAACCACTAACTTAGTTTATTTATTCTGTTAAGTTGAGGAGATTTGGATGAAACTGACAAATATAAAACCAAAGGGACGATTTTGGCAATTTACTCAAACCCTTTTTAATTTCTTTTATTTAATTATTTTTGTTACATATATAATAAAAATAATATACATGTAGTTTTTAGAAAAAAAAATAATAGTTTTGTAACATAATTTTTATAAATTTTCATCCAAATCACTAACTCAGTTTATTTTTTCTGTTGAGGTGAAGGATGTTTTAAATTTTATAAATTAAGACAGAAATTAATTTACAGCTTCTTTATATAAATCAGTTTTATAAAGAGAAAACGTCATTGGTGTGCAACACATAACAATCAATTACAACTTTTAGTATTTATCAGTTGTAGAGATAGAAAAAAATTGTAAAACGTTACATATTTTTTAAATGTGTTGAGCACCTAGGAAATATGTTGCTAGAAATAAAATATTTATGTAATTAAGATTATGAGGGTAACTAACTAATACTTATTCTGAGTGGCTTGAGTAAAGAAATTTTGATTCATAGCATTATAATTACAATATGGTGGGTAATTTTAAGGTTTGATAACGATACACTGTTTGATTGGGGGGGGGGGGGGGGCACTGGCTTCTGTTTTTCCTTAGGAGCGAATTTAAAAGAGTATAATATGAATTACAAACTTGATACATATGATAAGATTTTTTTATTTGACCTTTTTAATAAGGTCACCGGCATTTTAGTTTTATAAAATTTAGAGTTTTAAGTAGATTTTATTTTTATAAAATTGATCTATATAAAAAATTAGAAATTAATTTTTGTCTTAGTTTATAAACATCCTTCGCCTTAATAGAAAAATTAACTTAGTTAGTGGTTGGATGAAAATTTATAAAAATTATGTGACAAAGCTATTATTTTTTTCATGTAAAAATTGCATGTATATTCTTTTTTATTATATATGTAACAAAATTAATTAAATAAAAGAAATTTAAAAGAGTTTGAGTAAATTGTCAAAATCGTCCATGTGGTTTTATATTTGACAGTTTCATCCAAATATCCTCAACTTAACAGAAAAAATAAACTAACTTAGTGGTTTGGATGAAAATAACAAAAAATTACAAACGTTGGGAGCAATTTGGTACAAAAGTGTTATTTGGACGAAAATAACAAACATGCCCAAACCTTAGGGACGAATTTGGCAATTAACTCTAAATCTTTATATAAACATTTCTTTCAACACTTTTATATAATATAATTTATTGTGAGAACTCGGTGTAATACACGTGAGTTAAACTAATTATCTCAATACAATGAGTATAGTAATTAAATAGAAAAAAAATAAGCCTTTTAAAATTAGAATCCTAACTAATTGTAATTTTTTACCCTTTCCGTTCCAATACTTCATTAAATTGCATATTTAATTCTTTTGTGCTTTTCTATTTTCAATCCCTTTGAGACGTTATAATCTTAGACAAACTTTACTAACTTTATGCTTTTCTATTTTCAATCCCTTTGGAAAACTTTAAGCAACTTATTTTCACTCTTTTCTGTTCAAATTCTTTATTAAAGTTAACAATTAATATCATGTTTCGTGCCTTTTCTAATTATTTTAATATCTTTGAGACGTTATTAAACTTCAACAAACCTGGAAAACTTTTTCCTACCGACAACAATAATTGGAATAGTTAATTGTATAGTACTTAAAATATACCATATTTTTAATGTATAATTTCTTTTTAGCGGTTTGATATGTAAAATACAAATTAAATGTGTTTAAAAATCAAGGTTAAACTATCTTTACTTAATTTTTGATTGACACGGTAATAAAAATTTTGTTAAACCGAACGACAAACAAATTCTGCATCTTGTTAAACCATTTTTGTTTGAGGTAATAGTTTGATTTACTTAATATATGATCTACTAACAGAATAGTAATTTAGTTGTAATCAATTAGGGTATGTTTTAAAATAGCTTTCATCCTATAACTAGTGAGCTTGTTGTGATGGGAACTCGGCCGGTATTAATTGGGTTTGTGATGGAACCGATATGGTATCAATACTTGGCTCAAAGTCATGATACACATGTTTATAAAAATCCCTACTGTTCTTTGATTAGTCGCCGATTAATCACTATTCAATGGTTCACCGATTAATGGTTGTTTAATTGCTGACGGTCAATGGCGGTCCTATTCTAGCCAAATTTCGACCAAACCTTATAAATTTCCGCTAATTATTTAAAAATATGGGTAGGGGGGTTAAAATAGGTCTACTTTAATAAACTACATATAAAAATGCGCGTGTGTATATATATAACTAAAAGTTATATATAAAAATCCTAATCCGATTAATCACGATTAATAACTAGTCGGTGTCCCACCGATCGACTAGCGCCTAGCGATTCCTACAACACTGATACATGTAAAACAAAACGTTTTACTTTAAAAGCCATAAAACGAATACCGGTTCCGGTTCCGTTAATAATAATACCGGTATCAATGTCGATAAAAAAACTATAAAAATGAATACAGGTTTTGGTTCCGATTATACCAATACCGATGTCAGTACAGTTTCAATTCGTCATGGTACTATTTTGAACACAACTTTTTTTCAACAAACTTTATATTTGAACACCAAGAAAAAAATATTAAACACAGTCGCGCATGCATATATTTATATTTTAAAAAGAATATGAACGCGAGTTAATTGTTAATTATCTGAGGAAAAATCAAATTAAATTAAAAATTAAATTGGTTAAAAACATATATATTATTTAAAGCATAATGGGTGAAATTGGAACACAAAAAAATTATAATTACATAAAAAACTTATGTTACTATTTATTAGGGTTCTAAATTTATATATTCTGCACGCCATGTGGTGGGAATTTAATCGGTGTCGGTTCGCTCGTAACGGTATCACTATGGTACTAATAGTCGGTTTAAAGTCAATGATATGCACAAATAATTTTGTTTTACACTGAAAACAAAAAAACATTTACCAGTACCGGTTCTGATAATAACGATACCAGTACCTATGTTGATAAAAAAACTATAAAAACAATACCGGTATCGGTTCCAATAATAACAAACAGTACCTATACCGATGGCGGTTTCGGTTTAGTTCGATTGTACTATCTTGAATAAAACCCCTTTTCAACAAAGTTTATACATAAACGTTGATAAAAAAAATATCAAACACAGTCACGTATTCAACACAAAAAAAAGATAATGAACGAGAGTCATCCAAAGAAAAAGTATATTATTTAAAGTATAAGGGTTAAAATTGAAATTTAAAAATAATTGAATATAATAATATGAAAAAGCTTGTTTATTATTCATTCATTGAGAGTTCAAATTCATATGTATAAAATATAAAATAATAATAAGAGTATAATATTATGCAAACTCGGTTATAGACCCGTATATCTATGGTGTTGTATAATATAAATGATATAATTATATATTTAGAAAAAACTTTATATAACTAATGTATTTTTATTACCATATGACATTTCACATAGCTAACTTGAATCTATCAAGAACACATGCTTATGTTAATAAGTAACACTAAAGTACCATAATAGTCTGTATATTATATGGCCTGGATACTAAAAAATATATAATACATACAAATATTCTTTATATAACTGAAATTACGTATTATGTTAGATATAATAATGTACATAAATAGTATTATTTTTTGTTGTGCATCTTGTAAATATAACATTTATTTAGAGTAAATAAAAATAATTTTATTAGTATCTCATAAACTAAATTTGTTATTCTTATTAATAATTTTTATGCTGATTTAATCAATAATTAGCTATTATAAAATTAGGATCTGATCGAATAATTTTTATACGACGAATAAAGTATTTTCATAATTAATGGTGAATTTATTGTATTACATATAGGTAAAAAAAGAATGTAATAATATTAAAATAGTTTTAAGTTACTCTTTCATACTTTATAAAATATTTCTTTATTTAGAGTTATGTACTGATTTGAATATGATGACGGCACATGTTTAACTTTGAAATTACCACATATAAATAAGCAACTTCTTTGTGCATTAGCACTTGTACTTTGTGTTTTGGGAGTTTTCCAAAAAAAGACTTACTATAGTCCCCCACATATCAGTATATCATCCAACCTCACAACCGTCTCCCAGAGAAAGCAGAACGACGACCACCGGCAAATCCCCACTGTCACGGCGGAAGTACGCAATTTTTGTAATCTCCGTGAATCGGAACTGACAGGAGGTACACCAGCAACTATGCAAAAGGTTGCCCTAATTCTTAACAGCGATGAGTGAATGTATTATTGCTCTATATTTCGATTATCTAGGGTTTTTAATCGGAATTTTAAATCATCTCAACTAGATATATGTTTGCTTTATTTTTCCCGAATCTATTTCTTTTATTCTATTAATTGATTATGCAATTCTTTAGAAATTGGTGTGAAGTTACCTAAATAGACCACGTTTGAAGGAATAAGTTTTGTTGATTATTGATATTGAAGGTATAGATTTTGTTGATTATTGATATGCGTAATGTTGATTGCTGGTTTTGTTTTAATTTGTTGTTTGAAGGGATTAAACGGTAAAGATATGATGAGGGTGATTATGCTTATTAGTAGTCTTCCAATCAAATGGCCATTTATTTTTTAACAGTAAGTATTTGTTGATGTGGTTTTGTTTGCAGAAAATGATGTTTAGACTATGGGGTGTGTGGAGGGGCTTGGGTTGGGGGCATTGCTCGACATGTGTCGAGGGTAAGATCCACAAGGTAATACTTAAAAAGTAGGGGCGTGGTGTGGCGTGGCTTAGGTTGGTGTGGCCAGCCTATAATTTTTTTAATTAAACTAGCCGTTTGGCAACGGTTACCCACAACGGCTATATTGAACCAGCCAACCAAAGCCGGCCATGTCACCCCGCCCCACGCCAATGGGGCAATGCCATGGCCAACGCTAGCACGGTGTGATCTAGCCAGCGTTAAAGACTAACCGCCGTCCCAACCCACGCCCCACAGTCTTATGTGGTGTTTTTTTGTTGTTGATGAACACATTTAATAAAAGTTTTTTAGGGAGATTTGGTGTTTGTTAGACATAGATGGATCATGGATATCACACAGCCATCACCACTTTGGTGGGGTGGTAGAGGCTTTGTGCCTCTTGGAGAGAGATCAGTGTGTAAGTCCTGGCATGGGGTAAAATTGGTGTAATTGTTAGGATCGGAGGCTCTCGTGATTGTGCTTGTTTGTATAATTTAGACAAATCAAATTGAAATAAATGAAGTTTAAGTGCAGCGGAAATAATTACAAACTTTATAAATACAATCATAAAGATGAATGGAAGAAAATAGTTTAGATAAACAAATGCTTTTCATCAGTCAAAAGGTTACAAAGCAATTCAAAAGATTACAAGCATGCTTACAAACTAAGCTCCCCCTCAGCCTGATACTTCAGTGGTTGGTTGCACAAGATGAAAGGATTGAATTGAGGAGAAGAACTCTCTCAAAACGAAGATGAAAGGATTGAATTGAGGAGAAGAACTCTCTCAAAACGATCGAATGTAACAGTACAGAGTACTGTTCCATTTATAGACAATTCAATCCACTGAGGCATCTCAGCTGACGTCACCATGAAAGCGACGTCTAAGAACCTAACAACCTTTAACAACTGATCCTATACAAACACTGCTATTCTAAACCACTGATTATACATAAGACAAGTAATACTCTAAACTACTGCTATCTTCCTCCATCAGTGCTTTCCTCAAGGTTGATCAGTCCTTGATTGGGCAGTGCTTTGTCATCAGTAGATAGGACCAGCAGTGTTGACTTCTTCAGGGCTTTGTCAGCAGTTGAAGGGGCAGCAACAGTTGTATATGGACAGTGGATAGAGACCGTCAGTTGTTATAAATCACTTTCAAGGGGAAAGCCTAATGTAAACTACTGCTTATTGTGAATCCACTGTTGTGACCTGGTTTTGGCTTTCATTATATGTTCCTCTGGTAGGGTTCAATCCCAACAATCTCCCTCTGGAACAGATAATGCCAAAACATTTCATTATTTTGGATCTTTATTCCTCATCAGAAGTTCCCTTGCTTGTCTTTTAAATTCTTCTTCAAATTATTTGGAACTTGTGTCATCTACATCCCTGCACAGTGTAAGTTCAAGGAGATCCTGCAAATCTTCAACACTAAGGCCTAGTGCTTCTTTCCTTGATATGTACTTCACATCACCATTAATTCTGACCAAAGTCAATACATGGGTCTTTTGATCAGAGAGCCACTTTAGTATTTTTAAACCAAATGGGTTTCTTGGGAGAGATTTATTTGCTGATGAGTAGAGAGATGTTGGCCTTGTGAAAACTTGCAGACTTTCAGACATTCGTTTGAAGGCCATTTCAATGACATTGTTTGCTGCAGCTATGTCTTCTGCAGTCTCCTTTTCTATTTGCTCCTGTCTCTTTTGTTGATCTGGCTCAATGTCTAAAACTTCTGAAGTATTTGGTGATGGAGGCTTAGTTAACACCTTCTTAAAAAGGTTTTGAAGTTTTTCTGAGTTCTCTTCTTTTAGACCCATTTTCATGATGGTCTCTGTGAAGTACTCAGCTTCCTTTTCCTTTACCTCTTCACTAGTCAGCTGTTTTCCTTCTTCTAGGATTGACACAAGAATAGGATTTTCTGTTGACTTGAACAGTGTTTTGAGGTTTTCAATCTGTTGTTCAAGTTTCATCATTTGTTCATGTCTCTTTGAAGTGCCTGAAACAATTATCTTCCTTTTCTTCAGCCTTTCATAGGCTTCATCAGTATGCTGCTTTGACCATTTTGATATGGCATTGGCAGTATCCACTTTTGCATCCACCAACTCCTGTTTCTTTCTTTTATACTCAGTTGTTAGGTCAGTGATGAGCTTTTTGTATTTACTCCAATTTGGAGCATTTTTCTTCTTTCTAGGGTCGTTCTTGATTCTATCAATCCTATCAGCCTCATGCTTTAAAGCCACTATTGGCCATTCTTCAAATTGGTTCTCTTTAGTAGAATAAAATTTTTCTCGCATGATGTATGCAAGAAGTTTTCTTCTCATCTCTTTTCTTTGATCTGCCTTTTCTTTGCTCAACTCTTGTGCAAAATCTTTTATTTGTTTGACTTTTGTGAGCAAAAATTTCAATCTTTCAGCAATGGCTTCATCACCTTGACCTTCACATTCAACCTTGGCTCTTATCTTAGCTTGTCTTGCTTTGAGCTCAAGATATTCATCCATGTCTTCTGGAACTATAAAGCCAACGAGTGAAGGAAATCTTCTGTTTGAAGGATCATCATCAGTGTAGAATTGCCTCATCTCATTTTTTATAGCTTCTAGTTCCAACGGATATTTTGCAGCAGTGAGATCATATTTTTCCTCATTTGGCTGAGTAAGTTTTCTTTTTCTGGTGTAGAGCTTTGTGGATGAAGAGGATTTTGATTGTGATGTAGGAATGATGAGAGCAGTGGTGGATGGTTGACTAACAGCTGTTGAAACAACTGGTGTTTCAACCTCTGTTGTCATTACAACTACTGATGTGTCAGTAGATGTCTTCTGCTTTTGAGCAGGATTTGAGGAAGGTGAGGTAGTTTTTTATGGTGGTGATGATGGTGGTGAATCATCAGGTATGAAGATCCTTCTCCTTTTTATTGTAGGAGAGGTCTTGGGTGGCTCAGTGGATTGAGATTGAATGGCAGTGATTTGTGATTGACTAACAGTTGTTGAAACAACTGGTGTTTCAACCACTGTCGTCATTACAGCAGATGTTGTAACATCTGTTGTCTTCTGTTTTATGACATGAAGTGGTGGTATGACAGTGGTTTTGGTGGTATGTGGTGAAGTTGTGTGTGTTGATGAGATGACAGCTGTTTGGCTACTGACAACAGTTTTTGTAACTATTGCTGTATCAGCTGTTTGAGATTTTGAATCTTTTGAGATTTTAGATGGCTGTTTTCCTTGTTCTGGTTCAACATACAGACCATCTTCAATTCCCTTTTTCTTCAACTGTTTGACATTCTCCCCCTTTTTGGCATTATCTGCAAGGGGGTTATCCATAAAAAGGATAGTAGAGGGAACTTTTCCAGGAGTGCTTTGGAGATGAGCCTTGATAGCTTTGATGTCTGCTTGAGTATCTTTAAATCTCGACTCCACCATGTTTGTCAACATTTTCACATGTATCTCATGCTGTTGATCAGCCATCTGTTTTTGTTGTTCAAGCATGGGTTGAAAGATATTCCAGAGCTCATTTGCAGCAAATGCTTGTGGTGGAGCAGGTGCTTGAGGTGGAACAGGTGCTTGTGGTGGAGCAGCAGTGGATTGTGCTTTTTGAGCTTTCAGAATCTCTTGCACCATATCCTTTATTTCAGCAACTGATGTTTCAAGTTTTTCAACTCTGCCCGTCAATTCCTGATACTTTGAATCATCACCCACTTTAGTGGGATCATCTGAATCCGCACCTGCAGTGGTTGTATCAATGTGTGACTTAGGAACTGAGTCCCAAAAATCACTCATTGATGCCCCTTGTTCTTGGTACTGGGGACTTCTTTCTTCAGCACTTGATAAACCTTTTATGGTACCAGTAGTTAAAACAAACTCACTGGTGGTTACCGAAGGTGCTATAGAAGAAATTGCCTTCAAGGGAGTCTGACTGATGAAACAACTGTCCAAATGTAGATCTGTTGATCCAACATTTGTAGTTGCTGCTCCTCTTGAACTACCACCGAGAGTTACTTGTAACTCAAGGGGTGTAACCTCCTCAATTGTTGCTGGGATAGCAGGAGTAGTAGCATCAGACCCAGTCACTTGTGGGAGTATACTCTCAGTGACAGGTGATAGAGAGGAACTGGTTTGTGTCTAAGCTATATCAACTACATGCAACAAAGGTAGCTTGGATTGTGGTAGTATGATTGGTGAGGGTATGGGAGTTGAAAGAGACATGTCCTTGGGATCAGGACTGAGGAAGATGGATCCGAGTTGATTCAGAGCTTCATATTGTGGGGTCCCTGTACTTACAACCTGATCCTTTTGTGAGGATGCAGGAGGAGTTTGAGGCAATGGTTGAGATCTTTCTACCAACTCCTGTGAGGAAGTAGCAGCAGTGGTTTGTGGTGACATTTGTTTTGTCACAGGCAGTTGCTCTGGGATCTCATCTTTCAGAGTTGCCTTTGTTTTGGGTTTGGTGGGTTTTCTGGATGTTTTCCTTTTTGTCTTTTTGGTAATGTCAGGTGTGGGTTTCAAAGCAGTGGTAGTGCTGCTATGATCACCTGGAGCAGTGGGCTCAACAGCAGATGTCTGAGGAGCAGTTGTAACTGCTAAATTCTGCTCAGGCACCTCTGCTTTTGTTTTTATTGGTGCCAACATTCTAGTGAATGTTTCAGGTGTTAAGCTTTTTATTTGAAAATAAACACCTTGTTTTAGCAAATTTTCATTTTCTTTTTCAAATTTTTGTTTAAAATAGTAACTTAGAAACCTTGGAAAGAGTAAAAATGCTTTGCTTTCTACATTTTTTACTAAGTCATTGAAGATCTCCTGGGAGTAATTGTAGTCTTTATTATTCAAAATAGCGTAACCCAGGCATTGAATCTTCAATGGTATTTCGTTAAACGCTGTTGTTTTATTAGAAACACAACTCAAAAGTGTGTGAAATAAAAACCTTGGTGCAGAAGGGAAATAACCTTTTTGTAAGGTGTCTACCTTTGATTATTCTGCATATCCCCTTTTCAGAAAGTCAGCTTTTAACTCGTTTTTATCAAAGGAAGTTTTACCTTTCTGATCATCGAGTTTGAAAAATTCTGAGATTGATTGTGAAGTGATTTGAATCGCTTTACCCTGTATCGAGGAGTTGATGGCTACTGCTTTATTGTCTTGTTTTTCAAGCACAACATTTTTCCAGAACTCTCTCTGGGTTTGCAAATAAATGGGTGCATCTACTGTCAGCAAAGTTTTGTACTTTGATGCAGATATGGTGTCGATGATGGAATCGAAGGTGTGGTTGTTTGTGGGTTTTATGAGGAGACCCAAGTAGTTGTGCGGTGATTTGTATGGGATTTCAATGGTTTCTTCGGCCGTTTGAGCGACCTCTTTTGAAGATGATGGTGATTTTGGTTTTGATTTCGATTTTGATTTTGATTTCGTCATTTTGAAAAAGGAAGAAGAAGAACAAAGAGTGATTTGAGATGGAGGGTTTGGAAACTGCTTTGAGAAGAGAATTTTAGAATTCAATTCGACAGTGTAAACCCTGTTTGGGGGTTTTGATCAGGGTTTTATTTAGGGAAAAAGTAAGTGCTGATGTGGCAGCGGTTACAAAGATCTGAAGGCTAAAAACTGACCACGTGTCAACCTTTGATGAAATGGATGAAATGTGGAGGACAGTTGTTTTGAGAACCACTGATGTACCAAACATCAGTAGTTACAACGGTAATAATGTGATAACAGTGGAAGATTTTTACTATCAGTGGATAGTATATCAGTGGATAAGACACTGATTTTGAGCATCAGAGCTTGCCAAGCAAAATGAAGGATCAGTGGTTAACTTTCAGCAGTGGATAGTAATTAGGAAACAGATGTTTGAACAAAACAGTGGTCAAGGGTAATATAATGATAATGATTTGAAAGACCAGTATGTCTGCAACAGTTTTGAGAATTTCCATTCAGGGATTTGCCACATGTCAATTACACATTTTGAAGCTTTTCCAACTCCTTGACAGTGGTTTAGTACCCCAGATGATGTAAAGTTTTTACTAAGACTACTCATTCTTGCTATAATATTTAAATTAAGACAAGAGTATCCCAGTAGTTCAAGGTCTATTGTCAATCAATCTCTGATCTGTTTTAAGACAAACTTGAATTAGATATGACCATGACACTTGTACCAAAATCCTTTTGATCTATTTTTAGGAGAGTATAACCAACAAAAATAAAGGTTATAAATCCTGACAGGAGATTGAAACTTTTACTATCCAAAAACCAGTAAAAGTTCAAAATTTATCATTAAAAAAATGAAGAATGATATATCCTACTTTATTCGAGAGAATCCTTTTATAAAAAATAAAGGATTTTCTGAAAACAACACTAAAAAAAATCTGGTATAATTTTCTCTGAAGTTCCTAATCATATCTAACACAAGCTTATGACAATGATCAGTGGTTTGACAGACAGTGGTATGAGATTTTAAATATATTTTGACCACTGTTTGGTATCATTCTTTTGTTTGATTGATTGACAGTAAACAAATGAGGACACAAGATCACATAAGTTTTCGAAACCCTGATGTAGATTTTGTTACTATGTGATGATTCAGAAAATTTGTCTAGTCCTTTTGAAAGTTTATTCACTGGGAATACCATGGTTACCTGAACCAATGACTGCACACAGTTGCTTTGATGACCATTTTTACCCCAACTTTTGACTCTAAAGTGTTTTATGTTTATACTATTTTCTTTTGACTTCAAAAGTTTTAAGATAAACACACTTCTGATTTTTTGTGAATTTTCTTTTTCCCTTTTTACCCTTCCCATTCATAAGTAATGAAATACTTACTAGGAGGTTTTATTGAAGGAATACTTTAATCCAGAATCATTTTGCAGTAATGTTTTAAGAGGATTAGCCATATTTATACAAATTTTTTACCAATCTCACATTACATATGATATGGACTATCTTGACTCCTGTTTTCTTAATGTATTTAAACAGAGTTAATTTGTTCCTTTTGAGGATCTCAACCTGTTCTCAACACATAAGATCTAATGACTAAAGTTTTAATTTTCCTTTTTTTACGTTAGCAAAAACACTAATGTTTTATGACCATAGGTTTTTGTTAATCAGAGGTTCATACTTTAGCATTTAATCATAATGGAAACATCACAAATTTCATATTAACAGTTGAAATCAATTTTGAAAATAAGATATAATCCCATAGTTTAACAGGTATGTTTTCAGATCTAAAAACCATGAGTGTCCTGTGCATGAAATCATTTGTGTGAAATTTGTGTGTCATATGACATCTTGGTTGATTTACAGAGTTTTCGAATGACCACTTTGAACATGGTTTACTCGGTACTTTGTTTTTCAACTAAATGCACCCAACCTTAGTATCAATGAATAATGAGCCGAACTGTTATGTCAAATTGATTGTTAGATCGAATTTGACTGTCCAAGCTCTGATACCAATTGTTAGGATCGGAGGCTCTCATGATTGTGCTTGTTTGTATAATTTAGACAAATCAAATTGAAATAAATGAAGTTTAAGTGCAGCGGAAATAATTACAAACTTTATAAACACAATCATAAAGATGAATGGAAGAAAATAGTTTAGATAAACAAATGCTTTTCATCAGTCAAAAGGTTACAAAGCAATTCAAAAGATTACAAGCATGCTTACAAACTAAGCTCCCCCTCAGCCTGATACTTCAATGGTTGGTTGCACAAGATGAAAGGATTGAATTGAGGAGAAGAACTCTCTCAAAACGATCGAATGTAACAGTACAGAGTACTGTTCCATTTATAGACAATTCAATCCACT
Source organism: Helianthus tuberosus (assembly GCA_030545235.1). Lineage (NCBI taxonomy): Eukaryota > Viridiplantae > Streptophyta > Magnoliopsida > Asterales > Asteraceae > Helianthus > Helianthus tuberosus. The sequence goes on from CM060442.1 coordinate 39,604,990, forward strand.
GAGGCATCTCAGCTGACGTCACCATGAAAGCGACGTCTAACAACCTAACAACCTTTCACAACTGATCCTATACAAACACTGCTATTCTAAACCACTGATTATACATAAGACAAGTAATACTCTAAACTACTGCTATCTTCCTCCATCAGTGCTTTCCTCAAGGTTGATCAGTCCTTGATTGGGCAGTGCTTTGTCATCAGTAGACAGGACCAGCAGTGTTGACTTCTTCAGGGCTTTGTCAGCAGTTGAAGGGGCAGCAGCAGTTGTATATGGACAGTGGATAGAGACCGTCAGCTGTTATAAATCACTTTCAAGGGGAAAGCCTAATGTAAACTGCTGCTTATTGTGAATCCACTGTTGTGACCTGGTTTTGGCTTTCATTATCTGTTCCTCTGGTAGGGTTCAATCCCAACAATCTCCCCCTGGAACAGATAATGCCAAAACCTTTCATTATTTTGGATCTTTATTCCTCATCAGAAGTTCCCTTGCTTGTCTTTTAAATTCTTCTTCAAATTCTTTGGAACTTGTGTCATCTACATCCCTGCACAGTGTAAGTTCAAGGAGATCCTGCAAATCTTCAACACTAAGGCCTAGTGCTTCTTTCCTTGATATGTACTTCACATCACCATTGATTCTGACCAAAGTCAATATATGGGTCTTTTGATCAAAGAGCCACTTTAGTATTTTTAAACCAAATGGGTTTCTTGGGAGAGATTTATTTGCTGATGAGTAGAGAAATGTTGGCCTTGTGAAAACTTGCAGACTTTCAGACATTCGTTTGAAGGCCATTTCAATGACATTGTTTGCTGCAGCTATGTCTTCTGCAGTCTCCTTTTCTATTTGCTCCTGTCTCTTTTGTTGATCTGGCTCAATGTCTGAAACTTCTGAAGTATTTGGTGATGCAGGCTTAGTTAACACCTTCTTAAAAAGGTTTTGAAGTTTTTCTGAGTTCTCTTCTTTTAGACCCATTTTCATGATGGTTTCTGTGAAGTACTCAGCTTCCTTTTCGTTAGGAGTAGGGATTAGGTAATATTTGCCGTTAAAAAAAAGATGATATCACACAGAAAGGGAGTCTTTTGAAGGTTCTGGGTTCAGTCGGGTATCCAATTCGCCCAAGATTTGAAGGTTCTGGACTCAGGCATCTAATTCGCCCAACATTTACTCATTGATTATTACATTTGCTTTCTTAATGATTTTAGTTCACATCTTACACTAGATATGCATATATGCTGATTCGTTACACAAAACTGAAGCAGATAATTGAAGAATTTGTTAAGTCACAACAAAGGAAGAGACATGGTGAAGAGATGAGTATGCAAAGCTACTGGAGGGATACAATAAAATGCAGCAAGAAAAAGACATTCTAACGAAGGTATACAATAATCTCATACACTGATTCACTTATTTTGACTTTTTGGAATCTTGAAATCAATTTTCACTTTGATATTGATTTATTATATGTTTTAACAGAAACTAAAAGCATAGAAACCCTACATCAAGAGCTTATCAAAATCTGGAACTCAAAGCAAAAGGACAAAAGGTAATGTATTCCAACCAACTGTGTTATTCATTTGTAATTTTGGGGTTCATACCTCATAGTGGGTATGGAGGTTGATAGTGGCTATGTGGGTTGATAGCAGCATGAATAATACAGGAACACCATGTAATTTACGAACCATTTCATCAAGGTGGTATTTAATTGTCATATAATTTTAGGTGATTAAAGGATTGAAACAATTTGTTTGCTCAAACAAAATGGGCTTCGAGGACAACTTTTGGCTGTTTAAGCAGGAGGTAGAATTTGTTTTCATTCAATTGTAGTTACTTTTGAAAGAGGATTAAAGTGATTTTTGTGTTGTATAACCCGTTAGGCATGAAAGCTAGGTTGAACTCTAAATTTTTATGGATATTATACAACATTTATGAGTTTTTGTAAAGAAAACTCTTGAAACCAAAAGTGTTATTTTCAATTTCAAACATGCTACAATATAATGCGCAATCCTTTGACTAAGTCCGCATCTACCAGCATCAAAGCTTAGACTTTGTATAATAAACCAAATCATATCTATGCCGCGTGTCGCGTTGCGTCGCGTCGCGTATCTACGTCGCGTGCCGCCGCAACGCGCGGCGGGTTAAAATCCTAGTTCATTTATTAATTATTTGAGATCTCACGACTTAAATTACATCAAACAAAATCTTTATGCTTAATTCACTCACGAATACGATCATGCAAGGAGAGATTTTGCCAATATGCTGGCAAATTATTGATTAAATCAGCATAAAAATTATTTTGAGCATTAAGTTACTAGTATTAGCATTAAGTTTTATGTTCTTCGGTTTTGATACGTATCGGTCTTGATATTTTGAGCATTTTTTCACTACCGGAGCTGAGGTGAACTGTAACTCATTATTTTATGTTCCATAACTACTATTGTAGCATCCATCAAAATGGCTCCCAAAATCCGACCCGTTTTGAAATTTTTCGAATTCTATTTCTTTGTTCCATAATAATTTTTGTGGTCGAAGTTGTCGTATAATACACTCATATGCATATAAATATATATGTGTGTGTAAATATATAGGGGACCGCTAAAATGAAAACCACCTCCAGTTGTAAGAACCGCGAGAACCACTCTTAACCAATCAGAATATGCCAACTTAAAGGGTATATTGGTCATTTACCCCCTAGTGTCAAATCATTCTTCTCACTCCTCTGTCTTTCTATTAAAGTTGCAGACTTCACTTATCATCTCTCATTTATGTCCCATCTCTCTCTCTTCATTTCATATTTTGAAGTTATAATAGGATTTCTATGTTCATCTTTCTCTCATCTCTCCCAAACCAGATATGAAACTCGCCGGAGAAAACCTAACCCCCAGAGTAAACCATCACCGCCGCCCTCCTTCAAAACCTAATCACCAGAGAAATCCATCACCGCCGCCCCCTTTCTTTTCCCATATTCAATGAAGAGAAAGATCCGGATCCGCTGATACTTTGGATACAATAAAGACCCGGATTCAATGAAGACCCATATTCAATGAAGAGAAAGAGGACGACAGCGGTGGTGGGATGCCGGTGGTGGGATGCATTTGAAGGGTGTTTCTCTCTCTGATAGGCTCTCTCTCTCTCATCTCTCTCTCACCGAGGTGAGAGAAAGAGAACGGCGGTGGGGAGGTGTCGGTGGGAGGTGGTGGAAGACGGTGATGGCGCTGGGGTGTTCGGGAGTCGGTGCAGGTGGTTGGTGGGGGTCCAAAGGTTCGATCTTGTTTCTGTTATTATTTGCAATCTCACATTTTGTTTTTGAATGAGTTTTGATTTTTGGGACTCATCCAGCTTGATGGGTCTGTACAGCATGTTTGTTTGATTATGTTTGCTGGGTTTTTCTTTGATTTGGGTATTCTATATGAAATGGGTGTTGGATGTTTTTATTAGAGAGGCATGATTGTTTGATTATGTTTGCTGCCTTTTCCTTTGATTTGGGTATTCTACAGCATGTTTGTTTGATTATGTTTGCTGGGTTTTCCTTTGATTTGGGTATTCTATATGAAATGGGTGTTTGATTTTGGGTATTCTATATGAAATGGGTGTTGTTTGATTATATTGGCAGTGATGATGCAAAAAAAAAAATGCATATTTTGATGACGATGGCGCGACAAGGATGGTGGAGGGTAGGTTTTTGAAGGTGCAACCCCACTTTGCAGCCTCTGATTATCGGAAATCTGAGGGTAGTTACACATTGTTTTGATGTTGTTGGTTTTTCATATTTTTCCCCTTAGTCGATGATGATAACAATCTATCTGAGACACCTACCAAGTTTGCGATTAATCGGTGCGTTCGTTTTGCGTAAAAAAGTTTTTGTGGAAAAAAAAAGTTAAATAGTAAACTTTTTAACGTAAAACCGTAAACTTTTTAACGTAAAACGTAAAACGTAAAAACGTTAAACGTAAAAAGTTTTACATAAAACATAAAAATTTTAACGTAAAACGTAAAATGTAAAAAGTTTTACGTAAAACGTAAAACCGTAAAACATAAAACGTAAAAACGTTAAACGTAAAAAGTTTTACGTAAAACGTAAAAAGTTTTACGTAAAACTTAAAACGTAAAAAGTTTAAAAAACGGGGCGTAAAACGGGTCGTAAAAAATGCATGTAAAAAACGGGGGCGTAAAAAACGGCGTGTAAAAACGGAACGTAAAAAAAAGGGCAAAAAACGGCGCGTAAAAACGGAACGCTAAAAAACGATGCATAAAACGGGGAATAAAAAACCGCACGTAAAAACCCGGTAGCAAATACGGCGTGATAAAACGGGGCGTAAAAAAACGGCGCGTAAAACGGGCCATATAAACAGCGCGTAAAAACGGGACGCTAAAACGGCGAGTAAAAACGGGGCGTAAAAAATGAGGCGTAAAAACGGCTTGTAAAATCGTGACGTAAAAAACGGCGCGGCAAAAAACGATGCGTAAAACCGGCCATAAAAAACGGCACTTAAAAACCCGGTCGCAAAAAACGGCGTAAAAAAACGGAGCGTAAAACGGGTCGTAAAAAATGCGCGTAAAAACGGGTCGTAAAAAAACGCACGTAAATTTTTTTTATCAAAAAATCTGATTTCAATATGTTGTTTAATAAAAAAAAAATCTGATTTTAGAAAAAAAAACATTTAATGCAATAGGAACAAAAATGTATTAAAAAACAATAAAACTAATAAGTAAAAAAAAACAAAATTACTTAAATACCCTTTTAGATTAAAATATTAAAGACATAATAAGACAAAAAGAATTTAATATTACTTTTAACTACTTTTAATCTCAACCATCCATTTTGAAAATCTAATGTCCAGAAAGTGGTTCTCGCGGTTCTTACAACTGGATGTGGTTTTCATTTTAGCGATCCCATATATATATAGGGGAATGTTCATTTGAGAAGAAATTTAATGTGAGTAGAAAAAGAAGAAATGACATATTAGTAAAATCTTATTTCATTTATAACTCATATCATTAATTTTTCTCACTTTAATTAATTAGTTAACTAATCATTAATTATCCTACATATAATTTACAAAACCTACACATATCAAAATTTTCCTACATATACCCTACACATTATAGAATTTTATCCTACACAGTCGAAATTTATCCTACACACCTCGAAATATATCATACACAACTCGTAATTTATCCTACACAACTAGTAATTTATTCTAGAATTTAAATTAAGTTGTTTTTTTTTTTAATTTGGAAAAAGTATATATTTTGAAAAGGAGTTACATATTTAATTTAGCTAGTTATTAAAGGGGAAGAATACAAATTAGTGATTTATGTAAGTTTACCAATATACCCTTTTATTAAAATTAAATACAAATATTAAATGAAGTAAAATGAAGCATTCTTATTGGTTGAAACTTCTTCTTTTTTCTTCTTACAAAAAAATTCTTCTCATTTGAACCCTCCACTATATATATATATATATAAATGAATATATAAACAAAAATTCATGAAATATAAACCTATCATATATATATATATATATATAGGATTGAGTTAAAATAAGAACCACTCTCAGTTGTAAGAACTATGAGAACCATTTCAACCAATCAGAACATGCCAACAAAAGGGTAATTTGGTCATTTACCCCATATGTCATATCCATCCTCTCACCTCTCACCTCTCTCCTATCTCCTCTCTCCTCTCTCCTCTATTTAACTATTTAAAGTTGCAGACTTTTATTAGAGCATTCACATTTTATTTTCATCTTCAAAAACCACCGACCACCACCACCACCACCGTCTGGTGGCGGTGCTACGATTGAATACATCAGAGAGACGAGGAGAAAGAGGAGGCCAGACACCCCCTTTTGGTGTCTACGATGAAGGGCTTTGTTTTTGTTGTTTGAAGGCGGTGGTGGGGGCGGCGGAAGGCGGTGGTGGGGGCGGTGGTTTGGTGGGAGTTGTGCAAAGGCGGAGGCGGTGGTGGTTTAGTTGGTTCAAGGCTGAAATCCACCGGCTACCACCGCGGTGAGCGGCGACGACGGTACCGGTAACCCTTCGCCGGCTTATCTCTCTCGATTTTGGGTTTTTCACCGTCGTGCGCCACCACCAAAGGGTGATGGCCGGCTGATTATGTTCGTCGGAGATGGTGGTTTCGAGTAATCTGGCTGATTATGTTCGTCGGAGGTGATGGCCGGCTGATTATGTTCGTCCGATGATGTGGTATGTCTTTGAATCTGATGTGTTCTTTTGTAATTCTGTTTTCTTGACTTTGGGGGGTTTCGAGTAATCTGGGTTTGATTCTGAGTGGTGGGGTTGCAGGTATCATCATGGGGTGAATCTGGGTTTGATTTTGAATTCTTGATCCGTTTTGTGATGGGTTTGAATCTGGGTTTGATTTTGAGTCGTGGGTTTTGAATCTGGGTTTGATTCTGAATGGTGGGTTTGAATCTGGGTGGTGGGTTTGAATCCGGGTTTGATTTTGAATTCTTGATCTGTTTCGTGACAACTGCACTTGTTTGAATGTTTTTTGAACGGATACAGGGTTGCTTGAATGATGCATTTGTATTCTTTGATTATGTGGGTTTTGATCGGTTTGGATTTTGGGGGGGCGATGATGAAAAAAAAAACGTTTATTTTGATGACGATGGCGCGGCAAGGACGGCGGAGGGTCGGTTTTTTGAACCTGCAACCCCATTTTGCAGCCTTTTTGATTATCGGAAAATCTGAGCCAAACCCCGTTTTTTTTCGAGATACGCTTTTGTTTTGATGTTTGTTGGGTTTTTATATTTTTTTTGAGGCGTCGATGATGATAAATCTATCTGAGACACTTACCGAGTAGCGATTTTCTGGATGCGTTCGTTTTTGTGTAAAAAACTTTCAGATAAAACGTAAAACGTAAAAAGTTTTACGTAGAACGTAAAACGTAAAACGTAAAAAGTTTTACGTCAAACGTAAAACGTAAAACTTTTTAACGTAGACCGTAAAAACTTTTTAACGTAAAATAAAAAAAAAAAAATTAAACCGTAAACTTTTTTAACGTAAACCGTAAACTTTTTTAACATAAAACGTAAAAACGTGAAGCGTAAAAAGTTTTACGTAAAACGTAAAACGTAAACAGTTTTAACGTAAAACGTAAAAAGTTTGAACGCAAAACATAAAACGTAAAAAGTAAAAAGTTCTACGTAAAACGTAAAAAGTAAAAAGTAAAAACTTATACCGCAAAACGTAAAAAGTTTTACGTAAAACGTAATTTTTTTTTAGTAAAACGTAAAAAGTTTTACGTAAAACGTAAAAAACTGGCGCGAAAAAAAGTAAAAAACGTTAACGAAAAAAAACCGGCGCGTAAAACGTAAAAAAAAAACGTTAACGTAAAAAACCGGGCCGTAAAACGTAAAAAACAGGCGCGTAAATCGTAAATAACGTTAACGTAAAAAACCGGCGCGTAAAACGTAAAAAACTGGCGCGTAAAACGTAAAAAACCGACGCGTAAAACGTAAAAAACCGACAAGTAAAACGTAAAAAATCGGGGCGTAAAACGTAAAAACCGACGCGTTGAAAAAACGAGGAGCGTAAAAACGGCGCGTCAAAAAACGAGGCGCGAAAAAAAGTAAAAAACGTTAACGAAAAAAAACCGGCGCGTAAAACGTAAAAAAAAACGTTAACGTAAAAAACCGGGCCGTAAAACGTAAAAAACCGGCGCGTAAATCGTAAATAACGTTAACGTAAAAAACCGGCGCGTAAAACGTAAAAAACTGGCGCGTAAAACGTAAAAAACCGACGCGTAAAACGTAAAAAACCGACGCGTAAAACGTAAAAAATCGGGGCGTAAAACGTAAAAACCGACGCGTTGAAAAAACGAGGAGCGTAAAAACGGCGCGTCAAAAAACGAGGCGTGAAAAGGCCGGGCGTAAAAACGTTAAACGTTAAACGTAAAAATATGTAAATAAATCTGAATTTGAAAATGTTTAATAAAAAAACTAAGTTTAAAAAATAAAAATCTAATATAATAAAAATCTGAATTAGAAAATGTTTAATAAAAAAAATCAGTTTATAAATAAAAAAGAATTAAATAAAAAATGTAATTAATGAATAAGACAAAAAAGGTAATTAAAAACTAATATACATAAAAAGACAAAACAAAGTAATTTTACTAAAATACCCTTTAACAATAAAATATTAAAGACATAATAAGACAAAAAATACTTAATATTATTTTTTAAGTACTTTTAATCTCATCCATCCATCTCCTTGATCTAAAGGCCAGAAAGTGTTTCTCATGGTTCTTACAACTGGAGGTGGTTCTCATTTTAGCCATCCCCTATATATATATATATATATATATATATATATATATATATATATATATATATATATATATATATAGGGGTTAACATACAAAACGCCTTATCGTACTTCACGTACGCGACAGCCCCAACCATCAGATCAGGGCAATAATCACGCATGGATCAGTTAATCACGCATGGGATCAATTTTTTGAAGATAATCACGCATGGATCATAATTACGCACGTTCAGTTGATCAAAAATTGGAGATAATCACGCATGGGATCATAATTACGCACGTTCTATTTGGTCGCGTACGTTAATGTACGTTAAGGTATTTTGTACATTATACTTTCTATATATATATATATATATAGGGAGGTTCATTTGAGAAGACTATTCTTTTAAGAACAATTTAAAATTAATCTTAGCCTTACAGTTTATTTGATCAAAGGTTGTGAATAAAGATGACATTTGGGTGAATATGTAACTCTTTTACATTAATTCTTTAAATGAAAGGGTATACTAGACATTTTGGTGTATGGTACATAATTTAATTCATTGACGGTTACATGGTGAACATCACATTCACCAAGATTTCATCCACAATCACTATTACACTTACGACATTTGTTAGAATATTGTGTGTAGGAACAATCTGTGTAGGGATAGTTGTGAGATTGTTGTGTATGTATGCTAGGCACTTAATATGTTGGTGTGTGTAGGTACTTGTTACTAGCTGTTTGATTATTGTGTGTACATGAAAACACATTTAAAATGTTGGTGTGGTTAGGTACAGGTTGTTATATATCGAAATGTTGTCTATGTAGAAAAAACACACTTGACATATTGGTCCGTGTAGGTAAATACACATAACAAATTCATGTGTGAATGTGTGAACGTGTAAAATGATATAGAAATTTCATGTGGGATATCATATAGATATTAGGGATTAAATTTGAAATCAATATTTATTTAATTTAGAGAGCTTAATTATAGGGTAGTAATAAATTAATAAAATTGTTTAAATTACTTTACTACCCTTATAAAATAAAACATTCTTATTGGTTGATTTTGTTCTTTTTATTCTTAAGCTATTTTTCTTCTCATTCGAACCCTCCACTATATATATATATATAATATCTTTATATATCAAAACATATATCATTTCTTATAGACGTTCATTTAAAACTATACACTTTTACACAAAAACTAACTAGAGGGACTAATATGGCATGTTTCCAAAAAATAAAGTTCAGGGACCTATTATAGATTAAAGGAAACCTTGTTTAGAATTAAAACAATAAAAAAGTGAAAAACAAGATTCGAACCTGCATCCACCCGGTCCAAGCTACACGCACAACCACTGCACCACTCTGATTGTTTAGTGCAAATCTTATAAGTTCATGGTATTTATCATCTTAATACAGTGAAATCCTTTTGAATAACACGTTTGCCGCTCAACCGTTACATAGCTATCACAAACAGCTGTGTTTCCTTATTTCTCATGTTGGTTGATCAATTGAAGTTTCCATGTTACGATTACGAACCTGGACGTTATCACAGCCCCATTTACATGTTGCCAGTACATCAATCAAACATTTAAAATCGAAAATTTTTACCTTCTAAATCAAACCTAACTCATGCATTAAACTAAAAAAATTATAAAATCAAGTGGAGCAAGAACCATAGAATGGTTACCATTCTCTAACCTCACCTCAAACAATTAAAATCCTCGTTTGCTGGACTTGCATTTGCGCAATTCATTTAATGCATCTTCGTGCATCCCCGGCCAATAGTACCCCGCGTTCATGATCTTCGCCACAACCATGCGAGGGCCTGCATGTATCCCACAGATGCCTTCGTGAATTTCTCGAATTAAGTAGTTTGCATCCTGGGGGTCCATGCAATGTAACAATGGCCCTAAAAAGATCTTCTGTAAAGGATACCCCCGTCCATTTGATAGAACAACGCTTTGTTTTGGATCTTCCTAGCTTCCGCTTTGTTTTCTGGAAGGATCCCTTCTTGCAAGTATGAATGATAGGGGTCATCCACGAGGGTGGTCCTATCTTGATGACATTTACCTGGCGCAGTAGCACTGATGGGTTTTTCAAGACTTCAATTAGAACATCCTTTGCAAGATGCTGAAATGCTGATGAGGCTAGCTTACTGAGTGTGTCAGCATGTTTGTTTTCGCTTCGGTTGATGTGAACAACCTTATACAATTTAAACTTTTGGAGAAACTTTTTTGCTTGTTCTAGGTAGAGGGCCATCACCTCACCCTTCGTGTCATAAAGCCCATTGATTTGGCTTGCGATTAACAGAGAATCAACATGCGCTTACAAGTTTTTTGCACCCATCTTGATGGCTAGGCGTAAGCCTACCAGGAAAGCTTCATACTCAGCTTCATTGTTGGTGTTCTTGAAATCCAACCTTATAGCATAAGTAAACTCATGTTTTTCTAGGCTGACTAGGCGCAATCCTACTCCTGCACCGTCTTCGTTCGATGCACCATCGGTGAATAACAACCAAAGCTCATCCGATGTGTTTTGGGCGGGTGTATCGACTGCCTCACATTCTTTTATCGTATCTTCTGGAACCTCGGTAATAAAATCTGCTAAAAGTTAGCCTTTGATAGCTGGGCGCGGCCTATACAAGATGTTATGCCCCCCCATTTTAGTTTCCCACTTCGCCAATCGACCCGAAATTTCGGGCTTTTGTAAGATAGTACCAATGTGAAAATTGGTGAGGACAATGATAACATGACCAATGAAATACCTGTGCAGCCTTCTAGAAGCATGTAGTAGCGCGAGAACCAACTTTTCCATGATCGAATAACGAGTCTCGGGGTCAGTGATCATCCAACTGACATAATAGATTGGAGTTTGAACTCCCTCTCTTTCCACAAGTAATACTGACCCTATTGCCTTGTCCGAAGTGGATAAGTACAATATGAGGGGTTCTTCTTTGAATGGTGCTGTTAGAGTGGGGAGTTTGATCAAGCACTCCTTCATCTGTTGGAAAACTGCCTCTGCTTCCGCCGTCCATTTAAACTCCTACTTCTTCACACAGTTGTGCAATGTGCTGATGAAAGGAAAAGATTTTTCCGCGTGGTTTGAAAAGAAACGGTTAAGCACGGCCAGGCGGCCAGCTAATCTTTTCATCTCCTTGATGGTGCGAGGTATGGCATCCTTTCAATTGCTTGGACTTTCTCTGGGTTGACTTTAAAACCACCATTGGTAACCACGAAACCCAAAAATTTACCTTCTTCCATCCCAAAAGAACATTTACTTAGGTTGAGCTTTATGTTCACGCTTCGTAGGGAGTTGAACGTTTTCTCAATGTCTTTCAGCATTTGGTCCTCTTCTGGACTCTTGATCACAAGATCATCAATGTATACCTCGATGTTTTTTCCAATGTCATCCCCAAAAGTTTTGTCCAACAATCGCTGGTATGTCGCACCAGCATTCTTGAGCCCGAAGGGCATCTTGTTGTAACAAAAAAATTCCGATGTCAGCACGAAATGCGGTTTTGTCTTCATCTTCTAAGGCCATCTGGACTTGATGACAGCCTTTGTAGCAATCCAAAAAACATTTCCACCTAAATGGCGCGAGAGAGTCTATTTTCTTGTCGATCTCAGGCAGTGAGTAACAGTCTTTGGGACATGCCTTGTTGAGATCTGTGCAGTCGACGCACATGCGCCACCCACCGGTAGACTTCTCGACCATGACAGGATTCACGACCCAAATCTGATAGCGCACTTCGCGCAATATTCCTGCCTTGAGCAGCTCACAAACTTGTTCATTTATAGCCTTCGTCTTTTCAGTCCCTAGGTTGCGCTTCCTTTGGACTTTAGGCTCAACAGACGGATACGTATTTAAACAATGATCGGTGATGTCGTGCGGGATGCCCGTCATGTCAGATGGTGTCCAGGAGAATATATCCATGTTCTTGAAAAGCAACTGTTTTAGATGCGACCTGCTGTTTGGGGAAATTGCGTGGCCGATCGTCACTGTCTGTTCCGGGTACTTGCGATTCAAAATCCATTTCTCTGATTCAGTTGGTGAGACCCTGTTGGCCTTCATTGGGCGAGCATCCTCTTTCGCCATAACTTCTTTCCTTGAATAAATAATCGCCACCTCCGTTTCAGTTGGGACGCCAACGGCTGAGTGGGGAGTGGAAGTTACCATGCTCATTTCTCCATGGGTCTCTCTTCCAATCAGAACGTCGTGTCTCGATTTCACTGGCATAACCATGAAGTTAACGTTCGTTGTTCTCGAGTGCTTGTCGTCAGATAGCGTGATGGGGAAGCTAATCTGGCCCAACGGGAAAACTCTTTCGTTGCAGAAACCCATACAGTGGGTAGTCGATGGGCTCAAGACGTGCTTTATCTTCAGGGTCAAACTGATTGAAACATTGTTTATAGATTATATCAGTCGTGCTTCCAGGATCAATGAAAACATAATCTGTTTCATAATGGCCTATGATGCCAGTAATAACAACGGGGCGCGTGGCACGTGGCCCCCCGCACACTACTGGGAAGATAACTTGTTGCGCTTGCCAAGCTGGCTCAAATGGGCGTTTGCCCTTGCTTTTTGCGCTGTGTCTTGGTCCATCGACCATTTGCGTTTCCAAACGTCTGACCTTCTTTTGGCCCCCTTCATCATTTCTTTGGATTTGTCGCGTCTCCTTGCGCACGTTCTTGACTAGATAGCTCAGCTTCTCGCTTTTTAGGGCTTTTTCAATTTCTTGTCTCAAGCTGATACAATTATCAGTCAGATGGCCTGTATCTTTGTGAAAGTCACAATAAAGATTAGGGTCTTAACCCTTCTTGTTTGTCATTGGTTTCGGCGCTTTAAAATCATGATTCTCCATCATGAGCACCTCCTTAGGTGCCTTGATGAGCGGAGTCCAATGTTTTTCTGTATTCTCGTTCTTGACAGCTTTGCGATAACAAATCCGATCAATTGTATCTCGCGCATCCTCCTTGAAGCGAGGTCTTTCTTCGTAACCTCTGGATTGGCTTGCCTTCCAGCCAGGGTTCTTGTTTTTGTTGCACCTGCTAGAATTGCGCGCGTTGCTCCTTGAATAACGATCCTCTGAATAAGTATTCTTGCCACCTGCCAGTGATTCTTCTGTTTGCACAACTATCTTTGCTGCTGCCATAAGCTTGTCCCATTCTTTAGGCATGCTGTCTTTAACTGTGATAGTCCTGATCAGACTGTTACAACGGATGGCCTTTTTAAAATGGGCACGCATCAAATCCTCACTTACGCCTCCAATTTCCAAACACTCCTTGTTAAAACGAGTGATAAAATCTTCTAAACCTTCATTCTCTCTTCGCCGGATGTCCATAACCTCAGATGCATCGTGCTGATAACGTATTTGTTGGCTGAAGTGTGATATGAACTGGTCTTGGAAGTCGATCCAAGATTTGATTCTTCCTGAAGGTAGGCTGTCGAACCATGCGCGAGCAGCTCCTGTGAGAGTTTGGACGAAGAGATGGCACCACATTGGCATCGTCCATTGGCCTAATACACCAACACTTGTGAGGAGGCGAACGTGATCATTAGGGTCAGTAAGGCCGTTAAACTTTCCCACGGTTTGTGTAAGTTTAGCTTTTTCCAGCGGAGCTAAAGCGATGCTTCGGATAAACTTTGAATGCTCTGTTGCTGCCTCTGGTCTGTAAACGAGACTGAAATTGTGCTCTGCCGCTTCATTATACGCGATGTGCGGCTTTGGCTTGTATGACTCATGATTCTTCTGCAAGTGACTGAAGACTGAAGAACTTCCTTCCTCTTGGTAAGTGGGATCATCCTCGTCCGTGTTATTCTATTCGTTGTTGCTATTGCGTGGCCCAAGCCGGCTATGAAACGGACGCCTGTGTTGCGCATTGGACGGATGATCGTTGTAACTGCCTGTCTCCTCCTGGGTATCACGCGTGTCATGCACATTTTGTCTTCTTTGAGGGGGAGGTCTCTCATACTATCTTTGCACGTTATGTTGAGGAGTTGCCTGGCACGCCCCTTGTGTTGGTGCAGGAGTTGCTACCAGAGATGGTTCCGCTTGCAGTATCGCCTGTTGTGCGCTTAACGATTGGTATACAACATTCAAAGTAGCTTGCTGCTTGGCATACCAGGAGGCTAGAGTTTCACCCTCTGGTAAACCTAGCAATAAGGATATGTTCAAAGTTGCTGGAGTTGACGGACCAGCAGTGTGACTTGTTGGAGTAACCGTTTGGGTGATGCGAACACCACTTGCGCGGGGTCCCCCAACATTTGTTGCTTCACCTTCGGTTAACTCGTCAATGGGAAGGTTTTGGATGTGCGAGGTGTCCTCCCCCATCCCCATTTGAAAGTGTGTACCGAAACCGAAATCTGGTATTCCCTGATCAGCCATGGATCGAGAGAATAGAAAAGCTCAGAAAAAGAACATGAAAGTGATTGTAAAAATCGGTGGGCGCCAATAAAGAAACACGAAACTAATTTTAGTGATTAGTTTGGTTTATGTTTCGACCATAAAGGTTAACCTTCTTAATCCTTCCTTAGCTGACGCCTTGATCTCTTTGCAAAACACTAAACACCCTGTTAAGCTCGTTAAGAGGAGGGGAATATGGGGGGGGGGGGGTTCTCCTCTTAACCACTCTCCGGCGTGAGAATAAGTATATGTTTTGAGGAAATAAGTGTGTGATTAGTAGTGAGAGAGCAGAGAACAGAATAGAATTAACCTGTACATGAAGGTCCTTATTTATAGCCAGAGTAGTGTAGAAGGAATGGGCTGATGGGCCTTGGGCCTGGAGTCGACAACAAGGAATATCCTTTTTGTCCCTTATACCATGACTGTTTGTGTTTCTAGAAGATTAATGGAGCTGACGCAACCTGAGTAGAGCCACGTGTCCTGGTTGTCGTCCTTGTTGTCTCCCTGACATCAACAGGTGAGTGGAGATCATGGGGCAGATGTCGCCGCCCTCTGATTGGTGCCACGTAGGCGTCCTTGCGTACCTTCTTGTCTCCTTCACGATTTCTACTCATGGAGCACGATAGGGTACAACCTGTTAGACGCTGATTGGCCCATGTTTCTGCCACTCGTACCTTTCGTACTATATAGGATGGACCTGTCACGGCCCTTGATCCGTTTTACCGGTTCGGAAGCCGCGAGACAGAAACCCTTGGTATTTGTGTTTACTTGGCAGCGAAACTTTTTAATAGGATCGTTTAAAATGGAAAATACCCGATTATATTATTATTAATATCGGGACAAACCCCGTACTTTATAGTAAAGGAATTTTGCTAGGAAATTCCCTGATTTCAGAAAACATGTTTATTTATTTACTGAGCCACTTCATTCAAACTGGAGTGCTACGCAGCAATTTTCCTTGATCATAGTAGATCACCTTAAACATGTTTTAAAAAGATTTTATCAACCGGAAATACTAGCGAGTGCATTCTATTTTATACAAAAAGACACATTGCTATAATTCACAGTATTAAGGGTGATTACAATTGCCCCTATCTTATAATTATTTGGTCCAGTTGTCACTCGACCAGATCTGTGACTGTGGTCATACCACTATTGGGTCCTGTTGTTAGGATCTGAGTTTCTATTGATTATGTTTTTGTTTGAGAATTAAGAAGATGAACAAGTAATTGCAGCGGAAACTAAATATGGAAACAAACTTTCATACACAATCGAACAGGAGAATTGCTTTCAACACACAAGTTTATCATTGAACTGAATGCTTGAATGTATTTCAAACTTCAATTACAATTGCATGCATGTATCAAAAACTCCCCCTCAGCCTGAGCTCACAATGAATTGTTCTTGCAGGAAGACAAGTGATGAAAGAGCTAATAGAACAGTACAGGGTACTATTTTATTTATAGGCACGAGCAAACCACTGAAGCATCTTGGCTGACGTCACCATGAAAGTGACATCTAACCTCCTAACAACCTGTAACTACTGATCTAATACAACAACTGTTTGCTAACTACTGATTACATTATAATACAAAGAAATAAACTAAACTACTGCTTTCTCCTTCCACTGTTGTGACTCCAGCAATACTTTATATCTTCCGCAGTGCTTGACCCATAACAGTAGATTGATCATCAGGGCTTTAGTCTTCATCAGTCTTTATACTTGATCAGTTGTTGTAGAACAACACTTGTATACAAACAGTGGATAGAGGCCATCAGTTGTTAGAACCACTTTCAAGGGGAGAGTATTGAATACAACATCTGCTTATTCTGGATCCACTGCTCTAATCCAGTTTTGGCTTTAATCAACTATTCCTTTGGTAGGGTTCAATCCCAACAATCTCCCCCTGGAACAGATGATGCCAAAACTCTTCATTATTATGGATCTTTATTGCCTCATCAACAATTCCCTGACTTGACCTTTGAATTGTAATTCAAAGTCCAAGGAATCTGTGTCATCCTCATCCCTGCACAGTGTAAGATCAAGGAGATCTTGTAGATCTTCAACACCCAGGCCTAATGCTTGTTCCCTTGATATTTTCTTCACTTCACCACTGGATTTTATCAAAGTCAATATGTGGGCCTGTTTGTCAGATTTCCACTTTAGTATTTTTGAATCCAGTGGGTTTCTTGGGAGAGGTTTTATTGATGATGAGTTTGGAGATGGTGGCCTGGTGATAACTGGCTGAGCAGTGCTTTGAGCTTGAGCAAGTTCAGGATTTTCAGCTATCATCTGCCTGAGGACTGATTTTATAATGTCATCCCCTGCTGCTATATCCTCTGTTGTTTCTGCATCCATCTGTTTTTGTTTCCTTCTTTGATAAAGGATGGCACCAGGTGGAGCAGTGGATTTCCTGACTTGCAGTTTTTGTGGTCTAGTTGGAACATCTTCATCAGGGTAAACAGACTTTTGAGGAATTTTTGGATTCTTCTTTCTCAACTCTTCCAACTTTTTGTAAGAGGCCATCACTTTATCTTCTTTCCACCTTGTCACCTGATTCCTTGACCCAAAATCAGCAGTAATAAGTTCCTCTTTCATTCTTTTCAGCTTTAACACTTTATCAGGTACATTTTTCTTGTAATTTGCCCAAACAGGAGGAGTATGTTTAACTTTGTCTTTGTTCATTTTTTCAATTCTTTCTAACTCCTCTTTGTGCTCACCAACTGTCCATTCTTTATATTGAGCCTTTTCTCCTTTGTATATCTTGAATGCCATGATGTGCTCAATGTAATCTTTTCTCAAAGTTTCATCATCTCTTTCTGAAAGTTTCTGACAGAGATCTTTTGAAAATCTTTCCAAAGTGCTGACCTGAGTAAGCAGGAATTGATAGTATCTTTGGATTTCCTTGTCAGATTTACCCTTTGTGTTTCTTTTGGAGATATCCTCTGCTTGTTGAGCTTTTAGCTTCAAATATTCTTCTATATTGTTAGGCCTAGGATATCCTTGAAGAGATGGCAAGTTTCTTTTAGCAGGTTCATCTTCAGAGTAGAAGGATTTGATATCCTCTCTAACTGCAATAAGCTCTAAAGGATACTGAACACCTGCAGGAGTAATGGCAGTGTTTGGGTTAAAGACTTGTGCTGAAGAAAGTGGAACAGGGTTTGGAATGGTAACAAGTGACAATGGTTGTGAAGATGTTGGTGGTGGTGGTGAATCATCTTTCAAAATCATCCTTCTCCTTATTTCTGAACTCTGTGCCATTGTCACTCCTGAAGACTTTTACTGGCAAGTCAAACTGCTTTTCAACATGTGTAACAAAGTATTGCAGAATGCCTGCAGTCTCATCTTTGGAGTGTAAAAAGTAATTCCATGTAAACCTAGAAAAGTCATCAACAATAACCAAACAATATCTTTTCTTCCTAAGACTCATGACTTTAAATGGGCCAAACAAATCCATGTGAAGCATTTGCAAGCACTTGGTTGATTTGGACTCTTCAATGGATTTATAGGAGCTTTTATGTTGTTTTCCTTTTAGGCAGGAAACACAGTGCTCAGGATAGGTGAACAATTTTTGAGGTAAACCTCTTACTAACCCCTGTTTTAACAAAGTAGTGATTGTCTTGAGATTTGTGTGCCCCAATATCCTGTGCCATAATTCTGTCTCTTTGTTAGAGGCAGCTGAGAACAAACAAGCATCAGTCCTAGGGCTCTCTTTTGACATATCAACTACATAAACATTGCCACTCCTTTGAGCAACAAATTGGGTTTTTCCATTTTTTATTAATTCTTCAATCTTTTCAACCATTTCTGGTCCAACAATCCTACAACACTCCTTTGTAAAGAATGAGCCATATCCCTTATCACTCATTTGTGAAACACTTAGGAGGTTGAATTTTAGATTGTCTATCAGATTGACATTTTCAAACTTAACATTCCCAGACTGAACTGTACCAGACCCCATAACCTTCCCTTTACTATTATTACCAAAGGATATATCACCCCCTCCATGAGTTTTGAAATCCTTGAGTAGGGCTCTACATCCTGTCATGTGCCTGGAGCCTCCACTATCTACATACCAAAGACTATCTAAGCACGCAGATGCTCCCTGCACATCAAGTAAAAGGTTAGTTCATTAGGGTCTCCAAAGCCAATAAGGCTTTGGATGGGTCTCAACAGTGTCTAGGTTAAGTTCAGGTGGATGGACAGTGGTTAACTCAGGGGTTTGGACAGTTTTGGAACTGTTTTTCTCTAACCACTGTTGGGGTTCTTGCCCAATTATCTGTTGGTACCCAAAAGGATGCATGTTAACTCTTGGTTTAGAAAGCCTTTTGTAAGCCTCATAAACATGTGGGATCCTTTGGTATGGTAGTTGTCCTTTACCTCTTCGGTATTGGTTGGCAGGGGGTGCATCAGTCACCTGAACATCTCTTTTAACAGAGGTTTGGTTCAGCTGTTTTGTAACAGCTGTTTGAACTGGCACAAACAGTGGTTGATTCTTGGTGAATTTTTACAGATGGGTTTGATGAACTCAAGGATGTTTTTGCAGTGTACTCATTCTTTTTTACATCAAAGGATTTGAGATACACACATTCCTGAGTTTTGTGGTTTGATTTACCACAGATGGTGCAGCTCTTAGCAGGCTCAATAACACTTGTTTTGTTGATATCATATGCTTTTAGATGAAAACAATCTTTTGTTAGATGATTCTTCTTTTCACATAAATCACAAAATAAGTTTTTAATCTTTTCTCTTCTTTTCTTCTTCTCAGACTCCTTTGCAACAGAGTTTTGAACTACTGTTGGGATGTCCTTAAGAGGAATGACTTTTGCCTTGGGAGCTTTTACACCATCAGTGGTTGTGAAGTCCATGGGCTTGAAGTTTTCAAAAATGTCACACTCATCAGACCATAAAGGATAGACCTGTAATTTCTTTAGTTTAAGGACACCGGTTGTAATTTGTTGCAAACGTAAAGGACACCGAATGTAGTTTACTCTAATGTTAGTGTTTATATTTCAATGGCCAAAAAAAAGTTTATCTCCCTTATTAGGAGAAACTATGTATAGAAATCAAACCTTTAATGTTATATTTTTGTGTATATTATAAAAACATAATATTTATTTTAATATATGCGTATGCTTTGTAGAATGTTACATGGAATAAGTTTAAAATTGTCTATAAAGCTATTTATCATGTAGGTTATCATTATTTTTCTAGGGTGAACAAATTAATCGTCATAAGATTTTAATTGGTAACTGACATAACCGATGATTATGGTTATGAAATTTTGTTTAACCGACCAATCAATTATTGTTATGGAGCTTTGTTAACCAATATAATCGAAATTGAACCGACTAATCGGAAGTTAGTATAACCCTTAAAACTAATCTAGTATATACTCTCATGGGTCTCATAAGAAAGTGATAACATTTTGTGTCACCGAACACCACCTAGACCTTTGGCCTCAACACAATAACATCAAAGGCTTTTCACCGTTACATCAATCTTTTTTAGCACGTTTTCCCATAATTTACATGGTCATGGATGGAACCAACAAAATAATGCCATGTATTAACATTTTTTTTGCACTTCTTCAGTGAAAATACATGGCGAATAATGAAGGTAACCAAATAATGTCACGTATCTACAAAATTTATGATTTTTGGGACCTTGTCAAAAATTATTTGCAAATGACATATTTTTACGGTTTTGGCCTCAAATTGTGATAAATTTTGTTTTGGGCAGAGGTGATATTGCTTATATTATTAAGTTTATAGAGAAAAGAATAATTGTTTGCAATTATTTATATGTTCTAAAACTTTGTAATTAAAGTAGCTAGTAAAATTAAATTTTCAGTCAAAATGTCCATTTACTTGTCATGGTGTATATGTTGCGCTAGGTGTTTAGGTTCAATCCTTGAGAAGTGTAAGTATTTAAGGGAAAAATTAGTTAAAAAAAATACATTTACCTATATATTAATAAAACAACTAAATGAACAGTAACATATATAGGGATAAACAAATGGTACCGGATACTGGTATCAAATTTATCAAACCGGATACATTTTCGATACCGATTTCGTACCGACTTTTGACATTTTCGGTTCCGATTCGGTACCGACATCTTTTAACATTTTCGGTACCAGTTTTTACTCTTTACTCTGAAATACTTGTATCGTACCGTTGCCGTGCCATGTATATTCGGTATCGGTACCCACTTTTGGGGGTTTTCGGTACAAAGCTCATCCCTAACATCACCTTTGAGCTCATGCCACGTAGCAACACAAGTAATTGCACAGTTTAGATTAATTTTCATACACGTGGTAAGTAAATTGTATTTCGTTTGAATGAGGTTTTATATACACAACTTCTTTTGTTTTCTTTTTTGTCTTTTTCTGTAATGAATGAATTGTAATATATAAATTTAACTTGGATATTTAAATTATTGATGAGCAAATGGTATTAAATCCTGTAATCAAACCAGTATCGCATCGGTACCAAATTTACTATACCAAATCATTTTCAGTACCAATTTGGTACCCACATTTTGACACAACTAAATGAACAGTAACATATATAAGGATAAACAAAATGGTACCGGATACTGGTATCAAATTTATCAAACCAGATACATTTTCGGTACCGATTTCGTAGTGACTTTTGACATTTTCGGTTCCGATTCGTTACCGACTTTTAACATTTTTGGTACCGGTTTTTACTCTTTACCCTGAAATACTTGTATCGTACTGTAACACCTCGCAAAATCATGTCCAATGTAATAAAGACACGTGTCATGGACTTTAAATGTGTAATGAATTGATTTCGAGGGACTAAAGTTGACAAACGAAGAAAGTATATATGTGAAAGGATCTAAGGTGTCAACATTTGAAAATTTTACCTTTCGACGACCCTACACGATGTTTATACCCTTAAACGAAAGAATTAGGGAAACGTATGAAGCCGTTTGTGAAAGAAAGTGAAAATTTACAAGACGCGAGGGTTAAATGTGTCAACATGTTAAATTAATACCTCTGAGTGACCTTTTAATGAACCCGGAGCTTTGTAACGATTAATTATACTCTCAGGATCAAGTGACGAAAAATTCACGAGATTTCGATATCGTTTGATACTAAATACGTTAACTTTCGTAAATAAAGGGTTAAAAGCGTCAATGAGGCAAAACTTGTGTTTTCGGTTATCGTTTAATGAAACCGGACCTAACGATGTTTGGTTATATTCTAAGGATCATAAAAATATAAATTTTATAGGTTAAATGTGCTTGAAATGGAAGTTATTACGTTTTAAAAGGTCCAGAGGGTGAAACTGTCAAGTTTAAAACTTTTTTTGCCGGTCACCTAACTGGTGGCGTCGCGCCACACCTATATCCCTCTGTCGTCGCGCGATGCGACGGCGTAAATTGGACTGAAATCCTGCACAGATGCAGGTTTCAGCATGCTTTCTTTTCCAAACCAGCTACACACTCACATAACTCGAATCTAGGGATTGTTTGCTGGTATTTAAAACCACTTGGGACACCTGGAGCAATCTTACAACATCCCTAAACACTTGTGATGATCTTGTGAGAGTCACTTGCACTATAAATAGGGGCATTGGCTGCCACACTCTTTACTCACTTCAAATTTTCATCACCTTCTCACTTGTTGAGCTCTTTGAAGCATTCTCTGGGATTCCTGATCAGGAAGGAAGCCCTCCTTAGTTCAAATCTTCGTGCTAGGACTCTTCTAAGCGTTCTTAGCTCTTGTAGTTAAGTTTTCATTAGCTTAATGACCGAAAGTCAAAGTTATCGTAATGATACTTTGACTTTGTGATTAATCACTAACGGTCCAGCCATTATTTGAATTGAAAGTGGCTATATGTTGGTAATTAAGTAGGTGATAAACCCTTAAAAGGGCACCTCATAATTATCACATTTACTTGGTCAATTGTCGGGTCAAACTACTTAACAGAAAAGTCAAACGAGTCAGTTTTTACAAAATAAATTATAACTGATGAGGTAGAAGCTATAAAATACATTTTATCACTTAAATAACTTGGTAAATAATATAAGAACATGTTTAGGCATGTTCAACCCGACAATTCTGAGTATTAGGCTCAGTTCTCAACTGAAAGTCACAAAAGTAGACTTTTGCTTTGACTTTCAGTTCTGATCCGCTTTAGTTTAGTTTAGTTATGCCTTAGGGTTCCTTTGGGACCACATTACATGTTGGTATAACCCTCTGAGTTTATACTATACGGTTCCATAGAAATCTTAGTTCATTTACATGTTTCCGTTAAATGCTTATAATTGACCATTTTGCCCTTTTGATATAAAAACGAGATTTTTGAAAATGTGAGAGGACAAAAACCTTTATTACTAATATATAAGTATGTCCTAAAAATTTGACATCAGTTTATGGTCAAAAATAAAAGTTATGCAAGATATCGTAAAACAAAAGCTTGTGTTAATTAAATCGCAATTTCAGCATAAATCATATTTAAACCCTACTTTTGGCACCAAACTTGCTACCCACTATTATGATATAATATTTAGGGATTTTTGGAAATTTTTGTCAAATTGTATACTAATAATAACATAGAGTTCTAGTGTAAATTTGGTATTGACGATAATGCCCTTTTCGCTAATAAAATGAGTTTTACTTATCATTTTGATACCAAACATTTTCCTACTGATTTCATATGTTAAATAAAATATTTTAAGCTTTAGAAACTGATCAGGACTTCAAAATTTTATAAACATTTCAAATATCGTCAAATACGCTTATTAAGCACATAGTATGGTTTAAAACCATATTTAATGCCTAAGACTTGTTACCTACTGATTTTATAAATACGTTTTTATACTTAAACAGTTAGTACAAGTCTTGAACTCAGATTTCCAAATTTGACCTTAAAGCTTATGTGTAATGAGCAAAATGCCCCTATGGGGCATAGTTTGGCCATAAACGAATAAACATACATATGTAAGATATCTTGCTGGTATAACAACATAAAATAAATATTTTTACTGAACATTTTAGACCATAATCTCAGTTTGCTATTAAACCTCTTTTATAAACTTTAAAATGACCAAAATACCCTTTCGAGGCTTAAATTGGTTTTAAATTCATTTTGGGCATAATGGAAGATATCCTACTGATATCACAACATATTTTAAGCATAATAACTATTGGAACTTGTATATGACTCATCCGGTTACCCGTTATGCATATACGCGTTCGGTACGATTTATGTAACTAGTTTGCATAAATTAGCCGAAACGGGTCAAACCTTATCATTTTTACTTCAAAATCCAGAATGTGTTTAGTTTACCCATTATATACAAGTCTTCATACTTGTCGGTTCTAAATAACATTCCAATCTGGGCATCGTTTAATCTAGCGTTTCGTACCGTAAACCTTTCTGTAAAACTAATCGGTCTAAGTTACAACTTAAATAAGACCCGTTAGGAATCTAATAGGTTAATAAATCCTTCGTTCCAGATTGAGAGCCCCAGTAGAAGTACTTGCACTTGATGATTAGAATATACGGCTGAGTTTAATTTACATTTTTAGCTCAGGTAAATACTTTTAACTTATTTTCCCTTATACGGGCTTTGGATACGGTAAATTATTACCGCTTGGTCGGGTGTAGAAACCTTGTAATCGAATATGGTTAAATTGTATAATCTCGTTTTAATCAGTGTTGCTTGATAACAAATAACATTGGGGGTTAACGACCGTGTCCTGGATATCCTTGGCTCATTCAAAAAGCGTGAATGGCCAAGACTTAAGCACGGGGTGTAGGCATACACCTGTCTGTTGCATATGTAAAAGATATACTCACTCGTGAATTTAATCCGGCCCTAAATGTTGGACAAACATGTAAATCTGATACAAGATTGTTATTAATATAATTGTCCCAAGTTATAAAATGTTTGTGCCTGGTGAATTTAAACCAATTTTTCATAAATGTTGTCAAAAGAGTCGGTTAATTGTATTTACCAGTGTAAACTGACGTATTTTCTAAAAAGACTAAGTGACAGGTACTGTACGAAATTGGCTGGGAGCTCGGGGCGTTAATAAGGAATCTTGCAAGTTCTAAATGTCTAAAGTCTATTGAACAATACTTATATTTCTGTTTTAAGATCCTCCTGTGGATCCATTATCGACCGTTTGTATAATATTTTATTATACTTTTCATATTCGGTTTGTATTATTATTTTAGTCTTCCGCTGTGCATTAAACTATGATTAATTGTCTATGATGATATCAACTACGTCACGATACTCTCCGCCGGGCCCACCGGGAATACGTGGAAATATCGGGGTGTGATAGGTTGGTATCAGAGCCAACATTGAGTGAATTAAACACTAGCCTTTTGTGTTTAATCTCAATGACACAGTTGCACATTCCTAGACTTCCGAGTCTAGACATGAACTAGGAATAATCTCATCCCTAATAAGTATACATTGTTTTCGATATTTGTGTATTTCAGGAACATGTCGCCTAGTAAAGCTGCCATTGGTGGAAGCTCTCCAAACCCGAAGTCTAAGAATGTCAAGCTTCGTACCACAGCTCGAATAAGCGTACGACCAGTATGGAGAAAGGACCTTTTTGGACCCATTCCTAAAACCAAACCAGTTGAAACCATTAACCATATTTCAGATTCTGTACCTAAGACTTTTGAAACTTCAAATGAGAAGCCAACATCGGAGGAGTCCATACCACCAGTCCCTGAGGCTCCCACTCCGAAGATGATACCTATGGACCCAAATGATCCACATTTCTTACCATCAAGTCTTGGAATTCCAAACTTGGATTATACCAGTCCTAACCCTGTTCATAATCCATATCATTCATTAACCATAGAATCCTTGGATCCTACTGTTGCAAAGCTTCCTAATATGGAAGATTTCGACTATCCACCAAATTCAATATCAGTACCGCACACAATGAACCCAGGAGAAAACTTTCAGAAATAAAATGAAGAAGAAACTCATTTTCATTGTATTTCAATTCTCTAAGTAGTCCCTATAAGGACATATTTATCTTTTAAGTCCCTACGTGGACGAACTTATTTGTTTAAGACCCGTTTAGGGCAATATTTGTAATTCTTAGGATCATTTATGAGAAGTTCCTTTTTGCAATTACTTTTGGCATTAAACATACACATATATATATACACTATATCCCAAAAATCAAAATATCATTTTTATAATTGATCTGCCGTTAAAATATCAAAAAGAAAGTCTTGAAGGTATAACCTAGCCTATATGTCATTTTAGACATGGCCATGATGGTAAATCCTTTTTAAGATAATGACTCCTTGTTAACACCTAAGAACGTGTTAGCACTCTTGACAAATGTGGTTCGAGAAAATCACACTAGTCATCCTTATATTGGATTCTTCCAATTCCTTATTTAAGCCTAATGATCTAGAAATCATGGCTCAAATCATCAAATAAGATGATCATATTATAAACATCCAATGGTGATGAAGTGCCTACGGGCTATATCTATTGTCCTAAAAGACAAAAGACAGTTGTAGTCTATGACTCCCTGTCAAGAAAGGTAATGAACTATATTCAAACCTAAATGCCTAGATCCTATAAGATCATGGTTCATAAATTCAAAACTATCCTTGTGACAAGGCATTTTTGTGCCACTTTAAAATTCTTAAATAGTTTATAGCTGGGAATTAATATAATAAAAAGTTTAAGATAAATCCGATTTACAAATTAACCAATATGGTCTATATTTACCATGGTTAATGAACCGTCGAAAATGATGATTCCATAATAAACTTCTAAACAAATTATTCTAATTTGTTTATAGAAAACAAGCTTCAGCATGCCTGAATCAGACGAGGTTAACAGTCATCCCAATATGAAGGATGACAATACAAGAATGAATGTGACTGGTGCAGATTTACAAGCTATGATAGATAATGCTGTCAATCGAGCCATTGACAGAAAATTCAAAGAACCAAGTGGTACTCGCACTAGGACCCAGTCTGTACCTCATACAAAACCACCTTCCAAGACACATACATCTCATAGGGACGATCCCATCATTCGTCGAATCAGAAAAGTATCCCATCCAAACAAATTGTGCTTAATCAGGAGCCACGTGTCAAAACCTTTTCTTACAAATACTTCATCTCTTGCAAGCCAAGGGATTTTACAGGAGAAAAAGGAGCCATTGATTGTATGACATGGCTCGATGAGATGGATATTGTAGTTGATATCAGTGGTTGTGCAGAACAGGATATTGTGAAGATTGTTTCACAATCATTTAAAGGTGAAACTTTGGCTTGGTGGAGGTCGTTAATCCAAGCCACAGGGAAGATCCCATTATATAACATGTCTTGGGAACAATTTGTAGCATTGATTAAGGATAACTTATGTCCTCAGCATGAGGTAGAAAAGATTGAAACAGACTTCTTGACTCTGGTCATGAAGAATTTAGATTGCCAAGCTTATCTTACAAGCTTCAATACCATGTCCCGATTGGTTCCTTACTTGGTCACACCGGATCCAAAGCGCATAGCACGTTTTATAGGAGGTCTGGCTCCAGAAATCAAGGGAAATGTGAAAGCTTCCAGTCCTACCACCTTTAGATCTGTGGTGGATTTGTCCTTATCTCTCACACTTGATGTGATTAGGCAAAGGTCGATTAAGACCTCTGATGAAGGAAAAAGGAAACAAGAAGAGGAGAACTCTCATCGTTCTGATACGAAGAAAAAGGGTAATTCCGAGCATAAGAAAGGTTCCGAGTTCAAGAAAAACTCGAGTCAGTCAGATAACAGACCCAAGTGCAGGAACTGTAGAAAGCATCATTCTGGAAAGTGTACGATCGACCCACATGCTAAACTTTGTGGGATTTGCAAGACCAAGGGTCACAAGACTTTAGAATGCAAGGAGTTAAAGAACAAAACTTGTTACAACTGTAACGAGAAAGGGCATATCAAAACCAACTGCCCAAAACTCGCAAAGAAGCCTAAAGAGGCCAAGAAAACAAACGCACGAGTCTTCCAGATGAACGCTCAGGAGGCAGTACAGCATGATAATGTTATAACAGGTACTTTCCTCATCAATAATGTATATGCTAGAGTTTTATTTGATTCTGGTGTAGACAAGTCTTTTGTGAACAATAAATTTTGTAAATTATTAAATCTGCCTGTTAAAACTCTAGACATAAAATATGAGATAGAATTGGCCGATGGTACTTTAGAGACTGCTTCAACAATTTTAGATGGATGTTTTATATCCATTAGGAACCACTCTTTTCCGTTGTCTTTTTTACCAATGAAGCTAGCAGGATTTGATATAGTTATTGGCATGGATTGGTTATCTTTTAACCAAGCTCAAATTGTATGTGACAAGAAGCAAGTGGTTATCAAGACCCCTTATGGTGAGCCACTTACTATTCAAGGAGATACGCAGTACGGATTGCCTAAGCAAGTGTCTATGCTTAAGGCATCAAAGTGCTTGAAGAAAGGATGTGTCATTTACATGGCAAAGGTGACCATTGATGAGCCGAAACCCAAGATGGAAGACATCTCTGTTATTTCTGAATATCCAGACGTATTCCCTGAAGAACTACCTGGTTTGCCTCCAGACAGGCAAGTGGAATTCAAGATCTATATTATTCCAGGAGCAGCCCCTGTAGCTCGAGCTCCTTATCATTTGGCACCGACCGAGATGAAAGAACTAAGAACACAATTGGATGATTTGTTAGAGAAAGGTTTTATTCAACCTAGCTCATCTCCTTGGGGAGTGCCAATTCTATTTGTGAAGAAGAAAGATGGCTTGATACGTTTATGCATCGATTACCGCGAGCTGAACAAAGTTACAATCAAGAATAGGTATCCATTGCCCAGGATCGACGATTTGTTCGATCAACTTCAAGGAGCAAGTTATTTTTCAAAGATTGATCTAAGGTCGGGATATCATCAGTTGAAGGTCCGAACCGAAGATGTGCACAAGACCGCATTCAGAACACGATATGGTCACTACGAGTTCTTGGTGATGCCTTTTGGGCTCACTAATGCACCTGCAGCATTCATGGATCTCATGAATCGCGTTTGCAAGCCATATCTAGACAAGTTTTTCATTGTCTTTATCGATGACATACTTATTTATTCAAAAAGCCAAGCTGATCATGAAAAATATCTCAGGTGTATTCTCAAACTTTTGCAACAAGAGAAGCTCTACGCCAAATTTTCCAAATGTGAGTTTTGGCTTCGTGAAGTCCAATTTCTTGGACATGCAGTGAGTGAGCGTGGTATCCAGGTGGATCCCGCTAAGATTGAAGCAATTATGAATTGGCAAACACCCAAAACACCTACGAAGATTCGCAGCTTTTTGGGCCTAGCAGGTTACTACAAACGTTTCATTGAAAACTTTTCAAGAATTGCTGCACCTTTGACTTCGTTGACTCGCAAGAATGTAAAGTTTGACTGGGGTCCCAAGCAACAAGAATCTTTTGAGATTCTCAAGCAGAAATTAAGCAACGCTCCTGTATTGACATTGCCAGAAGGAATTGAAGAGTTTGTTGTTTACTGCGATGCATCGCACACAGGTATGGGTTGTGTGCTTATGGAGAGAGGCAAGGTAATTGCTTACGCTTCACGTCAGTTGAAAGTGCACAAAAAGAACTACACCACCCATGATTTGGAATTAGGTGCCGTTGTATTAGCACTAAAACTTTGGAGGCATTACCTATATGGAACTAAGTGTGTGATTTATTCAGACCATAAAAGCCTTCAACATCTGTTTAACCAGAAAGATCTCAATATGAGGCAACATCGTTGAATGGAAACATTGAATGACTATGATTGTGAAATCCGTTATCATCCAGGAAAAGCGAATGTTGTCGCTGATGCCTTGAGCAGAAAGGAATGGATCAAACCAATAAGGATCAACGCCAAAAGCATTGAACTTAGGAACAACTTGAATGAAAGGCTGTTAGCCGCCCAGAAGGAAGCTATTTTGGAAACTAACTTTCTGAACGAAAAGTTAGGCGTAACTGCTGATCAGTTGTCGTATGGCAAAGATGGAATCCTAAGACTGAATGGTAGATCTGGGTTCCAATCCACGGAGGACTTAGAGATGTGATCCTCCAAGAAGCTCATAGTTCAAAATATTCAGTCCATCCAGGTAGTGATAAGATGTACCAAGATCTAAAGGCAAATTATTGGTGGATAGGTTTGAAGAAATCTATAGCCACTTGTGTGGCTAAATGTCTGACGTGCGCACAAGTTAAAGCCGAGCATCAAACCCCGTCAGGTTTGCTACAACAGCCTGAACTTCCCACCTGGAATTGGGAAATGGTAACCATGGATTTTATCGCTAAGTTACCAAGGATGAAGCACGGAAATGACACGATTTGGGATATAGTCGACAGACTGACGAAGTCAGCTCATTTTATACCCATTAAGGAGACGCACAGCTCCGATAAGCTAGCCCAGCTATATGTGGATGAGATAGTATCTCTCCATGGAGTGCCATTATCTATTATCTCCGATAGGGATACTAGATACACATCTCATTTTTGGGAAAGCTTTCAGCAATCCCTAGGCACTCGTTTAAATTTCAACACTGCTTATCATCCTCAGACGGATGGATAAAGCGAGCGTACGATTCAAACGCTTGAGGATATGTTACGAGCTTGTGTTATAGACTTGTGTGGAAGTTGGGATGACCATCTTCCTTTGATTGAATTTTCATACACTAATAGTTATCATTCAAGTATCCAAGCCGCACCTTTTGAAGCTTTGTATGGAAGAAAGTGCAGAACGCCAGTTTGATGGGCGGAAGTTGGGGAAACCCAACTATCAGGACCTGATATAGTCCTCGAGATGATGGATAAGATTATTCAAATCCGTGATCGTCTCAAAGCTGCCAAGGATAAGCAGAAGAGTTATGCTGATAAAAGGCGCAAACCTCTAAAGTTTGAAGTTGGTGACAAAGTGCTACTCAAGGTGTCACCCTGGAAAGGGGTGATGCGTTTTGGCAAAAAGGGCAAGCTGAGCCCAAGGTACATAGGACCATTCGAGATCATCGAATGTGTCGGAACTGTAGCCTATAAACTGAACCTACCTGAAGAGCTTAGTGGAATACATAATGTATTCCACATCTGCAATTTAAAGAAATGTCTAGCTGAGGAATCGCTAGAAATACCTCACTAGGACGTGCAGATTGACGAAAGCTTGAAGTTCGTTGAAAAACCTTTGTCGATCAAGGATCGAAAGGTTAAGAAACTTTGAAGAAAGCTTGTGCCGATCGTAAAAGTGAAATGGGATGCCCGTAGAGGCCCAGAATACATGTGGGAGGTCGAATCCAAAATGAAACAGAAATACCCTCATTTATTTCAGTAAATCTAGAGGTTGAGATTTCTTTTAAGGGGTGAGGATGTAACACCTCGCAAAATCATGTCCAATGTAATAAAGACACGTGTCATGGACTTTAAACGTGTAATGAATTGATTTCGAGGGACTAAAGTTGACAAACGAAGAAAGTATATATGTGAAAAGATCCAAGGTGTCAACATTTGAAAATTTTACCTTTCGATGACTCTACACGATGTTTATACCCTTAAACGAAAGAATTAGGGAAACGTATGAAGCCGTTTGTGAAAGAAAGTGAAAGTTTACAAGACGCGAGGGTTAAATGTGTCAACATGTTAAATTAATACCTCTGAGTGACCTTTTAATGAACCCGGAGCTTTGTAACGATTAATTATACTCTCAGGATCAAGTGACGAAAAATTCACGAGGTTTCGATATCGTTTGATACTAAATATGTTAACTTTCGTAAATAAAGGGTTAAAAGCGTCAACGAGGCAAAACTTGTGTTTTCGGTTATCGTTTAACGAAACCGGACCTAACGATGTTTGGTTATATTCTAAGGATCATTCAAATATAAATTTTATGGGTTAAATGTGCTTGAAATGGAAGTTATTACGTTTTAAAAGGTCCAGAGGGTGAAACTGTCAAGTTTAAAACTTGTTTTGCTGGTCACCGTACCGTTGCCGTACCATGTATATTCGGTACCGGTACCCACTTTTGGGGGTTTTCGCTACCGAGCTCATCCCTAACATCACCTTTGAGCTCATGCCACGTAGCAACGCAAGTAATTGCACCGTTTAGATTGATTTTCATACACGTGGTAAGTAAATTGTTTTTCGTTTGAATGAGGTTTTATATACATAACTTCTTTTGTTTTCTTTTTTGTCTTTTTCTGTAATGAATGAATTGTAATATGTAAATTTAACTTGGATATTTAAATTATTGATGAGCAAATGGTATCAAATCCTGTAATCAAACCGGTATCGCATCGGTACCAAATTTACTCTACCAAATCATTTTCGGTAAAAATTTGGTACCCACCTTTTGGCGTTTTCAGTATCGTTACTTTCAGTTCGACACTGGTCTAGCACCATACTCGTATTTACTTATTTTTACCTTCAAATACCATACCGTATAGTACCGAACATTTTTTGTGCCAGTACCTAATTTCGATTATTTTCGGGATCGGTACTTTCGGTGCCATTACCGGTACCGAGCTCATCCATATTTTAACGTGTTAGTAACGTCATAACTGAACTGAAGAAAACCGAATTTCCAACGTGTAGAACGTGTGAGTCCTACTATTATATATTAGATTTTTTAAAATCATTTTTAGGACGGAGTAACTATCGTTGCTACATTATTTTTATCTATGTTTTGATATTCGGTATCCGCTTGCCGTTATCGGCACGCGTTTTACAGACATTGGATCCCCGCCGCAACGCTGGGTCGAAAAATTAACTAGTTTGATATTTAAAAAGGAAATAGTTGTACAAAGATCTTTTCCCATTTTGCTTTAAGAAAGCATTATTGTAGATCTTTAGCATAGTCAAGTTATAATCGTGGACCCATGCTTCATTGTAGAGGACTACATAGTCAAGCTTTCAAAAACAAAAGAACTTTATTATGAAAAAAAAGTCACCACATGGATGGAGACAAGGAGGGTCATATCGTTTACCAAGTCAAGCCACTTGTCGTCCACACTTAACAACTCTTAACAACCATGCCGTATAATTATTATCCATGCTTACGGTTTTACATATGAGTAAAGAGTAAAGACTAAAGATTAATAAGCTAGTTTGTTGGACTTAATCGTTTTCTTCATGAGTCAGGGATTTAAGTGGCTTTAACTGGGTTATTTACTTAATGAGTTTTTTTTATTATTTATTATAAATGGAGTCGTATCTTAGGTATACTGAGTCTTTATATAGTTTCTTATTTGAGTTTGATAGGTTTCTTGTTTCTCAAGATATGTGGTTAGTATATATAGATGGCTTTGCTTATTTTAATTCGTGTGTTTTGGTTAATAATAAAAGGAGTCGAGCGAGTACATTCAATCTCGTTTTTTGGTGTTTCCTCTCTAATCGATCTAGGCGTATATATGGTATTAGAGTTTGGTGCTGATGGTTTTGAGAGTCATTTTCCGAGAAGGGGTGAGCAGTCGCCTTTTAGCTGCGGGGCTGCAACGGCAGTAAACGGTTTCTTAGTGAATTAATAGCAACACAAGAAGATTAATTAAGATGGGGTTTCGGTAGCTTCTTATGTCACACCCCAACCGATAGCAGAAACATCAGGCTGAGAAGAAAACGAGATTGCTCGAGACTTCATAACACTATTGCGACGATATTTAATTCAAAACTGATTTCATTCATTTCATAGTAATTGTCAAATACATGTACAACATTTAAAAGGAAGTTACAACATTGTTCAAGACAAAATACAACATAATAACCCAAAAAGTACAACAACAATTCTAGTAGTCTAAGTGTGTATCTAAAGCATCCCTACTAGATTTCGTCACTATCAACATCATCAACCTGCAACATATTTAAAAATGTGGTTCAATACAAAATGGATTGGTGAGTATACAAGTTTGATACATAGGATAAGTATAAAATGATTTAAACAAATCCACATGGCAAACTTAGTTATCAAGATTAACGTAAAACTGGCATGCGAATATTCAAGTCAATCATCTGATTACCGCAAGTATTAAAGACATAACATGACCACATGACTACAGGCGATGCGTTACTCCTATAGCGCTATACATGTTAAGGCGAGGCTCGTACGAAGTTAATGACAAGTTTATCACATAAGAATATTCCAGAAACACGAATCAAGTATAACGTATTAGCATGCATGTTTGGATTGTTTGAGTTATTGCACAAAATGTAAGTGTAACTGTGTAGGTTTATAAGTAAACATATTGCACCCAAACGTGTAAAATGGAAAAAGGGCTTTCGAGTATTCTCACGGTTTTGCTAATCTTCTTTAATTAGACCCGCAAGTAGACGAGTTGATAACAAGAGTGCTTGGAACACTGAGGTTACCCTACAGGTGGGTAAACGAAGGTGTGAGTGTTGGAGTTGAATGGAGAATTTGGATTCGGAATTAACGTACGTAGTATATAGTATAAAAGTATATCTTAAATAGAAAATATATTCCGTCCACGCACTCGTTAAGAAACTAAGTTTCTGCGATTTCACGGGTCCCGATTTGCCTGTCAGAATCAGTAACGAGGAACGTGGAAACGAAGTAAACGGAAGCCGAACATCACAACTCTGTCAGGACGACTAGACAGTTCGCACGAGTGGGCACCACTCACGCGAAAGGGGTTACCCTTCGTGCGAATGGGATCAGTTTGGTGAGAACCGAACTTCGTTTCTAACGTTTTAACCATTAATCGGTTGTGTTTGTGAGTCTAGTTGTGTTACTTAGTTATAAAATATAGTATAGTAACAGTCCTATATCATATAGATCATAGAACTCATGTATGGAGGTCGTAACCTCATTGTATGTTCACCAAAGCACAAGTTCGTTAATTAAGTTAACAAACCGGTTGGTCACGAATATCAAAACGTAAATAACAGAATTAAATACCAAACAACCGAACAACGACAATCCGGGTGTGCCGTCTCAACATGGAAGGTATGAACCAAGTGCTGGAGGCTGGACGAGGTAAACTTATTCTAGGTCTAGGAGATTGTTTGGGTGTTTGTTTGCAAGTTTAAGTGAGGTGGTGGAACTAGATTGGAAGCCAAGGCTTCCACGGTTCACACTCTGTTATTACAGAATCGTTTATATTGAGAATATGGATCAGAATAACATGCAACACTTAGAAAAATGCCGGAATGCAAGGCTCAGTCGCGCGAATGGTGTATCCTTTCGTGCAAATGGACTGTCATTCGTGCGAGAGGTTCAGTTTCGAGACGAAAACAGTTCGGTTTTGCTTAAACTGTTCATCTTCTTGGCTGGAATCGACCCTATCCCTGACCCACAACTATGAACTTAGCTTGTGAGCTTGATGGGTCCATGATTCTGCCAAGTTCAATATTAGAAATTTTATTTCATAAAAGTTTGAAAAGATAGAACTTCAATCCTTAGCTTGGTCCTCATCAATTTGAGTGTTTTCATTTGATTGCCAAGGCACATCTGTGAAACCAAGTGAAGAGATATGAAGAAATGTATAAAACTTAGAAAAAGTAGAAGGAATTATCAAGTTAGTGATTTTAAAACTCACTTAGAGTGATTCTGAAGTAGCTCAGGTGGAATGTTGGAAACCAGTAAGTTGAGAGAGATTTTCGAAGTGTGGAAGGTGAGAAATGAGGATGGAGGTGCGTATTTATAGGCTGGGAAGGAGCTTGGGACGACAGGGATTTCGGGCGAAGGGGCCCTCCGTGCGGATGGCACTCCATTCGCACGAAAAGGGACTAATCCCTTTGCACGAAGATATAAGTTTGTCGTTTTCGCGTGTTTGGCCGTTTTAAGTATTTTAAACGTGTAAGTGCAATGCATAAGTGTAATGCATGAATACATGAATGTATAAAATGAATTTGCATGTATAAACAAGTATGAGTTTGCGTATAATTGTATCGAGTTTGCACGTATGTATAACAAGTATTTATGAATTATGTATAACAAAATGTATAAAATGATCGAGTTTTATTATGATTCAAGTCTCGGAGTACAATGCTTGGAAATTAAAAGATGAATACAAAGGATTACAAGTTTCCATATATAGAAATACACACAAACTTTCTAAATATGGAAAGTTCCCAAAAGCGAGGCGTTACATCTCCAACAGAATAATCTATTCGCTTTTGAAGCGTGCCGGACCTCACCGGAACCCTAGGTTTCAACCGCCGGTGTTGATTTGAGACTGTAGAATGTAAGTGACTGTTTATAATTGATAATCCTCACCGAAACCCTAATTTTCATCCGATAGTGTTGTTTTGCGGTTGTAGATAGTAAATTGCAATGGATAATCAGATTTTGAGGCTTTATTTGCGTTTGTAGATCTCCAGCATATCACACCCCAATATTTCCACATATTACCGGTGGGCCCGGTGGGGAGTATAGTGACGTAGTTAATATCAACATGGTCAATTAATCACAGTTCAATGCACGGCGGAAGTCTAAAGTAATAATATTACAAACTGATTCGAAAGTAACATAAAATATTACACAACGGTTGTAAAGTGGATCCACAGGCGGATCTAAAATAAAAGAAATATTGTTCAACAGATTTAAGCATCAAAAGCTTGCAAGACTTTTTATTTGATACTAGGAGTAGCCAGCCCATTACGAGTAGTACCTGCACTTAACCTTTTGAAAAATACACCAGTTTACACTTGTAAATACAATTAACTGACTCTTTTAAAAAGTGTTTATAAAAATTGATTTAAATGCACAAGGCGTGAATATTCTTTATTAACTTGGGACAATTATTTAAAAATAATCTTGTATACAGTTTTAAATGTTTGTCGTCCATTTTGGACCCGGTTAGAAGAGCCGGTTAAGATTAATAGACACACCACTAGGTATAATACCCACAAGAGTTACCTTACAAGTGGGGTACCTTTTTACATACGCAACTGTCAGGTGTATGCCTACACCCCATGCTTAAGTCGTGGCCATTTCTAATGAATGAGCCGAGGATATCCAGGACATGGTCATTAACCCCCCAAAGGCATTGCATCAAACAAAAGCAGATTAAAACGGTTTATGCATATTTTTAATCACAATCCGATTGTACGATTTCATACCCGACCAAGCGGTATTATTATAATACCGTATCCCAAGCCCGTATAACGGAAAATAACTTAAAAGTATTTACCTGAGCAAAAATTATAAATTTTAAATCTCAGCCGTATATCAATCAGCAAACACAGGTAGCTTTTACGGGGCTCCTAATCTGGAACGAAGGTTTTAATAACCTATTAGATTCCTAACGGGTCTTATTTAAGTTATAACTTAGACCGGTTAGTTTTAAAGAAAGGTTTACAGTTCAAAACGCAAGATTAAGCGAAGACCAGATTAGAATGTGATTTAGACCCGACAAGTTTGAAGACTTGTATAATATGGGTAAACTAAACACATTCTGGAGTTTGAAGTAAAAATGATAAGGTTTGACCTGTTTCGATTAATTTATGCAAACTAGTTACATAAACCGCACCGAATGCGAAAATGCATAACGGGTAACCAAATGAATCATGTACAGGTTCCACAAGTTAATGTGCTTGACATATGTTGTGATATCAGTAGGATACCTTCCATTATTCCCAAAACGAATTTAAAAACAATTTATGTCCCGTAGGGGTATTTTGGTCATTTTAAAGTTCATAAAAGAGGTTAAATAGTAATATGAGGTTCTGCTCTAAAACAATCAGTTAAAATATTTATTTTAATAAGTTATATCAGTAAGATATCATATATATGTGAAATTTATCATTTATGACTAAACTATGCACCGTAGGGGCATTTTGGTCATTTCACATATGTTATAAAGGCCCAATTTGGAAATCTGAGTTCAAAACTTTTACTTACTATTAAAGTATAAAAATTTATTCATAACATCAGTAGGTACCAAGCTTTAGGTGCCAAATATGGTTTTAAACCATACTATGCGCCTAAATCGCATAAAAGTCGGTATTTGACGATATTCGGGTTAAATAAGGAAATCTGAGATTTTGATCAGCAATTACTGCTTAAAATAACTTATTTAATATATAACATCAGTATAAAAAGGTTTGACATGTAAAGGATGTGTAAAACTCATTTTATTAGCAAAAAGGGTATTATCGTCAATTACCGAGCCTATGCAAGAACTCTATGTTATGATCAATTTAAAATTTAATAAAAATTTCCAAAAATCCCTAAATATTATATTACATCGGTGGGTAAAAGGTTTGGTGTCAAAATTTGGGTTTAAATCGGATTTATGTCGAAAATGCCGTTTAATTAATAAAAAGGCTTTCATTTACGATATCGAGCATAACTATTATTTTAGACCATAAACAGATGTCAAACTTTTAGGACATACTTAAATATCAGTAATAAGGGTTTTTGTCCACTCAACTTTTTAAAAATCTCTTTTTTATGACAAAAAGGGCATTATGGTCAATATTTAAGCATTTAACGGAAACATGCAAATGATTCAGATTATTAAGGAACCATGTAGCATAACCTCAGAGGGTTTTACTAACATATAATATGGTCCTAAAGGAACCTTAAGGCATATCTAAAACAAGCTAAATCGGGTCAGAACTGAAAGTCAAAGCAAAATTCTACTTTTGTGACTTTCGGTTGCGAACCGATCCTAAACTCAGAATTGTCGGGTTGAACATGCCTAAACATGTTCTTATATTATTTACCAAGTTATTTTGGTGTTAAAACATGTTTCATAACTTCCACATTATCAGTTATGAATTTATTTGTAAAAGTTGCTTCTGTTGATTTTTTATTAATAAGTTTGACCCCGACAATTGACCAAGTTAGAGTGACAATCAGTAGGTGCCCTCTTAAGGGTTTATTACCTACATAATTACCAACTTATAGCCACTTTCAATTCGAATAATGGTTGGACCATTAGTGATTAATCACTAAGTCAAAGCTTAATTACGATCGCATTGACTTTGACTTTTGGTCATTAAACTAATAAAACTTGAACTTAGGGGGCTAAGAATGCTTACAATAATACTTAGCACGAAATATGAAATGAGGAAAGCTTCCTAGAGCTCCAGGGGACTCCAGAGAATGAGTTGTGAAGTGATTTTCAAAGTGTGCAATTGAACAGTGAAGAACAAGTGCTTTATATAGGGATTTCTACTTCATATGATCATTCTACATGTCCCTACAATGATCCCTGATGTTACCAGGTGTCCCTAGTGCATGAAAAACCATTGGCACAGTCCCTGGTATTGATTTGAGGCATGCAAAGGTGGTGGAACTGGCTGAACTTGCTGCTGTCCAAGTCTGCTGTTGTTGGCACTGCTCTCGCAGGCCGCGTAAGACTCCTAAGGAGTCTACGCGGGCCGCGACAAAGGGAGAATCCGGTAAAAACTTTTTAAACTTTGCATTTTCAGTCCCTGGTCCATTTTGACTGTATTTAACTTTCATTTATTGCACTTAGGACCCCCATAGTTAACTATTAAGGGCCTTGGGTCACTATTTAACTCCGTTAAGCTCCCGGTTAGTTGTAAGATCACCAGAAAAGTCTTGTTTTCATCAAAACTCCATAGAATTACTATCTAATATTCTTGAGAGCCAAATATACAATCGTTACAATTTTTTTGGGATCGTTAAAAGGTCACTCAGAGGTAACTTTTAACATGTTGACACTTTTAACCCCTATGCTTCGTAAAGTTTTAAATTGAGCACAAACGGCTTTCAATGTCTGACAATTTTATTCATCAACGAATACGAACATCCTATGAGGTCATTTAAAGGCACTCGTTTGGCATGATGACACGTTTGATCCTTTTACTTGCATAATTACATTGTTTGACAATTTTAGTCCCTCGGAAACATTTCATTACACGTTTAAGTCCATGACACGTGTCTTTATTATATTGGTCATGATTTTATGAGGTGTTACATCCTCATCCCCTTAAAAGAAATCTCGACCTCGAGATTTACTGAAATAAATGAGGGTACTTCTGTTTCATTGTGGATTCAACCTCCCACGTGTATTCTGGACCTCTTCGGGCATCCCATTTTACCTTTACAATCGACACATGCTTCTTTCAAAGTTTCTTAACCTGTCGATCCTCGATTGATAAAGGTTTTCAACGAATTTCAAAGTTTCGTCAATCTGCACGTCCTTATGCGACATTGCTAGCGACTCATCGGCTAGACATTTCTTTAGATTGCAGATGTGGAATATATTATGAATTCCACTGAGCTCTTCTGGTAAATTTAACTTGTAGGCCACAGTTCCGACACATTCGATGATCTCGAATGGTCCAATGTACCTTGGGCTTAGCTTGCCGTTTTTGCCAAAACGCATCACCCCTTTCCAGGGTGATACCTTAACTAACACTTTATCACCTACCTCGAATTTCAGAGGTTTACGCCTTTTATCCACGTAGCTTTTCTGCCTATCCCTGGAAGCTTTAAGACGATCATGGATCTGAACAATCTTGTTCGTCGTCTCCAAGACTATATCGGGTCCTGACAGTTGGACATCTCCAACTTCCGCCCAACAAACTGGCGTTCTACACTTTCTTCCGTACAAAGCTTCGAAAGGTGCTGCTTGAATACTTGAATGATAGCTATTATTGTACGAAAATTCAATCAGTGAAAGATGGTCATCCCAACTTCCTCCTAAATCAATAACACAAGGTCGTAACATACCCTCAAGCGTTTGAATTGTACGCTCGCTTTGCCCATCTGTCTGAGGATGATAAGCAGTGCTGAAATTTAATCGAGTGCCTAAAGATTGCTGAAAGCTTTTCCAAATGTGCGATGTGTATCTTGTATCCCTATCAGAGATAATAGACACTAGCACTGCGTGGAGAGATACAATCTCATCCACGTACAACTGAGCTAGCTTGTCCGAGCTGTGAGTTTCTTTAATCGGCAAGAAGTGGGCTGACTTGGTCAATCTATCAACTATAACCCAAATAATGTCATTCCCACGTTTCGTCTTTGGTAACTTAGTGAAAAATCCATAGTTACCATTTCCCATTTCCTAGTGGGAAGTTCAAGCTGTTGCAGCAAACCTGACGGTTTCTGATGCTCGGCTTTTACCTGCGCGCATGTCAGACATTTGGCTACATAAGTGGCTATAGATTTCTTCAAACCTATCCACCAATAATTTTCCTTTAAATCCTGGTACATCTTATCACTACCAGGATGAACTGAATATTTAGAACTATGGGCTTCTTGAAGAATCACATCTCGAAGTCCTCCATAAATTGGAACTCATATTCGACCATTCAACCTTAGGATTCCATCTTTGCCATATGACAATTGATCGGCAGTCACTCCTAACTTCTCATTCAGATAATTAGCTTCTAATACAGCTTCCTTTTGAGCAGCTAACAACCTCTCATTCAAGCTGCTCTTCAATTCAATGCTCTTTGCATTGATTCAAATAGGTTTAACCCTTTCCTTTCTGCTCAAGGCATCGACGACTACATTTGCTTTGCCTGGATGATATCGGATTTCACAATCATAATCATTCAATGTTTCCATCCATCGGCGTTGCCTCATGTTAAGATCTTTCTGATTAAACAGATGTTGAAGGCTCTTATGATCAGAATAGATCACACACTTGGTTCCATATAAGTAATACCTCCAAAGCTTTAGTGCAAATACAACGGCACCCAATTCCAAATCGTGGGTGGTGTAATTCTTTTCGTGCACCTTTAACTGACGTGAAGCATATGCAATAACTTTTCCCTTCTGCATAAGCACACAACCCATACCGGTGTGTGATGCGTCGCAGTAAACAACAAACTCTTCAATTCCTTTTGGCAATGTCAACACAGGAGCATTGCTTAATTTCTGCTTCAGAATATCAAAGGATTCTTGCTGCTTAGGACCCCAATCAAACTTTATATTCTTGCAAGTCAATGAAGTTAGGGGTGCAGCAATCCTTGAAAATTTTTCAATGAAACGCCTGTAGTATCCTGCTAGACCCAAGAAGCTGCATATCTCAGTGGGAGTCTTAGGCTCTTGCCAATTCATAATCGCTTCAATTTTAGCGGGATCCACCCGGATACCACGCTCACTCACTACATGTCCAAGAAATTGGACTTCTCGTAGCCAAAACTCACATTTAGAAAACTTGGCGTAGAGCTTCTCTTGCTGTAGAAGTTTAAGAATACACCGGAGATGTCTTTCATGATAGGCTTGATTTTTCTAGTAAATAAGAATGTCATCAATAAAAACAATGACAAACTTGTCCAAATACGGCTTGCAGACACGATTCATGAGATCCACGAATGTTGTTGGTGCATTAGTGAGCCCAAAAGGCATCACTAAGAACTCATAGTGTCCATATCGAGTTCTGAATGCGGTCTTATGTACATCTTCATCTCTGACCTTCAGTTGATGGTAACCTGACCTTAAATTAATCTTGGAGAAATAAATCGCCCTTTGCAGTTGATCGAACAGATCATCGATCCCGGGTAATAGATATATGTTCTTGATTGTAACCTTGTTTAGTTCACGATAATCGATGCATAGACGCATCGAGCCATCCTTCTTCTTTACAAACAGAATCGGTGCTCCCCAAGGGGACGAGCTAGGTCGGATAAAACCCTTTGCCAACAAATCATCTAACTGAGCCCTTAACTCTTTCATCTCAGTTGATGCCAACCGATAAGGTACTCTTGCAATTTGTGCTGCTCCAGGAATAATGTCGATTCTGAATTCCAGTTGCCTATATAGAGGTAAACCAGGTAGTTCTTTAGGAAAAAAACATCTGGATATTCTGAAATAACGGGGATGTCTTCAATCTTTGGCTTTGGTTCATTAATGGTTACATGTGCCATATAAAAGACACAACCTTTATTCATACACCTTGATGCCTTAAGCATAGACACTTGCTTAGGCAATCTATACTGAGTATCTCCTTGAATCGTAAGTGGCTCACCATAAAGAGTCTTAATAACCACTTGCTTCTTTTCGCATACAATCTGGGCTTGGTTATGAGATAACCAATCCATGCCTGTCACTATGTCGAATCCTGCTAGTTTCAAAGGAAGCAAGGATAGCGGAAAAGAGTGATTCTTAATGGATATAAAACATCCATCTAGAACTGTTGAGGCATTTTCTATGGTACCATCGGCCAATTCTACTTCATACTTTATGCTTAGAGTTTTAACAGGCAGATTTAGCAATTTACAAAACTTATTGTCTACGAAAGACTTGCCTGCACCTGAATCAAACACTACTCTAGCAGAAACATCATTGATAAGAAAGGTACCTGTTATCACATTGTCGTTCTGAATGGCCTCCTGAGCATTCATCTGAAAGACCCGAGCGTTGGTCTTCTTAGCCTCCTCAGGCTTCTTCGCATATTTGGGGCAGTTAGTCTTGATATGCCCCTTCTCATTACAATTGTAACAAGTCGCGTCTTTCAACTTCTTGCAATCCAAAGTTTTGTGTTCTTTGGACTTGCAGATCCCACATCCAAAAGTCTTTGATTGTGACAACGATTTTGATTCCAGCCTGCATTTCCCAAAGTGATGTTTATGGCAGGTTTTACATTTGGGTTTCTCACCCGTTTGCTGGCTATCCTTTTTAAATCTGGAACTCTTTTTGTGATCAGAGTTACCCTTATGTTTCTTATTAGAACGGCGTGAGTTTTCATCTTCACGTTTCCTTTTCCATTCCTCAGAATTTTTGAGGGATCTCTGCCTGACCGTATCGAGAGTAAAAGATAGGGACAGATCAGCCACTGACCTAAAGGTAGTAGGTCTAGATGCTTTCACACTTGCTTTGATCTCTGGAGCTAAACCTCCAATAAAACGAGCTATGCATTTTGGTTCCGGTGTTACCAAGTAAGGAACCAATCGAGACATGGTATTGAAACTCGTAAGATATGCCTGAAAATCTAAGTTCTTCATGACCAAGGTCAAGAAGTCAGTCTCAATCTTCTCAACTTCATGTTGAGGACATAAATTTTCTTTGATTAGAGCAACAAACTGATCCCAAGACATATTGTACAACAGGATCTTTCCTATATCTTGGATTAGGGACCTCCACCAAGCTAACGTTTCTCCTTTAAAATATTGTGAAACAAACTTCACAATGTCCTGCTCTGCACAACCACTAATATCAACCACTGTATCCATCTCATCGAGCCAAGTCATACAATCAATGTCTCCTTTCTCTCCTGTGAAGTCTCTAGGCTTGCACGAGACAAAATATTTGTAAGAGCAGGTTTAAGCACGTGGCTCTTGATTGAGCACAATCTTCTTAGACGGGACACTTTGCTGATTCGACGAGTGACAACATCGTCCTTCTTTGACTCATTCATTTTAGAAGGGGGATTACTATGAGCCGTAGATTGAGTCTTAGAGCGTGTACCACTTGATTCCTTGAACTGTCTGTCAAGTG
Organism: Helianthus tuberosus; assembly: GCA_030545235.1. Lineage (NCBI taxonomy): Eukaryota > Viridiplantae > Streptophyta > Magnoliopsida > Asterales > Asteraceae > Helianthus > Helianthus tuberosus. The sequence goes on from CM060442.1 coordinate 39,649,094, forward strand.
CCCTTGTAACTGCATTGTATGTCAATACCTGAAGATCTGCACCAGCTACATTAATTCCGGTGGTATCATTATTCTCTCTCCGGTGACTGTTAACCTCCTCTGATTCCGCCATGTAGCTTGCTTGCTACAAAACAATTGACAATACTTCATTCAGAGATTATTATGGAATCATCATTTGTGATGACACATTAACCATAGTAAATATAAACCATATTGGTTAATTTGTTAATCATATTTATTTAGGATTTTCATTATAAATTATCCTTTATTATAATCATTAAAGATATTAAAGTGGCATAAAAGGCCTAGTCACAAGGACAGTTTTAAGCCATGATTTCAGAGAATCGAGGCATTAAGGTTTGAACGTAGTTCATTACCTTTTATTGACAGGAAGTCACATACTATAAATGTCTTTTGTCTTATTTGAAAATTATTATAGCCCGTAGGCACTGCATCACTATTGGATGTCTCATATATAATCATCTTAACTGATGATTTGAACCCATGATTTATAGATCATTAGGCTAAAAATCTGGAAGAATCCAAAATAAGGATGACATGTGTGATTTTACCGAATCACATCTGCCAGGAGTGCTAACATGTTTTCAGATGTTAACAAGGATTTGAATATTTTTAAATAGGTTTTTCCATCATGGCCAGGTCTATAATGACATTTAGGCTAGGTTATACCTTTTAAGATTCTTTTTTAATATTTAATGGAAGATTAATTACAAAAAGGAATGATATTTTGATTTATTTCATATATTATATTCATGCATATAATGACAAGTGAAATTTAAATAAAACATTCCAATAAATTCAAATGAAGTACATAATTGCCCTAAACGGGACTTTAAAGAAATACATTGTCCACACAGAGACTAAAACAAGAAATACTAGTCCTCGCAGGGACCTATTACATAAATAAAAATGTCCACGCAGGGGCTTGATTGAAACTAAAAATTACAAAACAAATAAATTAAGGAATTTCAATAATCCCTCTTTTTCTTCCCCTTGATTAAGTCTGCCAAACCCTTAAGTAATCCCCGGTGGCTTCTACGCTCCTCTTGAACCTCTCGCTCCACCTGGTTCAACCTCTGAAGAATCTCATGCTGCTGCGGTGGTTGGATCAGTGGTGGCTGCTGCTGCGGCGGTTGAGGAGGTGGTGGGTATTGATACCCATATGCTTGGTACCCAGACTGGTACGAAGCTGCGTAAGGCCCTTCTGGATGGAGAGCATTGTAGTTGGCCGCCTCGAGGTATGGGTCGACGGCAGGGGCGCTATAGTAGTTGTAGCCATGATAAGCTGGCTGCTCAAAAGGGTTATACGTTGCTGCACCGGCGTATAAAGGAATTGGGTTATCATAACCCATGTGTGGTGGTGGTGCGACTGGCGCAGAGTCGACTTCTGAAACTAGGTTTAAAGGCCCACCCATTTGCGGGTCTTCATACAGTGGCGGGTAGTGGCTACCACTGGAGTGTTGAGGGGTACTAAAATGAAAATCCCCTCCTCGCACGAACATCCGTGCACCTGTTCTTCTTATCCTCGGTGGTTCCGGAGGCAGCTGCGGCTCTAGCGGTGGTGGTGGCGGTGGAGTAACCGCCTGGAAACGCGAATCCTCAGAGGGATCCTGCTGCTGCTGCTGAGATGGGTTGAAAGGGGGAGTGTACTCCCAGTGGTATATGGCCCACCTTTCGGCAAAACTGTCTGGGCCCCTGTATAGAGAACCATGAAAAGATGATCCGTCAGAAATCTCGATGGGATGCGTGGGCGTCCCAGTTGGTGGCATCTCAGGATCGGGGTCATCATCCATCTCCATTTCCTGAGCTTCAAGAAAGTGGTCTTCGGGTCCCAATGGGTTATGGCCCATTGGTTCTTCACTCACGTTTGTCAGGTTGAACCGGCTCTGAAAGTACGGGGTTGGGTCCTGAAAAGCCTGGTGTGAGCTTGACCGCAGCAGCGGTATGAAGGAGTGGTGAGAATCATTGGGCTCATTTTCTGAGTGTGGCCCAAAGGAGTGGTGGTACGAGGGTGAAGAGCTAAGCGAGACAGAACGCCTCGCGGGTTCCAAATACGTTCTCCAGTCTTCTTGAGGACTAGAGCTCATGGTTGCTGAAGGAGTTCGCCGGTGTGATGGCCCAACCTCATGGTCATTTGGAGCAGTGATTGGCGCCTTGCCTCGTCCTCGTCCTCCTCTTCCTCTGAATCGTGGAGGCGTCTTGTCTTAGTTCCTACCAACACAAACAAAAGGAAACAACAAAAAGAAAAACAATAAGATTAGGATTAGTCCTATGTTGTTAGCCTATACTCGGAGGTCAAGGATTGTGCAAACTGTGTCATTGAGATTAAACACAAAAGGCTAGTGTTTAATTCACTCAATGTTGGCTCTGATACCAACCTGTCACATCCCAATATTTCCACGTATTACTGATGGGCCCGGTGGGGAGTATAGTGACGTAGTTGATATCAGCATGGTCAATTAATCACAGTACAATGCACAGCGGAAGTCTAAAGTAATAATATTATAAACTGATTCGAAAGTAACATAAAATATTACACAACGGTTGTAAAGTGGATCCACATGCAGATCTAAAATAAAAGAAATATTGTTCAACAGATTTAAGCATCAAAAGCTTGCAAGACTTTTTATTTGATACTAGGAGTAGCCAGCCCATTACGAGTAGTACCTCCACTTAACCTTTTGAAAAATACGTAAGTTTACACTGGTAAATAGAATTATCTGTCTCTTTTGAAAAATGTTTATAAAAATTGATTTAAATGCACAAGGCGTGAATATTCTTTATTAACTTGGGACAATTATTTAAAAATAATCTTGTATACAGTTTTACATGTTTGTCGTCCATTTTAGACCCGGTTAGAAGAGCCGGTTAAGATTAATAGACACACCACTTAGTATAATACTCACAAGAAGTTACCTTACAACTGGGGTAACTTTTTACATACACAACTGTCAGGTTATGCCTACACCCCGTGCTTAAGTCGTGGTCATTTCTAATGAATGAGCCGAGGATATCCAGGACATGGTCATTAACCCCCCAAAGGCATTGCATCAAACAAAACAGATTAAAATGGGTTATGCATCTTTTTAATCACAATCCGATTGTACGATTTCATACCCGACCAAGCGGTATTATTATAATGCCGTATCCCAAGCACGTATAACGGAAAATAAGTTAAAAGTATTTACCTGAGCAAAAATTATAAATTTTAAATCTCAGCCGTATATCAATCAGCAAACACGGGTAGCTTTTACTGTGCTCCTAATCTGGAACGAAGGTTTTAGTAACCTATTAGATTCCTAACGGGTCTTATTTAAGTTATAACTTAGACCGGTTAGTTTTAAAGAAAGGTTTACGGTTCAAAACGCAAGATTAAGCGAAGACCGGATTAGAATGGGATTTAGACCCGACAAGTTTGAAGACTTGTATAATATGGGTAAACTGAACACATTCTGGATTTTGAAGTAAAAATGATAAGGTTTGACCTGTTTCGGTTAATTTATGCAAACTAGTTACATAAACCGCACCGAACGCGAAAATGCATAACGGGTAACCAAATGAATCATGTACAGGTTCCACAAGTAATATGCTTGACATATGTTGTGATATCAGTAGGATACTTTCCATTATGCCCAAAACGAATTTAAAAACAATTTATGTCCCGTAGGGGTATTTTGGTCATTTTAAAGTTCATAAAAGAGGTTAAATAGTAATCTGAGGTTCTGGTCTAAAACAATCAGTAAAAATATTTATTTTAATAAGTTATATCAGTAAGATATCATATATATGTGAAATTTATCATTTATGACCAAACTATGCACCGTTGGGGCATTTTAGTCATTTCACATATGTTATAAAGGCCCAATTTGGAAATCTGAGTTCAAAACTTTTACTTAATATTAAAGTATAAAAATTTATTCATAACATCAGTAGGTAACAAGCTTTAGGTGCCAAATATGGTTTTAAACCATACTATGCGCCTAAATCGCATAAAAGTCGTTATTTGACGATATTCGGGTTAAATAAGGAAATCTGAGATTTTGATCAGCCTTTACTGTTTAAAATAACTTATTTAATATATAACATCAGTAGAAAAAGGTTTGACATGAAAGGATGTGTAAAACTCATTTTATTAGCAAAAAGGGTATTATCGTCAATTACCGAGCCTATGCAAGAACTCTATGTTATGATCAGTTTAAAATTTAATAAAAATTTCCAAAAATCCATAAATATTATATTACATCTTGGGCTGTAAACGAACCAAACGTTTGGCGAACAGTTCGTGAACCGTTCGGCGGGAAGTTCGTTTGTGTTCGTTCGTTTATTAAACAAACGAACACGAACAAGAAATTTCTTTCGTTTAGTTAAATGAACAAACATAAACAGAGGTCGCGTTCATTCATTTATGTTCGTGAACGTTCCGTAACGTGTTCGCTTGTGTTTGATAGTTCATTAGTGTTTTTAGTTTTTATATTTCTTTAAATATATCAAAATGTTGACAAATTAAATATTTAATAAGTGTCAGTGTATTATATATTATGTTCATGAACGATTTTTGTGTTCATTTGTTCCCATTTGTGTTCATGAACATTAGTTTGTGCTCATTAGTGTTTGTCAACGTTCGCTGCCTAAAATTAACAAACAAACACAAACGAACACGAACAAGTTCATTTCCTTAACAAACGAACACAAACATAAAATCCCGTTCGATAAGTGTTCATGAATGGTTCACAAACACAAATATTCTTTAACAAACGAACACGAACAAGGTCTAGTTCGTGTTCGTTCGGTTCGTTTACAGCCCTAATTACATCAGTGGGTAAAATGTTTGGTGTCAAAAATTGGGTTTAAAAAGGCTTTCATTTACGATATAGAGCATAACTCTTATTTTATACCATAAACTGATGTCAAACTTTTAGGACATACTTAAATATCAGTAATAAGGGTTTTTGTCTACTCACATTTTCAAAAATCTCGTTTTTATGACAAAAGGACATTATGGTCAATATTTAAGCATTTAACGGAAACATGCAAATGATTCAGATTATTAAGGAACCATGTAGCATAACCTTAGAGGGTTTTACTAACATATAATATGGTCCTAAAGGAACCTTAAGGCATATCTAGAACAAGCTAAATCGGGTCAGAACTGAAAATCAAAGCCAAAGTCTACTTTTGCGACTTTCGGTTGCGACCGGAGCCTAAACTCAGAATTGTCGGGTTGAACATGCCTAAACATGTTCTTATATTATTTACCAAGTTATTTTGGTGTTAAAACATGTTTCATAACTTCTACATTATCAGTTATGAATTTATTTGTAAAAATTGCTTCTGTTGACTTTTTATTAATATGTTTGACACGATAATTGACCAAGTTAGAGTGATAATCAGTAGGTGCCCTCTTAAGGGTTTATTACCTATATAATTACCAACTCATAGCCACTTTCAATTCGAATAATGGCTGGACCATTAGTGATTAATCACTAAGTCAAAGCTTAATTACGATGTCTTTGGCTTTTGGTCATTAAACTAATAAAACTTGAACTTAGGGGGCTAAGAATGCTTACAATAATACTTAGCACGAAATATGAACTGAGGAAAGCTTCCTAGAGCTCCAGGGGACTCCAGAGAATGAGTTGTGAAGTGATTTTCAAAGTGTGTAATTGAACAATGAAGAACAGGTGCTTTATATAGGGATTTCTACTTCATATGATGATTCCACATGTCCCTACAATGATCCCTGATGTTACCAGGTGTCCCTAGTGCATGAAAAACCATTGGCACAGTCCCTGGTATCGATTTGAGGCATGCAAAGGTGGTGGAACTGGCTGAACTTGCAGCTGTCCAAGTCTGCTGTTGCTGGCACTGCTCTCGCGGGCCGCGTAAGACTCCTAAGGAGTCTACGCGGGCCGCGACAAAGGGAGAATCCGGTAAAAACTTTTTAAACTTTGCATTTTCAGTCCCTGGTCCGTTTTAACTTTATTTAACTTTCATTTATTGCACTTAGGACCCCCATAGTTAACTATTAAGGGCCTTGGGTCACTATTTAACTCCGTTAAGCTCCCGGTTAGTTGTAAGATCACCTGAAAAGTCTTGTTTTCATCAAAACTCCATAGAATTACTATCTAATATTCTTGAGAGCCAAATATACAATCGTTACAATGTTTTTGGGATCGTTAAAAGGTCACTCAGAGGTAACTTTTAACATGTTGACACTTTTAACCCCTATGCTTCGTAAAGTTTTAAATTTGAGCACAAACGGCTTTCAATGTCCAACAATTTTATGCATCAACGAATACGAACATCCTATGAGGTCATTCAAAGGCACTCTTTTGGCATGATGACATGTTTGATCCTTTTACTTGCATAATTACATTGTTTGACAATTTTAGTCCCTCGGAAACAATTCATTATACGTTTAAGTCAATGACACGTGTCTTTATTATATTGGTCGTGATTTTACGAGGTGTTATACAACATCACAGAGAAGACGCATTTCTTTCTTGCATCTGGTCGCCCATGTGGCGTTGTGATCGGAACCTATAAACATCGCAAATGATCACTTATTAAAAAATACACGTTCAGATTCCAATCTTATGAATCATAATATATGCATATATTTCATTCAACTTTTTAAATCACAAACCATATACAGAAACATTATCATCACAAAAAATACATACCTAATAATAATCAAAAACTTCAATTTGAACGAATAATTGGAACGTTATCAAACACAATTATGATTCAGATCGAATGAATCTTGAGAATTCAACCGGATGCGTTCCGGTTCAACATTCCGGCGATGTTTGCATTTCTCAACATTTCCCCAAATTGAAGTTTAATTTGTATTATTTCGATCCACAAATGGTCCTTGGAGGTAAAAATAGAGTAATGACATAGATGGTCCTTTTAAAATAGAAGGGTATTTTAGTCATTTTACTAAAATTTAACATAAAAATTAACTAAGTTTGGTGTTAGTACCTAAATGTGTTACAAAATTGAAACCATAAAACCTGAACCGGTTAAAAAAAAGTTAGTACCTAAGACGAAACTAGCTATAAATCACAGGATCCATTTGTGTATTTAACTCTAATTTGTATTGGGTAGATTGGTTAAAAAAACCCACTCATGAACATGTAATTGTTTGTTTTCTTTAACTCTATCTTTACTTGATAGTCAATTCTATAAAATCCTGTTGTTAAGAAATGGCGAAGGCATTAGTTATAAGGATATGATATAAAGTTGGATTCAAAAGTACACTCTTATTAACTTATTCTACACATACAAGGAGTCATGCCAATTATTACATATATAAGGAGTACGTACTGATGATGCAAGATAAAACATTCTATCATCAGTTTTGAGTTTCTTTGAAAGCAGTTGCCTCTTCAACACCACCACCCTGCCATGTCCTCCACGGCCACCACGACCTTTGCCATGCCCTCCATGTCCGCTGCCTTTGTTGTATCCTCCACGTCCACCAACGTTGTACCCTCCATGTCCGCTGCCTTTGTTGTACCCTCCATGTCCCCCACCATTGTATCCTCCACGTCCACCAACGTTGTATCCTCCACGTCCACCAACGTTGTATCCTCCATGTCCGCCGCCATTGTTGTACCCTCCATGTCCACCGCCACCGCGGTTGTATCCACTACGGCCATCAACCTCACCTGCATCATTCCATGTAATTATTCATATTTTGCATGGTTTTTATGCTTCTAGTAATGACAACACCCCACAACGAATAAAAGGTAATAAAAGTACAAGTTAATGAAAGATCCACATATGAATATGACATTATGAAAGATAAATGCACATAAAGTAACAATATAGATGTTAAGTGTGTAGCTTTATAACATTGAGATGATAACTAATTAATTCCTTTAAGTTAGCTGTTTTAATGACAAAACTAAAGCGAAAACTGTTCTTACCGTCATGGTTGGAGGCTAAGTCTCTAGCGGCTACTTCTGAGGTAATTAGAAGAACGACAGCAAAAACAAGGGCAAGAAGAAGAAATGTCTTAGAAGCCATTTTCACTTTGAAAGACAAATATAAGATGAGGAAACTAGTGCCTTCCTGGTCTCTATTTATAGAATGATTTTATGCATGAGGATGAAAATTATAATTATTGCTATGGTCCCAGTAGGGTTGGTTGTTGAGGATCTGGTCCAAGGTTTGTTTCATTTTCTTTGACATTTTGCAACACATTCTTTGTATTATATTGATTGTATCTCTATATAGTTAAATAATTATACAAAATATTTTACGATGTTTTTGTAACACCTGGGTTTAGAGTGTTAATTTTTTTAACTAAATTATAAAGACTTAGGATATGTGTGTGTCGGCACATATGTGTTTGTGTGTGTACATATAGGTATTAAACGATTTTGGTCATAAATAATATATACAAAATGTAGGGCTTGTGGTTAAAGACAAAGTATTTTGATATGTACACATTTTAGTGTCTAGATCCCGATCCAATACTGTCTATGAAAAATAATAAAAAGCTAAGGATATAAACACATCAGGTTCTCTATAAATAACTCAAAGAGTCATTTGGTGAAGTAAGTTTAATGGTATCTTTGTGGGGGTGAAAGAGAATTATATGGTTAGTGTTAACCGTTTTAAAAATACTTTTTTTTACTCATACGTGAATCAGCCTAAAGCTCATCAAAATGCTTAAAGTATGGCGCATGTAGAACACATCGAAACCAAATAGATCGATCTCTAGCTTCACGCGCTTTCATTTGTTGACCGTAAACCCAGTGGTGGATCTTGCTCGTTGAACGTGCCAGGGCCGAAAGACACGGACACTAAAAAAAGCCCGGGTAAGCCCGGGCCGAACATAGTATATATAAAAAATTTCGATCAAGATGCGGAAAATTAGCACTATGGCCGAAAAACTTGTCCGGGCCGTGGCCCTGCCAGTGAGCTTCTAAGAACCACCCTTGCGTAAACCACCAGTCTTGGATGTCCTAACCGTCTCTATTCAGATCCAATTGCGCCACAACCTCTGTTTCTCCTTCTCTTTGTTTGATCGGCTAACTCTCTTTCCCTCTCTCCTCGGTCTCTTTGTAAATGCTGATTATATGTAGAGGGGAGATGTGGGTTTATCGATCACCTCCATTTGTGGTGGAGTAGGTTATCCAACACGCCAACACGGCCATCAAGTTAATCTTGGTTAAACTCACATTTGAATACCAAACCACACTATCTTCTGATAATTTATGTGATAACAGTTCTTCACATCATAATCATCTTAAATTCATTTAGATAATTATTCACTTAACAAAGATTAAAAAAACTAAATTATAATAAACTATTTACGTTTTAATATCTTATAACTATATATGTTAAATTGTTTTTAAGTACCACTTACATGACAATAGTAAAATTATCTATATATTAATTCATAACGGGGAAGGATCCACTAAAAAGTGGATTTTGCCTATGTAGCCTAAGAAGGATTGTGATTATGACATGTGACACTCCTAATAAGTAAGAATGAATGGCATTTTGGTCCTTATAAATAGGAGTGAAAATGACATGTGACATCCCTTTTGATTTTTAAAAATACAACAAAAAAAATCTAGTACAAAAAATCTAGCACAAAAAATCTAGCACAAAAAATGTAGTACAAAAAAATATAACACAAAAAAATATAGTACAAAAAAATTCAAAAAAAATGTAGTACAAAAAATACAGCACAAAAATTGAGAAAAAAAAATTTAAGACAAAAAATTCAGCACAAAAATTTTAGCACAAAAATATAGTACAAAAATCTTGCACAAAAAATGTTATACAACATAGAAATACAACACATTTTAGTGGGTTTTTTTAATATTCATATTTTATATAGCAATATGGTACTCAAATTAAAGATAAAAAGACGCTCGATTTTACGGTGAAATTTTTATGAAAAAATAATGCCGTATAAAAAAGTTATGAACGTTTAAAAACTGAGGGTGGAATATGCATGTGCCTTACATGTGGAGAGAAAAAGTCTATAAATAGGATTTTCGCAAGATACCCTTGTACTCCTCATTTCTCCTACACTTTCATCTTAACTATTGATTTGAAAAATGAATGGTTAAGATTACTTCTCATCCTACTTAGGCAAAATAAATTTTTTATTTCATCTTACCCCAATTCATAACATTATAATTATAACTTATAAGTAATAGTGATTGTTTTGTATATTATGATTTTGTCTTTTGAGGGTTTTTGTATTGTAAATTTTATGATTTCTTATTTTTGTAATAAAACTTGGTTCTTTATATATTTTTGCCACAAAAAGTTTAATAAATTTAGTTTTTGTTTTACGTTTTTTTTTTCCGGATTTAGTGGTTGTTCTGTTACCACATTTGGTCCCTAAGGTTTTTATCCTTCGACTTTCTAATATATGTTGGTATAAATTCAATTTTGTTTACACTTTATGTCACGTGGTATTAGAAAGTAAACAACAATGTTGTATTTTCTTTACTTTTGTATGTATAGTTCATATTAGGATTTATATATATTCATATTAAAATTTATATTTATTGTGTGTGATACAAGAAATAATATAAAATATTAAATATTAAATATAAAATATAAAAGACAATTTAAAAATTATAATTGTTTTGTCATTGAAATACAACCAACCTCAACAATGAAACATTTATTTAAAAAAATAAGACAACCCCAAATCATTGTAGGGCACTAGGAATCTTTGTGTATTCTTAAATATGGCCAAGTCATTTTCATTCCCTTTACAAGTTTGGATAATCAGGAAAAAAAGACCGACTGAAATTACCCTCCTGCTAAGCTTTCATCATCGTTACTAAAATTCATCTATATTTTAGCAATCTACTATATATATATATATATATATATATATATATATATATATATATATATATATATATATATATATATATAGGTAAAGAGTAAAATACAAATGCGCTTATCGTACGATACGTACGCGATCATCCCAGCCGTTCGAACAGGTGCAGATCTGGTGCGAATTCAATACATATCGTATTGAAAAAATGGTTAGCATGGGGTAGTGTGAAAAATGGCATGGGGTGTGTAGATGGAAAAAATCGCATGTGGAAGATTTGAATATCGCATGTGAAAAAATGGCATGGGGTAATGTGAAAAATGGCATGGGGTGTGTAGAATCGCATGTGGAAGATTGAATATCGCATGTGAAAAAATGGCTAGCATGGGGTGTGTAGAATCGCATGTGGAAAATTGAATATCGCATGTGAAAAAATGGCATGGGGTAATGTGAAAAATGGCATGAGGTGTGTAGAATCGCATGTGGAAAATTGAATATCGTATGTGAAAAAATGGCATGGGGTAATGTGAAAAATGGCATGGGGTGTGTAGAATCGCATGTGGAAAATTGAATATCGCATGTGAAAAAATGGCTAGCATGGGGTAATGTGAAAAATGGCATGGGGTGTGTAGAATCGCATGTGGAAAATTGAATATCGCATGTGAAAAATCTTTGTGTGTGTTACTGTTCATCTTCTTCGATTGTTGGTCGATCATTGTCAGTCTTCTTCCATTTGACCCCTACAACTCCCAAATTAGTAGTTCTTATTATCGATATCGCACTAAAAGGAACGAAGGGAGGTTGGGGAAGAAGATTTTCAGGTTTTTGAATTTGATTTAGGGTTTGATTTTGAACTATCATCGGTCAATTACAGAGATTTATGACCTCGCAATGACGTTTTTAACCTTCCTGGTATGATTTAGATATATTAAAATGATTAATTTAATCATTTAAATTAGTTTCGCCCGCGTTTGATCGATTGGAGATCGTACGGCTGAGGGCATCGCGTACATAATGTAGGATAAGAGGTATTGTACGTTAACCGGCCTCTCTCTATATATATATATATATATATATATATATATATATATATTGAAACGAGATCAGAAGAAAACGGGTGAAAATGTGAAAATGGTGAGAACAGATCCTGGTCGAACATGTGTCATGGGCGCTAAACGATATGCAGGAGCACAATTGTCATTGTCCACGTTCCACTCAATAAACAACGTTATAATTTTGTTTCAAACAAAATTTCAAAAATTTTGTATTAGCAGTTACCTTCTCTCCAAGCTTCTGAGATCTATGGCATCTAACGTGGATTCCGTTCTACAAAGTAATATTTGATGACGTTTTCATATGCGTTCCAGCAAATCATGCAACACATATCTAATAGATATGACGTTTTGTTCTTTATGCTTGTTTCAATGGCGTTTTTTTTTTCCAAAGTAATATTTGAAAACGACGTTTATGTTTCAATGGTGTCCTTCCTATATCCAATATTTGGCGTTTTCATTATTTATTTAAATGTCTTTTGGGATTTAATATATGCTTATTGTTTACGATCAATGGCGTTTTACACCTGGTTACGTATATCTGATTAGTTGTGAATATTGGCGTTAATTTGTAAATATCAGTTCTGTTAATTATGGCGTTTTCATTAACATGTTTTAGGAAGACAGTAACAACAGTTCTTCATGTTATATATTATTCAACAAATGGTGTTTTCATTATGTCGTTTTCATTATGGCGTTCATTATAGCGTTTTCATTTATATGTTTTATTAAGAAAGTAAGAACAGTTATTCCTATAATTTATTATTTAACTAATGGCGTTTTCATTGATAATGTTTTAAGGAGACGTTTTCTATGTTAAATATTTCGCCAATGGCGGTTTTCTTAATCCGTTTTCACTGTGTTTTCTCAGACGAGGGTGTTTCTTCGAATGAAGGTTTTGCCGAAAACTAGTCTTCCAATTAGCAATATGAACATAAAGGTATTTACATGCATGAACTAATGTTTGTTTTCTTTACAATTACATTATTTATGTATTAACATATGTTTTCTCTTGTATGTTATAGGTCTCTGGTATTAGTTCTTTGGTCCTTAACAACCCTTTATCAGTTAACCATATATCATTTGAAAGAAGTAAATGATAATGGTAATTATTTTTATGTTATTAGTTTTCACATAAGTAGGGGCCAATAATTTATATTTGCATCCTTGTTGTTTGCATATTAAAAGGTCTTTATTTTTTTTGCAAGTTTCTACTAGTATCATTGCTAAGAAAGAGTTAACATGAAGATCATTTTACTCGCATGAAGATTGTGAAAGAGGTTCATGATTGCAATGAAGTTTCAAGGTTTTTATTCAAACATGTGTTAGTTTGTGTTCTGTATGTTTGGTATTTAGACATAAATTGACATTTATTAGACGTTGGAATATATTTGGAACATGATCTAACTTTTAATTGAAGTGATGATATTACAGTTTTCTACATTTTATAGTTTTGTTTTTATTTAGTACTGTAAATAAATAATGATTTTAATTAGTTATAGTTAATATGATAAACGACTATAGTGGCATTTAATTGGATGTATTTTTGTGGCAAAATTATGTGCCACTAAAAACCCAAAAATTTATAGTGTCAGACAAAAAAGTGCCACTAAAGGCCCTATTAGAATGAGCGGCACATAAAAGAAGTGCCACTAAAAGGCTTTAGCGTCACGCTTCTAGTGGCACTTTTTGTGTTTGCCGCTCATTCCAATAAAGGCATTTAGTGGCACTTTTTTTTGTTTTTGTTGGCACTTATTATATGGCTTTCTTTTGTATTGCATTGATCATTCCCGACATTAGTGAAGAGATAAAGCCCAAAATAGACATGATATTCCCAAGCCTCGATGATTGTTATTCATTGTATGTTAGGTATACAACGGCTTGTGGTTTTTCTGTTAGGAAGGGACTGAAAAGATTAACGGCAAAGGCGAAACGCATATTAAGTATTACATGTGTACGAGATCTGGGGTATACAAGGACAAGAAGGTTGATACATTGAACCCGAATTAAAAGGAAAGGATTGTAAGATCCAACTTTTCAAAGAGGATTGGTTGTGGAGCACAATTATGTGTAATATTTGAGGCTGGATCATGGAAGGTCTATAAGTTTGTGAGGAGCACAACCATGATTTTGTTGAACTGGCTTATAAGCATTTTCTTCCATCTTAACTACACCTCACTCAGCTCCAGAAGCATGTTATACATAGCATGTCTAAGTTTAATTTGTGACCGGTTAAGGCGTTTAATGTTATGGAGACTTGTTTTGGCGGTTTTGAAGGCGTGGGTGCAAGTAAAGGTGATTTTAAGAACTACAAAAGGCAAATTCACTTGTTTATAGGGGAATACGACGCTGAGATGGTTGTGAGACATTTGCATGAAAAAAACAGTCTCAGCCTAATTTCTCGTACGATTACTTTACAGACGAGGAGAATCATTTGAAGGGACTTTTTTGGTGTGATGATCAATGCAAACGTAATTACCACGTGTTTGGTGATGTGATTTAGTTTGACGCCATGTATCGTTCCAACAAGTAATATTTATAATTCTATTTTTCCTGTGTTTTTGGCGTTTTCACTGTTTAGATGCATTGGCGTTTTGTTCTCGTTTCATTTTCTCAATGGTGTTTTCATATGCAGATATTCTATGGTGTTTGTACTGTTCACTGGTATAGACAATTGCCACTGCAATGTTACTTTTTGTGTTGCATTATTGGCGTCAGAAACTGCTGATACGTATATATGGTTGTTGAGAGTTTTTCTAAAAGCTGTTAGTGCTCAACCAAAAGTTGTCACTGACCAAGATCCAGCAATGAAGAAGGCTATTTCTGCTGTATTTGTTGAAACGAGGCATCGGTTATGCATGTGGCATGTGATGCATAAACTTTCTCTAAAGGTTGATTTTCTTATTTTTCATGTGTTTGGAGTTTTAAGATATATGGCGTTTTGCCATTCATAAATGTTTTTCATGTTAGTTTTTTATTTCTAATGTATTTATTCCATGGCGTTTTCGTGTTTTATATAGGTTAGTGTTAGGCTATATAAATCCACCAATTTCAAAGAATTTATTTGTGGTGTTGTGTGGACAAGGTTATTAAAGAGTTAAATTTAGAAGATAATGACTCGCTTTCTGATATTTTTGCACTTCGGGATTCTTGGAGCCCTTCATACTATAGAATGGAGGAATTGTCGGGCCTTAAGCGTACGACATTGAGGTCGAAAAGTGAGGACCATTTTTTGGTCAAGTGTGTAATGCAAAATCTACTTGTTGGCCCATGTATTCAAGCCCAGAAGAACAGATGATAAGGAAAGCCAAAACTGGTTCTCAACAGTTGATCATCATAAGCAGTGCATGTTCTAGATTCTCCCCATGACAGTGGTTATCTATCAACTGATGATTCCTAAGTGCTGATCTTCTCAACAACTGACAGTCAAAGACCTGATGAAGTATAAAGACTGAAGCCCTAACAACTGCTGTCTCTCAAGCTCTGATGAAGATTAAAGTACTACTGATTCAAGGTCTGGTCACCTTTTGAAGAAAGCACTGATCCTCAACATCAGTTATTTGGCAACAACAGTGGGAAGCTGCATCAGTGTTTATATGTAATCAGTGTTTAATGTAACCAGTGTTTTGTATTATCAGTGTTTAGAGGTTGTTAGATGTCACTATCTAGGCGACGTCAGCCAAGATGCTCAGTGGTTTAGTTTGTACTATAAAATAGAATAGTACATGTATTGTTCTATTAGCTCTTTTGCACCAAGTCATCTTATACGAACAAATTAGTGAGCTCAGGCTGAGGGGGAGTTTAGTTGCATGCATAGTTGGACTTTGTAATAGATAAAATCTTTCGACTAATGGAAATCATGTTTGCTGAAACCTATTCTTCCTTGATTGTGTGTTAAAGTTTATTTCCATTTCCGCTGCACATTAATCTCTGTTTTCATCTTCCATTTCTGTTAAACAACACAATCTAAGAAAATCATATCCTAACAATTGGTATCAGAGCATAGGACAGTCAAATTCGATCTAACAATCAATTTGACATAAAAGTTCAGCATATATATATTGATACTTTAAATTGTTCGTATCAGTTGAAAAAACAGAGTAAGAGGTAATCACGTACAAAGTTGATTATTCAAAAAGCTTTTGTAAAATCAACCATGATGACATCATAATCACACGACCCTCACAACATCGGAACACTATTCAAGCCACCTATGCTTGTCAGATCCGAGTACAATATCTGGCAACGTAGGATGAGCCATGTGTTAGCTCAGGAAAACATCGGCTGCTGGA